>CM014735.1:17431613-18787708 GCA_004329165.1 Spatholobus suberectus
TTTGGGGGACAATTCTCCCTACAACTCCTTTGATCAATGATTTATTGAAGCTCCCACTCCCCACTTTACCTTAATAGAAGCTTTGATGGAAGAAAGAAAAATTGTTGGAGAAGAAGATCCAAGCAATAACACCACAAGATTACCTTTCTTGTTTCCAAAACCATCAAGTGTTTGTTTTGTGTGAGTTTGGGTGAGAGAAAAATGAAAAGAAAGAGGAGAGAGAGAGAGAGAGACTCTTGTGGAATAGGAGAGAAAGGAGAGAGTGATTTGTGATTTGTGTTAGTTTAATTTAAATAAAAGAAAGACAAAATATGTGGTTAAGATTTTTCTACAATTAGGAATAAAAAAATTAAAAATTTTAATATTATCCTTAAGTGGATAAAACTTGGCAGCCAAGTAAGTGAGTTGGCATAAAAAAATATGATTGTAGTTATCCATGAATTTTTAATTTTTTTTATATAAAATTAATAGATAATTAGTTAGTAAAATAAATTAGTTTTGGGCTTTTTAAGATAAAATTGGGCTTCCCCAAGGTTTTCACGTTAAAGCCCATACAAAAACTGATTCTTAAAAAAAAGTCATAATTTTTATTTATGATATAATTTTTAATAATTATTTTATGCAAAAATGTTAAATAATTGCCTAATAAATCAATTTTATGTTAAATAAATTCCATTTTCGAAAATTTTAAAACTTTTATCTTTAAATAAAAATTTTCTAACTAGAATAGACATATTACAATTTTTTCAAAAATTTTTATAAGCCAAAAGTCTCTGATTGTTTTTTGTAGTCAATCAAGGGCATATTGATCATTTCACACAAATAAATTCAATTAATTCCAGAAAATTTCTAAAATTATATTTTATTATTCTAAGCATTTTTATAAGTTAAAAATGAATTTTAAAATTTTCTATCTATTTTTATTAATTTTCTTCCTTGTTAGGTTTTTACTAATTTCTAAGGACAAAACAAACATTTTATCATTTTTTGGATTCCGGTTCGGAAAAAATTATTAAAAATCTAAACTAAAGAATATTAGTCATTCTAAACATAATTGTGTACTCAAAATTCTAAATTTCTACTCAGATGCTTTAAACAATTATTAAATAAATAGAAAAATGATAAACAGAAAGGAGGGTGTTACACAAACAACTACAAAAAGTTGTCACTAAATTCATTTACTGCTTTTACAAATTACAAGTACGACCTCTTGGATAGATTGAAAAGTATTTTTTCCTTTGATATCTTAATATTTAAACATTGAATCTACAACATGATTTTACACTAGACTTGGACTCAGAAATGTCAAATTTTCCTTAAATAGTGAGATTGATCGAAAGTCCCCGTGAAGGAGATGCAGTCACTGCATCAACTTATAGTGTTCCAATCCACTTCTTATTGTAGACCATGTACTTTGGGTTTGTACTTATTATTTCATACCGAAGCTTTTATATTTTTATCTTTATGAATTTCACGTCTCATAAACCAGATTTAGAAAGAATTCTCTGCTATTTAGCCCCTGAAAATTAAAGACAAGTTTATGGATTGCCAATAAAATAAAATTTTGGTACAGTGAATATGGATTTAGTTTGAAAGCATTTTGATGCTCTTCATTAAAATTTGGAAAATCATGGGAAATAAAAATAAAGGAAGTACAATAAGTCCACTACTTAGATGGAGTATTACATGCGTTAAGTGTATGATATATGTTGAAGGATGGATTGATACATTCATATGAGGATATAACTGGGATAAAATTATTAAACAGTGGGTTAACTCTACTAGAGTACACCATACAGCATACACATCAGTTTCTGAAACAGCTGTGGCATTTGATCTCAGTTTTGATTATTCAAGTGTCAACACTTGAAATTCGAGAATAAGCCTATTACCTTGTAGTTTTGGAATTTTGAAATACACAGCAAAATGGCAGAAAATGAAATTGTAACTACATAAGCAATTAATCAAGTAAGAGCCGAAGCCAGCAGCATATGTAATTAAGCATCTAGAAATCTCAATTTTATTATATTGTTAAGTTTGAAAAGGAAAACTAGTATGTGTGAAATAATGCAACAATAAAAATAAAAAACAAAGGACAAAAGAGTACTATATTATAAACATAACTGCTATTAAAATTTGGTAGAAGTAGTGTGACACATCTACATTTGTTCTCTAATACTATGCGGAGAATTAAGTCATTTTCCATCATTGTCCATTTATCTTACCAGCAAGAAAGGCTTTTCTAATTTTGCTCAGCTCTCTAGTGACATCTACCAAATTCATTCTTTCTTTTGGTGATTCCATTGAACAAGCAAGTCCAATCTTAAAGAGTGAAACTAAGCACTTTTCAACCGCTGGAGTAAGATTCTGATTGTTTTCTTCTTCTATTGTTGCTTCTCCTTGTTTTGGTACAAGTGATGGGTCCAAGATCTGTAAAAGATTATCAGTAAATAAATTTTCCACAAAGTTATGCAAATTTTGACCATCTTCAAAGGTTTCATCTGTGGGTCTTCTTCCAGTAAGCATCTCCAACACAAGAATCCCGAAACTGTACATGTCACCATTCATAGACACCTCAGAACCCATTCCATACTCTAAAGTATATAAGAAAAATTGTCAATAATTTGTTATTAGTAAATATTAAGTTTTCATTAATAAAAGATAGAGGAATTCAAAGAAACGCTTATTCAAGAGTTTAGAACATACCTGGAGGAGCATAGCCAATAGTCCCCTTTACTCCAATTGTACTTGTTTGCTTAGAAGTGCTATCATTGATGGTTGAGAGAAGTCTTGCTATGCCAAAATCACTCACATGAGCGATCAAGTCATCATCAAGAAGGACATTGCTTGGCTTTAAATCACAATGAATGATCGATTGCTCACATTCATGATGAAGATAATGTAATGCAGAAGCAACATCAATCATGATATTTAATCTTTGGTCGAGGTTCAATGTTCTCGGATGCTCTGCACTCAGTGTCCTTGGATGCAGCCATTGCTCTAAGCTTCCATTTTTCATGTACTCAAAAACTAAAGCTTTAAATTCTTGACCTTTGTAATCTGTGCCAGAACAACATGTTAAAATCTGAACCAGATTTCGATGTTTTATCATTTTAAGTGTATTGCATTCAGCAATGAAACTCTTGTGAGCGCCTTTTTTTTGAAGGTTTAGGACCTTTATGGCAACAACTTTGTCTTCTAACTCAAGCATTCCTTTGTAGACAGAGCTAAAATTTCCAGACCCTATCAAGTTTGTAGTTGAGAACCCACCGGTTCCGTTGTGTAGGCTTTGGTATGAAACTTTAGTCAGCTGGTCAATTGTTGGTGAATCCAAAGATGGTTTCTTACTCCTTTTCCTCATCCAGTAGATAGTTAGAATAATTGACAGTATAAGAAGAAAAGCAACCACACTAACTATCACTGATATCAACCTGAACTCGTGGTGTTTTGCAAGTTTCTTACCTTTGACAGGGCATGGTGGTAGATGGAATTTTGAAATACCTCCACAAAGCTTACTGTTTCCAATAACCACTAACCCACTTGCATTTCGAAAGATACCTTCAGTTGGTACCTCACCATCCAACATGTTAAAGGACACATTGAAATATTCTAAGAAAGAAATGTTCTGCAAAACATTAGGAATTGATCCAGACAAGCGGTTCTGGGACAGGTCTAAACGTAGAAGACCTTTGAGTGATGCCAAAGAGGATGGTATGATTCCTTGTAAAGAATTCCCTTGCAAATAGAGGTACTCTAACATTATGCATTCCCCGATAGTTCTAGGAATGTGACCAGACAGATGATTCTCAGACATATCTAGCGAATTGAGATTTTTTAGGTTGCCCACTTCTTCTGGTATACTACCACTCAATGAGTTTAGTGACAAATTCAACAAGTTTGTTAGTGAGGAAAGATTAAAAATCTCTACGGGAATGGTTCCTCTAAGGTTGTTTTGTGAAAGGATTAAGAATTGTAACTTTTGGCAGTTTCCTATACTTGGAGGAATATTTCCTTCTAACATATTTTCTCCCATACCCAAATAAAACAATTGACTAAGGTTTCCTATGAAGGTTCCTATCTCTCCTGACAGTATGTTTGTACTCAATTCTAACAGTTGCATCTTCTGAAACTTCCCAAAAGCACTTGGGACAATCCCTTCAAAATGGTTATGTTCCAAGCCCAATTGAACTAAGTTAATTAGATTTCCTAATTCGGCAGGAATTTTTCCTGATATCTGGTTACCCCCAAGAGCTATGTACCTAAGTTGGGTGGATAAATTGCCCAAGGAATTTGGCAAATGACCTCCAAAATTATTGTAGGATATAGATAACCATTTCAACTTACTACAGTTTGTCAATGATTTTAAAAACTCCAAATCATTAGTTGAATTGTCACCTAGAATGTTCATAAACAAAGATAGATGTTGAAGATCTTGTAGCTTCCCCAAACTTGGAACTTGTCCTGTGAAATGGTTTCGCAGGATACTAAGTATTGAAAGGCCAGATGCATTTGTGATGGAAAGTGGGATTGGACCTGATATTTGATTTCTACCAATTGCAAATCTTTGGAGATTGGAGAGGGTGTGGAACATGTTGGGTGGAAGAGAGCCATTAAATTGATTTTCTGCAGCTGAGATTCCAGTAAGAGATGACATATTATATAGACAAGACGGAAATGGTCCACTCAGTTTGTTGACATGCAATATTAGCAATGTCAAGCTTTTGAGACGACATATTTCTTGTGGAATATCTCCCTCCAAGTTGTTATAAGCCACCGAGAGAACAGTTAGGGATGAAAGATTCCCTATGAACGATGGGATTCCTCCAGTTAACTTGTTACCAAGAACGTCCAAACCTCGAAGGTTCCGAAGTAAGCCAATTTCGATGGGTATTTTGCCAATCAGATTGTTCCCATGTAAGGATAAGATTTTGAGATGAGTGCAACCTGTTAAGTTTGTAGAAATTTCCCCTACCAATGAGTTATTTGCGACAGAAAGGTTCTGCAGTTGTGACAACCGTCCCAATTCTTGTGGGATTTTCCCGTAGAAGTTGTTGTCTCCGAGATTGAAGATTCTCATATAAGAGCGATTGCCGACGTGAGGAGATATGAATCCGTTCAACTTGTATCCTTCCAAGCTTAACTCTGTAACTCTTTGAAGCATGGGATTGCATGTGATTCCATGCCAGTTACAAAAGTGAGTAGAAGTATTCCAAGAGAGGAAGATTTCATATGGGTCAGTGGATATGGATTTTCTGAATTTGAGCAGTGCCAAATAATCAGTCTCATTTCCTGATGCAAAGGCAGCCCTGTTTGGGGTAAACCAAAGCGAAAATGCAAGTAACATGAGAGAAAAATGCTTCATCTTGACGAGGATTTGGAGGCTGTTAGATGGTGGTATTTCTATCCTTGGGTAGCTTTATATAAAATTTTGGCAGATAACTTTGTTTGTTGAGAGAAGTTCATTCTTTAAATAGAATTTAATATTTCGAAAACTAGTCTTCGATTTCTAGTTGGAGGATACCGTGGGCTCACAAAAAAAAATTTGGTAATGGATGACATGAGAGAAGAAGCACATGTTGACTTGATAACCATCATTAATCGAAGTGGTCAAGTCAATAGCCAATAGCCAATTGCCAATTGCAGATAATAAACATGGCAGGAAAATAAATCCAAGAAATAAAAACTTGTATTGCCAGACGGCCCAAACCAAAGCATTTTCCTATTCATATTAATATTTATCTAAAAATTAAACAGTTTTTGTTAAGTATAAAGCTATCTTTTGGGACAAAATTATGATTTCCCAATTTGACCCTAAAGCGTGATATAAAGTTATCTTCAATTTGAAAATTAACTGTTTTCGTCAAAATTAAAAGTCAAATTACCAATTCGATCTTTCCCAATGAATCAATTAGTTAAAAAAGTTATACTTTAATATTCAAACAGAAACTAATAGTTAGCAACTTAGGTACTTGTGCTATATATAATTAGAAGATGAAATCAAACAACTCAAATATTAATAATATTCAAGTTATTAACTATACCTTATTTTTTATAACACATTCTTATTATGAAGTTTGAAGAAGTAAAGAGAGATATAAAAAAAGAAAATTTGAAAAAAGTGTTAAGATATTATTTAAATATTTAATAAATTTGGAAATTAGATAAAATTAATTAAAAAAACATTTATATAATCATGTTGAGTTTATAATATAAATAGATATTAATTAAAAATAATTATATCTGAATACTTTATTTATTATTTATAAATAAAGGATTAAAGATATCTTGTGATTTATATAATGAAGCAAGACTAGTGCAGTTTGAAGAAGTCAAATATAATCTTGAAATTTGAGATTTTTTTAGTAATTATTTACTAACCACTCTTTAACAGTTGTTTTCATCACCAAAAAAGTAATATTTTAGTCTCCTATATTACTACTTTTAAAAAAAAATTGTATAATAAGTTGCTTAAGCATTACCGGTGAAAGTCATTAATTGCTAGTCAAGCATAAAAAAAAATGTCATTGCCAGTCAAGCATTCCAAAAAATCGTCACTGCAAGTCAAGCATCCCAAAAAGGCCGTCGTTGCCAGTCTACTGCTATATTTCATTGACAATTGTTTCTTCCGCGATGGAGGGTAAGATATCCTTCTTCTTCTTCTTTTTTTTATATAAAGGGTAAGATATCCTTGGTCCATGTGCTGTGGACCAATGTGCACAAGTTCAAATTGCTAGTTTGCTACACGGATGGGTCGTTTATGTGGACTAAAACTACATGAAGGGATCGGTCCTACATAATTTGAATTGAACAAAGTAGAGGAATGAAATTGAATAGAGGAAATGTGGATTAAAAAATAATCTTTATTGAAGATTAAGAAAATGCACATTTCTTTGATTTTAGACTTTATTTTTTATTTTATTTGTCATTCTCTTATCTTATTGTTTAATTATGTATATGTATTAACAAGTAATTAAAAAATATTACATTTTAGTTAACTTTATTTGTTTATATTGTCTCAAGTAAATTGATATGAAAATTCTTTTATATTTTAATTAATAAATGTCATCTAAAGATAAAATGCCAACACACAAATATTACATTCAAGGAAGGATGATGATGAGATTTAATCTTGTAATAGAGACGCTAGCTAGGGTGGGAGACTAGTTCATGTCTCTCACCGTGAGAAACTTAATTTAAATCGTTAGATCTCCTTATTTTTAAATTGATGATTCAAATTTTTTTCTTTTTTTTTCTTTATCTTTTCTCCTTTTTTCCCTCACTTTCCCCCTCAACCCCTCCTTCTTCAGTCCTCTACGAAATCTCACTTGAGCCACCATCGCACCTCCTTCGTCGCACCCCACCGCACCTCCCTTGCTGTCAGTACTTCTCCACCTTCCTCCTCACCATGTGTCGCTAGTGGTCGGGAATCGACGCACTAAGAACCCCTATCATAAGTCATGACGCCTTTCACCTCTCTCATTGTGGCTACACCACTAAGTCGATGCCAAAGTTTAAGGTGGTGGTTCTCGGTGCCACCGGCGGGACTGGACAACCCTTCTCTCTTCTAATGAAGCTGAACCACCCGTTCCCTTTTTTTTTTTTTTCAAATGTGTATAAGCTTTGTTATATTTTTTGAGGTCCCCTTTTGCGGAGTCTTTGTAAAGTTGCGAACTTTGTTGTGTTTTGATGTTGTAGTGCGATTTTTTTTGTTACCATTCCAAATCTGAGGTGAACATCCAATGAGGCACCTTCGTTGATTAGGTTTTTCTCGATGATTCTCATCGCCTCGAATATTTGTCTCTGCAAGCACATTTTTCTTTCTCCTTCACTAATATTAGTAACAATGGAAATATTGGCAGGAGGACAGGGTGGCCTTTTGTTTGGTAATATGTTTTTGTTGGGATTTTTGTTGGGTTTTGTGAGTTTGCAGGGAAGTGTTCTGTTGCAGGAGAAGGGGAGAAGGCGGTGGTTTTCGAAGGGACAAAATGAGAAAGACAGGGAGAGAAAGAGAAAAAGAAAAAAGAAAAAAATCCTAACCATCCATTCAAAAATAAATAAATCTAATAGTTCAAAATTACTTTCCTATGGTGGGAGACATGATATGCTCTCCCAACCTAGCCTGGGTTAGCAAAGTAAAAGTAATTTAATACTGGAGGGAGAGGCATCCTTAATAATGCAAGAAGACGTGTTGATAATGAGAACTGATGGCATACCATCCACTACAATCATTTATAAGGTCGAAGTAAGTCTTCCATAAATGTGGACATTGTGGAAATTAAATAATTCTAATGAGAAATTATTAGGTAGTCTTGGACTACCATGGTCTTTATTAATCTGCATATGACATGTAATTAAATGTTATTAATTTCCTTTCATAAATTATAAAAGTTGAATATGTGTTATAAACACATTGGCTGGAACCATAGACACTTGGTAGTCCTGAACTACTTAATAATTTCTCTAATTCCAATGGTCTTCGTGGACTGTAAGGGCACATGCAATGATGCAATGAATTAGTTGCGAGTTTTTAGTTTTTGATTTTTAAATATAATTTTCAAAGCAAAATGCGTTTGACTAAAATGGAATTGAAATAATTTTTAACTCTACTTTAAAATACCTTTACATTTATTTTCAAAATTAAGAAAAAAGATTTTGTGAATTTGGGTTTTAATTTTAAATACACTCTCATTACATTTGATAATGGCCTTTTTTGTTACTGTCGTTGCCACCACCACCGCCAGCATCGGCACCGACACCGCCACCACCACCACCACCACTGGCAATACTAGCACTGGCATTAGCACCACCATTGCCACCGCCACCGTCATTACTGTCGCTGTCACCACTACCAGTACCACCATCACTACCGCTACCACACAAACATACTTTAAACTAATTTTAACATGATAAGAAATTTCAAAGTGAATTTATTTTGAAAATAAAAATTAAAAAAATAACTAATCTAATTTTTAAAAACTAAAGTTGGTTGTAGATTTGAAATTTTTGAAACTTACAACTAAAATCTACCTAAACGGGTCCTAAGTAAGTAGTTTTTAAAATTTTAAAAAGTTACTTATTTTAATACCTTTTTATTTTACATTTCAGTATCATTAGTATTTTAATATATGCATTGCACAAAATAAATATTTATTTTATATAACTTAAATTTATAACAAATAAATACTTCTGAAGATATAAATTATATTATAATTAAAATTCATAATAAGTAAATGTTTTTGAATAAATAGATTATATTTTAAATTTATAATAAATAATTATTGTAAAACAATGTTAATTTTTAATTATTGTTAAATTTTTAAAAAAATATATTGACATTTAATTTAGAACTAAAGTTATTTAAAACAATAGATCGAAAGAGATAAGAAGTTAAAAAATTTCTAAAATCACTCTCATTGAATAATGATAGTTAAAAATGTTCTCATTGAAGAATAGCAACTAAAAATCGAAAGAGATAAGAAGTTAAATTTTTTTGAAAAACGCTATCGTTAAAATATGACTGTTAAAAACACCTTCATTAAAAAATAGCAACTAAAAACTCTTATGTTTAATATTAACTATTCTAATTTATATAGAGAGAGAATTTTATGCTAAAAAAGACGAAAAATAAATATCATTTTGTAATGCCAGAAACTAATAAAATTTAAGATTATTTTGTCGGAGAGATCACGCGGTAGACTTTACTTAAAGACCTGGGTACTAATTAAAAAAATGAAGACTAATTAAGTAATGTTTTGGTTTATCGGGTTGAAAAATATTGTAAATTTCCTGCATTACTGCATATCCCCTGTTTTATTTGTATTCTTCAAATTGAGTCGATGGACCATCCAATTTCTCCACTATTTCATCTCTGAACTCTGATGGTTTATTTTTCTTTTTACCATCAGGTGCTATCTTGACTCCTGATATGCACACGTCTTATATGCTCTGTCCCTTCGGTAAGTGACAGTGAACGCATCTCAGTAACATTGGAGATCCTTGCTGTTAGTCCGGTAAAAATATGAATTTACATAAGTCCCAAAGTTAAAATAAAATAAAAATAAAAGAGAGAGAGAGAAAGCGAGAGAGAGAGGAAAAAATAGAATTAAAGTAACTAAAAGTCCAATGTTAGTGATTTATGTTTTCCACACTGTATTGCACGTTGATGCTTTTACGGGATGTTTATCGGTTTTACTTTTTCCGTAGCAATTGCAATTGCTGTTAAGACAGAGACCGGGAACTTGTATTTGCAACAAATATTTAGGGTACAGCATCTGGAACTCGAAATACGAATGCAGACTGCTGTGGTCATTTGTTCCGAAAAAGGTAAAATTTGGAAATGAAATAGAAATAACAGCAATCATAAACATACATTCATTTTCTCTTCTATCCTATTTCCATCCTATTTTTTTCCTATCTTTTTTTTTTTCTATTTCATCACTTATTAAAATTATTACCTTTTTTCTCTATCTTTTATTTTTTCTTTCGATCTATCTCTTCCTACCACTCAAATCTATCCTAAAATGGGATGGACTTTCATATATTTCCTACAAACATCAGTCAGCTAATTCCTTACAGTCTAGTTTTTCGACAGATGTGTTTAGAATTGTGGAAGAAATAGCACGTTCGGTCCAACAGATGTTTTGATGAGTGATTATTTCTCTTTGAAAGTTTAACCTAACACGCAAGAAGCATCCTCCCTACATATTAAATGAGAATAACTATATTAAACGAGAGTGTTTTTAACTGTTATTTTTTAACGAAAACGTTTTTAGCTATCATTTTTCAATAAAAGTGATTTTAGAAATTTTTTAACTTCTTATCTTTTTCAATCTATCATTTTTAATATTTTTAGTTCTAAATTGAATTTCAATATTTTTTAAAAGAAATTATCAATAATTAAAAATTAACATTGTATATTATATTACAATAATTATTTATTATAAATTTAAAATATAATCTATATATTCTAGTTATTTATATAATAAATTTTTCTCGTGAGAATAGATATAAATCCTTTTACTACATCCTTTCCCTCATCTTTTTACTTCTTTTATATAGTAAATATTGAATGTTTTTTATATTTTCAAGATATTAAATACATTTACATTTTTATTTATTACTTTTCTTATAAAATAATAGAAAAATTTTTATTTACACACGTAAATATATCTTTTAGTGTCATTTTATATGTATCGACAAGTTGATCAGTTGATTTTATTAAATACTTTCAATTTAACCAATTTGTTAGTTTATTAACTTTTTTAACTCCTAGTTTTTTTTACCTCTATGTATTTGGCAAAACTAACGGATAAGCTAACTGGAAGCTTAAAGTTGACAAGCTAATTAATTAAATTGAAAATATTTGGTAAAACAAGTTATATTGAATTAGCTGATAAATGAAAAATAATAAAGAAAGATATAATTTAATTAATTGGCTAGACATTTAAATTTAGTAACTATGTATTTTTGAATAATTATAAATTTCCATATTTTAACTTATTTCAAATAATTTATCATCTTAAAAATTAGGATAATAATTTTTTTAATTTATTCTCAATCATAAATATTTTATTAAATGAAATAAGATGATATAAATAAATTTATATTATTATTTTGATAGTTTTATATTATAGAGAATTGAAATTGAATGATTTTGTTAAATCATTCTCAAGTGACTAGCAATATGTTATTTTCAAATGGAATGAATGTTGTGACATTCTTTTTATGAAGTTTTTTTTCTCTTTTCAACAAAAAAACTTAAAATTTAATTAAATCAACTTTTTCTTTAAAAGTAAAATGTTTATTTTTTTACTTGATGTATAAATAAAATTTTAAATAACATTCTTTTGAAAATGTAATTTTTTTTTATAATTTTGAATTTTATCATTAAAAATATAATATTTATTAAAAATAAAAACAAACAGTGCAATAATAAAAATAAATAGCATAGTTTTAAAACTATGTACCAAAAATATAATTTGGCAGTGACAAATGATGACATGACTAGATGGCGCAACGTTGCAACTAAGAGACAGTGATGAAGGAAACACTAGATAGAGGTATCAATAGGAGAATTAGGTTTCTGAAAATAAACAAATAAATGGAAAATTATGAAAAAAAATATCAGAGATAAAAATGAAAAAATAATCAACTTTCAGCTAAAAGCTGAAAAGCTAGAATGTTTACATCCATGAAGGTCATATTTGGCAAGCACTTTCAATTAGTTTTTAGTTTTTTTTACTAGTTGAAAAACCTGTTTAACCTTATTAATAATGTTTAATAAACAAGTTTTTTTTAGTAGTTTGTAGCGTTTTTTAAGACACTACTTCAAGTAGTGTTTTACAAAATGCTAGCTTCTAGCTTTTTGTATTTCATTCTTTTTTTACCCTTAAAAATATTTATTGAATTTCCTTATATATTACCTTTTTTACATAAGGCAAAGTTTTATTATTTTTTTGTTTCTTTTCTTACACTATTTATTTCAACCATTACACTATTTACATTAATTATTTATTATATTATTTTAACATTATACTTCAAGATATTTTAACTATTAAACTAATAAACACAATGAAAATAAGACATTTATATAAGTGTATGTTAATTTATGTATTTTAAACATGGTTGGAAATATTTTAAGATATGATATAAGATTAATAGTATAATGCATAATATCAAAAAATAATAATAATTGAAACTAAAAAATGAAATTAAAATAATTGATCTACAAATAAAAAATCACAAGAGTTTAAAATTAATTTAAAAAAGCTAAAATTATAATTACACCAAAATATATTTTATCAATAAAATAAAATTAAAATTTATATAAAAATATCATAAAAACATGTCCATTTTTTTCATTTTATATTTAGTAGCTACTTTAATAGATAATTTTACCTAGCACTTATAATTTAATAAGTTAATTTAACAGCTTTTCACTACTAGCTAGCTTTCCAGGTTTCAATTAGCTTTTCAGGTACTTTTGCCAAAACATAGCCGAAGAGTGTGTTTGAAAAGCTACTGTAGTAGCTTATAAGTTAGTTTAATCAAAATAAGCTTGTTTGGCACAGAAACTTATTTCAGTAACTTCTAACTTTTTTTTATAAACTACTTCAATTAGTTTATAACTTATAAGCTATTAGTTTTTTTTTCTTTTTCTATTTTTATCTTTCACTAATTTATTTGAAATATTCCCTTTTATTTTTCTTTTCAATTTAAAAAATCTTTTGCCTACCCTTTCACTTTAGTGATGTCACATTTTGTCTTTTATTCTCACACCCACACAACAGCAACGTGCATTCTTGATAGCATCTATTATCGGCTTGTCAATCATCGCCACCACACTATCATTTGTAATATAAAATAATCAAATCTTCACTATTCCTTTATAATTTAAAATTTAAAAATTATGCCCCTAATTTTGATGATGATAAGTTATTAAAAATAAATTCAAATATTGGAAGTAATATATATATATATATATATATATATATATATATATATATATATATATATATATATATATATAATCAAATAAATATGTCATTTTATATCATTTTACATTTATTTAGCTAATTTATTAGTTAATCTTACCAAATACTTTCAATTTAATCAGTCAACTTATAAAACTTTCATCTTTTCAACTCTTAGCTTCTAAGTTAGTTTTACCCAACACACCTGAAGTAACACTATACACTATTAAAATAAGTTACCTTACCGAATAAATCTATTTTGCTTAAACAATTTTTTCAGCCAATAAAATAATTTTTAATAATTTTTCAACTTGTAGCTAACTTTTTAATTATCACTTAATTTTTCAACTAGTTATATCAAACACGGTCTAAGAGAAAGTTGACATCAAATAACTCCTACATGATTATTTGTCAAATGAGATAAGATACACAAACAACAATTTATACAGTAATTTGTATAATAACACTTTTTGTATCTCTCTCTCTCTATCGTTATGAAATGTAATAAATGATATACAGGAAAGAGATAGACCCAAAAAAAATGTTGTTGTACAATCTATTAATAAATTGTTGTACAAATAATATTTCTCTTGTCAAATAAATCCATGGCTTTTGTTACTCAAGAAAGCGATATATAACTTCTTTAAATTAATTATAACAAATCCACGACTTTTGACAGGGAATAATTAACTCCAACATGATTTCAAAGTCGTCTATATGTATGACAAAACTAATTAACAACAAAGGGTGGAAATTGGAAATTGCAAGGTGTTAAACCTTTGGTGGCAAAGAGCGCTCTTTTTTTCTTGATAAGACTCCTTCAATGAAAACGATGGAATGGCCATTTGATACTGATATTAACGTTACTCATTTAAATGCATCTTTTAATTTCAAAGTTGTCTTTGTGTAGGAAAAGCTAATTTGTTGGAGAAAGTAGAAATTGGACAAACCTGTGGTGACAAGGGCGCTCATTTTTCTTTGATAACATTGTTGATGAAAGTGACGAATAACCATTTGATATTGATTTTAAACAACTTTAGTAATGTTATAATTTGAGCGTGGGTCCTTGACCTTGTCTAAGAGTGAGGGAAAGTTTGTTAGAATCTGCTTGGGTAAACTTCTCTATAAATACTTATAGGAAAAAAAAATAAAAAGGGAAAAAAACTTTTTCACAAGCTAAAATTAACTTATGTATAAATTAATTATCAACTTTTAAAGAAGCTAAACTTCTACAAATTAGCATATGCATAAGCTATTGGATATTTTTTTTAATTTTCTTTTCCATAAGTGTTTATAGAGAAGTTTATACAAACAAGTCCTGAGGATGCTTAGCTTAAGTTGCGTGTTTGTCCAAAAATTCCTTGGGACCTTGGAATTTTGGACTCGTTGTCCTTTTGTTTATATTAGTCTGAACTTGTATCTAACTCTCGGTTACAAGACTTGTTCTCCAACAAGCTATTTCGCCAATGAATTGACAAGATATATGGTGTGGGGCATACAGAAAATCAGAACCATATTTCATCATTCTACTAATATTCAAATAATAAACCTGTAGAACACAAAGATAACATAAGAAGGAGGGTTGAATTGTTTTATAGTAAATTTTTTGCAAAACATTTTCTAAGACGTATTGTCTGAAGGGTCAATCAAAAGATTTTTCAAAAATGGTTTGAAAGGAAGATGAAAGCTAAAAGAGAATCAAAAAAGCACACAAGAATTATATTGGTTCATCTCACCCCAGAGACTACGTCTAGTTCTTGGCAATAACCAAGTTCCACTAACTTATCTAAGTTACAAGTATTCTTTCAACAAGCCTCTTCAGGCTCAACCCAAGTAGTCTTTAACTTGTCTCTCCAAGCAAAAACCCAAATATTCTTTGAATCAAAGCCTCTTCACGCTTCTACCGATTTCTTGAAGAAAAGGGTTGAACGTGAGTTATCTCACTGAGTTTAACATCCTAACAGAAGAATATACAATGAAGTACAAATAAAACTTTTTACAATCATTGTATTACAAGATGAGAGCTTTTTCGATAAATGGAGATTTTAATCATTTAGCCAACTCACTCTTGAGACTGAGGTCTTTTCTTCTTTTTATAAGCTTCTCCAAAAAAATATCTGTTGTGAGTGCTTGCAGGAGACAGCCTTCATTTGTTGAAAAGAGTCGTTGAAGCATTAAATGTAGCATTTAATGCCTTTCACCAACTTGTCACTTTTGATAAGACAAAACAGTGTGCTTATCATTACCATTCTCATACTCAATCTTGTAGCAGTGGTCATATCTGCTTTTCCATTCTGACATCCGCATGCACATTCCTTCTTTTACGTGTAAAGTGAGCTTCCTTGAGAGTAAGTACATAGACTTCATTTATTTCAAGGTAGTTTATGCTTTTTGTAACTGACTAGAGTGCAGATCATTTGAACATTCGTCTAAAAGCCATTAGTTACTGAATCTTAAAAGAAAAAGATAAAGATGATATAAGCTCAACTTATCAAACGATAGTTAATACGTAGATTTCAAGTGATTAGACGATTGCTTGAAAAACTCTTTTTAACTGTTTATTATTATTAACATATTTGAGGGTTATAAATTCGTCTTTTGTCTTAACAATCTCTCATTTTTTGATGATGACAAACATCTTTATTTTTCTCAGTTCATCTTTATATGAAAAAGCCTTTTGTAATGTAAGTTTTAGTTTAGAAAACATTATTTTTATACAGGCATACTTCGGTTGGCATACTTCAGTTAAGCGTAAGCAAATGCAATATATAATTTAGTAAGCAAAGATATAATTGAGTAAAATAAATATTCATTGTATATATAAAAATACTCCCCCTAAGACTGATATCCTTCGTCTGTTTATTCTCTTCTTTTTGCTTTTCTTCCTTTTTGCGTTCTCCTTATTCTCCTTGCTTTCTCCCCCTTTTGGCATCATCAATCAGAAGATTCAGAGTCTGAAGGTGTAGATGATGAGTCGAGGTCACCTTTGAAGCATTTGGCCAACTTGGAAAGCAGAGCTTCCGCGCGTTTATGTTTCTTGCGTTCCTTTAACAGATCAGCTTTAAGACGTTGTACAGTCTACTTCAATTAGTTGAATTCTTGTCTTACGTTTGAAGGTTCTAGTGTAGGGGCAGAGCTCGTGGCTTCGTCTTCATTCGGTTCCTCTACAAAACATAAGTTAAAAACATATGCAACAGGGGGTCCATGGAACCAAAAGTGGTCGCAGGGTAGGAAAACTTTAGAAGTGTCTGAGGAGAAGAAGATATAGGTCTTGGGGAAGTTTGTTATAAGTTGATTATCGGGGTTGGATGTACAAGTAGAAGGTAATGGATAGACTTACATCCAGTGACCTATTGGACAGATGGTAGCTTAATGGCTTAAAATGTTTTTTTCTTTCGCAATCAGACCCAAAAAGTGGTTGAAAGCTTTAACATGTTCTTGTAGCTGCTTTCGGTCTGACCTTCGTAGAGTCTGTTTTCCTTTAAGAATAGCCAACTGTGTAGGTGAGAGTGCTCTCTTGCGAATCATCAAGTGTCATCTGGGGTCGCGTCTGAATTTCAGCTTTTTGCCTTTTCCCACAGACAGATTCTGACATGTGATCATCTTCTGGCAGCAAATTCGAAAGGTGGTCCATGGCTTTACCAGAAGCAGCATTTGTGTGGCCATAAGCCTAGTCGAGCCTAGCTTAAGGTTTGGAAACCTTCTTTAACAAATGGCATGCTGCAGAGAGATCTCCATTTTCTCCCTCAAGAAGTTGTTCATCACCTTCCCCAACTCCCAATCATCATTACCTATCCACCATTCTTTGAAGTCTAGACTATCTTCTAGATGGATGGTGAGAGGGTAAGTCTTGATCTTCCCATGGCAGAATGGATAAATAATTTTGGGCTTGTAATGATATGTTCTACACATGATCAAATACTCAGAATAGTTGTATTTCAGCATAAAAGGGGATGTGTGGCAGAAGCGTTGTCTCCATACGTCTCGTCCAGCTAGAAATTTTGTTCTAGTTGAGGTAGAGTAGATGAAGATAGGAGCATATGATAAAGTGTTGTACCCTTCCTCCCATATGTATGGAGTAATGTGGGGCTTATATGAAAGTGCTGGAGTAGTTAGATCTTCAATATCAGGGAACTTCTCAGCATACACATAGCACACCAATAGTGGCCATTCTTTAGTGATGAGAATCGTCCACATCCTCAGGTTATTGACTTCGCCCAGTTCATAATTGATGAGAGCTTGAAGGATCTCTGGGTCGAAGGGTTTTGGAAGCTGAAACTCCTTGGTCTTTCCAACAGTTTGAGACTCGGGTTGCTCAAAGTATGTCACTTGGCGCCTTTGAAGACGTTCAAACGGAGGCGTTTCTGAGTGGTAGAGTTCTGGTGAAACTTCGTCTATCGTAGGTTCAGCTCCTCCAGATGATTAGCCTTCTTTTTCTGGCAGATTGAAGGAAACAGCCCTTGAAGGCTGATCATGGCTTGTCCTAGCTGTTATGTCTACAAAAAAATGATGGAAGACTTGAGATAAAGAAACAAATTGAGGAACTTCCCAGAAAAGAGATCTAGGTAATCTACCTCTTGAGGTAGCAATGATATCCTTTTGAGTAAACAACTCTTGCCTATCAAGTTCTGCAGGAGCTGTTTGCAGCAAGTGCTCAATAACAAATTGAAGTACCACTTCCTCAATCTGTTTTTGTTCTTCCTCAACCAATTTCTCTTCTTCTTCTCAGCTCTTTTTGATTTAGCTCTAGCTCTCCCGAGCTGTGTTTCCTCTTGAGCTTGAGTCTTGGGTACTGGAATCTTTTTGGATTTTGAAGGCTTCTTGGAAGGTTGGGCAAAGGCAGTTGGTTCAGGGGCAGTAGGTGGTGGAGATGGCTCTTCGGATGAAGGTTTAGGAATGGTTATGCTTGTGGTTATAAGTAGAGTGTTAATAAGAAGGTTATTGTCTGAGTCAGGTTAGGGGGTTGGTTTGAATCTCAAACGAATGGTTAGAGACTTTTGTTTTTTATGAGGGGAAGACGGTTGTTTTTGTGGTTTAGGGTCTGGTTGTGATGGTCCCTTGATGGGTAATTTTAGTTTTTGTGGTTTGGTCTGTTTGGGTTATGGTTGAGAAGGTTGAGGTTTCGTCTGTGACGGAGGTTGAGCAGATAATACTAGTGGAAGGATCAGTAGACGATCCCACTTTGAAAGTTGTTCCAACAACTTCTTCAGGAGGTTCTTCCTTGATTAAAGCCAACTCAGGATGTTGGGCTACGTATCCAAAGAAGAGATGTGTTATCCTCATCTTCCTGACAATTGATACGTCAATCTCAAAACCTTGTTTCTTCTTTTCCCATCCAAACTCATTGACGCCCGCCAAATGAATTATCTCAGTAAAGAGCATAGCATAGGGAATAGGATACCTCTATTTCCCTTTGGAGCTCTTCTTTAACTTGGTGAGGCAAGACTGCCAGTTATCCAAGATGAGAGCAAGCAGGTTCACTTTCTGACTAGTTAACATCTTGTAAATGTAGAATCTGTCCTTAGAGGATACATTATCCTTTGTGCCTTTCTTAGGTAGGATAATATGTAAAAGGATATTGTGGATGAGTCTGTATTCAGGCTTCGTGTTTGAAGTATACAGGAACCTCTTCAGAACATCCTTGTTGTCAGTCTGGGGTCTAGGGTTTCCATATAAGGCTTGGTCGACTATCTCCGGGGTAATGACCTTCTCCCAGTATTCTGTGAACAGGTCACCTTCTTCCTTGCAACCAAACGCTACTACAATGGTGTCTGTTGAGATGATGATGCTCTGATTATCCACTGTTCCAGTGATGGTTCCATTCACCTTAGACACAAAAGCCCAAAAATAAGCATATAGGGCGTGATACCAAGCAGTTTGTTTTTGAACGAACGATACCCATTCGACGTTCTCAATGTACATACACAGAGGAAAACCTTCTTCCTCAAGTTTCTTCAAATCGACCTATTTTCCAACAACAAAGTCACCTTCTGGGAATCTCCCCATAAGAGCAAGTTGTTTCTGGGTGGCCATAAATGCAAATTTGAGAGGTTGAGAGTGAAAGCAAAAGAGAGGGTTTGAGGTCAGAGAGTTTGAAGAGTTTTCAAAGTGTGTAAAGAGAAATAAAGAGCGGTTATTTTGAATATATTGAAGTTTGAAAGTATTGAAAGGACATGCATTTATGACAACTTGATGTGGCAGGGAGGACGGCGCACGTTTCTTGGGAGGTTATCGATAAATAATCATGAAGAGAAATATCAGACGAATAAATTAAAATTTTCATATTCAGAGAAGAATATGTTAGTAAGACGGATTATAATAATAAGGTGTAAGATGATGAAGCATAAGACCAAAGTTTTAAAGTAATTAATAAGATGATGCATGTAAAACGTTTTACTCATGCAAAACTTTCATGCGCAAAATTTCTAATATAAAGTTAAACCGTTCTTCAGGTAAAGCTTTTGTAAAGATATCACCCCATTGATAATATGTATCAATAACTTAATATCAAAAACACCTTTTTGAACATAATCACGAACAAATTGATGTCTTATTTCTATATACTTCACTTTAGAATACTGAATAAGGTTTTTAGATAAATTGATTGCATTAGTATTGTCACATAACACTAGAATGTTATGCTCAAAGCTAGAGTAATCTTCAAGTTGATATTTTACCCATAGAAGCTGTAAGCAGCAATTAGTAATTGATACATATTTTGCCTCAACAGTAGATAGTGCAATTGAGTTCTATTTTTTGTTGGTCCAAGATATGAGACATGGTTCGATGAAGTGACATCCACCATTAGTGCTTTTTCTTTCAATTCTGTCACCAACATAGTCTGCATTACAGTATCTTACTAACCTGGAATCTTTATTTTTCTCATAGAATAAGCTTAGATTAGAGGTACTAACAAGATATCTAAAAATCCTTTTAACAACCTTTAAGTGAGACTTTCTAGGGTCAAATTGAAATCTGGCACATAAGCATACGTTATACATGATGTCTAGTCTACTGGCAATTAAATAGAGAAGTGAGCCAATCATACCTTTGTAGACAGTCTAGTCTACTGCTTTACCTGATTTGTCCTTTGTCATGACGACAGACGAATGCATTGGTGTGCTCATAGGTTTTGACTCATTCATCTTATATTTTTTGAGTAGTTCTTTTGTGTATTTTTGTTGATGAATGTATATACCTTCCTTCTCTTATTTAACTTACAGACCAAGAAAGAATTTTAATTCTCCCATTATGCTCATTTCAAATTCACTCTGCATTAAATCTGAGAAATCCTTACATAGAGTTTCATTAGTAGCTCCAAAAATTATGTCATCTACATAAATTTGAACTATTATGAAATCTTTGTTATATTCCTTTCTAAAGAGAGTTGTGTCTACTTTGTCTCTCATAAAGCCATTTGTAATGAGAAAACTGCTCAATCTGTCATACCAAGCACGAGGTGTCTGTTTAAGACCATACAGAGCCTTTTTGAGTTTAAATACATGATTTGAGAGGATTGGATTCTCAACACCAGGAGGTTATCTGACATAGACTTCTTTTTCAATAAAACCATTTAAAAAGGCACTTTTAACATCCATTTGAAAAAGTTTAATGTTTTTATGAGCGGCAAAAGCAAGCATAATTCTAATGGCTTCTAATCTAGCAACAAGAGCAAAAGTTTCAGTGAAGTCAATACCTTCTTGTTGATTATAACCTTGTGCTACTAACCTTGCTTTATTTCTTATTACCTTTCCATTTTCATCAAGCTTATTGTGAAACACCCATCTTACTCCAATGATGCTTTTATGTTCAAGTTTAGGAACAAGGATCCACACATCATTTCTTAAGAATTGATGTAGTTCCTCTTGCATAGGTATCACCTAGTCATCATCTATTAGTGCTTCTTCAATGGTCTTAGGCTCGATTTTTGAAACTAGGGCGTAAGATGCTTGATTTTTCAATGATGACCTCATCTTTACTCCTTCAATCCGTTCTCCAATAATCTGATCTTGTGGATGATAAGTAACGAACTTTTGGTCCTTGTGAGATTCTTTTTTCTGATCATCAGTTTGCCGTTGTTGAGGGATATTTTTTGATTCCCTTACTTCGTCTGTTCTTGTTGAATCAGACGATCCTATCTGTAAGTTTGCAAGATCATCTTCCAGATCTGATAGTCTCCTATCAAGGGTTAGTGTATCATTGAATTTAATATAAATGGATTCTTTTACAACGGAAGTTTTAAAGTTAAATACTCTAAATGCTTTTGATGTATCAGATTATCCTAGAAAGATACCTTTATCAACCTTAAAGTCAAATTTTCCTAATTGATTTCTAGTGTTGAGAATGTAACATTCACATCCAAAGGGATGGAAGTATGAAATGTTGAGTCTTCTACCTCTCTACAATTCAAAGGAGTCTTATTAATTAAAGGTCTGATCAATATTTTGTTTTGAACATAGCAAGCTGTATTTACAGCTTCTGCCTAGAAGTACTTAGGAATTGAATTTTCACAGAGCATGGTTCTTGCCATCTCTTGTAGAGTTCTAGTTTTCCTTTCAATTACCCCATTTTGTTGAGGTATTCACGGTGAGGAGAAGTTGTGGAAAATTCCATTCTTTTCACAAAAGAATTTGAACTTAGCATTATCAAATTCAATTTCATGGTCACTTCTACTTGTAGTAATACAAAAACTTTTTTTATTTTAAACTCGTTTACAGAATATTTCAAACACATTGAAAGACTCATGTTTGTGAGCTAGGAAGTAAACCCATGTGTATCTAGAGTAGTCATCAATAATAACAAAACCATACTTTTTCCTGTCAAGATTAAAAGTCTTTGTAGGTCCAAACAAATCCATATGTACTAGTTCTAATGGTCTAGAAGTGAAAACAACATATTTGGATTTAAAAGAGGTTTTAATCTGTTTCCCTTTCTGACATGCTTCACAAAAAAGATGAGTTTTCCAAGAAATCTCAGGCAATCCTTTCAATAAACCCTTTCTATATAATTTCGAAATATGTTTCAAATTGATGTGCCTAAGCTTTTTATGCCAAATTCATTTTTCATTTTCTTTTGTCATTAAGCAGGTGACATTCTGTTTGTTTAGATCGTCAAACTCAATCTTGTATAGATTGTTATGTCTTTCAGCAGTAAAGAGAATAGATTCATCATTTCTTTTGACTATACATGATTCATTGTTAAAGGACACAATAAACCCACTGTCACAAAATTGACTTTTACTAAACAGGTTATACTTAAGTCTTTCAATACATAGGACATTATCTATAAATGGAAGAGAAGGCTTACCAACTTTACTTATACCAATGATTTTTTCTTTTCCATTTCCTCCAAGAGAGACCGTTCCTTCATGTGGTTGGAGATCGAAGAACATAGACCTTTCTCCCGTTATGTGACGTGAGCATCCACTATACAGGTACCAAAATGAATTCTTTCGTTTTCCTATTAAGGATATTTCTAACAGGAATTATCTGAGATTTTGGTACCCAAATACTTTTAGGTCCTTTTGTGTTAGTCCAAAGATCTTATTTGACCTTTGCTTCCTTTTGTGTTGACACCTTTGAGATGAGTGTCCAGATTTCCCACAAAAGTTACAAAAGGCTGAATAGGATTTAGAAGACGATGGTTTAGAATCTTTGTCTTCTACAAAGCCTATGCCCGATTTGTTAGATAAAGGTCTTCCATGTTTTAAAATTAATTGAAGTTTTGAAGATCCATCCACAATTTAGTCAAATCACATTTCAGACTAATGACTTCTTTCTTTAGTCTGTTGACTTCAGAGAGAAGTATTGTCTTTTCAAAATCTGAAGCTTAACTCTTATGCATTCTCTTTAGATCCTTCTTGAGTATTTTGTTTTCTAAAATGGCTTCCTGATACTTTTCTTTATATTTCTTATACTCAAGAGCAATCATGTGAGAATTGGCAGGAAGAGTGTCATAAGACATATCTTCTTCGTCATCAGACTCAAATTCACAGCTATCAAACTTATGCAAAAAAATTTCAGAGATAGAGTTTACCTTAGATGTTACTTCCTCAATGTCTACCATGAGATAAATATTAGCCTTTTCATCATCTAAACTGCTACTACTGCTGTCTAGATCTTCCCAAGTGGCTAGAAGATTTTTCTTCTTGCTTCTCTTCTTGGAATTCCATCCTCTTTTCAATTTGGGACATTCAGCCTTTGTATGTTCAGGCTTTTTGCACTCAAAACAAATAATTTCATTGTTTTTGTCTTGAGGAGTTTTCCTAAATCTGTTGTCCTTCTTTTTAGAGGATTGCTTAAATCTCCCTCTCTTCTTAAGCATCTTCTTAAATTTCTTGGTTATGAGAGATATCTCATTATTTGTAGAACAACTGGAGTTTTCGTCTGAACTCTCAAATTCATCTAACTGAACTTTCAGGGCTTTGTTCCCGCCTTTTGTCTCAGTCTTTTTGTTCGCCCTTCGACTCGATTCTCCGCTCTTTAGAGCAATAGAGTCATTATTTTTTATTTTATCTCTTTTAAAGAGATGAACTTCATGGTCTTTTAGAGCTCCCAATAACTCATCCAGAGTTAAAGTCTTCATGTCCCTTACTTCAACTATGGTTGTAGCCTTGGGTTCCCATACTTTTGGAAAACTATCCAAGATTTTGAGATTATTCTGAGCCTTAGAGAACTCAACACCGAGACTTTGAAGTTCATTGAGAATTGTTTGAAATCTTCCTAACATCTCATCAATGGTTTATATCTCTTTCATGGTGAACATCTCATAGTGTCTTTGAAGAGTTGTTACTCTCTTGAGACGAACATCTTTTGTGCCTTCATGTATTATGCGTATAGCATCTCACATTTCCTTTACTATTCTGCAGTTGCAAAATTTGTTATACTCAGTTTTGGATAAGGCACAGGTTATAATATACTTAGCCTTTGCATTTTGTTGCAACATGTTGAAGTCCTCTTAATTATATTCATTTTCTGGCTTTGTCACAATGAGATCTCCATGCGTTATGATCCTCCAAATGCTATAGTGAGTGGACTTGATGTACATCTTAATTTTGTCTCTCCAGTATGCATAATCTTCTCCATTGAAGGCTGGTGGCCTCGACAATGAAGCTCCTTCAGGAATGAACTATCCTTCAAGATTTGTCATGTGGATCTTTTCCTCTAACGATTGTTAAGGTGCTCAACCCTTAGAGGCTGAGCTCTGATACCAAACTGTAGAACACAAAGATAATACAAGAAGGGGGGTTGAATTGTGTTATAGCAAATTTTTTGCAAACCTTTTCGAAGACATATCGTCTGAAGGGTTAATCAAAAGATTTTTCAAACACGATTTGAAAGGAAGATGAAAGCTAAAAGAGAATTAGAAAAGCACAAAAGAATTATACTAGTTCGTCTCACCCTAGAGACTACATCCAGTTCTTGGCAACAACCAAGTTCTACTAACTTATCTAAGTTACAAGTATTCTTTCAACAAGCCTCATCAGGCTCAACCCAAGTAGTCTTTAACTTGCCTCTCCAAGCAAAAACCCAAGTATTCTTTGAATCAAAGCCTCTTCGAGCTTCTATTGATTTCTTGAAGAAAAAGGTTGAATGTGAGTTATCTCACTAAGTTTAACTTCCTAACAAACAAATATACAATGAAGTACAAATAAAATTTTTTATAATCAGTGTATTATAAGATGAGAGCTTTTTCAATAGATGGAGATTTTAATCATTCAGCCAACTCACTCTTGAGACTGAGGTCTCTTCTTCTATTTATAGGCTTCTCCAAAAAGGTATCCGTTGTGAGTGCTTGCAAGAGACAACCTTCGTCTATTGAAAAGAGTTGTTGAAGCATTAAATATAACATTTAATGCCTTTCACCAACTTGTCACTTTTGATAATGTAATGACCCAACTGTCGCTACTAAACAAGCCTATTAAACATACACCTCATCCACATATTAGATGAATAAAAATCAAATCATAGCATTTCTGTATATAACTCATACACACCAACTGAGAGATCCACCTATCTCTCCTAGTGTCGTGCATGCATATCTATTCAATTGTCATCATCATATATACACAACTATGGGATAACACCAGCCCGAATCAATAATATCAAAATATACATCACCGGGAAAGAGGGATACAAAACTCACTCCCTATAGCTGGTCACCCTATACAATCCCATCAAAAGAAAGAAAACTGAAAATACAACAGAAACAACCAAGAACTTGGCTTTACAAGCCAAACATCTCCAGCTCTTGGCTCCATCCTCAGCTCTGAGACGCCGAATCAATGAAAGTATCGCCATCTGCTCCCACGCCATAAGACGTGATCATCACAAGCACACCAGCACAACAACAGCATCAAGACAATCCAACAACAACAAAACAAGGCAAAGGTAAGCTTACTTAAACAATGGCATAACATATGAGTATGGAAATCAACAACAATTCACAATATTCAATCACGAGTATATGGCACACCATTATATATCCAGAGTTCTCAACATCTACATACATATATACATATATACATATATATAGCATTCATTCACATGGCAAAGAGTTCTCAGTCCAGAACTCCATATCATAACCATTCCGCAACAACTATGTCAATGCATGATAACAAGACTCTCGAGAGATTTCACAACATTCCGGAGGCACTAGATTTAGAGGCTCAACTAAGTATTAACTCTGGTCACCATCAGTTTTGGAGGCCCAACTAAGTATTTACTCTAGTCACCATCTGTTTTGGAGGCCCAACTAAGTATTAACTCTGGTCACCATCCAATTTGGAGGCCCAACTGAGTATTAACTCTGGTCACCATCCGTTTTGGATGCCTACCCGCACACGGCATGAGGCTCACATAACCTCAGCCAACAACATATACATGAGATGCATGTACCATAACAACTACTCAACCACCATCACTCATCAATAATCATATATATATATATATATATATCACACCATCACACCACAATAGCTTAAGGCCCACACAACCTCAACCAACAACACATGCATTCAAATATATGTATCACTACAACAATCAACTCATATATATATATATATATATATATATATATATATATATATATATATATATATATATATCACACCATCACACCACAATAGCTTAAGGCCCACACAACCTCAACCAACAACACATGCATTCAAATATATGTATCACTACAACAATTAACTCAACCACAACAGTTATTATATCATATATATATATATATATATGTGTGTGTGTGTGTGTGTGTGTGTGTGTGTGTATCAACATATTACCACGTGGCCTACTTAGCACCATCTGTGGTCTAACAATTATCGTCAACCCCATGCACGCCCAAATTGGCTTCTTGCATGGTCAACGGTAAGGCCCTATCCAAGCAGCCCACCTCATGAGAAACCTCATACAACAATATCATATACAACAAGTGGAGGTCCTATGTAAGCAACCTTCCACTTCACAACCAATCCAACAATCAACTACAATTTAAAAACCAAGACCTTCTTTGAAAACTATTTGGAAGATCGGTAAATTATGAGATTTACAAAAACCTTTGGAATAATTCACTTTCTTTAATTTAAAGAAATCATATTTAAGCTAGATAATTTTCCATCATTCTCAAATAGAAGTTTTGAAATGTATAATACCCTTTTTATATGTGTATATACATAATACTTCACATTTTGAAATGAAAACTTTAGAATCTGAAATAGTACATTCAGTTCTGAAATAACAAATTAAGTAATGTAGTAACAGATTATATCAGTTTAGTAAAATGCACCAGAATTCATTTTTCGGTAGGGATAATCAATTATGGATTTCCATGATCGATTATTGCAAAACCAAAATCACAAGAATTTTTTTCGAAACCCAGATAATTGATTATCAGAGTCCATAATCGATTATCACAGAACCAAAATCAACAAAACAGCACCTAGAGCTCCAGATAATCGATTATGAAGCTCCATAATCAATTATCTGCGACAGGACTGCGAAAAACCCCAATTTTCTACAGCAAAACCCGAATTTTGACCACCCAAACTCAAATTTTCGAATCAATAGGGTTCCAGTATCATCAATCCACCCCAACCAAGCTCATACACAACAAATTATACAATCAATTCAACATTTCATCACATAATTCATGGATTTCTCATCAAAATCTCATATTTTTCTCTAAAAACCGATTTTCATCCAATTTCTCACCACAACCAACATACAATCCGAATTTGGACCAACCCAAGGTGATATTTACACACAATCATGTTCATACATCACAAATCTAGCAAGTGTAAGCTTCCCTTACCTCTTGGAGATTCCAAAATTTGAATTTGGGGAAGAGAAAATGGGAGAAAAGCAAAGCCTTGAGCCAAATCTTCAGAGCAACCACTACTCCTCACCAAAGGGATGGAAAGGGGCTACGAATCTTGCCTCTACGTAGTGGGTTTGAGAGAATTTTGAGAGAGTGAGAGAAGAGAGGAAGAGAATGAGAGAGTCTGAGAAAGTGAGAGGAATAGGGGGACGGGAGAATGAGAGAAATGAGAAGGGAAAGGCTTGGCACCCCTTTATGTCTTAAAACTCTCTAGGATCCTCATACTGGCTTTGGGCTCACTAAGACCAATGGTTCATCTAACCAGTCTTCGAGACTCACAATTTGTCCAACTCAACTGTTTTTCTCTCAACAACTTAAACAAATATCAACAACACTCTCAATTTGGCTCAAGCATTTTTTCTCAAGTTCCCTAAATTCAAATAGGAATTGCAATACAACAACATAAAACCAGAACCACACAACAATAGTCAACGACAACAATAATTTATTTATTTGTTTTAAACATCATAATCACATATTAATTTCCACTTTTAGTTATTAAAACACTAAATCATACATTAAGAAAAACACGGTGTTACAGATAAGATAAAGTAGTGTGCTTATCTTTACCATTCTCGTACTCAATCTTGTAGTAGTGGTCATATATGCTTTTCTGTTCTGACATTCGCATGCACATTCCTTCTTTTATGTGTAAAGTGAGCTTTCTCGAGAGTAGGTACATAGACTTCATTTATTTTGAGATAGTTTACGCTTTTTGTAACTAACTAGAGTGCAGATCATTTGAACATTCGTCTGAAAACCATTAGTTATTGAATCTTAAAAGAAAAAGAAAGATAAAGACGATATAAACTCAACTTATCAGACGATAGTTAATATGCAAATTTCGAGTGACCAGATGATTGCTTGAAAAACTCTTTTTAACTGTTTGTTATTATCAAAATATTTGAGGGTTATAAATTCGTCCTTTGTCTTAACAAAACCACACCAACAATGCCGATTAATTGCATACACAGGTTGGAAACTGATTAGGATATATATATAATGCCTCAGATTTCTCACACCATATCAGCAGAAATTTGGAGCAGACTACGCAGTATTCTAGTTAACTGCATCAAAGCTTAAAACGTGTGTATGCATAAAACCTGTTGAAAAGTTATTCCTACAAATGAAAGTTAAGCAAAAGAAAACTAATTGCCATACATTGTCAATGGCCATGATAATTAACGTTAGTGGAGATACTGTTAAATAAAAAATGTTTACTTTCTTCCTTCAATAAATAATTGACTTACATTGTCAATGGCCATGATAGTTAACCCTGCCTGGATGAGGCAAGCGTTTCAGCAAGCTATGCTTTCGGAATGATAGCTCTCGTTGCTTATGAACATTTTAAGATGAATAGGCGTAAAACACCCGTCCTTGGTCCTAGCTTGCTGACCCAGGAAATTAAACTGAAAATTCTCCAATGGCTCTTTACATAGCAAAACAACATTTACTATAGTACACATAATTCTTTAAGTTATGGAATCTTAATTTAAGGACACAGTCTCATACATTTTCACGCTACTAATAAATATAAGATGAGTATTTTCATTCTTTATGGCATATCAAATTTAGTGCAGTTTAATCAAATTTATAGTTGTTGTTCATAACTGCTTTTTATTGCCTAAAAGGTTGACTTACATTTGAATGGTGTAAAAATTTCAAATGACATAGTATTTTATTTAGAACACTACTGACAGTCTAAAGTTATTTGTAAGTGTGTAAGACAATCCAAATTTTGAGGGGCTGGGACTAGTAAGATCAATGCACAATTAATTAGGATGAAATACGTGTGTGAAGTAACCATGGTAGGACAGTCCTTTTTCTTTCCTTTTGCTGTTTGAAACATTTTATCTGATTTATGCTCTGTGAGGGTCCATTCTTTTTATCTCTGCTTGTTACAGACTTAAGTCTCCACTTAATCTTTTTCAATTTTATAGGTTCTGCTTCGAAACTTCAAAATGTTGCGGACATGAGATGGCATTAGATGCGAATGCAAAAGGTTTGGCATTGACTGGATCAGCTGATACTTCTGTGCGAGTAACATCTTTGTCACAGTGTCCACACACTTGTATCGTGGAGTTTCCTTTCTTTTGTCGGCATTTAAGTAGGTTCGTTCTATTTGATTCGTAGGTTGTAATAAAATGTTAGTTTTTGCTCCGATAGGTTGTAAAATGGAAAAAATGAGTTTTTTAGAAGTGAATGTGAATTGGGGACTTTTGTATATAACTTTGCTTTTTTGTCTTGAGTAACTTGATTTTTTGTATATAACTTGTATCTTGGAGTTTCATTTCTTTTGTCAGCATTTAATTAGGTTCGTTCTATTTGATTCGTAGGTTGTAATAAAATGTTAGTTTTTGCTCCGATCGGTTGTAAAATGGAAAAAATGAGTTTTTTAGAAGTGAATGTGAATTGGGTACTTTTGTATATAACTTTTTTTTTGTCTTGAGTAACTTGATTTTTTTATTTTTGCAAGAATTTTGTTAATTTTTTATATATAGGGAAAGATAAGTTAAAAGAATAATTTTAAATTCTCCTACAGCATCCTCTTACAATTTCTCTTACTTCTCTTGTATGGTAAGTACTAATGCATTTTATATTTTCAAGACATTAAATGCTTTACTTTTCATTTAATACTTTCTTTATAAAGTAATAGGGGAATTTTTAGGAAGATTAGTAGGAAAATATAACATTGCTTAAGTTAAAAGAGAGATAAAGTAGCTTCAAATAGAAGTTAAACTCCAAAATCAAATTTTACCGAGAATTTTGGGCAAGTATCAAGACTTGATTTTAGTAATTTTACTTGAGTTGTAGACCGATTAGAATCTTTAAAGTATCTTCTGTAGCATACATTTATTGGTTTTGAATTAAAATGCAGTATTTTTTCAGGTTTTGAATTAAATGCTTAAGAAAAGGATTCATGTTTTGTAGTGCAAAAGAAAAGGCAAGGCTTAAAGCTTGCATAGTCTAGAAAGGATACTCTTTAACTACTATGTCTCATATGCTGAATTAAAATGCTGCAACCTCCAAAGACCAATCAAGGGATGTCACAGGCGACAGACTGCATGCTTATGAATTAAATATAATATAAACCATACATCATCCAATAATGCAGACCGCTTATAAATTGTATTCGATTGGTAAGAGTGAACACTATTTCACGGAATCTTAACAGTGGGAAGTTACAAAAGTGCAATAAAGATAAACAGAGACATATCAAGGTAAACATAAGCTGATGAGATGCCTCATCTACAAATAACTGAATGATAACAATACAAACAGCTGAGTTAAATAATTAATTCTAAGCTGTTTTTTACTTAATGAGGTCGAAGGAATCAAACAACAAACAATGATCCAGTCGCTATGACGCTGATTAGGTTGGTAAATGATGCAAAATAGTGTGCAATTTAGCGACCAACAGTAGCATCAGTCACTAAGATCAGTCTAAATGATCAATCACTATGACTTGATAAACTTGTTATTTAGCGACCTCTTTCGCAACCGATTGCGCTGCGATCACATTTACCAATCACTGAACCATTACCATTAACCGAAAGCAAATCAGTTGTAAAGACTATTGTCGTTAGCATTAGAGGTCATTTAGTCACTAAAATTAGTCGCTATTTATACGTTTTTTCTTGTTGTGAATCGTATGCCACCCAATGACAATTGAATCTTGTTTGTGTGCAAATAAAAATGTAATCTACTTATTTTTATTTGATTTGATTTTTTACTAGTTATTAATATTGATATGATATACGAAAGGAACAAATTTAAATCATTTTGAATTGGCCACTAAAAAAAACAAAAAACTTAAATAAGTCCTGTGTCCTTATTATATCACTGTATCTGGTGTAGAATCATATATATGTGTGTTGTGTTCATATTTCGTAGTTAGATGGTTTGTCTTATTGAGTAAATTACATTCTTTGGATTTTCAAAATATAATTTATCATTTTAATGTGTATTTATTGTTAGAATAAGGAAGAATAATATATTAGTTAAGGTGATTATATATGTGATAATGGTAAAAAGTATAAAAGGTGACATGTCAAATTTCATTGTACATGAAAATGAAATATTTGAGTTAATAAAAATATCAAAAGTTTTACCTAAATTACAAGGAGTAAAATGTAAATTATCCTAAATTAATATACCTTATTTTATGCACCAGTTAATTATTACTTACATCTCAGCATCAATTGCGTGCACTTTATTCTTAGGATTTGTTTGGGACTTAATTAGCTTTTCAGGGAAAAGGAATATAGGACAAATTCTTTTATTTATAATAAATATTCTCTAATTTGATAAACTTTTTAAAATGAAAGAAATAAAATGATAGATTAGTATAAACTTAATTTCTTAATTTTTTGTTTATTTTTCTAAATATTACATAATTCTCTTAATTTTAAAAAAATTATCCTCCCATTCTTTTTATTTAAAGTGTCACTCTCAAACATACTCATAACTTGTGACTCCCTACTTCCTTTTCACATCTTCACCTTTTAAAATCTCTCAAGGATTCAAAAAAAAGTAAGACACTGATCACCATCTATTCGGTTAAATAGTACTTTAAATCGAATAATGAATTGCTCACATTAATTTAAGGCTAAAGTTTTCTTTGGTACATAACATTTAGGGTGAAAAAGCTGATGTCTAATTCAGGGCGGGGAATTGAATGTCTTTGAGTTCAAAATATACTTACAAAGAATTAATTTACATTTACTTCACTTCAAGAAAATGAGTGAGGGTTCAAATCTTCAAAGTATCAAATGTGAAATCCTATTGTACTTCACTCAACCAATCTCTTAAGGTTACTTTAAAATTATTGTTAGACAACCGTGTTACACATTGCAAGTGAAAAAAGAAAATTAATAGAGAAACACCATTCCAACCTTATATATATATATATATATATATATATATATATATATATATATATATATATATATATATTCTAAAAGCATATTTAAATATATTCCACATAACATTATAAAGAAACATTTGCAAACAGTTCACAAAACACAAATCTCAGAGCAAATTAATAGAAGCATTTGTAATAGGCTAAATAACTTCATAAAAACCAGAACGTACAAGTCACGATTCTTATTTGTATATATATCTTGAATTGTGGCCACTTGCAAAACACTGTATGAAGTAACTTGTCAAAGCATGGACATCGACAACCTGCAGTGTACACAAAAGTCAATAAAGGTAAATAACAAGTTATTTGTTTTCTAGTTTGAATATTACTCAGATATTACTATCTAAAGCGCAACTTGTATACGTGTAAGGGTAAACTTTAAATAATCCAAGCATTTGCATGCATGTAATCAAATAATAGAAATTTATTTACATTTTAAATATTATATTATATACATTAGAATAAAATACTAAGATAAAACAATGATTATTTTTTAAATAATATGAAATTTAGTAGATTTGATCTATTACATGGAAACATTCAATCTAACTAGAGTTATTATATGTGTGTGTTTGTGTGTGCATTATATATGTGTGTATGTTCATATGTGCATGCACACAAGTGTTGAATAAAAGAGAGTAAAAAGTACTTGCTTTATGGTATATTTGATTTAAACAAAAAAACATACATACATATATATAAATCAATATAAAACATTGATACTTTACGAACCATGGCCGCAATTTCTTCGATTTCAATAGATCATGGGTTGATCTTTTGGATCACAGAGTCATACATTTGGTGCAGAAATTTAAAATAAGCATGCCTGCATCTCCTGTTCAAGAAAATGGTGCCCAAAACTCCCCAGAATCCAACGGCAAATCCAATTCCCAGCCCCATGCAGAACCAGGAATACACTTCTGATTTATCATCATCATCTTCTTCTCCATCGGGTTTTGTATTGTGGGATTTTTTATCTTGTGGGCATACCTTTGTAAGCGGAGGTCCACAGAGTTCAGGATTGCCGATATAGCTAAGGTTTGTAGAACCAAGTTGGGTCCCTGATGGAATTTTGCCAATAAAATTGTTGAATGACAGATTCAACACCGCAAGCATGGACTGAGGAATTTCTCCCGAGAAATGATTTCTTGAGAAATCAATGTTCTCCATTGGTAACAAGTTGCCAATCTCTTCAGGTATGGTTCCCATTAATTGATTGGGACAAATTCAAGGACTGTAATCCAGTGAGCATATATATCTCTAAAGGCACACTTCCAGACAAGTTGTTACTTGAGAGATCAATCACATTCATCAAATTAATATATTGTAACGCGTTGCCTTTTATAAACATCCTAATACCACAGACAATGGTTACCGAGAAATCTGATGACTGAAAGGTAAAGCCAACTTTACGAGTAGAAGCATAACTGGAAAGCATGGCTGTGATGTTATGTAAGCAATTGGGTATTGATCCTGATAATCTATTACTTGCAAAATCCATCACCATTAAGGAATGAAGTTGGCATAGCTGCGTGGGAATATTGCCACTGAATTGATTGCATCTCAATTTAAGACCTCTCACACTCTGGCCCAACCAGCTTGGTATGACTCCAGAAAGAAAGATTATTGTGATCAAGATCAAGTATCCAAAGATTCTTGCAGTTTTTTAGTAAAAGATGTACCTCTCCGAAGAGCTTATTGCTTTCCAGGTACAAAAAACGAAGGTTAGGCAAGGAGCCCATTGGGTGAGGAATCTTTCCTGTTAGGTGGTTGTATTCTAAACTAATATAAACCAACGATGTCCAATTATTCCAACAATCTGTGAGTTCTCCGGTTAAATGATTATAATGTTGGAATTTTGTGGATTAGCATTGTTTAATTATTGGATTAAATTTTAGATTATTAATATTAATTATAAAAATAAAATTTATGATATTTTATTTGATGGATATTAGTTGTTTGGACTTATTATGTAAATGTGTCTATGATGGGTTGAGCCCTCACTTGGTGTCCAAATAAGGAGTCTCTGTTCTTGTCTGATAGTTATAAAATTGTCACCCAACTAGACAATTTTGAGTGGCACAATATTGTGTGGGAAACCCTAGCCAAACAGAGAGGAGTATCTCCCTCATTTGTTTTTTGTTATTCAATTAAAGTAATAGGCATGGATATCATCTCCTCTTCAGGTACATGTTTCTTAATCCTCTTATAATTGTTATTTTATATTATCAACATGCTATAATTGTGCATCATTTGTCCTTAAATTTTCATCAATTGGTATCAGAGCTTGCTTGATGCATGTTATTGCTGTTTTGTATTAAAATAACATTGAATTTGTAGTTTCTATTAAACCCTATCCCTTTTCCCCTTTTAATTCTTGACCAAAATGAAACAAAATAATTTAGGGTTCTTGATCATAGAATTTTTATAATATCAGTGTTTACATCGATGCTTGTTTGATTTATGAATTGCCATCTTTTCTAATTTTGGAGATTTTTTTTTTCTCGTCCAATATAAACTTTCGTCTTTTCCAACTAGTGGAGGGTCTTAATAAAATCAGCATCGTGATTGTTTTTTCTTCTTTTGCCTTATGTAGTCTCCGTCTCGTATATACATGATATGCATTTTTTACAATTTGAATATATATAAAAGACCTTGATTGGTACCTTTCTTGTTTCGGTAGGTTTTTTTTTTATTTGGTACCATAATTTTAATTTTAATGTATATGTTAAAGACTTTGGATGATATTATTTTTATTGTTTCGGTGGGAATGTGTTTTTTGTGGCTTCGTTAGCACATTTGGTAATTATTTCATTGCTCCACCGTTAAAGGCTTTTGCTTCCACTTTGCAAAATCAATATTTAGTGCCATCAATTTTATTTTTTTTATCTTTCGTTTGATAATGCTTCCGCTTCGTAAATCAAGCAAGTCAAATGTTTTAATATAGCTTCTAATAGAAAGCTGGGATATATCAAAGTGAGGATATATTGATTTGCTTGATATATCAGATTTGCAATCAAAGTACGGATACTAATCGAGCAAGATTCTATTACATTTTACATGATATATATATTTTTAATAGAATTTGAAATGTAATTCACGAATTCTATTGACATATATTTTGAATATAATAGATTTGATATATATTTTGCTTAACATATCGAAACAGATTTTTTGCATATGTGTTTCAATTTATATGAGAGTATTTTGTGTATTTTAAAATTGTGTTATCAGATTTTGGGCCTGAGAATTTTTTGTTCATGATTCGTATGTTATTAAATAAATTCAAGTATATTGTACTCTCTCAGGTAGGGTATTTCGTATGTTAAATTAATTTTGGGTGATTATGTGATTTAAATAATTACCTTTTGTGTTTCATGACATATTTCATGCTTAATACCTTGTTTAATTTTTTCTTGTAAGCATGATTGTGATATTTTGAATAATTGTTATCTCACCTATCATGGGAACAATTATGCAAAATTTTTGTGATCTATATAATTTATTTGTATTGAACATTTTGAATAATTGTCATCTCACCTATTGTGGGAACAATTATGAAAAATTTGTGTAATTTATATAATTCACTTGTGTTTAATATTGCATTAGTAATATTATACCCTATCAATATATTATTATTAATGTGATTTGTGTTGATACAATGTATTTTGGTTTTGCTTCTGTCAATTTTGCTCTAATACCTTATTGGTGTTGGGTTTTTTGTGACATGAGTTTGTACATTGTATTTTTTGCTATATTTCTTGTTCATTGTAGTTCGGGACACATAGACGGGATCACGGTGGATAAGAAATTTTGATTCTTGGGCATATTTGTTGTCCATATTAAAGTGATTTTGTTTTTTTCCCACTAGTTACTATGCTCACTTCTATGATAACTTTGAATGAGACTAATTATGAGGATTGGAAGGAATCTCTGGACTTGAATTTGGCTGTGGCCAACATTGACTTAGCTTTAAGGGAAGAAGAGCCTTCAGCTTTTACTGCTGAGTCTACTACTACCCATAGGGGGTTTCGTGAAAGATGGGAGCACTCAAATAGAGTGTGTCTGATGGTGACGAAGTACACCATGGAAAAGTCCATTAGACAAAGCATTCCAGATAATTGTTGCGCTAAGACTTTTCTGAAGTTCGTTGGTGAAAAGTTTAGGACTTTTGATAAGGCCCAGAAAGTCATTATTTCTCCCTATTCGATAATGCCATGTATGATGGTGTTAGTTGTGTTCGTGAGCATATGTTGAAGATGGTTCATTACTGTAACAAACTGAAGTCTATGAAACTGGATATTGATGATAGTTACCTGATTTGAAGGATTCTGGAATCACTACCTCCTCAGTTTGATGTTTTGAAGACCTCTTATAACAATCAGAATCATGAATGGACCATTGATGAAACCATTGCTATTATTACTCAGGAGGAGGAGTCTATGAAGAAAGGTAAGTCCTACATTGTTCAGTTTGTTGCTAAACCCTATAATGATGGATCTGCTACTTCTGCATCTGGTACTAAGGATGTGAAGAAAGATAATAATGAGAATTCAATTATGTCAAGAAGAAGGCAGGGAATGCAACTCAGTATCTTAGGCCTAACAAGAAGATCTTCAAGGGGAATTGCAAATACTGTAAGAAGTATGGACACAACTTAAGTGACTACAATATCCTCAAGAAGAAAAGGTAGAAGGATGGAGATCATGAGACTGATGAAGTTAAATGAAAATGAGTAGCATATTGTTGTGGAGAGTTTCTTTAACTCTACATTTTGGACATATCTTAGTTTTATGTTATCTCCATTAGGAGAAATTTGAATTTAGTTTCAGCTTTGAGTAATTATAGTTATAATTTTGAATTTGAAAATGGAAAACTTATCACATAACTCATTGTTGACTTGGGAGTTTTTTTCATAATATTTATATATATGCTGAATGCGAATGACATGTTGTATTCATCCCAATACTGCTTTTAGTATTAATACCTTAGGAAGATACTTGAGAAACCCAGTTTTGGGTCATGAAGGTCTTAAGACTTGTAGGGCACTACAAATTATATGCTGACCTATGTTTCTTGAAAGGGTGTCAAGTAGACATTTACAGTCACTCTATAATATAGAGATAGAGTATGTCGCTTTTGTGAGGTTACTTGCCTGATTATGTGGCTGATTTCTGGCTTCTGCATTGTTAAGAGTATGTGTAGGCCACTTGTGATATATTCATTATATTGCGACAATACTTCCACTGTGCTGTTCTCTTGAAATAATAAGAGCTCTTCTTAACGATACACTTTGTTTTCATTCGAGAGAAAATCCTAGAGTCCTTGACTCGAATTGAGTACATTGTTATAGAGTGCATATCGATAATTCCACTAACCAAAGACTTAACTTTTGGAGATTTGAGAATTTTGTAGCTCATATGTGTTCAGTTAAGTCTTTTGATGTTTTGGGTTAGTGGGAGTTTGAGATTACGCATTTGTTTATTGATGAGATATGAAATTTGATGATGTCACTTTTGTTATCATATTTCTTATGGCATCATAAGGATGCTTGGATCATTTTGTTAGGATTGTATATTTGTCTTTTTTAATTATGCTTTCCTTTATCCATCTTGTGTATGAAATGTGGGTTATTGACGTGTATGATATTTATCTCTATCGGATATAATTTTCTGCATTGTTAATAACTCTCTAGACATAATTGATATTTTGTTTTAATAATCTTATATCTCCAATAATTAAACTAATGCTATAAAAGTGGGAGATTGTTAGAATTTTGTGGATTAGCATTGTTTAATTATTGGATTAAATTTTAGATTATTAATATCAATTATAAAAATAAAATTTATAATATTTTATTTGATGGATATTAGTTGTTTGGGCTTATTATGTGAGCATACCTATGATGGGTTAGGCCTTCACTTGGTGCCCAAATAAGGGGTCTCTGTTCTTGTCTGGTGGTTATAAAATTGTCGCCCCTTTTAGAGTGCCACAACATTGTGTTGGAAACCCTAGCCAAGCAGAGAGAAACATCTCCCTCATTCCTTTTTTGTGATTCAATTAAGGTAATAGGCATGGATCTTATCTCCTTTTCAGGTACATGTTTCTTAACCTTCTTATAATTGTTATTTTATGTTATCAACATGCTATAATTGTGCATCATTCATCCTTAAATTTTCATCATATAACCCATGTCCAAGTCCATTAAATTTTTTTTATCTGTCGTATTGTGACATAAGAGAAGAGAAATAGGTCCAGACAATGAGTTATCATATAAACGTAAAACACGCACTTCTGGTGATAAACGAGGCATGCCACCTCTTAAATTATTGGACCTTAACCAAACAAACTTCAAGCTTAGCAACACATTTGATATGTCCGCATTGATCGTTGTTCGAGGGTGTTTTGTTACCTTGAACGAGGTGGAGCTCTAAGCAGCTCCGGTGAGTGGCAGCACCTGGTTGCCACCTACAAAGACACTCCGATGCCTAAGTCAGTGTTTGTAAGAGGTGAATAATAAGACTTAGATTTGAATCTAACGGCATATAATGCCTTATATAGCATCAAGGTGGTAAGTTAGTTATCATGGGCCTTGAGCCACGTGGCTAGGCACAGAGGGGGTCCAGAACAATAGCCCCCGAAGTTGGTGGCTCATGTAGACACGAGCATCGGCTTGTTCTTTGAGTCACGTGGCTTAGGCTTTCACTGCCACATTTTCTCTCTTTTTCAGAATGTTGGTTTAAAGCGAAAATTAAATTTCGATGTTAACTGACTTCTCCGTTGAGCTTCCGCCTTTTGCTTTGTTTTTATGCCTGAAATGAATCTCAATATACATATTTGTTATATATATATTTTTTCCTTTTTTGTACCTGATGAGCCTTGAACATATTCGATGAGGTAGATGTCTTTCTATCCCAGCTGAAGCGATCTTCCTACCCCGGTTGGAGCGAATCCACGTACACAAGGTAGTTCGCATGGCCTCGTCTTCGATTTTAGCAATCTTCCTACCCCGGCTAGAGCGAATCCACGTACACAGGGTAGTTCACATGGCTTTATCTTCAATTTTAGCGATCTTCCTACTCCAACTGGAGCGAATCCACGTACACGGGATAGTTCGCATGGCTTTATCTTCAATTTTAGCGATCTTCCTACCCCAACTGGAGAAAATCCACATACATGAGGTAGTTCGCATGGCCTCATCTTCGATTTTAGCGATCTTCCTACCCCGGCTGAAGCGATCTTCCACATACACTGGGTTCGCTCCAGTCGAGGTGTAACACTCCTACTTTTATATATTAAATTATTCTGTATGTTTAAAAATTATTTTTAAGTCATCAATGTATTTAGAACAATTAATAATAATTTTAAAAAAATTTCTAGAATTTATTGAGATAATTTTTGTAAAATGACAAAAATACCCCTAGTTGACTGTAGGAACTAATCAGAGACTTTTTGACCTCAAAAATATTTTGAAATTTTATATTAAGTATCTCTCATTATAAAAACTTTATTTTGAAATAAAAGTAGTAAAAAAATATATCAATCCTATTTCAATTCTTCTACTGTTTTTTTTAATATTTGACAATGCAATTCTAAAACATCGAAAAGGAATTTCAAATTTTCGACTTCCACCATTTTGCTCAAAATTTTAACATTTATTTATTCATAATTTTTAATAATTTTTCTGAGTCAGACCCCGGAAAAATTAGAAAATGACAATTTTGTCTCTATTTCTCAACATTAAGGACGAACATGAGAAAAAGATTCAATTGACATTAAAATGTCAATTTGAGCTTGGAATTATGTCATATATATTAAAATTTAATTTTTGAAAATTTGTGGGAATTTTCTGGAATTCCTGTGTAAAATGACCAAAATGTCCCTAGGTGTCTTCTAAGTCAGCCAGTACTAGTTTGACATCCAAAACAGGTGAAAATGGTAATTTTAGTTCATTTATGGGTAAAATATTTAATTTTAGAATTTCTATTAAAATTCTGGTATTTATTGAATTAAAATGGATTTTCTATGAATTTTCTAGCTTAAAAATACAAAATAAATACATATAATTTGAAATAAATTAATAAAAATTAAAATTAATTATTAGAATTTTATTTTTGATGAAAAATATTTTATTTGTCCATTTTTACATTTAATTTCATTTTTTTGATATTAAAAGATAATTTTTCAAGTTTAGGCGTTTTTATCGGTATCGGTTAATTTACCTACAAATCAAAATTGGCACATGGGAGCTTGGGACAGCTGGTGGAGCACGTCCCCAAGCCTAGGAGAGGTGATTCAACACCCTAAATGGTGTATGTGTCCCTAAGTGTGCATATTTGTCCCTAAATTTAAATTAAAAACAAATTTAAAACTTGATTTATTGCATAATTGCTTATGTCATTGGTGGACACCTAAGACCCCTTCTTCTTCTATAAATAGCCCCTTCCTCCTTCAAATTTTCAGCATCTCCTCTTCCTCTCCCAAGCTAGAGAGCTTCTCTTTCTAAAGTTTGACGCTTACATGCCGACACAGTTTGTGCTTCGACCTCGTTTTGACCTCTAAGTTGACACCCCATGAACCTATGGTGATAGACAACATCGGGCAAGCCTACGTCAGGCTTTGACGGATGATGTCCCTGCAATTTCTTTTGAATAGCAAAGTGATGCAAATTTATGTAATAATAACATTATAATAATGCTACGCGCTATTCATGTGGATGCAAGATTTATGTAATAAAATAATAATATTATAATAGTATTAGAAGTCTACATTCCGTTTATTATAAAGCTTATAATAATAAAATATAGGCATAAATCTATATATTTTTATAGGATAATTGGAAGCATTAGCCGGCCCCAGTAATGACGCGATCCCATAAGACTTTAATTATAAACCTTTTTTGAATATAGGTACTCATCAATTAGGCAGGTCGGCAATTGACTATACGGCATTAAGCATGTCTCGACTATTTCTACCCCGGTTGGGGTCAATGTCGGAAGGATTTTAACATGTCTCATTGTGGATTGGATTTTAGCTGTCCAAGAAAATAAGCGTGATGCGACGCAAAGATAGAGTATCATAGAAGTGAATTAGATCTGCAACTTCAGAAAAAACTTCCAAAAAAAGCATAGCAAAATCTAGGCAATGAACTTAGCATGCGTAAAAGAGTAAATCGAATTGATGAACAAACTCAAAAATCGTTGAACTGATCCGAAATCATAATTTGAGTGTGTTCCTCAACAGGATTCGAGAAGAGTTCGGTGAATGCGAGTGTGATTATGCCTTTTGCAGTTTGACATATTCTCCTTTTCCTTCTTCCATTCTTCCATATTCGCCAATGAAAGTCTGATTCAATGGCCGAACCAAACTTGAGGCGAGACTGAACGTGTTCCTTAAAACTGAGCATCGATGAACCTTGAATGCTTGAATTGTGACTTTGGTCAAATGCGAAGCTTCAATGGAATGAATCAGAAATTAGGTGCTCTGCATCCGTTGAAGATAACAATGGTGGATCCGCGATGGCTACGAGCGTCCACCAAAAAGGAGGAAGGGACATCACTTTCTCACGGATGGCGCTAATGTTCGAGAGTGTTTTGGTACCTCAAATGGGGTGGACGCTCTAGGCAGCTCCGATGAGTGGCAGCACCTAGTTGTCACCTGCAAAGACATTCTGATGCCTAAGTCAATGTCTGTAAGAGGTGAATAATAAGGCTTAGATTTGCACCTGAAGGCATATAATGCCTTATATAGCAGTAAGGTGGTAAGTTAGTTACCATGGGCCTCAGCCCACGTGGCTAAGCCCAAAGGGGGTCCAGAACAATCGTGTTGTTTACCAAATGTAAATATTCAATTTGAGTAGCAAAGTTCCAAAACTTATCAAGAGGTTCAAATGAAGCATTTAAGTTTGTAATGGTAGATATTTTAGAGAACTCTCTATGAATAGCCATGCAGGAAGTTTGTTTTTCATATGTCTCATGTAACGCCCGGCCGCTTGCAGGATGAGTGACTGTCCCCACAAACCAACACAAGACTTTTCAGCGTGCTTTGTCCTCACTCACACGCTTCTTGGGAAACTTCCCAGTAGGTCACCCATCCCTAAATCGCTCCAAGTCAAGCACGCTTAACTATGGAGTTCTTAAGTGATGGGCTACCGAAAAGTAGATGCATCTTGTTGGTATAGGTAGCACTTTATTAATTCCTTTAAGCTATCCTCAACTGTACAGTCCCATACCCGCACAGCCTTTGGATCCCTCTCGTTCGGGTGTGTATTCGATTCATTCATGTACCCCTCCCGCTGGAAGCCTGCCAGGAGCCGCTTATTGTCCGTGCCTCATCTCTTTTGCACCGGCGATCACTCCCCGCCCTCGTCAGCGCCCGGGATGTTACATGCCCACTAGCTTCCGCTTGGTTCGTCCTCGAACCACACCGTACTGGGAGAGAGGCCTTGCTCTGATACCACTTTGTAACGCCCGGCCGCTTGCAAGATGAGTGACTGTCCCCACAAACCAACACAAGACTTTTCAGCGTGCTTTGTCCTCACTCACACGCTTCTTGGGAAACTTCCCAGTAGGTCACCCATCCCTAAATCGCTCCAAGTCAAGCACGCTTAACTATGGAGTTCTTAAGTGATGGGCTACCGAAAAGTAGATGCATCTTGTTGGTATAGGTAGCACTTTATTAATTCCTTTAAGCTATCCTCAACTGTACAGTCCCATACCCACACAGCCTTTGGATCCCTCTCGTTCGGGTGTGTATTCGATTCATTCATGTACCCCTCCCGCTGGAAGCCTGCCAGGAGCCGCTCATTGTCCGTGCCTCATCTCTTTTGCACCGGCGATCACTCCCCGCCCTCGTCAGCGCCCGGGATGTTACATCTCAATTCAATACTTTCAAGTTGAAAAGGAGGGACCCATTCAGGATCAAAATCAAAGATCAAGGCAGGCAAACTCATGGAAAATTCCTTTAAATTTGGAAAGGAAAGTAAATTTCTTTCAGACACAATTCCAATCAAGGAATTTTCTGCAAGTAGAAGGCTCTCCAAGTTGAAGAGTTGCCCGAGATTGTCTGGAAGATTTCCATTCAACTCATTTGACTTGAGTATCAATTTAACCAAGGATGATAGATTTCCCAAACTTGCAGGGATTGGACAAGAAAAAAATTAAGAGAAAGGTCAAGTACTTGTAGTTGTTCAAGTTGTCCTAACCAATTTGGAATGGGTCCTTTGAGATAATTATCAGATAAAACCAAGGATTTAATTCTTCTAAAATTTGGCAATGTTTTAGGTAGTTGGCTATTTATATGATTTTGGCTAAGGTCAACATGAGAGATGTCACAACTAAGATTGAATAACCAACAAGGCAACTCAGATACAAAATCATTGTCAGCGAGATTTAAAACTTGAAGTGAAGTAAAATTAGCATAGTGAAGAAATGGATAGATGTTTTCAAGTTGACAACTATCCAAGTGTAACTCTAAAAGTGAAGGGAGCATGGTGACTGATTGAAGCCAATAAAGTTCCTTGTGAAGATGAACACCACCAAGGTTAAGATATTGCAATGAGGAAAGACGCGAAATCCAATGGAGATTATCGACAAGAAGATTATAATTATATGATAAATCAAGATAATGGAGGTTGGTAGAGTTTCCACACAGATGAGGAAGGTTACCTCTTGACAAGTCATCACATTTATGGCTACCCATTGAATTATGTTGGATAGACTTGAAGTCATTGTTGCCCAAATCCAAGTGCCTCAAAAATTCAAGTTCCAGCAAAGTCAAGCTGAATTCACTGGTTAGGCAGTGTGATTTGTCGTCCTTCTCTCCATAAGCAACAACTTGAGGTGGATTTGTGTGACAAGGGAGATTGAGCTCTGTAACTCTACCTGTGATATTATCACACTTTACTCCAGTCCATTGACAACAATCTAATTTTGGAAACCATGAGGAGAGCACGCCTGGAGGATCTACGACTCCTTGTTTGAATTGTAGGAGTGTGTTCATGTCCTTCTCATTGCAATGAATCTTCAAACTGCACAAGACAGAGTTGAACATGATTGTACATAATAAACACCATAAAAATAACTTAATACTTGAGGGAGAGGCATCCATGATCACGCAAGAAGACATGTTGATGGTAAGAATCGAAGGCAAACAACCCACTACAAGTATTTATAAGGTCGAAGTAAGTTTTTCATAGATGTGGACATTGGGGAAATTTTTATTGATAGGCAGACATTGTGGAAATTAAATAATTCCAATGGTCTTCGTGGACTGTAGGGGTACATGCTGTGTGGGCTTTAAATTTAAGTAAGTAGTTTCTAAAAACACTTTATTAGTCCTCGACTTTCACTCATTTTAATCCTTTTTTATTTTATTTTTTAGTGTAGGACATTGTGGAAATTAAATAATTCCAATGGTCTTCGTGGAGTGTAAGGGCACATGCTATGGGCTTTAAAGAGTAAATTCTTGAAGTAAGTAGTTTTTAAAAACACTTTATTAGTCCTCGATCGATGACAGTTGACGTTCACTTATTTTAATCCTTTTTTATTTTATTTTTTAGTGTAGGACATCGTGGAAATTAAATAATTCCAATGGTCTCCGTGGGCAGTAAAGGTACATGCTGTGGGTTTCCCCAACATTTGGTAAAAGTAGTTAAAAATTAGTTGAAAGCTGAAAAATTAATTAAAAGTTAAAAAAATTAGTCAGTATTATTACCTTTTTTTTTTCGTGTCGTTTAAATTTTTTATATACAAACCAAGAAATATAATAATTTTTTTTGTTTTTCATAAAATAGTTTTGAAGTTTTATATTGTACCCTTTTTCATTCTACTTCACAATAAATGCATACTAGTTATAAATATATAAATTAATTAAAAATTAGGTGAGAATTAAGGGTATAATTGACAAAGAAGTAATTAATGTTATCTTGAATCTTAAAAATGACAGATAAATAGAAACAATTTTTTAAAAAAAAAACCAACAAGTAAAAAGAAATAGAGGAAGTAGTTAAAAGTTGTTAGCTGAAAGCTATTAAACTAACTTATTGAATTATATGTGCTTGGTAAAATTATTTGTAGCTGATAAACATAAAATGATAAAAATGAATTATTTATTTGATATTTTTATATATAATTTTATTTTATTTTATAGATAAAAATATATTTTTGGGTAATTATAATGTTAGTTTTTGATTAGTTTTGAACAGTGTTATCAGAATTGAATCGGTAATCAATTCGGTTAATATACTGGGTTAATAGGTTATGGGTTGAACTAGTGAGTCACTGGTTGAACCAGTGAGTTACTAGTTGAACGGCATGAACCAATATATATTAAACTTAACATGAAAGACATGATTAGATTAGGTATGAAATCTTATTGGAACTGTCTAAGTCATCCTTTGAAACCATGTCACATCCTGGATATGATGAAATAATAGGATAAATTGAAACGTTATTTTGTAATTACATAATTATATTAAATAAATTCACTATTTCTTTACATCTAATTGCTCCACATATAGTTTCGTTAACCATATTTTCTAAATGAACTAGGACTAATACAAATTGATCTTGTAATAGATTTGCTATGGAATGAATACGTTTATTTTTGAAATGATTTATATCGTGAAGTATGCCCATTCCAAATTTCATTTCAATCAAATAATCCATAGCTGTCAATATATCTTGTGGTAATAAAAATGTATTGTTTTGAGATATATCAAGATTAAGCTTTTGGTTCACATTTCGTTGACCAGTCCTTCCTAAATATACATTAAGTGGTCTCTTTGGTGTAATGGTCTTAAATATTTTAGGCACTTGAAAGAATCTAGGTTTGAAACCCATTGATTGTCAAATTTTCCAATGAATTTTGGAGGAAAGCAACGCTTGATGCATCAGAGGATGGAGAGAGTTGCGTCACATCAGATCATGGAGAAGCACGTGGACAATATTGAATTGCCTGTAATGTGTGTTAGTGTGTGGGATAGCGTGGGGCACTGTGAATCAGAGTAAGTAACCGAACTGGCCAAGGGTCCGATATCAAGTTAAATTGGCCAGTCCAAGTTTAATAACACTGGTTTTGAACTCTTATAGTTTTTTATTTAAAGATTAATTATTTTAATTATATTTTTTAGTTTAAATTATTATATTTTTTTATATTGTGCATTATACTATTAATCTTGTATTATATTTTAAAATATTATCAACCAAGTTTAAAATAAAATTAAAATAACATGCACTCAAGTTAATACCATACTTTTATTATGTTGAGTAGTATGGTAATAAAATTCTATCTTATATAAAAAGAATAAAAGGTAAATTTAATAAAAGGATAAAAAAGGAATAAAAGGGGATAAAATATAAAAAAAGTTTGTTTGGAAGAAATAATAACTTTTTTGGACCTTATCAAAAGTCCTAAAATTTCACCGATGGACTTCAAAAAAGTCTTAGCCCACCTATTATCTAGAATGCTTTATCTAATGAATTTTTCCATGGTGTACTTCGTCACCGTTAGACACACTCTATTTGAGTGCTCCCATCTTTCACGAAACATCCTCTAGGTAGCAGTAAACCCAGTAGTAAGAGATGAAGGCTCTTCTTCCCTCAAAGCTAAGTCAATGTTGGCCATGGCCAAATACAAGTCCAAAGATTCCTTCCAATCCTTATAATTAGTCCTATTCAAAATTATCACAGAAGTGGGCATAGTAACTAGTGGGAAAACAACAAAATTGTTTTAGTATGTACAACACAATAATGCCTAACATACAAATTTCCTGATCTATTGTGATGCCATCTAAGGGTACCGAGTCATAATGAAAAAGAAATATAACAAAAAAATATAATGTACAAACTCATGCCATAAAAAACCCCAGCACCGATAGGGTACTAGAACAAAATTGACACAAGTAAAACAAAATACATTGTATCAACACAAATCACATTAGCAATATACCAATAAGGTATAATTATTATTAATGCAATATTAAACACAAATAAATCTTATAAATTAGAAAAATTTTGTATAATTGTTTCTACGATAAATGAGATGACAATTATTCAAAATATTAACAATCATGCTTGTAGATTTATTTATTTTTCAAAAAGCATGAAATATGTCAAAAAAATACCAAAGGCAATTATTTAAATCACATAATCAATCTAAAATTAATTGATCAAATGAGATACCCTACCAGAGATATTACACTACACTAACATTATTTAATAACATTAAAAACACCCACAAAAATTTCAGGTCCAAAATTTGCGGGTACAATATTGAAAGGTACAAATACTCTCAAACAAATTAATATAAAATATTTGAGGGTGCAAAAAAATAGTATAAAAGGATAAAATTTAATTAATATATAAGCACTTGAAATTAATTTCTCGATTACAATATCTTAAGAGGAAGAGAGAGTAAAGTACACTATAATATAGAGTATTCACAAAAATTTTAGCCCCAAATTTCATGCGTATAATTAAAGATCATAATCTACTATCAAATTAATTACTACACAATATTTCATGGTATCAAAAATTGTTTTTTCAAAAAAATACCAGAAAACCAAAAACAAAAAATCCAAATCAGAAGATCACAAAACTCACGTCATAATGATCTCAATATCGGCAATCAAATTAATTACTACAACATGATTGTAACTAACCACACAAGTTATGTTTGATAAAGATGTCCAATCTTTACTCGAAATAAATATACGACTTATTCTAGGAGAATATCAATACACATTAACCAAAGGTTTAGCCACGACCCACAACAAAAAAACCAAAAGGTCAACAAAAATCAATTTATATTTCAATTTCAACAAATATTTATGTTCAGAGTTTACAACACACCCCAAAATAGGAGTGCTACGTCAAGGCCAAATAGACATAGAGGAAAAAAAAAAAACCCAAATCCATGTCATATTGTAATTTCTTAAATTTAATTTATATTAAGCCATCATCAAAACAAGAAAAGAAAAGAACAATTATTCATGGCCAGCGAGAAAAAAAAAAGAGTACCATTCAAAGGTCTGAAGCATATATATATTAAGTGTATTGCAATGAAAGGTATTCACGCTAATTCACAAAAATGAAGCAAAAGGCATATATAATTGTTCAATTCATAAGAAGCAAAAGTAATAATAAACAAAACGCATATGACCATTTATGTGATGCAGAAGAATATAAAGCAATCAGGAATGGATAATTCATGATGCCAAAGTGTCATATATTTACCATAATTTTCTTTCGGGTGATAAAGACACATCGTACACATTAATATTATAAACATCCTATAATCAAAAACCCTAAATTGCGTTGTCTAATTATGTCCAATAATTAAAATAAAGAAAAAAAAAAGGATTTAATAGGATCTAAAATTTCAATGTTATTATAACATAAAACAGCCATAACATGCATTAATCCAAGCTCAGATACCAATTAATATAAATTTAATGATAAATGATGCACAATTATAGCATATTAATAACACATAACAACAATTATAAAAGAGTTAGAAAAAGTGTACCTGAAGAGAAGGTGAAATCCATACATATTGCTTTAATTGAATTATGAACACTAAATGAGAGAAACACTTCTCTCTGCCTAGTAGCTAGAGTTTCTCACACTATGTTGTGACACACTAAAATTGTCTAATGGAGTGACAATTTTATAACCACCCGATAAGAATAAGAGACCCTTCATTTGGATACCAAGTGAAGGCTCAACACATCATAGACACACTCACATAATAAGTCCAAACAATTAATATCCATCAATTAAAATATCATAAATGTATTTTCATAATTGATATTAATAATCTAAAATTTAATTCAATAATTAAACAATGCTAATCCATAAAATTTCAACAACCTCTTGACAAGTCATCATATTTCTGGCTATCCATTGAATTATATTGGATAGCCTCGAAGTCATTGTTGCTCAAATTCAAGTGCCTCAAAAACTCAAGTTCCAGCAAAGTCAGGCTGAATTCAACTGCTAGGCAGTGTGACTTGTCGTCCTTATCTCCATAATCAACAAATTTAGGTGGATTTATCAAGCTCTGTAACTCTATTTGTGATATTATCACACTTGACTCCTGCCCCTTGACAACAATCTAATTTTGGGAGCCATGAGGAAAGCAAGCTTGAAGGATCTTTGACTTCTGTTTTGAACCGTAGGAGTGTGCTCATGTCCTTCTCGTTGCAATGAATTTTCGAACTGCACATGATAGAGTTGAACATAATTGTACATAGTAAACAAAGTAAAAAAGACTTAATACTCGAGGGAGAGGCATCCATGATCACGCAAGATGTGTTGATGATGGGAAGGCATACAATTCACTACAAGTATTTATGTGGTTGAAGTAAGTCTTCCATAAAAGTGGACATTGTGAAATTAAATAGTAGTAATTAATTAATCCAATGGTCTTCGCAGTATGTATGGGCACGTAGAGTGCGGTTTAAAAAGGAAACTTAAGTTACTCCACATGATTGCATTGATCTAATATTTTTGTTCTTTAATTAAATTTCAAAAACACTCCATTAGTCTCCAATTTTATAAAAAGCTATTCGTTTTTTTCTTTTTTTATTTTATAATTCACTGTTGTTTTACACTAAAAAAGGCTAAAATAAATGTCATTTTGTAGAGTCAGAGACTGATAAAATTTAAGCTTATTTTGATGTCGGCAGACTTTACTTTAAAACTTGGGGACTAATGAAAAGCATGAAAAATATGGTAAATTTGCAGCATATCCCCTGTTCCATCTGTACTCTTCAAATTCTGAGTCGAAGGACCGTCCAATTTCTCCACTATTTGATCTCATGATATGTACGCATCTCATATGCACTGTCCTTTCAATATGTTGTATTTTTAAAATAATAATTTTTTTATAATAATTTTTTTCTATTTTTTAATTTTTTACACGTATCAATAAACAATAAAAAATCTTTTAAATAAATCATCAAACTATTTATTGCCTAGTGAAAAGGAACGTTACCGTAAAAAACACTTTTAAAATCAATTACAATAAATTTTTTAAATCAATTTTTGAACTAATTTAAATATATACAAGATAAAAAAAATATGTAATTTCAAATCAGATTATGAACTAATTTAAAAAATATCTTTTAACTCATTTCATTGGAACAAGTTAAAAAGTGTACCACAAGCAACCATTCAATCCTCTTTTCGAACGACAAACATTCAACCTCAGCAACAATAAAAATCAGAACGATCAACCTAGACTTAAGAGAAGGTGTTCTGTTTTGTTCTGTTCCATTCGAGGCCCAGGTACACAAGAGAGTTCGCCGACTACGCAACCAATTCTCAGAGAAGCGCTTCTGAACTTGTCAAGAATGCAAGCAAGTGCCGACGAGGTTCCCATTTCCCAATCTGTGTTAAAAGGTCGCTTGAAAAAAAATGATACTATTCAGCTACAGAGATTAGAATTTTTAATTAAATTAAATCAATATTTTTTAATTAAACGAGATTTTCACTTGCCTTAATTTCCATTGCTCCTAATTGTAGTTGTTCTGCAAAACCCTAAACCAGGGGGAAAAGAGAAGAGAAAATGAGGGAGGAAGAAGTGGTGGAAAGTATAACGTCAATTCTGTAGCAGAAAAAGTACGGAAGTGGAATCATAGAAACTCGAAGCCTTCATGGAAGCCCCTTCGCTCCGACCTCGCCACGCTCCACTCGTTCTTCCTGTGGCTCCAAACCCACATGCCGCCTCTGCTCCGCTCCTCCCCTCACCCCGTTGTGGCCTCCTCCTTGTCCTCTTCTAATGCCGCAACGTCCTCCTCTCGTTCATCTCCTCTGACTGCCTCCGTCCTCCACTCTCGAACTCGAACACACTTTGGAACAGAATGCGAAATGTGTGTTTTGAAGTAGCTTTAGTTACTTCTTTTAAATCGGTTCAACAAGAAACAGATTTAAAAACCTATATTTCTAACTCGGTTCATAGTGGAATCAATTTAGAAAATCTTTTCTTACTCGTTTGGAACAAATTGATTTAAAAGAACTTGCAATATATTATCAAATAGCCACCGAGAATGTGACTTTTTAACTCGGTTGCATAAGAAAAATTATTTTAAATCGGTTAACCAAGAATCAATTTAAATAAGTTGCAAAATATTACAAAAATACCACCACGTTTTTCATTTAAAACGGTTATCACATAGCGGAGTTAGAATTAATAGGCGATTTAAAAATGTGATTTTGCAAGAGTGAGAATTGATATGAACCGGTTCAAATTGAAAAACTGATCCAAAAAATAAACAAATCATTAATTAAAAATTAAAAACCAAAAAAATTATATTCTTTTGTTTGATTTGGTTTTTAATATTTATTAGTATTTTAATTGGTGCATTACACAGAATAAATATTTATTTTATATAACTTAAATTTATAATAAATAAATACTTCTAAATATATAAATTATATTATATTTAAAATTTATAATAAATAAAAAAATTTGAACATATAAATTATATTTTAAATTTATAATAAATAATTATTGTAATACAATGTTAATTTTTAATTAATGATAATTTTTTTAAAAAGATATTTAAATTTAATTTAAAACTAAAGATATTGAAAAGAATAGATCAAAAGATATAAGAGATTAAAAATTTTCTAAAAACTTTCTTGTTAAATAATGACAACTAAAAATGCTTTCGTTGAAGAATAATAGGTAAAGACGCTCTCATTCAAGTTAGTTATTCTAATTTATATAGAGAGATGATAAATGATGTCTAATTAACAGAAATTTCATTCGTTTGTTAATTAAAAAAATAAAACTAAAAAAATAAAAGTGTTGTCCCATAAAACAAGATAAAAGTCGAAATAACCAATTTAATCCAAACTACAAAAAATGAAGGGCACGTTTGGGGTGGTTTTTGGTTGTGAGTTTTGAAATTTTCAAAAACTACAACCAGTTTTTAGTTTTTAAAAATTAGTTTTTGTTTATTTTCTAATTTTTGGTTTCAAAATAAACTCACTTTGAAATTTCTTATACTGTTAAAATTAGTTTAAGAATGTGTTTGTGTGGTGATGATAGTGGTGGTGGTGACGACAACAATGATGGTGGCAACGGTGGTAATGTCAACGGTGACAATTGTAGCGATATCGATGGCGGTGGTTGTGGCAGTACCAATGGTGATCGTGGCAGTGCCAGTGGTGATGGTGGTGGCGGAGTCGATGGTGGTAGTGATGGTGCTTATGATGGTGGCAAGAGCATTGGTGGTTGTGGCCGTGGTGGTGGCGGTAACGATGGTAGTGGTGATGAAGGTTGTGGTGGTGGAGGCGATGCCGGTGGTCATGGTAGTTGTGGCAGCAGTGATGGTGGTGGCAGTGGCGGTGGTCGTGGTGGTGACAACGACTGCAGAGATGGCGGCAACAGTAGTGGTGGCGGTGATAGTGGTGGTGACAATGGCGGTGGTTGTGGTGGTGGCGAGAAAGGCTATTGTCAAATATAATGATGTGTATTTTTTAAAAAAAACCAAAAACCAAACTTACAAATCTTTTTTTCTTGGTTTTGAAAATGAATGTAAAAGTGTTTTGAAATTGAGTTAAAAATCATTTAAGCTCCATTTTAGCCAAATGTGTTTTGTTTTGAAAATTGTATTTGAAAACCAAAAACCAAAAACTCGCAACCACCCCAAACGGGCCTGAAATTAGTTTAATTCAGATTTAATATTATTTTCAAACCGATTCCAACTATCAATATTTTTAGATCCAATTGAATAATTAACTCAAAATTGATCCAAACTCAATCACAAACAACTCATAATATGGGTACCCAAAAAAAAAGCCATAATAAATGGGGGGCTTTGAAAGCACGTAATGTGCAATGCATTAACCATGAAATAGTTCCCTTATAAATGATTTTAGCAAATGCCCAGACTTTTGTTGACCTACTTTACATGCATGTGCTTCCGCAGCAACTTACATGCAGAGCTCTTGGCAATCCTACACAAACTGAAATTAGCGTGGACATTGGAGATTCGACAAGTGCAATAATGTTAAACAGACTCAAAGCATGCTCTTAGTGTATGATCAAACAGCCTCTATACCTCAGTCATTTGTATGCTCCTATTGTTCAATCTATTCGAGACGTATTGGCACAAGAGTGGACGGATAGGCTCGACCACACACTTAGATAAGGCAACCAATATATGTGCTGATCATTTGCAAAAGTGGGGACATCTCAAGATGAATAGATGATTGCTTGAAGATTTTTGACAGGCCATCTCAAGAGCGATGTTATGGGAGTAGCCTTTATGCGGTTGTAGTTTTCTTTTGTTTTCTTGTTCTTTTCGTCCCGCTACAGGAAAACGCAAGGTTATGAAAGCCAGATAGAACTTTTGAGATTTATTTTTAAATTCAGCTGATTGACTAATGTAGCTCGCTTTTATGAAGTATTTATCAATCTGAGACTCTTTTGGAACATATTACCAAAGTGGAGTGGTTAACGGTAAAAAGGGTTAGTCAGACTAGGGTATTCAGTGTCGTGTCAGCTTTTTTATTTTTTTAAAGTAGTCAATGGTAGAAAACGTTAGTCAAACTGGTGTATTTAGTATCATTTCAGCTTTTTTTATTAGTTTTTTAAAAGTTTTAGGTGAAAATGCCATATGTCATCCACATGAGATACCCAAGTAACAATACATTTTCAGAAGAAGCTACTGCCACCAGGTATCCCACGTGGGCAGCACGTAGCATCCGTAGTTGACACGTGTGCAAAATGCTATTACCAATAGCATTTTCAATTTTTTTAAAAAAAATTGACAAAACTTGAAGTGATTGGATGCATACAGTGCACAAAACATTATCACTAATAACATTTTTAATTTGTTTTTTTAACTAGCAAAACCTAAAAGTGATTGGACGTGTACAATGCACAATAAATTATCACCAATAGTATTTTTTATTTTTATTTTTTTTAAAATTGGCAAAACCTAAAAGTGATTGAATGCACACAGTGTACAAAACACTATCACTAATAGCATTTTTAATTTTTTTCTTTTTAAAATTAACGAAACCTGAAGTGATTGGACACACACAGTATATAAAACATTATCACCAATAACATTTTCATTTATTATTTTTTTTAAGAAAACTTATGAAACCTGCATATGTTGTTTTACAATTGAATTGTGTTAGTTTAATTTTTATTTTTTTTACTTGGTTTTGTTCAGACCCTATTGCGGTTTTTACTTGGACACATATAGTGTACAAAACATTATCACCAATAGCGTTTTCAATTTTATTTTTTTAAAACCGACAAAACTTGAAATGATTGAACTCGCACAGTGTACAAAACACTATCACCAATAGTGTTTTCATTTTAATTTTTTTATAAAAAAATTGATGAAAGCTACATATGTTGTTTTACAATTGAATCGTGTTAGTTTACTTTTTTTTTTTACTTGGTTTTGTTCAGACCCTGAAAATGCCATTGACAATAATGTTTTATACACTGTACGTGTCCAATCACTTCAAGTTTTGTCCGTTTTTAAAAAAAATAAAATTGAAAACACTATTGGTGATAACATTTTGCACACATGTCAATTACTAATGTCACATGTTGTCAACGTGGAATCCCCCATTGGTAGTAGTGTCTTCTAAAAATGCTACAGCCACTGGGATATCCCACGTGAACTACATGTGGCATTTTTTGGCTAAAAAATTAAAAAAATAAAGAAAAACTAATATGGTACTGAATACTCCAGTTTAACTAGCATTTTTCACCATTGATTGCTTTAAAAAATAAAAAAATTGACATAACATTAAATACTCTAATTTAACTAATATTTTTCATCATTAACTATCCTATTTTAATATTATATCTCAAAACAACTAAAAATTAGTAAATACTTTATAAAAGTAACTTACACTTGTCAGTCATCCTTTTAAATTCAAAAGCAACTAAGCAGTACTGATTTATTCCCTTCACAACCTGCACAAACAAAAAAGGACACTTACTTTTTAGGTAAAGGGTCATGTTCACTTTAACTTTTATTAAATTTCTTTTTGTTTCCTCTTTTGATAAACAATTGACTTACCAAGTCAATGGCCAATAAGCCTCATATTTTTGTCGGATGGGTCTTGTGCTGCCTAGTATTGTGAAAGAAGGTTGGAGACTTGGAGGGTGTGGGCGTTTGCCGTCTGGCCCAACTGCCCAAGTAAGAAAGACCAGGTGGATGCATGTATTTGCTGGTGATTTTCGAAAAAGGACAAAAACATTAATAAGTGAACAAAGGATACTGCGCTAGCTACTGATCTAAATTATATTCTCCACATTATTATAGGATAATTACTTTCTACGATGTTTATCTAGTGATATCATTTTTCAGTAATTGCTAGTAAGTTGACAGGGAATACCATTTTGCATTTAATATCTTACCCATCCTCTTCATAATTAATCTAGTGCGCATGTTACCTTTCCCTAGCTTTCTTTTATACAGCAATTTGAAAACTGAAAAAATATGGCATTTGGAACTCGAAGTAGGGTATGGTAGGTCATCTTCAATGGAAAAGAAGGGAAATAAATGCACGATGATGCTATATGTTGAGTTATCTAATCAATTTTACTGATGTATTGAACAAAGTGGATCACCGAACGCGTGGATCAATTAATGTGAAGTTATTTCAGCATAATCAACAGTTTCAAGTTTGAGTCCTGAGTATGCAACTATATTAAATACTCGGAGGAGTGCTTTATTGTCCACAATGGTTCTCCCAATTTAAGTAAGATTGCCTTTTGTGAAAAATACAAGTAATTTCTACCAAAGAACAAAGTATTAGTTCCATCATGCAATTTTTATGTTCAAGTTTAGTAATTTATTTTTAAATTCCTTCTCTTTTTTAAGTTGATTATCATTTTTATATTTAATTAGTATTTTAACCCATATAATGTATGTATGGATAAATTTTTATATTTTATTAAAGACAAATGTTAACCAGTGCCCTTAAGGCATTATTTAAGGAATAAAAAATAAAAAGTCTTCATTAAAAAATGTCAATAATGCACACTTATTGTGAGTTCCAATGCATTTCTAATGTAATTTTCAATAAAAACTTTCTATTTTGAATTCCTTAAATGCAAAAAAAAAATTCATATTTTATTAATAATTTAAAAAAAATAAAAAATTAAGTATAAAATATAATGTACTTTAAAATTTAAATAAAAGCATTTAAAGGATAAAAATATTTTCAATTTATTAATTATTTGCTTATTATTATAATTTAAAAAAATTTAAAGTAATGTGAAACGTATTAGATAAGAATTTTTTGTTTTGTAATATTAAGCATTTTTTATTACTTTAATATATTTTAAATAAATAAAAAATGACACAGATAATATTAGATAAGGATAAATTTAAAGTAATAATTTTAAATGTCTATTTTATACTTTATATTTTTATTCTACTTTTAAATTAAACTTGTTAAGCTTTTCTTTTAAACAAAAATAAAAAAATATTTTAGATTTACTATTTTGCATATCATATGCAATATTAAAATTAATAAAAGTATGTTAAATTTATTTACACAATAAAAAGTAAGAATGTACATGAGTCAAGTTATCTCATAATTACCCAAACCAATCAACTGCTGCATACTTGTTTGGTTCAAGTGGTAAGGTTCGGCTGGGTAAAACAGGTTCTACTCCAAAGGCAAGCTTGGTCTCAAGTTAACAAATTCCAAATTAGCAATACCTAACTTGAACCCTCATTTTGTTTTTTTATTTTATTTTTTCCTATTTATCATATAACTAATTTTTTTTGAGTTTAATGACTATGCACTGTCAATGTAAAACATTTTACACTATCAACTAATTAGAAATCACTATTGGTATGAATTTTAAGATAGTTATTGTAAAAGTCAACAAACTTACCGTACATAATAGTTTGTGATTAGATGACAGTGTAAAACTATTTTATGCAAATAGTACATAGCCTATTTTCTCTATTTTTTTTTGGATTTTTAATGAATATTCAAAAAGTCCATTTTTTTTGTGTAATTTGAACCAACTTGAGCTTGGACTTTATTTTATAAAAAATAAAATAAAAAGTAAAATGAATCAATGTTGTTCTATAAGTTAAAATCAATTAAGTACCTCAAATTTTTGAGAATTTAAATAAAAGAGCTTTTATAAAAATTGAATTGTATAAATTAATTTTAATTAATGAGAAGGGTATAATTCATTTTACCTTATTTTTTCTCCTATAAATATTTATTGAAAAACTAGTATTTTAGCTTATGCAACATACATGACAAATGTTTATTTCATATAATTAAAATTTATAATGAATAAATACTTTTGAATATATAAATAATATTATAATTAAAATTCATCTATAACTAGTGCTAGGCATATGGGTAAAGGCCCGCGGGCCATCCATTTAGCCTACGGGCTACAGGCCTAAAATACTTAGCCCATTTAAGAATGTGGGCTTTTTAGCCCAGTCCGTTTAGCCCGTGGTTTAAACGGATTTTATCTTTGGGCTTGCGGGCCAACCCGTGGGCTTTTACTAACTATTTTTTAAAAATAAAATTAAGGAGCTAGCTACATTAAAGATGAAGTCAAACATAGTTATTGAAGATAATTGATAATCATGTATTTTAAATATTTGATAATGTACTTCCTATTTAGTATTATGTGTGTATTTGAAATTTGCACTTTAGATATTTAATTTATAAGACTTTCAATTTTATATTTGGTTGGTGTATTTGGTTAATCAACTAAAAAATATTTGATACTTAAATGGTTGAATTGATAATCATGTTTGATTTAAATTTTTGTTATTTATTTCTATTTTTATTGTTTTTTTCACTTTTTTTAATTTTTTTTTAATTTTTTAGTTTTTTATTTGCGGGCCACAGATTGGCCCGTTAGCCCGTTGTAACACCCTTACTTTTATTTAATTAATTATTTTATTTATTTATTTATTCTATATATTTAATTCTGAAAAATCGGGAAGGAATCTAAAAATTATGATCCCCACGATTAAACTCAGAATAGCAAAAACTATCTAATCGTGATTTTCAATAATTTTTCCGAGTTGAAGCCTGGAGAAATTAGAAAATGACGATTTTGTCCTTATTTGTCAATATTAAGGGCTAACATGTGAAAAAGATTCAATTGATATTAAAATGTCATATTGAGTTTAAAATCATGTCATAGGTATTAAAATATAATTTTGGAAATTTTCTGGGAAATTTCTGAAATTTCTGTATAAAATGACCAAAATACCCCTAGTTGTCAGATAACCAACTCAGTATTGGTTTGACATCCAAAAATGATGAAAATGATATTTTAGCACATTTCTAGGTAAAATATGTAATTTTAGAATTTTTGTAAAAATTTGAGCATTTATTGAATTAAAATGAATTTGATATGAATTTTCTAAGCTTAAAATATAATATATATATATATATATATATATATATATATATATATATATTATAATTTTGAAAAAAATTAAAATTTATTTTTAGAAATTATTTTTGATGAAAAATATTACATTTGTCCAGATTTATATTTAAATTAATTATTTTGATATTAAAAGTTCTTTTTTTCAAGTTTAGGCGATTTTATCGGTACCGGCTAATTAATTAACAGTCAAAATTTATACTGTAAATCTTTGGGACAGCTGCTATCCCACATTGAGACTCTAGAGGGGAGGTGATTCATCACCTAAATGCAATATTTGTCCCTAATTAAGCTAAAAGAAAAGGGAAAATTAAATTTTGACATCATGGATGACATAACTCCATGGACACCTAAGCTCACCCTTCCTCTATAAATACCCCTCCATAGAAGTTGAATTCATCATCATCCTCCTCCATTGAGATAGCCAAAATCTCCTCCATAGCCACCTTCCTCCATAAATACTTTTTTTTACACCAAAATTCTACTAGTTTTCATTAACTAGTACGAAAATCCTCTTTGTAGGAGCTCTGCACCAACAATATCACCAACTCTTTGAGGTAATGGGGGGAGTAGGGTTGGTTCTAAATTTCAATTACTTTGCATGTTGGTAGGAAGGGTTTTCCCCTAAACCTGTTTAGGCTTTTGTTTTATTATTAATATTATTGTTATATTGTTTGATGTTAAACTTTAATTTTTGCTAAGTTATTATTTTGCTCAAATTCAAATTATTAAATTATACCAAGCTGTTACTCTGCTCAATTTTAGAAAATTAAAATGCACTTGCTAAGCTGTTACTCTGCTTACTTTTAGAAAATTAAAATGCATTTGCTAAGATGTTACTCTACTCAATTTTAGATAATTAAAATACCCTTATTAAGTAGTTATGCTGCTCAAATTTAAACAACTATAGTATAATTATTAAGTTGTTATACTGCTCGAATTCAAACAATTATAGTAGAATTATTAAGCTGTTATATTGCCCAAAATTAAAAAAAATATTTTTAGCTATTAAAATAAATAATTAAATTATTAAATTATCAAATTTTGGTAATGCTCAATTAGTTTAGCAAAAATAATAGAAGAAATAAACCATAAATCTCATAATATGAAACTAAAGATAGAAATTATTTTATGAGCTATTTATGAATTTATTTTTAGAAAACTATTATAGAAATTTCAATTTAAGTTCTTACCGTTCAGGTAAGGTCTAGACACACTAATAGAGCATTTGTAAAAATTTCATAAATTTTAAAACTTATTTAGTACTTCTAATTGTGCTCTATAAGTGCTTGTGGACACATTTTTCTTAGAAATACTAAATTTCAAAAATTTTCGAAAAAATTCTAAAAATTCATGATAAAATTATAATTATTTTTCAAAGTTTAAAAATTATTTTTATGGAATTTTTTGACTATTCTATGATTTATTTCTTAATTATCAATCTTTATTTTAATTTGTATATCTTTATTTTTATTGAATTATTGCGTATGTGCTTTGATTTGAATTATGAATTATATGAATGATATGTATGGATCAAATCTCTGTAATATAAGGCAGAGATATTAGTAGAAAGTATACTGGTACTCAAATATTTGAGACCAAAATAAACCTTTAGAAATTAATGGGTTAGTGAGTAATGTAAAACAAGAGACATGCAGTGGCATGACACCCTGTTAGGGAAGCTACAGTTTGGTACGCTGAGGAATGAAAGGCGGGGACCCATTTGGGGAGGTCTCGGGAGTAGGCATCGGGTAGTGAAAGTTCTAATAGCCAGGGTAGCGCCCGTGAGTTGGGATATTCACCTGACCAAGGTCGATAACCCTGACAACTGCTCAGCATTCTGGGATTGGTTTGAGAGTATACCTCTATAAATGGACGTCCTAACTGATATTTGTTCCTCATTGATGATGAGGACTGTACCATGTGATGATGTTGATGAGGTATATGTACTCCCAGTCACTTCCCAGGTTCTGTTAAGAACTATTACTCACTGATGGGAAGTATGGATCCATACCAAGTCAAGGGTAGTGTAGTATAACTTAGAATAAACCTTAGGTTCCCTTCATTAATTGTATTTAAATTCCTACCATACATGTGAAAGTGATTTAGAACAAATCACCTCACTCCATTATTTTTGTTATGCATGTTGAATCGTGATTATTGAAGATGATAACAATGCCTGATGATGCTGAGGAAGAGCCAGAGGATATTTCTCCAGATTTGAAAACCTAGTTTATAATATTTTCTTAAGGGATAGGGTAGATAAATATTGCTCTGTATAGGATTTTTTTTTTTTATGTGTATATTGGGTTAGGTAGTATATGTTTTTTGATGTACTTTTATTTTCTCTTTGACTATTATGTATTACTTAAACCATGATGTACAGTTGGATATATATACACATAAGCAGTTGTTATCATTTCACTTCTATTTCTAAATTCTGTTTTTCTATTGTTAAAAAAAAAAATTTACTCACATTTTCATCAACTTAAAGTAATAATTAAATTAATATGAATTATATTTAAAATTAAAGGAGTGTTACACCCATGGGTTATGCGGTGCAAATGCGGGCCTATAAAACTTGGCCCATTTATGTTGCAGTCCGAGCCAGTCTGGATCGTTTAAGTTGCGGGGCAGGCCTAAACAGGCGGACTGACCCGTATACCCACCTTTATCTATAACTATAGTAAAGAGAATACCCTCTTTTAGTTTTCACATTTTATTGGATTACTATATCCTTTAACTATTCTTAAATAATCAATTACTTTACCCTTTAACTACTTTTTAAACTATCTACTTCACCTTCTTTTTCTTTTCTTTTCCTTTTCTTTTTTAAAGAATAAAGGGAGGCACGAAGTGTCTTTCTTTTTCTTAGTAATAAATAAATATTTTTGAACATATAAATTATATTTTAAATTTATGATAAATAATTTATGTTGTGATACAATGTTATTTTTAACTATTAACAATTTCTTTTAAAAAATATTAAAATTCAATTTAAAAATAAAGATGAAAAGAATATATTAAAAGAGATAAGATATTAAAAAACACTCTTATTTCAAGATAGTTTATATAGATAGGTGATTTATTGAACGTAATCCAATAAAATTCCTTTGATCTAGTTGGTTTAACTTAAGTTGAACGTAAAAATTCGTGAAAACGAACTTATTTAATTCCTTTGGATAAAAAGATATTTTTAAATTCTACCCAACTTGAGTTGTAACTACGCCTATAAAAACGTATTTATAATTGTAGTGACGTGATTTGATTAACAAATTTTTTAATATGTCCAAAAATATTATATTTAGTATATATATTAGAAAATTTATAATTGAGAACAGATATATCACATGAATAAATAAAAATTATATTATAATTGAGTCGTTTGTGAGACAACTATAAATAGAAATGTTAAACAATATCTTAAAGACATATACATAGAACAAAATTGTGAATAAGTAGCTTCACCAATATTGCAATTATCCGTTCAATTTTAGACATTGAACTTAGAGTATAATAGTTACGTACTGACAGTGTAAAATTTTTTATATAATTAACTAATTAGAAATCATCGTTGATATAACATTTAATGTAATCATTATAAAAGTCAGCAAACTTATCATACATGATTGTTTGTGATTGAATAATAATATAAAACTGTTTTACACCAGTGCATTTTTTCTTGAACTTAAAGCTGCAGGAAGAATTTATTTTGTGATTCTATAAATGACACGTAAGTCTTGCTTGTCATGTACGTTTACAGAGAAATATATGTTTTATTATTCATGTTTCTGATATGAGCAAAAATATTTTTAGTATGTTGGGATTTTGTTCCTGGAAATATTTCCCCTTTTTTTTCTTTGTATAGTTTTAGTCTTTAATGTTAATGTTAAAGTTATTGAAAAAAATACTTAAAATTTTCTGTATTTTCTAAAATTATTTCTAGATAGTTTAAGAAGCAATCATAAGTTGATAACCTTCTAAAATATTAAAAAATATTGTTAATATTTTTTCTTATTTATTGTCAAAGTTACATCCAATATTTTTGTAAATAAAAAAATTCTTAATTTTAATTTTTTAATTAAATACAATATTTATTTATTGGACATGTTATTAAAAAAAATTCATCAAGTGTCACCATAATAATATTTACCTTCTATTTTGCGTAAATGAAATTTAATATATTTTCATTTTTATTTGATTTGATTTTTTATTTCTTAATATTGATATGATATATGAAAGGAATAAACTTATATAATTTTAATTTTTTAACGAAAGAAAAACTTAAATTGGATTAAATTGTCTTTTTTTTTTATTATTATTATTATTATATCGTGCGTGTCCTGGGTTGTATCATATGTGCCTCGTATTCATGAATTTTGTTTCTTGTGCTGAATCTTATTTGTCCTGTATTCATATTTTGTAGTTAGATGGTTTGGCTTATTGAATAAATTACATTCTTTCGACTTTTCAAAATGTAATTTACCCTTTTCTAACGTGTATTTATTGTTAGGAAAAGGAAGAAAAATATATTAATTAAGGTGACAATGTGATAATGGCATAAAGTACAAAAGATTAAATATCAAATTTCATAATATAATATTTTTACGTTAATTATAAGGAGTAAAATGTAATTTATCCTAAAATTTATATACCTTATCTTATGTACTAGTAATTGCTTATATCTTTGCATTATGCACTTCATTCTTAGGATAAGTTGGATTTTGGAAGGAAAATTTTTGTTTCTAATAAATAATCTCTAATTTGATAATTTTTTAAAATAAAAGAAATAAAATGATAGATTAGTATAAATTTAATGTCTTGATCTTTTGTTTATTTTTCCAAACATTACATAATTCTCTTTATTTTTCTAAAACCTCACTCCCAAACATACCCTTAGCTTGTGACTTTCTAGTTCCTTTCCACAGCTTTACATTTTAAATTTTTTGACGATTCAGTAACACATTAAAAGAAAAAAAAAAAAGACATTAATTGATGACTTCACTAGTTTTCAGTACAAGGAAATGCTGCAATAGCATTCATACCTTAGTGTCAATCACGATATCGACGTTAGTAGCATCAACTGAGCTAACGTAAAATGGAGGAAAACTTTCGATTTTTATTTTTTATTTTTTTAAATATGATAATATTTAGCATCAGCAGTAGTCGCTGCTAATTTGAATTTAGCTTCAGTTAGACTGACGCTACGTGAATGCTAGTGTATTAATGCACTTAACGATTTAAATTAGCTTACAACTAGTGTCAGCTAGACTGACGCTAAAAGAGATATTTACTATAGTCTTAGTCTAGCCGACGCTATAGTGTAATTAATGTACTTGGTCATTATGATTTAGCTTCCAACTAGAGTCAACTTAGATTGACGCTGCGGTAAATATCTCTTTTAGTGTCAGTCGAATCGACACTAGTTGGAAGCTAAATCATAACGGCTAAGTGCATTAATTACACTAGAGTCCGTGTAACATTGGCTTGACCGATTCTAACAATGTATACAATACGTCACAACGACCCTTCTCCCCCATTTCTTTTGTTTTTCTTTCTTCATCTCCCATTTCTCCTCCTCCTTCATTGCACCACCACTACATCGCCCCTTTCCACAACCGCACCACCATCGTGTCACCCCTTCCCTCGTTGCACCACCACCGCATCGCCCCTTCCACCGTCGCACCACTATCGTGTCACCACCACTCCACTGCCACACCACCATTGTGTCACCACCACCTCACCACCACTATGTCGCCATCACAATAGGTATAACTCCTTGATTTCTCTTTTATTCTTTTTGGTTTTCTATAATTTTGGTTTTTATGAGTTTGAGGCCCTATTGGTTCTTGGTTGAAATTTGTCTTGTCTTGTTGTTTATGGTTGCTCTGATTATTGATACTAGAATTTATGTTCTTGCTATGTGAATTTTGATATTGCTAATTTGTGGTTGCTTTGATTATTGACATTGAAATTTTATGTTCTAGCTCTATGAATTTCAATATTGCTAATTTGTGATTGCTCTAATTTTTTATGTTGGAATTTTGCTCTGTATTCTTGGTTGAATTTTGCCCTATGTTTTTTTTTATTGAATTTTATGCTGGAATATTGATTTCTTGAATATCAATTCAATGTTGGAATTTTGATATTGCTAATTTGTTCTTGCTTGAATATTTCTCTAAATTTTTTTAAAATTTATTTGAATTGTGCTAATTGGGAAAGGGAACTTGTTGGAATATGTGTGAGTAAGAGTATAAGTACAACAGGTTTGTAATTAATCAAGGCATAAGTACGCAAAAATTTAAGTCTCGTTATCAATTTAAGACTCACTTTACAAAGGTCTCTAATTAAGCAAAATCTCATATTCAAAACACTCTAGAGCTTATTGATCTTGGGGTGTGTGAGTTTGGGTTGAGAGAAAACTACCAAGGTTTCTCTTTATTAAAACTCACAAAACACGACAACGTTAGTTCATTATTTCAAAGCATGTGGAGGGTCTTACCTGCTTGTGCTTTGGAGGGCCTTAAGGTGTCTTTTCTAGCCCGCATCGTCCCATCTCCCTAGGAAACCTTTAGAGCTTCTTCATCTTGTGCTTTTTGCCTCTTCATCATCTTCAATACCACTATCATCTCCACTGTCGCATCCTACAGGTTCCACCACTTAGACCATCAACCCAACCCAAATCCTCCACCACAACTTGAATTCCTTCCTACACTCACCATTCTAAAATCTCCATTTTTGAAAGTATTGAATAAAAGAGCTGGATCCAAGAGGGGAATGAATTGGATCTTTAAAAATTTTCAAGAATCCCCAAAACCTTTTCAAAGTTGAAGAACTAGATTTTCAAAAAACTTTGAATCATTTGATTTGGTTATATGAATAATGTAGAATTGGAGCAAATTTTCCTGATTTTACTATGCAAAAAGCCTCATGAATTTATATGCAAGAGATCAAGAAACAATATACTAGCAAAAGGGTAGAGGAAAGAAAAGAACACACAAGATTTATACTGGTTCGATTACCACCAGTATGATTTACATCCAGTTTCCAATCAAATTGATTGAGATTATCACTGTGCAATTCAATTGTTTACAAATACTATGCACAAACAAGAAAATTACAAACAAACACAACCACAAGGCCGAGTTTCTTGAAAAACCTATCAAGAAAACTTGAACCTTCTCTTGTGGAACACTACCACAAGAGGGACTTGAGAAATCCCTTCTCAAGAATAAAAATTAAAACAAAAAGAAAAGGCTAGATATCACCTTAATTTGTGATAGATGAAAAACAATGAAGAACAAACCAAATTCAACCCAAAAGATGACTTTTTTTTATCTCCAACGTTGATCCATGGTGAGCTCTTGATTTTGATGTAAAACTTGTAGTGGTGATGAAGAATAAAGTGTTTTCTCTCTAGAAAAACTCTCACAAATTTAGAGAATTTGAAGTTATGTGAAAAAATCCACTTAGGTTCACATTTTATAGAGAGTTTACTAGAATAACTAGTTATTTGGACTTGTAATTAGTTATTTCGTTTTTAGAGATCTGGAAAATGAAGTTAGAATGAAAATAACTAGTTATTTGAGCATGTATGTTATTTCCTCTTTGCTGGAATGACTAGTTATATAACTTTGTAACTAGTTATTTTCGCATAGGACAAAACAGGTTTATAAAAATGTAACTGGTTACAGAATTATGTAACTAGTTACAGCAAAAATAACTGATTACATAATATTGTAACTAGTTAAAATAGAAACTATGTAACTAATTACATATCACTATAACTAGTTAAAATAATATATATCTACATATTTTGTGCGTTTTCCAACGGTTTTAACTGATTACAAAGCTAATTTATCCGATTACATGGTTCTTAAACATAAGATTTAATTGTTCTAGAGCTTTAATATGTAGCTATAACTTCTTATCAATTTAAAACTATGTTTTATCCAATTATTTCTTCTTAAACTTAATTTTACTTATAAAAACATGTTATCACTTTGTTAATCCTTTAAGTCTTAAATTTTGAGCTCATCACTATCAAATCATCAAGGACAAAGATAAATCATGCAAGACATACAACCACACACACACACACACACACATATAAACACACATTACAACTTTGCACTCATCAAGAGGCTAAATCATCAAAACTATATTAATTCTCCTCGGGGGCAAGAGTAATCTTCTTCTTGCTTCTTCAATCTCCCCCTTTTTGATGATGACAACCACTTGATGAAGACTTGATTAATTTGAACAACTTGTGTGTTGTAGGTATGTCCAAGCTATCTTCATGATTTAATTCCTGCAATTTGCAAAAACATACCCTTCTCCCCCTTTGGCCATAATCAAAAACATAAAACCAAAATAAAACATGGAAAGCCAAAAAAAAAAAGAAATAAGAAGGATAAAGATCATAACAAATGCAGCAAACATTATTAGTTAACATGGGTTGATTTGATTACAACATAAAAGCACATTACATAAAAGAAAACAAGGCAAATACAAGCATGAAGATAAGTTTCAATACAAACCAACATGAAATGCATATCAAACACAACACAAGAAACATAAACTAAAGCAATCCTAATGCTAAACAAATCATTCTAGCATTAAATGGGAGTTGTGCATGGTTACTCCCCCTAAATGTTAGCATTTTCCTTGGTCATTTTGAAGTATTTCTAGAGGAAGACATGGTGGTGGAGTATGATTTTGAAGAAGGAAGGTGCAAGTTCTTATGATTTTAAGTTGCTAAGCAAGAGAATGTATAGAGAGCATCCAAATAGCAAGCAAACAAAATAAAATTCTAATTCTAGGAGCAAGTTCACGTGAAAGCTTAATGTGGATTGTGTGTGAACTTTGGTCAAAGATATCAAGAATCTATGTGCAGAGTATAAGTGATTCTTTGACACCAAAAAGAAAAAACAAACAAACAAGGAGTAATTTAATCAATTACAAAGAGTACATTCACGTTTTTTGTGCAACAATCTGAAATAACTAGTTACAAATGCAAGTAACTAGTTAAAACAGCAAGCAAAACATGTGCTGATTGCAAAACGTAACTAGTTACAAACATTATGTAACTAGTTATATTTGACAGCTTTTTATTTGGAGCCTTTGTGTTTTAAAAGCTGCATAAAATAACTAGTTACATATGTTTGTAATTGGTTATTCCAACAAGTTGTAAAACGCAGGGGGGGTTGATTTTCGAAAATAACTACTTACAAAGTGTTGTAACTAATTAAAACAGTGAGCTATGTATTCAAATAAATGGAGACTGCATGGATTTAACTAGTTACAAGCTTTGTAACTAGTTATATATGACAATAGTATGGTTTTTCACGAAAATTCTACACCTAATAACTAGTTATTCATGAATTTAACTAGTTACTTGCAACTTGAAATGAGTGAAAAACACAAGATAACTAATTACCAATTCATGTAACTAATTAAATCTACTTTAAGCCACAAATTCAAGGATCATAAAGCACAAGATAACCAATTACAACATACTATAATCAATTACATATTTGGTGACTTCAAACTTAAAACATTTTTCTCAAGAAATCATGCTTCTTTCACATCTAAAAACTAAGTATCCACATATAAAAACACAATTCATGTTCTAGGTTCTAAGTTTTATGCATTCTAATCAATTTATGCATGAAATTTATCTAATTATATCTAGCATGCATGTATGCATCTAAGAATCAAACACATAAATTCTTATCACAAACTTTCACAAACACTTAAACAAATCAAGCATTTAAAACACACAAATGCGCACATAAAGGTTTCAAACATGAATTTAGAGTGATTTAACTAACACTATACTCATCTAGAATGCCTAGTTCATTTCTTATTAGGTAGAACTTGTCTCTAGGAAGTGGTTTAGTGAAAATATCTGCTACTTGCCTATTTGTATCAACAAACTGTAATACACAATCTCCTTTTTGGACATAGTGTCTAAGGAAATGGTGTCTTATGTCTATGTGCTTGGTCCTAGAGTGTAGGATAAGATTCTTTGTAAGGTTTATGGCTCTAGTATTGTCACACTTTAAAAGAATGTAGTTAAGGTAAACTCCATAGTCTCTTAATTATTGTTGCATCCACAAAATTTGAGCACAACAACTTCCAATTGCAATTTACTCAGCCTCAGCTGTGAATAAACTGAAAATCCTCCTATCGCCATTTGCGTAGCAAACAACATTTACTATAGTACATAATTCTTTAAGTTACGGAATCTCAGTTGAAGGTTACTGTCTCTATCATACATTTTTACGCTACTAAAAAATGTAAGATGAGAATTTTCATTCATTATGGCATATAAAATTTAGTGCAGTTTAATCAAATTTATCGTTGTTGTTCATAACTGCTTTTTATTGCCTAAGGTTCACTACATTTGAACGGAGTAAATATTTCGAATGGCATAGTGTTTTATTTAGAACATTACTGATAGTCTAAAATTAATTGTAAGTGTGTAAGACAATCCAAATTTTGAGGGGCTGGGACTAATCAGATCAAAGAACAACTAGGATGAAATACGTGTGTGAAGTAAGTAGTAACCATGGTATGACCAGTGCCTTTTTCTTTTTTCTTTTTGGCTGTTTGAAACATTTTGCCTAATTTTTGCTGAGGGTCCATTCCTTGTATCTCTGCTTGTTCACACTTACAGACTTAAGTCTCAATCTCAAAGCTTCAAAATGTTGCGGATATGAGATGGCATTAGATGCAAATGCAAAAGGTTCCAAGGATTGGCATCGGGCCAGGCCCATTTTCTTGACTGGATCAGCTGATAACTCTGTGCGAGTAACTTCTTTGTCATAGTGCCCACACACTGTATCTTGGAGTTTCGTTTCTTTTGTGAGCATTTAAGTCGGTTCGTTCCATTTGATTTGTAGGTTGCAAAATGTTAGTATTTGCTGGTAGGTTGTAAAATGTGAAAAAATAAGAGTTTTTTAAAATTGAATGTGTATTGGGGACCTCTGTATATAATATTTTTTTTTGAGTAACTTGATTTTTATTTTTATTTTTGCAAGAATTTTTTTAATTTTTTACTTATAGGGAAAGATAAGTTAGAATAGAGGTAAACCAGCTTCTAATGGAAGTTAAACTCCCAAAATCAAATTGTACCAAGCAATTTGGGCAAGTATCAGACTTGATTTGTATATTAACTTGAGTTGTAGACCGATTAGAATCTTGAAGTATCTTCTGTAGCAATGTAGCATACATATAAAGCTTTTAATCAGAAAATTTAGTGGTCCTTCACAAAATGCTTCAGCCCTCATTAAGAATTGTCATAAGCTTATTCATTCAGTATATGCTATTACTGTGATAGCGAGAGATTGGAGTTCTGTGCTCTCCCACGGGTTCGGAGATTGGAGTTGCACTAGATTAATGCAGTATTTTCGTAGGTTTTGAATTAAAATGCAGAAGAAAAAGATTCATGTTTTGTAGTGCAAAAGAAAAGGAAAGCTATAAAGATTGCACAGTCTAGAAAGGATACACTCTTAATTACTATGTCTCAGATTCTGAATTAAAATGCTGCTACCTCCAAAGACCAATCAGGGATGTCACAGGTGGCAGACTGCTTATAAATTGAATATGACTACATAAGAATATATACCCTATATCATCCAATGTAGACTGCTTATAAAGAGTATTCGATTGTTAAAAGTGAACATGAGTAGGCAGACAACTAACACTCCTAACTCTAAGGTCCATTGAGTTATTTCAATGAACCTTAATAGTGGGAAGAAAGTTGCAAAATTGTAATCAAGAGAAACAGAGAGAGATAGCAAGGTAAACATAAGCTGATAAGATATGGTATCTACAAATAACTGAATGATAATTGTTGGAGTGTAAGTGTGAATATGAATTCTCACATTGGATAAGAATGGGCAAGTTGAACAATATATAACTGAGAAGAACCCACAAACCTAATGTTTTAAGGTCTTAAGTTGAATGTGGTGTCAAGTTTACCTGTGTAATAGACTTATGGCCTATTGATGAAGTTTTTCCGACTCAGACTAGTAGTGGAATTGGTGGTGGAGGAAACACTCTCACTTTGAACAAAGGTAATCCTATTTTAGCGCGATGAAAATGACAATGAGAACAGCCCTATGCACGCTACTCCTATAAGGCTATTTTCATCCTAGAAATCTGGAAAAATCTAGAAGCAAATTATGACAAAATGGTGGTTACAAGACAAGCCTATTGTTGTTGCTTAAATGGCTGCAGTAACTCCTTCAGCTGGTGGTTGCCATTCTTTGACCCTTTATCATCCTCCGTGGCTTAGACAGTCTCACCCTTTATCATCCTCCTTTGCTCCTTTATTTCAGGCATTGTCTTCAAAATATGGTGAAATGTTTGCAACATTAAGCATGGCAAAGACTACATAGGGACTTGACAGCTCTATTCTTGTACGATTATGGATCGGTTTAAAATTAAATGAATCTCATTCTGTTTGTGATCAATGACTGAATAATTGATTATTATGTTTAGATGTAATTACTTTCTTCTTTTGATGAATAATTGATTTACAGTTTTTACACCAAGTCTATGGCCGTGGGAACTAACTCTGCCATGATGAGGCAAGCGTCTCTGCTATGCTTTGGAATGACAGCTCTCCTTGTCTCTGCTATGCTATGCCTTGGAATGAAAGCCCTCCTTGTCTACGAAAATTTTAATTATTACCAATTCAACCTTAATTTAATTATGCTTAAACTAATAAACTAACTGTGAACCAATACCGGATAAATTACTGATTCGGTTTTGAAAACATTGGACCTAAGGTTGAAAGACTTTATTTTGTTCTATAAATGTCTCATATTGTCACGTATAGAAAGAAATATATGTTTTATTATTCATGTACCTGATCATTATGAGCTAAAGTATTTTCAAGTATGTCGCGATTTTGATGCTGAAAGTTTTTTCTCCTTTTACTCTTTGTAGTATTAGTTTTTAATGTTAATGTTAAAGTTATATAAAAAAAAATACTAAGAAATTTCTGTATTTTAATTTCTAAAATGGTTTCTAGATAGTTTAAGAAGCTATCGTAAGTTGATAACGTTCCAAAATGTAAAACTAAACCCTATTTATATTTTTGAATTTATATTTTTGTTTATTGTCAAAGTTATATCCAATATTTTTGTAAATACGAATATTTTTTTTCTTAAGTTTAACTTTTTTATATATTGATTAAGTATAATATTTATTAGACATGCTATTAAAAATGGTTAAACTATTCGTTTAGTCCATATAAGTTTTCTCATTTTTAGTGCTTACACGAAAAAATTATAAGTTTTAGCACTTACACATGTATAAAAATTTAGTTTTGGTTCCTATCGCTAACACTGAAGAATATTTTCTAGTGGTGTAAACTACTACAAAAAATTTTCTGGTAGTGATAAACTAACAACAAAACTGTGGAAGGACCAAAACTGTGAGTATTACATTACCTCATCTCTTATGTTAAAATATAGAATAAATTACCCTATCCTCTCCTAAGAAATGCGAGTATTACATTATTCCTACCCTTGTATGTTAAAATATATAATTTAGTCCATTTAGTTTAATACTGTTAAAGAATATTCTTTAAAAGATTTTAAAATATATTTTCAACTAAAATATATACTAAAATAATTTTAATTTACCAAGTTATCTTTTACCCACTTGTAAATATTTTTTAAAATATATAGTTAAATTTAAAATACTTTAAAATACATAAAAATAATTAGCAATAGAAATTATGAGATAACTTATTTTATATACACACATACATTTTTATATATAAGTGTTAAATTTGTAATAATTAAATTTTATTTAATAATAAATATTTAATATATATAGATTTAAAAGTTACACCTTTAATACACATATATTATCATTACACTTATTATATTTAATAAATATAATGTTTGATAATATTTTTAAAATTAATTATATATTATATTTAACAAATATAATAATTAATACTATATGAGAAAAATATCAATTTAATTATATATTTATATAAATAATACATTAATATCATTAATTAAACACTATCTTAATACTTGTGTTTAATTTTATTTTACTTATTTATATATTATTTTATTTTCTTGATTTGATTAATTTAAAAATGTTTTATAAAAATAATAATTTAAAATATGTTTAAATATATAATTAAATTCAGCATAATTCCATTAAAAGTAATTAAAGCTATTAAGTAAGAGATAATTTTTTTATATATTCATCTTATATGTGTGTGTGTGTTATAGAATATACGTTTGAATATATAAACATATATGTATATTTTTTTATCAATTTATTTAAAATATATACAATTGAATATATCAATTTATATTTATTTTAAAATGAATTTTATGAACTAATCTTTTTAGACAATGATATAAAATAAAATTTTTAATGTATATTATATATAGATTAAATTACTCAATTGGTCCTTAAACTATTTAAAACTTTTCAAGTAGGTCTTTAAACTAAAAAAAATAAAAATAAAATTGGCATGGGTCCCTAAACTAAAAAAGTAGGTCTTTATGGTTAGTTTCTAACTGCTTGAAACTATAAGAAAATGACAATTTATGGTGTTTTAAAACCGTAGGAACTTAATCAAAAAAAGTACATGATGAAGAACTCAATTAAAAAAAATTCAGTTTAAAGATCTACTTGAAAATTTTCAAATAGTTTAAGAACCAACTCAGTAATTTAGCCTTATATATATATATAGTTGGTGTAACAATTGCATGTCTCAAGAGATGATAGTGTAAAAGATATTTGGATAATAATTTTTTTAATAGAAGTTAACGTAACTTTAAAGGAAACAAAAATTGAGTAAAGTGTCATATACTTAGATCTATCAAGAAAGGAAAGTGTATATTTTAACATAAGAGATGAGGGCATTGTAATATTCACATCTCTTAAAGGAGAAGAGTGTAATTTACTCCTTTTATTTATAATAAATATTATTTAATTTGATACATTTTAAAATAAAAGAAATAAAATTATAGATTAATATAAACTTAATACCTTAAATTTTTGTGTATTTTTAGAAGCATTACATAATTCCCTTAATTTAAAAAAGTTTACCCTCTATTTTTTCTAAATGTTATTCCCAAAGATACCCTTAACTTGTAACTCCCTACAATTCCTTTCTATACCTTTTTAAATTTTTGAAAGATTTTAAAATTAAAAGAAAATAATAACACAATAATTACCACATATTTGGTTCATAAAATTTAGAGTAATGAAAAGATGTCTAAATGGTGGGAAAAGTCTTCAAATTTAAAAACCATGGGCCTGTTTGGGTAAAATTCACCATAAGCACTTATAGGAAAAGAAAATAAGAAGCAAAAAAATGAAATAAGATCCTCCAAAAGCTAAAATTAGATTATACATAAGCTAATTTTTAGAAATTCTTTCATATTTGCTTCTCCAAAAGCTACTTTTTTCTTATGTAAAAGCTAATTTTAGTTTATGAAAAAGCTTATTTCATTTTTTCTTCTTGTTTTCTTTTCTTATAAGTGCTCATAAAGAAGTTTATCCAAACAAGCCCTATGTATAAAAGTTTTACATTTACTTCACTTCAAAACAATGAATAAGGGTTCAAACCTCGAACATATATATCAAATGTGAAATCCTATTTTTTTCTAGTGTACTAATCTAAGATTACCTTAGAGTTATTGTTGAACGATATTGCAACAAATTGCAAGTGAAAAAGCAAAAGAAAGTTAATGACACACACACTCACGAACCTTCTGGCCTCTTATAAAAACATCTAGATGAAGTAACTTGAGGATGCATGGACATAAAGTTGGACCTGCGAGTGCACACATGGAGTCTGTAAAGGTAAATAACCAGTTATTGTTTTCAACTTTAAATATTATTCACATATTACTGTCTAAAGTGTAATTTGTATACATGTAATGGTAAATTTTAAAATAATTCAAGCGATTGTATACATATAATATAAGTAAATATTATATTATATATTAAAATAAAGTAATACAATAAAGTATCAACTAGTTTTATATATACACACATAAATTTCGTTAAAAAGGCTGAACCTTTACGTACCACATTACAATTTCATTGAGTTCAACACAATAGATGGAGTTCATCTTTTGGATCACAAAGTCATACATTCGGCGCAGAAATCTAAAATAAGCATGCCTGCATCTCCTGTTGAAGAAAATGGCGCCCAAAACTCCCCAAAATCCAACGGCAAACCCAATTCCCAGGCCAATGTAGAACCAGGAGTATACTTAAGATTTATCATCGTCATCTTCTTCTCCCATGGGTTTTGTATCGTGCGATTTTTAACTTGTGGAGACATCTTTGTAAGTGGAGGTCCACAAAGGTCAGGATTACCGATATAGCTAAGGTTTGTAGAACCGAGTTGGGTCCCTGATGGGATTTTGCCCATAAAATCGTTGAATGACAGGTTCAAGACTGAAACATAATGCAACGCAGACATGGATTCAGGAATTTCTCCAGAGAAATGATTTCTTGAGAGATCAATGGACTCCAATAGTAGCAAGTTGCCAATCTCATGTGGTATGGTTCCCATTAATTGATTATGGGACAAATTCAAGGATTGTAATCCAGTGAGCATATATATCTCTAAAGGCACATTACCAGACACATTGTAATTTGAGAGATCAATGACATTCATCAAATAAATATAATCTAACTCGTTGCCTTTTATAAGCATCGTAATACTACATGTAATAGTGGTTGGTGATAAATCTCGTAAGTGAACGGTAAAGCGGACTCGACGAGTTGAAGCATAATTGGAAAGCATGGTTCTGATGTTATGTAAGCAATTGGGTATTGGTCCCGATAATCTATTACTTGCAAAATCCATCACCATTAAAGAATCAAGTTGGCATAGCTGTGTGGGAATGTTGCCACTGAAGTGATTGGATCTCAATTGAAGACTTTTAACACTCTGACCCAACCAGCTTGGTATAACTCCAGAAAGATTGTTGTGACCTAGATCAACTATCCAAAGATTCCGGCAGTTTTTTAGTGTAAAAGGTATCTCTCCGAAAAACTTATTGCTTTCCAGATATAAAAGACGAAGGTTAGACAAGGAGCCCATTGAGTGAGGAATCTTGCCTGTTAGGTTGTTGTATCCTAAACTAATATAAACCAACGATTTCCAATTATTCCAACAATCTGTGAGTTCTCTGGATAAATGATTATAACCCATGTTCAAGTGCACTAATTTGCTTTTATCTGTCATATTGTGACACAAGAGAGGAGAAATTGATTCTGACAATTAGTTATTACGTAAGTGTAGAACAGTCACTTCTGGTGATATACGAGGCACGCCACCTCTTAAATTTTTGGAAGTTGACCAAACATATTTCGAGTTTAGCAACACATTTGATATGTCCCCATCGATCGTGTTGTTTCCCAAACAGATATATACAAGTTGAGTAGCAAAGTTCCAAAACTTGTCAAGGTTCAAATGAAGCAATTGAGTGTAGAATGTTAGTAACTTAGTATATTTTAGAAAACTCTGTGTGACTAGCCATGCAGTAAGTTTGTCTGTCACATAGCCCAAATAAATTCTTAGAAGTTGAAAAGGAGGGACCCATTCAGGATCAAAATCAAAGATCAGGGCAGGTGAACTCATGAAAAAGTACTTCAAATTTGTAAAAGAAGGTAAATTTCTTTCAGACACAATTCCGATCAAGGAATTTTCTGCAACTCCAAGGATCTGCAAGTTGAAGAGTTGCCCGAGATTGTCTGGAAGATTACCATTCAACTCATTTGACTCGAGTATCAATTCAATTAAAGATGATAGATTTCCCAAACTTGTGGGGATTGGACCAGACAAAAAAATTTGAGAAAGATCAAGTCCTTGAAGTTGTTCAAGTTGTCCTAACCAATTTGGAATGGGTCCTTTGAGATAATTATCAGATAAAACCAAGGACTTAATACTTCTAAGATTTGACAATGTTTTGGGTAGTTGGCTATGTATCTGATTTTGGCTAAGGTTAATATGAGAGATGCCACAACTAAGATTGAATAACCAACTAGGCAACTCTGATAGAAAATCAATACCAGCGAAATTTAAGACATGAAGTGAAGTGAAATTAGCCTACTGAAGAAATGGATAGATGTTTTCAAGGTGACAACTCTCCAATTGTAACTCTAAAAGTGAAGGGACCATGGTCACTGATTGAAGCCAATCAATTTCCTTGTGAAGATGAACACCTCCAAGGTTAAGATATTGCAATGAGGAAAGACGGGAAATCCAATGGAGATTATCGACAAGAAGATCATAATTATATGATAAATCAAGATAATGGAGGTTGGTGGAGTTTCCACACAGAATGGGGGGGGTTACCTCTTGACAAGTCATCACATTTCTAGCTACCCACTGAATTATATTGGATAGACCTGAAGTCATTGTTGCTCAAATTGAAGTAGCTCAAAAATTCAAGTTGCAGCGTAATAGATTTCGAGTCTTCTAGAGAAATCTTGAAGGTAAAATCTGAATTGTTTTATTATCTCAGTGGTGAAAAACATTGGTACATGAGAATGAGATATATATGTACATATCAGTAACCAGACTAAGGCTCAAGGCCCACAGCTAACCGACTAAGGCCCAAGGCCCAACAATCAACAATTATACTGAGAAAGAGCTAACACAAGACATAAAGAAACAGTAACCGAGTTATACTCATACACAGCGAAGTCAGGCTGAATTCACCTGATAGGCAGTGTGATTTGTCGTCCTTCTCTCCGAAAGTAACAACTTGAGAGTGATTTATATGACAGAGGAGATTAAGCTCTATAACTCTACCAGTGATATTATCACACTTGACTCCTATCCATTGACAACAATCTAATTTTGGGAATCATAGGGAGAGCAAACCTGAAGGATCTATGACTTCTTGTTTGAAGCGTAGGAGTGTGTTCATGTCCTTCTCGTTGCAATGAATCTTCAAACTTCACATGACAGAGTTGAACATGATTGTACATAGTAAGCAAAGTAAAAGGAATTTAATATTGGAGGGAGAGGCATCCATGATAACGCAAGAAGACGGGTTGATGATGGGAAGGCATACAATCCATTACAAGTATTTATGAGGTTGAAGTAAGTCTTCTATAAACGTGGACATCGTGGAAATTAAATAATTAATTAATCCAATGGTCTTCGTGGAGTGTAAGGGCACATGCAGTGGGATTTAAACAGAAAACTCTGAAGTTAGTCCATGCATGAAACAGGTTTTTTAGTTCTTAAAAATTTTAAAACACTCAATTAGTTTTGGTTTATTGGGTTGAAAAATACGGTAAATTTCCTGCATATCCCCTGTTCTATCTGTATTCTTCAAATTCCGAGTTCACGGACCATGAAATTTTCCACTATTTCTTCTCCGACAGTTATTTTTGCCTTTTACCACCAGGCTATCGGGACTTCTGATATTTTACAGTACAACTTCCCATATGGGCCCCAACTAAAATTTTCTTTCTTCTCTCTCTGTGAGTGCAACCAAACAATGGAAGAGAGCAAAAATAAGGTTAAAGTGCAATTAGTTATTCACCTTAATTTTGTTGTATATTTTGAGTTGATATTTCAAAAGGTTAAAATTGCTTTTTAATTAAATTTAGAAAATTATTTTAGATTAATTTAGTGACTTGTCAAAATAGATATTTTATTTTGAATCGATTTTGTTGACTTGGTCTTTTAGACTTAATATCACCTTATTCTTTGACTTAGTCTAAGGTGGTTTTAGAAACAGTTTTTTTTCTTTTATAAATATCTACATTTCAAAAGGTTTTAGATAGTCTTTTTTTACACACCTTCTCTCTCTTCTTTCCTATGTGATTATTTGGGTTATTCTAAAAAAAACTTACTAGTTCTGTTGCCTCAATCATTTTTTGGAAATGGTTGGGATAAACTTATTATATCCTGGAGGACTTGCGCATCATGCGGATAAGTCCTTGATGACAGTGTGAGACCATACGTCTTAGGCTTAATTTGTTTGTGATTATTCATGTTTGTTGGTTCGTGGTTGATCATGGTTCATGATCATTCAAATTTAGGGATTCGATTTGATAGAGAGATCGTGATTATAGACAGCGAAGACTACAAATTTAAGGTTAAAGTTTTCTTTAGTACATAAAATTTAGGATGTAAAAATAGGATTAAAGTTTTTTTTGATACATATAATTTAAGGTTAAAGTTTACTTTGCTCAATCAACCTCTTAAGACTACTTTAAGGTCATTGTTGAACAGTCATGTTAGATGTTGCAAGTAAAAAAGCAAAAGTTAATAGAGAACATCATTCCAAATTCTTTTATATAGTCTAAAAACATCTTCAAATATAGGGTCTATTTGTTATAGATTAAAAAACATTATTCTGATGTAAAATAATCTAGTATATTTTTTTAAAGATTAAAAAAAGGAAACTAATTTATGTTTGTTTACAATCATAAAAATCATTTAAAAAAACAGTGATTTTTATAAGCAGATATTCAAAATAGCTTCCCATTTTAATCATATTTTATATTTTTTTGACTTTTAATTATTTTAAAAGGTTGAAAAATGGAAAAAATTTAAAAATTGTTACTTAAAAATAATTTTTTTTAATGAAAAAACAGTATCAAACAAACCCATATTTTTTACATAATATTATAAAGAAACATTTCGGACGGTTCAAAAAACACAAATCCCATAAAACAAATAGAAGCATTTACAAATAGGCTAAGTAACTTCATAAAACAACCTAAATGTACAAGTCACAATTTCTATTTATATATTTTGAATAACAGATGAACCTTGTACCCTCTGGCAAAAACCTCTGTATGAAGTAACTTGTCAAAGCATGGCATCAAGGACCTGTAATGTACACATAAGAGTCTGTAAGGGAAAATAACGAATTATTTGTTTTCAATTTGAATATTACTTAGATATAACTATCTAAAGCTCAATTTCAATACATGTAAGGGTAAATTCTAAATAATCCAGCATTTGTATGCACATGAATGTGCGCGCGCTGTGTTTTGGATCAAAGAGAGTAAAAAGTACTTACATTCTAGACAGTGGATAGTATATTTGATTTAAACATAAGATCAATATATAAGTCTCACTCAATTTAAATATCTCAAAAAAATTAATCTTACGTACCATGGTTGCAATTTCTTAGATTTCAACTCAATAGATGAAGTTCATCTTTTGGATCAAAAAGTCATACATTTGGTGAAGAAATTTAACATAAGCATGCCTGCATCTCTTGTTGAAGAAAATGGTACCCAAAACTCCCCAAAACCCCAGGGCAAATCCAATTCCCAGGCCCATGTAGAACCAGGAATATACTTCAGATTTATCATCATCATCTTCTTCTCCCATGGGTTTTATATGGTCGGATTTTTCATCTTGTGGGCATATTTCTGTAAGTGGAGGTCCACAGAGGTCAGGATTGTCCATATAACTAAGGTTTGTAAAACCAAGTTGGGTCCCTGATGGGATTTTGCCCATAAAATTGTTGAATGACAGGTTCAAGACCGAAAGATAATGCAAGGCAGACATGGACTCGGGAATTTCTCCCGAGAAATTATTTCTTGAGAGATCAATGGACTCCAATGGTAACAAGTTGCCAATCTCTTCAGGTAAGGTTCCCATTTATTGATTATGGGACAAATTCAAGGATTGTAATCCAGTGAGCATATATATCTCTAAAGGCACACTTCCAGACAAGCTGTTACTTGACAGATCAATCACATTCATCAAATTATAATATTCTAACTCGTTGCCTTTTATAAACATCGTAATACTACTTGGAATAGTGGATGGTGGTAAATCTGGTAAGTCAAGGATATAGCCGACTACACGAGTTGAAGCATAACTAGAAAGCATGGCTGTGATGTTATGTAAGCAATTGGGTATTGGTCCCGATAATCTGTTACTTGCAAAATCCATCACCATTAAAGAATCAAGTTGGCATAGCTGTGTGGGAATGTTGCCACTGAATTGATTGGATCTCAATTGAAGACCTTTAACAGTGTGTCCCAACCAGCTTGGTATAACTCCAGAAAGATTATTGTGGCTTAGATCAAGTATCCAAAGATTCTTGCCGTTTTTTAGTGAAAAAGGAACATCTCCGAAGAACTTATTCCTTCCCAGATACAAAAGAAGAAGGTTAGACAAGGAGCCCATTGAGTGAGGAATCTTGCCTGTTAGGTTGTTGTATCCTAAATCAATAAGAACCAACGATTTCCAGTTCTTCCAACAATCTGTGAGTTCTCTGGATAAATGATTATAAGCCATGTCCAAGTGCACTAAATTGCTTATATCTGTCATATTGTGACACAAGAGAGGAGAAATGGATCCAGACAACGAGTTATTACGTCAGTTTAAAACAACCACTTCTGGTGACAAACGAGGCATGCCACCTCTTAAATTATTGGAAACTAACCAAACAACTTTCGAGCTTAGCAACACATTTGATATGTCCCCATTGATCGTGTTGTTTAACAGCAAGAAAATTTCAAGTTGAGTAGCAAAGTTCCAAATCTTGTCAAGAGGTTCAAATGAAGCAGTTGAGTGTACAATCCTTAGATCTTTTAGAGAACTCTGTGTGAATAGCCATGCAGGAAGTTTATCTCTCACATAGCCCAATCTAATACTTTCAAGTTGAAAGGGAGGGACCCATTCAGGATCAAAATCAAAGATTAGGGGTGGCGAATTCATGGATAACTGCTTCAAATTTGAAAAAGAGAGTAAATTTCTTTCAGACACAGTTCCAGTCAGGGAATTTCCTGCAAGTAGAAAGCTCTCCAAGTTGAATAGTTGCCCGAGACTGTCAGGAAGATTTCCTTTCAACTCATTTGAGTTGAGCATCAATTCAGTCAAGGATGATAAATTTCCCAAACTTGTGGGGATTGGACCGAAAAAAAAATTATCAGAAAGATCAAGTTCTTGTAGTTGTTCAAGTTGTCCTAACCAATTGGGAATAGGGTCCTTTGAGGTAATTAATAGATAAAACCAAGGACTTAAGACTTCTAAGATTTGGCAATGTTTTGGGTAGTTGGCTATGTATCCGATTTTGGCTAAGGTCAATATGAGAGATGTCACAACTAAGATTGAATAACCAACTAGGCAACTCAGATACAAAATCATTGTCAGCGAGATTTAGAACTTGAAGTGAAGTAAAATTAGCATACTGAAGAAATGGATAGATGTTTTCAAGTTGACAACTCTCCAAGTGTAACTCTAAAAGTGAAGGGAGCATGGTCACTGATTGAAGCCAATCAATTTCCATAGGAAGATGAACACCACCAAGGTTAAGATATTGCAATGAGGAAAGACGGGAAATCTAATGGAGATTATCGACAAGAAGATCATAATTATATGATAAATCAAGATAATGGAGGTTGTTGGAGTTTCCACACAGAATGGGGAAGGTTACCTCTTGACAAGTCAACACGTTTCTGGCTACCCATTGAAGTTATATTGGATAGACTTGAAGTCATTGTTGCTCAAATTCAAGTAGCTCAAAAATTCAAGTTCCAGCAAAGTCATGTTGAATTCACCTGTTAGGCAGTGGGATTTGTCGTCCATCTCTCCCAAAGCAACAATCTTAGGTTGATTTGTGTGACAAGGGAGATTAAGCTGTGTAACTCTACCAGTGATGTTATCACAGTTGACTCCTGCCCATTGGCAACAATCTAATTTTGGGAACCATGAGGAGAGCACGCCTGAAGGATCTATGACTCCTTTTTGAAGCGTAGCAATGTTCATGTCCTTCTCGTTGCAATGAATCTTCAAACTGCACACCACAGAGTTGAACATGATTGTACATAGTAAACAAAGTAAAAGGAAATTAATACTCGAGGGAGAGGCATCCATGATAACGCAAGAAGACGTGTTGATAATGAGAATTGAAGGCATACAATCCACTACAAGTATTTATATGGCTGAAGCAAATCTACCATAAATGTGGACATTGTGGAAATTAATATTTAATTCCAATGGTCTTCGTGGAGTGAAGGCCCATGCAGTGGGTATTTCAGTTCCTAAAATTTAAATAAATAAATAAATAATTATATTATTACTCTACTTTACAAAAAGTTACCCATTTATTCTTTTTCTATTTTATTTTTTATTGTCGTTTTACATAAAAAAAAAAAAAAACGTAAATGTCATTTTATAATGAAATCTTGATTATTTTGAGGTAAAGATTTCTGAACTGGAATTTACTTTAAAACTTAGGGACTGGTGAAAATCAAATAACCAATCTAATTCAAATTGCAAAATTAAGATCAAATTGGTTTCGTTGACATTTAATATTAATATTTTCAAACTGATTCAAATCAAACAATTATTTTTTTATGATCAAAGTTGAATGATTTTTTCCTCAAAATTCATCCACCTCGAATTGCAAATACCCCTAATAGATTATTAGTACAGTACAGGAAAATGCAAGGTCATGAAAACCCAGTAGAATTTTTCAGATTTATTTTCCAATTCAAAAGTAATACTGATTTATATTCCCTTTCAGAGACGCGCACACAAAAAAAGACCGTACTCAAATATTACTGAATGCTCTTCATTTCTTCTTTTGATAAACAATTGACTTACCAAGTCCATAGCGGCCAATAAGTCTCAATATGCGTCTGTCGTCTGGCCAAAGTAAGAAAGAGCAGGTCGATGCATGTATGTGTTGATAATTTACGAAAAAGGATACCGAGCTGGTGATGTAAATTATATTTCCCAATTTATTGTATGTTAATACTTTCTAGGATGTTTACAGATATAACTGTATGTAGCAATTGCTAGTAAGTAGACAGGGAATACTATTTTGCAATTAATATCATACACATGCTCTTTATAATCTACTGCATAGCTTTCTTTTATAACAACTTGGAAACTGAAAAATCTAGCTTTTGGAGCTCGAAGTACCGTATGGTCATCTTCAATGGAAAAGAAGGGAAATAAATGCAAGATAATAGATCAACTAATTCCCACTAAGACTATAATGGTGCTATATGTCGAGTTATCTAATTAATTTTATTGAAGTATTGAAGGAAGTATTAAGAGGAAATTTTCATTTTAATTCCCGAATTTGTGAAGCATTGTCATAATAATCTTTAAAATTAGAAAAATATCGAGTAAATCCTCAATTTCGTTTTAAAGTATTATTCTTTTTCTTCTTCTTTTTTTAGCATACAATGATGATAACAAGGTTAGAACCTAGGACCTTATGTATACTAATATACTCCAATCCCTACCATGAAGTCTATCCTAGTGGGGTTTTATTACTCTCTCTCTCCTACTTCGTCCCTAGAGTATTGAAAAATAATAAATAATCCGTAAAGTTTTCTCACATCCGTCAATTTAGTTTTTGTTGTTAATAAACTGTTTTAGGACTGTTAAGTCCCAGGTTAGCACATTAATTGTTAGTTAGATTACACACTCTTTCTCCTATATATGTTATAAACAGTCCTTTATTTATTAAAATACTTCAATTTAGTCCTCGGGCAATTAGCCCCAAATTTCAAATTTTTTACTTTTAAAAATAGATCAATTCCATCCTTTAATTCCTGAAATACATGGATGTCTCTTCTTTTAAAAAGGGTCCAAATTGAAGTGTTGTGGGAGAACAAGAAGAGACGTCCATTTATTTTATAGATGGAAGGATGAAATTGATGCATTTTAAGAGTAAAATTGTTTAAAATTTAGGGGCTAATTGTTGCAATTTAAGTGATAATTATTGTGTCAACTTGGCATTTAACAGTCCTAAAATGGTTTTATAACGGTAGGGAATAAATTGACAAATGTGAGAAAACTTTATGGACTACTTATTATTTTTTAACACTTTAGGAACAAAGTAAGAAATAGGGTGATATTTAGGGATGAAATTGAGGGTTTACTCGAAAAATATCAAATAAATTTTTGAAATTGAAATTTGCTAATTACGTTAGTCCCTATCATTAGCTTTATTAAGGAGTACAACAAACTATATTGACAATAAGTTGTACATTTTAGGGACTAAAATAACAACAAATTCAATTTCAAGAATTTATTTGACATTTTTCTAATTTCAGAGACTACTATTTATAGCGCCTCACAAATTTAAGGACTAAAATAAGGGTTTACTCGAAGTATAAATCATGAAATTTTTATGTTTAAGTTTGGTAATTTATTTTTTTAATGAGTAAATAATATATAAACTAATAGTGTAAAAGATTTTTACACTATTATCCAATCATGAACCATCATATATAATAAGTTTGTTAACTTTTACAATAATTACCTTAAGAGAGCGTTTAGCACAAAGAAAGTTTTTAGTTTTTTAGGAATCTATAGTTGGAAATGTTTGTTTCTCATGTTTGATTTATTATTTAAAAAATAACATTACCAGGAGACATTGTTTCCCGAAAATGTTTTTTTACCTATGTTCTCCACAAAATTGTTCTCATGAAAGGAGATCGGAATTTAACTTTCCCAAGTAAAAAGAAAAATTTTAATGTTGTAAAAATATCACGTTATCCTTATTAGGTCATTTAATGTGATAAATAATTAAAGTTTTGGGAAAAGTTCTATTAAAATTAAACATGAAAATCTTGGATTTCCAAAAAACATATTTAAATATTTTCAAGAATATTTATGATCAAACAAACAGATTTTAGTCATTCCTAGAAATCATAATTCTTGAGATTCATGATTCCCATGAGTCATGGTTTTTGAGCATGATTTTTTTTTCTTCTACTAAACACACCCTAAAAGTCATATCAACAATGACTTTTAATTAATTGATAGTGTAAAATTTTTTATACTGACAGTACATAGAAATTAAACTCTTTTTTAATTTCTTGTCCTATTTAAGTTGATTATCATGTTTATATTTAATTAATTAACCAGTTTGTTTCACATTACTTGAGTATTTTTTAAATATGAATTTAAAAAATATGCAAAAGAAAAAATGTGTTAAATAATAATGAAATTATGTATTTGACCTTTTATTTAAAAATATATTTTTTATTTATAATATATTTGACTTTTATTTAATAAGTGTGTCCGGTAAATAAAAAATTAGTCACTAGAGTAATTTATGTATTGTTCGAAACTCTACTCTTATTCTAATGAACAAAATTTCATTTGTTTGTTGATTAAATAATAAAGTGTTGTCTCTTAAATTTTTTTTTTATAAAAAAGATAAAATTGAAATAACCAACTCAATCCAAATCGTAAATGATCGAATTGATTTGGTTCCAATTTGATTTATTTTCAAACTACTTCAAATCAAACTACATTTTTTTATTATTGAATTGAATGATTTTTTACCTCAAGATTAATCTAAACTGAACTGCCACTAGCACCCAAATAAAAAAAAACTTTTTACATTAGTATTTTACATCGGTTCTAAGAAAATTGGTATAATATGTGAGGCGATAATATTTTTGTGATATTAGGATGAACATTGTGGATCAATGGCTAAAGAAACGGTTTAGAAAGTGTTTTCTATATTGGTAGAAAAAACTTTCTAAATCAGTTATAGGAAGAATTGATAAGTTCTTTAACAATTGATCTGGAATGTTTACATCTTTTCAAATTTTTGAAATTCTACGATAGTATTTTAAACAATCTAGAAAAACACTTTCTAGATTTGATATAATATACCTGATCCAAAAAGCCTTATTAAGTCTCTCCATATGTTCCTTTAGAACTCTTTCACTCTCAATCAATACAACATTTCTTTCCCACACCTTAATTTGCTGCTCTCATTCTTTCCATTGTTGATGCTCTCATTCTTTCTTGTCATGGTTTGTTTCTCTCTTTGTTCTCATCGTCATTTACTATGTTTACTCTCACAAGCAATTGTGTTCTCACCACGTTTACCGCATTTACACTCTATTGTAAATTGTGTTTGCTCTCTCTATCTATTACGTTTTCTCTTTATTAGTCATTGTGCTTGCCATTGTTGTTCACTATATGTGTTTGGCATCGTTAGTCACTTTGTTTGCTCTCTATAAGGAAGAAACATGACATAATGTGTGTGTTTACACTAGTCTTTGTTTGAAAATGATAAAAAAAAAAAAAAAGCATGCTTACATGTCAAAATGTGTGTTTGCATTCCTGTTTAATGTCTATGTTGTTTGTAGTATATTGATAGTACATAGAGACTCATTAGCCCTCTAATTCTGAGTCTTGCAGTTAGTCTACCCACAATATGTGGCACATAGTAGAAGGACTTAATCCTTAACTATGTTAGTGGTAAGGAGAGATTTCCAGTTGATTTTGATCAATCTAGAAACCACAATGACTAAATTGTCAAAAAGTTTAGGAGTTATGTCACCCTTTTGAAATGAGGTAAGTCAAGCATTCTAAAGAACGAGTGAAATGACGTAAAGGAACATGTGAGTGGGAATTTGGCAAAGTATCCTCGTACATAACTTATATCTATTTGTAATTAATGGTTAACACACGTTTATTATTAATTGAAATTTATTGAAAATCACAAAAGTTTGTGAGTCTCACTTTTTATTTAATAACCTGCATTAATTATTTTTTAGTTTTAATAAATTTTAACAAATAATAAAGACTGTATTAGAGAATGTGTTGTTATATATATATATATATATATATATATATAAGGGATTAAATTACACCAATGTAACCTTTACCAATTATTACACCATCAATACATAAAAATAAATGTTGTCAATTCAACCGTTGAATTATAACTTTATATTACAATTATTGTTTGTGTCAAATTTTGTCAAAATTTAAGAACAATAAAGTGATCGAATGATTCATATTTTAATATATTTTGAAAAATATATACTACGTCAACTTCAATCTCTATAAACGAGGTATCAAATAATTTTATATTAATATAAAATTTTATATATATGATATATGTGAAATGAACTTTCAATCTAATGGTAGGTTTTGAAAAAAACATTATATAATTAAAAGTTGCTGAATGATATAATAATTGATAAAAATTACACCGATATAATTTGATTCCTCTCTCTCTCTCTGTATATATAAGTTATATGTGCATATATTATTCCCACAATTTAAAATTTCCAAATTGGTCATTGTTTGAGAGCTAGCTTTAAGGTCAATTTGGTTTTACTCCTAGTATTTTTTTCTTTTTTTTTGTTGTTGAGGGTTTTAATCAATGTGAATCAACATATAAGTTAGGCTTAAATATATTTTTAATCTTTATAATATACTTTTTTTGAGTTTTGGTCTTTATAAAAATATTGTTTTTAAAACAGTCCTTGTAAATTTTTGGTTTTTTTGGTCCTTGCTATTTTATTTGTCCTTATAATATTTTCTTTGTCCTTGTAATACGTAAATAATTTGCTTTTAGTCCCTATCAATTTTTTTTCAAAACTAATTCAAAATGAATAAAATATTGTAGGGACTAAAATGAAAAAATAGGCATACTAAAAGAATTAAAACAAATAAAAAGGACCAAAACCAAAAAAAATAATTTTACAAAAATCAAAACCAAAAAAATAATATTTTATAAGGATCAAAAACACATTTAAAGCTATAAATTATGTCGAACACACTATGCTCAAATGTCAACAGCGTATCTAATCTTCGCGGATTGTGGCCTATTTGCAAACCAAGATAAGGAAATATGAGCCTACACTTCAACTGGCAGAAAAACGTGACTTCGCCTATGATGTTTCACAGTGAACACAATTCACTCAACCAAGAAAATAGACGGCTCAATAATTCATACCCACTAGAGCAATCGTATTCCCTCAGCCATTATTTGGTCCTTTTGTTGCGGTGGACCAAGGAACTGCATTTATGAAGGCTCAATTTCAATGTTACAGCGATTCATAGCAACAGTAAAATGAGTGACAGGTTACCAACCAGAATTTACGTTTATGGAACGGATGTTTTAGGTACAATAGAAAAACAAGGCTACATATTTCTTGAGACTCTTATAATTCTTTAAGTCATAAAATGAAGCAATTTTATGCATATCTTTCAATCATAAAGTTGTTTGCACAAAACAAAGTTAATTTGACTTCATGGATTTAAAGTGGAACTTGGAGAAACCTTTCGCGACGGAGAGCTCTTTTTTCACTGACCATTCTATACCAAGAATAAAACAGTTTGCAATTTCATGAATTAATCGAGAAGATAGTGAGATACAGATGACCAGAACCACATTTGATCATTTTACTGATATTCACATAATTTCCACACTAGCAATGGCGATTGCATCCTCAGGTTGGAAATTACTCTGGATATATTGCCTCAGATTTCTCACAACATACCAACAAAAAAATTTAGTAAGCGGATATGCATTGTTTATATCTATTGAATCAAGGGCTGTCGTAATGCCATTCCTAGAAAGGGAAGTTTATCAGAAGGAAGACTAGTTCCATTATAATTTTATATTTTTTGGTTTTTTGAGGACGACTAGTTCCATTATCATTTTGCCCACGAACGAGTTTACATCTATAATTAAAAGTGAACACGTGACTTTTTAGGGGATGGTGTGCTGTTTGAGTAATTGAAAACCAAAATGAGTATACACAGAAGGATCCAATCTTTAATATCAGTTTAGTAGGAAAATATTTGCAGAAATAAAGAAACCTGGACCGGACCCTAATCCTGCTTTCCCCTTCAGTCATCGTCCTCAGGATCAATCACCATTCTCAGCTTCCTTCTGGATCTGGCATTTTCAGGAACTGCACTAACAGCCACTTCATCCTCGGAATCTGCCAAGTCGCCCATTTGCTGATATTCTACTTGGGAGGAATTCATGTAAGTGGAACCAACCAGATTTTCCCTGCCAGTACAAATTCAATTCAACCACCAAAGTAATCAAATTAGTCCATAAAAAAGGCTGAGATAAACTGTATCCTTATATTTCTATTCCACATTGCTTTATATATATTAATGCATTATGTTAGATATGAAAACACTGACAATATACTATATATCAACTCAGCCATCTTCTATTCCGACGCAATCTGCTTGACCCCACTACAATTAAACAGAAAAAAAGAAAAGCAGTAATAACCTATGCTCTGTATAGGCAAACTGTTAATAGGAAACACGTAGATTGGTCTTCATTTCCATAGAGCTGATTGTTGTGTTAGTTTAGTAGAAGCACCCATTGATTCTTATTTAACATCTAAATAACAAACGTTACCACAATTTATAGTTTAACAAATAGACTAGATACACAAGAATGTTAAAACTCAATAAACTCAATTGGCAGCCTAAATAATCAAACTAGCAGAAGATGCTATTGCAACAAGAGTCTTTTCCCACTAGGTGGTAAAAGTGTGCCATTAGTCTATTACCAAAAACGAACCTCATTGCCGTCATTTTATCAAGTCTATACCAAAAATAAAAATGACAGTGCGATTCCAACGGCATACCTTTCCGAAACCTTCTGTTATGCCTCCATTAAAAAAATCATTGCCCATTATTCTCTCCTGAACTTGGATGTTTTCAAGCTCATCGTGCTTCGATTTAAGGAAGGATCTTCTAGTTCTTCATCCACAAATTGTACCCAAAAAAATACAAAAAATAAAATGAATAAAATAAATCTGGTATGAACAGTGCCTGCACATGACAACTAAAATTACAAGTGATAGAGTCATAGACAATGGGTAATTAATTCTAAGAAATTAAAAAGAAAAGAAATCTATACTTACATACGAACTTAACTAACATTATAACAAGATTTCACATCAAATAATAATACTAGTCTAAATTGACGATTTGGTCCTCCAAAGATTCACTGACATTGCCTCCAAGGATTTTGACGTCAAATAAATCTACCCGAGATTAAAAATGGACATCAAAATGTTCCTTCCATCTAGCTGTGTTACAATAAAACATGGATAATGGAATGGAACATTTTTGAGGATCCTGCTTCTTCCTACCCAAAACCTTTGATAGGGACTTGGGTATATGGGATGCTAAGTGGAGGACTTCAGTGGCTTGGTTCTCCTCTCTTGACAGCTAACTTTTAAGAGAGGATTCCCCAAGTGCTTGGGATGCCTATCAGCCTCACTCAATTCTTGCAGTCTTCATTACCTCTTATTCTCTTCCTCCAACCAAACAATTCTCTGGTCCATTGTCTCTCTTCCACCTGTCCATTCTGTTATGCTCCAAATCCCCATAATGAATATTCCCCCCAATTTCCTCATTTCTTCCCACATTGTACCCTAAGGCTTTGATCCCCTGACTCACTTCTTATTCCTCCTAGATACACCTAAGTTATGGGAGGTCTATCATAGTATCATGCATCAACCATGAAACCATTGACACATACATTATCATTCTTTCATAGAAAGAAATATTATAAGATAAGGAGAAAATTCAAGAGAGGACAAGGTCTCCCACCAAAAGAAAGCACAAAGCTGAAAGGAAAACGAAAACACACACATAGGAAACCATAAAAACAAACATCTAATGGAGAAAACACAAAAAGGAATCACCATAACAACTACCCAAACCTCACCAAGGAAACCCTCCACAAAATACCCACAACAAATGGGAAAAACTAAAACAGAAAAAAAAAAAAAAAAAAAGCTCCGTTTTGCTTCAACAAAGACAGCGTCAAAAGAATAACCTAATTAAGCCTTCTACATCCTTTATGCACTCCATAATTTACTTTGTTGCCAATCTATGAAGTTCCGTTTCTACCTTATTCTTTGTACCATAGGTATTTGATGAGAAAGCCACTTTTTCCTTCTTACCCAATGAATTAACCAGTTTTATCCCAATTGAGTGAAGGTTAAGAAGTGATTGTGGATCACACAAATCTCTAGCATTGCCTAAAGGCCTAGAATTTACTTTATCCAACACCCTCTTACTCTGGCACTAAAATAATATATATACTAGTATAATATAAAAAGGTATCACAAGAGATGTTTATGTTGGTTTGAACTGTGGAGTTAACAAATGAGTGAAAATAAACAGCAGAGCATGATTATTTTATTTCAATTGCCAACAGAATAGTCATGTCAAAAGGGAAGAACCATATTTTGAAGTCAGCAATTGGAAAAGCAAGAAGAATTAACAGTTCAGACTAAATTCCTGATATACACATATATCCAAGAAAAGAAAAGTGAAAGTATGGAATATTTACTTGAAAGCAGAGCTGAGCATTTCATCATCAGAATCATCTCTTGACAATGTATCCTCTCTGATGCGTTCAAGTAATTGTTCAGTTGACACTTTGCTATTTATTTTTTTCCTAAATTAAATAAATGACAGTTAATTCCAAATAAAATAAATTTGTTGATATACGAGACAAGTCCTTTTTTTTCAAGTCAAAGCAGATAGGAGCAGGAAGAATCACCAGCTCAAACTAAATTCCTGACATGAACATTTATGATCCTATCATTGATCAGTAAACTTGTGGTACTAGAAAAGGTAAGGCAAAGGAACATTACTTGAGAACAGAGCTGAGCATGTCATCATCAGAATCATCTGTAGACAATCTATCCTCACTGGTTTGTCCATGTAACTGTCCCCTTGATAATTTGCCATTCTCCATTTTGTTCCTAAAATTATATAAATATTAAACAATAGTTAAAGGGAGGAGAGCTAGAAGAGACTCATCCAGCTGGGCAGCACAACTACATTACATTTGACAAAGTACTGAAATTCAACTGAAGCATATATTTATGTATAAAATTTGAAACAATGTCTCCATTGAAGAAATGGTAAATGGCATTTTGGAAGAAGTTACACATGCCAATGAGTGAATATCATTTTGCGAACAGGCAGAAGTATTAATGCCTCAGCTTTGTAAAACAACAGACAAAACACAACATTACCTTTTTACCAATGACATCAATGTCTCATCATCAGATTCATTCATTCTATCATTTGAGCAATCCATGAGATCTGCACCCTTTGGGTGCATTTTTCCTCCAGAACTCTTCTTCTGAGGAAGAGATAAACCAAGCTGCTTAAGTTTTCGAGAGACTTGGGCAGGAGTGAATTTACCATCCTCATCCAGTGCATTGGCTATCATGTAACTACATCTTCTGTGGTCCTTGAATCTGCAGAAATAACAAACCAAATATTAACAGCAAAATCAAAAGCTAAATTCTTCTGTTATTTGTCATCCTGAGCAAAATAATATAGAAAATTCAGAAAACAAAGAATCTTCTTATTTAACCATCTGTTCAGATGTCATCAAGTAAAGCACAGAAAGAGATCAAATGCAATCTTCCACCAAGCAACCAAGTGGCACTCACTGCTCATATAGAACTTTGATTAGAGCTTCCTGATCTTCATTGAAAGCTCGGACTCTTTTCCTTTTTTGCCTATAAATATGAAATTGAACACAAACTCAGAGAAGACCTAAACATATTTAATGCATCAAAATGTATATAAAAAAAGTTGTTGAAATAGGATGAACAATAATGAAAAAATATTTCATATCCAGGAGGAAACAAAAATTTAATTGAAAAACACCAGTAATACTTAATAAGCATAAGAGTTCAATATAAACTTACAGGTGCTGAACCAACAGGCTTCCCTCTGAATTCACTGATTTTTTATTGGTTACTCCTATAATTCCGTCACCATCTAATTGATTAGGGCTAGTAGACAAAGGTCTGTCGGCATCACCCATCTTTTTCCTAGGTGCAACTGTTAGTCCCAATCTTTTTAACATATTGGAAATTTGAGCTGGTGAAATTTTACCATCTGGATCTAGCACTTCAGCTATACAACGACTGCAATGTTGGTCATCTTTGAATCTAGAATATTCAAAGCAAGGAAAAACCACTGATTAAAACAAAGGCTTAATCTTATATGCAAGAGAGAAACAAAAAATTGAAAAGCTATGAATCAATCTATCATGCTGACTCCTTTAAGTATGTTTGTACCAATGATGTAAAAGAATAAAAGAAAAAAGACTGAATTTCTTTTTGACAAGGCTCTAATTTAAATCATGCTCCAAAGGTTGGACAAAAGTTTGATCTGTTTAAACCTACTTCTCATAGAGATCCTTAATTTGTCTTTCCAAATCACCATCAAGAACAAGTTTTTTCTTTCTCCTTGGAGCTATTTGAGATTCATCTTCCATCAATTGCTCCCCACTGTTATGTCCAAGTGAACCAAATATCAGGCACTACAAAATCTCAAGTAAAGTTTGATGTCAACTTGTAAACTTACTTATGATCATCTTTGCCACTGTTACTGCCAGAGGTAGATGCAAGGCCTTCAACAACATCATCAAGCTTGTCTCTATAGAAGAAAGAAACAAATAAGAAAGAGAAGTCTCATTGCTGATCATTCTTTGCAGTATATCTCCCTTTGCCTTTATCAAGAATAGTTATGAACCAATCAATCATAGATTGAAAACTGGTCCCACATTCTAAAAATGGTCATCTCAGTGTTGCCAAAATTTTCCCAAAAGAAATAGAAAGTACAAAATCTTACATGAGAAGCTTACAAGCAAAGTTGAGAATTTTATCTTACTTTTGATATCCTGAGTCATGAGTAATCACAACATCAGCTTCATCCTCACCAAGTGCATCAGCAATGCTTCTACGAGTCCACATCTTTGCTGGGGATGAACCAATTTCTCCTTCTCCTTGAGTGTTATTCCAATTCATACTTTCTTTCTTCAAATGACCAAGCTCACTCAACAAATATTCAGCATTGATGTAATGGCATTCCCTTCGAGTCTTCCAGAAAAGGACTTCCACAAACAAGAGAGGTTGCTTTTTCATTTTCTTTAGCATTTTTCTGACCAAACAAGTCAGGAAATCAACTATACCCGCATATTCCTTGCAGGGGCATGACTTTTGTTCAACCAGGATGTCATAAAAAGTTGTGAGCAGTGACAACTGCCAGAATGTCAACAAGATTAATAAATAGTATTCAGTATTCAGTATTCACATTCAAAAACTACACAATCTCATTGAAGATGAAATGCTTTCTGGACTTAACCTGGTAAAGCATAGGATGGAGTTCAAGGTCATCACTTATTCTCCGCAGCATGCTTATTATGTAATGATTTGTAGCAAGGGAATTGCTCTTATAAAACTTGAGCAACCAACATAATTTCTGAATGATATTGTGATTTGCAAAGGCAGAGACTAGCGTTGAAACCTTGAAATCAACTTCATTAATTGCATTTAATTGCTCATCTTCAGAAAAATCATTAGTACCATCCAACATATCCTCGTTAACATGATCAGAATTTGTGGCTTCCATTGGTTCCAAGCCAACTTGGGAGTTCCCATCTTCCTCAACATGATTTTCATGTTCATTATCACCAGGGACATCTTCCCCAGTGGAATTTGCATTTGGTAGGCATCCCTGCTGTGGCTGATTTTCTGCTGATTGATTGACAGTTGAGATGCCAGTTTCATTTTGAATGCAAGAATGATCTCCAGTTGATTTGTCCCTGATTCTGTTCCTTCTTGAAATTTTTTTTTTTCACTTTCCTTGATTTTCTAGACACCTTGAATTTATAACATATGAAGTAGAGAAAAGGATCAAAATGTAGTAAAATCTTAAACAGTATGCTCTGCAGCAGATTTTTTTATAAGATTATTTTTTGTTTTACATACCAGAATGTATTACATTATCAATTATTAATGTCAAGGAATAACTATCCTCAAAGTTTGAGCTATTAGTGAAGGCTCATTTATGGCTTTATTACGTCTCTAACAAAGCCAATGGAAGCAACATTATTACTTTTAAAGTGAAATTGAAATCACTATGAGCAAGTAGGGTATTGCATATGAAGTTGAATTGATAACTATGTGGTAAAGTGGTAACAAGCACCTTGCCTCGTTTGTTCTAGATCTTGGTACTTTATTTCAAAGATATAACTAACTCTTGACAGTTGCATATTCATAGGCACACAAACACATAATTTCAGCTTACCCTCAATGCTCCTCGAGACTGAAGATTATCCATCAGCTTTACAACCTTGTGAATGATTTCTACCAAATCTGCAAGATCACTAACAGGAAAAAATAATCATAAATATAGCAGCAAAGAAGGAACAGTGGATTATAGACAAACACAACAAAAATATGTATAAAATCACTATTATCATTGGACTCACATATGAGAATTGGATACCTCCCATGACAGACAATGTTACACACAATTCATTTGAATTGAAAAGTGCAAATTAGTTAAGTTGATTATAAAGGAGAAATTTCATTTGATTGGAAAGAAACACTTTTCCACTTTCTATCACAATGGAGCCTACCATACTTAGCTTTCTAACAATTAACCATCATACACCAGCAGAATATTTCATGCTTTAATTTTTGTATGAAACATGAACTAAAAAGACATAACTAGTAATTGATCAATAGATGTCCTTTGAATAGCCTTTCAACTATTCTAGGACCAGAAGGCTGCTAAGATATAAGTTCAAGACATGGAAAAAGCAGTCCATATATATTCATGATTAAGGAATATGAATTTTTTTCTTTGTTAGAATAAAGAGGTCAAACCTTTTGGGTTGCTTGTGGGTGTCAAAGGTTTTCATCAAATTCAATAGGAATTGAGTCATCCCTTCCTCAGTCTGATCATAAAATAACTTGTACAGAAGGATGCGAGCAGTTTGTGGTTCCTTTGAGTCTCAGGCAACAATTTAAGTATCAAATCCAGCATGCGAATCTGAAAAATCAAGAAAGGGCAATTAGGAAACATTTAATGAGGTTATGCACAGGGATGGAGTTCTTGTTGCCATTCCTGTTTCAACTTAGTGTAGTACTGACATGCCCTAATTTGTGAAATTAACCAAAATAGTAATAAATCAAAGTGGGAGCCATGGAATGCAATCAAAAATGGAATAAGATGGGATTGACAAAGCAAAACAGTCTATAGAATTGAACTAGCTGTTAGATATATTTACAGTAACCTAAGCACCTTGGTTAAAAATGAGAGCACAGATATAAAAGAAAGATATTAGAAAGTTGTCTGTTTCCACCCCATGATGTAAGGATACATGCACAAAACTAAATATACAAAACATAGCAGAACATATTATTAAGATTTGGTAGTGCATATTACCATGTTTTTCAAAAGAGAACCAGCTGCAGATAGAAACTGGAAGTCATTTGTTTCCTTTAGACCATCATAGGCATGCCGCCACTTTGAAATGACCAATTGAAACATTGATTCATTCAAGGATGCCGCAATTGGGCCACATATTTGACCACTGAAATCTGAGGTATCTGCATCTTTATCACCAAAAGTCTCAAGTGTGACTCCTTCCTCCTCGGTCTAATTAAGAAGAGAACATATGTAAGAATGACATCTTTTCTCAATTGTAGATTGACAAATCACATGTAAGCTATTTACAAATAAAGCAGCAAGGGATACCTCAGCCTAACACTAGGTGAGAACAAGAGATGCCGTTATTTACAGTCTAATTTCATTTTGTTGATTTCTATTTGTCCAGCCAAAATTTTTCATTTAGCACATGAATAAGACTTATTTCATATTCACCTTGATGAAATCCAATATCAATGGTCGGAAAAAAATAGGCCAAGAAAATCTAAGAAAGGAAAGAAATCAAGTGAGTTTCTATCCTCTTGTTATTTCCTTTATTGTATTATACACAAATAGTAATTAGTATCCTCCACTATACCCTAATAGATAACCACTTGTGTCAGAAACTGTAAGGCCTACAAACAATCATTATATGAAAAGTTTGCTTTAACAAGCTTTGAGAAACTGAGAATTACACCTACTTCAACAAACAAACCAGAAATCCATTATGCTTAATGCTATATGCTAAGTAATTAGAAAACAAGTAAATATGTATGGAGAATCTATAAAATTCCAACATTTAGACGAATCAGAAATCTTCAGACTATGAATACTTAAAAATTGCATTTAATACCTCTAATCAAGGGGCAATGTTAAGTATTTCAGCTTGAAAGAGGAAAAGAGAAAAGTATACCGAAAAATATGCAATTCTCATATTATCATTCTCACCTTAGAAGCTGAATACTTGGAAAACTGAAATGAAGTGACAAATTCAGCCACTTGAAAGAAAACAACAACATCGCTTTTTTGAATTGAGGGATGCTCCTTTTCAATATCTTCACGAATGGATCGCATCAAAGCTGATACAGGTTCAATTTGCAGAGAGATTACTTTTAGCTTTAAAATTGGAAACCAAAAAAAAAAAAACACATCTGCACATAATACAATTTATTCTGAAAAAAAAAAATCATACCATTGTATCCCCCAGAAAGAAACTGATTCACAAATCCATGAAGCAACTCCAATAGCTTATCCTTTGTTGAAGGCAACCTTGGATGATCCCATGCAATTCTTTTGGTAGGACCCCGAGTGACATTTTGTGCTTTAAGCAGCACATTATGAGAAGAATTAGGATTTCCCTTAAATACTGCCTTAGAACCATCCTACCAAACAGAGACAACTGTTATCACTCAAGTCCACCATGACAAAAGCATCAATAGGGCAAAAAAATGGTACCATGGTAAGCCGAGCAAATGTTCCACTAAATTGTGAATGTCGACTCATATTGCTGAGCCTACAAATATTTCTTCTCCTCTTTTCCTCCTCAATAATGGACTGGAGACTATTGAGAGAAGTTTGGGGGTCTTCATCCGCCTAAAATGAACTTCACAAAATGTAATTGACCAAACAAAAATACAACCTAAGAATAAGATATAACAGCACTAGAGTGGGAGAAGTTAGAAAGAGGAAATCATCGCACATCCCACAAAACCTTGTAATTTATGTTAGCAAAGCACATTCCAGAAAGAATAATCTAAATTAGTAGGGTGCTCCTTGCCAGCTCGGCAAAAATAAAAGACATTAGTCACAATGAGAGGGCTAACCTTTGATCCCTTCGAGTGTGCCCTAATAATTAACTCCGGGTCCTGACCCATAAAAATGTAATGGAAAATTTCCAGTAGAAGCAAGTTATCCTGACGGAGATAAACATTAGAACCACCAACATATTGAGATAAAACCAGGATTATATCCATTACATTCTCGTGGAACAAAAGTTCCAGAAAGCTGTCTCTTAGCGACAAAAACTGAGTAGCAAATCCCCCTGACTTCTGCTGCGACGGAATTTCTTGTACAGCTAGGATGTTTCTAAATAATGTAAGCACTAGCTGTACCAATTTCCAATCATCCTCACTGAAAGCATCACTGTACACAAACAATTAAAAATACACACATAAGTAATTCTTCTTACTCTTTCCTTTCCATTCACACTCAACAACACCGAAAAACACATTGCACTTGCAGTTCTGAGCCGCTCACCGTTCCAAATTCTCAAGCGGTCTCTCTAGAAACGACACTATCACTGCAGCGACATCACTGTTCGTCACAGCAGACTTCAAACCCCACAGATACTCCAACTGCTGAGATATATCCGTCGAAGAAGGCTCAATCGGCATCGTAAGGAACACCAGAACCTTCACTGAGAAAAAAAAAAAAACACTACTACCAATCAACCAAAGCTCAAACACGCCTTCATCGATAAATTCGAGAAATTAAAATAAGATAAAATGAAAACCTGCATTCAGAAGCAAGTTGCGATCCTCGTGATAGTACTCGATGATAGGTATCAAGTCCTTGGAAACGATGTTCCACTTGCAAACTTGCTTGAACACGTCGCGCGTTTGGGGATCGTCGCGCCTCAGAAACCTCAGCAAGTCTTTCAGGTTATCTGGTAATCGGTTACGAATGTGAGCAATGAGGAACCGGAAATTTTCATCGAATCGAATTTGGAAGAATAAAAATAAAAGAAGGAAAATCGGAAATGCTAGAGATTCAGACTCGTACCGAGGCAGTATTCGCCTTTGGTGTAACCGATTCGGTTGCCTTCAAGGTCCTCTTCGACGGTTCCGAGGCCAGCGCAGATTAGGGATAAGCCTTCGGTGTCCATGGTGTTGGGGAACCAGGGGATTGGGTTGTTTCGGTGACGGAATTGGAGAGAGTGTGGGGTTTTGGGATCTAAGAAAAGGTGTGGGTTGAGTTGAGTTGAAGAATGGCGGAAAAACTTCCCGCTCTTTTGAGGGTAGGGCAAGAGGAGTCCGAAACGGTGTCGTTATGTTTCGCGCTATGTTTCGTGGGTATTTGGGTCGTGGGCTTTAATGACGGGCTATCCTGGACGGATATTACGGTTTACGAACTGAACAAATGGTACAATTTGAGTTAGTTCAGAATTATTTGTCATGTGTTTTAGGATTAATTGATTTTTAAAATTTAAAATATTTTATAATCAAAATATTATTAAGAAATAATTTTAAAAAATGTAATTTTTAAAAATTATTAAAACTACACATATTGTTAAGAACTTAATTTAAGCAGACTAACAATGAAAAAAAAAATTACATTGTCATCCAAATATAAAATGTCATGAATTATAAGATTGGCGACTTTTATAATAATTACTTTAAATTCATATATAAAATGGTTTCTAATTGATTGACAGTATAAAAATATTTACACCGATAATGTATAAAAATTAAACTTTATTATTAATTTCTCCCTCAAGTTTTGCAAAATGTTTTGTTTTTTCATAGCAAAGAAGGAAGACAAATAAGCGGAATAGTGGAAGAGTAATATTTTGGCTATATGATCCTGTTATGGCTAATAAAAACTCTTGTAATAATACACCAAATTTAATCTTAGAAACTGTATCTATACCATGGTTCTTTCAACTTTTGCATAGGGAGATGTGAATTATGGATTCTATTCCATTATCAACTATCAAACATCATTCATGGTGGTCCTTCTGTAATAATATTTTCCTTATCCTTAAGTAATCCTCCTTGACCATGTTGTTGACATCCATAATGCTAGAACCACCTTTGAGTTTTCAAGTTCTTGACAATATTTTCTTTCATTATGTTGTAACCAATGTGTTTTCCCAATAGTTTAACAACAATAGCATCATGTCATGGGTAGCATAACTTGTGGAACATATGTTCATCCAAGTGAACTTTCAATAGTAAGCGATTGCATTCTCATACTATATGCGAACTAGATTTTGAGCTAGTAAATTTGCCTTCTCCCTCACAGACAAAGGTGGTTTGTTCCCAAGGACATTGTCTCATAATGAAATAATAAGTGTTGGTAGTAGTGTTGTCATCTCCCTAACATTACCTCTACGTGGTAGTTTGCCCAATAGAGGCAGAAACTTTGCTGCCACTGTAAAAAGAATAAAATCCTTCGTAATTAAAATGTATTTTACCGCCTCTATTCTTCTAATATATTATTATTTCAACACTTAATTAAGTGTGTGTTTAGTATTTTTATTTTTTTTTCAGAAAAAGGTGGTTAGCATTGAAAAAGCTGTTGAAAATACTATTCAATTGTGTTTGGCTTTTGTTGAGAAAAATAAATTAGTTCGTGTCTAGGAGAACTTCTTTTCAGTTAAGTACTTTAAAAAAAATTCAAAAAACTTATAAAAATACTTATAAAACTTATAAATAATAACATTTAATAAAATCAGAGATTAATAACATTTTTTTTTGTATCTATCTCTTTTTTACACATTATTTATTATATCTCATAATGATAGAGAGAGATAAACATAAAAAAATATTGTTATACAAATTATTGTATGAGTATCATATTTCAATAAAAAAAATTTAAAATCTAAAAAATCAAAATACCTAATCTATAGTACACTCTTAACTACTAATAACTACTAATTTTAAAATTTACTCGCTTTGAGGGCCATAGCTTAGGGGAGCAAACACAACACGATAGTCGTCTGTTCGATACAAACGAGAGGTGTCGTGCCTTGTGTGTCCCTCCCACTTTATATTTGTCTCATAACCTGACCTTTGCTGAACATAACGGCGATTTCTCCAAACCTTCAATTCCACCTTCTTCTTCTCACCCTCACACCCTCTTCTCCACCCTTCTATTTCTTCACACCTTCTTCACACCCCATTCCCTTCTTTCTTACAACCCTTCAACTCTCTCTCTCTCTGCAACAATGTCTCAGGTAGTGGCAACTCGATCCATTCACACCTCCCTCATGCGCCCCACCTCAGGATCTGCACACCACAGGGCTCAAACATTGTTGAAGCCTCCAACTTTTGCTTCCAAAGTGTTCCCACCACAAAGGAATAACGATTCCAAAGTTTGTTCAAGAAGTTGCCAAGTCAATGCAAGGAAATCTGCACCTGCTGAAGTCGTTCCCGTGTCACCAGAGGATGATTCAAAGGTGCGTGCCTCTTCTCTCTCTCACTGCAATTTTCCCAAAAAAAATGATGGGGGAGTGAGAAAATTTGATATTTTGGGAAGCACCCAAGATGGAAGTAGAGTAATGATAAACATAACCCCAAAATGTGGTAGATTCGGGTGGAAAGAAGAGAGAGATAAGAAGAAAGAAGAAAAGGTAGATAGAGAAGGTAATAAATGTGATAAGTGATGTGATAGGACAGGATTAGAGAGAAGAAGAAAACTGAGTGGAAACGAGATGGATAGGAAGAAGGAAGAAAAGGTAAATAGAAAAAGTGATAAATGTAATAAATGATGTGATAGAAAAGGAACCGAGAAATAAGAAGTAAATTGGGTAGAAATGAGATGGAAGAAAAAGTGAGTTTATGGTGAGTATTTTCCATGAAGTAGGCGGAGGTACTTGAGAAAATCGCTGTGAGTTGTAACCCTTTTCGTGTTACGGTGAATAGATTGAGGAGGAGTTGCAGCACTTGCGTGGCATGCAGCAACTTGGTGACACTTCTGTTGGGATGTGGTCCAAACCCACGTTTAGGAGGAAGACAAAGATTGTTTGCACCATTGGTCCTTCTACCAACACCAGGGAAATGATTTGGAAGCTGGCTGAGGCTGGTATGAATGTTGCCCGTTTGAATATGTCTCATGGAGACCATGCTTCTCATCAGAAAGTTATTGATTTGGTTAAAGCATATAATGCTCAATCGAAGGACAATGTAATTGCAATTATGCTTGATACCAAGGTAATAAAATAATTAAGTTCTTCCTTCAGGTTATTGCTTTTTTTAAGGGTACTTTGTTCATATCATATTTATATGATCACGGTTTAGTTTTTGTGTCAGCTGATGATTCATTTATTTATTTTCCTGTTCTCAGGGTCCTGAGGTTAGGAGTGGGGATTTGCCACAACCAATCATGTTGGCGAGCGGGCAGGAATTCACTTTTACCATCCGGAGAGGGGTTGGAACTGCAGATTGTGTTAGTGTGAACTATGATGATTTTGTCAATGATGTGGAAGTGGGTGACATGCTTCTTGTTGATGGTACAACAACCAATTGATCGGTGAAAATGTTCGAATTATAAATAATTTGTGTTATGCTCGTAGATTGATAAATCACCTGACATGGGACTAATCTTTATATGGTTTTCTTTAATCCTTGTTGAATTTTGTGCGCTATAACAAGAGCAAGTCTCCTAGTCTCTAAAAATTGATCTAAGGGATGAGTCTTCCGAGGCAGTGTGGCATGGTGGCCTTATGTTGCAAACATGTTATAACTTGCCTATGCATCTTGATCCGTTTTGTATTTCACTGAATCATGACTAGTTGTTTGATTTTATCAACATGGTTTTGGGTTTGAGGATAAAACCATTACATGTTAGCCCCATCTTTCATCCCTAAAGAAGAATATGATATACAAAAGACAACGTTTTACCTAATGCATTTATTATATGTTTAACATTCTTCTTGTTGGACAATATCTTTAGTTGCTTATTTATCTCAGAAAGAATACAGAGTCTTTGATGTACACTATTTGCGTATGATGTAGGTGGTATGATGTCTTTGATGGTTAAGTCGAAGACAGAGGATTCTGTGAAATGTGAAGTTGTTGATGGAGGAGAGCTCAAGTCAAGGAGACATTTAAATGTTAGAGGAAAAAGTGCAACACTGCCTTCCATCACTGGTTAGATTTTGGATTATTATTCCTGTTTGTGATTTTTTTTTTTTTTTGTCCTTCTCTTTCTGCATGCTTCTCCATATGTGTGGGTACTGGCCACTAGGTGAGGATTAAGGTTATGTTGATTTCTCAAGAACATAATATTTGTGTTGATTTGCTACAGAGAAGGATTGGGATGACATCAAATTTGGAGTGGATAACAAAGTTGACTTCTACGCTGTTTCTTTTGTTAAGGATGCACAAGTAGTTCATGAACTGAAGAATTATTTGAAAAGTAAATATTCAAGATACTTGTAATATTTTTAATTAATCCATCCGATTAATTTCTCTAATTATTTTGAAATATGATAAATTGTACACTCAACACTGCAGGCTGTGATGCTGATATACACGTCATTGTAAAAATTGAAAGTGCAGACTCTATACCAAACTTGCATTCAATTATTACAGCGTCTGATGGGGTGCTAATCTAATCCTTACATTATTTCATTATGATTACTGCCTGATTCTGTGAAATAGTTGATTTAGCCCATATTGTAAAATCAGAAATCTTTAATACCGAGTGTGTTTTGCTTAGAGGTTATGGTTTAAGTTTGTGGAGCACTTGTTTATGGATTGTTGATGTTGAACTGTCTACTTTTGCCATCCTGTTTAGGCCATGGTTGCAAGAGGAGATCTTGGTGCAGAGCTCCCTATTGAAGAGGTTCCACTTTTGCAGGTAAAGTCCTTTTAAACAGAAATGAGATTAATGGTAATTATAATTATCAGTTGGTATTGGTTCCTTAACTGGACATCAATTTGAGTTCTTAACATCCACAATGCTTGCTAATGTAGGAAGAGATAATTAGCATATGCCGTAGCATGGGAAAGGCCGTTATTGTGGCAACAAATATGCTGGAAAGCATGATTGTTCACCCGACACCAACCAGAGCTGAGGTATCTGATATTGCAATTGCTGTTCGAGAAGGTTCTGATGCAATAATGCTTTCTGGGGAAACTGCTCACGGAAAGTAAGTAATAATTCCATGCCTCAAAGTGTCCAATTACCTTGACGGGTGATATTCTCCTATTTGAGTTCTTACAAAGGAAAGGAAATATCACAATCAAATTGGTGTTACCTTGAAAATTTAGGTTTTAATGATGTGTATAGTTGAGAGTAGATATTGTGATTTTACAGGCTAGAGTATCAATATCTGGTTTCAGTAGTTGCAGTGCATCTTAGTGACTTGGAAGACTAATCTAAAGCAAGAGCATTCATGGGATGTGACAATAATAATTATATTTAATATAATGCAGGTTCCCACTAAAAGCTGTTAAAGTAATGCACACCGTAGCATTACGGACAGAAGCCACTATACCTGGTGGTCAAATGCCACTTAATATTGGACAAGTATTCAAGGTTTGAAATTTAAACTCAATGACTGACTTTTTTTTTAATCATTGTGTTCAAATTTTACTGTTGATACTGAAATGTGATTTATTATTTTTTTTTTTGTGTAGAACCGCATGAGTGATATGTTTGCTTACCATGCAACCATGATGTCTAATACCCTCGGAACCTCAACTGTTGTCTTCACTAGATCGGGCTTCATGGCTATCCTTTTGAGCCACTATCGACCTTCAGGCACCATATTTGCTTTTACAGATCAGTAAGTTCCTTTTTCCCTTTCTCTTGACACCATAAGAAAACTTTTTTTAATTTTTTAAATTACAGAAGATACTAGGTAAACATGAAACTAATTTAATCAGTAGCTAATTGCATCTGTGCCTAAGTACGTTTGAGAGATTCTTCCAAAATGTACTGGGTATTTGGGTTCCATTGTTATCAATATTTTCCCTTAATAATTAGTTTTATCATTTTCCTAATTGGACGTCTGCACTTAGTAACAGATAAAACTGATTCTTTGGAGACTATAAAATATGATTTCCAGAATCTAAGGGTTGGAAGATATATCTAATGAATCAGCTATTTTAAAGGTTTATTATGTTTCTACTTTTTCAGAAGATATTTGAAGTAGCTCTTAACCAATCAATCTGATTTCTTACATTGAAGTATGTATTCAACTGAAAACTGTTGCCTAATTTTGCTGGCCATGCAGAAAGAGGATACAACAGAGGTTGGCTTTGTATCAAGGAGTCTGTCCTATTTACATGGAATTCTCTGAAGATGCTGAAGAGACTTTCACAAGAGCCTTGGATTTGCTGCAGGTAATGTTTGGAGGATATCTTCAGTGATTGAAATGTTACCTATAGAAGCATATAACCAGGTTCAGAGTACTTATAACAGGATTAAAGTTGTTTGCATGGTTTTAAAATTCCAACACAGCTGGGGAAATAATGCCACTTATTTAATAAAATTCTTTTGAGGCCAAAAAACATTCATATGACTGCCTCAACTGAGGTTTGTCGTACTATTCCCTTTTTATTTAGTTTTTTTATGATCATCTGTGTTGTTTCCATATGCAGAAGCACGGAATGGTGAAAGCAGGAGAAGAAGTAGCACTAGTACAAAGTGGCAGGCAACCCATATGGAGGTTCCAATCCACTCACAATATCCAGGTCCGAACAGTGTAAACAAAAAAAAAAGGTGAATAAGGCTATGAATTAAGTTTCAGGCTTTCAGGACACACTACAGTTTAATTTTAGAAGAGCATGTTCCCTTTCGGTGGGTTGATGCCAATTGCATTTTGGTTGATTGTTTGTTTGTTGTCTAGGTTTTTCATTTTTTCCTCATTTATTGCTTTCTTGTTATCATTTTTTTTTTTGGTGATTGTTCTGTATTTATCACGGACATTAGACATATGTTAGTACGTGTCATTGAAATTTTGATAAGAAATTGGAATGAAAAATGCTTTCGGTCACATCCTGGACCGAGTCACAGAATCATTGAGTTGTTATATTTAATATCCAAATTAGTAGGCCTGATATTTGACCATCATTAATATAATGTTAATTTGCTTTCTCTTGTGTCGTTCATTTCATAAGCCGTATGGAATACGCTAATAGGAGTAGACTAGACTGGCTAGTCTCAAGCATTTCGGTTTCAAATTTGATTTTGTTAACGTGATAAATGTCTAAATGAACCTTCCAAGTTTACTTATGATCCTGATCTCTGCCTGCTACCCAAGAGTTATGTGCCTAAGATGGTGGGTTTCGTTCATTCGAGGACTCCTGAGATTAAAATGAAAGGATACAAGAAAGAAGCAAAGAATACGTTTACCATTTTAAAGGTTGGTTTTCTTAATTTGAGTCATGTTTTTTATACATAAAATTTTACTACAAACTATACACGAGAAATAGGAAGATAAGTGAAAGTAATGTGTAATAAAATGTGTGATATGACGGAGAGAGAAAGAATGAAAAAATAAATGTGTAGAGATTGTAAAATATTGTTGTATGAATATTATTTTTTATTTAAATGTCTTAATATAAAAAGCAAACTTTAGACTTTTAGATTAATTTAGATTTTTAACTAGGCTTATGTCTTATGACACATCACGGGTCCTACTCAGACATTGTATGACTTAATAAATAATTTCAATGAAAATTCACCATTTTAACCATTTTTATTTAAAGGTTTGCAGCATGCTTTAACCTTGGAATGTGATGTTTTCGGCTTTTCTCGCAGAAAATTTTATTCAAATTGTTGGCCTATGGCTACAGGAGTTTTAAGATCTATCTTGGTTTTGATAACCTATTTCAGTCCAAAGCTAATTCGGTGGAATCTAGGTTTTTAAAACTAAATATTGTGTATTTTTAAGTTGGTTTTATTTCAATTCAATGTCATGCAATTCTTTAAAATATATTTTTTTTGAAAACTATTAATAAATTATAAAAATTTATACTAAATATTATTTTACAACATAGTAATATTTATATTAATATAATTTTTTCAAACATATATCATAAATTATTTTTAAGGTGTAAAAGACGGGTTTTTTACCAAAATAATATAAAAGAAAACATTAATTCCCAAACTACCTCACATGCAACAATATTTCCCAAACTACCTCAATTTACTGTTCACGTGAGAAAGCAAGCTTTCTAATGCTATTTTTTTTTTCTTTCACGTGTAGGGATTTTTGACCAAAATATATAATGGTTTATTAGGTTTGTTAGTTTAGGAAAAATTAAGACAAAAATAATATTGACAAATGTAATTAAAATAATTACTATGTTTAATTTTAATTATGAATTAATTCTATAAAAAAATTGAAATTGTGGTTAAATAATACATTAAGTGCTTAATTAGAATAAGTACAATAAAGGAGAAAATTAATAAAAATAATTAAATTATTTAAATTTTCTTAATTTTATTATTTTTGTTAAATATAAATTTAATTTAATTATTATTATAATTATAGGTTAAATAATATGGTTAAATAATACATGTAGCGGTTAATTAAATAATTATACCTAACCAACCACATTAAATATTAGATAATCATATTAAACTAGTTGTTATTTTTGGCAAATTAAAATAATTAATATTGTCATTCGTCATTAAAATAATTAGTTGGAAATAAAATAACTAAATATTACATAAGAGGCAGGAGACTTAATCTCCGTAATGGTGTCCTGTTCCACACAATGGAGGTTGCCTTCTACGCGGAGGATTTCGACGAATTTGTCTTTATTGTCGTACAACATTCTCCTCGTCATCAACAGTTGGTTGAGAAGTTGCATAATGGTTAACGTGTGGTGTTGACGAACTTCCAGCAAGCTGATGGTGAAGCGATGGAATGGCTATACTCTGCATATAAGCTTGAGCCGATTCTGGAGTTCAAATGTCTGCACCAAACAAGTTGCTCATGAAATCCGCTGAACTAGATGTAAATAAGTGTCGACGATACTCAACATTTTCATCAGCTTGTTGTTCTGATGGAGTGAATGCAAATGAATGACGAAGTGGTTCAAAGTCTTCCTCTTGCAGTGTTTGAACAACTTAGGGGCTAGGTTGGGGAGGTGTACTCTGTTGCCATGCACCTTGTGGTGTTGGAGTTTGCTGTGTTGCATGTGTTGTGTTGCCAACATCCATGTTACATGCAAGTCGTGGGTCTTGCAATTGTTGTGGCACAGATAGAAAAGGTATCGAATTTGCACAATACCATTGCATATAGTCACGCGTGTGTAACAGAGGTCCTTAAACAGATTGCCCCACTAAAACATTGTTGCATCGTTCCTTCCAAATTCCAAGCCAGTTGGCATGCTCTTCTGCCCAGTTCGTGTAATTATTTCCTCGCATGTCCAATCGATGAAGGTGATCTAAATTATTAGGTGGTTGTGGCACTTCGCACTTCCTGCCATAGTCCAAATTATTAGGTGGATCGAGGCGATCTAGATCGTCGATTCCGTCGGTGCGATCACGACCGTCCCTTTTCCTGACGAAGGGGACAAGACCCTGCAGGATTCCCTGACGGATGAATAGTGAACGCACTTGGATCGGGGCGATCTGGATCATCGATTCCGTCGGTGCGATCACAATCGTCCCTTTTCCTGACGAAGGGGACAAGACCTTACAGGATTCCCTGACAGATGAACAGTGAACGCGCTTAGATCGAGGCGATCTGGATCGTCGATTCCGTCGGTGCGATCATGACTGTCCCTTTTCCTGACGAAGGGGACAAGACCCTGCAGGATTCCCTGACGGATGAACAGTGAACGCGCTTGGATCGAGGCGATCTGGATCGTCGATTCCGTCGGTGCGATCACGACCGTCCCTTTTCCTGACGAAGGGGACAAGACCCTGCAGGATTCCCTGACGGATGAACAGTGAACGCGCTTGGATCAGGGTGATCTGGATCGTCGATTTTGTCGGTGTGATCACGACTGTTGCTTTTTCTATCAACACAATCGTAAATGTTTGCATCGGGTAAACAGTGTATAAATGTAACATGTGTGGACGTTAAATTCGACAACATACGCATCATCTCATCGATCATCCTATGTCTAAACCTTAAGCCGTACACTAGCCATGGCATCTAGACCTGTATTTGCTTTTGTATACTACAATGGGGAGATGAAAGAAACTAAGCATGGGTCAACCTTTGTCAGTAATGACCCAAAGATACTCCAAGTCAACACAAGTATGACACTTGATGTGTTGAAGCAAGCCATTCAAAATAAGATTAAACCGGGGGATGGAAAATTGGTGGCGCACCTCCATTTCCGATGTCCAATATCCTTTTTGGGCGGTTGTTTTCAATATAGTGCGTGCAAACTTGAAGAAGATGAGGATGTACACACAATGTTTGCTGTATTCGCTGAAGTGCTTAACCTGACGTCCGTTGAGTTATACACGACTATCGAGGATCAGCAAACACAGGCATCTAATCAACCACAATCCTATCTGTCAAGCTCATGGTTATGGGATGGCTTGTCAGAATATCTTGATGAAACCATGAATCTTGGATCTCATTATACGGAAGATGAGAAGATTTGATAAGACCACTTTATGAATCGCATGTATCAAAGTGTTATAATTTAATGAAATGTTTTGTTTGGTTGTGTTCTACATTAATAGTTATTAGTATTGTTATTCTAGTTTTTTTAACACAATTTAAGTCATAAACAAAAAATTGTTTAGAGATTCCTTGAAAGTAGACGCCTTCAAAAGTTGTTGTCATATGACCATTGAAGTACACGAATGCAAGTTCTGAATCCATGTTTTTCTGAGGAAAAAATAGTAAAATAAGTGAAAAAGAAAGGTTTCCTTAGTTTGCGTCGAGGAATCCTTACTGTGCATCAAGGAATCCTTACTTTACGTCAGGGATTCCTTACTTTGCGTCAAGACGTTAGAGATTCCTAACTTTGCGTCAAAAAATCCTTACTTTGCATCAAGGATTCCTTACTTTGTGTCAGGGAATCCTTACTTTGCGTCAGTGCGTCAGAGATTCCTTAATTTGCGTCAGTGCGTCAGAGATTCCTTACTTTGCGTCAGTCTAAAAAAACGAACGGCCCAGATTGTATTGACAAATCCAACGGTCTAGATTCAATCGTTTTAGTGGTCTATATATAGACCATGACTCAACTTCAGTTTGCAAACCAAAAATATATCCTCACTCAACATCCATTCTCAGCCAAAAACCTTAAACTCTCCACCTTCGTCATGACTTCATCCAACTTTAATCTTATTATCTACTACAATGGCCAGATGATTCGATCCGAGGAGGGGGCAAAGTTCGAATGCCCAAACCCAGTCATCCTTACCATCAAGAGAGCCCTTTCACTTGAGGCCTTAAAGCGAAGAATCCAGCAAAAGCTCAAACTTCAACCAACAACAATGGTTGACAGTATCTTTCATCGATACCCTTTATGTGTTGGCAAAGGAGTTCTACGTTATGAGGCGGTGAAACTTTCAGACGATGAGTACGTCCAAAGTATGTTCACAATTTCTACCCAATACAAGACACTTGGATGCATAGAGCTCTATGTCACGTTAGAGGACACACCCTCTACAACATATCCTGAACCTGACAATGCTTTCTTACCCACAACATCACATGCATTTCCCACATCGTCACATGCAACAACATTTGATCTTAACCAACAGTATACCCACCAAAATGAATGGGAGACAGCTCCCTCTTCTGCCCTACTCCCACCATATGCCCCTTCTTTTGATTTAAACAGCACGCAGTTTAATTTTTGTGAATTTGCGCCAGCCACCTCCTCTTTCACCCAACTATTGTCAACATCTCCATACATCGAACAACCTCCATCCCAACCTAACGAGCCACAACAAGTTGATGATGCTAGGGCTGGTCCACATGACGAATATGTTGGCCCTTTTAGTGATAATGAAGAAGACATTCTAGAACACCATGTGAATGACAACAATGATGAAGATGACAACCAACAGCAAGACGTAGGCCCCTTAACAACCAACAATGCTTACAGTCCGCCCCCACACATGCATGCTGTCGAACTGGACGCAACAGAAGATGATGCAGAGTTTATGCATGTCTTGGATCGTGAAGGCATTTCATGTGCAGCACCTGGATCCCTTTACGTTGGGATGCAGTTCCATGACAAAGATTCATGCCTGTTTGCAATTAAGGAACACCACATCAGGAACCATGTGGACTTCAAAGTTGTAAGTTCTGACCAACAACTATTTGTTGCAAAATGTCATGTTGAAGGATGTGCATGGAGGTGTAGAGCAGCATATGGCAAGGTTTGCAGACAATGGGAGATCAGAAAACTACAAGGACCCCATACATGTGTGTCACCAATGTTGTCTCAAGATCATCGTCAACTTACGTCAACGATGATCAGTAAAGAGATTGAGGCACTGGTTAGAAATGATCCCTCGATCTCGGTGCCATTACTGATTGAACACATAAAAACAACTAAGCAGTTGACCACCTCCTACAAAAAGGCATGGTTGGGAAAGCAAAAGGCTATAGAAACAATCTACGGCAATTGGGAGCAGTCATACAAGGATTTACCACAATTGCTCCAGGTAATCGAAATGACTAATCCTGGGACGATTGTTAGGATGCAGACACTGCCATGTAACAACCAAGATGGTGACATTAACATTTTCCATCGTCTTTTTTGGAGTTTTAAACCATGCATCGATGGGTTTTCCTACTGTAAGCCCATAGTTCAAGTCGATGGCACTTGGTTGTATGGAAAGTACAAAGGTACTCTTTTGGTAGCAGTTGCACAGGATGGGAACAACCATATTCTTCCAATAGCTTTTGCCATAGTGGAGGGGGAGACAACAGATGCTTGGTTCTTCTTCCTCAAGTACTTAAGAAAGTACGTTACACCCCAACATGGTCTATGCCTAATATCAGACAGGCATGAAGCGATAAAGAGTGCCTATGTACGACGGGGGAGTGGTTGGACAGAACAAGATTCAGTGCATGTGTTTTGCATTCGACACATCGCACAAAATTTCATGAGGCACTTCAGGAATGCTGATCAAAAGAAACAAGTTGTAAATATGGGTACGTATTGCATACATGTTAATTATTTTTTAAATATTCTCATCATAACATTACTGACAATCCTTCATTCCAACTCCTCAGCATATGCCATGACGGAGAGAAACTTTTTCTACTACTACAACAATCTTCATCATGTGCATCCAGAAGCCACGCAATGGCTCGATGAAATCCCAAGGCCAAAATGGACTCTTGCATGGGATGGAGGGCAACGTTGGGGACACATGACCACCAATCTCGTGGAGGCAATCAACTCAGTACTTAAAAAAACTAGAAACCTACCCATTTCAGCATTGGTCGAAGCAACATACTTTAGGTGTAATGAATTATTCGTCAGAAGGGGGAGGGAAGCAACGGCGATGATAAACTCTGGAAAAAAATATACAGAGATTCTTAACAAGGCCGTACAAGATGCAACAACAAAGGCAAATACACACTACGTGAAGGACTTCGATCAAGACGGTTCAACGTTCTTGGTGCAGGAATTGATTAACCCTTTAGAAGGGCAACTTGCAGGGCATTTCAGTGTTAGATTAGAGCAGCAATTATGTGAATGTGCAAAGTTCCAAAAATTGCACATCCCATGTGCGCATGTCGTTGCTGCTTGTAACCAAATTCACCATGACTATATGCAATATGTGAGTTCGGTGTACACGTTGGAATATGTATCGAATGTTTATGGCGGAAGGTTCCACATGTTACCCAATAAAGGGTCATGGCCAACATATGACAGACCAGAATTGTCCCACAATCCCACTATGCGTAGGAATATCAGTGGACGCCCGAAATCAACTCGAATACGTACTGAGATGGACCTTAGAAAAAGGGGTCAACCAAAAAGATGTTCAGCATGTCGCACACTAGGACATACCAAAAATAAATGTCCTAACCGTGCTGAAACGTCAAGGCAACCCCAATGATTTTTAATCCTATGTAACTTTATTAATGTAGTTCATTATTAATTTAATCCTTCCTTCTGTTTTTTGTTTAAAATCATTTGCTTATTTAACCACAATTTCATTTTTCCATAAAATTACCACATTAGTAAAATTAAACATATTAATTATTTTAATTTGCCAATAATAACAACTAGTTTAATACTTATTTTAATTAACCACTACATGTATTATTTAACCATATTATTTAACCTATAATTATAATAATAATTAAATTAAATTTATATTTAACAAAAATAATAAAATTAAGAAAATTTAAATAATTTAATTATTTTTATTAATTTTCTCCTTTATTGTATTTATTCTAATTAAGCACTTAATGTATTATTTAACCACAATTTCAATTTTTTTATAGAATTAATTCATAATTAAAATTAAACATAGTAATTATTTTAATTACATTTGTCAATATTATTTTTGTCTTAATTTTTCCTAAACTAACAAACCTAATAAACCATTATATATTTTGGTCAAAAATCCCTACACATGAAAGAAAAAAAAAATAGCATTGGAAAGCTTGCTTTCTCACGTGAACAGTAAATTGAGGTAGTTTGGGAAATATTGTTGCATGTGAGGTAGTTTGGGAATTAATGTTTTCTTTTATATTATTTTGGTAAAAAACCCTTGGAAAGCTTGCTTTCTCACGTGAACAGTAAATTGAGGTAGTTTGAAAAATATTGTTGCATGTGAAGTAGTTTGGGAATTAATATTTTCTTTTATATTATTTTGGTAAAAAACCCGTAAAAGACTAGTACATCATTCATATTTTATACACTGTCAAAATATAGTCTCCTTAACAGTTAATAGTCTACCCTACACTTTATGCATAAGCATAAACTGTAGCTTTCAGCATCTATCATGTTGCACCATCATTTATGCGATTCATCGACATCTTCTACTACCCTTGTTCTATCAACTATTTGCATTAAAAGTTGCCAACGTCGCGTGTTCCCAGTGATGTGATGGGAGACAATTGTTTTCAGACACTACTATTCTCACACCTTTTTTTGCTCCTTTCATTTCTTTCTTTTTTTTAAATCTATAAAAATACATTTATACTCCTATTCATTTTACTCTTCTCTTATACCTTGTTTGGTATGTAAGAATGGAGAGGAGGGATAAGGAAATTTTTTAAATTTTCACAGTTTGGTGAATGAAAATGGCAAGAAAATTTTTAAAAATTTGGTGGCCTCACTACTTATTTTCAATTTATTTTTCACTTATTTATTTCTTTCTTATTTTTCATTTATTTCTCTCAAACCAAACAACCTAAAATTTTATATTACTTCTTATCTATTTTGCATTTCTTAATTTATTTCTTACCTATTTTCATCCACATTATTTCTCTCTTTACCAAACAAAGTCTTAAATTACTTCCCACCCCCTCCTCCTTCCCACTTCCCCGTCGACACCTTCCCCTTCCCCTCCCCACATTTTGCTTCATTCCTCTCAGCCCCCTCATCATCGATGAACATCATCACCAGAAGTTCATCAAAGAGCCACCATCGCCTTCACCTTTGCCTTCCTTGTCACCAATGAGTTCCATTTTTTTTCTAGGTTTTAAATTGTAGGGAATCGTGATTCCATTGTGTATTGAAACACAACGGAATCACGATTCTGTTATTCATCTGAGCTGGGTACAAAATGGAATGTATCCTAACTAGATATATAACAGAATTACGATTTCGTTATGTATCATTACATGATACATAACAAAATTGCAATTTTGTTATGTATTATGTAATTTTGAAATTATTTTTTATTTTAATTATTTATATAAATTAAATAATTTAAATAATCCATTTTTAAATTAATTTTTATTTTAATTATTTATTTGAATTAAATAATTTAAATTATTTTTTAAAATTATTTTTTATTTTAATTATTTATATGAATTAAATAATTTAAATTATTGTTTTAATTATATTTGTCTTTTAAATTATTTATGTTTTTTTTATTTTTTATCTTTTAATAATTTATTAATTTTAACTAAATTTTTTAGAATATTTCTAATTAATAATATTGATTATATTTGATTATTAATTATTTACTAATTGTTAAATTATTATTATTGTTTTTGGGTTCATTATGCTATGCATGAGGTTTGGTGTCTTTCGTCCTAGACGAGGCCTTCTGCCACATGATGTGCCAGGCACATCTAGGCCTCCACTGCTGACTACATTTGCACGGCGGGCTAGATAGGCTGCACGTGTAATAGCTAAGGAGCATCATCAACAACAGCAACAGCATGAGGAGGATGTACATGCTGATGTACCTGAGCCAAAGCCTGATGTATAGGAGGCAAAAGCAGAGGTGCCTCTAGCTAATCGCATTACTGGACCTCTATTTGGAGGAGGTCCTACAGACTTGTCTCTGCTTAGGCCCTATAAGGACCATGTTGTAGGACATATATGGTTTGGACAGCTCCTCCCTGAGTTGAGACTGATCAGCCACGAGGGTAAGGTATTGCCAATGCCCACGCACCTACAGGTTGCAAAACTCGTGCGAAGTTCAGGTCTCGCCCTTTTTGTAGAGGCATAGTATGTTGCTGCCAACAAAGCATTGTATATGTCTTTGTTGAGCGATGGCATAAGGACACTAGTTCCTTCCACTTGCCAGTAGGGGAGATGACCATCACCCTAGATGATGTGTCATGTCTCCAACACTTGCCAATTACAAGTAAGGTTTGCGAGCACACCTATTACACTCACGATGATGCCATTAGGTTATTAATGAGCGAGCTAGGCGTTACGCATGCTAACACACATGCTGTGCTTGTGACGACGAAAAGAACATCTTGTCGACTGCACGATATTTGCCGACAAAAGCTCGACGCATGTGCAAGTATGCTATGTGGACCTTTTTCATGATCCTTAGTCTTGCACCGGATATTCATGGGGTTTTACTAAGTTGGAGTACCTCTACAACCAGCTCAACATTGCTAGCCTCTGATCTACGATGTAGTTTGGAGGATATATGAGCCTACTAATGGTACGATATTGTATTTTTTGTTTATATTTGTTTAGGGCTTATTTTACTTATGTAATTTAATTTATTAATTGTCAATTATAGGCTTGGATCTACGAGTACTTCCCCATCGCCGTGGATAGAAAATCGACCATCCTCTACTCAAAGCAACTTCCCCATCTCTGTCAGTGGAAGGCCACGAGGGGCACAGATCTTGCACTAGGGACCAAGCAGGCGCTGGACCCACTGTAGATGAACAACGTTGTCTAGGTGCCATATGTCGCACACAGGATCGTCCGACCGTTGTAGGCAATCTCATTCTACTCAGGCTTCATCTGATGCGATACCCATATGTGTGCCCATCTACCAAAAAAAGTCTTCAGGTAGTTTGGATATATTTAGGGGATCTCATCATTTACCAGCCAGTTTGATGACTAGCAGGGCTGGGAGGCACATATGGTGGATAGAAGAGTGGTTGTGCCACATGAGACTCCATAGACCTGTGCGGATGGCTACTTGGAGTGGTTCCACTACATTTCTCATCCATATTTGATACCTCTGGTGGTGGGAGATCCTACGCAAGGTTCTCTATGAGTTCCTATGCGCAACTTAGGCATAATCAACCTGTGACAGAGTCTTCATCCAGCGACCCCTATTAATGTGAGGTAAGTATCCATATCTTTATAATGTGTTTTTTTTATGACAATGACATATATTTTAGTAAAAGTTTGCATTTTTTTTTGTAAGCACAATGGGAAAAAGGATCTGGCATTATAGAGCACATGTTGTGGCTGAAGGTGGTACCAAAAAGCATAGATAGTAATAGCATGTTGCAAATGAAAGAGCAAGAATCGCATCAAAAGAGGCGTTGAATTGTGCGTTTTAAAAAACTTTTCAATCTTAAAAAACAAGTTCATAAATGTTTTTAAGCAAAGGATAGAAAAGAACAAGAACACAGAGAATTTATACTGGTTCACTTAACCTTAAGCTATGTCTAGTCTCTTCATCTAGAAGGTATTCACTAACCAACCTTAGGTTATCACGGCCTCTTCAGGATTTACAACGCAATCACCCCAAATTGCTTTAACAACCCCAGTATTCTTTTTCACTAAGCCTCTCCAGGCTTTCACAGCAAATACAGTTGATTATAGAGAAAGACGACTCACAAAGTGAGGATGTAAAAGATTTAGCTCACCACAGGATTGTTTCTGAGAGTTTTCATTATCATTCAGTGAACGTAAGAAAGCAAAGTGTTTTTTACAAAAGATTTACAAATAGTGTCTATTCTTTTGACTTGATCCATTCTCATAGTCTGTTCTCTTCTTCTTTCTTGATGAATATATAGTCTTCAGCGAAAAAAAGTCGTTGAAGATGACTTAGCTTCGGTCTTCAAGAAAGAGATGGACGTATCGAGCTTTCAGAGAGGTCTAAAAAGCAACTTTTGATCTTGCACCAAAATGGAAAGTGTAGGACTGAGATGATAATCTGCTTTTCTGAACATTCTTCATTTGGCTTGGCAATTCGATAAGTTGACTTCTTTTTTGTGAATAGTTGTGCCTTTACACTAGAATGTTTATGTCTACCATTTAATGCTTGAAATATTTAAACTGTTAGATCTTAAAATGGTAAGGCATTAGTCTCAAGATATATAAGAAGGACGTATAGATTGGACGAGTATTAAAAAAAACTTAGTCGTTAAAGAGCTTATGTCTGAGCGCGTCTAATATAAGTGTCTAATATTTAAGACATATAGTACATGAATGAGACTTACTCTTGGACGGTCATCATATATGAGTCTATTGGACGCTCATTTGAGATTGGTGCATTAGACACCATGAGGTTGGACGCTGTAAATTCGTTAATTTACACGGAAACTTAAACTTTAATAAGTTTGTTATCTTCAAAACTTAGAGGGATTGGACACTTCAATCGTCTTTGGTTTTAACAGCAGAGGCATTGGCCATTGCTCAGTTAGGCATGGGCTCCGGGTGCACCTATCAGAGGAGGAAGCAAAAGAAGATGACCACTTCCAATGATTGCCTTTTTATTTTTGTTTATTGTTGTTTGATATTTTTTTAGTATTTTATATCCTATGTATGGATCTTATTGTATATATTTTTAGATTTTGTAGACGTTCATGATTTTATATATGTTATACTTATTGCGTTGTTGGTACCGCTATTACGTTGTTACAATTATAGCACGTGATACAAATAAAAACAAACAAATGAAACGTAAATAATATTATGCGATAAAATAAAAGCACTTTTACATAGATTCGATGCAAATACAAATAACAGAAAATAAGGTGCATCGTCATGGTTCACTCAAACTAACGGTTGCTTGGTCATTAGATCTAGTTGATGCCTCTGTTTCATGAAAGCACATGATTATCTCTTCGGCGGTTCGTGGTAGACACAAATGGGCTAGGATCTCTTCGGGAAATCTACCTAACGTAATGTATAACTCAATCAACTCAAGTCTAGGACATTGGGCAAAGATGGATAACATTCTTGTCACATCCTTGTCATGTTTAATCTCCATAAACCCGTAATGAACATAGCCATTTCCTAAAGGTACGGGTTGACGATAATGGATATCAAGTATTTTTCTACTACTTCCAATCGCATCGTGATTTTTTTCTTTAGAGCAACAATCGTGATGTCTTAAGTGACCCTAAGAAAAGTAGGACCATGAGAACATTGAAACAAAACCCCTTCAGATGTTGTTGTCATGTGACCAACGTAATATACCACAATAAGGAATTTGACCATCTTCAAAGGAAAAGAAACAATATGGAATGAAGATGATTGTGAAAAAAGGCAATGTTAAGTGCTTCATAGCACACATTTCTTTTATACTAGTGCAAATACTGTTCATGCGACAGAGAATCATTAAAAGTTGTCTTGTGCATCAGAAAAAGAAATGGTCGAGATTGCATCGATTAAATCAAGGGTTTAGATCGCATCAATTCAAGTGCGTGCCCTGTTCACGCGTTAGAAAATCATTCAAAGTAATGTCTTATGCGTCAGAGAAAGAAATGGTCTAGATTGCACCGACTAAATTGAGAGTTTGGATTGCACCAATTCAAACTCATGCCCTTTCACACGTCAGAGAATCATTAAAAGTGATGTCTTGTGCTTCAGAAAAAGAAATGATAGAGATTACACACAATAAATCAAGAATCCAAATCACACCGATTCAAACGTGTGCCTTGTTCATGCGTCAGTGAACCATTAAAAGTTGTCTCTAAAAAAAAAAGAATTTAATATAGACAATTAATTTCCAAATATATAACGGAAGTGCATTTCTGTTATGTATTTGGGCTAGATACATAACAAAAATGTGTTTTCGTTATATATTTGGAATACATACATAACGAAAACGTATTTTCATTATGTACATATGGGCGCACTCCTTCTACCATAACAGAAACACATTTTCATTGTACACAATACACAACGGAAATGCCTTTCCGTCAGGGGATATTTTTGAAAGAAAAAAAAATTACAAACTAAAGTTGGGGTGAAAAAGGCAAAAATTGGGGTTCGAATAGCATGCCCTTGTTTTCACCCGATAAAAATAACAACCACTTCAGGGCCTATGTTGACTGTAGTGGCCCCTGTGATCAGTTGGGACTATTAAATATGAGTTATTAGGGTGAATTGGGGTAGGGGGAAAAAAGGTATAGAAAGAAGTGATGAATGCAATAAGTGATATAATGGAAAAGAAAAAAGTGAAAATGAGATGAAAGAGGGAAAAAATAAAATAAAATAAAGTGAATATAAGATGAAAAAAAAATGAATATATGATTATATTTATTTTTATAGATATTATCTCTCTAATCTAGTAGCCTCTACTTGAATATAAGATAATCCATGTTTTCATCAATCACATGCTCCCTTTAACAAGTTGTAATTTAAAACCTATACATTTCCTCCCATATGTGGATGCGAATTACTTATTCATCGCCTGTCCAATAAATACATCAAAACTTATCCGGAGGATCGGTAATAATAAATGGAGATATCAAACTACTATTGCACGCTGCATGTGCTATATATCCACGAGCAACACGAATGGCGCTGGTGGGCCAAAAGGGAGAATTCCTAGGCCCTATTATTCTTACAAATATGATTTTTTTAATTCCTATGCAAATTGTTTATTTTTAATTCCCACGTTTAAAAAAAATAAAAAATAAAAATTGGCCGCTAAGAGCACTTTAATAGTGAACTGTGAAAATATTCTATTCTTATAACAAATTGTTTATTCTTGTATTCTTATATTGGAGATGCTGTTGGCCAGTTTGGGGGCTTGGGACCATGGTTATTACTTGTGTGTTGTCACCTATGTGGTCGCGACACACTGGCATGGCTTGTTGTTACACACGCTGTGTACGGAACAAGTAACTGACCACCAAAGTGGACCTATGCACTCAATCACTGGGTATGAAATAAGGAAAATGATCATCTTCCACCCCAAATTAGGGTGGAGGGACGACAAAAAATAAAGAAAAAACAAAAAAGGAAAGGTAGTGAGAGAAAGTGATAAATATAATATTTGATATGATAAAAATTTAAAGAGAGAAAGAAAGAAAAATGGGTAGAAGTGGGATGCAAAAAAATGAGATGTACGATAAACATTACTCATGAAATAAGCGGATAATTCTCCACTTATTTAGTTTTTATGAATACAAAAATATTTACTTTTTAAAAAAAATTATTTTCTTTGATTTATTGTTTATAGAAATGTATTAGGTGTGATTCTTATTTTTTTATAAAAAAAATCTTTTAGTCTATTGTTTATAAAAATAAAAAGAAATTAGTTTATTGTTTACCTATAACTATAATAAAGAGGATATCATCTTTTGGTTTCTACTTTTTATTGGACTATTATATTTTTTAATTACTCTTTAAATTATTTACTACTTTATATTTTAACTACTCTCTAAACTATTCACTTAACTACTCTCTAAACTATTATTCACTATACCTTCTCTCTCTTTTATTTTATTTTTATTTTTAAAAAAATAAAGAGTTTCTCCTAGTTTCCGTAAAGGAGGTATTAATAAGATATTGTTATTTTTAGAAATTAAAAAGTGAACATTATCTTATTTCCAAGAATTAAAAACATATTTAATTCAAAAAATAAACATCTATAGCTATAATAAAAATGATATTCTCTTTTAGTCTCCATTTTTTATTAGATTATTATATCATTTAATTACGCTCTAAATTATCCACTACTTTATACTTTAACTACTCTTTAAACTACCTACTGTACCTTCTTTCTCTTTCATTTTATTTTTATTTTTTTAAAAATGAAGAGACCCCTAGTTTTCTTAAAGGAGGTACTAATAAGAGATTATTGTTTTTAGAAATTAAAAGTGAACATTATCTTATTTTCAAGAATTAAAAACATATTTAATTCAAAAAATAAACAAATAATATACTTTTTTATATTAATTAAAAAATAAATTTAATTTACAAATATGAACTTTTTATCATATTATTTTTAATATAAAATTATTTATTATTATTTTTATTTTTACACATTATTAAAAAATTAATTTTATTTTTTAAACACTTAAAACGAAAAAAAGGAAAAATTAGCCTATCCTTTCCTCCACCTCTCTTCAGTCTCCATTCCACAGCTACGAAGGCAAGATTTTTCTTTTTGGTGGTCTTAGTCACCTCTCTATTTTCTTCTTTTTTTATTTTTTATTTAGCCAAACAATAAAAAAGCAATATCTCTTTCTTATTTTCTACCACTGAGAGCGTGATTCAATTGACACAAAATTATTTTAATTTAACAAATGGTGTCGAGTTTGAGTCTTAAATATACAGTTACGGTTAATACTTGAAAGGAGAAGTTCCACTCATAGTAGTCATACCTAGATTTAGTAGAATGATCACCCGTAAAAAATACATACATGATTTCTACCAAAAAAATCTCTTCCATCTTATTTTCTCTCATTTGAACATGCTTAATGAATGTAGAACTCAAATCAATACTTAATGGTAAAAGCATTCTAAGTATTTCATATTATTGTCCATAATATATTGTAAGCGAAATTAATTTAAAAATCGAACCAATAAAACTATTTTCACTCAAGTCCTTCCATTATGCAAGTATAATGGTCCTTTTACAAAAATGATGTATTTTTTCCAATTATGTTTAAACACTATTTTAAAAAAAATTAACCAACGTATTTTAGTTTTATTTCATCATTTTATATCCATACAGATTGCATTTGGTGGACCGGCTTAACTTGCAAGCATCATATCACTTGTGACTCCAATAATTAACCACACATGCTAAGCAAAAATAATAGTCACTTCTCATCCCTTAATTAAAAACAATAAAGAGAGAATTTAAATAATAAAAAAAAGAGGAGCATGGAAATTTGAAGGTGAGGATTTTCATTGAAGAAAATCTAAGTAAAAATCCCAATTGGGAGAATCCATTCCCGAGGTATACAAGTGGGTTTGTTGCTTAATGCAAGACAATTTATTTAACTTATGAGGGTGATAAGATATAAGAAAAGGACCAAGGGGTTAGATGTCCCTCCCTTAGCCCCCTCTTAAGATCACCATTTCCCTTTCGAATATCTTAATTGGCAAAACTATCTTACCTACTGTTTATAAAAAAAAATATTAGGAAAAATATAATTATTTTGTTTGATGTTTGAATTATGTACAAACTAGTTTTTATAACATAAAAAGTATGCAAATTAATCTTTTAGTAAATGTTAAAGGTGTAAAATAATATTTTATTACAAAAATTATTAATTATAACGAAAGTTGCCCTTTCCTGTTTGCAAATGGTGAACGACTCATCAAAATTTTGAATGCAAAAATCTTTCTCAAGTGGGAAAACACTGATTCTATCTTAAATGAACTTCTTGCTACAGGTATAAGCTAAAGCTTCATCTTGCACTTAAAAAGGGAAATGTTAACTGATTCTATTGGTACTTCACTATTAACTATATGACCGGCATACCTTTGTGCTATGCAACTAATGAGTAGCAAGAGTTTGGTCTCTAAATTTTTTTCAAAGGGGTTGTTATGCTAGTAATGAATTTGGAGTTTTGGACTACAAAATTTGCTTGGATAACTTTTGAGGCTCAAAGATGATATATTGATTAACTGGTCAAATGCACGTTGGAGTCGATGACTAAATTTTGTTGTTTGGAAGCCTCCTATTGAATTCATTCTTTTGATGCCAAAAATGCACACATGACTGCTTAGCTGAGACTTGTCATATTTTTCCTTGTTTAATTATGATTATATACGTGTTGTTTCCATATATGCTGAAGCCAGGAAGCACTTGAAAAAGCTGCAAGCAACCTATATCGACGTACTATATTTAATTTTAGAAGAGCATATTCCTCTTTGATGGGTTGATACCAATCTTGCTTTTTGGTTGGTTGTTTGCTTACTAGGTTTCATCTTTTCTTCCTTTAATTATTGTCCTGTTGTTATCAAATTTTTCTCAGTGAACTTTTTAATTGTTATATATTTAGCATGGACAGGTGTTAGTGCTTGTATGTCATTGAATTTTTTTCAGAAATTGGAATTGGAAACGCTTTCAGCCATGCATGACTGAGTCATTCGTTGAGGTGCTTAAATTTAACATCCAATTATAAGGCCTTCTGAACCGCAAGAAATGTAAACTTGCTTTATATGTTGCTACTCATGTATTTCATAAGCTGTGTGGAATATTTCAACATGGATTGGGCCAGTCTCCAACAATTCAGTTTCTAAATTTAATTTTTTAATAAGAGATGCTTTCTATGCGTAACTGAACCTTAAAGTTTACTGACGGCTCTGTTCTCTCCCCATTACACCTGTAACTTTATATGGATTTCATTAGCTAATTAAACTTCTCCCATGCTTGCTTTGCTTTCTACTAAAAATAAAGTCTTTTTCACGTTAAAAGATATGATAATAGGCTAATTGGAGTATGATTTAAGCGAAGAGCTTCTCAGCTCTAAATAAATCTTTGTTGTCTTTCCCCTTTAGCTGTCCAACTTGGTTTAAAATAATATTAGTTGAGTTGAGTTGAAAATAAAGGAAACCAAAGTGCAATATATTCATTCTAGCACAATTGCCGATCAACAACACACTACTTTGCAAAAGTACAACATTATTCTTTTTTCTTAATCATTAATTTTAAAACCACAACTTGATGATAAAAAATCGTTGGTTAATTGCAACCACTCTTCACACGCTGCCAATAATGGAAGTACTATACCCGTTCTGGACATCATAGAATCTTGACCACAGCATCACCCCACCATATTTTGGTGACTTCTTAATCACGGGCAGGATTTGAGATGTCAACACATCGGCGGGGACGAAACCGCTGCCAGCGGCGGCCGGAGCAGCCGGCAGCCCCAAAAATATCTGCCCTGCTGGCACTGTACTAGTCCACCGGTTCCATGAATTCACAAGGTTAGTTATGTTACCATTAGCATACTGACAAGGAGGGTTATTGTAGAACTGAACCCAAACAAAGTCAAATAGGCCTGTGTTAAGGGCAGTGCCCAAGAACCTATCAGGAATTGGACACTGAGGAGCAGCACCTAGGTACACCCTCTTCCCTAACCCGCTATATGCCTTAAGGAAACGTGCAAGGTGCTCATAGTTTTCTGTGGAGCCGAGTTCTATGTCAAAATCTATGCCATCTAACACAGCATCCCCTAGTGGCCTTGAGGATGACTTGCCCCCCAAGAAAGTGTTCCACAAGAATGTTGAAACGTTTCTTGCATCCTCAACGGAAGCCAAAGAGTAGCTTCCAATTCCACCGCCGATGGAAAGCAACACCTTGATGCCTTTGCTTTGGCAGTCCTTGATGTCAGCACTGAACTTTGTGCAGGAATTGGTTGCCGGGTTGCAGTGACCAGCCAGGTTCATTTCTGGGGTTTGGCCATTGCCAAATTTGTTGAGGAAAGCTATGTTTACGTGAGTGTACTTCCCCGTGGCACATGCTTCGGAGAGGGTGCCCTCGTTGCCGTTTTGGCCCCAGTAGATGGCTATGCCACCGGCATGAGAGGTTCCAACAAGAGTGAAGAGGAGGAGGGGGAGGAGAAGAGGCAAAGCATGGGAGTTTTTGCTTTTGGCCATCTTTGTAAAAGTGGGTTTAGTTTTTTTTTTTCTTTTTCTTTCTTTTCCTTCCCCCTTTGGTGCGTTGTGAAGGGTTCTTTGCACTTTTGATATTTATAGAGCCAATGGCTGGCATTTCACAGCTTTAAAGTTTGAAGATTGGAATGAAGGTGTTGACGAAAGAGATGTCATTTCCCACGGGAGAAGGTCAAAGAGCTTTAATTTTCAACAACTCCCTTATTTGTCAATTAATTTGTGGGGTCTGTAATATAGTGTCCACTGTTTTTTTTTTATTAAATATAGTGTCCACTATCATTATCACTATTATCAACCGGATGAATCAAAACGATGACAAGAGGGGTAACTATTGAAACTCAAAAGAAGAGTGATTTTATTATTGTGTTATAATCTACGAGGTTTGTAAATTATATTTGTTTTAAATAAGGGTGGGCTCAACATTAAGCGGGACTAAAGCAAATTTTAAAAATGATTTTTAATTTTAAATAAAAAAGTTATATGTCAGACTTTTTTGTCAATATATTTAATTATTTTATTAACATATGTGACTTTTTTATTTTATAAAAATTAATAACAAATAATTTTTTGTTAATAAACCTAAAATTTAAACTTTAATAGCTTTACTCTTGAACTAACTTTACTTTAAACTGAAACCAGTAGACTCGATTACATTTACATGACGCATGAGTCAATCACCTTATAATTACAGCCGAAGTCAGAAGAAGCATTAAAGCATTATAATAGATAACTCTGTTCTGTTTTAAGTCTGACCGATTCTTGTATCTAAGATATGCATAAAACTTTTCTAATCCTTCATTTAGATTAGGAGTGAAATAATGAAAAAGATAAAAAGATAAAAATAAAAAAGAAATAAAATAAAAAATATTTGTTATTTGAATGGATAGAAATAATAAAAAAAAAAAGTAATACAGAATTTTCTTTTTATTTGTTTGTATGAATAGAAAAGAGTGTGAAAATAAAAAAATAAATTATATAAAAAATATTTTTATACTTATTAAAAAAATTGTTTTTTATTTCATTATTTTTTAATATAAAATTATTTATTATTTTAAAAAATTTATGTTATAAAACAAATATTTTTTAAAGAAATTAAAACAATACAAAAAAAAAAATGAAAGAGAGATATTATTTCTCACATTTCATGCCAATTTGGAAGGGAAATGTTTTATGGTTGGTCTCACATGAACAGATTCTCTCATTCCTATTTCTTCTCTCCAACAAATAATGAAAATTTGGTATTTCTATTCTATCTCCTTTCTTTATATTTTTTTCCATTCCATTTCCACACAAACAAACAAAGGATAAATGTAGACTTATCTATGAAATGTATAAATAAGCATGTGTTTATTGCTAAAACTTTTAGAGTTTAATTTTGATACATTGTTCAAAAATTTACTGTTAATTAATTAAAAATTATTTTAAATATGACTTTTAAAGTAATTATTATAAAAGTTAATAATTTTTAATTATATGATTAAAAAGAATATCAAAATAGTTAAAGAATTATTTGCACCGGCGTAGATTTGATACTGATAGTTGTAATATATTATTGAAGAAATCCGACAAATTCAATTAAATTTGATTTGGTGGATTTATTTATCTGTAAAGGAATAATGTTAGGTACACCAAAAAAATATAAAAAAAAAACAAAAGGAATAATGTTAGGGTGTAGGGAAAATATATGGTAGTCTGGAAATGTCAAATTAATAATCCAGTCCACAACGGCTGCAAGTGCTTTGAAAATGGGGAATAACATGTGAACTGTCAACGCTCGATCGGCGCTGTCATCCTCAATTCCTATTTGGTGTCAAAAGCGGAGCTTGGTCAACTTAGTGCATAAATAAGAAGAAAATTTTTTGCTTCGTGTAAATTCATCGTCATGAGTATTAGATGATAGAATTAGAGTGCATGTGTATGGTATAATTAATTATGATTACACAAAGAAATTTATGTATGTGTGGAAGAATATATGTACAAATTATGCAGTGACATACTTTTCTAAAACCGCTGGAACTTCATAGGTAGTCAACTTTATGGGAAGGGAACAAGTTTACACCAAGAATAAATTGAAAAGAGGGGAATTTTGAAAATGTCATCTAGTTGACATCAACAGAGATATTTCTTTAATTCGTAAAGTATTCGAAGTAGAGTATCATATGCACATTATCAAACTCATCTATTCTTATTTAGAGTCGGTTCAGTGATAAGAGATGTGAGTAGTTTATATAAAGTTTTAAATTTAAATCTCATTATGTTAAAAAAAATAATCAAATTTCATTATCATTATTGTAAAAAAAATCTATTCTTTGAAAAATGGATTTATAAAGAGCAATATGTACTTATGCAGTTTTTTTTTTTTTTTTATACGGTGGAATACAAAGAGGTACTTATGTAATTTGCAAATTATATATAAATATGTATTTTTTTTTTATAAAAAGAGTTTACTTTCACAATCTCATACATTGCATTCAAGATATTTTTAATTTCAAATGTGATATTCGAAATTTCAGATCAAAAAGTTATTTATAATTTTTTGACTTAATTATATTTTTTGTCCTTATAATTTATCAAATAGGTGATTTTAGTTCTTGTGAGTTCAATTGCTCAAATAAAATCTCCATACTTTTCAAATTAATGAAATACAATCCAATACTTAATTTACCGTCAAATTTCTAACAATGTTAGGTAACATGAATTTTATTGAAATACAAATTTTGCTGACATAGCCTGTTAGAGATGATGTAACATTGACATATATTGATGTGACACTCAAAAATAAGATTTAAAAATTGAAAAAAGTTTTCAAAATAAGATTTGAACTCATTATCCCATGCTTTAGCACTATGCATAAGAATCACTAGAACACTTAGTTTGGTACATATAAGAAAAATATATTATAAATAACTTAAATGTGTGGAGAATAAAAAATACACATATATTTACTGCTAGTAAATAAATAATATAATATTATAAAACCAAATAAACAATAATTAACTTATACTTTTTAATATTATATACCTTAATTATAATTCAATCACTCCCATATTGAATAATTTTCTTTTATAAAAAAAGAATTAATATTGCAATAGTAATTTTTAGTTATTTGTTGATTATATATGTTAGTTTCTTTTTGTGAAAACTAAAACTTTACCCATTAAATTATGTAAGAATATTTTATAATAATTACTCATGTTTATATATGTTGTGTTTGTATTTTGTTGATATATATATATATTGCTTTAACAATATTGTCATTTGTGTTTAAACAAATATATACTTCTATTAGTTTTTATTTGATCTAATGTTAAATAGTTATGATAATTAAATTATTTTTCTTAATATTAATTTTAAAATATATATATATATATAATTATTAAAATAAAATTTAATATGTATATAAAATTTTGCAATGATGTAAGTTTTTAAGAAATGATAATTTATGGCAGCAACTTTTGTTATTAAGAAAAATTCAGATATAACAACAATTAATATCACTGAAAAATACTTTATCGTAAAGACTTTAGTTGTTGAGAAAACGTATCTTATTGCAACAACATTAATTGTTAAAAAAAGTTATCTTATTACAGCAACATGGATTGATGAGAAAGAATGTTTGTAATGGCGATAATAGTCGTTAAGACATGTAAAATATGACAATGACTTTGGTGGTTACCTTAAATTAGTTGTAGCAACGATAAATGTGTCAAAATGACAATGACAATTATCGCTACTAAAATATAAGTAGTGGCAGCGACATCAAATATTACTGTAAAACTTTTCGCAATAGTCATTCTTACAGTGACTTGTAGCAACAATTTTTTCACTGGCAAAAGTTGTTTTCCTAGGAACATTTGAGATTTGCCAATGACAAATGTCATTACGAATAACCTTGCTTCTTGTAGTGAGTTCTTATGCATGGTATTAAAGCATAGTGAAATTCATGTCACCTAACGCCTAGCAAAATTTGTGTTTAAGTGAAATTCATGTCACCTAATGCCGTTAGGAATCTATTATATATTATAAAAGAATGTTTTATAATATGGAAAGATGTCACGTGGTAACACCACATTCATTCTTTTCTCGCTTAAATTCTGCATTTTTGTTTTGTTTTTTTGATTCATATAAATACATTATACATTATTATATTTAATTATAGTAATTAATATTATTATAATTAAGGCATTTATAATCTATTATATATTCTACTTAAATTTGTCAGTAAATAATTAAATCTTAAATTGATTTTGATTTTATATAACAATATAACTAATTTTTTTAATTTTATTGAATGTTATTTATAATCATGATAATTATGGTAATATTTTTTATTATGATAATTAAAGCTATATAATAAAATCCTTTTCAACTTATTGATTGATTACTCTCAATACAATCATTAAATTACCATTTTTTATTGCAAATAAAAAACTGATTACTCTATGTTGCAACCGGGGTCACGACTGGATGGCGAAAAAGAAATTAAAATCAGAGGAGCTGCCACCAAAGTTTATTAAGGAAAACCTTGGAAAAACCCTTTAAAAGGACGTGGTCTATGAAACCAAAAATGGGTTCGGGAGTCGATTACGTGTAGGGAAGGTATTAGCACCCTACGACATCTGTCATAAAAACAGTTACCTCTAATTAAATGTGCAAAACGGATAGCTTCAACAATATTTATTTTACCCCCTAGATTATTTTATTTACAATTTTTATTATCTTTATTTACCCAAAGAATTTTAGAAAACATTTATTCTAAAAAGAAATATTTTTTTTATTTTTTTGAGATCGACAGGGGTGGACCCCTGCTTCTACGTATCCTCGGGTGCAATAAGGAATTAGACTTACGTAGTTATTTGGTAGAAAAATATTTTGTTGGTGGATTGTTTTTTATTGTTATTTATTTTATTTTTAGTATGGTAAAGGCATACCCAGTAACCAAATTAGAAGTACATCTAAAGTGGTTATCAATATACCTTTTAAGATTTTATAATAGTCAAATAGGAAGTGCATCCAAAGTAACTACCATTAAAACCTTTGTTAAAATATATTTTATTATTTTATTTAAGATCATTATTATTATTATTATTATTATTATAGAAAAGGAATGATAACCAAAAAAGAAGTGCATCTTAAATGATTATTATTAATATTAAAAACTTTAATAATGTCCAAATAGGAAGTTCATCCTAAGTGGCTATTATTAAGTTTAATTATTTATGATTTATTTCACTTATTTATTTATTCATTTATTTATTAAAGAAAGCCAATTACAATTATTATTATAAAAAGAAACCAAAAATATTATAAAAACGTAATCTATGTATCTTATGTAATCACCTAAACTTGCTATTATTATTTATATTATTATTATTATTATTATTATGAAGAGAATAAAGAAAACCGGTTTGAAAGTATACTAACGATTAATTCCACTACCAAAATATTACAAGCAACGCTTATTGTAAAATGTTATTATCACCTCATTTTTATTATACATAAAAAAGAAAAGATGAAAGCTAAACTAGAACCAAAATGGATGGGCCAAGACCGTCATCTCACCAAACATCAAATAGATTCACAGGCTTGAGCCCATTTCGTTCATTAAAGGGGTCATGGGGCTTGTTGGGCGGATAGCCCTTTCTCAAGAGTGGCAGACCCTTGGTCATGCTGCTGGAAAGGAAATAGGAAAAACAATAGAGACTCAACCGAGACAAGCTGACGAAGACGCAAAGACGGGGCAGTCCACAGTGAACCCTATCGCGGCAGTGCGCCGTCATTACGAGGATCGACGACTTTGGCAGTTTTGAACTGCAAATCTGCAATGGCAGATATGTCCCTCTCCGGTGACAGCACGGTGCGCGATGGTTCATGGCGGCGAGAGATGCAGAGGGACGTGCTGTTGCTGCTTTCCAAACACGAAGAGACCAGGAACATTAGGAAACGGTGCCACATCGCCTCACGTTATAACCGAAGTGCCTCGGTGAACATTAATGATGCGAGGACCAGGGCGATAGGAGATTCCAATATTCCATTCGATCCAAATTTCTATTGATTGATTTTTTTATTACTTGCATTTTTACGAATAGGTGAATAGTGGTGTTAATTCTGAATCAGCAGAGTTAAAAAAGAAAAGTGTATTGTTTTGTAAGAGTTTGTGGAGTAACTTGATAATATGCATAAATTTGCAATGTTTGTGTGCCTAATCTCGAATTTACTGGTGTGTTGCCATACGAACAAGAGAAATTTGTGACTATGCAATGATTTTGGCAAGAAGCTGATATTAACGTGCTATAATGTATTCGAATTTTAAAAGAAATACGAAACTATTGAAACAACCAATAATAGCATCCAGAATTTCTAAACGGATTAGTAAGGCATAAATAATACCTATGCAGCTTCCACTTCTTCAATCAATCGTTATGCACTCTAATCCTTCATACTCCTTAAATCCGTAGCTCTCCTTTTCTTCCCCTCTGTTTCGTTTCTTTTTTCTTTTTGTCTGCTCCTTCTCTGTTTTCTTTTCGTTCTCTCCTTTTCCTTTCGTCGTCCCCTTCATTCAATCGTTCTTCCGCTCCTCTGATTCTCAATCCTTGTCTTCCTTTTCTAATTTTCTTTTTCACTTATTCTTAGATTTGTTTTTTCTTTTTTTTAAAAATCTGGTTCTCTCTTCTATTTATAATCCTCAAGAAACTTGCCTTGCAAGTTTTTCATTGGCTGGCACTTCTCACCTTTTCCTTTTTTTGTGTTTCTTTTCTCTTTCTTTTGTAATAATTGGCCTGATTTGCCAGGCCCAACAAGAAAACCCACTAATTCATGCATTTAAATTGGCTATGGGCCTAATGCTCTTTAATCCAACAAGCATAAAAAAAATAGAAGACTTATGATTTGAACCTTCCTTTCTTTTCTGGGCCTTAAACCATTTTAACCCAATAAACATATTATTTATTTATTTATTTATTTATTCTATTTTACTTTTTATTATTATAATTATTTTTGTTGCATGGACTACCCGGATAAAATTGGGTATGCACACTCTACAAATTGTAATACGAGATAATATATTATTATCATGTGTTGTAAAAAAAGATATGATTATCATTTTTTTTTTTTGTGATTTTGATCAATCATTAAATCTTATATGAATTTTTATCTATTATTATTATTATTGTTATTATATCTATTATCTAATATATATTATGAAAATGGATTATTGATTTAGGTTTTTAATTTACTTTTTACCATGTTTGTCACTAAAGAGAAATATTATAATTTTCTTTTTAAAAAATATAATCAATTATTATACATATTTGTCACATAAATTCATGCAAGGTTTATTTTTATTTCATAATACAAATATATAGCTGGTAATTTAAACAATTAAACAATATTTATATATACGTGTGTGAATGACAATTTCACATTATCTACATTTTCACCTTCTATTTGGGCAAACTTTTTCTTCTTCGGTATGCATCCTTTCCTCCTATCTTTCAGATTTTGACTGGTCTTATCTTTTCTGCTCTCATTCTCCCTTCAAATTGACTCTTCAATTTTTTTATTATCAAATCAACTTCCTTACTTCCTCTATGTTTTGATTTGTGTTTTTTTCTTCTTCTACAAATTAGTTTCTTTTGTTATAGTTAGTTCTTTCATTAGTAATTCTTATGTCCATGCAATTGTAATCTTTTTCTTATATATTTTTTCTTTTTTTCTTTTGTTATTCTTGATGGAGTTGATCATTATTGGTTGGTATATATTTGCAGGTATGCAAGACTTTTTTGTGTATCATAGATAATTTCAAAGATATTGATAAAAAAGACATTGTTATAATTTCTCTATTTTCACTACTTTATTATTATTATCTCTGCATTATTAATGTCCATCTCTAAAAATTTCTCATAATTAAATTTTTTTCTCATCTTATAAAATCTCTCTAACATGTGAATTTTCCAAGTTGATATTTTCCATATTCTCATATAGTTTTTTTTTTAATTTTTACTTTGTTATTTCTTCTGTATTATTTTCTTTAAATAATCTTTCTTATTTTTTTCTTGGTAATACAGGAACTATATGTTGTGATAGAAGTGGTTAAAGTTCTAACAATCTTGTGAGAAAAAATTATACAAAAATACGTATCACTCTCTTTTCAATTTTTTCTATGCAATTAAAGAGTCATAATGATGGTTCAAGAACTAGTTGATGATGTAAAAGATGTAGACATTAAACAGAAAAAGGTAAATTTCCTATACTGAATTTCATCTCAGAGAAAGTGAATTTAAATATTTATAATGATTTCTAATAATATAAGTTAATGTTTTTATTTTATTTTTTAAATCATCCTTGATAAATTTAAAAGATATCTATATTTAAAAAAAATCATTTATTAATACAAATTTAAAATATATAGGCAAAATTTAAATATTTTATGTAAAAATACCTTAATAACTAAATTATTATTACACAAATTACAATTTAGTTAAATATTTATTAATATAAATTTATGTTGATTATAATATTTTTATTTGTTTTATTTAGTTTTAAGTTATAATATTTTTTTTAAATAGTTAAAAAATAATGATTCCTTTAAAATGAACAATGATATTATAATATTATTGATAAAATATTTTTAAATTTTATAGAGATCAAAAGTATATTTAATTTTTTTAAATAAAAATGCAAAATTATATTAACTAAGACAAATACAATCAATATACATTCTAATTTATCTTCTGGATATGCAACTAAGTTTTTTTTTTTAATTCATATAAATACATAATTATATTAACTAAAGTAATTATGAATAATGTATATTTTCATTTTAATTAATTAATATAATTATGACTGATATATATTATTTTGATTTAAATCAATTGATAACTTTAATATATATTCTAATTCAAATTTATGTTAGATTCAAATTATGATTATTTTAAATTATGGTAAATAATATTAGAAACTTTTTCATATAGAATAATTTAATTTTTTTTATTATTTGTCTCATTAATTTAAATTTCAATATTCTATAATAATCACATTATATTTTGAGCATTGATATATTATATTGTTATGGTTACTATTATTTCTCATATAGTTTATAATGAATGTTTAACTAACATAATTAATTCATGACAACAAATTAATAAATAATATTTTAATTTAAATTAAATTCTAATTGTATTATTTCATGCTTAAAATATCATGAATAAATTATAAAATTTTTATAAATAAATTAGAAATATTAATTAAATTTCATATAAATAAAGTAAAAATATCAATTTATAAATTAAAAATAACAAATAATTTAAAAAAATACATGAAAATCTTCAAATTAATTATAATAATATTTAAATTTAAATTACCTTAAATAATAGAAAATATAAACATTAATATTAAATTAGAATTGATTCATATATGTATATATTTTGACAATATATAATATATATATATATATATATATATATATATATATATATATATATATACATATCATTTTTTTTTCAAAGTATAAGATATAAATCACCTTATTACGTGGTACGAATTACATTAAATTATAAAAGGGAAATATTAATTAGTACGAAACACTTTTCATATATCTACACAAACCTTTTTGTATTTTGTCAAGTCTTTTTTTTAATTTTTAATTACGATTTATTTTAAAAAAGGCATTGGTACACATTGTTATTTCTTGCAATTTGTGTCACTTTCTTTCGCAAAGTATAGCACTACTAAATTATAAATGATGTATACTCTCATATGATTTTGTATGAAATATTTTCAAATTTATATTGAAAATTAAACTGATGCATATATAAAATGAGAAAACAAGCCATGCACTGACAGTGTAAAATAGTTTTACACTGTTATCCAATCACAAATCACTATTTATTGTAAGTTTGTTGACTTTTATAATAAATGCTTTAAAAGTTATATCAATGGTGATTTCTAATTGGTTAACAGTGTAAAACTTTTTACATTGACAATGCATGACAATTAAACTCATATAAAATATCACAATTAATCTGGAATACTTATGGGGAAAAGCAAAATTAAAAAATTCAAATCATAGGTGCATGTCCCATTACATTTAATCAAATTCAAATTAAATAATGATAATAGTAATAATAATAATACTAATAATAATAATTTGTTATAAAGATTTATTTTCCAAGTTTCATATTATGTATCAATATCATATTTATTTTTTTCCTCTAAAAATATTTTTGTTTTACAATCTTTTCGGTAGTTTTCAATGAATATTTTAATAAATTAATAATTTACACGTCATTAAAGATCATATTCACAACAAGATGTTACGTGATGCAATCAAAAATTTCATTTGGTCTAAATTTTTGAAGTGATATCTCCATAATAAATACTTACTATAAATATAAGACAAAAAATTAACAAATCATACTTAAACAACAATAATAATGAAATAATTTATTCAAAATTATATTTACAATTTATACTTATTTGAGCATAATTAAGTCAATAAATTAAATGTAAGAAACTTCTTTAAACATTTAGATAACTAATATTATAATAAAATAATTTCAATTTTGATAATTTTCTTTCTATATAAAAATAACTCATTAATAAAATTTGAATTTTTATCTATAGTAAAATATGGTTTCAAAATTTAAATTTTTTTAATGAATTCATTGGTCAGTTATACTTGATGAATAATCATTACATCAAGACATACTACAATTGTTTAAATTTGCAAGAGTAAAATAACTATGGGTGTGTTTGATACGCACTAAGGTACAGACAAAAACTTACGTTACAAGACAACTTTTTATCCTATACATTGTTTGGTGAACAATGAATAACACAAGCAAAATAGTGTGAGATTTACTACAATATATCCTTTTTAATATTAATTATCTTAATATAATTCATATTAATTATCTTAATACGATGACGATGGTAATGGCAGTAAGAGTAGCAACTACGATGGCAATGGGGTGTTAGTGGGACGGTGGTGGTGGCGGCGATGAAAACAGTGGCAAAGGTGACAATGATGGCAGCGATGATGATAGTGGTAGAGGAGGCAACAACGATAATGGTGGCGATGACAACAATGGTGATGACAGTGATGATGGTGGTGATGGTGATGGTGAAGGTAGCCATAACTATAGTGGCGACGACGACAGTGGTAGTAGCGGCACCAATGATAGTGGCGACAACGACAATGATGATGGTGGCGATGGCAACGACGATGGTGGAGTATTTTTGTTTTTTAAGTATTTTGCATTTGAGATAAAAAGTTGTCTCACGGTTTTTTGAGTAACAAAATTTTAGACTTTTGTCTAGCCCTATTCCTCTTATTTTGTGCTGTCCTCTAACCATTATTTTAAACAAACACAGGACAAATGCATTTGTACTATTCAGTCCCATGAAATTTAGCAAAATAAATGGACCTTATAAGACCAAATAATATTCAAACTGACATGTTAATAAATTGCGTATGTTGAAATATAAATCAACCCCAAAAAAATCAGATATTAGGAACTTTTCTATTGGCAAAAGGATAGAAGCACAACAAAGTTACTCCTTAACTAGGACCAACATCGAGTTATATTGTAAAAATCAAGCAAGGTAATTTTTTAATCTCTTGCATAAATAAAAAACCCAAAAGAATATGAGAAAGAAAATATCCAAACCCAAACTCTATATTCACACATATTTACAAAATTAATAATGTATAAAAACATTTTTAAAGACTTAAAATAGCACAAGACATTAATTTATATAAGTATTTAATTATGTGTTAAAATTTACACTTACTAATAGAAAAATTGGTAGAGTTAAAAAATTTATAAAAAAAACCAAATTTACAAAAAGTATAATATAATAAAAGATTTGAAGCTTATTTATTTAAAACTTATGACATAGGTTATTTATTAGAGAAAAATTTAGGGGTCAATCAATTATTATTAGAAGAAACAAAATAAGAGTAGAAAATCATTATTTAAACATCATCTTATCTTTTTATTCATCATTAATTTTCTTATTATAATCTACAACTTTAAATATTCATAAATTTCTTTTCTTTTCTTTTCTTTAGTTAATATTATTCACTGCTTGCAGGATAGAAATATTCTTTTTTGCAAGGAAAACCAATAATTAAAAATGATATTTGAATATTTTTAATTATTAATATCTATTATTAAAATTATATATATATATATAATTTATATATATATATATATATATATATATATATATATATATGTATATATAAATGCGGATATATTTTTAAAAGATACATTTATCTAAATTAATATATATATATATATATATATATATATATATATATATATATAAATGCGGATATATTTTTAAAAGATACATTTATCTAAATTAAAATGATACGAGACATTTATAAATATAAAATTATTTAAATATATTAATGTTCGTAACTATATGCGTGTGTGTGTAAATACTCACTAATCTATTTTTTTCCATGATTAATGTTAATAATTTCTTTCCTTTCTGAAAGAAAATAATAATAATTACAAAGTGTGATTTAAAATATTTTTTATTATTAATATCTCTTATTAAATAAGTTATATAAACATGCAAATATAATTATAAAATAATATGTTTTAAAACACACATTTATATAAATTAAAATGATATAAGCATGTGTTAATACATATATTAATATTTTTCATTATTAACATCTCTTATTTTATATCTTTTCTAACATATTTATATACATAACCACTAATATGTATTTGTATAAAGCAATAATTATTGAAAATTAAATTAAAATTATAATAATTTTAAAAAATTATAAATTGTAATCTCAACATCAGTGCAAGGGACGGATTATTATACTAGTTTAATTGTAAATAAGTGTTGGACTAAATTTCATTAATTTTAATTTTTATAAGTATGATAATTTGATTTGAGGAATTGAAATTATAAAAGCTAAAAAATCACTCATTTAATAAACTGTAGGGACAAAAAAACAGAATTAAGCTTTATCTAAAATCTCAATATTCGAGTTCGTTTATAATATGAATCACGTTGATTATTACTAGTTGTAAGACTCGTTTACTCAATACTTTATTTAAAGAAAACGAAAAAAAATGTAACAAAAAAAAAAGAAAACTAAATTTTTTTCACTAATTGAGCTGAGAGGCATTGATAAGTTACTTCTATAGATTCGAAATAAGTAAATAAACAAATGCTTGTTTTCATTAAATACAATCTGCATTATTTAAAAAAAAATCAGAATCCTAAATATATCTAAATGTTTGACCAACGTTGGAACGACAAGATAAACAGTAATAACGAATTTTTGAGTTCAATAGATTTTTATTTTCTATAGATTAGATAACTTTAGTCGATTTTATTTTTTAAGTGGTACACCAATTTTATTTTATTTATGTTTAGTGCCATGTCATGGAAAACAGAATTTTTTTTGTTTTTTCCGTCCATATAAAACAAAGGTATCATCTACAAAGTTATCCGACACTACAAGACGAGCCCAACTTGAACCTCACCATAAGCCCATGAGCTTACACGTCTTGGTTGTCAGCTAATATTCTTACACTTCCTCCTAGGCATGGCATCTGGCCGGGAGCTGGGGGGGTGGGTTTCTTTCCCTGCCCCCGACCCCTACTTCTCAACATATTTCTAAATTCCACCTTTGATACCTGACAGAAATCAATTTTGATATCTCATCCTTGTTTTTGACGGGGGTCAACTTGTCTCTGCCCCGCCCAATCCCTAATGTCTCTTTTAAAAAAATTATTTTGACAAATTATATTAAAAATGTAATTTTAAATAAAATATTTTAATTCTAAAAATAAATTTTATCTAAAGTATTTTAGGTAAAATATTTTTGCAAAAATCATTAATTTTCTCACACATAATATTTTAATTTTATAAAATATTTTTTTTAGGGAGGGGGCAGGGGCAGGGCGAGTATCAACATCCCTGTCCCCACCCACCTCCCCAACTTTGACATCTGGGAAAAATCTGACCCCGACCTCGACCCCAGTCAAAGTGGGGGTGGGTTCAATCGGGTGTCCATAGGGCCAAGTATATTTGCCATACCTACTTCCTCCATTTTCAAATGGTCAAATTATTATTTTGATCTCTTATCTTTTTAATAATTCTATTTTAGTTTTTTATTTTTTAAAAAGTTTGTTTTAATCCTTTATGTTTTCAAAGTGCTCAAAATTGTCATTTCATTAATTTAAAATTAACACCATTAATAATTTAAAGATAATAATGATTAAAAACTGTTACAAAACAATCTTTTTCTTTTCTTATTTTTTTGTTACCCTCTTCGTCTTTTCCCCTTTCTCTTGTGTCTCTCTGGTCAGTGATGGTTCAACAATTGAAAATGACACTAGTGAGAGAGAGACAGTGGAAACTCAGAACTTCTTAGAATGTGGGTTTGGGCCTAACTCAACTTTATAAAATCGGCTTATAAGGTGAGGGTTGCCCTCCACTTATATACACTTATTTGGCTATATCACTAGTCGATATGAGATCTCTAACACACCCCCCTCGCGTTGAGGACTGGACATCTCAAGCATGAAGTTTGTAGGACTGGACATTTGCAGATGGTCCGATAGCGGGTGGCCCAATAGGCCCAAAACCAATTGCTAGGATAGGCTCTGATACTATCTTAGAATGTGGGTTTGAACCTAACTCAACCTTACAAAACCGGTTTATAAGGTGAGGGTTGCCTTCCACTTATATACACTTGTTTAGCCATATCACTAGTTGATGTGAGATATCCAACAACCTTACCTTCCCTCAACAAGTTCCTCCTTGAAATGTAGATACTCAATAAGACATAGCTCATCAACGCAAATACTCCCAAACTCCAAGCCTTGGTCTAACAGCCAGAGCAACAAATGGTGGCAACACTATGGCTTCCTACACAAAACAAAAACCAATAGAAAAAAAAAAAGCTTTACACACACAAAACATATCTTGGATATAACACCTCACAAAAAGAAAAAACAAAAGAAAATAGTTACCTATGTAGATCTCAAAACTTCTCCAAAGGCCCCATCAATTAGTTTCTTCCTGTTCCCCTCAAGGATTTCTTCAAACTTAGTAATGACCTGGTGGTGTTGTAGGATTCCTTTTCGAGTTGATATATTATTGAATTTTGCAAGAAAAGCAAAAGCATAAAGCAAGAGAGAGAAATAGTGGCGAAGAAGAGCAAGGCGGTGACGACGTGCTGAAGGTGGAGGACTTTGGCCTCCTGAAGCATGTTAGCGGAGGAATTGCTAGTGACAAAGCAGCGCGTTGCCATCCTCTGGCGGGGCATTAGAGGTCATGTTATTGTTTGGTGGTGTAGAGAGGATGTGAGAGAGATAGAAATAAGAAATTCAAAATTGAAGCATGCATAGGAGAATGTGGATTGGATGAAAGGGAATGGAAATGGAAGTGAAGTACTTACAATCATAAAGGGGTCATTTTCTAGAACGTGGATTCTCTTCAGTCCAAACTCTCTCAAGCTCTTTTTAGCCTCTCTAGCTATCTCTACTCTTTTTTTTCTCCATCGCTTTCTTTTTTATTATTTTGTTTGCTTCTATTTTTAATTTTCTTTGCTGGAGAGGTAGAAGGGAATATGTTTTCCATTTTCAGCTGCTGAACCATCACCAAGGAGAGAGATGCAAGAGAGAGGAGAAGATGAAGAGGGTAAAGGAAAAAGAGGAAAGAAAAAAATTATTTTGTGGTAGTTTTTAATCGTCAATATCTTTAAATTATTAACGGTGTTAATTTTTAACAGAAGGACAATTTTGAGCCACTTTTAAAACATAAAGGACCAAAACAGACTTTAAAAAAAAATAAAGGACCAAAATAGAATTTCTTAAAAAGATAAGGGACCAAAATAGTAATTTAGCTTTTTCAAATTTTTAGTTATCTTTTTTTTTTGAGTGAACCTAGTATCCTCCAGTCGGAAGTCAAAAACTAATCTCTCGAAACATTAAGTTGAGATTCAATGGTTTGACCACTGTCAACAGATATTTTTTCATACACATGAACTATGGATTGAACCCCTGACCACACGTTTAAGAAGCAAGATTATCTATCAACCAAGTCATACCATGTTAGATATTAGTTATCTAAAATAACATGCATATTTTAAAAAATTATTAATTATATCAATTATTGTGATAAAAATAGTCTATTTTAAATAAAATGTTATTGTTACCTCTATTTTTGTTTCTGATGTTTAAGAATTTTTACACATGAATTAAAAAATATAATTAATATGTCATAATTACTTTTTAATTTTTTTAAAATACACTTAACTACCATTTCAATCCCCGCAACCGCAAGCATATTGGGTAAATATTTTTATATACAATTTTTTAATTATATGAATTAAAATTATATTACTATATTCTTTTAATATATCAAATTAATAGAACCAACATTTAATTTAACTTTAATTTAATTTAAATTTGAAGATAATAGCATAATTATAACAATAAGATTTTAAAGACAATAAGATTTTTTTATAACTTTAAATAAAATAAGATTTAATTTGAAAGTTGAACTTAATAACATAATCATAATAACAATAATCAATACAAATTAATTTAAATTTCAAAAATAATAGTAATTTTTATAATTTAAAATAAGATATGATTTAATTTACACTTAAATTTGAAGATAATAACTAACGTTTTAGTCTATGCAATGCACACTATGAATGTTCATTTTATATAACTAAAATTCATAATAAGTAAATATTTTTGAATATATTAATTATATTGTAATTAAAATTTATAATAATTAAATGTTTTTGAATATATAAATTATATTATAATTAAATTCATAGTAAATAAATATCTTTGAATGTATAAATTATATTTTAGATTTACAATAAACAATTTAAATTACAATATAAGGTTATTCGAAGAGTAAACCACCGTTTCAGTCTGTAAATTTGTATGACATTATCAAATTTGTTCTTGAATTGAAGAAAAATAAAATAAAAAACTCTACAAATGCATTTTATCATCCACGTTAATCAAAAAATGAATGAGAATTTTAATTGTAATAAAAAAAAAAGCTAATCAAGCTTTGAATAAAAGACAAACAAGTGTTGGATAAATAATAGAAATATCCAAAGAAAAAATTTATGTGATGGAAAATTCCAAATTTGTATCAATTGTAAGGAAATCCTAAGGAAAGGGAACCTTTGGTGATTATAGACTATGATGAAGTGAAATAATCATCAAACCAAAACAATTATAATTAATAAAATAATAACCACGATAATAATAATAATAATAATAATAATAATAATAATAATAATAATAATAATAATAATAATAATAATAATAATAATAATAATAAATATAACCCTACATAATTTTGATAAGACAAAGTAAGAGGAATTGAGAAAAAATGTGAGACTTTCTGTAAAATTTAAAAGAGATCTAAGATATAATTAATTAATTATGGTTTAGCCATATCATAAAATTTAATAAAGTTTGAGAACAAAATTAGTGACTCCTAATTCTTAGAGAAGTGAGTGAAAGTGAGAAAGAATAAGGTGACACGTGAAATTATTTGTAAATTATGTGAATGTGAGCACACCATTCATTAGCATTGGTTAGTCTTAGGGCCCATAGTTAGTTACACCTTGTGATAGGGTGTGGATTTTGTAATGGAGGCTAAAGAGACCTTGAGGGCACTTGGTACACGATATGGCCAGAGGGTCACGACTTTGTGTCGTGGTCAATGTTGCTTACACACTAGCATTCTTGACGAACTGTTGTAATTTATCATGACTAGTGTAGTGTGCTATCACGTATCTAATATCATCTAAGACTTGTGAATCTTGATTGTATGTCATATGTCGGTAGAGTATGAACTCTTGATGATGCTACTCTATTATTGGAATGTTCTCCATGGAGATGAATAAACAAACTTGCATTCATATATTGTAATTGATTAATGTTTTATTGTGATGTGACTTGAATTGCTTATGTTTATGGGATTGTTTGGTAGTTTTTTAATTGTTTGTGTGATGTTACCAAATGATGCCTTAGTTAGAAACTTACCTCCTTGTTTTCTTTTTCTGTATGTGTGTTTCTTTCTTCTTCTTCTTTTTGTTTCTTTTAAATGACAACTCCTTTGGCTCTTATAGACATTAAGACACAACCACTCCACCTTTACCACAAACATACATCTTTTTTTATTCAGCCTTCTACCTCTGAGGTTTTAGCTTTTGTGACAATTGTTATTCAAATGGATAGTCAAACTTAAGAGAGCAGTAGATTGAGTTCTTTAACAAATTTTCACATAGTAATTTTATTGAGTACATAAAGGATATATGTATTTAAAAGAATAAGAACAATGCCTAGAAATTATTCAATTAATGTTGAATGCTAAATTCCAATATTCAATTTTGATAAAAAAATAATAATTGTATATATGATATGCAAATTAATAGTGAAATCAAAGTGCACAAAGTAAAAGATAAGGGTTACAAAATAGTGCACCGAGATTTTGTATTGGTTCGGTTAACAACCATTTGTGACCTACGTCCAGTTTCCAAGCCAAGCTTTCAAGTTTCTTCCACTAAATCAAAAGTTATTACAGCAAAAACAAATCCTTACAATAAGGTTGCCTCACCTTGAATCATCCACAGCCTTAAGGATATCTCACCTTAAAAATCTAAAGTGACACCACACCCTTTCTCATAGAAAAGAGTAAAAAAAGAGAGGCAATGAATCATTCTTGTTAATGCAATAGGCATAAGTTGAAGCATTAATGATCTCACAAATTAATTAGAGAGGTTCAAAGAAAGAATATGAAAGTTTGTAATTGCTTCTCATATTAATTCTTGTTGAAAACATGCATATTTGCAAGCTAGAAATTAAAAAAGGTAAATGGGCAATTGAAAAACCACCCCAAAACCTTTGTGCCAACCAATTATCCTCTTGTGACAATCAATTATCCTTTTTGAAAACCCATTTTTCACTTATAATCAATTATAGCTTGTAAATAATTGATTATTTCATAAATGTGATATTGATAATCAATTATTGTTATGTGATAATCGATTATCGCGGTCTTTAAAGCCCATAAATAAGTTTGAATCAATATAATTGAATAAGGCTTAAACATAATTGATTATTGGTTTGATAAAAGTGTTATATATATATATATATATATATAGGATTTTAACCAATAATGATTATCTGAAAAACACTTTTAATCATTTTAGAAAACCCTAATTTAATTTTGTAGGCTTCAAAATAATTTTGAGCCAATCTAAATCAATTTAGAAACCTTACATTATGATCCTAAGTAGGGATTGGGATCTATGCGTTGACTTGTTTTCATCAAAACCTATTTATGTCTTCATCTTGAGATCGTGTTCTTCAACAACTACAAGATTACCTTCCATATTTGTCTCTCTAGCTTTTGGCAACATACGGTAGAAAGGGCACATATAACTGGTCCCAACTCTCGACTTGGAGTGGCTCATAGGAGAGGACCACAGTTCATCCATGCCAGTGATTCCCCATGGAGAACAGAGCCCAAGGTTTCAACAGGAGGCCAAGAGGGAGGTTACCCTAAATAAAAGTAGTAAGGAAGTGGATGACCCGTGTGTGTGTGTGTATTGTTAACAATTTAACTACAAGGCTTTAGTATAACACCTATTTAAAATTCCCAAATAATTTAGAAGCTTACAAATGAATTTAACCCATAAAAGCACATTTAAAATTATTATTTTTACTTTTAGTAAAAATATAGTCCATAAATGCTAGAAATGTAATTTGAATAAAAATATATTAAAATCTGTTAGAAATTAAAAAGTTATATTAATCTTACTCTTTACTTCTTAAGCTAAATATACCATTAAAGTAGATAATTTCTATAATTGTTTTTCACCTTTATTAAATTTTAGATTGTCATATTTATGATAAAATTGTTAATTTTTATAATAATTATTTTAAAAGCATATGTTAAATAATTTTTAATTAATTGATAATATGGAGTTTTTTATACTAATTATGTATTAAATTTAAACTCACTTGATAATATGATGAAATATATAAATTGATTTTCTTTTTTTGAAAAATTTGATTAAAACATATTTACAGCGCAATTTTTTTATATTATTATTTAATTATGAATTGATATGTAATTAAAAATTATTAATTTGTATGATAATTATTTTAAAAATCATATTTAAAGTATTTTTTTAATTAATTGATAATGTAAAAAAAATTAAAATTAAACTCTTCTGCGAAAGTTATTGACTCAGTCTATTCTTCCTCTGTCCCTGCCCTGTTAAGCTGACGAGGCTACAAGGAAGGAAGATTCTTTTCGGCGACTAATCATTCTCCATTATTAATTAATCTTCAATTTTGTGTAATTGAATCAGATTCCTCGCGCTATAAATTAGAAAGACATCAAAATCAACGAGAAAGACATTCAAATAAATTTAGTTTAAATATATGTATCTTACCAAGCAGTGACTTTAGATATTGATTAACCAATCAACAAAATAAAAAGATTTTGTCGAAAATCATGTTATGAAGTATACTAACATGATGTGATATAGTTGATAGATAATTTTGTCTCTTAAGCATGTAATTAAGAGTTCAATATCCAGATATGTGTATATGGCAAAACAAGGAAGTAATTCTTAACTTTTGGCTGAAGTATAATCTTTGGTTCACCTAGAAATCATCTTGTGGAGCATAAGAAATCAAATGAATCAACGTTAGTTCGAGTAAAACTGGACTCGAATTTTTTAAGTAAGGTTTTGGATTTGAGTCGTGTAAATAAAAAAAAAAGTGGTTAAAAAAGGAGACCCTACTAAAAATGGTTAGTCAATTTTTTCGACAGAAATTATTTATTAACAAAACTTATGGATACTTTGCATCAATAAGATAAGGACTCAAAAAATCAAGTGAAATAACATTAGTAGCAATTTTTTTTTTTTGTTAAAGACACGAATTAGTCTCTATAAAAATTATTTGTTTTTAATTCTTAAAAGTTATAAAAATTATGTTCTTTTAATTTTTAATGAAAGACTATAATTATATTATTTTTTAAAAATGAATGAAATTATTATAAAAACTAAAATAAAAAATGATCATGTATTAAGATTAAAAACATATTAAATCGATAAATTTAATGGGTTATATAAGTAATGATAAATTTAATTTATCATAAACATTTATATATTTATAATTTAGACTTTTATTAATAAGTATCCTAAAGATTACTTTTTTTTTTCTCTGGTTGTGTATAATTAAAATATTAAATTATTAATATAATGCCTTAATCTTAAAATTATTTGTAATTTTTACCATATCTTTTATTTATCTCAGTTAATATTATGATGTTTTCTATATTATTGTTTTCTCTCTCTCTTGATATAAGTATAAGAACAGAATAACATTATTTCTGTATTGTATTATATGCACTTTGAATTTTAATTTATTTTCAAATATTTGTCATTTTAGAAATTCATGAAAACATGAATTATTTTAGTAATACTTTCATTTTTTGGCTTCACACCAAAATACTTAAATAGATACACAACTATATTCTACTCTTTTAATAAAAATATATTTATCAGAGAAATATATTTTATCATATTAATTTTATAATTAGTAATTCTTAAAAAGTTTATATTACTGTAATAGAAAAACAATATGAGACGAGATGAATAATTAATATTATTTTAAATTTTTAAATTTTAAAATAAATAAAAATATTCCTTTTCTAAATATGACAAATATGAAATTGAATGAGTGAAATAATAACTTAATTAGTGTTCACGTCTTAATTTTTTTTAACTATTCATTTTATCCCTAAAAAGTTAGTAACAGAATTAACAAACAAAAATAGTTACAAGTATTTAAAAATTGTTTTTAAGTCATTAATGTACTTAGAATAATTAATAATAATTTTAGAAAATTTTCAAGAATTAATTGAGATAATTTTGTAAAATGACAAAAATATTCCTAAGTGACTACGGGAACCAATCGAAGAAATTTCAACCTCAAAATATTTTGAGAATTTTATATTAAGTATATTTCAATAAAATCATTCATATAATCATATTAATTGAAATAATTAATATTGAAATGATTAAAATATTTTACATTCTAACATAAATTATTGACAATATTAAAATAAGTTATATTGATTATATTTTTATCAATTAAGTTATATTAAAATAATTAAGTCATACATGATTTAAAAAAATATATTTTATAATCTATAATTAGTTTATAAAAATATTTTATTTTGTTTAAATTATTTTTTTACATATTAATAACATTTTTATAATTTATCTTCATTACACGAGAAATGCTAATAACACTATTTCTAATACACTTTTTATTACTAATTTAAATATAATTAAAATATGGCGTCTTTAAATGCGATTATTTACTTTTCATTGTCTTGTGACTATCGTCCAAATATTTCTCTTAGCATTTTCACTTGCACTTCTAACAATCAATCTAACAAGGTTAATTGTCATTGGTCCTAAAATTTTGACCTTCAAATACTAACTTTATAATTATGAGTCCTCACATTTTAATCCTAAATTTATTTATCTTATATTGCAATTTAAATTATTTATTAGAAATTTAAATATATATAATATAATTTATATATTAAAAATATTTATTTATTTTAAATTTTAATTGTATAAAAAAATATTTGTTCTATACGAAAAACAAACTAAAATATTAATTTAAATATAATTTTAAATTTTTGTTAAGTAATGTAATAATTATCATTAAAAATTAGACCCAAATTTTATTAATCATTCTTTCCCTTTTTTTTTCATTAATGTTTAGAAGGCAAAAACATTTCTGCTGAAATTTCCAAATTACATGCCTTCAAATTGTCTCCCTCTAACCTGCAAATGTGATATTGAAAATGTGCGGTTCCCTCTAATTATAATCAGTGTGTTATTTACATCTTTAAACACAAAAATTTAAAAACCAAAATTAGCGCGCCATGTATTTAGTGTACCCACCATCTGTTCTTTACCTCAAGTGTTTTATATATTAGTGTACACTTTTAAGGGAAAGACGTCAGAGGCCATGGTGGAGCAATGAATTGCAGACTGAAAGGACTTAATTACTGTCTGCGATGGTGGTTTCGTTGAGAAGGAGGGCATTGAGGTTTGAGGTTCTGAATCTGTACTAAGGGGTAATCCATAGACGTAACGTAGCCATGGGCATGGGTGGTGTTTCCATTTGGGGTTGTTTGAGGTTGCACCTCTACTGACCATACAGAATGCCTGACATTTCCTTCCCAATCGTGTCTTTATTTTGCCTCTCTTCTCCTCTATTGCCGAAACCCATCTTGTCAATAGTAAGTGGCTTCTGGGATTCTTAATATATTAGCTTAAGTCTGCATACATGTCGTTTTCATTTCAATTGCCAAATTATCTAACTAAAATATAAGACATTTAAAAAGTAAATATGTTATGCAGTCAAACTAATTGCTTGCTACCTTAAAAAGCAAGAGCAATATTGACTTCTGTAAAAGCAAAATTTGACCAGGTTAATTGAATTGAGAAAGCATATTGTGATTCAATACGAGTAAAGTCCAAGTAACATATCTATTTTAAATATGTAAGTTCTATGAAAAAAATAAAATAGTGAAGCCCAAGCTGCTACAGCATTAAGAAGCCAACATTAAATTTTGAAGATTTAAGCATAACATATATATGTTTTTTTTTATCCCTTTCTTTTTTATCTCCGTAGAGTCAATTAGCTAACTTGCTTCTTTAATGAAGTTGCAAGTTTCAGATGAAGCCTTATCACTTGTCATGAGCATGGACTTCAAAGATTGTGATGCAAAGAGGGCATTAAGAATGAACAATTGATTTCTAATTGAGGAGAAGGCAAATAAAGTGCAAAAACAGAAGGATCATATTCAAAGAAGAAATGAAATTTGTTGGGTGACCACACTTATCTTTATTTACACACTTCTCTTTTCTATTCATGAGGAATTCTAAATAGCTTCCTTCCCTAGGGTGCAAAAATAGTATGAGATGACACTCCTAAAAAAAGTCGTAGATCTACAGAGATTGAAGGAACTGGTCTCTGTTGGGTGAGTATTATTTTGGTCTTGTTGCTACTACTTTGTGATTTAAAATAAAATATTTGGCTTGTAGGATAACAACTTGATGGGAATGACATTAATCTAGATCTTCTGCCATTTGTGACCCTTTTCCATTAGGATCTTCCCCAAGCCTTGCAAAATGACTATGGTGGCTTCTCAAGCCCTCGTATTATGTAAGTAACAGAACACAATTTTTCATTCAAGCTAGCTAGAATATGAGCAATTATTATAAATGAATGCTTGTTTATATAAATTGGATTTTCATCAGTATCAAACACTTTTCTATGTGCAGAAATGATTTCCAAGACTATGCAGTACTTCAAGGAATTTGGAGATAGAGTGAAGCATTGAATTACTTATAATGAGCCATGGAATTATAGTATGGGTTCGGAGCCCTACGTGAGCTCACACTACCAAATACTTGCTTATGCAGCTGCTATCAAAATTTATAAAACCAATTATTAGGTGCAGCACTAGAGAACCTTAAACATCTAACTCTTTCCTATTCATGATCGAATTTGTTAGTTGTAGACATCTTGTTTTGTCGTTCATTATGAATTTCCAAAAAATTAACTTAAATATGAGCAAGTGCCTCATGGTTTGATAGGCATCACCTTAAATTGTCACTGGTTTGTTCCATTCTCAATGATGTATTAGATCATCAAGTTGCCCATAAGGCTCTTGATTTCATGTTTGGATAGTAAAGGCTAATTAATTCTATTCAACTATCTCTTTGTGGTTGTGTTAGTATGATGTTTCTAAATTGATTTGATTGCAAGTTCTTGCAACCACTGACAACAGGAAATTATCCAAAAGTCTAGCTGTGTAAATATGAAAAGAGATACAAACATTTGATGTGGTTGGTCTTGTCTGTGAGTCTGCGATTTCTTAGGAAATGAAAGAGAACTTCTTTCTCCAGCCAAGGTAATATAATAATTTATCTTATACTCAAATAGTTGCTTAAATAATGTGTAATTTATGCAACACTATGATGATGGCAAAAATGCCAAATTGTTTAAACTATCTCATTTGAATCTCACTTAAAGGGTATTGGTTTTGTTGTTCATAATGCTGGTGCTTATTGCATGAGTATGGCATCAACTTACAATTTAAAGATGCAGCCTCTTGAGTATTGGGTATGAAATTGCCTTTTTCCACTTGCTAATCTTGTTGGGCAAGCTTCTTTATAGTAGAGAGTGTTTTTAAGTGAAAATGCAATTTGATAATCATTAATGGGAAAAAAAATGTATTATTAGTATAACCTTTTTGAGTACAATCTTTTTTAACATTTTCCTTTTTGTTTTCTTAGGTCTTTAGTTGTAAAATCATTTGCATGAAAACAATTTTAACTTTATCTTGGTTCGTTATTATACAAATTATTTTTTATTTTATTAAATATTTTAGGTTGAAGATGATGGATTAGTGAGCAAAATAAGACATGTAGAGACTTTTGAAGACCACATTCGGTTTTTTAAGGGCCTTTGAGCTGATGATTTATCTTTTTGGAAAGGAGGCTGGAGATTTGTTGTGTATTTAGAGTTTGGATCTTTCCTTGTCAATGAATGCATGGCACATTTAGTTTTGTTTCTTCAATTCTAATAGAATGTTGGCACTCTTGATAAGAAAAGAGAATAAAATTGATTTCAGTTAGATTTAGCACAACATTTAATTGCCTCCTTCCAACGTCAATTTAATAAAATGCGAATTGTTTACTTCTTGCAGCTATCAATTGAATTGTGGAGCTCATGTATGATTATTGTATATATTTGAGAGTCTCACTATGTATTTTACAAAACACAGGCAGAGTATACATGTAGCATTTACCTGTAAATGATTATATTAAAAGCCATATACAAAAGGGGTACCATATGTAGCAGCCTGCAAGAGCATGATGAATTCAATAGATAGCACATATCATGAAGACCAAGTATTCCTCAAACAAGTATTAGCTCAATTAAAAATCCAACTTCACAAAATACTAGATGGAAATGCAATATTAAGGAATTACAATAACAAGACAAATGGATTGTCTTTTAACAACGGAATTTAAAAGCATTAGATTGTATTCTCAAGTAAATATCATATGCATGCAAAACTGATACAGATCACAATCTAAATTATGCCATACACCCCGCCAATGGAATACAACACTAAGTTATGTCAGGAAAAATATATTTTACATTCAAGTAAAGCAAGCTCGTAGGTATCCCCCATTGAATGAACATAAACCAAGATTTAGCCTTTCCAGGTTTGTGGAGAAGTTACCAATGCAAGTAGGCAGTGGACCCTCCAAAGGCCAAACCAAGCATTTTTTTTTGTGATGGGCTCCCTATAAACACCACTAACTATCAAGAAAGACACTCATCACTAGACTATTTGATCAGAACATTGATTGTCACCAAAAAGTCTCTTTCTTCTTCAGCAGATAGATCTCCTACCTTGATAGATGCCATTTTTCCATTGTCAATCAAGCTAGTTTGGCAACTTGTTGCTTTTACTGAACCAAATTGCTGACGAGGCTCAACATATAGAAATTCTACCCATAATTCCTCAACCACCAAACTCAATAGTCCCCCAATACACTGCAAATGCATCCTGAAAAATATAGTGATACTACAAGCTGTAACATCACTATCATTTCTATTAGCACGATCAGATATCAATATCCTTCCCTTACAAGAGACCCTATTCGACTCAAGACCGTCAATCTTTTTAAACAACCCCAGCAGATGCATTACAACCTTATTCCCAATAACACGTAGAGTATCCTCATTGAGAATACCATAAGGAATGAGATAAAGGGAAAACTTTTTCCCTTCTGCATTATAAATTGTATGCCCAGCATTAGCCCCACCTTAAGAACAGATAACAGCCACAAATTATCAGTGAAAAATAACAATTTAAAGACTAAAAATCATCCACCAGCACCAAGTGAAGTCAATCACTATACACCAAAATAGTCCCTAAAGAAAGAGTCATAAATAACCTACACAAAATACTTTCTCAATTGGGAATGTGATATGTGCCTCTTAGCTATATTTCTTTCATCCTGTGAAAAAATAAAAAGTCATCATTAGTTATTCGCACTTGCAAGTTGTGGTCACAACCTATAATTTTCATCCACTTCAGATTTCCAAAAAATTCAAATGCAAGCCTAGAATCAAACAACAAAACTTAAAATCAGTAGCACTATGTCTTGAATTAATGATGCTACCAAGCAACAGCAAACTGAATGTTTTAAGGATACGTAAAGTGTTAATTTATAATTTTGATCACAGCTCCGATCCTACATTTTAACTACTATCCTTTTGTAACATGGAAGAACTGAAATAACCATTATTTGATAATTTCAGAGACAAAAATGACATTTCTGTAATTCCAGGCATAAATTTAACTAGCACTCAAAATTTCAGAATCAATGTAGTGTACTTCTCATAATAAATCATAAGGCCAACTCACAATAAGCAGGCCCACAAATCAAAATATCAAAAACCTTAAACAAAAGGAACTAATATATTCATGCATGTGAACGCGACTAGAAATCAATGCAGTTAAACCACAAAGCAATCAACCCTAACACAACACTGCCACCCCAACACAACACATTAATTCCATCAACTTTCCCAAACGACTTGCGATTTACATTTCAAATCCCACTGAAAGAGTGCCCTGCCTCCAACAGAAACACTCAGAACGACAGCATAGACTGGGTAAAAGGGCACCAACCGTAAACTTTGAAAAAGAGGATTGCAATACGGCCTCCGATGGAACTCAGTTTTCCATTTCGTCGAGCGGACAACAGGTCATGTTAGGTGTAACTCATTGTTCAATTTCGTCAAGGGGAGCAGGGGACTTGTCCGGGTTGGCTTCGAGTGGAAGAGATCTGCTAGGCAAACAAGAAGAAGGATCTGTCACTCCTCCGATGACAATGGGCAAGGGAGAGTTCAACGATCCCCTCTCAGACACCTAGGTGTCCACGCCATTTTAAGTATACATGTGGATTATTCATTTAAAATAAATAACCTATAGAAAATATTTTCTCAATCGGTAAAACACTGAAGACCCAACCCGTTAAATTAAAAATTATTATATCCAAGGGTCACGAAACCTCTCGCATGGTGGGATATATTGACCGCTCTCGCATGCTAGACTCTACCTACAATAAATAGATAATCTCCTCTATCAAGGACCAATACATCAGATATTTGCCTCTAGCAAAAGGCTTTAGGGAAAGCAACAAACAACCCAATAACATAAAATAGAAGGAAGGCCCATAAGCCTCAGCCCAAACCATCAGTAGTACTTTCTAAGACAATAAGGCTTGCAGGCTGCTCTCTTGCGCCTAGCAGTAGTGGGCTCTGTAATAAAGGATCTGGGAAAACATGCAAATGCAAGTGGTAAGAGATAAATTAATAGACAAGAAAGACAAGATCAACAGTGAGTATTCCAATGATTGCCAATTTGACTAAAAATATGCAATAGTTAAGAAAAAGACTATTTTTCTAACTGATAAAAAATTATATTAATTGTAAGGCAATCATAACATTATTGACGTAATAGAATATTACAGTGTTTAGTGGTAGCTCCATCCTTTTCTAAATTCAATCCATGATCAACATATCATGAGCATGAACAAATAAAGTCTTCACGTTTGGCGAGTGCTTGCTCAGAGCCCAAGCTATTCTATAACTCGCTCCAGGGAAATCTAGAGTTATTGCAGCAGCACTTGCTCTTTCATCCCAACCTTATGTAGGACCTTATCAAGTATTACAAAGCATGTCAGGTAATGAACATGCATGCAAGCTCTAGTACTGGTGTCAATTCATATGCACTATCTCAACTACCAACCAGCGTCTCCAATGTACTCGGAGATATCTAGGGATCACCTAATCACCACTCTATCATTAAAGACATCGAATATGATAGGTCACAAACTTAACGGGCTTTATAGGAGACAAACTATTGATATAATTAAAAACAAATGAATCTAGCATTTAGAAGAGGTTAAAAATATAATTTAATTGGATGAAGTGAAGGATAATCTTATATAAATGCAAAAGAGTAAATCGTGTTATTAGAAAACCATGGAGAAAGACATTTCACAGGTTACCAACAACCACAGCAAATCAGAAAAAATTTATAAATAATTTGTTAACGGAGAAGATCAGATAATGTTTGCCACTTTGTGTAATATGTACATTGAGCCACAACAATGGATTTCCGTCCACCATCGTGGAGATAATAAACCACCAAAATGCTTCTCTCTTCAAATGCCTAAAGCCCTAAACTTATTGTTTCAGAAACCTTAATTTCTTGAACCCTAGCCACCCCTTCCATGGCTTTGATAACCTTTATGTTGCTCACTGTTGATCTAAGAAGAACTATTACACCAATGTAAACCCTGAGCACATCTTACCTCAATGTCTACTATCTGGAAGACAAAGGAGATCGAGTCCAGAGTTCTTCGTGCACTTAGTTTGTAGATAATAAATACCCAAAGAGAAAACATGTTCAAGAAAATTGTTGCTTCCGGGCGTAAATTTAGATCCCAGTAATTAATTGCCAAACTAGCCAAGATATCACTATCAGAGTTATTTATACTCAGGGCACTCGCAATCATATTTACAGACACGGTTTCTAAAGCAGTGATTATCTGCGGTGAATATCATATCATATCTCAGTTAGAGGACACTATGCGGTGTAAATAGTTTCAAATGGGAAATTTCATATAGGGGTTTTGTAGGTTAGGCAAAGGATGTGACATGAAGTGAGTGAACGAACTAGATGAGCTCTGCAAGGGAACACTAAGGGAAGGAGCACACACAAATTCCACCGAAAATTGAAATTTGAAAAACGAATATTGAAGAAAACCAGATGAACTAATTAAAAGGAAGTGGACATAAATAAGCAGGAAGAGAAAATCTCACCACGTAGCAAGTTAAACGAAAATGTTTATTTTTTACTAATCTTTCAATCTCAAGCAATTAAAGTAATATGTATTCTTTAAATTTATTAAAAATTATATAGTATAATATAATATAATATAACAGACAAATAGACCAATTTATCATACTTAAAAGATTTTTTATTATACTTAAAAGTATAAATCTAATTTATTTAATTAAGTAAGCTTTTCAACAAATTTCCAAAAATAATAAATAGTCTAATATAAATTTATTGAATAATGTGATAATATATTATTTTATAATAATCGTGATTTTTTATTTGATATATTAAAATTAAATTTAATGTGATTTTATTTGGGAATTGAAACTATTAATTTATCTTACACTACAAAAAATCTGTAATTTTTGGCAGTCAAATGTGCATTTTTTGGTGGTTAAAAACCACCAAAAAAACATTTTTGGCGATTGAAATAACTGCCGGTTCCACATGCGCCAAAAACAGTTTTTGGCAAAAAATATTTGACCACTGGTATTTCTACTAGAACACGATAATCATTTACAAGCGGTTAAAAATTGACAGAAATTGCATTCTCAATCTTTTTATTTTAGCATTTATTGACAATTAAAAACCGCCAAAAATTACATTCCCGATCTATTTTAATATAGCATTTACCGACACCCTTTAACCACCACAAAGTGATCATAAAATAATTTTTGGAGTAAGCATTTTTAAACTTGTTTACAAAAGTATCATTGAGGATTAATAAAAAAAAAACAAAACACCCAAATTTTAGTGTTAATGTACCACAGGGTACCAATTATTATCCAACTCCAAAGAAATGGATAGAGAAACATCAATGATCGGGTACAATAATTAGCAGCACAACAATAAAATGCTTATTTGTGCAAGTTCACAGGTTTAACAATTAATAAACAGCTAGCTTTATCTACTGTGGAAGTCTTATGTGCAAATTAAAAAGAAAATCATAAGTGAATCTTTCACCAAAATCAAGAAGAGTGTGTGTCCATACCATTAGAGAGACATTGACATTAGTTAATTGAAAATGGAATCACCTTGGTCTGTGGTGGTATGGGGCAAGAGAAGCCCATTCTTGTTTCTTGCAAACTAATAGAAAGGTAAATTAATTAGGCCCAATAAAATGATTATGAATATTGAATAATGCAAAGAAACTAATGTAGCCATCTCTTTCTTTGTTAATTAAAACAAGAAAATTAATTAAATATCTAGGATGCACTAATACTCATGGCAGTGTTATGAAAAAAATGGCAGATGTAAAACAAAATTCAAAAAGAAATCAAGATTAAAAATCCTGGCACATACAGAAGTAGAAACAGCACTTACCTCCCATGTGTTTGAAATATAGGTACCTAAATCATCAATTAAAAATGAAGAACCTCAAATAGAAATATAGAAAGCTTCAAAGGAAACATTAGCTATGATATTCACCAACACATAATTATGATGAAACAGATAATTATTTTTCATTCTCAGGGTCAACAAGAAAAGTTGCAATCTTTCAGGCAATCAGAAGGAGTACAGTCTCCCTGTAACACGGGCAACCCTCCTATTAATTTAAGTACATGAAGGAATAAACTATACTAAGATGACAAATTTAGTTTATATTTTCAAGATGACATTTAACATCTCTCAAACAAAATATTTAGAAAACTCTTGATAGTTAAATAGTGCATGACTTAATCTAAAGCTATTTTTTATGCCTTTCATACTTCAGACGTGAAAGACCAAAATCACCAACTTGTTCAGTAACACATGATTAAGATATTGTCTAGCTTAATAGAGACAATGCCAGAAATCCTACAATCACGAAAAAAAATATGAATTTAAATAATCATTCTTAGTAAAACATTAATAATTACCTTAATGCCTCCATGTATGGCAATAGTAGAGAAAATAAATCTATGAAGGGAACGAGTAGACCATAACCCATTGCTAGAAAACAGAGAAGCCTATGACGGGAACTGCTTCTTTCCCTTTTTTGGGATTTTCCAAAATTATACAGGAATCCTTACAAATCCAAAATTAGAAAATATATATCTTGTTTTAAAACTTTACCACTAATTAAAGGCCAAAGACAAATAAATAGTTGGTCTTCTCATACCAATGAATAATAACAACAAAGAATGTCAAACTCCCAAGGATCTTTGTCACCCCATGCTATTAGAATCAGACAGTGAAAGAAGAGAAATTACACATTATTTATGTTTGTTGGATTTCATCATCTCAACCTTATATTCCTTGTTTTGTGGAGATGAAATTGACTGTTAAGATAGATGAGTACCTGGTAAAGAATGTTCCTCACATATTCTTTTGTGGAGCTAGTTTTATAGAAGAATTTGCCTACAGTAGTATCCCTACAACATATGATAATTAATAAATCCTTTGCTCAAGGCTTGAAATCTCTGAAATGCAGGTAAAGAAACTTTTGTTTCATTTTTACCTAAGCAATCTCTAGAATGATCTGATAAAAGGTCTTCCATCACAAATTTACTTCTTTATATGAAGCATACACCCAATGGAATTGTGCAAGAACTGAAATATTATTCCTCTAGTGGTCACTACAATGAAGTAAATCCTTAATTACTCTGTCGCAATCAAAATAACTGCAGAACCAAACAAACCTCACCTAGATAGAACATGCAGAGCATATACCAAGATAAAACTATGGAGGTTGAGTCTTTACTTGATAGAATGTATTCAAGTTCTTTGTGACCCTACATCAGACCCAGATGCTAAGGAATTATCACCGTTAAAATCTGCAATAATAAAATCACAAAATGTAACACTGTGTTCTCTTAACGTGTGATTAAAAGTGACTGAAATTAATTACAAGCGAAAATTTAAATTTAGTTTTATTGAGAAAATTTAATTAAAACACTTTGTATGATTTTATGTGACAAATTCGGATGAAGTTCTAATTAAATTAGAATTTTAATTATATACTGTATGAGTGAACACGTAGTCAAAAATTTGTCATGAACCAATCCTAATATGTTATTAACACAGTTTTCCAAGATAATTAGCACCTATTTCAAGGTAACCAATTTTGGTTAAACCTTATCTTCGTTTTTTAGTAAATCACCTTAACCATTTCTAGAAAAATTTTCAAAAGCCAAATTACCCAAAAATGGGCTTGCTTGGCCGGTCACACAAAACTCACCTGTGCCCAACGTCCAAATCAACGTATTTCCTATTAACAGATTGGTTTGAAGAGCCCCTGAATTACACGTTGATTTCTAACCTCCCTGGACTTGTTTTCTTCTTTTAAAACAAAAAAAATAAAATAAAAGACCCCTGAACGCCCTGAACGTGGATGAAGAAGTATATATATATAAATATATATATACCTTTATAACCGAGAAACAATAGACCCCCCTTAAATAAATCGTTGGGTTGGAGCCCCTGGGACCTTTTATGTTGAACGTGGGAAAGAAAATTAAACACAAGCACTCCTCTCCTTTCAGCAAAGTGTAACCGTGAGAGAGAAAGAAAAAAAAGGGTATGTTCATCCTCCTTGCAAGCTAGCTGGAACTTGGGAGATTAGAGTAGATCTAACCCACCTTGTGTTCATTTCTTCTTCTATTGGGGCACTCTTGCACACAAATAGGACTACAAGTAAAGGAGCTTATATCTCTACTCTTTTTCTTCTCATCTTTAATATTCTAGCATCAATGTGATGAACTTGAAATAATTGCTAAGATGAAAAATGCTGTTAAGAGGTGAGTTGTCTCTTAATAAGTTCTTCTTGTCTTGATTTTTTTTTCTGTCATAATTATAGAAGTATGGTGTGAATGAAATATGTTGGTTGCTGTGTTGTATGCAAATAATGTAAATCTTATGTGATTTGCTGATTTAGATGTGGGAAATAATTGTTGATATAGATAGAAGTGTGCATGTGTAAATGGATTTACTTATTTGATTCTTGAGACCATGTATACTGCAAAAATTTTGGGACTGATTTACTGAGTTATATGCTATTTTACCTGTTAAAGATTTCATTGATTTAACACTAAAAATTTTAAATGATAAAATTTTGATGAACTAAATCCTATATATATATATATATATATAACAACCACCGTGCAGTAATTGGGAAAAGAGAACTGGATGTAATTTATTTTTTTGTAACCTCGGCCAGCTAACGTGAATCAGCATTGCTTTTAAAAAAATAAATAATAAATAAATACAAATCTGTTGCGAGACAGATTTTGAACGTTTATATATATATATATATATATATATATATATATATATATATAATATATTAACGTATTTAAATAAAACCAAAAAAAAAATGGTGCAAAATAAGTGACGTGAGGATTTAAAATATATATAATATAAAAAAATTTAATTAATTAAATAGAGTTGAGGGATAAGCTCTGTAATTTGTGTTTTTATAATTAATAATATTATGCTTTAATTAAAATATTGAATTTTATATATTAATTTATTAGGAGGATTTTTATGTATCTTCCTCTATTCTAATATGTGTATTTTCCTACGTATAAAAGTATAATTTGTTGAGATAAAACTTCCCTCTTAATTTTCCATATTATTAAGTTATTAGAGAGGATTAATAGAATATAAAAGATTTAAGAGAGAAACTCAAAAGCTTGAGTTTGAAAATTTTAATAACACACTGTTATCTGCTAATTAACGGATAATGAGGATTGATTGTAAAAAATAGGGTGTGCATCTTGGCCTATGTTGAGTTGTTGTTTTTATTGTCGTTGATGATATGTACGTATATGCATGGGGTCCTATTTGAACGGTGTCGCGAGTAGGCACGTAAGTTGGGAGTCGGTGCATAGCTCTCAACCTAGTGCTGAAAGAAAGAGTGGGGTAGTTGACGATGGACCTTGAGGATAGATAGACGAGCGAATCCCACATTGAGGTCAAGGTCATCGCGAACCTTGTGCCATGGTAAGCCACTATCCACGTATGTCTATCCTGACGAAACTACTACCGACTTCCGCAAGATCAATTCATGGGCTCCCCCAATAGTTGTGCCTTGAAAGAATCCGTGTGATCCTTGTGGCTCTGGTGCTATGTTCAGGGGCGTTTCATAATGATTGCTCGAGTTGTTGAAAAAGTCTCCATGGAGTAGTGTTTACATGAATTGCATGAAGTTGTGTTGTACTGTGTTTATATATGCTTATTTAAAAATGTTGAAATCTCCTCTGATATTAGTATTCTCTCTTTCTTGAAAATAATTATTGGACTAGTTAGGACTCTGTATTTATTATTACCATAAGCTTACCCTTGCATTGTTTGCATGTGTGGTTTGTGCCTGTGATGATCTCTAACATTGTGTTTGTGGGAGTAGATGCCGAGACGACCAAGAGTTTTGAGACCGCTGCCCATGATTCGGAACCACGTTCACGTGGGTCCCTATCGCATTGACTTCCGCGAGACTACTGTGGGAGACGGTGGAGCTTGGAGGATCGATCGTGAGCTTCAGAATGTTTACTATAGGGGAGAGTTTACGCTTTCCTACCTGCCTACGAGAATTGAAGTATTTTTTGTGACTCTGTTTACATCATTAGAGTTTTGTTTACCCATCCTGGAAGATGTGGAGAGAGCCTGCTCCTATTGCCCGACCTCGTAGGAGAGCTGCTCAGGGACCTCATCCTCATCGTAGAGCTACTAGAGCTGAGGAGTCACCTGCTGATGCTCCACCTGTTGCTCCTCCTTCCTAGATGTAGTGTTTAGGAGTATGACCAGCCTAGGGTGTGTGTGATGTATTTTTTTTTCCTTTCCCTTTGTGATGTACTTTTGTTGATGGACACATTGATGTATATGCACACACACTATCTTTTGAGACACTTTGACGATGATGTTGGTCTGTAAGTGTCATAAGGCACAACCATTTGCACTTGATACCTTGTGATGTATGCATGAGTTATTTTAGTATGTTTTATGATTGTTTGTGCTTTATACGTCATAGTTTTGAAGGAATGAACTGTCGTATGTCTCGCCAAAAATAATAATTTTTTTCACTCTCTTTTTCACAAATAAATTAATATAGAGTTTTCATCTAAAAATTAAGTCTTCCGCATTGCATTAGTTGTCAGTTGACCATGTAACTACAACGGGTCATTACACAAAAGGTTAAGAGCTATTTAGTGACTTCTATAGAAACACCAAAGGTTCTTAAGAAAAATAATAATAATAAATTTTACATTTGAATCCAAATTGAAGTCACAGAATTGCAGAGCAACATAGTTTGATGATAGGTGGGAACATAGAAGAATGTTTCTATGATTATCAGCCTCGATTCCTTTTAAATTTATACTGCCAAAATTAATAAAAATAACATGCAACAACGGATAAAATTATACTGCTAAAGCTATATTCCAATCTTGTAATCTAAAACACTCCAAAGTTGACATCTCAAGCTCCCAAGTTATTGTGAAACCTTTACAAGTTAATTTAGGCAAATAGTTAATTTATCACCAATAAAACAAAAGGTTACAGAGTAATTCACCATTGATTTCACATGAAGCTGGAATTGTGTGGATGCTTTTTGATTCAAAGCCTCATTTTTAATGTTGTTTTTGTCTTTGCCTGCACCTTGCAAGCACAAAGCTGAAGGCAAACTCATTTAAGAGCCATAAGAAATCAGTAGTAGTAAAAGAAGATTTTTCTTTAAAAGAAAATTGATGTAGAAATAGTAATTAGTAAATGGATAAAAAAAGGTCAGAATAGAGAGTGATAAAATTTGATCAAGAAATACAAACCTTTGAACCTTTCCCTTTTCTTTATATGATTGATCATAGAAATAATATAAATTAGCAAAAAGATTGAATGCCAACTTTCAATGTCTTCAACCAAAATGATCAAATGCCACTGAATATGAACAATTAAAAATAAAAATTAAACGTGAAAATGAGAAATGAGATAACACACCACTAATATTTAAATTAAGAATTCAGCCAAACTTAACTACACAACAAATGTCAACGATTATATAATATAATCACTAGACTCATGGTCACTGTTTGCAAGTTTACCTCATGTATAAAATCAGTGCAAAATAGTAATGAACTTGATTTTTTTTTTTTATATTTGTTTTGTAGTACTTAATCTTTCTATTCAAACAAAGCAACTTTAGTCAAACTAAAACTCAATAATACTAAGATGGTTGATAAAATGGAGTAATTTAAGTTAAAAACATTTGATTGGGCCATTTGTTTAAGTTAAAAATGGAGTAATAATATTTCGACAATAATTTCCCTAAACAATTTCTACAATAAGAAAAAAATTAACGAAGAAATCAAAGAGAAAATTGAAACAATGGGAACTGACCTTTGATTTCCCCAAAATCATGAAGCTCACATTAGATCTAGAACCTTTAAGACAATTAAAAACTTGAGGAAACAATGAATACAAATCCATTGCAAGATTGGAGGTGATTCAAAACAAAAATCTAAAAGATGGCAAATGAAACCTTAGCAAATTGTGATAAACGAACCCTAAGATAAAGGTCCTGTGTGAAATGTTGGATGCAAGAACCCTAAGTTGAAGATTCACTAAGAGACAAATCACAATTACAGCTCGATTGAAGAACCCTAAGAGGTTGTTGATGCGGATTACCCCCGATTTGGATCTCAATTCGCTCACTCTTTCATTGTGGAGGTGAATGCTTGGGATAGGACGGAGAAAGAAGAATGAAGGGTTCTAAAGTCTCGCAAGAGAGAGAGAGAGGAAGGGTTTCAGGGTTTGTTTGGTTCAAATGAGGGGAGGGGAGGGAAGGGGAAGGAAAGGGAGAGATTATGATTATTCATTTTGTTTTGTTAAGAGGAGGGGAGATGAGGGATTTTAATGGTGGGGAGGGGAAGTAACCCTTTTTTTGTTTGATTCACGAGGTGAAGGGAAGGATTTTAAAAATTAATTTACTTTGTACCCTTATAATTTTAAATTTTAAAACATAAGTAAGAAATATTTTAGTAATTATATTTGAAATGTTTTAAATCTCCTCCCCTCCTTTCCAAATCCCCCCAATATTGTAGGGGAGCAAAAATTAGATGAGGAGGGATTTGCTCCCTCCATCCCTCCTTTCCTATCATAAAAGTTGAACCAAACAACTAAAGTTTATAAAAATCCCTCCCCTCCCCTGCATTTCCCTCCAACCAAACACTATGTCAAAGTCTGTCACAAATCACTCCTTCGAAAAAAACTAATTGTTGATTGAAAAAATTAAATGATTAACATTATATTTTTTTTGGGTACAAAAATGATTAACATTATATTTATGTACACAATACATAATAAATTATAAATTTATTAAAATGAAAACTTACTGATTGTAGCGGCTGTGAACCGCCTTAATAAATATTTAAACTACCAAAAGAAGATCTAACTGTGGTGGTTAAAGAAACTGCTAGATTTCATATCATTTTCTAGCAATTTTAAATAGCTGCCACAAATTAACTGCCACTAGAAACCAATTTTTTTGTAGTGTTATAATGAGTAAGACAAGGTGGAAGTAAGAATGTTTTGAGGTGTATGTGTAGTGCAAATTAAAAACGTATTGACTCCAATAAGCAATTATGAAATTAAAATAATTATATGCATAGAGGTTAAAAAATGAATGTTATACATATGAACTAAAAAATATATTTCAACCTTATTTTTTAAGTGAGAAGTTGACAGTTGATTTATTATGAATTTAATATTAACATATTGTTAAAAGGTTTTATTATTTTATTTAGCAATATATTATCCTATTATTTAATATACTTGAGATTTATATGTTATAATATATATTAATTAAAATCATAGTCACTATCTTGTATGATATAGTGAAGGTGTGATTTAGTTTTTTTTTTTTTTTGTGGTGTATTTAAAATTTAGGGAAAGGGAATGATGCGCCTTAATTTTACCTCACCCCAAGGAGATGAATGGAGCTCGAACCTGCGATTTGTCGAATGTGAAACTTTGTCTTGTCCCACTCGACTAACCCCTTTGGGTTAGGTGTGCTTTAGTTTAAGTTAGCATTGTGATTAGTTAAGTATAATTAACGTATAAAATATTATTGGCTTATATAATTTTTTTGGTAAATATAATAATTTTTAATTTCAATTCTTGGTTAATCTATGTTTACTCTTCAGGAGTAATTCACTTTAGACCGAAGTTTGTTGCTATATATGTCTTTATTTCCTATGTAACTAGAAACAAAATTATGTTAAGGTTGTGGTTCTCCATTATTTAAAAGAACTTAATTTACCAATATGATTATACTAAGTTTAGTGAATCTCTCTTACAACAAATCATATTTAATTTTCTATTTAAAAAAAGTCCATAGACCACAATTAATATTCAATTATTTCTCAAATCAATTACTTCTGACGAAAGATATAGGCAACTGACAAGTGGCTAGCACTCATTTTTCTCATGCATTGTCCTAGTCACTCCTCACCTTACTTTCTTACGGACTCAATATTTACTTTTTGTCTGTTGTTTTTCTGAGGGCACTTTTTGTTTGTTGTTACTTTAAATTAGTTGGTAACTGTCATACCAAGCATGTAGATTAAATGGCATGAGCTTGATTCAAGCTTTCAGCTTAATTAGTGATTTAAAGTTTGAATCCTAAGTATACGACTACGTGCATTAAATACTCATAAAGAAAGTTTTTACTGCCCATAAATATTTAATCCTACTTAAGCAAGATTATTCTAATGAAAGATATCTATATTTTCTTTGCAAAAAAATTAGTTGGTAACCATTTCTTTTAGATGGAACTCTTTTATTTAAGAAAGGTAGTGATTGTTGGAATTTCACAGATGAATGTTCATACGAACCCCTTTCTCTACTTTTCAATGTTTTTAAAACTGGACTGGTCATTGAATAGATCAAGATATGACTTCAATGTTCAATGGTTCAACTGTAGTTGAACTGTGATCGAATCAGTTTAATCAAATAGTAATAATAATTAAATAATATATAAAATGAAATAAAATAAATATAATATAATAACTTTATAACACTGTAAATTAAAATAAAACATCATTTTATTCCTATTTATAATCCTTACTAAATATGTGTTTTTATTTATCTTAAAATCATTTTAGATTAAATTTTAACAATTAAAAAAATAAAAAAATTTGAAAAGCAATAGTTCAAACTAGTTTTTTACTAATGTTAGATCCGTTTTAATCGGTTTTTGAAATGGTTCGATTTTTAAGATTTAATGAACCAGTCACCATACTAGTTCCTAGTCAGACTTGTTGAACTGGCTGGTCCAATCCAATTTTCAAAACTATGCTACTTTTCATCTCTACAACATAGCATGTGTTTAATTTCACATTGTAGGGATTATATGTGTCACTACAATTTAGTTGCTAAATGCTAAAATTCAGTTGCTAATTCTGCTAGTGACCAAAATAGTGACCAAATTGACATAGTGGCAAAAACCTGAGTCGCTAAGCTATTTAGAGACCGAATCACAGTTTGTCGTTGTCTCGCAACCAAATAATTCGGTCGCTATAAAAAATTGTTCCATCACCATCGTTTTGTTGCTTTTTCCATGGGCACCAATTTAGCGATTGAAATAATCTGTCGCTAATTCAATCTCTATATGTATAATTAATTTTTTAAAAACTTTTAAAGTTAGTCGCTTAATTAGTCGCTATATAGTGACCGAAATGATAACGTTGGAAATGTGGTCCCTAAATGTCAATGTTTTGCAAACAAGGTTTCGGTTGCTAATTTAGTTCTTAGTTGATTTACACTTTAGCAATTGAAAATTTTGGTCGCTATTCAATCGCTAAATGTGTTTGTACAACATATTTTTATTGTTATTAGGTAATTTATAATTCTTTTCCTACTTAATATAAAGAATAAATAAAAATCTTAATCACACTCAAATAGAATTAAAATGTATATATAACAAAAATTGAAGAAAAAATATCTTGATAAATACAATGTATGTAAACTATAGAGTCACCATCAATAAAAAGTACTAACAAAAATATACAATATCGTAAAATGAAAATAAAAAATAAACATGCAATAAATGATCCTTTGGTGTGTCATCAACACAATCATCTTGAGCATCATTAACATGGTACTTAGTGTCTTCTACAATGGTAATTGTAAATTGGGGCCTAGCATAAGAAACTTAATCTGTAAGTGCTATAATATAAGATGTATATGCTCATTTTGCTTTCATATCCATGAGAGACTCTACACTAATTGAAAGGCATTCAAACAAGAAGGTGGCAAGAATCCAAACTCATGAATCCAATGATATAAATTTCATTTAAAAGTTGAAAATAATTATAGTTAAGGATATTCAAATTGATACTAAACAAAATTGTTGTCAACATGATTTAGAAGTTAAACATAACATTAACAATCTAAACTATTGTCTTAAGTTGTAAGTATAGATAAATCATTCATTTATTTAAGTATACATTAAACCCTTTTATCTATTCTTAAGTGACATAAGTTCATGCAAAATATTTTTAAATTAGACCTTTTACTTTTAAAAATATAGGTTAAGTACTCCTTCCTATAAGGTATATCACTAGCTAATTGGTTTAAATTTAACCTTTTTTAATTTATGTTTTTATGTGAAGTTCATATTATTTAAGGAGTATATGAGATTATTATAATGCATTAATAAAATATAAATAAACTTTATTATTCAAGTCCTAATAAATAATAATTTAAAGGTTTAACTAATATTACTTCTCTCTTTACTATGACCAATAATTTGGTTTCCCAATAAGTTATTTACTTCAATCAAATCTTCATTTTTTATAATTAAACCACTCAAGTTATTATTATTAATTTATCATTTAATTATTAATGAGATTAACTTGTGTGACACTAATTTACTAGTTTTAAACCGGTTTTGAAATCGTCCATTTTTTTTGAGTTAACAAACCGGTCACCAGACTAGTTCCTAAACAGACTAGTCGAACTGGCTGGTTTGGTTCGGTTTTCAAAACTATGATAATAACAATACCTAGTAACAATAAAAAAATTAAATAAAAAGTGAATCACCAATTTAGTCCCTGAAATTGTACATTATCTATTAATTTAGTTCTTAAAATTGTAATAGATGGTCAAATCTGTCCTTGAAATAAATAAAATGGAAAAATAATCCTGAAATTATAATGGTCGGTCACATTGGTCCCTAACATTAAAATGGCTTAATTTTACTTTTGTTCCCTAACTTTCAAAATGTCATGAATAACCATTTTTTTTCTCACGCACTTTGACTCTAAACTTACATAATTTTGCAAATGTTTTACATGTGACATTGACATTGTCACTGACATGGCATGGATTTGAATCATTGACAAATTCCTTCTCTACTACAACCAAAGTCACTAAGTCATTTTTTTTTTTGTGATACAAAGGGGCTAAAAGCCCAAACTAAAGGCCTCTAAAAAACAAAACTGTAGAAAAATCTACAAGCAAACAAATCTAGATCCAAGTAGGTGATTTGTCAAAGACATGCAACCCATCATCCATCCTTAGCACGCGTTTAGCCAGCAAGTCAGCAACTTGGTTTGCCTCTTAGAACACATGATTGAAACTAACAATCTGATCTTGAATAGCCATGCTTACCACATTGTTAACAAGAGAAAAAAAGAATGACTCCTACAACACCCATTGTTCAAGAACTGGACAGCAAGAGTTGAGTCAGACTTAATCAACATATTTCCCTAAACTTCTCTATCTCGAATGATCTTTAAACCATAGTAAATGTTCCAAAGTTTCGCTTGAACAACAAAACACTAACCTAACTTACACTAAAGGCACTAATAAAAGCTACAAACTAGTCCCTAAGTATCCCACCACAAAAAGCGATGTGATAATTCGCAGCAGCTCCATCACAATTAAGCTTGTAAGAGCCTTTCGGGGAGGAACCCATCGGATATAGGTAGGCACCTTGTGAGTATTTAACCTGCGAATAGTAGCCAAGTGGTTTGAAAAGGCATTCACAATCTCTATAGACCTGGCTTGCACCTCCGCTGCCACTTGATCAGGCCTCTGATCAACATGTTGGAATACAAATTTATTCCTCCTATGCCATAATGAGTCCAGGGTCGCCACAAAAGTGACATCCCAATCTTTCCATGTATGCGTGCTCTTGGACAGATTACAAGCAAGCTAGTCATGAGAGTTAGAGTTGAAGAATTCAACCATAAGCTCCCTTTAGTAACCTTCTACCACACATCAACCACCACTTCATAGTCCCTGAGCACATCAACACATCTTCATTGACTTTTTGCAAATAGGACAAGAAGGGTCAGATGTCACTTGCTTGCGGACTCTAGCCACATTAAAGTCATTAAGTCATTTGACTTGTTTAGTTTATATATATATATATATATATATATATATATATATATATATATATATATATATATATATATATATATATATATATATATATCTTTATTGCATTTCTTAATTGCTTTTTGATCCTTTGAGTGTATGTTTATATTTGTATGAAAAACATTAAAAGTTAAAATGATGAATTTATTAATTAATATTTTTATTTTAATCATACAAATTTATTTTGTTTAGTTATATAAAATTATTTATTATTTATTAATTATTTATACATAGTCCACCCTTTTATTTTTAGGGTAGTTATTTAGAAATAAATATATTCAATAAATAAATTTATAAGATATTGTATACTTTAACTAATAAATAATTTTATATAGTTTAATAAATAAATTTTTATAATTTGAAAATTTATATAATTAAAATTAAAATATTTAATCAATAAATTTATCATCTTAACTTTTAATATTTTTTCATACAATAAATTCAAACATATACTTGAGGAAGCAAAAGTTCAATTAATAAATGATAAAATGGTATATATAATATATTTTTTATATATATAAACTAAACAAGTTAAATGACTTAGTGACTATGGTGGTTGTGGACAAGAAAGGGGTCAAGGGTTCAAATCTTACCTTCAACACCTTCATCATATTCTAAAGGCTTAATTGTGCTTTAGGGACAAAATGTGTAAAATTTTGAAAGTAGGGGGCAAAATGCCACATTAGCATCAAAGTACCACAATAGTCAACCCTATCACATCAAAATGTAAGGGTCAAAATGGGCAAAAAAAAAAACAAAAACTTTAGAGACAAAATTTGCGAAATTTTAAAAGTTAAGAAGTCAAAAGTGTAATTAAGTCTTTTTAATTCTAGGGACTAATTTGATTAAGCATTACAATTTCAAGAACTAAATTAATTGATAATTTACAATTTTAAGATCATTTTGTCATTTTATTTATTTTAGGGACAAGTTTCCCTGTATATTACAGTTGTAGGGACTAAATGAACAGATAATGTACAATTTTGGAGACCACTTTAGCATTTTATTAATTTTAAGGACAGTTTGACCAACCATTACAATTTTAGGAACTAAATTGTAATTCACTCAAAAATAAAATATAGTATTAGTAATAATATTTTACTCTCTGAATTTGTATGACAATATATCTAGTTAGTCCCAAAATATATAGAAATTAAAAATTTTGAAACTGCTTACAATTGGTCACCTTAATGAGCACTCTCCTTGTACCCTTCTTATACCCTATAGTATGTTACGTGATTACTATTGTGAGATTGCACACCAAATTTTAATTAATTAATTAATTAATATATTATATTTCTTATTATTTATTAAAAGACATGCTTTTTTATATTATAAAATGAATTAAGTTATAATTATTAGAGTGACAATATATTTTTATTATAATTAACTAAAAAAAGTGTACTAATCAAATTGAAAAATAATAAAATATATTTAAAATAAAATGTAAATGAATTTTTTTGTTAAATATTATATTTTTATGTATATTTACCTCAGTGATTTAAAATTTTTCATTTCGTATAATTTTTTTAATTTCTAATTAGATAATTATTATTAACTTATTACGTAATTTACTAATTATTCACTTCTCATTTTATTAACAACTTAAAAAGGCAAATTAAGAAATACTTTATTAAAATTCTTCCACAAACAAAAATTATTAAAATAAAATATTTTTTAATTAGAATTTAATAAGATAATTTTGTTTTTTCTCACTAACATTAGTAATGTAAAATAAAATAATTAATTATCTAATACTAACACTTTCACTTAGAAAGAGGGAAATTAAAATAGAAGGAAGGAAAGTTTTTAGATATATTATAATTTGTGACCAATTTAAATCGGTTGCAAACTTTGTTGCTAAATAAATTTTCCTTATAAGTGACCGAAATATTCAATCGCTAACTTTTTAATTGGACGTCATCTAGCAACCGTACAGTTTTAGTAGCTATTTGTGTCATTTAGAAACCGAATTTCATGTGGTTGCTAAATGCAATTTATTTTTGAGTTTTAGTAACCATTGAATGTTTGGTCGCTAATTGACACTACAATCAGTCGCAATATCAGTCATCAAAAATATCAAGTAAGTTTTTTTTTTTTAAATTCGGGATAGATTTAGTGACGAAATGTTACACAAAAAATATTGGTCACTAAAGTTGTTGCTAATTCATTAACGTGACCAAACATTATTTCTGTCGCTAAAGCAGTCGTTGATAACGACCAAAAATTTTGGTCCCTTCATTTAGTGACTATTTCATCTTTTTCTAGTAGTGTGTTTTCCACGTCCATTGCCAATCAAATGCAGAAACAAGTGTACGCATATTTTCATACATTATGTTGTCTTTGAGTTTGGATATTTTTATTTATCTTTTTTTGTTTGTGAATTCGAATCAAGTCTGTGATCTCAAAAAACTATTTGTTATATGGATATTAAAGAAAGTACATTACAAGCTAAATACCACACAATTTCATGTGAATTGTAGGCATTATTGGTAAAGATGGCCAACTCCATCCTTAAAACACAAAGGACTAATTTCAAATAATCATGCCCTCTTGCCAAATAGTTGAAAATGTGTCATTACAATGGGCTAAAAGTTATTGGTAATGAGAAAAAATTCACTATAATTTGTTATTACTATGGGGCTCAAATTTGTCAGTAAATATTATTGATGGTTTTTAAAAAAGCCGTAAAAAATATCGAGAGTTAAGTTCATTGTAATATGTAGATAATAAGGAGGAAGATTTGAATTTTCAATGTGATTTACAGTAGGCGTTTCAACTAATAATACTGATGATTAATCCCTTAGTAATCTGTAGGTAAGAAGGAAATTTTTTGAATTTTTTGAGAGATTTAATGAGGGATATATATACATATATATTTCATATTTTTAATTAATAAACATAAATAAATTATATATATTATTTTATTTACATAATAACATAGTATTTATTTAATGCTTTATTTAATAATATTTATAATATTTATATACATAATAATATAGTTAATAATCAATTATACAAAAAAGACACAATTTTATAAACATATATCATTTAATATATGTTTATAATTTATACAATTATTTTATATATATGTGTGTGTGTGTTGGGTGGGATCAAGTTACTCTAAGAGTAACTTTTGGTATAGTTACTCTACTCAATGACTTTTGATATATATTGAATTTCAATGGTCCAAGCATTGAATATTTTGATATTATAACAACAATCATGCACACCAAATTTTAGGTAAATCAAACATTTGTAGCCAATTAATCTTATAGGCAGCATTTACATATAATTTATAAAAATATATTATATGTTAATTTGAATTTATCTAATAAAGTATCAAAAATTTTCAAACTTTATATAAATTTGTATACTTGATCTACTTAATAAAATACTTTAATTTAACGGCTGGATCATTGAAATTCAATATATATCAAGACTTATTGATTGGAATAACTCTACCAAGATTTATTTATATTAATATAATATTATTTATATATAAATATATAATTAATAATCACTTTCATAATGTCTTCTCTTATCTCTTTCAACTTTCATTCTGATTTTCCTTATTGCTTTTATAATTTTTTTTTTGCCCCACATTATTTTGATAACGTGGGAACAAAGATTTTCCTTTCTCCCCTTCCCTATTTGCGTGCCTATAATAATGGTACTTTTTGTTCCTATTTAGGGTTTCCTATTTATTCATTTTCTATAGTAATGGATCCTAATTGATTCAAATGTTTTGGTTGATTGGTTTGCTAAGTTTGTATTTTACAGTGAGGTGTTGTTTTCTATTTTGGTATTTTTTTTTCAAATTTTACTTTTCTATTTTTAGATATGGTTCCTAATCATCGTTTCAAACTTTGCTTCATGTGCATGATTTATATAAGTTATTGCAATTTCTATTTTGGCTTATTTTTCTGTGGTTTGCAATATCAAATATGGGATTGAGATCAGATTATCAAATAGTTTCATTTCATAAACCCTAACAATATTTCTTTTGGTTTGCAATCTTTTCATTTGAGATTCAAGTAATTTTTCTTTATTTATTGCTCCTTGTATTCTTCCTAATCATATCTCTAATTTTTTTGTTTATCCTTTTTTTTTTAAAGATTTCATTATAAATACAAATTCTAAAAATAGTTTTCATTATAAATTACAAATACAAATTTTAAGTTTGTTTCACTTTGCCCAAGTCTAATTTAATCCACTAACATTGGCATGGTTTTGATTTGCTAAGAAGGTATTTGAGTGTATTTTACAAGTATGTGAAATTTTTAATGGGTTATGTTGCTTCTTGTATTTTCGTTATTGATGTTTATTCAGCTTCAATGTGGTTTGTTTTGTATCTATGGTTTTCATGAGTTGTGTCTAGAAGGTACACCAGAATGTTATCGTGGTTTTTGCTCATTTACAAGTGATGTGTGCATTCTTTCCTACTATGATTGTAATGAATGTTATATATTCTATAAATGCATTGGTCATACTTTAGACCCTTAGATTAACATTTAACATCATCCACAATAGAGTGCCTTTTACTTTTTTCATTTTTTTATTTGAAATTATTGGAAGTCAGATCACATTTTTTTCCCTTTTTTATTGGAATAGCAAAGCATTCACGAACTAGTGTTGACCATTACATTTTTTTCTTATTTTATTTATGGATTAGGTTTTGTGTTGTTTCTTAGTATTTTAATTTTAATTTTTTTAGTTGCACCTACATTTAAGGGTTGGATTTTCCACCAATGGTATCTTTTTTTCACAAAAATAAATATAAAAATACAAAGATGAAATTGAGTGTGTTAGGATAGATTTTGTTATTTCTTTCTTTGAAAATGCATGCAAATTTTAAAAAATGTATGTGTTTTTCTTCTCTTAAAATTAACTAACAAACAATCAAGGATAAATATATATGATTAAAAAAGATAAAATAGAATGAGTAAAGAAAAAGAAGTTAGCAAAAGACTTTTTTTTTTTTTTTCAATTTCTAGATTATTGTTTGTCCTTACAAATGTTTTATACCTTTTACTAACAATTATTTCATTTTCGATGCTTCATTCGTTCAATAAGTTTGTTAAATAAGAGCATTTTTTACAATAAAATGATTACGTGTTATTATTATTCTATATCATATTATAACCTTTTTTTACCATACATGATTTTTAACATGACTATTTTATTTTTATTTTTAGCATATTTTATTTTTTATAATTTATTATTTAATATATTATAGAATATTAAAATATATATAATTTTAATTAATTTAATTACTATTAATTCTTTTATGATAATTAATTATAATTAAATATAAGCATAAAATTTAAATAAAAAATTTGACTAGTTTATAGCAAGCAAAGTCCACTATATATATATATATATATATATATATATATATATGTATATGTATGTATATATAATACAAGATAAGATAAATATACAAATAATATATAAAAAATAAATATAAAATAATATATATAATTTATTTACGCTTCATAATTAAATTTATGCTTAATTAATATATTTACAAATTGTTTAAAGTGGGTTAAATTCACCATAAATAAATATTATATTATTATTATTTTAATGTATAAATAATATATATAAGATAACTATAAATAATATATTTAATTTATTCACATTTATCGATTGAATTTATGGTTATATATATATATAAAGAAAGAGAGAGAGACCCAATAATATATGATAAATATATTAAATAAATTAATTTATGTGCATGTAAGGAAACACAAGAAGATGGTTGAATAAAAATTTTGCATATATTTTATAAACACTTTTGATGAACATACAAATGTTTTATCTTTCTTGAAAATAACTTCATGATAAAAGCTTTAAGTTTTAAAACAAAAGGCTTAATTGCACATTTTGCCACCTATCTTTAACGATTTCATGAATTTTGTCATCCAACTATTTTAATTGCATATTTTATCACTCAACTTTCAAAAATTTGCGCATTTTACCACTCAATTATTTTCTTTGCACATTTTGCAGCCAAACTTTCAAAATTTTGCGCATTTTACCACCCCTATTTGACATCGTTAGTTAATCGATGACGTGGCATTTGATTGTTGAAGTGGCAAGTTGCCACATCATCATTAGCTCGCTACATCATCGATCCACTTCAGTGGTCAACTTGCCATGTCAGCAGTCAACCTATCACGTCAACAGTTAACTAATGATGTTAGACTAGGGGTGGCAAAATGTGCGAAATTTTGAAAGTTGGGTTGTGTAATTAAAATAGTTGGATGACAAAATTCGCGAGATTGTAAAAGACGAGTAGAAAAATGTGCAATTAAACCAAAACAAAAAGGTTTTAGGTACGATGCCAACTTCCTTAGTTAATAATAAAAGTTATGGGATAGAGAAAAGCACATGGCTAATCTATACTAGTTCGTCTCACCTAGTGACTACATTCAATCCTTAACACACCATCAAGAATTTCACTATAAATAGGATTACAGGAAACATAGTTGTAGACTATTACAAGTATTTTCTCACTAAGTCTCTTTAGGCTCATCCAAGTATTCTTTCGTCCTTGCCTCTTCAGGAAATTACAACAAGTGTTCTTTCTTAACCAAGCCTTTTTAGGCTTTATGTAAATCACAAAGAAATACCTACAAAGAGTAATCACAGGCTATCGTCCTATAAGACTAATGTACAAATAAATAATTTAAGTGCTCACAGAGAATTTTTGTTCACAAAGAATTTAAAGTTATTTTTCACTTTAATCACTTGAATCTTTAGTAGTCTATGTAGTGTTTGTCTTCTACTGAGCTTTTATTGAGTTTTCTAGGGCTAGTCTTGACATTTTATAGTTCTGCGACAAAACAATAGATATGGCCCTCTTGTAAACAAGTATTTAAAATGATAGGTTTTATTACGTTGAACGAATAACATAGTTTTAACAAATCTCAAAAAGAAGTATCATAATTTTCATTAAATTTGCTCCTAGTTTATCGTCTACCATTCAATTTACGCCCCCAACAAAAACTACACACACATATACACATAATATGTATATATGATTTTTCAATAATGATTTTATACAATTTTATTTCTTATAATCTCTCCATTTTCTTTTTCTTTCTATTTATCTCTTCCTTTCTTATCATATCTCCTATTACATCTCACATTTTCTCTTTCTTTTTTTCCTATCTGTCTTACCACTCAAGATAGATACACCTCCCGAAAAGTATACAACTATATTTTCTAATAATTTTTTAAGGTCCCTCTATTTTTTTCTTAAATGTTTCTAGATAAAAAAAGAAAGTAAAGAAATATTATTTTATTGTTCAAAGTAGAAAATACATTATTCTTATAATTCTTAGGTTAAAAAATTAAATTTTGCTTTAACAAAATTTGAAGGCCAATTAAGCTTTTAAGACTTTAAACATGATATCTAAATGTAGTAAAGATGTCCTATCAATTGAACTGCTATTGTAAAATTTAAAACTAAATCTCCTTTCTCATTACAACATTACAGTCTTGTATTTTTTGTTTAATTTATATAATTTTGATTTTTGTAACATGTGGTCAAATAGTATATATTTTTTATTTATTGGTTAAATTTAATATATTAATTTTAAAATTATAATTTAATTTAATTTTTATATTAACCCCTCAAAAAAATGTTCTAACAATGTTCGTATCGTCTATTATCGACAAAAGATCATCATTTCAAATTAAAACTTACACATATTTTTGTTCTATATTATTATTCTAACTTTTAGTTTTAATTTATTTATAATTTGAGTTTTGATTTGTATTTCTTATCTTGTCAAAAAAGCAAACATTTAAGTCAATTATCATAGGTTCATTACATTTTGATATACCATATTTAGTTAAAAATTCATTTAGCATGAATTTATGAATGTAACACATTAAAAAAAAAAACAAGAGAGTGATATTTTCTTATCATGTCACATTTTAATTTGGATAGAAAAGAGACAAGAAACAATATAGTATTTTTAATCCATTTATGAAAACAATATAAAACAATATAAAAAAATATTACACAAATATATAAATTTTTAAAATTTTTTAGCCCTCTTCTAGTCCTAAACCCGAGGTCATCACCCCTCCAAACTAGGCTTAAGGCTGGCCTTAGAGTCTTGTATTGAGCTTTTATGGAGAGCTTGAATATGTTGTTTTAAGCCCTTCTTCATTCTTGGGGAATTACGAATATTGATGCATTTAATGCAGCAATAAATATTTTACCAACTTGTCACATAGGAGATCGTATAGCATCCCACTTATCTCCTTTCTTCATGCTAGCTTCGTGGAACAAGTATATTTTATTCTTTTTTTCTGAATCAAGTACTCTGATGCGTATTGTTGCACTGTCTTATCCCATGCTTTTATGCTTTTCACACATTTTGATGTTGGAGAGAGAAGTCTTCTGAATTTGTCTTGTTTTATTAAAGGACAAAGTGTTGAATCTTCTCAGATAAACTTATAAGCTTATATAAAATAAGTTATCCTTCTTTGTAGGATTTTTCCTTAGGACAAAGCTGATAAAACACTTGGACAGATAAACTTTGAAACAAAGGAACCTTTTTTACTTGATATAATATTAATTTGCTATGACGTATAGTACCATAAGTATTATTTTTTATTACTCATACATAATTGTACATTTTGGTTGTTGTTATTAAAACATCAGGGTTCATACATATATATATATATATAGGCTAAATCCACTGTAAATTACAAAGGCATAGCCCACCTTAAATTATTAGGGGGCTTAACTCTCAGTAATTACTATTGACTTAGTCGTTCATAATGTGACACCTTGAGTTTTACTATTTTTATTAAATAACTTGTTTGATCATTAATTAGGTGAAAATAATAAGAAAATGCGTGAATTTATTATTGTATGATTGAGTTTTAATGTTAATTTAATTGACACTTAGACTGTGTTCTAAATAGACAATGTAATTTATACTGACTTTTATAGACAAACAGTCCAATCTCTGTGATGATTTAAGTGGAGATTAACGGTAATTAATTATGCTTAGTCAATTTAAAATTTAGAAGTAATTCTGACACCTTAAAATAAAATCTTACTATTTTATTTTGTGTCAAAAACATTTTTTATCAGGAGTAACATTAGAGCAAAGCTAGAGGTAAGATAATGCTCAAACACCATTGAATTTACTAAAACACCCTTTTAAATTCAAAGACAACACAAAAGACAGAGTTTTGCTCTAAACTTTGCAAAATTTTAGAAATTTCATGGAAACAATCTATTTCTTACACACTTTCGAAAACCTTTTTTATATTGAAAAATCCAACCTTTTATCCTCTCAATAGATCAGGCCTCTCTAATGTCATTGGTGGAGAGAATTCCTTTTCATTTTCTTAATTACATTTCAAATTCAAAAATCCTACAGAACCCTAGGTATATAAGCTAACTAACAACCTTGAATAGCTCATTTTCACGCGCACACACACACACACACTTCCTCTCAACTCTCTCCCTTCTTTCTAAGTCTCACAAGGGCCAAACCACCGCCACCCTAAATCCTCCATTTTTACTTCCAATCTCTCAATTCTAAGTGTGAATCTCTCACCCTAATGAAAGTTCCTACCTTTCTCCTTCCAATTCCTCTTTTCTCCAAACTTTAATTAAGGACTAAGATAAGCATCCCCCCCTTTATTTTTCTCTCCTATTTGGTTCAAAATATGCATCTCTTTCCTCTAATTTTTGTTTCAAAAGTTTGATTCTTGAACCTCCATTAGGTTCTTAATTTGTGATTGAGTTTGGAAGGCCGAAGCTTGCTACATTATGGACTTTCTCTTGAGTTAAGGAGAGATGAAAGCTCAACTCCATGGACACAATTTGGACTTGTGTCTTTTTGTGTGTTTCATGAACCATAACACTAAGGTTTGGCCTTTTATTGGATGTCTTTTTGAAAAACATGTTTTTTGATTGATAAACTTTGATTCTTTGTATGTTTTGTGCTATGAAAATAATTGTTGTGCCATTGTTTTGTTTCGCCTAATATGATATATGCTTTCTAAATTTGCTTTAAGCATGAATATTGATGATTTATGACATTGTGTTGGATAAATTTTGTTATGATATGAAAGTTGATTTCTTGGACATTTGGACTTGGTTTTGATGAAGAAAAATGGCACCTATAGACTTGGTTATTAAAACATTCATAAAACTTTATTTAAATGGTGGAAAGTTGATTAAAAACCTTAAAAATGCAATACAAAAGAAGATAATGAAGGAATATGCTATTTAGAAACTAACGAAAATTTATTTGGACTTAAACAAAGGCAAATAATTTTGTGTAAGCCCTCATATAGTAGGATTAACTATTTAATAGTACTTAAGGACCCCTTAGATCAAAGTATTAGGCTTTGATAAAAGATTGGTGCAAGAAAAATCTTAACTGGACTAATATAATGGTTAAAAAGTGAAAAGTAATATACCAAGGGTAAAATTGTAATTTTTGGATTTACAATTTAAAATATGATATGAAATATTAAAATTTAATTAAGACACTTTAATTAAGCCCTAAATTGAAAAGAATTAAGAAGTTAAACCTAAGATAATAGAAATGGTAGAAAACTAGTAATTATTTAAAGTTAAGCGTAAAATGGTAACTTTACATTTAAAATAATCATTATTCCAAAATAATATCACTTATGTAATGTTGAATTATTTATTAATTTTAGAGGTGAAATTAAAATAAGATACTAAATAATGTATTTGAAATAAATTCTAAAAGTTAGAAAAATGAATTAATTAATGAAAGAATTAAATATTAGAAAAAACTTTAAATGTAAGTTCTGGAATTTTAAATAAAAATTATTATTCTGATATTAATTATTTAATATCACACGTTAAGATTAGAGGTAACCCATTATAAAAGACGTACGGTCTAATATTTAATTTAGTAGGTATATATGTGTACGCTAAAATTTAGCATAGAATCAAATGCTACATAAAAGACATCAAAATAATTCCATAATGCCTTACGGGCAACTCCTATACAGTTGTTTATGTTGATTCTTAAAGTTAAAACAACTAAAAAAATACTGTATAAGTAGACGAGTTCTTATAAAAATTTAACCATTAAAAAAACAAATTTTCAATTCAATATGAGAATTCTTGTGTGAGTAAAGAGATAGAATAGGAATGGTGGCTAAAATGAGAGCTTTTGGTAAATAATGCAGCTTTCCACTGCAAAACAGCTCACATGTCATTCTAACAAATGGTACATTTGAATACCTTGACACCAGTTTTCTTTAGCCCCTCTAATTCCTTCCCAATTCTCAGGCCTCAGAATTTGTCCAAATATAATACATTTTACATCCCACTTCAAGTACACTTTCTTGGCTTCTTGCCGATCCTACGGAAAAAAGATATAAGAGCTACGCTAAAAAACATGTTCCGCTTCAATGAGATTCTGCAGACTGAAAATGAGACCAGTATTCCTTGACAAGCTTCCCAAACAGTGATCCTTCTCTCTTTATCAAGTTCATTGGCTCATCATACTCCACCAGTTTCCCTGAAAATACAATCAGTCATTTATTTTAATAGAGGACAATAACTAAAGGATCAAATGTCCAAATATACAATTAAGAACCTCATATTTTACATCTTCATAATTATGTATTACCAACGCTAAAAGACCAAATCTACTCTCTCGTTTTGTTACCCTCTCTAGCTATAGGTAAACTCAATAAGACCCACTCAACAACCAACCTATATTTTTTCTTTGGTCAAACCGTGAGGTATATTAGAATTCTCATGGGGAACAGACGAACAACCTTATTTGTCCTTATCTACTAATTACCAAATTACTAAACTATAGATTAGTTTGGAAAAGCATGTGTTCAATGAGAATAATGAGACAAGGGCTAGTTAATGTGCAACTTACCATCACTGATGGCAAGAACCTTGGTGCAATCCATCACAGTTGGTATCCTGTGCGCTATTGTGATCACCGTACAATCTGCAAACTCAGTCCTAATGGTTTTCTGCAAAATCAAATCAGTTGCATTATCAATTGATGCAGTTGCTTCATCAAGCACCAATATCCTACTTCTCCTTAGAAGAGCACGACCCAAACAGAATAATTGCCGTTGTCCCATGCTCCAGTTTGCTCCAGCTTCAACAACTGTATAACAATTTGTCACTAGTCATTAGTACTTAAGCAGGAATTGATCACTGCAAAGTTGTAACAGCAAAACATGAAGTGTACCTGAAGAGTCTAATCCTTCTTCTTTCTCTTGGACAGCCTCTTGCAACTGACACTTCCCAAGAACCTTCATGTAGAAGCTACAATCAGTCCACATGTACCATGGAACGTAGAGATAAACAAACATAAAACATAAAAGACTTAACAACATACTGAAAAATAACAAAGCATGTATTATTACCTCCCATATCTCTTGATCGGAGTGTTGTGATAAGGGGTCCAAATTGTATCTGACTGTACCATTAAAAAGAGTAGGATCCTGAGGTATAATACCAAAACGCGACCTCAAATCATGGAGACCAATGGAGCAAATGTCAATGCCATCAACAATGATTTTTCCACCTGCTGGCTCCACTAGACGGAACAAAGCACCTATAAGAGTGGACTTCCCACTGCCTGTCCGGCCAACAATACCAATTTTGTGCCCTCCTTCAAATGTGCATGTGATCCCACAGAGTACTAGTGGTGCATCAGGCCTGTAACGTATCTGGTTTGATATCAAGAATCAAATTATGTGCTTCAGTTCAAGATTTCAACTCCCATTTTTCAGGACATTGTGCAACTAGTTTTAAAATAGTAACAAATACCTGCAATTCATTTATTTGTACTCTACCAGCAACCGGCCAATTCACAGGAGGACGATTTCCTTCTATTACTTCTGGGGCTTCACTTGGTATATGCATATACTGATTTAGTCTCTCCACTGAAATTATATAATTTGCTATACTGCATTGACTTTGAATTGAAGATACTAAGGACATGTTAAGCGAGAGGCCATAAGAGAGAGCCATGCCAATAAATCCTGGAATAACGTCATATGTTGAAATGATAATACTTGCATTAGACTGAGCGGGAAAAAATATGAATTGCACAAAATTAAAAGAACACAAAAAGTGACATTTCAAAAGCAATAATAGCAAAGTCTCACCAGAGGTGAAAGTTCCAGGTGGAAGTACAACCATGCAAAGTGCCGCACATGCAAGAACAATTGCACTGACTGTTTCTAACCGTTGAATCAACCACTCATTTGCTGCAAAACTATGGAAGAAAGGGCTAGCATTGACATCAATTATATCAAGATTTTTCTCAAAAAAGCGATCTTCCTCCTCAAAAGCCCTTATTGTCACAGCTCCAGCAACAGATTCAGCAAGATGGTTGGCTACAAAGGATTTTGTTGTGCCATTCATCCGCATCAGCTCTTTTGCAGAGGCAAAGTAATATCTCTATATATAAGAAAATAGTAGGTTAGGATGTTTACTTTCCAATAAGAGTATTTTAAATCTTTGAAAAATGATTACTAAGTTACCAAAAGAAAAAAAATAAATAAAAGAGCTCCCATGGTAAATAATTATTTAGTGTCCCCCCATCCCCACCCTTTTTCTGAAAGGTGATAATGAAACCTTGCTACTAACATGCAATTGATGGAGCTCCAAATAATTAGGCATCAAATATAATTAAAATGTAAGCTTTCATTTGTTAAACATTAAAAACGAATATATGTATCATGTTTTCTACTCTTTCTATTACCTGAGGCAAATAGCAAGTATGAAAAGCAACATATCTAAAAATACCGATTTTCTGTATTCCATTTATTTCTCTAGTGAATAGTGACTTTCAAAAACCATATTATGAATTTTCTTTATGATTATTTTCTGGTGAACAGAACTTCCTGTGTATCAATGTCTGACTACCCATTTCTTGTACATATGTTTCCTTAATTTGTAAGTCAAACCCTGACTGAATCAGACACTTCTCATTTATTACTATAAATTTCAAAATTTTCTAGGTAGAATAAGTTTCAAAAACCTACAGTGTCTAATATGTCATGTATTCATCTAATGCCAGACAATAAAATTGTGTGGCTAAATATGATATTCGCAAGTTAGTTTAAAACGCAACACCAAATTATCCATGCAATGTAATCCAAGGAAGAATTCGTTTATTACCTGCAAGCAGATTGCAAAATAAATCATTGGTATGGAGACAAACAAGACTTGCCAAGTAACAATGGCTAAAACGGCAAGATTAGCATAACAATTTATAGTAGATCCCACAGCAAAAATAAAGCCGAATGGGACATCAAGGTCCACAAAGCTGAGATCTGAGGAGACCTAAACAAGGAAATAACAGTCAAAACATCAATGCTTCCATTCATTGCATTATACTGTAAGGGGAAACAAAAAGCTGTTTAATATGCTTACCCTACTGAGTATCCGTCCTAAAGGAGTGGAGTCATAAAATGACATGGGGGCACGGAAAAGGGAGTTCAGTAGCTGTAAAAATAATGACTTTGATGATCGAAGGCCCAAAGCAACTGTAATAAGAGTTCTTATCAACAAGAATATTGTTGAAATAACTCCAATCAACAAGTAAACTAGAATCAATTGCAAAGTGCTGACTTGAGGATTGTCAACATTAGCGGCCATCCATGAGTTTTGTAATATTTGGGCAACCACAAATGTCAGGAGAGAAAGAGCAGCCACAGAGAAGTATACATATCCTTTGTTCTGATTCAGATACTGTATATACGGTTTGAACCCTTGGTCTCCTTTTTCTCTCTCTTCTTGCTTAATCAATTGATCACCTTTTGATGCTTCATGATGCTGCTCCATATATGTTTTTCTAATTTCTCTACCACTATTTGAGTGTTTTTGGGAAGAAGTAACATCCACAAGCCGGTCAGAACCAGCAGTCTCTTTGTGAGCATTTACAAGGTCCTGAAATTCTTGGCTTGATCTCAACAAATGATGATAAGGAGCAGTGTGTAGGATTTCCCCATCTGACATCAACTGTGAATGAAGAAATAATTTCAGCCATCCTAAATTTAGTTAGCTGAAGATAACAAGAAAAAAATTCATAGCTTTAAACTCATTAAAATTTTACAACTATTAATTATATGCATAAAAAGAAAATAAAACAACAATGACATAACCATTGCTTTAAGATGGAAGAAATTACCAAAACAGAGTCAAATGCTGGAAGGAAATCAACTTGATGAGTCACGAGCAAGACTGTTTTCCCAGCAAGTCCTTCCATTATGTATTCCTGTCCAGTTGAAAAGTCATCTATCAGTAAAAAGCAAATAACACCAAGATATAAATGTAGTATCTGAAGAAAAGAAGTTTTCATTACATTAAACAAATTTCTTGCAGTATGTGCATCAACAGCACTGAAAGGATCATCCAAGAGATATATATCAGCATTTTGATATAGTGCACGTGCAAGTTGAATTCTCTGCTTCTGACCTCCACTCAGGTTGACGCCCCTCTCCCCTATTTCGGTGAGATCACCATGGGGAAACAGCTCAAGGTCCTTCAATAGTGAAGACCTCTGAAGTGTTTCTTGATATTTTTCAGCATCCATGGCTGCTCCAAACAATATATTCCCCCGTATTGTACCTGTCTGTATCCATGCTGTTTGAGAAACATAGGCAAACTTCCCATAAGCTTCAATCTGAAATTATGAAAAGAAAATCAGATACCTATTAATTTAATCAATTATCAATTAATAATATTACTACTCTAATGAAGGACAGAAAAATGCACTAGTAATTTGAATTTATGCACTAGATATTATAACACTGCTGGCACAAAGTGAAAATGTCATCCAAGTTAGAACCAATTAAAGTATCCCAAGTCACAAAGCTTATAATAGCCAAAAAGGAATAAAATCTTACTGTCCCCTGAGTATTTGGAACTTCTCTGAGAATTGCTGCCAGGACAGTTGATTTGCCAGAGCCAACCTCTCCACAGATAGCCACCTTTTGCCCAGGTCTAACCTCCAAATTTATGTTTCTCAGTGTTGGCTTTGATACATTATCTTCCCAAGAAAAGTCAGCAGACTTGATTAAAATTGAACCCCTCTTATTGTGATTGAGACACCTTTTCGTGACATTTGCACTCTGCAGTTCAGGTGCCTCCAGGAAGTTTATAATCCGAGTAAATGCAACTTCGGCCTGAATGATGACCCCAATAACATCAGGGATGGTTGTAATTGGATCTTGAACAAGGCGCAAAGTTGCCACAAAAGTGAAAACATTATTTGCATGTAAAGGAACATTAAGAAAGTAACATGCCCCAAAGGAAGCAGCAGAGACCAAAACAGGGGAGGACCAAAAGAGAATGATGTTGTATGCCGTTCTTAATTGCCGTGAAGACAACCATGTGAGCTCCTCATTCCTTAATTTCTCTATAGCATTTCTAAAGTTGCTTTCCCACGCATATAACTTCAACACCTTCATATTCACAAGAGCCTCAGAACAAGCCTTCACTCTCTCATCTTGTGCCACCATAAGTTTGCTTTGAAACTTGTGCTGTAACTTTGCAAGTGGAGTATTGCAAAGCACAGTAACTACTATCACCACCAAGGTGGCAATAGTTGCCAGCCCAACAGCACGAAAAAGTATTACTAATGAGATACATAGCTGTAAGCTAGTTGTCCAAGTCTGGTGAAACCAATAGGGAAATTCACCAATTCTATAAGCATCCACAGTCACATAATTCATTATCTCACCACCAGAGTGCAGCAGTCTAGCAGAATTAGATAACCTCAGTTGCTTTCTATAAATGGCTGCCGTTAGCAGCGACCTAACTTTCAGGCCAATAAGTCTGCAGCGGAAGTTCCATTGCCTTTGTGATAGGGATTCTATGTTTTTTGCAAAGAAAAGTGATATGGCCAACACAAAACCTTCATATTTGAAACCCTCGTTACCCTCAGCAACCAATATAAAAGAATTCAGAAGAAGAGGTCCTGAAGACAGAGCAAGTACCTTAAGCAATGCAAAGAATCCTGATATTAAAATTTCTCTCCAATGGCATAAAAGTATTGTCCTCAAAAGGGATGGCTGCGAGGATGGATCCTTCTGTTTCTGTCTGTTCAATTGATCCAGAAACAGCAAGTAACAACTTTCTGCTCGATCCTCCTCCCGCAACTTTGGAATGTCTTCATCCTGAAGTGTTTTCTCTTTACCCATTTTCATCAATGGATTCAACCACCAAAATGACATTCTGCTGAAGAATTCAGATTTTTCAAATGGGGATACATATCTAATAGAACCATTTTTATTCGACTCACCATATAAGGGGGCATAAAGACTTTCATCAATTTCACTGTCAGTGTCCCTATACTTGGATTCTTTATATGTGCATACTAACAACAATATTGCCCCAGGAAAAGATAGAATATCTGAAACTATCTCAAGGGATAGTTCTCTTCTACTAATTGCATAAAACAAGGATGAAGCACAGAAAACACCAGAAACCAAAAAGAGTAGAACAGAAAAAAGCGTTGACCATGCTCTTGGACGTTGTTTCAACTTAAGGCTTATCATTAAACTCACTAACAACCATGTCATTCCATGAAAGATTTCTAGCAACCACCAATTAAGAGGCAGCACAGTTTGGGTTTTCCTCAACCTTTCCTCTAAAACCCAAATGCCTAAGCACAGATGTGCCAACCCAAGAGCACCATTGGCTATGGCAGAAACTAGCTGAAAATATGAATATCTTTGCACCCGTGTTTGACCCCGAGATGGTTTTATCGTTGACTTCTGGATCATAATGAATAAAAGCATGATAAGCAGCAATACATCGAAGGAAGAGATCAACAAGTGGTTGATACAAGAGGAAGGATCAATGAGAAGCCTAAAATCATAACTGCAAGACTTTCTTCCACCCTCTGAACAACCAGATTCCCCACAAAACATGCTCCAAAAACCCGCCATTTTCCTTGACTTCTCTTTGCTGCTCAAACACTGTAAAAAACAAACAAAGGGCGATAAAATCATGCCTTTGTTGAGCATATCTTTGTCCTAAAACTTTGAAACTAAAACCCATAAATAGTTTATCAACAAGCTTTAGCAAAAGAAACACACTTGAAAACATGTCCCTAGCTAAGTTGATTTTTAAGAGCAACAAAAAACGGATACAAGGCATAGACAATAATGAAAATATGTATTACCTCTCCATCTGACAATATGAATAATTTTCTCTTACTAGTTAGATCAAGACTCTTACTCTAAAGAGAAATAAACTTGGAAATACAAATGTGCACATATAGTCGTCACTTATCACCAACAAGTAGTAGATATGATAATGGCAAATCATAAACAGGCAACACAAGTTAATTTGTTTTCTGAAGCGGAAGAGTATTATTAACATATTCTTTATCATTCTCTTATTAATACACACTCTCTTATCTGCTAAAATTCATGTGAATGTCATTAATTTGGAAATAGAACACACTATTTAACGAGACGCAAAGATTTCACCTGGAAAGAGTATAATAAAAAGGCCAAAAGTTACTGTTCATTACTCAGTAGAGAAATTCTAGCATTTCAGTGTCATATTTGTTAATCAATTATTTACATCCACACATTAGGGTTCGTTTACTTTTGTTTCCATTTTTTGATTTCATTTTCAGTTTTTACGTTTTAATTAATTAGAAAACTCTCACCTTGCTTTCAATCTGTTTTCTGTTTTCAAATATTTGTAAAAAAAATAGTGAAAACAGTAAAAGTAGTTTTTTTTTTGTTTTCTATATTTCTTCTATAATTCTTTAAAAACATAAAATAGATTGAAAACAGTTTTGTAATTAAAAAAAAAATGAAAACGGAAGGGCCCTATCCTTTCTCATTGTCTCCGCCTATCCCATTTGTTTTATTTCTCTTATTTTTCTATCAATTTATGACAACAATTACTTCTCTTTTTTTTTTTTGTTTTTTTTCTCTCCTTTTTTCACCTCCATATATCCCATTTTGGGGTGTAACTTTATCAAGTAAACCCCAACTTAGTCTTTATATGCGATAAACATTGTCACTCTAATCCCTAAATTTAAGTAAAGGAAAAAATATTTTCTAAAAAGTCATAAACCCTGCAATTTAGTGTCTGACACTGGATGCTAGATTCAGGAACTAATACAACAATGAGTCTCAAGTTCAGAAACTAATGTTTTAGTTTTGTTAATTTTAGAGATTAAAGTGACGGCACTTGCCACATTGAAGAACTAAGTTGGGGTTTACTCAACTTTATCAGAATCCTTTTCGAATACACTGAGACATCAAATAAAAAATAATTTCAGTTTAGACAGAAGGCGATGAGAGAGGATCTGAAGATTTTACACTCATTCTTAAGAAAACATGGAAAGAACAAAAAAACGTAAAAAATGCCATGCTGTTGTTTCGAGTCTGACGAACGAATGAACGAACCGTTGAAATTTTGTTATGGGGGGGGTGGGGGTGTGGTACAAATACAGGAATGGAAAAGGACTTATTTAACTTAATAACATAAAGTAAAATAAGAGCAAATGAAACATTGGGAATAAACAAACCTGTGACGTCGGAAACCTGAAATCATCAGTGGCTAAAACTAAAAGCGAGACGCAAATGTATTTGCCATTTTGAACGCGTTCTTGCTTTCGTCTCTTAGAAAAACCGTAGTGGACAACTTGCTCTTAAATAACCAGAAAACAGAAGTTGAATGTATAATTCCTTCTTTCTTCTTCTTCTCCTCGTTCTTGTTTCCTTTTTCAGTGTTGTGAAAGTGTAGGTAGATGATGATGATGATGATGTTTTGTTTGGGGAATGGAAAGGGTTGCTGGCTGAAGGAGAAAACGAAAGCGACGAGGTGAAGGAGAAGAAGAAGAGAGTGAGTGATGGCTTAAAGAATGAACGTTGCAGGGAGGAATGTGCATACGTGCATATATAGTAATTATCTGAGCTAGCTAGGTACGATGTCGTCATGGCTCACGTCTGTTACTATGGGTTATTCTTGCTCTGCAGCCGACTTACCTGGTGATTGAAATACCTTTAGGGGAAATATAACATTAATTCCTATATATAAAAATATTTATATTTAATTTAGTTCCTATGAAAATTAGTTTTTGATTTAGTTTTAGACAAAATAGGGTGTAAATTAAATGTCATTCAATCACAAATCTATGGTAAGTTTGTTGACCGATAATAACTATCTTAAAAGTTATATTATTTTTTTTTTATTAGCAAACAATGTAAAGTCTTTTACAATCACAAACTATTATATAGTAAGTTTGTTGACTGATAATAACTATCTTGAAAGTCATACCAAAGATGATTTTTAATTAGTTAAGAGTGTAAAATCTTTTACAATCACAAATCATTATGTATAGTAATTTTTTTATTGATAATAAATATTTTAAAAATCACACCAAAGGTAATTTTTAATTAGTTGACAATACATGCCCATTAAATTCTTAGTTTTACACATGTAATTATTTTTACGCTCCAAAATATTTATAATAAATTTTAATTATAATATAACTTATATATTCAAAAGTATTTATTTATCATACATTTTAGTTATATAAAATATATCGTTTGCATTACACAGGTTAAAATACTAGTTTGCTATAAATTCTTATTGAGGATGCGGGATTTTTTTGAATGTGTCTTCTCCTAATCTAATTTTTTTTACCAAAAGAAACAAATTAAAAATGTATTGACTACAATCAACGATGATCAAATTAAAAATATTTTAATTTATATAATCTATGGGTAATTTTTGATTTTGTTAATATTTAAAAAAAAAAAATATAAAAGATAATATACTTTAATATTTAAATCAAAATATTTAAAGCATAAACAGACGTTTCATTTTTTTAATTATTTACTTATTATAACTTAAAATGAAATAAAAAAGTAAAGTAAATAATATTAAATAAAAACAAATTAAAACTTTTGTAATGTTAGGAAACTTTTTATTATTATTTTAATATATTTTAAATAAATAAATAAATACCTTTAAATAAGGATAAATTTAATTTTTTGTATTAATAAGAAACTTTTTCATTTATTAATAAATTTTTATTATAATTTTTATAATTAAAATTAAATTAAAATAAAAAAGGAAATAAGGATAGTGATAAGGAAAAACATTTTTATTCTCAGCAATTATGAGTGGAAGTCACACTCAAATGAGAGAAAAGAAAAAATATATGTAGTTAATTAATCTAGAGAGTAACAAAAGTGAGAGTCGTATTTTTCACATTGTATACTCCAATTTATATAGAGAGAATATATTATATGAATAGAGATTAGATTAAAAAAATATGTATTAGAAGATTTTTTTTGCATATAAATCAAATTAAAAATGACTGTTGTATATATGAACTAAAAAAATATATTTGACCACAATAATTTAAGTTAGAAAAGTCAACCTCAAGTTATTATGAATTTAATTTCAACATATTGTTAATATATAAAAGGTTGAATTATGGGTAATTATTATTTATTCCCGTTTTCTTTCATATCTTTTTTTGCTTTATTTTTATTTCTTTTTTCTCATTGCATCACTTATCACATCTTTTACTTTTTTCTTTTCCTTTTTTTTTTATCTTTCTCTTTTTTCCACCTAATTTGGGTGGATGTTCAATGTTTTCCTTGCATTGTATTATTTAATGGTATATTAACAAATTTTAGTATGAGACCACAAGTATTTTTTACATGAGACAATTCTAATCAAGCAAGTAGGACCACTATAGATGGCAAAACTCTCCCTCTAAATATTTAATGCAATTGTATACCTAAGATTCGAATTTGAGACTATTGATTAAGTTAGATCAATCTCGTGTCAATTAATACACGAACTCAATGATATAGTATATCATCACATTATTTAATATAATTGAGTTTTTATGTTACAAAAGCTTCATTAAATAAAGTATTAATATAAAATTAGATAATAGTATTAAAAATTTCCATACTAACAATATAGCAACATACTTTGTAACACACTCCTTTTAACACATTTTTTTATTGGTTAAAATTTATTAAAAATTATAAATCATGAGTGAGGATCATTAAGGAATGATTTTCACATAATTTTGTTATTTTTAATAAATTTCAGTTAATGATAGAGGGTGTGTTACTAGCATTTCTCTTTAAAGTAGTACACAAACATCCAATACATGTATAAGCACATATACATACTGATAATCACTGTGGTAGAGAATAATCAATAATGTGTACTTAAATTCATCCATGGATTCATGGTACTTCAACTAATGGCAGAAATCTAAATTCTTGTGTTGAGAACAAACTGTCCACTTTCTAGGGAGCCTTTTTACATGTGTGAGAAACTACTTAATGGAAGATAATTTTTCACTTACTAACAATAAATAGAAACCTCGCAACATGCTATACAATGAATGATTTGACTCATCACATAGTCAAATCACTCATAAAACAAAGCCCAAATTATAATATTGATAAAATTGACAAATGTATTAATATAATTAAGCATTCCATAATTATTAAATAATAATCAAAATAGTATTTTAATTATCAATTAATACTAATCCGCATAATTAAATTCATGAAAAATATTAGCAACATTCTTTCAAACACTCTCTTTGTAACACTCTTTACTATTACTTGAAATTTATTGAAAATCACAAATTTTGATAGGTATTACTTCTCATTTAATGAGTCTCTCTCATTTAGAGGTAGGACCCTAATAAATCCTCATCTCATGATGTTTTAGTGCATGATTCACATGTAAAAACCTAAGAAAAGATTTATAAAAAGAAAAAAAAATGGAGAAAAAGGAACAAATAGTTTACTTTCTTTGTTTGTAAATAAATTAGTTTAAAAAGATTCTTTTCATACTTTTTGTAGGTAAAATAAAGCAAAGTCTTGCATCTGACAGTGCAATGTCTGAGATGCTAGATGACATCCCATGTCAAGTGAAGCCAAGAAAAGACTCACCGCAAGAAGCTCAGCATTGGATGTTGGAAGTATACTGGAAACGTTGTGTTCGATGTTAGAAGCATCAAAACTCCTTGGGTAGATCCACGTTCGAGATGACGCAATACTTGGAGACACCAAATTGGAAGCCCGAATATCATTTTCATGGAGCAAGAGTAACGTTTGTCACCCTGTCTGGCATGTAACTAACTGATGCCTATCCATTTTAAATTGTAGCTCGATGTCCCAGATGTGTAGCCAGCATGCGACACTGGTGGTAATTTGCTGACAGCATGAAATGGTTTTATTGACGTGTTTAGGCCTATTTCACTTCATATAAAAGCCAATACAAAGCTCATTTGCTTAGGGAAGGGATGTTGGAAGACGCTATTCACCTTCACTCACCTTAATTCTTAGGTTTTTCTCTCATTTCACCATTAGGGCTTCATCCCTTAGAAAAGGAGTGTGAAGATTTAGTGTATTCACCATTACCCGTACACCTCTATCTTGTATCACTTTTATCTTTCTCATTTTTCTATCTATTTAGTATTTTTAGTGTTTAATGAATCTTGTGAGATTCTTTTGTATGGATCTTGCAATTTAATGTAATTCCTTGTATTTTTGAGTAATCAACTCTATGCTTAATGCTTTTTCGTGGCAACTCATTGTTGAGAACTATGCAAATGCACACATAATGCAGAATCACATGCAAGTGGTCTGAATCAATGTTTGATTACTGTGTCTTAAGTTGAGTCTAGAGACAAGACATGTGTTCTTGAGAATTTTGATCTTAATGCTTGATTTAAGTTTCAATAGATCATGAGGAAGTAGGGTATTGAGCTTAATTCATAGAGATCTTCGCCAAGGAATTGGGTTGATCTAATTTCATGAGATCCAGACTTCAAAACCATGTTATTTTGGTTGAAATAGGGAAAAATGCTTGAGATGACCACAAGAGTTAAATTGCTAATTATGCTTTCTGCCAATATAACATCAATAAAAAACCAAAAACATAGTAATAGTTCATTTTTTGCATTTTAATTTGGTTGGCGATTTGTGGTGTGATAATGCAAATATATTGCCTGCTTCATTGATAGTTGACTAGTTGAATTGGAGCATTTTACTCCAATCCCTAAGAAGAACGATACCTTACTCACTAGGATTTTTACTACTTGTTCTACCAATGCTCTTGCTGTATAAGGGGTTTTGAAATTGAAATCAATAAATATTTACCTTACACATTCTACATTTGGAACCTTAACAAGTTTTATGGCGCCATTACTAGATATTGCACTATAAATTTAGTTCAATTAGGCAACTATTATGAGGCTTTTGTGAATATGTTCATATTGTGAATATTTGTACTGTATGTGTTTGTATTTTTGACTCTTTTGCACATATGCTCTATTTTAGTTATTGTATAATTATTGATAGAATAGGATTTTGTTATTACTAATTCTTTTGTCCAGTTGTATATTAGAGGAAAAACCATTGAAGTTGTCTTTGATCCTAAAATTGAACGAACAGTTCGTGCAATTTGAAAGCATCTTCGTGAAGAAGCACACAAGGTGGTGAATTTTGAGTAGAACAGATTGGGTAGCTACCAAACTTCACATAGGCAGTTTGACAAGATGGGTGAACCAGAAAAGGAGATTACGCTTGGGGATATGCTGATTCCCGCAAGTCATAGACCACTGTGTATTGTCTTACCACCAATCATGAAAGGAAATATGGAATTGTATCTTGCACTCCTAACCCTCATTAGAAACAATGCATTTTTTAGAATGGAATCCGAAGACCCACATTTATAATAAGGTAGATTAGACTGATGAAATAAATTCTATTTTATTTACTATTTCTTTTCTTCTAATTAATTTTGATGTGTGAGATTTTAATCTATTTTTTAATAATTTAATGATAAAAATATTTAAATAGTAAAATAGTAATGTTAGCCCATTCTATTTCATTTTTCAATTAATTTTATTTCATTCCATTCACTACTAAGTATCTAAATGTAACACCTTAATATTTCTTATATATATATAATAAAGTTTCTAAAGGTTGTGTTAGTTAGGCCTTTTTCCTAGTTGGGCCTTGGCCTACTATCTTATGCAGCCCAACTTATCTTGAAGAGCTCTTATTAGGTCTCTTAGATTCTCTATTCCCCACCCCACTCTTGTTTTCTCTTAGAACCTGTGCTGTCACTGTAGAGTTACCGCAGGAGCCTTTGCAAGAATTGCCACAACCGTGATTTAGAAATCATAGGATTTGTCGACAAATCATCTTCATCCTCTTGCTGTGGATTCGCTTCTTTCGAGATAAGGGGGAGTGAGATTATCTCGCTTATGGGTGCAGTAATAGTCGTGGGTAAAGGGGTTGACCCTAGATCCCAATTGTTCTAGGTATCTATTGTGTTTGATTATGATTGTGAAGGGGAATGTGAATTCCCCAAACCCTTAAATCCTTGGTACTAAATTCCTGTAGATTGATTATAATGCCTTTTTATATGTTAGGGTTTGGTATGAATTGTAATTATTGCTATTCATGTGTATTGTGTGAATGTGTTGGTTTTCTTGAGACGAATTTGATGTGAATTGATTGAATCTATGACTATTTAAGGGTATAATGAGATTATTATGAGGGTTTAGATTAACTTGATTTGGATAAGGAATTGAAAGATTAGGCTTAAATGAGAACGACTTAGATTGATAGGAAATAACTGTTTTAGAGTAGAGTGGACATTAGGATAATAGGACAACCTGTTAAGACAAAGGATGAATTTATAACCCTCAAATATTTTGATAATAACAAATAGTTAAATTATATATGTCCTTACATAATCGTCTGATCATTCATAAGCAATCGTCTGATGTTTTTAAAATGAATATTGTCTTATCTTTTGATTAGATAAATTTCGTAACTAACAAATCTGTGTGCGAATGTCAGAGTGAGAAAACGGACATGACAACTGCTAATAGAAAAGATAAGCAGACTGCTTTATCTTATCATATGACAAGTTGGTAAAAAGCATTAAATGCTACATTTAATGCTCCAATGACTCTCTTCATCAGACGAAGGCCGTCTTCTGCAAAGTACTCAACGGATACTTTTGGAGAAGCCTATAAATAAAAGAAGAGACCTCTTTCGAGTGGTTGTTGTTGTCATAGTTGCTGCTGATTCTGAAAAATCATGACTCTTTAAGAAAAGAAAAAGCTCTTGTATATTTTCAGATTGTAAAATTCCTTTGTACTTCATTGTATATTCGTCTGTTAAGACGTTAAACCCAATAAGGTAACTCACATGTAAACCTTTTTCTTAACGAGATTGGTGGAATCTTGAAGAGGCTTTGATTCAAAGAATACTTAGGTTTTTGCTTGGAGAGGCAAGTAAAAGACTACTTGGGTTGAGCCTGAAGAGGCTTGTGAAAAAAATACTTGTAACTTGAAAAAGTTAGTGGAACTTGGTTGTTGCTAAGAACTGGATGTAGTCTCTGGGGGAGACGAACCAGTATTATTCCTGTGTCTTTTCTAGTTTGTCTTTCAGCTTTCGTCTGTCTTATAAAGCGTTTTTGAAAAATCTTTTTGATCTTATTTCAGACGATACGTCTTTAACAAAAGTTTTGAGAAAATTTTCTATAACACAATTCAACCCTCTTCTTGTGTTATCTTTGTGTTTTACACAACCATGTGGAGTTTTAGTAGTTTAGGGAGGCCTTAGAAAGACTCCACCTTTGCAAATTAGGATTTTGCAATTTGCTAAGTGATGACTACATTCGTGCTTACCTCCCTGACAGTGTGTGTCAACTTAATGGTAAAAAACAAGTAGGAAAATGATCAAAGTAGGCTTCGTAGTCTTCATAAGAATTCTATCCCTAGATGTTAGCTATCTATTGGCATTGGAATCACTCAAAAATAATGTCTAGAACTCAAGATATGCACAAAATACTGCACCTATGTCTGGCTATTAGAGGGAGATGATGTGTCTAATCTTAAGTCAATTTTTGTCCATGATTTAGGCTAAATCAGCTCACAACTTCATATGAAATTGTAGATTTTTCTTTTATCTTTCCATAGACACCAAAATCACCTCAAACGCATCTCTGTAGCTCAAGTTATGATCCAAACAAGGACAAAAGGTCAAAACCTATAAAAATTCAAAAATTAATTAAGATTTCTATTAAAGTCCAATTGAATCCAAACATGCAAAACTCATCTAGGACACCAATATTAAGCCTTATAAACATTTAATTAATCCAAATATCAAGCCATAATAAGCATTTAAAATTGGTTTACTTGTGTAGTGATTGTGACTTGTGAGATTATGCTATGAAATGTATGATACGACTTGATATCATTGTGACGAGTGACCTAACCTGTTAGAGGCGAGAATGGGATTGGGTGATATCTAGTCTGTGAAGGACCTAGCCTGTGAGAGGTGAGGATGAGACTCACTTATTTGTAGATAAAAGGTCCAGAGGGACACTTGTGTGCATTATATGTATGAGACATGCATCATAACATTTGAGATGATAGAGTTTGTGGAAAATATGTATGAATTTGGATGGTGGAGGCCCTGTGGGGTTGTTTAACCCAGCCTTGGGGTGATTATACCTAGTACCCTAATGACTCATGCTGATCCTATGGAGTCGGGACGTACTTTGAAGGTTGGGTAATCCTGACTAGTCACCAGAGAATATCAATCTAGTGTAGAGTGCTAAGTTGAAGGCTTCAGTATGCTAATGGCGCTTCCTTATGGCTAGCATGTGCTCCTAGACTACTTTCCTGAGCTAAGATTGGTACCACATGCATATGGAGTAGAAATTAAGGATCATTGCATTTGCATGAGCATTCTTTTATTGGTGTGTTTGTTTTTTGTTGTGCGAAGTATGTGTATGATCTACCTGTTTCTATTGTTACACTTTAAGCATGATGTAAGATGTATCTCACTCCCTATTGTTTCCTTGTGTTTTTTCCTATGTGAATTTGGCGTACAACAGGTGAAGTTTTGTAAGAACCAGAAGAGTAACTTTGGAGTGAAGGCACTAGCCTTATTTCATTGTTTTATTTTAGTGTTTTTGGTTGGGACTTGTATAGCTTTGATAGGTGTGACATCAGGGCTAGTTTTTATCAGTTGATATGTTTGAGTTTTATAAATTACGTTTTATGTTGGTTTTATTCAGAAATTACATGAATATTGTGAAACAACATTTATGATAATTTATGAGACTTTATTGAGATGAATGAGTCGATGTGATGTTTTTTACCACGCGAAAGGAATTTAGAAACCCGTGTTTTCTTTTTTATCATTCCGTAATTTAAGATTTCTTTTTGTCGCAACAAACTTAACTAATAGATGTTTTTGGGTTAAAGGGTGTCACACTAAACATAATCTCCAAGTTTCATATCACAAGAGATAATAGTGTAATATATTAATTGTTAACTATATGTGTTAAATAAATGGTAATAAATTAATTTTTATATAATGTAAGTAAATTGTTAGTTTAACTAGTATTTTGGTTTGTGCGATGTACAGGATAAATGATTGTTTTTTATACCTAAATTTTATAATAAATAAATACTTTTGAATATATAAATTATATTATAATTAAAATTTATAATAAATAAATATTTTTGAACATATAAATTATATTTTAGATTTATGATATACAATTTATATTGTGATACAAAGGTTATTTTTAACTATTGATAACCTTTTTTTAAAAAAAAAAATTCAATTTAGAAATAAAGAAAAAGATAGTTTGAAAAAAATAAAAGGTTAAAAAAATTCCTAAAAATATTCTCATCAATTTTTTTTACTAAATATGCTCTCTTTCATGATAACAATTCTAATATATATATATATATATATATATAGAGAGAGAGAGAGAGAGAGAGAGAGAGGAGAGAGAGAGAGAGTGAGTGACTCTTGTGAGAATACTTGCTTATGTGAGAATATGAAAACAATTAATAATAACCCTTAGATTAATATTAAAAATAATAGAACGTTGAGATTAAAACCATATTAAAAACACCTCTTATGAGACCACCAATTGCCGTCGTCGTCACCACCCCTATAGGAGTTGTTCCCATATATATATCAACTTCTGTGAGAACACTTGTTTATGTGAGAATATGAGAAAACACATAACAACTGTTGGATCAAGATTAAAAAAAAAAGACTACTAGGATTAAAACCTAATTATAAACAACCATAAACCTTAAACTCTAAACTCACTTAAAACTACAACCATCACTGTTATTGCCACTACCATTATTGTCGTTGCCACCCTTACCGCCACCACCGGCGGAGAGGGGTGGCGATGGCAATAATAGTGGTGGCAGCAATGATGAGAATGGTTGTGGTTTTAAGTGAAACCACCATTATCGTCGCTATTGCCATCGCCTCCACCATTGTTGTTGGCAATAATGGCGAGTAGTAATGGTGACGATGGGGGTGGTGACGATAGTGGTGATTGTGGTTTTAAATGAATTTAGGGTTTAGCATATTTATAATTGGGTTTTAATCCCGAAAGTTTTTTTTTTAATTTTGATCCATCGGTTGTTATTAGTTGGTCTTATGTTCTCATATAAGTAAGTGTTCTCACAGGAGTTGCTTCATATATATATATATATATATATATATATATATGGAATCTTTTAGGAATTGTTATCTTGAAAGAGAATGTTTTTAGAAAAAATAAAATTAATGAGAACATTTTAAGGATTTTTTTAACCTTTTATTTTTTGCAATCTATCATTTTCATCTTTTCTAAATTGAATTTTAATATATTTTTTAAAAAAGTTGTCAATAGTTAAAAATAACTTTGTATCGCAATATAAATTGTATATCATAAATCTAAAATATAATTTATATGTTCAACAATAATTATTTATTACAAATTTTAATTATAATATAATTTATATATTCAAAAATATTTATTTATTATAAAATTTAATTATGTAAAATAAACATTTATCTTGTGCATTGCACAAACCAAAATACTAGTTAAATTGAAAAAAATAATTTTGAATGGAAAAAAGTGGAAATAAACAAATAAATGTTGACACAAAATCAATAATGAAGATCTGTGTTTGCCTAATAGTGTAACAACAACTCACACAATTTTGAAGAATACATTTTTTTTCCTTTTATTTAGTAATGTAAGAAGTCAATGTTAGTATTGTATCTAATACTACAAATATAATTAAAGACTTTGGAATAGCTAATGTATTTTTTCCTTGAGGAACAAAGTTACAAATTGATACTGTATTATACTCTTCTAAGTCTTATAGATACTTATTAAGTTTCAAAGATATTCGTTTAAATGGATACCATATTGAAACAAAAAAATGACAAAAATATTGAATATCTTTATATGACGAGACTTAATGTTAGGATTGCGGCAAGTGTACTGATCGTGCAAGTAATAAAGAAAAAAACAAGGGTTATTGTCTCCACAAAGATTGTGGTTTAATAGCAATGCTACTAATTAAGTGTCTTTTTGATTGGAGAGTTAAGAAAGAATTAAGGATTTTTGAATTTTTGGATTAAAAAGAGTAAAGAATAAAGAATGCAATTTAAAGATATTTAGACACTTAATGAATTAAAGCAGTTAGGTTTCAAAATCTTCTTGATTTTTTCCTAAGGAAATCTCTTTCCCTTCTAAGCCCGTTCTTGTTAAACAGTTTACGTTCAATTTCTCTAAATTAATTGAACCCTGATTTCTTAGGTGATAAACCTTTTGTTCCTAATGATGCACCCTAATCTCTTAGGTGAACAAAACTAGTCACAAGCATTAAGAGAAGAAATTCATATGAAGGCATACAATTTATCCCTATCCCTATTAAGAGTTGTATGGTTATTAAATTGGAACAGTTTAAATCCCAATTTTTCAATTGCAAGATTTAAATTACAGAACATTTTCTAATGAGTGCCAATTAAAGAAAAATCATTATGCATGAATTCAATAACTAAATTGCATTAAGAATTAAAGGACTCAAAAGAAAAACAAATTACATTAGGTTCCAATTAAGATTCATCCTAACCTAACCAAAAGAGGCTTAGAAACTTATGAAGTTACTAAGCACAAAACAAAGATAAAAAGAGAAAGATAGAAAAGCCATGAAACCTCAAGAAGTCGAATTTGAGTTCCGAACGTCTCATGTCAGAGAATGAGTCTTCAAGTTCTTCCTCGCTTCTGATCCTCAAAATAGTCAAAGAATGTCCCAAATAAAATAGCTTTTCTCTTTTTATAGTGAGTTTGGACTATCTAGACCATAAAAACACATTAGGCTTGCAATATATAAAGTTTGGAATGCAATGGGACTAGACGTAGGCCAAAATGGCGTCAGACGCCACTTCTTCAAAACTTCATCAGTGCCTTGACATGGGGTGCCAGTTTCTTAATCGTTGGGCACTAGGCATAGTTTTATTTGGCATCAGGCACCAGTTCTTCAAAAACTCTATTCTGCTTCAACGCCAGGCATCGCTCCTTACATCTTTTATAATTGAGAAATTCCATTGCTCTATGCTTGAAAGTCATCTTCTTCTCTTGCTTATTTTTCTTGTCTTTAACAAAATCCAAATAAACACGTAAAATCATGTAATTTTTAAATAAAAAACTACAAAAGCATTTATTGTAACACTCCAAATTTCAGGTACTAGAAATAAATTATGAGATAGCTTTTAGTAGAACCCTTCCTACGTGTTATTAGACAAAAGATGTCGTAAGAGTTATTGTTATTAGATCACTTATTATTATTATTATTATTATAGTTAACCAAAATATAATACAATACCAAGGTGATATATATATATATATATATATATATATATATATATATATATGGGGAGTGGGAATGCATGTAAGGGGATAAATTCATTTTACATCTACCATTTATGTAACACCTCATAATTCTAAAGTTCGTATAATAACACTTTCCTCGAGATCTCGGCGGCTCACACTCTACGACACTTCATTCTATGACACTTCACTCAACTTTTTGGTTGGTCAGAACCCTCCATCAATTAGAACCCTCTGTAGGTAGCCCTTTTCGAGACACCAACAATCAGCTTTGATACCATTTAGTAAACAAACACACATCTTATGTTCTAACACATAGAAAAGGCACATATAACAATCAAAGAAAATTCTTGATGAAGCAACATAACTTGGCTAGTCTAGCACAAACCACACCAAGTGCAACAACATTCCCACTTAAGGGTCATCACATCAATCAACAAAAGCATGCACTAAAACAATCTACATCTATACAGACAAGCATTTATGTAAGGACAAGGAGTTTGGAAACAACTACCCATCCTTCGCACAACAAGAAAAAGGAATAGAGCATGCAAACAACCAAAAACTCTATCACTTGGGGAACATATACCTAGGGTAAGCTCGTCATCCTTGTTGGTTTCTCTAATACTTGAAATGAAGGCCCACTACAGCTAGGGTTATAAGGTTGATCGTTTCTTCCTTCTTAGAGCTAAAACATTCCCTAACACTAGCAAGACACTTAGGTTAAGCAAACATACTCATTCATGGTTTTACGACACTTAGGACATTCTTTTGTTCTAGGACTCTTTTACATCTGGTGTCTCTTATTTTTCTCGTGTTCCTCGGGTTGGTGAGGTCCTAAACATTTCCTCTTCCTATTGACACGCTTTCACTGTGCACTCCTAACTTCCTTTTATGATTTTGCTCTACCTAAGGCCCCAGCTCCTACATATCCTCAGGTGCAATGAAGAATCAGACTTACGTAGTTCTTTGGTAGAAAACTGTTTGGTTGGTTGATTTTTTGTTTTTTTTTATTGTTATTTTGTTATTATTTTATTTTATTTTAGTATGGTAAAGGCATACTCAATAACCAAATTAGAAGTGCATCTAAAGTGGTTATCAATATACCTCTTAAGATTTCATAATAGTCAAATAGGAAGTGCATCCAAAGTGACTATCTAAAATCCTTTTAAAAAAAGAAAGTTTAATATTGTAAAACCCTCAATATTGTAAAAAACAAATTTTACAATTTTGTTCTACTTTCATTATAAAGGCATACTCAATAACCAAATTAGAAGTGCATCCAAAGTGGTTATCAATACACCTTTAAAAATTCTAACAATAGTCAAATAGGAAGTACATCCTAAGTAACTATCACTAGAAGCTTTATTACTTAAGACATATTTTATTATTTTATTTTATTATATAATATCATTATTATTTAAAAAAATGATAATCAAGTAAGAAGTGCATCTTAAGTGATTATTGTTATTATTAAAAACTTTAATAATATCCAAATAGGAAGTGTATCCTAAGTGGCTATTATTAAGTGTAATTATTTATTTATAAAAAAAAAATTATTAGTTGTTGTTTTACCATTCTCATGTTAAAAAGGAATTTCAGGAAGCATATGGAAACTTTAGTAGAAAACACCTTTTAATTGTAACAAAAAATGAACATTTTGATTATTAGATATTTTACAAAGGGTTAAAACAAAAGGTCTTAGAAAAAGGATTCACAGTGTTTTGTGTTGCTATTCACTTGACCTTCAAAACTTCCATAATCGGATCCGTCAATCAATCAATATATATATATATATATATATATATATATATATATATATATATATATATATATTTATGAAGGCTCAACGTACAAAAAAGAAAAAGAAAAAGTCAATGCTTCGTTCTTCATAGGTGGGCCAATTCATTGCATCTAAACCTTTCAATTTATTGTGAGGCCCAATCTACGGTGGGCATAGTGCCTTTTATCCAAAAGGCAAAAATCCGAGCCCCTAGAGGACCTAAGCGCCACTGCATCGAGAAAGATCGTTGAAGCAAATACACAGTATTTTTCCTAAAATGAATTTCGAAGCACCAGGGGGGGAGGGAACCCTTGCTGCATCATTGCCTAGAGATTGGAGGGAGAAAGGGGTTCTGGGAAGTTGGCACACATCAGCGATATCGCGGCACGACGGATCTGCGGAAGTGCCGTCGTTAGTTCACATCTCGGTGTTCGGACCTGCACATCAGAGACGATGATTGCAGAGGGACCATGAACGAGTTCGAATTTGAGAACAAAGCGCATATTAGCAAGATTCCAACACGAATCGGCACCATATGGACTGTGATTCGCACCATGAGCATATGGTATGTCAATATTAGCCGTGTCATTGCAGCGAAGAGAACGGGAACGACATTGTTGATTACCGCGTTGTGTTCACTTGTTATCGTGTTGATTTTGGAAGTCAAATATTATCACAGATTAAGCAAGGAATTAATACAGCATAACACCAGATTGGCTAACATTCATATTGTTCGGTTTGGTTGATTATAAGAAAATCATGAACACAAACATTACTTTAAGCGTTAGTGTGATGCCGAATATGAAGAGATACGAAACATGTGCAAGTGATTTAAGCGGATACATGAAATTGGAATTGGCAATAACAAGCTTATCTCTATTTCTTTCAAACTAATTGAAAAAATTATATACAAAGCAAGGAAACTCATTCACGAAGAGGAAATCAGATCTACAAGATATAGAAGCGTGGAAAACAAAAAACGGAAATAGAATTCAGATGATAGGAGAATCAGTCATATGTTATCATGAGTATCAATATAGAATAGTACCTCCACTATTTTCTAATTGGATATCAAGAAGACTTCAGTGTTTATTCCAGTAGAGACACCATGTTCGATCCCTTTTCTCCCTTCTCTGCTTTCCAGCATTGTTCACGTGTCTTACTCTCCTCTTTGCTTCTTGCTTTTCCAAATTGACGTCCCCCCTTGTTTTGCTTTATTTATAAGTTCCAGAAACTTGACCTGCAAGTTTCTTCATTCTCGCTTTTCTTTCTGTTTTGCTTTTGTTTTTTTTTTTTCGCTTTTATTAATAATGGACCTGGGTTTGCTGTTTTTGGATGAGCCCATAACAAAAACCTCTAACTTCATTTATTTTTCCATTTTTTTTAAAAGAGTAATTATTCTTTTATGACATATTTTCTCTTTATTATTATTTTTTAATTTTTGTTTATGTGTTATCAAAAAAAGTGGGCCAAGCCCAATATTTCTTTTTCATCTTTTCTCTTTTTGAACAGGCTCTATACACCTTTTAAAACTCAATTATCCTTTCATTAGAAACTTTTGTTTTATTATTGTATATTTATTATCATTATTTCTAAAAAAAATATTTAATTAAAAAAAACTTTTAACCTGGATAAAATTGGGTATTCACAAATATGATATAAAATATTAAAATTTAATTAAACACTCTAATTAAGCCCTAAATTGAAGAGAATTAAGAAGTTAAACCTAAAATGATAGAAATAGTAGAAAACTAGTAATTATTTAAGTTAAGTGTAAAATAGTAACTTGACGTTTAAAATAATCATGATTCCAAAATAATATCACTTCTATAATGTTGAATTATTTATTATTTTTAGAGGTGAAATTAAAATAAGAAACTAAATAATGTATTTGAAATAAATTGTAGGCATTAGTAAAATGAATTAAGGAAAGAATTAAATATCAGAGAAAACTTTAAATGTAACTTCTGGAATTTTAAATAAAAATTATTATTTTGATATTAATTATTATAATTAATATCACAAGTTAAGATTAGAGCTAACCCACTATAAAAGACAATCTAATAGTTAATTGGGTATTTATATATGTATACACTAAAATTTAGCGTAGAATCAAATGTTATATATAAGACATCAAAATAATTCCATAATGCCTTATAGCAAATCTAATGCAGTTGTTTATGTCTATTTTTAAAGTTAAGCAATTTAAAAATACTATTTGAGCAAGCAAGCTCTTATAAAAGTTGTTTATATAAATAACTATAACCAGAGTTACTTAATCATTAAAAAAAACAAATTTTCAAATCAAAATGAGAATTCTTATAAAGAGATACAATAGGCAATGGCTAAAATGAGAGCTTTTGGTAAATAATGCAACTTTCCACTACGAAACAGCTCACACGTCATTCTAGAAAATGGTACATTTGAATACCCTAGCACCGTTTCTTTAGTCCCTCTAATTCCATCCCAATTCTCAAGCCTCAGTTTGTCCAAATATAACACATTTTACATCCTACTTCTAAGTACATTTTCCTGGCTTCTAATGAGATTCTGCAGACTGAAAATGAGACCAGTATTCCTTGACAAGTTTCCCAAACAGTGATCCTTCTCTCTTTATCAAGTTCATTGGCTCATCATACTCCACCAGTTTTCCTGAAAATATAATCAGTCATTTTATTTTCTTAAAGGCTAAAATAGAATTTTGGTCTCTTATTTACATTTTAGGTTTCAGTTTGGTTCCTTAAGTTTAAAAAGTTTCACTTTGGTCCCTTATAGTATTTTTGTTAGACCAAATTGGTCCTTCTATCAGTTTTTTGGCACTAACGGTGTCAATTTTGGTTAACGTGGCACCTCTCACAGTTTGTCATGTGTCACTAAGTTGACCAAATTAATGTAATAAACTAACGGAAGGACTAATTTGTATAACGGAAAAACTTTAAGAGACGAAAAGTAAAACTTTTTAAACATAAAGGACCAAATTGAAACCTAAAATATAGATAAGTGACCAAAATTCTATTTTAGCCTTCCTTAAAAGACAATAAGGTTAAAATATACTTCTAGTCCCTTATCTTTTTACTAAAATTTGTTTTGGTCCTTTATCTTTTAAAAGTTTTATTTTGGTCCTTTTAACTCTCAAATTTGGATTAATGTTGTCATTCTGAAACAATGATCGTCTTTTATTTAGAGACATGGTTTTAAACCCTTTTTTGACCAATTCAAGACGTAAAATTTGTCTCATTAAATTCATATACATGAAAACTATGAAATTCAACTAATGTTTGAATCAAAAAGAGCAACAAACATGCTGAAAATCGCATGAAAAGTAAGCTCCACAAACAACCAAACAAGAATTTGGTATTAGATTTTTTTAATTATCTGGTTGCTTGTGACACTCACTTTTCACTCAATTTTTATCATGTTTATGGCCTCGTTTGGTTCAAATATTAATTGAGTTTCATAATTTTAATGTAGGTGAATCTCATTGAACAAGTTTTACATCTTCAATTGGTCAAAAAAAGATTCAAATCATGTCTAAAAATTGAAAATGTCACTGTTTCGGAAGGATAACATTAACTCAAAGTTGAGAGTTAAAGGACCAAAATGAATCTTTTAAAAGACAAAGGATCAAAACAAATTTTAGTAAAAAGACAAGGGATCAAAAGTATATTCTAGCCAAACAATAACTAAAGGATCAAATGTTCAAATGTGTGATCAAGTACCTCAAATTTTACATTTTCATAATTTTGTATGATCAAAGCTAAAAAACTAAATATACTATCTCAAATTTTACTACCCTCTCTAGCTATAGGAAAACTCAAGAAGACCTACTCAATTACCAACCTATATTTTTTCTTTGCTCAAACCGTGAGGTATATTAGAATTCTCATGGGTAACACATGAACAACCTTGTTTGTCCTCTTAACTACTAATTGCTAAGTGACTGAATTATAGATTAGTTTGGAAAAGCATGTGTTCAATGAGAATGATGAGAGAAGGGGTAGTTAATGTGCAACTTACCATCACTGATGGCAAGAACCTTGGTGCAATCCATCACAGTTGGTATCCTGTGCGCTACTGTGATCACCGTACAATCTGCAAACTCGGTCCTAATGGTTTTCTGCAAAATCAAATCAGTTGCATTATCAATTGATGCAGTTGCTTCATCAAGCACCAATATCCTACTTCTCCTTAGAAGAGCACGCCCCAAACAGAATAACTGTCGTTGTCCCATGCTCCAATTTGCTCCAGCTTCAACAACTGCATAACAATTTGTTACTAGTAATTAGTAATTAAACAGGAATTGGTCACTGCAAATTTGTAACAGTAAAGCATGAAGTGTACCAGAAGAGTCTAATCGCTCTTCTTTCTCTTGGACAGCCTCTTGCAACTGACACTTCCCAAGAACCTTCATATGGAAGCTACAATCAGTCCACATGTACCATGGAAAGTAGAGATAAAACAAACATAAAAAACTTGACAACATACTGAAAAATAACAAAGTAAGCATTACCTCCCATATGTCTTGATCAGAGTGTTGAGATAAAGGGTCCAAATTGTATCTGACTGTACCATTAAAAAGAGTAGGATCCTGAGGTATAATACCAAAACGCGACCTCAAATCATGGAGACCAATGGAGCAAATGTCAATGCCATCAACAATGATTTTTCCACCTGCTGGCTCCACTAGACGGAACAAAGCACCTATAAGAGTGGACTTCCCGCTGCCTGTCCGGCCAACAATACCAATTTTGTGCCCTCCATCAAACGTGCATGTGATCCCTCGGAGTACTAGTGGTGCATCAGGCCTGTAACGTATCTGTTTTGCCATCAAGTGAATTATGTGCTTCAGTTCAAGTTTTCAACTCCCATTTTTCAGGAGATTGTGCAACTAGTTTTAAAATAGTAACAAATACCTGCAATTCATTTATTTGTACTCTACCAGCAACTGGCCAACTCGCAGGAGGACGATTTCCTTCTATTACTTCTGGGGCTTCACTTGGTATATGCATATACTGATTTAGCCTCTCCACTGATATTATATAATTCCCTATATTGCATTGATTTTGAATTGAAAATACTAAGGACATGTTAAGAGAGAGGCCAGAAGAGAGAGCCATGCCAATAAATCCTGGAATGACATCATATGTTGAAAATTATAATACTTGCATTAGACCGAGCGGGAAAAAACATGATTTGCACAACATTAAAAGAACACTAAAAGTGACATTTCAAAAGCAACAATAGCAAAAGTCTCACCAGAGGTGAAAGTTCCAGGTGGAAGTACAACCATGCAAAGTGCCGCAGATGCAAGAACAATTGCACTGACTGTTTCTAACCGTTGAATCAACCACTCATTTGCTGCAAAACTATGGAAGAAAGGGCTAGCATTGACATCAATTAGATCAAGATTTTTCTCAAAAAAACGATCTTCCTCCTCAAAAGCCCTTATTGTCACAGCTCCAGCAACAGATTCAGCAAGATGGTTAGCTACAAAGGATTTTGTTGTGCCATTCATCCGCATCAGCTCTTTTGCAGAGGCAAAGTAATATCTCTATATATAAGAAAATATTAGGTTAGTATGTTTACATTCCAATAAGAGTACATTAAATCTATGAAAAATGATTACTAAGTTACCAAAAGGAACAAAAAAAAAAATTAAAAGAGCTTCCATGGTAAATAATGAGTGTCCCCCCATCCCCACCCTTTTTCTGAAAGGTGATAAAGAAACCTTGCTACTAACACGCAATTGATGGAACTCCAAATAATCAGGCACCAAATATAATTAAATGTAAGCTTTCATTTGTTAAACATTAAAAATGAAAATATGTAGCATGCTTTCTACTGCTTCTATTACTTCAAGCAAATAGCAAGTATGAAAAGCAACAATTCTAAACATACTGATTTTCTGTATTCCATTTATTTCTCTAGTGAATAGTGACTTCCAAAAACCATATTATGAATTTTCTTTATGATTATTTTCTGGTGAACAGAACTTCCTGTGTATCAATGTCTGACCACCCATTTCTTGTACATATGTTTCCTTAATTTGTAATTCAAACCCTGACTGAATCAAACACTTCTCAGTTATTACTATAAATTTCAAAATTTTCTAGATAGAATAAGTTTCAAAAACCTACAGTGTCTAAAAATGCAGGTATGAAATCTATATATGTCATGTATTCATCTAATGCCAAAAAATAACTTTGTGTGGTTAAATATGGTATTCGCAAGTTAGTTTAAAAAGCAACGCCAAATTATCCATGCCATGTAATCCAAAGAAGAAATTGTTCATTACCTGCAAGCGGATTGCAAAATAAATCATTGGTATGGAGACAAATAAGACTTGCCAAGTAACAATGGTTAAAACTGTAAGATTAGCATAACAATTCGTAGTAGCTGCCACAGCAAAAAAAAAGCTGAATGGGACATCAAGGTCCACAATGCTGAGATCTGAGGATACCTAAACAAGGAAATAACAGTCAAAATCAATGCTTCCACCCATTGCATTACACTGTAAGGGGAAAGAAAAAACTGTTTAATATGCTTACCCTACTAAGTATACGTCCTAAAGGAGTGGAGTCATAAAATGACATGGGGGCACGGAAAAGGGAGTTCAGTAGCTGTAGAAATAATGACTTTGATGATTGAAGGCCCAAAGCAAGTGTAATAAGAGTTCTTATCAACAAGAATATTGTTGAAATAACTCCAATCAACAAGTAAACTAGAATCAATTGCAAAGTGCTGATTTGAGCATTGTCAACATTAGCAGCCATCCATGAGTTTTGTAACATTTGGCCAACCACAAATGTTAGGTGAGAAAGAGCAGCCACAGAGAAGTATACATATCCTTTGTTCTGATTCAGATACTGTATATACGGTTTGAACCCTTGGTCTCCTTTTTCTCTCTCTTCTTGCTTAATCAATTGATCACCTTTTGATGCCGCATAATGCTGCTCCATATATGTTTTTCTAACTTCTCTACCACTATTTGAATGTTTCTGGGAAGAAGTAACATCCACAAGCCGGTCAGAACCAGCAGTCTCTTTGTGAGCATTCACAAGGTCCTGAAATTCTTGGCTCGAGCTCAACAACTGGTGATAAGGAGCAGCTTGTATGATTTCCCCATCTGACATCAACTGTAAACAAAGCAATAATTTCAGCCATGCTAATTTTCAGTCAGCTGAAGATAACAAGAAAAACAATCATAGCTTCAAACTCATTAAAATTTTACAACTATTAATCATATGCAGGAAAAGAAAATGAAACAACAATGACATAACCATTGCTTTAAGATGAAAGAAATTACCAAAACAGAATCAAATGCTGGAAGGAAGTCAACTTGATGAGTCACGAGCAAGACTGTTTTCCCAGCAAGTCCTTCCATTATGTATTCCTGTTCAGTTGAAAAGCTATCTATCAGTAAAAAGCAAGTAACACCAAGATATAAATGTAGTGTCTGAAGAAAAGAAGTTTTCATTACATTAAATAAATTTGTTGCAGTATGTGCATCAACAGCACTGAATGGGTCATCCAAGAGATATATATCAGCATTCTGATATAGTGCACGTGCAAGTTGAATTCGCTGCTTCTGACCTCCACTCAGGTTGACTCCTCTCTCCCCTATTTCAGTGAGATCACCATGGGGAAACAACTCGAGGTCCTTCAATAGTGAAGACCTGTGAAGTGTTTCTTGATATTTTTCAGCATCCATGGCTGCTCCAAACAATATATTCCCCCGTATTGTACCTGTCTGTATCCATGCTGTTTGAGAAACGTAGGCAAACTTCCCGTTAACTTCAATCTGTAATTAGGAAAAGAAAATCAGATACCTATTAATCTAATCAATTAATAAATTACTACTCCAATGAAGGACAGTAAAATGCACCCTAGTAAGCTGAGTTTATGTGCTAGATATTATAACACTGCAGGCACAAAGTGAAAATGTCATCCAAGTAATAACCAATGAAAGTATCACAATTCACAAAGCTTATAAAAACCAAAAGGGAATAAAATCTTACCGTCCCCTGAGTATTAGGAACTTCTCTGAGAATTGCTGCCAAGAATGTTGATTTGCCTGAGCCAACCTCTCCACAGATAGCCACCTTTTGCCCAGGTCTAACATCCAAATTTATGTTTCTCAGTGTAGGTTTTGATACATTATCTTCCCATGAAAAGTCAGCAGACTTGATTAAAATTGAACCCCTCCTGTTGTCGTTGGGACACCTTTTCGCGACATTTGCACTTGGCAGTTCAGGTGCCCCTAGGAATTTTACAATCCGAGTAAATGCAACTTTGGCCTGAATGACGACCCCTATAACATCAGGGATGGTTCTAATTGGATCTTGAACAAGGCACAAAGTTGCTACAAAAGTGAAAACATTATTTGCATGTAAAGGAACATTAAGAAAGTAACATGCCCCAAAGGAAGCAGCAGAGACCAAAACAGGGGAGGACCAAAAGAGAAAGGAACTGTATGCCTTTCCTAATTGCACTGCAGACAACCATTTGAGTTCCTCATTCCTTAATCTCTCTACAGCATTTCTAAAGTTGCTTTCCCACGCATATAACTTCAACACCTTCATATTCACAAGAACCTCAGAACAAGCCTTCACTCTCTCATCTTGTGCTACCATGAGTTTGCTTTGAAACTTGTGTTGTAACTTTGCAAGTGGAGTATTGCAAAGCACAGTGATTACTATCACCACCAAAGAGGCAATTGTTGCCAGCCCAACAGCACGAAAAAGTATTACTAATGAGATACATAGCTGTAAGCTAGTTGTCCAAGTCTGGTGAAACCAATAGGGAAATTCACCAATTCTATAAGCATCCACAGTCACATAATTCATTATCTCACCACCAGAGTGCATCAATCTAGCAGAATTGGATAACCTCAATTGCTTTCTATAAATGGCTGCAGTTAGCAGCGACCTAACTTTCAGGCCAATAAGTCTGCAGCGGAAGTACCATTGCCTTTGTGATAGGGATTCTATGTTTTTGCAAAGAAAAGTGAAATGGCCAACACAAAACCTTCATATTTGAAACTCTCGTTACCCTCAGCAACCAATATAAAAGAATCCAGAAGAAGAGGTCCTGATGACAGAGCTAGTACTTTAAGCAATGCAAAGAATCCTGATATTAAAATTTCTCTCCAATGGCATAAAAGTATTGTTCTCAAAAGTGATGGCTGCAAGGATGGATCCTTCTGTTTCTGTCTGTTCAATTGATCTAGAAACAGCAAATAACAACTTTCTGCTCGATCCTCCTCCCGCAACCTAGGAATGTCTTCATCCTGAAGTGTTTTCTCTGTACCCATTTTCATCAATGGATTCAACCACCAAAATGACATTCTGCTGAAGAATCCAGTTTTGGCAAATGGGGTTACATATCCAACAGAACCATTTTTACTCGACTCACCATTTAAGGGGGCATAAAGACTTTCATCAATTTCACTGTCAGTGTCCCTATACTTGGATTCTTTATATGTGCATACTAACAACAATATTGCCCCTGGAAAAGATAGAATATCTGAAACTATCTCAAGGGATAGTTCTCTGCTACTAATTGCATAAAACAAGGATGAAGCACAGAAAACACCAGAAACCAAGACGACTAGAATAGAAAAAAGCCATGACCATGCTCTTGGAAGTTGTTTCAACTTAAGACTTATCGTTAAACTCACTAACAACCATGTTAATCCGTGAAAGATTTCTAGCAACCACCAATTAAGAGGCAACACAGTTTGGGTTTTCCTCAACCTTTCCTCTAAAAACCAAATGCCTAAGCACAAATGTGCCAACCCAAGAGCACCATTGGCTATGGCAGAAACTAGCTGCAAATGTGAATATCTTTTCAACTGTGTTTGACCCCGAGATGGTTTTAACGTTGACTTCTGGATCATAATGAATAAAAGCATGATAAGCAGCAATACATCGAAGGAAGAGATCAACAAGTGGTTCATACAAGAGGAAGGATCAATGAGAAGCCTAAAATCATAACTGCAAGACTTTCTTCCACCCTCTGAACAACCAGATTCCCCACAAAACATGCTCCAAAACCCGCCATTTTCCTTGACTTCTCTTTGCTGCTCAAACTCTGTAAAAAACAAAACATAAAGGGCAATAAAATCATGCCTTTGTTGAGCAAATCTTTGTCCTAGAACTTTGAAACTAAAACCCATAAATAGTTTATCAACAAGCTTTAGCAAAAGAAACACATTTGAAAACATGTCCCTAGCTAAGTTCATTTTTAAGAGTAACAAAAAAGGATACAAAGCATAGACAATAATGAAAATATATATCACCTCTCCATCTGACAATATGAATAATTTTCTCTTACTAGTTAGATCAAGACTCTTACTCTAAAGAGAAATAAACTTGGAAATACAAATGTGCACATATAATCGTCACTTGTCACCAACAAGTAGTAGATATGATAATGGCAAATCATAAACAGACAACACAAGTTTGTTTTCTGAAGTGGAAGAGTATTATTAACATATTCTCTATCATTCTCTTATTAATACACACTCTCTTATCTGCTAAAATTCATGTGAAGGTCATTAATTTGGAAATAGAACACACTATTTAAGGAGACTCAAAGATTTCACCAGGAAAGAGTATAATAAAAAGGCCAAAAGTTACTGTTCATTACTCGGTAGAGAAATTCTTGCATTTCAGTGTCATTTTTTAATCAATTATTTACATTCACACATTAGGGGCTGTTTACTTTTGTTTACATTTCCTGATTTCATTTTCAGTTTTTACGTTTTAATTAGAAAATTGTCACCTTGTTTTCAATTTGTTTCTTGTTTTCAAATATTTGTATAAAAAATAGTGAAAACGGTGAAAAATAGTTTTTTTTTTTTGTTTTCCATATTTCTTCTATAAATCTTTAAAAACAGAAAATAGATTGAAAACAGTTTTGTAACTAAAATAAAATGAAAACGAAAAAGGCCCTATCCTTTCTCTTTGTCTCCTCCTGTCCCATTTGTTTTATTTCTTATTTTTCTATCACTTTATCACAACAATTACTTCTCTCTCTTTTTCTTTTTCTTTTCATCTCTCCTTTTTTCACCTCCATACATCCCATTTTGGGGTGTAACTTTATCAAGTAAACCCCAACTTAGTCTCTAAATGCGATAAACGTTGTCACTCTAATCCCTAAATTTAAGGAAAGGAAAAAATATTTTCTAAAAAGCCATAAACCCTTCAATTTAGTCCCTGACACTGGATGCTAGAATGACACCGGATGCTAGATTCAGGAACTAATACAACAATGAGTCTCAAGTTCAGAAACTAATATTTTAGTTTTGTTAATTAGAGATTAAAGTGACAGTACTTGCCACATTGAAGAACTAAGTTGGGGTTTACTCAACTTTGTCAGAATCCTTTCGAATTCACTGAGACATCAAATAAAAAATAACTTCAATTTAGACAGAAAGCGATGAGAGAGGATCTGAAGATTTTACACACACTCTTAGGAAAACATGGAAAAGAACAAAAACACATAAAAAATGCCATGTTGCTGTTTCGAGTCTGACGAATGAATGAACGAACCGTTGAAATTTTGTTATGATAATAAAAAAAGGGGGCGGGGGGAGCATTTACAAATACAGGAATGCAAAACGACTTATTTAACTTAATAACATAAAGTAAAATAAGAGGAAATGAAACATTGGGAATAAACAAACCTGTGACGTCGGAAACCTGAAATCATCAGTGGCTAAAACTAAAAGCGAGACGCAAATGTATTTGCCATTTGAACGCGTTCTTGCTTTCGTCTCTTAGAAAAACCGTAGTGGACAACTTGCTCTTAAATAACGAGAAAACAGAAGTTGAACTGTATAATTCCTTCTTTCTTCTTCTTCTCCTCGTTCTTGTTTCCTTTTTCAGTATTGTGAAAGTGTAGGTAGATGATGATGATGATGATGTTTTGTTTGGGGAATGGAAAGGGTTGCTGGCTGAAGGAGAAAACGAAAGCGACGAGGTGAAGGAGAAGAGGAAGAGAGTGAGTGATGGCTTAAAGAATGAACGTTGCAGGGAGGAATGTGCATACGTGCATATGTAGTAATTATCTGAGCTAGCTAAGTACGATGTCGTCATGGCTCACGTCTGTTACTATGTGTTATTCTTGCTCTGCAGCCGACTTACCTGATGATTGAAATACCTTTCGGGGAAATATAACATTAATTGCTATATAGAAAAATATTTATATTTAATTTAGTTCCTATGAAAATTAGTTTTTGATTTAGTTTTAGAGAAAATAAGGTGTAAATTAAATGTTATTCAATCACAAATATATGGTAAGTTTGTTGATTGATAATAACTATCTTAAAAGTTATACTAAAAATAATTTTTAATTAATAAACAATGTAAAGTCTTTTACAATCACAAACCAAGATATGTAGTAAGTATGTTGACTGATAATAATTATCTTAAAAGCAATAGTAAAGAAGATTTTTAATTAGTCAATAGTGTAAAATCTTTTACAATCACAAATCATTATATATGATAAGTTTTTTTATTGATAATAACTATTTTAAAAATCATACCAAAGATAATTTTAATTAGTTGACAATACATGTCCATTAAACTCTTAGTTTTACACATGTAATTATTTTTATGCTCCAAAATATTTATTATAAATTTTAATTATAATATAATTTATATATTCAAAAGTATTTATTTCTTATACATTTTAGTTATATAAAATATATCATATGCATTACACAGGTTAAAATACTAGTTTGCTATAAATTCTCAGTGAGGATGCAGGATTTTTTGAATATCTCTTCTCCTAATCTAATTTACCAAAAGAAAAAAATTAAAAAAGTATTGAGTACAATCAACGATGATCAAATTAAAAATATTTTAATTTATATAATCTATGGGTAATTTTTTGATAATATTTTAAAAAAATATATAAAAGATAATATACTTTAATATTTAAATCAAAATATTTAAGGCATAAACAAACGTTTCAATTTTTTAATTATTTACTTATTATAACTTAAAATGAAATAAAAAATTCAAGTAAATAATATTAAATAAAAACAAGTTAAAACTTTCGTAATGTTAAGAAACTTTTTATTATTATTTTAGTATATTTTAAATAAATAAATAAATACCATTAAATAAGGATAAATTTAGTTTTTTGTATTAATAAGAAACCTTTTCATTTATTAATAAATTTTTGTTATAATTTTTATAATTAAAATTAAATAAAAATAAAAAAGGAAATAAGGATAGTGATAAGAAAAAACATTTTTATTCTCAGCAATTATGAGTGGAAGTCACACTCAAAAGAGAGAAAAGAAAAAAATATATATAGTAAATTAATCTAGAGAGTTAAAAAAAGTGAGTCAAATTTTTCACGTTGTATACTCCAATTTATATAGAGAGAATATATTATATGAATAGAGATTAGATTAAAAAAATATTTATTAGATTTTTTTTTTTGCATATAAATCAAATTAAAAATGAGTTTTGTATATATGAACTAAAAAAAAATATTTGACCACAATAATTTAAGTTAGAAAAGTCAACCTCAAGCTATTATGAATTTAATTTTAACATATTGTTAATATATAACAGGTTGCATTATGGGTAATTATTATTTATTCATGTTTTCTTTCATATCTTTTTTTACTTTATTTTTTTTATTTCTTTTTTTCTCATCGCATCACTTATCACATCTTTCACTTTTTTCCTTTTCTTTTTCTTTTTATCTTTCTCTTTTTCCCACCTAATTTGGGTGGATATTCAACATTTTCCTTGCATTATATTATTTAATGGTACTTATCACATTTTTTGTATGAGACCACAAGTATTTTTTACATGAGACAATTCTAATCAAGTAGGTAGGAACACTATAGATGGAAAACTCTCCCTCTAAGTATTTAATGCAGTTGTATACCTAAGATTCGAACTCGGGATTATTGATTAAGTTAGATCAATCTCGTGTCACTTAATACACGAACTTAGTGATATAGTATATCATCACATTATTTAACATAATTGAGTTTTTATATGTTATAAGAGCTTCATTAAATAAAGTATTAATATAAAATTAGATAATAGTATTAAAATTTCCATACTAGCAATATAGCAACATACTTTGTAACACACTCTTTTAACGCACTTTTTTATTGGTTAAAATTTATTGAAAATTATAAATCATGAGTGAGGATCATTAAGGAATGATTTTCACACAATTTTGTGATTTTTAATAAATTTCAGTTAATGATAGAGGGTGTGTTACTAGTATTGCTCTTTAAAGTAGTACAGAAATATCCAATACATGTATAAGCACATATACATATTGATAATCAATACGTGGTAGAGAATAATCAATAATGTGTACTTAAATTCATCTATGGATTCATGGTACTTCAACTAATGGTAGAAATCTGAATTCTTGTGTTGAGAACAAACTGTCCACTTTTTAGGGAGCCTTTTTATGTGTGAGAAACTGCTTAATGGAAGATAATTTTTCACTTACTAACAATAAGTAGAAACCACGCAACATACTATACAATGAATGATTTGACTCATCACATAGTCAAATCACTCTTAAAACAAAGCCCAAATATAATATTGATAAAATTGACAAATGTATTAATATAATTAAGCATTCCATAATTATTAAATAATAATCAAAATAGTATTTTAATTATCAATTAATACTAATCCACATAATTAAATTAACGAAAAATATTAACAACATTCTCTCAAACATTCTCTTTTTAACACTCTCTTTACTATTACTTGAAATTTATTGAAAATCACAAATTTTGATGGGTATCACTTCTCATTTAATGAGTCTCTCTCATTTAGAGGTAGGACCCTAATGAATCCTCATCTCATGATGTTTTAGTACATGATTCACATGTAAAAACCTAAGAAAAGCTTTATAAAAAGAAAAATAAATGGAGAAAAAGGAGAAAATAGTTTACTTTCTTTGTTTGTAAACAAATTAGTTTAAAAGGAATCTTTTCACACTTGTTGTAGGCAAAATAAAGCAAAGTCTTGCATCTGACAGTGCAATGTCTGAGATGCTAGATGACATCCCACGTCAAGTGAAGCAAAGAAAAGACTCACAGCAAGAAGCTCAATATTAGGCGTTGAAAGTATACAAGAAATGTTGTGTCCGATGCTAGAAACATCGAAATTCCTCAGGTAGATCCACGTTCGATATGTCACAATACTTGGAGACGCCAAATTGGAAGCCCAAATATCATTTTCATGCAGCAAGAGTAACATATGTCACACTATCTGGCATGTAACTAATTGATGCCTGTCCATTTTAAATTGTAGCTTGACGTCCCAAACGCGTAGTCAGCATGGAACACTAGCGATAATTTGCTGACAGCATGAAATGGTTTTACTAACGTGTTTGGGTCCATTTCACTTCATATAAAAGCCAATACAAGGCTCATTTGCTTAGGGAAGGGATGATGAAAGATGCTATTCACCTTCACTCACCCTAATTCTTAGGTTTTTCTCTCGTTTCACCATTAGAGCTTCATCCTTAGAAAAATAGTGTGAAGATTTAGTGTATTCACCACTATCTGTACATCTCTATCTTCTATCACTTTTATCATTCTCGTTTTTCTATCTATTCAGTATTTTTAGTGTTTAATGAATCTTTTGAGATTCTTTTGTATGGATCTTGCAATTTAATGTAATTCCTTGTATTTTTAAAAAATCAACTCTATGCTTATGCTTTTTCATGGCAACTCACTATTGAGAACAATGCGAATGCACGCATAATGTAGAATCATATGCAAGTGGTCTGAATCAATGTTTGATTACTGTGTCTTAAGTTGAGTCCAGAAACAAGACATGTGTTCTTGAGAATTTCGTTCTTAATGTTTGATTTAAGTTTCAATAGATCATGAGGAAGTAGGGTATTGAGCTTAATTCATAGAGATCTTTGTCAAGGAATTGGGTTGATCTAATTTCGTGAGATCCGGATTTCAAAACCATGTTGTTTTGGTTGAAATGGGGAAAAATGCTTAAGATGACCACAAGAGGAGTTAAATTGCTAATTATGCTTTTCGCCGATATAACATTAATAAGAAACCAAAAACATAGTAATAGATTCATTTTTTGCATTTTAAATTTTGTTGGTGATTTGTGGTGTAAAACACAAATATATTGCCTACTTCATTGATAGTTGACTAGTTGAATTAGAGCATTTTACTCCAATCCCTAAGAAAAACGATACCTTACTCACCAGGATTTTTATTGCTTATTCTACCAATGCTCTTGCTATAAAAGAGGTTTTGAAATTGAAATCAATAAATATTTACCTTACACATACTACATTTGGAACCTCAACAAGTTTTATGGCGCCATTACCAGATATTGGACTGTAAATTCAATTCAATTAGGCAACTATTATGAGGCTTTTGTGAATATGTTCATATTGTGAATATTTGTACTGTATGTGTTTGTATTTTGACTCATTTGTACATATGCTTTATTTTAGTTATTGTATAATTATTGATAGAATAGGATTTTGTTATTACTAATTCTTTTGTCCAATTGTATATTAGAGGAAAAACCACTGAACTTGTCTTTGATCCTAAAATTGAACGAACAGTTCATGTAATTTGAAAGCATCTTTGTGAAGAAGCACACATGGTGGTAAAATTTGAGTAGAATAGATTGGGTAGCTACCAAACTTCACCTAGGTAGTTTGATGATATGGGTGAACCAAAAAGGGAGATTACGCTTGGGGATATGCTAATTCTCGCAAGTCATAGACCACTGTGTATTGTCTTACCACCAATCACGAAAGGAAATATGGAATTGCATCTTGCACTCCTAACCCTCATTAGAAACAATGCATTTTTCAAAATGGAATTCGAAGACCTACATCTACAATAAGGTAGATTAGACTGATGAAATAAATTCTATTTTATTTAATATTTCTTTTCTTCCAATTAATTTAGATGTGTGAGATTTTAATCTATTTTTTAATAATTTATTCATAAAAATATTTAAATAGTAAAATAGTAATGTTAGCCCATTCTATTTCATTTTTCAATTAATGTTATTTCACTCCATTCACTACTAAGTATCTAAATGTAACACCCCGATATTTCTTTTCTTGTGTGTGTGTGTGTCTATATATATATATATAATAAAGTTTCTAAAGGTTGTGTTAGGTAGGCCTTTTTACTAGTTGGGCCTTGGCCTGCTATCTTTTGCAACCCAATTTATCTTTAAGAGCTCGTATTAGGTCTCTTAGACCTAATTCTCTATTCCTCACCTCACTTTTTTGTTTTCTCTTGGAACTTGTGCCATCACTGCAAAGTTACCACAGGAGCCCTTGCAAGAACTACCGCAACCGTGATTGAGAAATCATAGGATTTGCTGACGAGTCATCTTCATCCTCTTATTGTGGATTCGCTTCTTTTGAGATAAAGGGGAGTAAGACTATCTCGCTTATAAGTGTAGCAATAGTCGTGGGTAGAGGGGTTGACCCTAAACCCCAATTGTTCTAGGTATCTATTGTGTTTAATTATGATTGTGAAGGGGAATGCGAATTCCCCAAACCTTAAATCCCTGGGACTAAATTCCCATGGGTTGATTGTAATGCCTTTTTATATGTTAGGGTTCGGTATGAATTGTAATTATTGCTCTTAATGTGTATTGCATGAATGTGTGATTATGTTGGTTTTTCTTGAGATGAATTTGATGTGAATTGATTGAATCTATGACTATTTGAGGGTAAAATGAGATTGATAGGAATACCCCTATTTTGGAGTGGAGTGGACATTAGGATAGTAGGAATACAACCATATGGAGTTTTGGTAGTTTAGGGAGGCCTTAGAAAGCCTCCACGTTCGCAAATTAGGATTTTGCAATTTGTCAAGTGATGACCACATTCGTGCTTACCTCCCTGACAGTGTGTGTTAACTTAATGGTAAAAAACAAGTAGGAAAATGATCGAATTAGGCTTGTAGTCTTCATAAGAATTGTATCCTTAGATGTTAGTTAATTAATGGCGTTGGAATCGGTCAAAAATAATGTCTAGAACTCAATATATGCCCAAAATACCGCACCTATTTCTGGCTATTAGAGGGAAACAATGTGTCTAATATTAAGTCAATTTTCATCCATGATTTAGGCCAAATCAACTCATGACTTCGTATGAAAGTTGTAGATTTTTCTTTTATCTTTCCATAGACACCAAGACCACCTCAAACGCATTTTTGTAGCTCAAGTTATGATCCAAACAAGGACAAAAGGTCAAAACCCTTAAAATTTCAAAAATTAATTAAGATTTCTATTAAAGTCCAATTGAATCCAAACGTGCAAAACTCAGCTAGGACACCAATATTAAGACCTATAAACATTCAATTAATTTAAATATCAAGCCATAATAAGCATTTAAATTTGGTTTATTTGTATGGTGATTGTGACTTGTGAGATTATGCTATGAAATGTATGAGATGACTTGATATCATTGTGATAAGTGACTTAACTTGTGAGAGGCAAGAATAGGCTTCGATGATATCTTGTCTGTGAAGGACCTAACCTATGAGAGGCAAGGATGAGATTCACTTATTTGTAGATAAAAGGTCTAAAGGGACACTTGTGTGCATTGTATGTATGAGACATGCATCATAACATTTGAAATGATAGAGTTGATGGAAAGTATGTTGAATTTGGATGGTGGAGGCCCTGAGGGGTTGTTTAACCCGGCCTTGGGGGTTATACATGGTACCCCGATGACTCATGCTAATCCCATGGAGTCAAGGCGTACTTCAAAAGCTAGGTAACCCTGACTAGTTTCCAGAGAATATCAATCTAGTGTAGAGTGCTAAGTCGAAGGCTTTAGTACGTTGATGGCGTTTACTTATGGTTAGCATGTGCTCTTAAACTACTTTCCTGAGTTAGGATTGGTACCACATGCATATGGAGTAGAAACTGAGGAACATTGCATTTGCATAAGCATTCTTTTATTGGTGTGTTTGTTTTTTTGTTATGCAAACTGTGTGTATGATCTACCTGTTTCTATTATTACACTTTGAGCATAATGTGAGATGTATCTCACTCCCTATTGTTTTCTTGTGTTTTTTCCTATGTGAATTTGGCGTACAGCAGGTGAAGTTTCACTAGAACTAAAAGAGTAACTTCGGAGTGAAGGCACTTGCCTTATTTCATTGTTTTATTTTAGTTTTTTTGGTTGGGACTTGTATAGCTTTGCTAGGTGTGACATCGGGGCTAGTTTTTATCAGTTGATATGTTTGAGTTTTTATAAATTACGTTTTATGTTGGTTTTATTTGGAAATTATATGAATATTGTGAAACAACATTTATGATCATTTATGAGACTTTATTGACATGAATGAGTCAATGTGATGTTCTTTGCTGCGTGAAAGGAATTTAAAAACTTGTGTTTTCTTTTTTATCATTCTGTAATTTAAGATTTCCTATTTTCGCAACAAACTTAACTAATAGATGTTTTGGGGGTAAAGGATGTCACACTAAACATAATCGCCGGGTTTCATATCACAAGAGATAATGGTGTACTATATTAATTGTTAACTATATGTGTTAAATAAATGGTAATAAATTAATTTTTATATAATGTAAGTAAATTGTTAATTTAACTAGTATTTTGATTTGTGCAATGTACAGGATAAATGCTTATTTGTACACCTAAATTTTATAATAAATAAATACTTTTGAATATATAAATTATATTATAATTAAAATTTGCAATAAATATTTTTGAACATATAAATTATATTTTAGATTTATGATATACAATTTATATTGTGATACAAAAGTTATTTTAACTATTGATAACTTTTTTAAAAAATAACATTCAATATAGAAATAAAGAAAACGATAGATTGAAAAAAAATTAAAAGGTTAAAAAAATTTCTAAAAATATTCTCATCAATTTTTTTCCCTAAATACGCTCTCTTTCAAGATAACAATTCGAATATATACATACATACATACATACATACATAATATATATGTATATATATGTATATATATATGTATATATGTATACATATATAGGGGGCATATCTAGTGAAAGGACCATTTTTATATAAGAGTGAGAGGAGTAAATCTGGACCATATAACCATACATGGATGGTCAAGATTTAATGTCAAGTGACTACTTAAAAAGTCATGTGACTTTTAAAAATCTCACATGACTTTGTGTGTTTTAATCTTGGACATTCATGATAAGATCTAATGGTCCAGCTTTATTCCTTTCACTCTCACATAAAAAAGACCCTCTCACTAGATATGTTCCCTATATAGGGGTTATATATATATATATATATATGGAGTGACTCCTATGAGAATACTTGCTTATGTGAGAACACGAAAACAATTAATAATAACCCTTAGATTAAGATTAAAAATAAGAGAACACTGAGATTAAAACTAGAGCTGTCAAAGTGAGCCAATCTGGTTGACCCAAGTTGGCTCACCACGAGTTGGTTAAAAAGTGAGTCAACCCAACCCGACTCACTTTTTGGTGAGCCAAAAAATGTTTAACCCGACTCAACCCACCACGGGTTGGTAGGTTATACGGGTTGGCTCACTTAAAATAAATAAAAAATAGAATACATAAATAAAAAAGTATCAAAAAATATACAAAAATTAAATTAAGGTGATAAAAAATCTGATGCGCTTAATGAAAACCAAAGTATCAATAGGTTTATTATATTGTATCTTACAATTTATATATATTAATGATTTGAAAAGTTATATTCACATTCCAATTTTATATCTATATATAAAAAGATAAGTTAGTACACTACTATCCTTTATTATAATTGGAATAGAATTAAATGATTGGATTTATATGCTGCTTACTTTAATTACTTACAATGTTAGTAAAGTAAGCTATATCAAAAAAAAAACCCTCAACCCTCGAGCCAACCTGGCTCACCACAGGTTCAACCCGGGTGAGCTGTGAGCCAGGTGAGCCGGGTCCAATTTGACCCACCATTTAGGTGAGCCAAAATTTACCAACCCAACCCGGCTTGAACCCGTGGTGAGCCGAGTTGGCTTACGAGCCATAACCCATTTTGACAGCTCTAATTAAAACCATATTAAAAACACCTCTTATGAGACCATCAATATCGTTGTCGCCGCCGTCACCACCCCTATGGGAGTCGCTCCCATATATATATCAACTCCTATGAGAACACTTGTTTATGTGAGAATATGAGAACAACAAATAATAATTGTTGGATTGAGATTAAAAAAATAGACTGTTAGGATTAAAACCTAATTATAAACAACCCTAAACCTTAAAGTCTAAACTCATTTAAAATCACAATCATCACCGTTATTGCCACCACCACTACTGTCGTCGCCACCCCACCGCCACCACTGAGGTAAGGGGATGGCGACAATGGTGGGGATGGTTATGGTTTTAAGTGAAACCACCATGATCATCATTGTTGCCAGCACCCTCCACCATTGTTGTTGGCAGCAATGGCGAGCAATAATGGTGACAGTGGGGGTGGCGATGATAGTGGTGGTTGTGGTTTTAAATGAATTTAGGGTTTAACATTGTTTATAATTAGGTTTTAATCCTGACGGTCTTTTTTTTTTTTTCAATTTTTATCCATCAATTGTTATTAGTTGTTCTTATGTTCTCATATAAGTAAGCATTCTCACATGAGTTACTCCATATATATATATATATATATATATATATATATATATATATATATATATACAGAGAGAGAGAGAGAGAGAGAGAATCTTTTAGGAATTGTTATCTTGAAAGAGAATGTTTTAGAAAAAAAAATATTGAGAACATTTTTAGGATTTTTTAACCTTTTATTTTTTTCAATCTATCATTTTCATCTTTTTCTAAATTGAATTTTAATATATTTTTTTTAAAAAGTTGTCTATAGTTAAAAATAACTTTGTATCACAATATGTGTATCATAAATCTAAAATATAATTTATATGTTCAAAATAATTATTTATTACAAATTTTAATGATAATGTAATTTATATATTCAAAAAAATTTATTTATTATAAAATTTAATTATGTAAAATAAACATTTATCTTGTGCATTGCACAAACCAAAATACTAGTTAAATTGAAAAAAATAATTTTAAATGGAAAAAAATTGGAAATAAATAAATAAATGTTGACACAAACATCAATAATGAAGATATGTGTTTGCCTGATAGTGTAACGACAACTCACACAATCTTGAAGAATATAATTTTTTTCCCTCTTATTTAGTAATGCGAGAAGTCAATGTTACTATTATATCTAATACTACAAATATAATTAAAGACTTTGGAAGAGCTAATGTATTTTTTCCTCGAGGAACAAAGTTACAAATTGATACTACATTATACTCTTCTAAGTCTCATAGATACTTATTAAGTTTCAAAGATAGTAGTTTAAATGGATACCATATTGAAACAAAAAAATGAAGAAAATATTGAATATCTTTATATCATGAGACTTAATGTTAGGATCACGGCAAGTGTACCAGTCGTGCAAGTAATAAAGGAAAAAATAAGAGTTATTGTCTCCACAAAGATTATGGTTTAATAGCAATGCAACTAATTAAGTGCCTTTTTGATTGGAGAGTTAAGAAAGAATTAAGGATTTTTGAATTTTTGGATTAATAAGAGTAATGAATAAAGAATGCAATTTAAAGATGTTTAGAAACTTAATGAATTAAAGTGGTTAGGTTTCAGAATCTTGATTTTTTTTCCTAAGGCAATCTCTTTTCCTTCTAAACCTGTCTTGTTAAACAGTTTACTTTTAATTTCTGTAAATTAATTGAACCCTGATTTCTTAGGTGATAAACCTTTTGTTCCTAATGATGCACCCTAATCTCTTAGGTGAACAAAACTAGTCACAAGCATTAAGAAAAGAAATTCATACGAAGGCATACAATTAATCCCTATCCCTAGGCTTAAGAGTTGTATGGTTATTAAATTAGAACAGTTTAAATCCCAATTTTTCAATTGCAAGATTTAAATTACAAAACATTTTCTAATGAGTGTCAATTACAAAAAAATCATTATGCGTGAATTCAATAACTAAATTGCATTAACAATTAAAGGACTCAAAAGGAAAACAAATTACATTAGGTTCCAATCAAGATTCATTCTAACCTAACCAAAAGAGGCTTAGAAACTTATGAAGTTACTAAGCACAAAACAAAGATAAAAAGAGAAAGATAGAAAAGCCATGAAACCTCAAGAAGTCAAATCTGAGTTCCGAACATCTCATGCCAGAGAATGAGTCTTCAAGTTCTTCCTCGCTTCTGATCCTCAAAATAATCAAAGAATATCCCAAATAAAATAGCTTTTCTCTTTTCATAGTGAGTTTGGACTATCTAGACCATAAAAACAATTAGGCCCATAATATATAAAGTCTAGAACACAATAGGGCCGAACGTAGGCCAAAATGGCATTAGGCGCCACTTCTTCAAAACTTCATCAGTGCCCTGCCACAGGGTGCCAGTTTCTTAATTGTTGGGCACCAGGCATAGTGCTATTTGGCATCGGGTGCCAGTTCTTCAAAAACCCTATTCCACTTTGACGCTAGGTGCCGCTCCTTACATCTTTTATAATTAAGAAATTCCATTTCTCCATGCCTGAAAGTCTTCTTCTTCTCTTGCTTATTTTTCCTATCTTTAACAAAATCCAAATAAACACGTGAAATCATTTAATTTTTAAATAAAAAACTACAAAAGCATTTGTTATGTGAAATTTCTTATTATTGGGTTAATTTCTCATCAATTTCCATTAAGCAAGTGCAGATTTCATGTAAAATAGCTCTATAAATCTATATCAGTTGTAGATTTATCACTTAACTTGGATAAAAATGTGTATTGAAAAATTGTCTATTTTTTTCCTATGGTTTGTATTATACGTATATTAGTATAATTGAAACACATATTGTTATAAACCAAAAGTTTGAGGATCAAAATAAGCTTGTTGTTTAGCATAGTTGGTTGGGCCATCTCGAGCCTATTACGATGTGAAATTTACCTAAATACCCATTCATTTTATTTCTTTTTTTTGTTCAAATAATCCTTTGCTTCGTCGAACCCTCTTTGCTCTTACTTTCGAAAATGCCCTATTCCTCTACACCATCTCTTCGGAAAATGTTATTCCTTTGCATTCCTTAATTCCTCTCATTAGGATTCCTTCCTCTCACCAGTTTGTTTTCTTCTAGGGTGTTACTTCTCCTGCAAGGATAGGTATGTGACTTGACGACGATAAAAGCAAGTATCATTCTGACGAGTGAATTAACCACGGTTTTGGTGGTGAATATTGCTTCTTTGTGATTCACGATAGTTTTTTTTTATTTGAAATTCCTTTCTTTTAACATTGTAAGTCATACACACATGCTAGATTATACATTAGTGCTTAGGAAAAAGAAATGGAGACAGTGTTGGAACCAAAGACGTTGAAGCACCTAGATCCTTAAGTTTTAAAGATAACAAATTTATTAAAGTTTAAGTCTTTGTTCTTGTATTAATGAATTACAATGTCCAATACCATGGCACCCAATGCGCTAGTCTCAACAAGCGTCCAATAATCATACATATTGACCATCCAAGTGTAAGTCTCATTCATGGACTTAGTGTCCTAAGCTTTAGACACCCATACTAGACGCGTCCAGACATAAGCCCTTCTACGATTAAGTTCTTAAAATACTCGTCCAAATCTATACATCTCTTTTATAAATATACATATCTCAAGACTAATGCTTTACCTTTTTAAGATTTAACGTTCAAATTTTTCAAGCATTTATTGGTAGACAGAAACATTCTAGTGCAAAAGCGCAGTTATACAGAAAAAGGAAGTCAACTTATCAAGTTGCCAAGCCAAAAGAAGAATGTTCAAAAAAGAAAATCGCTAACACAGTCTTGCACCTTCCTTTTTGGTGCAAGCTCAAAAGTTACCTTTTTTGACCCATCTAAAAGCTCGATACATGCGCTTTTGTCTTGAAGACTAAAGCAAAATCTTCCTCAATGGCTATTTTCATGAAGACTATTTATATCAAGGAAGAAGAACAAACGAATAGCAGTGAATGACAAAAGAGAGATGTTGACTTTTTGCAAAGAAAAGAATTGCTTTCTTGCGTCCATTGGACAATAGTGAAATATTCTCAAAAACCATTTTGTAGTATGCTTAATCTATTACATTCTCACATTGTGAGTTAAATTTCGTTCTAAACAACTATATCTGTTGTGAAAGCCTGGAGAGGCTTAGTGAAAAAAAATACTTGGGTTATTAAGTAATCTAGGGTGATTGCGTTGTAAAGTCTGAAGAGGCCGTGAAGAATACTTGTGTAACCTAAGGTTGGTTAGTAAATACCTTTTGGGTGAAGGGACTGGATGTAGCTCAAGGTTAAATGAACCAATATAATTTCTTTGTGTTCTTATGCTTCCCTATCCTTTTGCTCAAAACGTTTTCGAACTTGCCTTTTTGAAAAGGTTTTAAAACGCATAATTCAACCCCTCCCCCTTCTTATGTGATTTTCTTGCTCTTTCAGAAAGATAAAGTTGTAATGAAATGAAAAAAAAAGTATCAAAAATTTCTTTCCAAAAACATATACTTATTTCGAAAAGTAATTTCTGGTAGCATTAAAAAAAGATAGTCTAGTGTGGATGAAAACATAACACAGTGACATACCTTTGAATAAAGTAAATTGCAACAGTGACTTATTGACGAAAATGCATCACACAGTGTCTTTTAACACATAGTATTACATATAGGATTAATGGAATACACACATCACATTGATGGAAAAAGCACAATATTAATATCGAGTTAGATAGAAAACATTGTATTCAATGTGGAGAATGAAATTATGGTAAAATTCTATTATTTTTGATAGAGAAGAAAAGTGAGGGGAGAAAACAGATGTAAAAGGTTTAAAAGAGTTTAAAAAATAATGAAAATGGAGGTGTAAAATTAGGATTCAAAGAATAATGAAGACAGAGGGTGTAAAAATAAAGTTTAAAGAATAATGAAGATGGATAAAATAATAGGGTTTTTATGCAAAGATTATTTTTGATAATAAAAAATAAGAAAAGAAAAGGGGTGCACTTAATAAATTGAGAGGTATAAATAATTGAAAATTTATATGAACACCCAATCAAGGGCCAGAAGATTCTACAATTAAAAAAAAAAGTGCTTTTGTAAAGACCAAAGAAAATTGAATAGTTAGGTTTATTCATGATTTGATAAGATTATATATTAGGGCTCACATGCATAGAAACTTAAAATAATTAGTAGCACGTTTAATTTGTTTTTAATATTTTATTTACTGGATGCATAGAACAATGTAGCGTCATAACCCTAACACGACTATAAAAAGGTTGCTTGTGTTACTCTTAGGGCCATCGAGCTAGGTAGCTAAACAAGAAATTAAACCTTACCTTGCAGAAAAAATATAATCGATCGATTGATGATGGATTCCAAAAGGTAAGCATTGATCCTACTTCTGTTGTCCCTCTTGACATTGTCCTTCACTACAAAGCCGTCAGAGGCCAGTGGTGGGATTGCCATCTACTGGGGCCAGAACAATGGCGATGGCTCCTTGAGTTCCACATGTGACACTGCAAACTATGAGATTATTGTGATCCTAGCTTTCCTTAACAACTTTGGTTGTGGCAGAATTCCAGCGTGGAACTTCGCTGGGCACTGTGGGCCATGGGACCCTTGCACCAAAGTACAACCCGAAATAGAAAACTGCCAGCACAAAAGAGGTGTCAAAGTGTTCCTTTCCCTCAGAGGTGCTTTAGGAAGCTACTCCCTATGCACACCCCAGGATGCAAAAGACGTTGCCAATTACCTCTATGATGACTTCTTCAGCGGCCAATTTGGTCCGCTAGGAAGTGTAGCTTTGAACGGCATCGATTTTAACATTGAAAGTGGTTCAAACTTTTATTGGGATGACCTCGCCAAGGAACTGCATGCCCTCAGACAGAAACACAAGTACTTTTACTTGTCTGCAGCCCCGCAATGTGTACTGCCAGATCAGTACCTTGACAGGGCTATCAAAACTAGCCTTTTCGATGATGTATTTGTTCAGTTCTACAATAACCCTCCATGTCAATATTCACCTGGCAGCACTGCAGCTCTTCTTAAGTCATGGGACGATTGGACCTCATATCTTCTCCTTCTCCCCAATAACTCTCTTTTTCATGTGGTGGTTTTGTCCCACCAGGTGAGCTCATCGATGATATACTTCCCCACATAAAGCACGCTTCCAACTATGGAGGAGTTATGCTTTGGGACAGATACCATGACGTTCTAAATCATTACAGCGATCAAATCAAGCGTTATGTTCCACAACTTGTATTGCACTCTATCACAGCAGTTTCTGACGCTATTTATCACTGTGTGTCTGCAGCTATGCATCGCCTCTTACCTAATTTTTAGATTTTATACACAGGCCCAATGTAAAGAGTGTAGGTTTACTGAATTGTATAAAAATATGAGAATTGGTCCAAAAATGTCTAGACATTTTTTTGGACATAAGCACCTCACTTATATACATTTTACTTTTCTTCATCCCATGTAATGTGGGACTTCATTTTCCAACACCAACAAATCATATTAATTTGAAGAAACTATATATATGGACTGTCGTACGTGGTGCTGACTATCATGTATTTTTATGGAATAAGTGACTTGTTAATTGTCACCTTTGTAATAAGTATCAAGTCGATCTAGTCTATAGCTTCCATTTCCTACGTGTTATATATGTCAGTATATGTAACCAACTGGATGAAATCAAAGCATGCATGTTTAATCTCGATCATGTACTGGATTTCGCTTTCAATTAAACAAGGTTCTATTTCTATCTATGCATATAAGGGCTTGCTACATTGCTAATTAGTAGATATCCAATGCCATGAAAATTAAATTAATCATGATATATATATTTAAACTTCAATATATATATCATGATTAATTTTTCAAAACTTACTTGGACCGGCTCGTTCAGAATTTCAACAAGCTAAATTTTTGGCATCGGGATGATTTCATTATGCATAGTTGCATACCATCAGCACAGCTTGCTTTTCCTCATTTATGTTTAGATACTCATAATGCGTAAAATAGAATGAAATAAAATGGAATAAAATTATTATTTTATTATTTGGATATTTTATAATAAGGAAAAATAATACCACATAAAGGTTTAATCTACTTTATATATGAAAACTTTCAATTGAATCGGTTAATTTCGTATCCGAGAAAAAGTTATTAAGTAGAGTAAGAACAAAAGTTGGACACCTGATATCAATTGATCATGTCTCATATACATTTAATAATAAAGGAATGTTAGTAATACATTTTTTCTTACACACTCTTTCTAACATACTCTTTATTATTGATTAAAATTTATAGAAAATTATAAAATCATAAGAGAGATTGGTTAAATAAGAACTAAGACCCACAAAATTTTATAATTTTCAATAAATTTCAACCACTAACAAAGATTATGTTCAAAAGAGTGTATTGAGTGTTGATAAAAAAAATATAAAATCAATTAACAAGTTTAACGAAAAAAAAAACACGCTCACTCGATTTAGTATATAAAGGGGGTAGCATATAAAAGAATTCTTTTAAAATTTTCAAACTCTGGCACTTTCCTGTCATTATAGTTCTAATTTATAAAAATGAGTACTTTCCTTTAAACTAGTGTAATCGTGTAAAAACGCAGTTTAATAAAATTAACATGCAAAACGCACAGGTAATAAATTAATCTGAATCAAGTTAAGGATAAGATCCCTATCCGATACGTGGATCATTTGAGATCCTGTTTGTGATTCAACGACATCGTGATTTTAACCCTTATCAAAATGTAACCCGGGAATCGCGACGCTTCTTCCAAACGGGGCGTTCGGGAAAAAAAAAAAAGCACATACAATTATGAGCAAATCCCGGCAGCAAAAAATCTCTTTCAAAGACAAATGTTAATTTTCTTACACAATAGTCCATATTGTTGACAGAACAGGTGACGGGATTAAAGGAATGAATCCAGGGGGAGAAAGAAGGAACGAATCACGAGGGAGAACAAAAACGAAAGATAAAGGGAATGAATTTAGAGGAGAGGTACGTTGAGTGTTTTATCGAGCTACAGAGGTGAAGGGGTTTGGTCGAACTTGAGGGCTTCTTCATTGTCAAGGTTCTGAAGACTTTCCTAGGTAAAGGTCAGGGTTTGGTTCCAAATAGTTTTAGGTAATTGATGAAGAAAATGAGGGAAAACATAGGGAAAGATAAATTTGTTGTCTCCGATGATGAAAACACAAATGAACCAACAAACCTGAGGCGTGTGATTACATAATTTTTGCTCATGAATTTTTTTTGGTGCACAATTGGGACAACAAGGTTACAACCCAGAGCCTTATGCATTCTACCCAAACTCCCTACCACTAGGCCACCCTAGTAGGTTGGATAAAGTATTTATATAAAGCCAGATAAATCAAAACTTTAAAACTTAATCTGCAAGTTAAGAAAATGGTCACTGATAGAAAAGGGCTAGTGGGATAAAAGATAAGATAACCTTAACCCCCATTAACCACGTTTTTAGATAAAAAAAAAAAACCAAGTGAAATAAACAATCTTGAAAAAACAGTTTTTTTGGATAAGCTCATTTTGAAATATAAAATCAATTTTTTGGAAAAAGAAATTCATTAAACCCAAAGCAAAAAAATTCTTTGAAGTCCATTGTCGCATGTGCAAGGGGACAACTCAACAAATTTGTACTGCAATAAGCCCACAAGGCCCAATCTCATCACATGAGCTCATGTCTCTTACTAGCCACATTGAAATTAAGGCTTTGAAACAATTTGATATATAAACAATAGAAACAAAGCTCAACTAAGAAATGTGAAACTTGTGCCTTTTGAAATACCCCTAATAATACCATAAAATTTAGTTAGTTTTTTGGTAAAAACTACAGGTATCTTCCACGAAAAACAATCTTACTCGAGTCGGGTAAGACTATTACGAGTGGCAAAGCTCTCTCTTCAAATATTTAACGTAGCTGCATATCCAAGACTCGAATTCGAAACCACTAGTTAAGCTGAAATAACCACATGCTAGTTGATGTACATGCTTGGTGGTACAAAATTTAGTTATTTTGATATACACACAACCTTGATAAGAATACTTTAATATATAGTATATATCTTATTAACTAAAGTTCTTAAGATCTATTATCTATTATAAAATTTGATTTTATAGACCAACATGTTGTTGGTTTGAGTGGTACTGGGCTTGGATTCCTTAAGCAAGGTCTCGAATTTGAGTTTTGTAGATAAAAAAAACGTAGCTAGAAAGGAAGACCCCACTAAAGGTGACCAACTAGGTTTTCCCACGAAGATTAGTTATTAACAAAGCCAGTGGATACTTTGCACCTATGCCATGGTTATTCAAAAAAAAACTTCGATTTTATAGTAATAAGTATCTCATGTAAATTATACTATATTTCCAAAATATAAAAAGAAATATGAAAAGAAAAAATATTTAACAGATAAAAAATTGAAAATATGAAAAAGTTATATAACTTGTGAAAATCAAAATAAAACTAATAAACATTAATACTTGGGACTTGGAAGAAATGGCAAGACATAATCCAAAACTTAATGCTTGAACCGATTATAGGCAATGGTGGAGATGACGGAATCTAGGTTAGGGATTTAAAGGCCCATTTGGTGACCAAGATAGAATACCCTATCCTATTGTAATCCATCGTTTGTTGTGCTAACAAGATATGATTATACTATCCTATCTCAAATTCTATCCTATTGCTCCAGTTTATTTCTTACCTTGAAGGAAGAGCTAGGTTAGGAAGTAACAGGATAGGATAAGCTTTCTTTTTTCTCTCTCTCTATATATTATGTAATATGTTAAATATTATAACAAATATTGTATATAATTATATATATAATAATACATTTGTATATATATAATATTTTTTATTATATAATATTTGTAAGTAATATTTGTATATATATAATTACAAATAATTATATATACATATAGATAGATAGTTATTGTAACACTCCTTTAATTTTAAATATAATTCATATTAATTTAATTATTACTTTAAGTTGATGAAAATGTGAGTAAATTTTTTTTTTCGATACTAGCAAAACAGAATTTAGAAATAGAAGTGAAATGATAAAAACTGCTTATGTATATATATATATATCCAACTGTACATCATGGTTTGAGTAATACATAATAGTCAAAGAGAAAACAAAGTACATTAAAAGATATATACTACCTAACCCAATATATACATAAAAAAAGGATCCTATACAGAGCAGTATTTATCTACCCTATCCCTTAAGAAAATATTATAAACTAGGTCTTCAAATCTGGAGAAGTATCCTCTGGCTCTTCCTCAGCATCATCAGGCATTGTTATCATCTTTAATAATCACGATTCAACATGCATAACAAAATAATGGAGTGAGGTGATTTGTTCTAAATCACTTTCACATGTATGGTAGGAATTTAAATACAATTAATGAAGAGAACCTAGGGTTTATTCTAAGTTATACTACACTACCCTTGACTTGGTATGGATCCATACTTTCCATCAGTGAGTAATAGTTCTTAACAGAACCTGGGAAGTGACTGGGAGTACATATACTTCATCAACATCATCACATGGTACAGTCCTCATCATCAATGAGGAACAAATATCAGTCAGGACGTCCATTTATAGAGGTATACTCTCGAATCAATCCCGGAATGCTGAGCAGTTGTCGGGGTTATCGAGCTTGGTCAGGTGAATATCCCAGCTCACGGGCGCTACCCTGGCTATTAGGACTTTCACCACTCGATGCCTACCCCCGAGACCTCCTAAATGGGTCCCTGCCTTTCATTCCTCAGCGTATCAAACTGTAGCTTCCCCAACAGGGTGTCATGCCACTGCATGTCCCTTGCTTTACATTACTCACTAATCTATTAATTTCTAAATGTTCATTCTGGTCTCAAGTATTTGAGCACCAGTATAATTTCTACTAATATCTCTGTTTTATATTACAGAGATTTGATCCATACATATCATTCACATAAGTCATAATTCAAATTAAAGCACATAAGCAATAATTCAATAAAAATAAAGATATATAAATTAAAATAAAAACTGATAATTAAGAAATAAATCATAGAATAGTCAAAAAATTCCATAAAAATAATTTTAAACTTAGAAAAATAATTAGAATTTTATCATGAATTTTTAGAATTTTTTCGAAAATTTTTGAAATTTAGTATTTCTAAGACAAATTTGTCCACAGGCACTTATAGAGCACAATTAGAAGTACTAAATAAGTTTTAAAATTTATGAAATTTTTACAGATGGTCTATTAGTGTGTCTAGACCTTACCTGAACGATAAGAACTTAAACTGAAATTTCTATAGTAGTTTTCTAAAAATAAATTCATGAATAGCTCATAAAATAATTTTTATCTTTAGTTTCATATTATGAGATTTATGGTTTATTTCTTCTACTATTTTTGCTAAACTAATTGAGTATTACTAAAATTTGATAATTTAATAATTTAATTATTTATCATAATAGCTAAAAATATTTTTTCTAAATTTGGGCAGTATAACAGCTTAGTAATTCTACTGTAATTGTTTAAATTCGAGCAGTATAACAACTTAATAATTATACTATGGTTGTCTAAATTTGAGCAGCATAACTACTTAATAAGAGTATTTTAATTATCTAAAATTGAGCAAAGTAACATCTTAGTAAATGCATTTTAATTTTCTAAAAATGAACAGAGTAACAACTTAGCAAGTACATTTTAATTTTCTAAAATTGAGCAGAGTAACAGCTTGGTATAATTTAATAATTTAAATTTGAGCAAAATAATAACTTAGCAAAATTTAAAGTTTAACATCAAATAATATAACAATAATATTAATAGTAAACCTAAAGCCTAAACGGGTTTAGGGGAAAACCCTTCCTACCAACATGCAAAGTAATTGAAAATTAGAACCAACCCCACTCCCCCCATTACCTCAAAGAGTTGGTGAAGTTGTTGGTACAGAGCTCCTAGGAAGAGGATTCTTACTAGTTATCGGAAAACTAGTAGAATTTTAGCATAAAAACAAAGTAAAAGAAAATTTTCTAAAGAGAGAGAATTTCTCTATGGAGGCTTACGGTGGTGAAAGGAGGAATGGGATGAAGAATTCAGTTCTAAGCGATGGCTATTTATAGGAAAAAAATGAACCTAGGTGTCCATTGATGAGATCATCCATGATGTCAAAAATACAATTTTTGATTTTTGTTTAATTGAAAATTAGGGACACATATATAAGTAGGTGGTGAATCACCTCTTGGTAGATCAGAAACGTGGGATAGCAGCTGTCCCAAAGAATCTCAGTATAAATTTTGACTGTTAATTAATTATCCGGTACCGATAAAATCGCCTAAACTTGAAAAAATTAACTTTTAATACCAAAATAATTAATTTAAATATAAATCTGAAAAAATGTAATATTTTTCATCAAAAATAATTTCTAAAATAAATTTTAATTTTTTTGAATTATAAATATATATATTATATATTTTAAGCTTAGAAAATTCATATTAAATTCATTTTAATTCAATAAATGCTCAAATTTTTATGAAAATTCTAAAATTACATATTTTACCTAGAAATGTACTAAAATATCATTTTCATCATTTTTGGATGTCAAACCAATACTGAGTTGGTTATTTGACAACTAGGGGTATTTTGGTTATTTTATACAGGAATTTTAGAAAATTCCCAGAAAATTTCCAAAATTATATTTTAATACATATGACATGATTTTAAACTCAATTTGACATTTTAATATAAATTGAATCTTTTTCTCATGTCAGCCTTAATATTGACAAATAAGGACAAAATCATCATTTTCTAATTTCTCTGGGCTTCAACTCGAAAAAATTATTGAAAATCACAATTAGCTAGTTTTCGCTATTCTGAGTTCAATCGTGGGGATAAGAATTTTTAGATTCTTTCCCGATTTTTTCAGAATTAAATATAGAATAAATAAATAAATAAAACAATTAATTACATAAAAATGAGGGTGTTACAGTTATCTTATAATAAATATTATATATAATTATATATAAATAGATATAATATTACTGTGAAAAATATATATAAGATTTATATATAATATATGATGATATATATTATAATATATATATATATATATACAAAATATATATAAATATAGTAATAGTATATAAATTAATATATATAATATATATGATTTATTATATATATTTTATTATTTATATAGATTTTAATAATTTGTATATAAATTTAAAGTATATTAATTAAATATTAAAAATTAAATAATTTATATATAATATTTTAAAGAAAAATATTTGAATAATAATTATAATTTTAAAATTTATATATTTTTTATAATTTTAAGAAAGTAACTACATAAATAAAAAATTATAAAAATTATATTTTTTCATAAAAATTAAAATAAATTAAAAGTTATTTTCTAAAAAATTATGTGTAATTTTAACAAATAGTAATTTTGTCATTTGAACATGTTTATATTTTATCCTATCATTATCTAGTTTGTTATCTAATATGCACCAAATACTAGATAAGATTATAGCTAATCCTGCTTTATTCTATCCTATTTTTATCCTATTGTCATATCTTGTCCTACCATATCCTATCCTGACCATCTTGTAAGGCAATGGAGAGAGAAATTATTGTATTGCTAATAAAATTTAAAATATGAGCATGTATAAATTTACATTTATTTAAATATATACTTACATTTTAATATTAATATATATTTACATGTAGTATTAACTATAGTCTTTTTAAAATTATTATATGCTATTACCTTTGAATTTTTTTGGGTAACCCATGTTATAGATGCGGAGTATCTATCGGTTTTACTATCGGAAAACCTAACTGATCACCTTTATAATTAGTGAGGTCTCTCCTTGTAACCACATTTTTTCCATCCACAAGATTTGAACTCGAGACCTTCCTTACCACTCAAACCAATGACATGTTAGTCTATAACCTTTGAATTTATATCAATAAGTATGTTGCACAATTTGTATGACATTTTAAAATTAAAATATAGTTAAAACTAAGTAAATTAGCAAGTATTCTATTTATTGCATAAATATTTTTTAAAATTTATGTAAAATATATAAAATATAAATTAAAAGAGAAAAAATAATTACCAAAGCAATTTTTATAACTTTAAAGGAAATAATTATTAAAGAATTGGAATCTAAAAGTTATTATAAATTTAAGAATAAACATAAAGAAATATAAATAGGATTCATATCTAAATTTTGCCTCTAACCATTTTTAATTAAATTAGTTCACAAATAAAAATATAAAGACGAATTTTAGAGATGGAAAATGTTTGAGAATCATGGAAATTTTTCACCTCAAACGACATTGTTAATTTAATTGATATCTATGAGGAGTGTTAAAAACACACTTTCTAACATATTCTTTCTAATTTTCTCTCTAATTGATTAAAACTTATTGAAAAATACAAAATCATCATGAGGGAGGTTTAATAAATAGGATGTGAGACCTACAAAATTTTGTGACTTCTAATAAATTTCAACTAATAACAGGAAGTGTATTTAAAAAGTATGTCAGAAAGTGTGTTCTTAACATTTCTTTTATATCTATTTGACTGGTTTGAGATGGAATTAGAGATGAAACTACTTTGACACAAATTTATTCTATCTTTAATTACATTTAGACTTCTATTTATACAAAATGAACAGTTAGAGATGGGAATTATTTCATCTCTAAATTCTATCAGTATTCACTCCATATTAATTATTTATGTATAGTTTATAATTATATTATCTGAATTTACCTCAAGTGGGGTGGGTAGGTGTGTGTGACGGTCAATATTAACATATACAAGTCATGTAAATTTTTTAAAGTCACATGATATTTTTTAAATAATCATGTAAATTAAAAAAAAAGTTTTAATCTTGACCATAAGATCATAAATTGTCTCTTATGGCTTCAAATTTGTCACATACATGAGAATGAGGCCAAAAAAGGAAATATATAGTGTTTATCTTTCACCGAAAGCTTGCTGTCTAAACTTAGGTAGTGCTTTGAAAGCGTTACCTAAATACATGCACTCAGGCAGCACTTGAGGAAGCGTTGTCTTAATACAAGCACTTGAACAATACTTCCTCAAGGAAACACTATTTGTGTGCTTGTACTCAGAAAACACTTCCTCAAGAAAGTATTCTCTTAGTATAAGTACTTAGACAATGCTTCCTCAAGTTGGTGCTGTCTGAGTAATTTTTTTAAAATGAATTTCTATGATTCATTCATTTTTTTCAAACCTATTATGAAGACTTTGGTGTCCCAAGAGATAAGTCTGCTAAACCAAAAGAAAACAATAGATAGCCTTTATTTGAAAGTTATATGTCTGAGTACAAGCGCTCAAACAATGCTTTCTCAGTACAAGCACTCAACAATACTTTGTCGATGAAGTGCTTGTTCTCAGACAACACTTCCTCAAGAAAACACCGTCTTATTACAAGCACTCATACAACATTCCCTCAACGAAGCGTTCTCCAAGTAATTTTTTTTAAACAAATTTTTCTGGTTCATTCATTTTTTTTCAAACCTGTTATGAAGACTATGGTGTCCCAAGATACATGTTCACTACATAAAAAAAGGCAATAAATAACGTTTATTTTTCACTTAGATAACGCTTTTTAAATGCTATCTATGCTCCTGCTATCTAAACTCAAATAGCGCTTCAAAAGCATTGTTTGAGTATAAGCACTCATATAACACTTCTTCAAGGAAGCATGGTCTTATAGTACTCAAACAACATTTTTCCAACAAAATGTTGTCTTAATACAAACACTCAAAAAGGACTTCCTCAAGGAAGCACTGTCTTAGTTTCATTCCTTTTTTATCAAACTTGTTATGAGGACTTTGGTGTCCCAAGTGACGTGTTGAATTTCTCAAGCGCTTCCTTGAAGGAGTATTGTTTAAGTGTTTGTACTAAGACAACGCTTTCTTGATAAAGCATTGTCTGAGTGCTTGTACCAAGACAACACTTTCTTGAGAAAGTGTTATTTGAGTGCTTGTATTAAGCATTTTCTTGAGAAAGTGTTGTGTGAGTACAAGCACTTAGACAACGCTTTCTTGAGAAAGTGTTGTATGAGTACAAGCACTAAACAAAGCTTTCGAAACGCTATCTAAATGAAATAAGCACTATCTATTACCTTTTTTTGGCAGACTTGAAAGTGATATATTATTTCAAGGTTATCATATCCACTATTTTTAAGACATGAAGGAACAAGAAATTGATCCCAATTAATCTCCATATGACACATAGTTGAGTTTTATTAATTCTTTCTCATGAATTAAAAAACTCGACTACGTATTATGTAGATATTAGCCAGAATCATGGACACATAGTAGTCCATATTATTTAATAATTTCCCATAAGAAACTTATCACTTAGCACTCAACATGTAGGAACAAAGCCTATCAAATGTGCTAGCTACTTATTCCATATATTACATTACTTAACCTCGAATCTAACTAATTAAACACTACCCTTAATAGCATCACTATATCCGCTTTGGAGGTCATTGAATCTGTCCCAAAGCATGACTCCATCGTACTTGGGAGAACTATTGATAGCAGGAAGAACCTGAGACGTTAGCACATCAGGAGGAATATAACCACCACTTGCTGCTAGCTGCCTCAGATGCTGGTAGCCCCAAAAACACTTGTTTAGCTTCACTTGAGGTCCACTGGTTCCATGCACTGACGAGCTTGTTGATGTTTCCATCGGTATATTGGCATTGAGGGTTGTTGTAGAACTGAACCCACACATAATCAAATAGGCCAGTTGCGATAGCTGAATCCAAGTGAGCATCAGGGTATGGACATTGCGGGGCAGCAGCCAAGTACACTTCCCTTTGTTAGCTGCTATAACCATCAAGTGCTCTTGCAAGGTCATCATAATGTTGGCCTCCACCGCCCTCAATGTCAAAGTCTGTACCATCCAACACAGCATCACCTAATGGACGTGAATTTGATTCTCCTCCAAGGAAGTTATTCCATAGGTAGTCTGCAAGTTCTGTGGCTTCATCAGGTGAGGTGAAAGTGTAGCTTCCAGCACTACCTCCAAGGGAGAGGAGCACTTTGATGCCGCTATCTTGGCAAGCGTTGATGTCATTACTTAATCCGGTGCAGCCATTGGTGCTTGGATCACAATGGCCTGCAAGGTTTAGTTGTGGGGTTTGGCCATTGCCAAAAACGTTCAAGAAACCTATGTTCACATATTGGTAGTTGCCAGTGTTGCAAGCATCTTGCACGGAGTCTTCGTTGCCGTTTTGACCCCAATAGACTGCAATCCCACCAGCATGGGAGGACTTGAATAGGGAAGTGAGCAACAAATGGAATAGTAATATGGATGAAACTTGTTTGAGGTCTGCCATGTTTCTATGATAAGAATTTAGTTTGTTTAATTAGCCTCTTGGTTTTGCTCAAGGAGTTTAAGAGAGGGTACCATTTTATAGGCGTTGGAGGGCACCTGTAAGTACAAAGTTGGGGGAAGAATTATAAGACCGTGCCTTGTTGGTAAAGGAATTGCTTGCGTTTCTCTTAGGGAGAAAAAAGTAAGAAGATTGTAATTCTACACGTACGTTCTCTACTCTAATCTCTTTGCTCACTAAATGGAATAGCAAGGTCCAATGAAGCTCATAATGGACCGGCAAGGCGACAAGACAAATTATACAGTTGCATGTTAATGGTCAACTTGGGATTTATGTATGAAGCTGTTCTTCTTTTGTATGAACATCTCCAATGAAGTAACCCTGGATCCATCTAATGGGAGGGCTTGGATAGTATGCATGACATCATAGGTTTTAATCTTAGTGTCACTATCTCTAATGAAGTTGTTTAACTCAATTTTTATAGGTTCTTAAAATTCTTATAGGTTTTTAATCATTGGAGCAAATAGATTTAGGATCTTATATAAGAACAGATTGCTTAAATAAGTAAATGTCTTAACAATAAAAAAATATTTTTCTATACTAGAAATTCAATAAAAAGTAAGTTAAGAACTTTGCTAAGAACTTTGAGCATGTTTGGTTTACAGTTTGGGTCCATCAAACTTAATTTTATTCTACTAAACTCAGTTTGTTGTTATGTTTGGATGCCCCTCAAAGTAATTTTGAAAACTCAATTTGTCACTAAACTAAGTGTGAGTCAGAAGCGATACAAGAGTTGCTTTTGAAAACTAGTTTTTTTGTTAGTAGTATTTATGCAAGTACAACATCAAATAAAATTACTTTTGATTAATATTATCCAAACAAATTTTACTTTGTCAACATATTTTTGAACAAAAGAATCCAAATATAAATCACATTATATAAACTCATTTTTAATAAACTTGAGTTTACAATATACTTTTGATTCAAACTTATGTTTGTAAACTTTAACCCAAACATGTCACTGGAATAAAATTTTGTTGAAATTTTTAAATCTGACGTGAGATTATAAACTCTACAAAAATAAGTTAAAAAAACCATTTAAAAACCTTAATATTGGATATACTCTAAGAGAAGGGGGTTTTGAAATATGGAAGGAACGTTCATTGCACAAAATTTTATTTTTAGTGAGAATTATGAATGGCAATAGGATTATTGTCAATATTTTATTATCTAATAAAAAATATTTATGACCTATAAATAATTACCCAGTAAAATGGTATAATAGCGCCACCAATGTTGAAATATGTGTTATAAATTCCTACTTAAAATGTGGGGAACAATCAATTTTGTTGCCTAACTTTATTTATATTTTTTGGGAGATGTATAATTACATATTTAATAATTTAAAATATGAAATTTATATGTATACTTAGGTCTTATTTAGATAAATCTTTTTATAAGCACTTACAAAAGACAAAAAATAAGAAGGTATAAAATAAGATTTTCTTATAAATTAAAATTAATTTATGCATAAGTTAGGCTATATTTGGCAAAAGTAGCCAAAAAGCTAACTAAATGCTGAAAGCTGTTAAGCTATCTTATTGAATTATAAGTGTTTGGTAAAATTATCTGTTGAAGTAACTGATAAATATAAAATGATAGAAATGGACATATTTATAAGTAGTTTTATATAAATTTTAATTTTATTTTATTGATAAAATATATTTTGTGTTATTTATAATTATTTTTTAATTAATTTTAAACTCTTGTAATTTTTTATTTATAAATCAATTTTTTTAATTATATTTTTTAGTTTCAATTATTTTTTTCTATATTGTGTATTCTACTATTAATCTTACACTATATCTTAAAATATTTCTAAATAAGTTTAAAATAAAGTAAAAACAACATACACCAAAGTAGGTGTCATAGTTTCATTATGTTAATTAGTGTAATAATTAAAATATATAGTGTAATTTAAAAAAAATTCAAAAAATAATAAAATAAACCTATTATCTATCAATATCAATATCTTGAAGTATAATACTGAAATAATAAAATAAATATTTTAAATAATATAATGGTTAAAATAAATAGTGTAATATAAAAATATTCAAATAATAATAATAATAATAAAATAAATTTATATATTATCTATCATTATCAAAATCTTATGTAATAAAAGGGTCAAAATAATAAAACCCTAACTTATAGTGGAAGAAGAAAAAATATAATATAATTCTACCTTGTGTAGAAAAGAATAAAAAGGAAATTGAATAAATATTTTAAGGACAAAAAAAGAATAAAATATATAAAAAAAAAACTAAAAGCTAGCCTTTTAATAAATTATACTTGAAGTAGCATCTAAAAAAAATGTTACTTGCAGTAGTGACTAGAAAAACACTACAAGCTAAAAAAGCTTGTTTACCAAACACTATTAAGAATGTCAAACAAGCTTTTCAGCTAATAAAAAATAGCTAGGAGCTAGCTGAAATGACATGTCAAACATAACCATAGTTTTAGGCTATGTTTAGTGAAAATAGCTTAAAAACTAGTAGACAGTTGAAAAGTTAGTTGTAATTAGTTGAAAAACTAATTGGTAGCTAGAAGTTATTAGTTGCAAGCTAAAAGTTTTTAAGCCAACTTAATGAATTATAAATGATTGATAAAATTCTCTGTTGAAAAAGTTGATAAATGTAAAATGATGGACAAAAATAGACATCTTTATATGATATTTTTATATATTTTTAATTTTATTTTATTGATAAAAATATATTTTGGGTTATTTATAATTTATTTTAAATTAATTTTAAACTCTTGTAATTTTTTATTTTTAGATCAATTAATTATTTTAATTACATTTTTTTAGTTTCAATTATTATATTTTTTATATTGTGTATTCTACTATTAATCTTAAACTATATCTTATAATATTTTCAATCAAGTTTAAAATAAAATAAAATTAACATACACTTGAGTAGATGTCATACTTTCATTATGTTGATTAGTGTAGTGGCTAAAATATTTTGAAATATAATGTAAAAAAATAATAGAATAAATAATGTAAACAATGTAATGGTTAAAATAAATAGTGTAATATATTGCAAATATATAAAAAATAAAATAAAATAAACCTATATATCATGTATCATTGTTAATATCTTGTAGTATAATGATAAAATAATAAAATAAATATTGTAAATAAGTGTAATAGTTAAAATAAACAATGTAATATAATGGTGGGGGTTGTGTAATTTGTACAAGGTCTTAGGTTCAAACCTTATTGTTGTCATTGTACACCAAAAAACAATGTAATATAAAAAAATATCTAAAAACAATAGCAAAAATAAAATAAACCCTTATTGTTAACAAGAGGAAGAAAAGAAACAAAAAATAATAATAAAATCCTACCTTATGTAAAAAGTGACAAAAAGGAAATTTAATAAATTTTAAGGGAAAAAATAATAAAATAACTATAAATATCATCTAATATTAATTATTGAACATAAAATTTTTATGTATTATATTTATAATTATAATTATAATATTTAATTTCAGAATTACTTGGTGATAACAATAATTTTTAATCACAATATTTTGTGAAAAATATTTTTAAAATAGAAAAATAGTGTTATATAATACTGTATTAAATATTAGCTATAAGGTGTAAAACTATGACATATAAAACTTTATATAAGCACTAGATTTTAAACCCCGTGGCCTGCATGGATTTGTTTAAATTATATATGTTTGATATTTGTATTTAGTGTTTTTTTAATATATGTACATAAATAAAAGTATTTTTTCTTAAAATATTTAGTATTATATTAAATATAATTACATTAAAATTGAGAAAGATAATTAATTATATTTTTAATTGAGCAAATCTTATTTTCAAAAATATTAAGCCTATTGAAATTTATTATGATTTGTTCTTTCTCTAAGTAATAATAGTGATGCAATACTTATATAAAATGTATAAATTCAAAAAGAATGTAAATATAATAAATATGAATGTATAATATATACTTATTTAAATTTGAGTGTTCATTTTTGTTATTATGAATATTATGCTAGCATGTACATGATTTTTATGTGTTTATAATTAATAATTTTTAAATGCTGTAAAAATTAACATTTATTTTGAATTTGTTAAAATAGTATGATTTTTATTAAATAGATATAGTTGTTAATTATTTTTAAATTATATTTGTAATCATTTTGAACATACTAATTACAATTACGTGATATTGTTAAAGTTGACTTGGTTAACCACATTGCAACATAATTTGAATGCTCCTGATTAGTGCCATAAGATTTTTCTATCATTATTATTATTATTATTATTATTATTATTATTATTATTTCTGTTATTTTAATTTCATTACTTGCTACTTTTTTAAGTTTTTTATCTATAAGAATTATTAATTATATGTTTCATACTTTATATATGATAATTTAACTATTATAAGGATTATTTATCTATAAGAATTATTATTTACATGCGATAGTAAATTTTTTAATATTATTACATGTTATTTTTCATATGTGACTATTTTTATTTCTCATTCTAAGCAAATTCAAAAAGACAACATTATTAAACATAATAGCTACACTATTATTGTATATTCTACAACTGTTTTATATTTATGATATGTAATGGGTATTTATTATTCTTTAACATCTGAATGTATAAGAATTAAAAATCATTATGTCTTATAATTGACCATTATGAAAAAACTTTATTATTATTATTATTGTTGTTGTTGTTGTTATTATCTTATTTGTATATTATTTTTATATTAAATTTAATCAGTATTGTAGATGATGTACCTTTTTAATGGATCAATTTAATGCACTACTACTAATATCAATATTAAGGTTTGAATTTATATGAATAAAAATTATAATATTATTGCCCCTCATAAATTTTAAAGGACTCTATTTATAAATATTATTTATTATTATATTATTATTATTAACTTTCAATCATCAAAATTGTGTAATAATAATTATTAAAGCAATCAATTTAATTATTTATTAAAATTAAATCTCAAGAATATATAAAATTGTGTTTTCATTTTTTTATTGTGGATATTATATTAACATGTATTTTTATGTTTTTACAATTAAATTTTTTTAACTATATTTATCGTAAAAATAACAGATAGTATGAAAAAATATATATAAAATAATATATAAATTGATAGTGATACATACAATAATAGAATATTTTTATTCTTATAATAGAAATATAATTTTTATTTAAAATAAAACATAAAATTAATTATGTATTATACTTAATAAATACAAACAATAATTAAAAATAAAAAAATAAAAAATATTTATTTATATATTTACAAAAATACTATATTAATAGCATTAAAAACAACATTAATTTTTTTCTTAAGTTTATTTTACTGTTTTATATTTTATTACTTTAATATATGTTTTATGAACAATAATAACTAAAGATATATTTCATTATTTATATATTTTAATATGAGTTTAATGACTATGCACTGTTAATATAAAAAGTTTTATACTGTCAACCAATAAAAAATTACCATTGGTTTAACTTTTAAGGTAATTATTGTAAAAGTCAACAAACTTACTATACGTAGTAGTTTGTGAATGGATGACAGTGTAAAACTGTTTTACACTGTCAGTGCATAACCTATTTTCTCTTTTAATATTAATTAATTGATCGTTATTTGTTTTGTAAATAGTTCTTACGATTTTTTTATTGGTAAATATTAACTCATTTTTATGTAATATTTCTTTTTTCAATTTTTTATCATTTTAATTTATATATAAATATTTAAAAAATTTTAATTAATTTATATGTTTTGATATTTTTATTTAACGACTGAATTTTGAAATAAATTTTATGATGTCTTCTATAGATTAACATCAAAATTCAACTTCATATTTAATACAATTATCAATTCAATTTAATACAATTTTGCAAAAGTCTTTTATTGCAAAATTCAACTTCATATTTAATGAAAAAAAAATTACAAAAAAAAACAAAATTTTATCAAATTAGGGTGTTGCAATCTTTAACCACTAAACAATATTGCAATAAAAGTTCCAATACCATAGCTGATATTCTAGCAAGATGGGGCTCAAAGAACTTAGCATAGGACTGTAGCCGGAAGCTCCCTCCGGAGTTTGCAGTTGAAGTTGTTCGCTTAGATAGTTGTCTTATTGTTTTAGTTGGTTGTTTTGTTTCATTCTGTTCCCTTATTATCCAAAAATAAATAAAATTAGGGTATAGCAAAAGTCAAATTTGGTAGGTCGTATACCAATTATCATCAATGTTATTGCTAAAATAATTTTTATTTTATTTTTTTAATCAACATATAAAATTGATTCAATAATTTTTTCGATTTTATTCAATTTAAATTTATGATTAGTATTAGCAACGTAAAAAATAGTATGTGAAATAAAATTCACGCAAATGAGTTGAGTTTGATTATGTTAAAAAAAATTACTAATTGGACAATATATTTGGTTGCACAAACATAAACATGTTTATAACTAACAATTAATCGAACAAATACTAAAAAAAGTTGCTATAAAATTAATCTTTTTTTCAATACATCTAGAACTTCAAAAAGTCATTTTGCTTCTTATCACATGATTCTTCTTCATTTAGTTGTAACCTAAAATAAAATTGTAACAAAAATGAAAGTTACATTTCATATTTATGGCCTCAAAGTGAATTAGAATTTGCCATATATATTTTATCTAAATTTGTCATTATTCTTTAACATCACAAAATTCTTAATATGTATACTTTTCCTTCTTACAAACTTGACTTGAATTTATGTGCAATATTTCTCCTTATAATAGCATACATATAATTGCTCTCAAACAAATAATATAAAAAAATTAGCATAAAAAATATATTGAGCAAAAGATTAATGAATAAATACAAAGAAAATCACTTTAAATTGTTAAAAAAAAAGTTGATCAATAAAATAAAGTTGTATAATAATATAACCAAAAATACTTACCAATCAGGCTTAAATAAGAGATAGTAATAAATAAATCACTAAAAAAAAAATCAGAAACCACTGAAATCAAAATAAGAGAGACCAAAATATTTACGATCATAGCATTTTTCTTAAGTTATATAGAGAATGCAATATATTAGTTTAATTGTCAAAGTCAAAAACAATAATATAATATTAAAATTAACTAAGAACTATAAATAGTATTGAATTTAAAAATAGTTTCATCCTTTGTTTTAATATCATTAAATACTAATTTAATATAATTAAATTTGTTAAATCTAATTAGGTCAACGACTATGTACTCATTAATATAATTAAATTCATTAAATATATAATTAATTCGCATCAGTTCTTTTGCAGAGGCAAAGTAATATCTCTATATAAAGAAACTTTTAGGTTAGTATTTTACTTTCCAATAAGTATATTTTAAATCTATGAAAAATGATGACAAAACAAAGTTACTAAAAGAAAAAACACAAAAGAGCTTCCATGCTAAATAATTAATCAGTGTGCCTCACCCTTTTTTTTTGGAAAGGTGATAATCAAACCTTGCTACTAACATGTAATTGATGAAACTCCAAATAAATAGGCATCAAATATAATTAAAATGTAAGCTTTCATTTGTTAAACATTAAACAGCCTCTTTTCATATGCAAGGGAAAGGCTGTGTACAACCCTCCCCCATACAGCCATACCTTCGCAAAGCGAGAAGCTTGTGGCAGTGGGGTAGTTTAGTTTTTAAAAATGAAAATCCGTAGCATGCTTCCTACTGCTTCTATTACTTTAGGCAAATAGCAAGTATGAAAAGCAGCATATCTGAAAATACTAATTTTCTGTATTCCATTTATTTCCCCACTGAGTAGTGACTTTCAAAAACTATATTATGAATTTTCTTTATGATTACTTTCTGGTAAACAGAACTTCCTGTGTATCAATGTCTGACTACCCATTTCCTGTATATATTTTCCTCAATTGTAAGTCAAACCCTGATTCTCAGATATTATTATAAAGTTCAAAATTTTCCAGATAGAATATGTATCAGAAACGTTGTGCACGTGATTAAATAATGATATTCTCAAAAAAATTAAAAGGCAACACCAAATTATCCATGCAATGTAATCCAAAGAAGAATTTGTTCATTCCCTGCACGCGGATTGCAAAATAAATCATTGGTATGGAGACAAACAAAACTTGCCAAGTAACAACGGCTAAAACTGCAAGATTAGCATAACAATTCGTAGTAGCTGCCACAGCAGAAAGAAAGCTGAATAGGACATCCAGGTCCACAATGCTGAGATCTGAGGAGACCTAAACAAGGAAATAACAGTCAGAGTATTAAAGCTTCCATTCATTGCACTATGAGGGGAAAGAAAAAAATGTTCAATATGCTTACCCTACTAAGTATCCGTCCTAAAGGAGTGGAGTCATAAAATGACATGGAGGCTCGGAAAAGGGAGTTTAGTAGCTGTAAAAATAGACACTTCGACGATTGAAGACCCAAAGCAACTGTAAAAAGACTTCTTATCAACAAGAATGTTGTTGAAATAACTCCAATCAACAAGTAAACTAGAATCAATTGCAAAGTGCTGACTTGAGGATTGTCAGCATTAGCGGCCATCCATGAGTTTTGCTATAGTTGGCCAGCCACAAATGTTAGTTGAGAAAGAGCAGCCACAGAGAAGTATATAGTTCTGATTCAGATACTGTAAGTAAGGTTTGAACCCTTCGTCTCCTTTTTCTCTCTCTTCTTGCTTAAACAATTGATCGCATTTTGATGCTTCATAATGCTGTTCCATATATGTTTTTCTAATACAAGGTCCTGAAACTCTTGGCTTGAGCTCAACAAAAAGGGATAAGGAGCAGCTTCTACGATTTCCCCATCTGACATCAACTGTAAACAAAGAAATAATTACAGCCATGCTAATTTTCAGTCAGCTGAGGATACCAAGAAATAAAAAAAATCATAGCTTCAAACTCATTAAAATTTACAACCATCAATTATATGCAGAACAAAAAATGAAACAATGACATAACCAGTGCTTTAAGATGAAGGAAATTACCAAAACAGAATCAAAAGCCGAGAACTTGATGAGTCACCAGCAAGACTGTTTTCCCAGCAAGTCCTTCCATTATGTATTCCTGTCCAGTTGAAAAGTCATCTATCAGTAAAAGGAAAATAACATCAAGATATAAATGTAGTATCGGAAGAAAAGAAGTTTTTATTACATTAAACAAATTTGTTGCAGTATGTGCATCAACAGCACTGAACGGGTCATCCAAGAGATATATATCAGCATTCTGATATAGTGCAAGTTGAATTCGCTGCTTCTGACCTCCACTCAGGTTGACTCCTCTCTCCCCTATTTCAGTGAGATCACCATGGGGAAACAACTCAAGGTCCTTCAATAGTGAAGACCTATCGAGTGTTTCTTGATATTTTTCAGCATCCAAAGCTGCTCCAAACAATATATTCTCGCGTATTGTGCCTGTCTGTATCCACGCTGTTTGAGAAACATAGGCAAACTTCCCATAAACTTCAATCTGTAATTCAGAAAAGAAAATCAGATACCTGTTAATCTAATAAATTATAATATTACTACTCTGGTGAAGGACAGAAAAATGCACTGTAGTAAGTTAAACTTATGTGCTAGATATTATAACACTGCTGGCACAAAGTGAAAATGTCATCCAAGTTATAACCAATGTAAGTATCACAATTCACAAAGTTTATAATTGCCAAAACAGAATAAAATCTTACTGTCCCCCGAGTATTAGGAACTTCTCCGAGAATTGCTGCTAAGAGAGTTGATTTGCCTGAGCCAACCTCTCCACAGATAAGACACCTTTTGCCCAGGTCTAACCACCAAATTTATGTTTCTCAGTGTAGGCTTTGATACATTATCTTCCCATGAAAAGTCAGCAGACTTGATTAAAATTGAACCCCTCATATCGTCATTGAGACATCTTTTCGTGACATTTGCACTCGGCAGTTCAGGTGCCTCCAGGAATTTTACAATCCGAGTAAACGCAACTTTGGCCTGAATGACTACTCAATAACATCAGGGATGGTTGTAATTGGATCTTGAACAAGGCGCAAAGTTGCCACAAAAGTGAAAACATTATTTGCATGTAAAGGAACATTAAGAAAGTAACATGCACTAAAGGAAGCAGCAGAGACCAAAACAGGGGAGGACCAAAAGAGAAAGGTGTTGCATGCCTTTCTTAATTGCACTGCAGACAACCATGTGAGCTCCTCATTCCTTAATCTCTCTATAGCATTTCAAAAATTGGCTTCCCATGCATATAACTTCAACTCCTTCATATTCATAAGAGCCTCAGAACAAGCCTTCAATCTCTCATCTTGTGCCCCCATAAGTTTGCTTTGAAGCCTGTGCTGTAACTTTGCAAGTGGAGTATTGCAAAGCATGGTGATTACTATAACCACCAAGGAGACAATAGTAGCTAGCCCAACATCACGAAAAAGTATCACTAATAAGATAAATAGCTGTAAGCTAATTGTCCAAGTCTAGTGAAACCAATAGGGAAACTCACCAATTCTGTGTAAGTATCCACAGTGACATAATTCATTATCTCATCACCAGAGTGCATCAATCTAGCAGAATTGGATAGCCTCAACTGCTTTTTATGAATGGCTGCAGTTAGCAATGACCTAACTTTCAGGTAACATATCTACTAGAACCATTTTTATTGGACTCACCATTTAAGGGTGCATAAAGACGTTCATCAATTTCACTGCCAATGTCCCTATACGTGGATTCCTTATATATGCACAATAACAATAATATGGCCCCTGGAAAAGATAGAATATCTGAAGTTCTCTGCTAATAATTGCATGAAACAAGGATGAAGCACAGAAAATACCAGAAACCAAGAAGATTACAATAGAAAAAGTAAAACCTTGACCATGCTCTTGGAAGTTGCTTCAACTTAAGACTGATAATGAAACTCACTAACAACCATGTTAATCCGTGAAAGATTTCTAGCAACCACCAATTAAGAGGCAACACAGTTTGGGTTTTGCTCAACCTTTCCTCTAAAACCCAAATGCCTAAGCACAAATGCGCCAACCAAAGAGCACCATTGGCTATGGCAGAAACTAGGTGCAAATATGAATATCTTTGCACCTGTGTTTGACCCCGAGATGGTTTTAGTGTTGACTTCTGGGTCATAGTGAATACAAGCATCATAAGCAGCAATACATTAAAGCAACAGATCAACAAGTGGTTGATACAAGTGGAAGGATCAATGAGAAGCCTAAAATCACAACTGCAAGGCTTTCTTCCAGCCTCTGAACAAATAGATTCCCCACAAAACACTCTCCAAAAACCCGCCATTTTCCTTGACCTCTCTTTGCTGCTCAAACTCTGTAGTAAACAGAACAGAAAGGGCAATAAAATGATGTCTTTGTTGAGCAAATCTTTGCCCTAAAACTTTGAAACTAAAATCCATGGTTTATCAACAGGCTTCAGCCAAAGAAACATTGGAAAACATGTCTCCTGCTAAGTTGATTTTTAAGAGTAACAAAAATAGGTTATAAAGCATGGACAATAATGAAAATATATATTGCCTCTCCATCTGACAAAATGAATAAATTTCACTTAATAGTTAGATCATTACTCTTACTCTAATAAGAGAAATAAACTTGGAAATACAATTGTGCACATACAGTCGTCACTTATCGCCTACAAGTAGTAGATGCGATAATGGCAAATCATAAACGGGCAACACGAGCTTGTTTTCTGAAGTGGAGGAGTATTACTATCATATTCTCCAAGATTCTCTTTTTAATACACACTCTCTTGTCGGCTAAAATTCATCTGAATGTCACTAATTTGGAAATAGAACACACTATTTAACGAGACTCATAAATTTCACTAGGAAAGAGCATATTAAAAAGGCCAAAAGTTATCTGTGTTTAGTGGTGAAGTGACTTCACTGGTGTCAGCTATTTTACGTGTCATTACTCAGTAGAGAAATGCTATCATTTCAGTGTCATATTTTTTAATCAATAATCACGAGTAAACACTATATGACAATGTAAAGAATTTTACACCGTCATCTAATGAAAATTATTATGTATGGTAAATTTGTTGACTTTTACAATAATCACCTTAAAAATCATACCAACAATGAGTTTTAGTCGGTAGCAATGTAAAAGTTTTTATATTGACAAAACATAGAAATTATCCATACATTAAGCTTTTCTCTGTCATCTCCTTCTATCCCATATGTTTTATTGTTCTTTTTTCTGTCACTTATCCCATTATGCTTAAAAAGGCTTAATCAACATTTTGGTCCCAGTAAAATACATGTTTTTTTCTTTTAGTCCGTATAAAATTTTTTTGTTTGATTTAGTCCCTATAATATCATTTTTTTTTTGTTTTCGTCCTCACCGTTAGATTTCTTTCATTTAGTGCTGACATGGCTCACAAAATGTCACGTCAACATGCTACATAGGATTACACATCAGCACTTAACAATAACATACTAACGTCAGGGACTAAAATAAAAATAAAAATATATTACAAGGACCATTTCAAAAAATATATATATTACAAGTTATAAGGTCTCGTTTAAGCTTCAATGGTCCAAATTCTACCGAAAGAAACCCTTTTTCCTTGCTAACAAAGTAAACATGGGTGATGTGCAATGATGGGAACCATTCAAGAACCCCAAAAAGTAAAAAAAATAAAAATAAATGGGTTCCTACTTGTTGAGATGAAGATGGTCGTAGAGATAAATTATTAGTGACGAAACCAACCTTGTGTCAAATTTCTATATATATTGGTCAAAGAAATGAATCCATCTTTGTGTTGGAAAATTCAAAGCCTTGGACTTGAACACCAAAAAGTGTAAAATGAAGATGCAACAAAATGGAGGCAAAGTGTGTGATGGAGGGTTGCTATGTGTTGGAGGAAAAGAGACAAGATAGAGGGAGAGGAAGAGAAAGAAATAAACTAAAAGGAGTAGTAAAAACTACCCAACTAATGAATGCACATGTTAGATCCCAAATTCTATTGATGGAGCCATTGCTATCTCTCTCCAAATTTTTTCCTATGGTGATTCATCAAGAAAGGCAGTTAAACATTGGAATCTTCCCTGATCCAATAATTCTTGTTATCCAATCCAACTTAATGCCTTCTTAAGGTTGTGGCATTATCAATTGAATCACAAACACCATGGACGAGCAAAAAAAGCATTAATACTCCATCCATGATCGAAATCTGCCAGCCATAATGGCACTGCGCTCAAGAACCGTGCCCAACATAGACTATTGGACCGCAACAAGACTTCTTATGTATTAGAGGTTGCACTAGTCTTAAACTTAGCATGGCCGACACAGACCACTACTCCACCACCATGCTCACAAGACTCAATGCCACCCTTATGTAAACCACACTACCCTAATATGTATAAGGACACAAGAAGCTTATTCATCTATGTGCCTAGATTCATAGTGCTCCTCCTTATCAAAACATTTTTCAATCCTTCAAACTCCCTCAACATAGCACAACGCCAAACATTGTTGTTGAATTCTAGTGAGAATTGTTAAGCAAAGTCTTCTTCCTCACATTATTAATCCATTATGGCAGCCCGCACACCATGGCCCTTGCACTCATCGAGCTTGCGCCACCATCATTAAATGCTAGATTGAAATGCAAGTAATCAACATTCTTTCCTCACCACACACAAAACCTTTTTTTTTCAAAATGGTCCGTGTAATATATAATTTTTTTTTCCGAAATGGTCGCTATAATATATATTTTTATCATTTTGGTCCCTATTATGTAATCCTACATGGCATGCTGACGTGGCATTTTGTGAGCCACATCAACACTTAATGGAAGAAATATATTAGTAGGGACCAAAACGAAAAAATCTAATATTATAGGGACTAAGTTGAACAAAAAAAATTTATAACGACTAAAAGCAAAAGGCGTGTATTTTATCAGGACCAAAATGTTGATTAAGTCTTTTTTTTTAATCTCCCTCTTCTTTTCGCCTTCATTCATCCCATTTTGAGATGCAACTTTATTAGTATCCTTTAATGCACTTAGACATCTAATAAAAAAGAGAAATGCTAACAATTCACTCTTTATAACACACTTTTTATTATTAACTGAAATTTATTAAAAACTACAAAATTTACTCCTTAATTAATGAAAACCTCATTCATAATTTTATAGTTTTTTTATAAATTTTAAATGTTAGGAAAAAGTATGTTGGAAGGAATGTGTTAGCAAATATGTTGATAGCACTCTGAAAATAAAAAAGTAGGAAAATGAGACATGAACACTTATATGCTACTAGCCACCTAAAAAAATTAGAGATAGAAGAAAGAAAAGTATAAATATAATAAATAATATGATGTAACAAAAAGAAAAAAATAAAAAAAATGAAGAGTGTCAATTAAATAAAAGAATGTATACTCTACAAGTACCCATGTAATTACTCTAAAAAATAACTTCAGTTTAGACAGAAGATGATGAGCGAAAATCTAAAGATTTTACACGCATTGTTAAGGAAACATGGAAAAGATCAAAAACACATAAAAAATGCCCTGTTGCTGTTTTGAGTCTGCGAACGAATGAACGAACCGTTAATAATAATAATAATAATAAAAGGGAAAAACATATAAAAATACATGAATGGAAAACGATATTTAATTTAATAACATAAAATAGAAAAAACAAAAAAAAAAGGAAACATTGGGAATAGACAAACCGGTATCGTACGAAGCAGGAAATGATCAGTGGCTAAACGCGAAACGCACGCGTATTTGCCATTTGAACGCATTCTTCCTTTTGTCTCTTAGAAAAACCGTAATGGACAACTTGCCTTAAATAACCAAAAACAAAACAGAAGTGGAATGTTTACTTCCTTCCTTCTTCTTCTTCTTGTTCTGTTTTTCAGTATTGTGAAAGTGTTGTTTCGCGAAGACAACGTACGTAGATGATGAGGAGGATGATGTTTTGTTTGTGAATTGGAAAGGGTTCCTGACTGAACGAGAAAACGAAATAGAGGAAGTGAAGAAGAGGGTAAGGAGTGATGGATGGCTTAGGAATGAGCATAACCGCATATACATGGTAATGATCAGAGCTAGGCACAATGTCACCATGGCTCACGTCTTTTTTTATGTACAACGACCATAATAAAATTTGAACAAACTACACTAGGCCGTCTCTAATAGTCACGTCTGTCATTATGTTTTTTTTTTTTTTCCTTAAATATCTTTCTACTCTTTTAAATTTTGGGATTTTTTTTGTCTCTAAACTTAAAATTAATCTTTAGTTTTGTAAGTTGAAAAAAAAAGTATGTTTTAATTTTTTTGTCCAAACGTCATTGGTGAATCTGTCACACAAAACTCACATACTAGTATTCTTGCTAGTGTAAATATTACACTAAACTCAGTTGATGCTACACAATTGACTTAAGTTGTCCCTATCAATGACGCTGCAAATAGGGATGTCAACGAGGTGAGGCACGTATGAGTAGTAGTTCTCTCATACACGCCCGTATTTATACGAGTACCGGTTAAGAAAGTATTTACAAATTTTATATATAAATTTTAAACAAAAAATAAAATAAAACTGAAAATAAAATATGTTTGAAACATATATTTATACTAAAAAACATTTTTACCATATATTTATGCTAAAAATAAATAATTTCAAAACATATATTTATACTAAAAGTAAATTAAAGTAATTTACTTTATATATAATTAAAGATATTTAAATAATTTTAAAGTGCGGGTATAGGTACCTTACTACCCATCCCCGTCCTATTAATAAACGAGCATCTATTTAATATTCATAGCATATTTTTCCCTCAAGTATCTATAGTTACGTGTTTTTTTGTCATCCCTAGCTACAAGTGGTCTTGAATGACTAAAACAAAAAAATTTCAAATTATAGAGACTAAAAAAATTAATATTAAATTTGGGAGACCAAAAATAAACTTACCTCAATTTGAAAGACTAAAAATATATTTAAGTCTTTTTTTTCTTTCTACAGAAAATATAACTTTAATTCCTATATATAATATTTATATTTGATTAATTTTTAAAAAAAATAATTTTTCGCATATACCCTCTCTAGTCTTGAATATAGGAAAAAAGAAAAAAGTCATGTATGCTAGTCTCAAATATAAGCAAATCTCAATTAATTTCACCATATTTAATGAACTATCTCTAAAATATCCTTCATTTAATTGAGATTGTATTTTCAATGAACATTTTTCATGTTTGATGTCAAGTTCTAATGAAAAGTAGTAGGAAAAAAAGTTTATTTTCAATTGAAATTAATAAAATTAAATAATGTTAACTAACTTTCTTAGGGCCCATTTGGGGTGGTTGAATTTTTGGGTTTTGGTTTGCAACTCTAATTTTAAAAACAAAACACATTTGGCTAAAATGGAGTTGAAATGATTTTTAACTCTATTTTAAAACCCATTTACATTCATTTTCAAAGCAAACAAAAAAAGTTTTGTGAATCTAGTTTTTAGTTTTTAAAAAAGTACACATCATTACATTTGACAATGGCTCTTCCCACGACCACTACTAACACCGTCGTCGCCACCACTACTGCTACCACCACCATGACCATTAGCGCCACCAACATTGTCACTATTGTCGCCACCACTACCACTACCGCCACCTTTGTCGCCACTACAAAAACATACCCTTAAACTAATCTTAAAAAAATAAAAAAAATTCAAAATGAGTTTATTTTAAAACCAAAAAATTGAGAAAAAAAACTAAAACTAATTTTTAAAAATTAAAAAGTAGTCGCAGTTTTTGAAATTTTAGAAACTCACAACTAAAGACTACCCCAAACGAGCCCTTAGTTAGCATAAATTAGCTTTTTTTATTATTATTATTTGTATTCGAGACTAGAAGGAGTATCCTTTATCAAAGAATGTCTTATTCATGACACGGTTGAATATTAAATATAAACACTTCTCACAACAGAGACTATTTGATTTAAATTTTAGTTCTTATGAAAATTAGTTTTATACATGTAATTAGTTTTTATGCTGTCCGTATATATCATGCGTTATTGTTGTCATACCGTAAGGCTAACATGAAAGTACTACCCAATTAAAAACGAATTGACTCCAATAAACGATTATCAAAATAAAAATAATTACATGTATAGAATTTAAATTTAAATTTATTTATTAGATTTTTTTGTACTGAAATCAAAAAATGAATGTTATATATATGAACTAAAAAATGTATTTTAACCTCTATTTTTTAAATGATAAAAGTCAACACTCAATTTATTATGAATTTAATTTTAACACATTGTTAACACAGAAGGTTTTATTATTTTATTTAATAATATATTATCCCATTATTTAACATTCTTGAGGTTTATATATTATAAAAGTTTCATTAAATAATGTATCAAAATTAAATTCATAAATTATTATATATATTATTGTGTATAAATATAGTGAAATCATAGTCACGATCTTGTATGATATAGGGAAGGTGTGTTTTAGTTTAAGTTAGTGTTGTGACTAATTAAGTATAATTAAAGTAAAGGTATAAAATATTATTGGCTTAAATGTTTTTTATTTTGGTAAACATAATAATTTTTTATTTCAATTCCCCGTTAATCGATGTTTACTCTCAGGAGTAGTTCACTCTAGACTGAAGTTTGTTGCCGTACCAGAAACAAAATTATTTTAAGGTTGTGGTTCTCTATTATTTAGAAGCACTTAATTTACCAATAGGATTAATTATAAAGATTATACTGAGTTTAGTGAATCTCTCTTATAACAAATCATATTTAATTTTCTATTAAAAAAGACGTCCATAGACCACAATTAATATTCAATTATTTCTCCAATCAATTACTTCTGATGAAAGATATAGGAACTGGCAAGCACTCATTTGTCTCATGCATCGTTCCCGGTCACTCCTCACCTTTCTTTCTCACGTACCCCATATTTACTTTTTGTTTATTGTTACTTGTTAGAGTCCACAATATGGAGCGTATGCTAAATACAAGAGACACGTGTGTGGGTACATCTGTGCTGAACTATTACTTTAAATTAGTTGGCAACCATCTGTAATGATCTGAAATACGAAAAGAATACTATGCAGCAAGAACAATTAAGCAAGCAAAATATTGACGGAAATCACGATATTATTATTTCAGAAAAAAGTTTAACAACTGATAAGATCACTAACATCCACACTGTATATGAAGAATCTTAAGGAAATGCTCCTGAAAGACTAGACTAAGGAAGAAGAACCAGAAAAGGAAAATTTTCGTAATACTTCCCTTTTCTGTACATTGTGCTCCCTCTCTTATATATCATCATTTCTCTCACTTTCAAGGACTTTTATGCATTCTATTACTATGTCTTAGCTCATGCGATGCTACCATACCTTCTCTCTACGCATCTCTTGGATCAAGTGCCACCTGGGCCTCATGGATTTTGGCCCACTCAGGTTTAGTCATCACATTGCCCTCCCCATCAAGAATGACCTTGTCCTCAGGGTCAAAGGTTGGATAAGATGCATGAATATGGGAGAGAGATTCCCAAGTGTAGCGATCAGATCCTGCCCAACAAATCAATGCTTGAGATTCCCAAGTGTCATGCACCTTAATATGACGAACATCAAAGACGTCCAACAAATAAATATTAAGGTGGTCTTCATTGGTAATCAATGGAAGTGGAACATATTAATCAGAGGAGATCAACCCATTTCTTTAGCGAAGAAACATAAAAAACTGGGTGGATATAGGCTTCCGGGGGTAAAAGTAGTTTATATGCAACCGGTCCAATGTGATGTGTCACACGAAAAGGGCCAAAATAGTGTAGTCCCAGCTTCTCATTTTTCTTAAGGTAAACAAACTGTTGTTTATAAAGTTACAGGTGAACAAAGACGCAATCATTAACTGCAAATTCCATGTCAGTGCGTTTTAAATCATCAAACCTCTTCATACGAGCTTGAGCATTAGAAAAATTGGCCTTAAGCTGAGCTTAAAATATCATCACGTTGCTAAAGCTGTTGAGACACTTGCCAAGGTGTATCGATGGAAGGAGAGTAACAAATGATAGAGGGCAGATCTTGACCATAGACAATCTTAAATGGGGTTATACTAGAAACTGTATGAAAAGAAGAGTTGTACCATAGTTCTACCCAAAGTAAAAATTGGACCCACTGTTTAGGATTATCATGAATGAAGCAACGAAGGTACATTTCAAGACACTTGTTGAGAGTCTCTAATGGACCATCACATTGTGGGTGGTAAGGAGAAGACATCTGTAAAGAGGTTCCTTGAAGGCAAAATAAATGTTGCCAAAATGCACTTGTGAAAACCTTGTCACTAATCAGTAACAACTGACCATGGAATACCATGTAATTTCACCACAATGTGAATGAAAGCCTCTACTACAGTTAAGCTAGTATAGTTGGACTTTAAGGGAGCAAAGCGAGCAAACTTTGATAAGTGATCTATAACCACCATAATGACTGAATATCCACTAGAAAGGGGAATAGTGTAACACCCTAAGGGGTATTACTGTAACTAGGTCTAGATTTCTAAGAACCAAAAGCAAAACTTAAAAAGGTAGAAACAACGTGCAATTACTACTCATAAATATAATTAGATATTATCTACAAACAATACAATAAAAAAAGCATACATATCTATTACAACTCATCTATCACCCAAAGGTCGTAATATAAAGAAGAATACAAAAACACAACGTAAACTAGGTTACGTCTTCTTGCACGTGACTCTAAGCTTCATCTGCACATGTCTTCACTTGTATCCTAAAAAAGAGGAAACTTAAAGAAGTGAGACATAATGTCTCAGTGAGTGCTTTAAGGGTTTTACAGCTAAGTCAGACTTTTCTACTCGAACAACCTTTATCATTTATCTTTCATGATTTTAGCCTCGCTAGGTCTCTTATAATTCTCCATACTTATGGTCAAGTCTACACCTTTCAGCAGTAATACTTCCTGTTAACTCCTCTTTTATTCTCACAACTATTATACAAGTTTACTATCTCATTCTCAACCTAAGAACTCATCCCCATTACTTATATTTTCTTACTCAAAACCCACTCTAGTATTTAAACCCTTCATGTTTAGATTTTACTCTTTTTCCTTTTGATATTTAGAGTTGTCTTTAGGGGTCAAGTCTAAGGCTACAAACATTCTAAAATACCCTTGACACTCCATTAACACTTACATTGATACTCTCAGTTTGTTCTCTATTAATAATCTCATACCTTTTTATTATGTTGTATGGGAATTCACCTTTTCTCTATGTCTGTCATAACTATTATTATCCAATTATAACCCTCATAACACTATCTTAAGGTCTAGCCTTTCACATATCCATGAGGTAGCAAGACAAACCTAATTACAAGCATACATTTATTTCACATCCTTTGTCTAGTAACTAGACATACACCACCTTTTTTTATTATGAAACAAGAACAATAGACATGCATAATATGATCACATATTCATTACTTTGACATTTCATCACAAGAAACAGTTACATTTTCACATGTATACACACTACATCAATCACTTATGAAGAAGGTCACACAGATTTCACATAGTTACAACATAGCACACTTCAACATATCACACTACAACAAGATGCATGTGCAAGCTATGTTCTTAAATCACTACTCATGCACATGTGGTACCAACTTAAACTTTTCAAAAAGTAGACTATGAGTAAATGCACGGCCATAAGAAGCATCATCGGTACCAATGCCTTCGACTTTCGCACCCTTAACTAATATGATATCCCCCGACGACTAATCAGGGTTACCCAATTTTGCCAATACGCTCCGATTCCATAGATCAGCATGGACCATTGGAGTTTTCCTAACCAGAATAAGCCCTAAGGCTAGGGTTAGACAACTCATCACGACCTCCACCAACTAGATTCCTACATACTTTCTCATCACATAACTCAAATGTTATAATGCATGGTTACTAACAGCTTTTTATAGGCTTTTATCATGAAACATTGGCACAATTTCATATCACACTCAGTTTTCTCAAGGTAAATAATAATCACAAAATATAAACTCAACAAGGCATAAAGAAAGAAGCAACAATGAGTTAAAAACTGCAAAAGAAGTTCACAAGCGCAAAAATAGAATAGTCAAGGTCGTGTCAACCTGGCAGGGACAAAAGGGCTGCCCAGCAGGTCATGGTCAGACTCACCTCACCCAGCGAGTTTTGTATCCCGCTCGGTGGGTAAGCAAGCCTAGCAAGCAGTGCTGTCGCCCAACGCCAGCACAGAGTCCAATTTTCGAATAAAGTTGCCTAGCGGCTATCTAATCTTACCAGGCAGATCTAAGGTATGAATTTTGATTTATTTTTCTTATTGTCTTTGGTTTCTAACTAGCCCAAAATAAATAATTAAATTCTTAATCACTTCTTCTACCTTAATAATTGGTCAATCTAATCTATAAACTCCTTACTCCGTTACAATTCCCTCAAAACCCATCAAATCCCTAAACTTAGGCATAAAGAGGGAGAAAAGGTAAATAGATGAACAAGAACAACATAAAGGATAAGGAAGGACATGAGGGAGAGCACTCACCTTTAGGGACATGCAAAGCTAAGTTATAGGGCTTGGATTCTCTAGTTTCTATTTCCTTTTTTTCTTTTCTCTTCTTCTTTTTTTTCTCCTCATTCTCTCTACTTTCTTTCTTCTTCTATTTTGTGACGGCTAAACCTAATTCTCTTTCCCTATTCCCTTCTTATAACATGTGGGTAGGTATGTGCTTAGTGGGCTTTAGTCCCCTATTAGGCCTTAGATGCTCTTTTGGGTTCTATGATACATTTCATACTAATTTCTAATACTAAGGTGTTAATAACAACAACAACAACAATAATAATAATAATAACAATAAATATAATAACAACAACAAAACACAATAATAATAATAATAATAATAATAACTGCTACAACAACAACAATAAATATAATAATAATAGCAATAGGAACAACAACAACAATAATAATAATAATAGAGATATAATAATAATATAATAATAACAATAACTCTTAATGCGTCTTTTATCCAATAACACATGATACTAAGAGCTACCTCATGATTTCTTTTTAGTACCTTGAAATTTGGGGTGTTACAAAGAGCCGTAATAAAATCCATAGCAACATCCTCCTAAATAGAATTGGGAATAGGTAAAGGACTGAGTAAACCATAGGGATGGAGTTAAGAAGTTTTTGCACGTTGACAAACTAAAAAGCTTTGAACAAAGCTTTTGATATCCTTGCGTATTCCAAGCCAAAAGAATTTAGTGGTACTACGATGATAAGTGCAGAGGCAACCTACATGACCACCCAAAGGGATGAATGAAATTCAAACAAAATTTTATCAATAAGATCCTAAGCATCTGAGGGGATAACAAGTTGTTGCTTCCAAAACAGTAACTGATTATGTGCTGTATAATCTGGCATAGTAGAAGGATTAGCAAGAAACTAAGCGAGCAAGGTCTGAAGAGTAGAGGAGCCTTGAACATGTGAAACAATGTCATTCAAAAATAAGGTATGAGAAACAGTCAAGACCATATGAAAGGATCTAGAAAAAGCATCTACCGCAAGGTTAGACTTGCCCAATTCATCCTCAGTTGAGTAACGATACCCCAAAAGTTTTGGTAACCAAGCTTTTTGTTTTGGGGTTTGAATGACTTAAGCATTGAGATGTTTAAGACTATGCTGGTTAGTGCGAATGATGAAGTAATGACCCAGGAGATAATGCCAAAATTTAGCCAACGCTTCAATAATAGCATATAACTCGCGAACATAGCAAACTGAGATTGCATCCGAGAAGACAACTTCTTAAAGAAAAAAGCAATGGGATGGCCAGATTGACTAAGAACAGCCCCAATACCAAAACTAGAAGCACTAGTTTCCACAATGAATGGTTTAGAGAAATCGGGCAAAGCATGCACTAGGGCACTTGTGAATGTAAGTTTTAAAACTTCAAAAGCTGATGTGGCTTCTAAAGTCCAGTGAAAGGCATCCTTTTGCAGTAGCTGTGTGAAGGGAAAAGCAATGAAGGCATAATGCTTGATGAAGCAGTGATAGCAATCCATGCGGCCTCTAAATCCACGCAATTGAGTAATAATAGTGGGTAAAGGCCAATCTAAAATTGCTGAGACCTTGTTAGGATCCATGGCCACACCATCTGCTAAAACCAAGTGACCCAAGTATGCAATAGTTGCTTGACCAAAAAACACTTAGAGAATTTGGCATATAAACGATGCTCCTGTAACTTGGCCAAAACAAGAGAAAGATGATGAAGGTGAATAGTCCAGCTATCACTATAAACCAAAATATCATCAAAAAAAAACTAAAACAAACTTTCGTAAAAAAAAAAAAGACAAAAAAATAGAATTCATAAGGGCTTGGAAGGTAGCTGGTGCATTTGTAAGACCAAAAGTCATGGCCACCTATTCATAATGTCCATGTTGAATGCAAAAGCTGTCTTGAAACGATCTTCCGGTGTCAGTAGTATTTTGTGATAACCCGAGCGAAGATCAAGCTTGGAAAAATAGCAAGAGCCATGAAGTTCATCCAAAAGTTCGTCAACAATCAGAATGGGAAAAGAGTCTTTAACTGTGACTACATTCAAAGCGTGATAGTTAGCACAAAAGCACCATGAGCCATCTTTCTTTTTTACCAAGATAACTAGTGCGAAGAATGGACTTGTACTAGGCTGAATAAGCCCTTCCTGAAGCATGTCACCTACCATACGTTCAAAGACCGACTTCTAGTAGAAGGTGTATTGATAAAGTCTTACTTTCACTGTAGAAACATTGTCAATAAGAGGAATAGCATGGTCATGACTGCGAGAAGGCAGAAGACCCCTGGGAACCTTAAAAACAGTAGAAAATTTATGTAAAAATGCATCCAAATCAAAAGGAATCTTGCGGCAACTACAATTGGTCAGGACCTAACAACTCTGTAGGGAAACAATGAATGGAATACAATTCTGTAGTAGCATCAGTGTCGATTAAGCATTTGAAATGATGAAACTGAGCAGGAGTTGCAGCCCTATTTTTATCACCTTGGACTGTGACAAATTGGTCATTAAGGTAAAAAGGAATGGTAAAAGTGCTATAATCAACAATGTGGGCATGCAAGGTGGCCAACCATGAAACTCCTAGAATCAGCACCTGTAACAAGAAGCACATACACTGGGCAAGTGAATGGAAAGAGGCAAATGACGTATAACACCTTCACCTTCCAAAATGTGGCTGTTACCCACCACAACACGTAGGCCAGAAGTAGGTTCAATAGGAAGGTTGAGATGGTGGGCAATGTGGGGTTAAATAAAATTGTCAAAGCTCCCTCCATCCAAAAGCACTTGCACCTCAATGCCATTAATGAAACCGATAAAATGGATGGTGCCCACACCAAAAAAACCTTCATAAGCACATAAGGACAGGTGTACCAAAGAAGAAGTGTCAGCATTGTCAGCCGAGCAAGGCTTAGCATGTTCCTGGGATAAAGGTTTTTCAAAGGGACCCACGTCATCATGTTCAAGCTGCAAGATCACCTAATGGCGATTAAGACACTTGTGATTCCAAGACGACGCAACTACATCTCTAAGGGTGACATTTGCTTAATAAGAGGTAAGGGCTTCGAAGAAGGTGTAGGTAATAGGGGCAAAAGAGAAGCCTTCGAAGTAGTGCTGGATAGAGCAAGTGAACTAACAAATGAACTTAAGCTTGGTGGCATTGACTTGAAGGATGATGGAGGAGAGAAGGAAGAACGCAGTTTGCTATAGAGGCTAGCAAATGAATATCGTTCATCATAGAGACATGCCAAAGACATGGCGCGTAGCAAAAATGAAGAAGATTGGATGATGACGTCGCGGCGGATATTGGGTTTTAGCCCATCCTTAAAGCAATTGAGAAAGGTATCGTCCATAAGATCCTGAGCCCTATTAGCAAGGACAATAAACTCAGGGTAATATTGGGCCACCAACTCTTGTTGGGTCACTTGAACATTTGGGCTCAGGGACAATCAAATGGAGGAGGCCCGAATTAAACCTCGATTGTGTCTGCAAGAGCTTGCCAAGTCAAAAACTGATTTTCCTTTTGAAGCATCTAGAACCAAGGAACGACAGAACCTTCCATGTGGGCAGCCACAATCAAAAGGTGTCAAGGATTAGGCATGTCATAATAAGAGAAAAATTGTTCAGCACAAAAAAGTCAAGTAAAGGGGTCACAACCATCAAACCGAGAGAAATCAAGTTTAACCTGACAGGAATGGATCATAGTCGAAGATCGATGATCAACCTAGGGATCAAGGGAGGCTCTAGAGGGCGAGAGTTGAGATAAATGATCCATAGAATACGTTAAGGTTTTAATGGCCCAAGAAAACATCTCCATCGATGATTCTAAACGACCAAAACAAGCAATAGAAGTTGTTTTACGTTGCTCCATCGTGTTTGAAATGCGCTTCAACTCACTGGATAAATCCTTTAAACAGGTATTCTCAACCATTGAAGCTCAATGAAAGCACCAAAATGTAATAATCTAAAAAAGAATTAAGCAAGCAAAATATTGAGGGAAATCACGATATTATTATTTCAAAAAAATGTTTAACAACTGATAAGATCACTGGCATCCACATTGTATATGAAGAATCTTAAGGAAATGCTCCTGAAAGACTAGACTAAGGAAGATGAACTAGAAGAGCAAAATTTTCATAATACTCCCCTTTTCTGCACATTGTGCTCCCTCTCTTATATATCCTCATTTTCTCTCACTTTCAACGACTTTTTACGCATTTTGTTACTACGCCTTAGCTCATGCGATGCTACCATACCTTCTCTCTCCGCATCTCTTGGATCAAGTGCCACCTAGCCCTCATGTATTTCCCACTCAGGTTAATCATCACACCAAACATGTAGATCAATTGGCATTGATTGTTTTAGCTTAACCATTGATCTCAAGTTTGACTCTTGAATATATAGTTACGTTAAACACTCAAATGGATGTGTTAAATATTTAGAAAGAGTTTTTGCTTACTCAAGCAAGATTATTCCAATGGAAGATACATATATTTTCTTACCAAAAAAATTAGTTGCTAAACGTTTCTTTTAGGTGAAACCGTATTATTTAAGATTGGTAGATGATTGTTAGAATTTCATAGATGAATGTTCATATGAACTCCTTTCTCTACTTTTTTTTTTGGATAAATCTCCGTTGTTTACTTTTATCTCTACGACACAGCGTGTGTTTAATTTCACATCGCAGGGATATTATTATACGTGTATTTCCACGTCCATTGTCAATCAGATGCAGAAACAAGTATGCGCATATTTTCATACCTAATGTTGCCTCTAAGCTTGGATATTTTTATTTATCTTTTCTGTTTGTGAATTCAAATCTAGTAGGTGATCTCAAAAAGTATTTGTTCTGTGGATATTAAAAGTGCATTACAACCAAAATACCGCACGATTTCATGTGAACTGCAATCATTGATAAAGATGGCTAAGTCCATCCTTAAAACACAAAGGGCTAATTTCAAATAATCATGCTATTTTTTTTTCGTGAATATCAAATAATCATGCTCTCTTGCCAAATAGTTGAAAATTTGTTATTACAATGGACTAAAAGTTATTGGTAATGAGAAAAAATTCACTAGAATTCGCTAATTAACAGCCTCAAATTCGTCGGGAAATATTATTGACTGGTTAGAAAAAGCCGTCAATAATATTGAGGGTTAAGTGTTGTAATCCGCAAATAATAAGGTGAAAATTTTGAACTTTTTATGTGATTTACATTGACTCTCGGTAATACCTATAGCTAAGTCCTGGGTTATTCGCATGTAAGAAGGAGAAAATTTTGTACTTTTGCGAGATTTAACAAGGGCCAAACTCTCAATAATGGTGTGTGTGTGTGTGTCTCTCTCTCTCTCTCTCTATATATATATATGTAAAATAAACACAAATAAATTATACTTTTTCCAATTCCTAATATAAGACACTTATAATAGAATTACACAGACTGATAAAAATAGTCAAATTAGCTGGTTTTATTGGTTTTTTTAAAAAAATATTATAATATACCAATTTTACTTTTGTTAATTATCATTAACTTATTGTAGGTGAGGTAAAAATATTAAAGTCTGAAAGCATTATGCACCACTATCAAATAAAGACACAGATACTCAAAGTCTTTAATAGGGGCAAATAATGAAAAGAAAGTTAAATGTTTCATAAGGATTGTAAAATGCTTTATAAAAAAACCATCAATACATTCTAGATAATGTCTTATATTAAGAATCAAAAGGAGTATATATTATTTTATATTTATCTTATATATTATTTTATTTACATAATAATACAGTATTTATTTAATAATATTTATTAACTTTATATGCATAATAATATAATTAATAATCAATTATACAAAAAGGGCACAATTTTATAAACTTATATCATTTAATATATGTTTATAATTTATACAATTATTTAATATTTACGCAATATATTAATAATATAATATTTATTTAATAATATATATTATTTATTTGTAAAAATATAATTAATAATCAATTATGCGAAAAAACCCAAATTTAAATAAACATGTTCAACACAATATTTAATCAGTATGAAATATATATCAACCTATAAATCCAACACAATATAAATATAAACAAATATCTATTCTATAGTTTTTACAACAATTAAAAAAACAAGAAAAAAAAACTTCAAGTTTGTTGCATTTTCCGGTAAAAAGGACGTTGTGGTAGCGATGGTATGGCTAAAGGGTTGCGAAGGGGGTGTGCAGGGTAGGTTGGTTGGACGGCAAGCTAGGCACAGGGATTGGTCGGCGTAGCCTTGGAGGGCAACCATTTCCAGCAAGGAGTGAGAAGAGAAGGAGAAAGAAGAAAATGAGAGAAAAAGAAGAGGAGCATTTTTGTTTTGTTCTAGTTGGAAATTACAGCTGGCTTAGCCCACTATAAATTCTCGCACTCTATTTGACTTCTCTAGACATTCAAAAAAGAAGTTACCAACGAAACTCCAGTAGGTTAAACTATTAGTACTTTACAGTAGGCTAAGCACACTATAAATAAATTATTAGCCACACACACACAAGATAAATATACAAAATAATATATATATATATATATATATATATATAAAAGATAAAGATAAAATAATATACATAATTTTATCTAACATGAATTTATGAATATAACATTTTAATTTGGATAAAAAGAAGAAGAAACGAGATAGTTATTTTAATTCATTTATGAAAACAATATAAAATAATATAAAAAAATTATTGCAGAACTATATAAACTTTTTTAATTTTGTAAGGTTCTTCTAGCCTTAAGTCCTGGGTCATCGTCCCTCTAAACTAGGCCTAGGATTGGCCTTGCAATCTTGTATTGAGCTTTTATGTAGAGCTTGAATATGTTCCTTAAAGCTCTTCTTCATTTTTCAAAAATTATGAATGTTGATACATTTAATGCAACAATAAATGTTTTTACCAACTTGGCACATAAGAGATGATAAAGCATCGATCCTACTTGTTTCCTTTCTTCGTACTAGCTTTGTGCAACAAGTATACTTTACTTACTTTACTCTCTTTTGTTTCTAAATCAAGTACTACGTTGCATATTGTACATTATCTTATCACGTGTTTTTATGTTTTCACACCTTTTGATGTTCGAGAGAGAAGTCCTCTGAATGTCTTGTTTTGATAAAGGACAAAGCATTGAAATCTTCGTTCCCAAATAAACTTGTAAGCTTATATCAAATAAGCTATCCTCTTTCGTGGGACTTTTCTTCTTAGGACGAAAACACATGGATAGACAAACTTTGAACGAAATGCATCTTTTGTACCTGAAATAATACTAATACACACACATGCACACAATTTATTTATAGTAGGTTAAATCCACTATAATTACTAAGGGCCAATTATTGAGGGCATAGCCCACTTTAAATTATTCAGAGCTTAGCTCTTGCTAATTAGTGATGATTTGGTTGTCTGTAATGTGACACCTTGAATTTTATTGTTTTTATTAAATAACTTGTTTGATCATTAATTAGGTGAAATAACAAGAAATGAATGAATTTATTGTTATTTTATAATTAAGTTTCAATTATTAATTTAACTAACACTTAGACCATGTTGTAAATAGACAATGTAAATTTATATTAACTTTTATAGACAAATAGGTCAATCTGTGTGATGATTTAAGTGAGATTAATGGTAATTAATTATGCTTAGTCAAGTTAAAAATTTAGAAATAATTTTGACATTTTAGAATAAAATATTATTATTTTATTATGTGTTAAAAGCATGCTTTACAAGGAGTAACATTGGAGCAAAGCTAGAGGTAGAACAATGCTAAAACACCATCGAATTCACTAAAATACCTTTTTAAATTCAAAGTCAACACAAAAGACAAAGTTTTGCTTTAAACTTTGCCAAATTTAGAAATTTCACCAAAATGGAAATAATGTTTTCTTACACACTTTCAAAAACCTTTTTTATAAGCCTAATTAGGAAGATGCTATATTGAAAAATCCAACCTTTTTTCCTCTCAATATGTCAAGCCTCTCTAACGTCATTGGTGGAGAAAAATTCTTTTCATTTTCTTAATTACCTTCCAAATTTAAAAACCCTACAGAACCCTAGGTTTATAAGCTAACTAACAACCTTAAATCCATCATTTTCACACTTTCTCTCTCCCTCTCGCTCTCTCTTCCTCTCAACTCTTTGTCTTCTCTCTCAATCTCATAAGGGTTGAACCACCCTTACCCTAAATCCTCCATTTTTACATCCAATCTCTCCATTATAAGCGTGAATCTTTCACGCTAGTGCAAGTTCCCACCTTTCTTCTTCCAATTCCTCTTCTCTCTAAACTCTAATTAAGGACTAAGATAAGAAAAAAAAATTCTCTTATTTTTCTCTCCTATTTGCTTGAAATATGCATGTCCCTCCTCCTCTATTTTTGTTTCAAAAGTTTGATTATTGAACCTTCATTTTTAGGTTCTTAATTTCATGTTTGGTGAGATTTGAAGTTTGGAAGGTCAAAGTTTGCTACATTTTGGGCTTTCTCTTGAGTTAAGGGAAGATGAAAGCTTAAGTGTATGGACACAATGTGGATTTGTGTCATTTTGTGTGTTTGGTGGACCATAACACTAGGGTTTGGCCTTTTATTGGTTGTCTTTGTGAAAAAAAAAAACATTTTTGATAAATAAAGTTTGATTCTTTGTATGTTTTGTGCCTTGAAAACAATGGTTTTGTTTCATTAAATATGATATATGCTTTTGAAATTTGCTTTGGGCATGAATATTGATGATTTGTGGCATTGTGTTGGATAAATTTTGTTATGATATGAAAGTTAATTTCTTGGACATTTGGATTTGGTTTTAATAAAGAAAAATGGCACCTATAGACTTGGTTGAAACACTAAAAAAAAACTTTATTGAAGTAGTGGAAAGTTGATTAAAAACCTTAAAAATGCAATACAATAGAAGATAGTGAAAGAATATGCTATTTAGAAACTTATGAAAATATATTTCAAATAATTTTGTGTAAGCCTCAATATAGTGGGATTAACTATTTAAAAATATTTAATGAGCCCTTAGATTAAAGTATTAGGTTTTAGTAAAAGATTGGTGCAAAGAAAAATATTAATTGGACTAATATAAAGGCTAAAAAGTGATAAATAATATACTAAGAGCAAAGCTATAATTTCTAGATTTATAATTTAAAATAGGTTTAATTACTAATTTGGTCTCTTAATTTTTTTTATTTTATTCAATTAGATCCCTCTTTTATTAAAAGGTTCAATTAGGTCTCATTATTTTAAAAAATGCTGCAATGTTGCCCTTACATCTGAAACGATGTTGTTTTTTATGACATTTTTCACGCTGTTTAGTGTAAACTTAGACAAAAAAACGATGTCATTTTGGATAAAAGAGATAACATTTGAACTTTTTTAAAATTATGAAACCTAATTGAAGTTTTTAATAATTGAGGAACCCAATTGAATAAAATAAATAAATGTAAGGACCAAATTAATAATTAAACCTTTAAAATATGATATAAAATATTAAAATTTAATTAAAACACTCTAATTAAGCCCTAAATTGAAGAGAATTAAGAAGTTAAACCTAAAATGATAGAAATAGTAGAAAACTAGTCATTATTTAAAGTTAAGTGTAAAATAGTAACTTTACATTCAAAATAATCATGATTCCAAAACAATATCACTTCTATAATGTTGAATTATATATTATTTTTAGAGGTGAAATTAAAATAAGAAACTAAATAATGTATTTGAAATAAATTGTAAGCGTTAGTAAAATGAATTAAGAAAAGAATTAAATATTAGTCAAAACTTTAAATGTAACATCTGGAATTTTAAATAAAAATTATTATTTTGATATTAATTATTATAATTAATATCACAAGTTAAGATTAGAGCTAACCCACCATAAAGGACAATAGAATAGTTAATTGAGTATTTATATATGTATACACTAAAATTTAGTGTAGAATCAAATGTTATATATAAGACATCAAAATAATTCCATAATGCCTTATAACAACTCTAATGCAGTTGTTTATGTTTATTTTTAAAGTTAAGCAATTTAAAAATACTATTTGAGCAAACAAGCTCTTATAAAAGTTGTTTATATAAATAACTTTTATCAGAGTTGCTAAATCATTAAAAAAAAAAAAAAATTCAAATCAAAATGAGAATTCTTATAAAGAAATATAATAGGCAATGGCTAAAATGAGAGCTTTTGGTAAATAATGCAACTTTTCACTACGAAACAGCTCACATGTCATTCTAGAAAATGGTACATTTGAATACCTTAGCACCGTTTCTTTAGTCCCTCTAATTCCATCCCAATTTTCAAGCCTCAGAGTTTGTCCAAATATAACACATTTTACATCCCACTTCTAAGTACATTTTCTTGGCTTCTAATGAGATTCTGCAGACTGAAAATGAGACCAGTATTCCTTGACAAGTTTCCCAAACAGTGATCCTTCTCTCTTTATCAAGTTCATTGGCTCATCATACTCCACCAGTTTTCCTGAAAATATAATCAGTCATTTTATTTTCTTAAAGGCTAAAATAGAATTTTGGTCTCTTATTTACATTTTAGGTTTTAGTTTGATTCCTTAAGTTTAAAAAGTTTCACTTTGGTCTCTTATAATATTTTTGTTAGACCAAAAATTAGTTCTTCTATCAATTTTTGGCACTAACGGTATCAATTTTGGTTGACGTGGCACCTCTCACAATTTACCACGTGTCACTAAGTTGACTAAATTAATGTAATAAACTAACGGAAGGACTAATCTGGTATAACGGAAAAACTTTAAGAGATGAAAGTAAAACTTTTTAAACATAAGGGACCAAATTGAAACCTAAAATATAGATAAGTGACCAAAATTTATTTTAGCCTTTCTTAAAAGACAATAAGGTTAAAATATATTTTTGGTCCTTCATCTTTTTACTAAAATTTGTTTTTGTCCTTTATCTTTTGAAAGTTTTATTTTGGTCTTTTTAACTCTCAAATTTGGATTAATGTTGTTTTTTCGAAACAACGATCGTCTTTTATTTAGAGACACGGTTTTAAACCCTTTTTTGACAAATTCAAGACGTAAAACTTGTCTCATTAGATTCATCTATATGAAAACTAAGAAATTCAACTAATGTTTGAATCAAAAAGAGCATCAAACATGTCGAAAATCATGTGAAAAGTAAGCTCCACAAACAACCGAAAAGGAATCTGGTATTAGATTTTTTAAAATTTTTTGGTTGTTTGTGACACTCACTTTTCACTCAATTTTTATCATGTTTATGACCTCTTTTGGTTCGAACATTAATTGGGTTTCATAATTTTAATATAGGTGAATCTCATTGAACAAGTTTTACATCTTTAATTGGTCAAAAAAAGATTCAAAATCATGTCTCAAAATTGAAAATGTCACTGTTTCGGAAAGATAACATTAACTCAAATTTGAGAGTTAAAAAACTAAAATGAATCTTTTAAAAGATAAAAGATCAAAATGAATTTTAATAAAAAGATAAGAGATCAAAAGTATATTTTAGCTAGACAATAACTAAAGGATCAGATGTTGAAATGTGCGATCAAGTACCTCAAATTTTACATTTTCATAATTTTGTATGATTAAAGCTAAAAAACTAAATCTACTATCTCAAATTTTACTACCCTGTCTAGCTATAGGAAAACTCAAGAAGACCTACTCAATTACCAACCTATATTTTTTCTTTGCTCAAACCGTGAGGTATATTAGAATTCTCATGGGTAACACAAGAACAACCTTATTTGTCCTCAACTACTAATTGTCAAGTGACTGAATTATAGATTAGTTTGGAAAAGCATGTGTTCAATGAGAATGATGAGAGAAGGGGTAGTTAATGTGCAACTTACCATCACTGATGGCAAGAACCTTGGTGCAATCCATCACAGTTGGTATCCTGTGCGCTACTGTGATCACCGTACAATCTGCAAACTCAGTCCTAATGGTTTTCTGCAAAATCAAATCAGTTGCATTATCAATTGATGCAGTTGCTTCATCAAGCACCAATATCCTACTTCTCCTTAGAAGAGCACGCCCCAAACAGAATAACTGTCGTTGTCCCATGCTCCAGTTTGCTCCAGCTTCAACAACTGCATAACAATTTGTTACTAGTAATTAGTAATTAAACAGGAATTGGTCACTGCAAATTTGTAACAGTAAAGTATGAAGTGTACCAGAAGAGTCTAATCCCTCTTCTTTCTCCTGGACAGCCTCTTGCAACTGACACTTCCCAAGAACCTTCATGTGGAAGCTACAGTCAGTCCACATGTACCATGGAAAGTAGAGATAAAACAAACATAAAAGACTTGACAACATACTGAAAAATAACAAAGTAAGCATTACCTCCCATATGTCTTGATCAGAGTGTTGAGATAAGGGGTCCAAATTGTATCTGACTGTACCATTAAAAAGAGTAGGATCCTGAGGTATAACGCCAAAACGCGACCTCAAATCATGGAGACCGATGGAGCAAATGTCAACGCCATCAACAATGATTTTTCCACCAGCTGGCTCCACTAGACGGAATAAAGCACCTATAAGAGTGGACTTCCCACTGCCTGTCCGGCCAACAATACCAATTTTGTGCCCTCCTTCAAATGTGCATGTGATCCCTCGGAGTACTAGTGGTGCATCAGGCCTGTAACGTATCTGTTTTGCCATCAAGAAGTGAATTATGTGCTTCAGTTCAAGTGTTCAACTCCCATTTTTCAGGACATTGTGCAACTAGTTTTAAAATAGTAACAAATACCTGCAATTCATTTATTTGTACTCTACCAGCAACTGGCCAACTCGCAGGAGGACGATTTCCTTCTGTTACTTCTGGGGCTTCGCTTGGTATATGCATATACTGATTTAGCCTCTCCACTGATATTATATAATTCGCTATATTGCATTGATTTTGAATTGAAAATACTAAGGACATGTTAAGAGAGAGGCCATAAGAGAGAGCCATGCCAATAAATCCTGAAATGACATCATACGTTGATATTATAATACTTGCATTAGACCGAGCGGGAAAAAACATGATTTGCACAACATTAAAAGAACACTAAAAGTGACATTTCAAATGCAATAATAGCAAAAGTCTCACCAGAGGTGAAAGTTCCAGGTGGAAGTACAACCATGCAAAGTGCCGCAGATGCAAGAACAACTGCACTGACTGTTTCTAACCGTTGAATCAACCACTCATTTGCTGCAAAACTATGGAAGAAAGGGCTAGCATTGACATCAATTAGATCAAGATTTTTCTCAAAAAAACGATCTTCCTCCTCAAAAGCCCTTATTGTCACAGCTCCAGCAACAGATTCAGCAAGATGGTTAGCTACAAAGGATTTGGTTGTGCCATTCATTCGCATCAGCTCTTTCGCAGAGGCAAAGTAATACCTCTATATATAAGAAAATATTAGGTTAGTATGTTTACATTCCAATAAGAGTACATTAAATCTATGAAAAATGATTACTAAGTTACCAAAAGAAAAAAAAAAAAAACTAAAAGAGCTTCCATGGTAAATAATTAGTTAGTGTCCCACCATCCCCACCCTTTTTCTGAAAGGTGATAAAGAAACCTTGCTACTAACATGCAATTGATGGAACTCCAAATAATTAGGCACCAAATATAATAAATGTAAGCTTTCGTTTGTTAAACATTAAAAATGAAAATATGTAGCATGCTTTCTAGTGCTTCTATTACTTCAGGCAAATAGCAAGTATGAAAAGCAACAAATCTAAAAATACTGATTTTCTGTATTCCATTTATTTCTCTAGTGAATAGTGACTTCCAAAAACCATATTATGAATTTTCTTTATAATTATTTTCTGGTGAACAGAACTTCCTGTGTGTCAATGTCTGACTACCCATTTCTTGTACATGTTTCCTTAATTTGTAAGTCAAACCCTGACTGAATCAGACACATCTCAGTAATTACTATAAACTTCAAAATTTTCTAGATAGAATAAGTTTCAAAAACCTACAGTGTCTAAAAATGCAGGTATGAAATCTATTTATGTCATGTATTCATCTAATGCCAAAAAATAACATTGTGTGGTTAAATATGATATTCGCAAGTTAGTTTAAAAAGCAACACCAAATTATCCATGCAATGTAATCCAAAGAAGAAATTGTTCATTACCTGCAAGCGGATTGCAAAATAAATCATTGGTATGGAGACAAACAAGACTTGCCAAGTAACAACAGCTAAAACGGTCAGATTAGCATAACAATTTATGGTAGCTCCCACAGCAAAAATTAAGCCGAATGCTACATCAAGGTCCACAATGCTGAGATCTGAGGAGACCTAAACAAGGAAATAACAGTCAAAACATCAATGCTTCCACCCAATGCATTACACTGTAAGGGGAAAGAAAAAATTGTTTAATATGCTTACCCTACTAAGTATCCGTCCTAAAGGAGTGGAGTCATAAAATGACATGGGGGCACGGAAAAGGGAGTTCAGTAGCTGTAAAAATAATGACTTTGATGATTGAAGGCCCAAAGCAACTGTAAAAAGACTTCTTATCAACAAGAATATTGTTGAAATAACTCCAATCAACAAGTAAACTAGAATCAACTGCAAAGTGCTGACTTGAGGATTGTCAACATTAGCGGCCATCCATGAGTTTTGTAATATTTGGGCAACCACAAATGTTATGTGAGAAAGAGCAGCCACAGAGAAGTATACATATCCTTTGTTCTGATTCAGATACTGAATATACGGTTTGAACCCTTGGTCTCCTTTTTCTCTCTCTTCTTGCTTAATCAATTGATCACCTTTTGATGCTTCATATTGCTTCTCCATACATGTTTTTCTAATTTCTCTAGCACTATTTGAATGTTTCTGGGAAGAAGTAACATCCACAAGCCGGTCAGAACCAGCAGTCTCTTTGTGAGCATTCACAAGGTCCCAAAATTCTTGGCTCGAGCTCAACAACTGGTGATAAGGAGCAGCTTGTATGATTTCCCCATCTGACATCAACTGTAAATAAATAAACAATTTCAGCCATGCTAATTTTCAGTCAGCTGAAGATAACAAGAAAAAAAATTATAGCTTCAAACTCCTTAAAATTTTACAACTATTAATTATATGCAGAAAAAGGAAATAAAACAACAATGACATAACCATTGCTTTAAGATGAAAGAAATTACCAAAACAGAATCAAATGCTGGAAGGAAGTCAACTTGATGAGTCACAAGCAAGACTGTTTTCCCAGCAAGTCCTTCCATTATGTATTCCTGTCCAGTTGAAAAGTCATCTATCAGTAAAAAGCAAGTAACACCAAGATATAAATGTAGTATCTGAAGAAAAGAAGTTTTCATTACATTAAATAAATTTGTTGCAGTATGTGCATCAACAGCACTGAATGGGTCATCCAAGAGATATATATCAGCATTCTGATATAGTGCACGTGCAAGTTGAATTCGCTGCTTCTGACCTCCACTCAGGTTGACTCCTCTCTCCCCTATTTCAGTGAGATCACCATGGGGAAACAACTCGAGGTCCTTCAATAGTGAAGACCTGTGAAGTGTTTCTTGATATTTTTCAGCATCCATGGCTGCTCCAAACAATATATTCTCCCGTATTGTGCCAGTCTGTATCCACGCTGTTTGAGAAACATAGGCAAACTTTCCATAAACTTCAATCTGTAATTCAGAAAAGAAAATCAGATACCTGTTAATCTAATAAATTATAATATTACTACTCTGGTGAAGGACAGAAAAATGCACTGTAGTAAGTTAAACTTATGTGCTAGGTATTATAACACTGCTGGCACAAAGTGAAAATGTCATCCAAGTTATAACCAATGTAAGTATCACAATTCACAAAGTTTATAATAGCCAAAAAGGAATAAAATCTTACTGTCCCCCGAGTATTAGGAACTTCTCTGAGAATTGCTGCCAAGAGAGTTGATTTGCCTGAGCCAACCTCTCCACAGATAGCCACCTTTTGCCCAGGTGTAACATCCAAATTTATGTTTCTCAGTGTAGGTTTTGATACATTATCTTCCCATGAAAAGGCAGCAGACTTGATTAAAATTGAACCCTTCCTATTGTCATTGAGACACCTTTTCGTGACATTTGCACTCGGCAGTTCAGGTGCCTCCAGGAATTTTACAATCCGAGTAAATGCAACTTTGGCCTGAATGACGACCCCTATAACATCAGGGATGGTTCTAATTGGATCTTGAACAAGGCGCAAAGTTGCCACAAAAGTGAAAATATTATTTGCATGTAAAGGAACATTAAGAAAGTAACATGCCCCAAAGGAAGCAGCAGAGACCAAAACAGGGGAGGACCAAAAGAGAAAGGAGTTGTATGCCTTTCTTAATTGCACTGCAGACAACCATTTGAGTTCCTCATTCCTTAATCTCTCTATAGCATTTCTAAAGTTGCTTTCCCACGCATATAACTTCAACACCTTCATATTCACAAGAGCCTCAGAACAAGCCTTCACTCTCTCATCTTGTGCCACCATGAGTTTGCTTTGAAACTTGTGCTGTAACTTTGCAAGTGGAGTATTGCAAAGCACAGTGATTACTATCACCACCAAAGAGGCAATTGTTGCCAGCCCAACAGCACGAAAAAGTATTACTAATGAGATACATAGCTGTAAGCTAGTTGTCCAAGTCTGGTGAAACCAATACGGAAATTCACCAATTCTATAAGCATCCACAGTCACATAATTCATTATCTCACCACCAGAGTGCATCAATCTAGCAGAATTGGATAACCTCAATTGCTTTCTATAAATAGCTGCAGTTAGCAGCGACCTAACTTTCAGGCCAATAAGTCTGCAGCGGAAGTACCATTGCCTTTGTGATAGGGATTCTATGTTTTTTGCAAAGAAAAGTGATATGGCCAACACAAAACCTTCATATTTGAAACTCTCGTTACCCTCAGCAACCAATATAAAAGAATTCAGAAGAAGAGGTCCTGAAGACAGAGCTAGTACTTTAAGCAATGCAAAGAATCCTGATATTAAAATTTCTCTCCAATGGCATAAAAGTATTGTTCTCAAAAGTGATGGCTGCGAGGATGGATCCTTCTGTTTCTGTCTGTTTAATTGATCCAGAAACAGCAAATAACAACTTTCTGCTCGATCCTCCTCCCGCAACCTAGGAATGTCTTCATCCTGAAGAGTTTTCTCTTTACCCATTTTCATCAATGGATTCAACCACCAGAATAACATTCTGCTGAAGAATCCAGTTTTGGCAAATGGGGTTACATATCCAATAGAACCATTTTTGTTCGACTCACCATTTAAGGGGGCATAAAGACTTTCATCAATTTCACTGTCAGTGTCCCTATACTTGGATTCTTTATATGTGCATACTAACAACAATATTGCCCCTGGAAAAGATAGAATATCTGAAACTATCTCAAGGGATAGTTCTCTGCTCCTAATTGTATAAAACAAGGATGAAGCACAGAAAACACCAGAAACCAAGAAGAGTATAACAGAAAAAAGCCTTGACCATGCTCTTGGAAGTTGTTTCAACTTAAGACTTATCGTTAAACTCACTAACAACCATGTTAATCCGTGAAAGATTTCTAGCAACCACCAATTAAGAGGCAACATAGTTTGGGTTTTCCTCAACCTCTCCTCTAAAACCCAAATGCCTAAGCACAAATGTGTCAACCCAAGAGCACCATTGGCTATGGCAGAAACTAGCTGCAAATGTGAATATCTTTGCACCTGTGTTTGACCCCGAGATAGTTTTAACGTTGACTTCTGGATCATAATGAATAGAAGCATGATAAGCAGCAATACGTCAAAGGAAGAGATCAACAAGTGGTTGATACAAGTGGAAGGATCAATGAGAAGCCTAAAATCATAACCGCAAGGCTTTCTTTCAGCCTCTGTACAACCAGATTCCCCACAAAACACGCTCCAAAAACCCCCCATTTTCCTTGACTTCTCTTTGCTGCTCAAACTCTGTAAAAAAAACATAACATAAAGAGCAATAAAATCATGCCTTTGTTGAGCAAATCTTTGTCCCAAAACTTTGAAACTTAAATCCATGAATAGTTTATCAACAAGCTTCAGCAAAAGAAACACATTTGAAAACATGTCCCTGGCTAAGTTCATTTTTAAGAGTAACCAAAAAAGGATACAAAGCATAGACAATAATGAAAATATATATTACCTCTCCATCTGACAATATGAATAATTTTCTCTTACTAGTTAGATCAAGATTCTTACTCTAATAAGAGAAATAAACTTGGAAATACAAATGTGCACATACGGTCGTCACTTATCACCAACAAGGAGTAGATATGATAATGGCAAATCATAAACAGGCGACACGAGTTTGTTTCTGAAGTGGAAGAGTATTATTAACATATTCTCTATCATTTTCTTATTAATACACACTCTCTTATCAGCTAAAATTGAAGTGAATGTCATTAATTTGGAAATAGAACACACTATTTACCGAGACTCAAAAATTTCACCAGGAAACAGTATAATAATAAGGCCAAGAGTTACTGTTCATTACTCGGTAGAGAAATCCTAGTATTTCAGTGTCATATTTTTTAATCAATTAATTACATCCACACAGTAAGGTTTATTTACTTCTATTTTCATTTATTGTTTTTACTTTTTTAATTATAAAACTGTCACTTTAATTTCAATTTGTTTATTTGTATACGAAATGGTAAAAACAGTGAACATGGCTTTTTTTTTTCGTAAACAAGAAATAGATTAAAAATAAAGTTTTATAATTAAAAAATAAAAGTAAATGAACGCATCAATTACTTCTCTCTTCTTCCTTTTTTTTTTTATCTCTCTTCTTTTCATCTCTATACATCCCATTTTGAGGTGTAACTTTATGAAGCAAACCCCAACTTAGTCCTAAATGTGGTAAACGTTATCACTTTAATCCTTAAATTTAAGAAAAGGAAAAAACAATTTCTGAAGAGTCATAAATCTTTCAATTTAGTATATGACACCAGATGCTAGAATGACACCGGATGCTAAATTCAAGAATTAATATGACAATGAATATCAAGTTCAGAGACTATTTTTTAATTTTATTAAATTTAAAAACTAAAGTGACAACTCAACTTTATCAGTATGCTTTTGTGACATCAAATAAAAAATAACTCGAGTTTAGACAGAAGATGATAAGAGAGGATCTGAAGATTTTACACACATTCTTAAGGAAACAAGGAAAAGAACAAAAACACACAAAAAAACGCCATGTTGCTGTTTCGAGTCTGACGAACGAATGAACGAACCGTTGAAATTTTGTTATGATAATAATAAAAAAGGGGGGAAACATTCACAAATACAGGAATGACAAACGACTTATTTAACTTAATAACATCAAGTGAAATAAGAGGAAGTAAAACATTGGGAATAAACAAACCTGTGACGTAGGAAACCTGAAATCGTCGGTGGCTAAAACTAAAAGCGAGACGCAAACGTATTTGCCATTTGAACGCGTTCTTGCTTTCGTCTCTTAGAAAAACCGAAATGGACAACTTGCGCTTAAATAAATAAATAAAAAGAAAACAGAAGTTGAATGTGTAATTCCTTCTTTCTTCTTCTTCTCCTCGTTCTTGTTTTGTTTTCCAGTATTGTGAAAGTGTATGCTGTTTTGCTTGGGGAATGGAAAGGGTTCCTGGCTGAACGAGAAAACGAAAGCGATACGGTGAAGAAGAAGAAGAAGAAGAAGAAGGAGAAGGAGAAGATGAAGAAGGAGGAGGTGAGTGATGGCTTGAAGAATGAACATTGCCGGGAGGAATGTGCATTAGTGCATATATGTGGTAATTATCAGAGCTAGCTATGTACGATGTCGTCATGGCTCACGTCTGTTACTGTGTTTTTTTCTTCCTCTGCAGCCGACCCACTTTATGATTGAAAGACTTTTTTTTGATTAAGAGTAAAATAGAGAAAAAAAAATAAAAAAAATAGAAATAAAAAAAATAAAGTAAAAAAATATATTGTTTGAATGAATAAAAATAAGAAAAAAAAGTTAATAAAATTTTTTCTGTTTATTTGGATGAATGAAAAAGAATAAAAAATAAATAAATTATATGAACATTATTTTTATACTAATCAAAAAATATATTTTTTATTTCAATATATTTTTAAAACAAGATTATTATTTATTTTTTAAAATTTTTTATTACAAAATAATATTTATTTTTTAAAGGTTTTATACTATTTTTTTACATTTTGTTATTATTTTTTATTTATTATTTATTTAAACTTCACAATAATGCCGTGTGAAACTCCGACGTTAATTTATTTAAGTTTCATCGTAATCCCAATTGTATTCCATTTCACGTCAATGATGGAGGGATTAACTTTTGCATGGGGCCCACAGAAATTTTTCCACTCCACTTACTAGTTCAATACAAAACAATCAAAGGAAGAGATACATTTTCACTCTCTTCCACTCTTTCCTAATTCATTTCTTTTTACATCAACTAACAAACAAATTAATTCTCATATATAAAAGGGTAAGTATCCGTTGATACAGGTGTCAAAGCTAGTTAAATTATATTTTCAATAATATTTTGTAAAATATAAATTTAATTAATTCAACCGTTGAATTTGATGTTCTTATTAATTAGATTAAATATATAAAATTTCATATAATTCTAAAATTATTTAATAATTCTTGCATCACTTTATTTTAATGTATAATATATTATTAAAATATATATAAATATTTAATGTTAGATAACATATCTAGAAAAGTTCAAATAGTGTGAGATTTGATATACATAACCATGAAGATAATATCACATAACTCAACGGTTGGATTAGTTAAATTTACATTTTATAAAAAGTTATTGAATGTATAATTTGACTAACTTTAACACCTAGTGTCAACGGATCCTGACCCTATATAAAAATATCTATATTTAATTTAGTTCCTATAAAAATTAGTTTTTGATTTAGTTTTAGAAAAAATAGGGTGTAAAGCTTTTTTACACTGTCATTTAATCACAAACCTATAATATGTTCGTTGATTGATAAAAATTATCTTAAAAGTTATACTAAAGATGATTTTTAATTAGTTAATAGAGTAAAATCTTTTACAATAATAAATTATTATGTATAATAAGTTTGTTGATTGATAATAACCATTTTAAAAGATATATCAAAGATGATTTTTAATTAATCAACACTGTAAAATCTTTTACAATCACAAACAACCATGTATTGTAAGTTTGTTAACTAATAATCTACCTTATATATTAAATGAGAAAAACAATCTCAAACGATAACGTTTTTAGTTGTTATTCTTTAACAAGAGCATTTTTAACTGTTATTCTTTAATGAGAGCATTTTTAGGAATTTTTTAACTTTTTTTTCTCTTTCAATCTATCATTTTCAATATCTTTAGTTCTACATTGAATTTTAATTTTTTTTAAAACATTATCAATAATTAAAAATTAGCATTGTATTACAATAATTGTTTATTATAAATTTAAAGTATAATCTATATGTTCAAAAATATTTATTTATTATAAATTTTAATTATAATATAATTTATATATTCAGAAGTATTCATTTATTATAAATTTAAGTTATATAAAATAAATATTTATTTTATGCAATGATCAAGTTAAAATACTAGTAACTATTTTAAAAGTTATACCAAAAATAATTTTTAATTAGTTGACAGTATAAAATATTTTACAATAATAATATATACCCATTAAATTCTTAGTTTTATACATGTAATTATTTTTAATGTCATCCCTATCATCCATTATTGTTAGGGGTGGAAATAGGTCAAACCAAACTTTGTTAGGTGTGAGTCTGTCTTTCATTAAAAAAATAAAGTTTGAGCCTAACTTATTTGCCTATTATAGACCTTTTTAAAGGCTTGGGTCTAACCTGCATAAAAGCTTGGTCTAGTATGTAAATCTGTTTAAAAACCTATTTTTTTATAAGCTTATAAAAAAGCTGATAGGAGTGTTATGAAAGTTGGCTTAGACTAGCCGGTCGACCAAGTCTAACTGAAAACTGGTTACCTGGACGGTTCAAGCATGTTGTTGGATCGATTATGTCCTTGAAGCAATGCAAACCAGTTTAACTCGCCAATTATTACCAAAAATCGGTGACTCAAATCGGTTATTTGTGAACTAGCTCGTTCAACTTTTTTTAAAACATATGCACTGAAACGAAACGACAAATGCAGTCACTGGGTGTACCCACCTCGAAGCATGACGCAGAGAAGACATGAAGAATGGGTGGTGACATCTCACGTTGGGCTAGGTGAAGTAAGAAGATGAAAAAGATAAAGAAAAAAAAAAAAAAGAATGAGTGGAGACGTCTATGCCAGATGAAGCAATCAACCCCCTTTCTTTCCCTGCCCCCACCTAAAATCACCATTTTTTCTCTACTATGTTGGGTGCCGTGTCTTCTTCTTCTCGCCTCTGTACACACCTTTTTTTTCCTTTATCAAAAGGATGATGCCAGGAGAGATTTGAACGTCACCTCTATCCCTGCAAATAAGGATTTTGTATCTATGAAGATAAAAAAAATTTCAAAATATGTTCTCTTTTGCTATGACGTTTAATTGACTGTGCACACTGCACACTACTGAAGCAAATAACGCATACTCTTCTATGACATTGACTAGAGACATTGAAAATATACATGATATTTTTTAATTGAAAATAATAAATACTTTGAATATTTGACTAACAAACAAGTAAGTAATATACATCATATTACATAAAAAAAAATATAAGGTATCATGGTACCGCAATCACAATATATATATATATATATATATGGGTTGCTAATGTACACGCACATATTTTTTAGTTAAAATATATTAGCAAGTTATAATTATAAAGTATTTTAAAATATACCAATGGCGTAGCTTGCTAACGTAGTCCAATTAAAAAAAACTATGTATGTTAGCAAATGCTTGTAAAGTTTGCTAACGTACAAGCATTTGCTAATGTACACACACTTGTTTTTTAGTTAGAGTACGTTAGCAAGCTATAACTACAATGTATCTTAAAATACATCTACAATGTAACTTGCTAACGTACTCTAACTAAAAAATAAGTGTGTGTACGTTAGGAAATCCATACATATATATATACATATGTACATATGTATATACATATGTATATTGATTCACTGGTTTGACTAATAACTCATTAACCCAGTACTCTGACCGAGTCAATGATCGGTCTAGTTTTGATAACACTGGCTGGTAGGCCTATTGGCCTAAATAGATCTGCTGACCTAAAAAGTCCTATTAACCTAAAAAGCCCTGTTAGTAATTACACATTTTTTTATATTATTATATGTAATATATGTATTATATATAATTATGTATATATAATATATAATATAATAATATTTTACTATATATGTATATAAATAAGTTGGCCTATTAGGTTTAATATGTTTTTTAAGGCCTAAGGCCTGACTTTTTTTACCTAAATAGGCTTTTTAAAAAGCCTAAACCTAACATTTTTAATAAATGAATTACGCCAAGTCAAGTCTTATGTAGGTCAGGCCATAAGCTCTTAACAGGCGACTTAACCTATTTCCACCCTTAATTATTGTCATGATACCGTAAGGCTAACATCAAAGTACTATGGTAATCAAGTTACTCTCATATGATTTTGGTTCAATTCTCATGTTTATTTTATTAATAGGTGATATGTAAATTTTTGTATATGTAAATAATCTTATATATTTTTCAATTATTTATCATAAATTTAAAATATAATTTATATGTTCAAAAACATTTACTTATTATGAATTTTAATTATAATATAATTTATATATGCAAAAGTATTTATTTATTATAATTTTAATTATATAAAATAAACATTTATCATATACACAATACAGGTTAAAATACTAGTTCCACTATAAATTCTCATTGAAGATGCTAGATTTTTCTAAACATGTTTTCTCTTAATCTAAACCTTTTTTTTACCAAAAAAAAAATAAAAATGTATTGACTCCAATCAACGATGATCAAATTAACAAAAAAAGTAGTATTTTAATTTATATAATCTATGGGTAGTTTTCTATTTTATTAATATGTTTAAAAAAATTAATAAAAGATAATATACTTTAATATTTAAATGAAAATATTTAAAGCATATAAACAGACTTGTCAAATCTTTAATTATTTACTTATTAAAAATTAAAATAAAATAAATAAATAATACTAAATAAGGATAAATTTAATCTTTTGTAGTGATAAGAAACTTTTTCATTTATTAATAAATTTTTTATTATAATTTTATAATTAAAATAAAAAGGAAATAAGGATAGTGATAAAGAAACATTTTTATTAATTCTCAGCAATTATGAGTGGAAGTCACACTTAAATGAGAGAAAAGAAAATATATATATAGCAAATTAATTGAGAGAGTAAAAAAAATGAGAATCACACCTTTCACATTGTATACTCTAATTTATATAGAGAGAATATATTATATGAATAGAGATTAGATTAAATAAATATTTATTAGAAGGGTTTTTTTTTCCTCGAAATCAAATTAAAAATGAGTGTTGTATATATGAACTGAAAAAATATAATTGACCACAATAATTTAAGTTAGAAAAGTCAACACTCAAGTTATTATGAATTTAATTTTAACATATTGTTAATATAAGGTTGCATTATGGGTGATTGTTATTTATTCACTTTTTCTTTCATATCTTTTTTTACTTTATTTTTTTATTTCTTTTTTTTTCCATTGCATCACTTATCACATCTTTCACTTTTTTTCTCTTTCAATTTTTTTCCTATCTTTCTCTTTTTATCACCTAATTTGAGTGGACATTTAACATTTCCTTGCATTATATTATTTAATAGTATATTATCACATTATTTGTATGAGAGTATAAATATTTTTTACCGAAGACAATTTTGATCGAGCTGGGTAGGACCATTATAGATAGCAAAACTCTCTCTAAATATTTAGGACTCATTTGGTGGCCAAGATAAAATGGGATAGGATAACTATCCTATCTTGTTGTGATTTGTTTGCTGCACCAGTAAGATATAATAATGTTATTCTATCTTGTTGCTCTAGTGTATTTCTTATCTTAAGGAAGGAGCTGGGTTAAGAAGCAACAGAATAAGATAGTTCTCTTATATATATATATATATATATATATATATATATATATATATATATATATATATATATATATATATATATATATATATATATATATAATAATTTTGACATGTAAATTTAAAGTATATTATTAATTAAAATATTAAAAATTAAATAATTATTATTCAAATATTTTTCAAATAAAATTATTGAATAATAATTATAATTTTAAAAATCTTATATAATTTTTTTATAATTTTAAGAAAAGTAACTACATAAATAAAAATAATATTGTATAGTTTAGTTAAAATTGTAATTTTTTTGTAAAAATAAAAAAAATTAAATTGAAAGCTACTTTTAGAAAATTATATGTAATTTTATGAAATAGTAATTTTGTTATTTGAACATAATTTATATTTTATCTTATCATTATCTGGTTTGTTATCTAGTGTACACCAAACATTAGATAAGATTATAGCTTATCCTATTCTTATCGTATCCTGTTCTTATCTTGCTCTCCTATCCTATCCTATCTTTTCATATCCTGACCACCAAACGAGTCTTTAATATAGTTGTATACCCAAAATTCAAACTCAAGACTATAGGTTAAGTTAGATCAATCTCATGTTAGTTAATATACAAACTTAGTGATATAATATATTATCACATTATTTAATATAATTTATTTTTTATACGTTAGAAAATTTTCATTAAATAAAGTATTAATATAAAATTAGATAATAATATTAAAAAATTTCATGCTAACAATATAGCAACATATTTTGTAACACACTCCTTTTTAACACACTTTTTTATTGGTTAGAATTTATTGAAAATTATATATCATAAATGATGATCATTAAATAAGGAATGATATTTACACAATTTGTAATTTTTAATAAATTTCAGTTAATGATAGAGGGTATGCTACTAGCATTTCTCTTCAAATTAGTACAAAAACATCTAATACATGCATAGGCACATATCACAACATACTAATAATCATTACGCGATAGAGAATAATCAATAATGTGTACTTGAATTCATCCATGGATTCATGGTGCTTCAACTAATGATAGAAATTTGAGTTCTTGGGTTGAGAGCAAACTATTCACTTTCTAAAGAGCCTTTTTACATGTGTGAGAAACTGCTTAATGAAAAATGGTTTTCTAATTCATTAGCAGAGTAAGTAGGGATCTCTCAACATGCTACACAACGAATGACTCAACTCATCACCTAGTCACTCTTAAAACAAAGCCCAAATTATAATATTGATAAAATTGACAAATGTATTAATAAATTAAGCATTCCATCATTATTAAATAATAATTAAAACATCATTTTAATTATCAATTAATACTAATCCACATAATTAAATTCATTATATATAGTTGACTTTAGAATGAAGTTTGTTGCTGTGTCTTTATTTCCTATGTAACTAGAAACTTATGTTAAAGTTGTGGTTCTCCATTATTTAAAGGTACTTAATTTACAAGTATAAAAAAAGTACTTAATTTACCAATAGGATTATATTGAGTTTAGTGAAACCACTAAGGTTGACCTAAAGGTGGGGGGTTTGAATAGTATACACAAGATTCTAAGTTTTAACTTTGTTACCACCATTAATTGTACACCAAATACTGAGTTTAGTGAAAGAGATTAATCTCTCTTACTAACAAATCATATTTAAATTTCTATTAAAAAAGACGTCTGTAATTACTCCATCCGTTCCATATTGATTGATGTTTAAGGTTTTTTCACACAGATTAAGAAAAACAATAAATAAGTTACTTAGTAAAACAATTTTACTAAAATATCCTTACTCTACTTTTCAAAATTTGACAGGCACAATTCTCAAAAATCATTAAGTTCATGTATTTATTTAGGGTAATTTTGGAAGAAGAAAAAAGTGTTAATATTTCATTAAAAACTGAGAACATCAATCAATATGAAAATTTTTTAAATGCTTAAACATCAATCAAAATGAAAAGGAAGGAGTAATATTATTCAATTATTTCTCGAATACAATTACTTCTGGCGAAAGATACAAGCAAGCACTCATCTTTATCATCCATGGTCCCCAGGGACGACTCCTCACACTTCTTTCTCACGTACCCCATATCTATTTTTTGTTTGTTCTTAGAATCTACAATATGGAGCATATGCTAGAGACAAAAGACGCTTGCGCACGGGTCCAACTGAGCTGAGTTGTTAGTTTACATTAGTTGATAACCATTTATTTTAGATGGAATTCTATTATTTAGGATTGTTAGATGATTGTTACAATTTCATTGATCGATGTTCATCCGAACCCCTTTCTCTACTTTTATCTCTACGAAGACATATTTTCTCATCTGATGCTACCTCTGAGTTGGTATAGTTTTATTTACCTTTCCTGTTTGTGAATTTGAATCAAGTATATATTGACCATATCTCAAAAACTATTTGTTCTGTGGATATTATAGAAAGTAAATTACAAACTAGTTATTCAAACTAGTTATGGATAACATCATCTTAAAACACAAAGAGCTTAGTAATTTCAAATAATTTAATCAAGCTCTGTACCAAATAGTTGTTCAAGAGAATTTCACAGTGGTTGACGGGGGTAAGCTAAATGGCAACCATGACAAATGGTTGCAGCAGTCAATTTCCCAACCTAAGTTTCATGTCATTGCCAATGAATAAACTCCATTATCACACCAACACAACATTTGTTCCAACAAGAACGGTTTTAAGACAGAGATATAATGTCTGTTTAATTAAACGTTGAAGCAAAGTTTAGTAGAATTAATTTTTAAAAATTAAAAAAAGACTTAAATATGCTTTTGGTTCTTGTAATATATTGTTTTTTTTTTAGTCCTTATAAAATTATTTGTTTAAAATGGTCTTCGTAAAATTCTTTTTATTTTAGTCTTTATTATTTTCTTTTAGTCCTTGTAATATAATTATTCTGTAGGTTAATTAACTTTTTGGTCCCTACATGTATGCAAAGTTCCTATTTTAGTCCCTATAATTTTTTTTCACTCACTTTAGCCCCTAATTTTTCCTACCATTAGCACTGTTGATCCCAATGTTAAGTGTGCACTGTGAGTTGATAATGTGGACAATTATTGTCCATTTAATGCATGTGATGCGTTAAAAATACGCTAAAGGATAAACGTACCCTTATCGCAATAGTAACAAAAAAATGTGAGTCCAGATATCGAACCCAAAGGACTAAATGGCGATTACTAATTTCCAAATATTCTATATTGTTTAGGTGAATTTAAATAGGTAATGGGTTGATTCAATAATGATAAACGTGAAATAGGAATTGTAAAACAAGCAATGGCAAGTAGAGAAAAATTCAGAGGAAAATAGGCTTAGGGTTGTGGTTTCTTTCGTGATTTTAAGGTCCTTCATATTTAATTCTAACTGAATCTCGTACTATTCGTCAATTACCAATATTTCCCTACACATTTTATTATCAATTGTTGGTCATAAATTGCAATAGTCCTTTTTGAGTTAATTTCCCAATTGATCATATAAGATAATAAAATCCTAGGAAGGCATGAGGAATAAAAGGGGGATTAATTAATTAATTAATCTAATTAGAAATTAGGAATGAAGGTTGATCATACGACAAAACCTAATTTGATTACCCTACACGTTTACCAATTAATTGCAGTACGGCCGCTGTTCAATTAATCGATTCAAAGCATACAAGGGATGGTCAATTCCAAGTAAGAAAATAAAAACAGTAAAGCAATCTAATTGACTGAATAGAAAAGAATTCAATTAAAATTAAGCATTTAGGAGTTCCAAACACTAAGTACACCACAACCCTAACAAGGAATTTAGTTACTCATAGCAAGAAGAGAAACAATAATTTCAAAGAAATACATAAAAGGAAAGAGAAAAAGAAATCCTTTACAAGAAAAAGTTTTTCTCCAGTCTCTAACTCTGAGTATCCTATTGCCCTTCAAGAATCCTTCTCCAAATGCCAAAGTCAAAAAGGAAAAGAGGGAAGAAAATAGAGATAAGATAGAGATGCCTCTATTGTGCTTTGCTCCTTGTTATTTGTAAGACAATTTCAGAATTTTGGATTAGAAGGCTTAACCCCGGTCCATTCCACACAATCTAGGCCCATTAAAAATTAAAATAAAATTAAAACTTAGACCTTGGACCCGCCCAGCGAGGTTGGAAACCCGTTGGTGGTTTTTCGGAATTCGCTTCGCCTTGACGCCGAGCGGGTTATCCAACCCGCCGAGCGGAATACCTCCAGGGCAAGTCCCGCCGGGCGGGTGCAACCTTATGCACTCCATTTTGTGCTTCAAGTCTCCTTTTTGGCCCGTTCTTGTGCTTATAGGCTTCTTTTAAGTCCACTTTGATAAGTATAATACTCCTCTACACTTGTGGACTAGGTTTTTTTTTCTTTGTTCAACTAACTTCCTACGTAAAATTCAACAAAATTAAGGCAATTCATGTAATTTTAAATAAAAAGTTTAGAAACACACATCACATGAAATCCTTTATTAATGGTCTATTTTCTCACAAATTTCCAATGAGCTAATGCAAAAATCATGTGAACTTGCTCTATAAATCTACATAAATATAGATTTATCAGCATGCCACGTTAGTATCTAAAAAATAAACATTTTGAATTTGTTTAAAATGAAAAAAATGAGATTAGTAAAAAGGGTGGGGAATGAGATCCTTTGTACATACTCCCTTAAAAAAAACCCAAATAGACATTTGAGGTCCTTAGGTTTTGAATGACAATGGGAAAAAACCCTAATCCCCAAATCCTTTAGTTTTAGTTTCTACATGCTCCAATACGATCCCAAAGCTGCGTAGTGGTCCTTTGTCAATGGTCCCTGGGCAATGGTCCCTTTTGCTATGGTCCTAGTCAAAGGTGATGGACACGTGGTGTAGGGTTCATGTCAAGCAAAAGCGAAGTCAGGTATGCAACATCGTTTCAGGTTTTGGGTTTGTGGAGCGTATTGATTTCTGTTTTTTGGCGGGTGCATGGGGTTTGGTTATTGTTGTTGTTCACTAATGCTTGTTAGTGTTTCCTCATTTTTTACACGAATGTGTGGTACATGTGGGGCAGGGCTTGTCCGATTAAATTGTTTGCTATATTTTACATATTTTTAAGTGAATATGGGGTAGGGTTTGTCTGACTACAGTGTATGCTATATTAATGCTATTCGTGACATGAATGTGGGGTAGGGTTTGTTTGATTGTAGTCCTTCTTTCTAAATTGTTACTGTCATTAGTTGGTTTGATTTAAATGTTTGTTTGTAGGTTTGTATTGTTTTAATAAAGTTTGTCTAATTGTAGTCCTTCTTTCTAAACGGGTACTGTCATTAATTATTGTGTGTCTTTGTTATGATTGTACTCTTAATGGCTTTTGTTGTTCCATTAATTTAACACTATACTTGGTGGAATGCAATTTTGTCTTGTAGTGGCATTCACTATTGTGTTCCATCACAATGGATGTCTTGTGCAAAAGCCTAATCTGTAGTATATAGGGGGAGAAGTTCGTGCATTCAAGGATCAAGACATAGATAATTTTTTGAAGCTATTGGACTTGCTAAGGACCTTGGTTATGGTGATAATATGAGGTTATGGTGGAAGCCTAGTGGTGATTCTTTTCGTAATTGATCGAAAGAATTAAAGGTTGATAAGGATATGAGGTAGCAAATTATGCACTTGCCAATAACAATGTGATAGATATATATGTTGAGGTTGAGCAGAATAGTGGCATAAGGTTGGAGAAGGATAAAAGTGTTGTAGGTCCTGAGGCTTGTAATGGTAGTGATGATGAGGATGATAATAGTGATGAGTCAGTTCAAGGAGACATATTTAATGATAGTGAGGACGAGAGGGACAATGAAATAAATTAATAAAACTAAAAATTTATTATTAGAAATTTATTTTTGATGAAAAATAATGTATTTGTCCAGTTTTGCATTAAAATGCACTATTTTGATATTAAAAGCTAATTTTCAAGTTTATGCAATTTTATTGATATCGATTAATGCACCTACAGATAAAATTTATACTGAGGAGCTTGAGGACAGCTCATATAGCACGTCCCCGAGCCTAGGAGGGATTATTCAACACCCTAAATGGTGTATGTGTCCCTAAGTTTGCATATTTGTCCCTAAATTTAAATTAAAAACAAATTTCAAAATTGATTTTTTGCATCATTGCTTAGGTCATTGGTGGACACCTAACACCCCTTCCTCTTCTATAAATAACCCCTCCCTCCTTCAAATTTTCAGCATCTCCTCTTCCTCTCCCAAGCTAAAGAGGTTCTCTCTCTAAAATTTTCTTTTTCTAATTTTTTTTTTATCTATTTTTTATGTTAAAATTTTGCTAGTTTTCAACTAGTAGAATTTCTCCTCTTAGAAGCTTTGCACCAATAATTCCATCCTCTTCATCAACCACGTTAGAGGTAATGGGGAGAGTGGGGTTGGTTTTAAATTATTGTCACTTTACATGTTAGTAAGAAGGGTTTTTCCCTAAACCCGTTAAGGCTTAAGTTTTATTATTGTTATTATTGTTTAGTGTTAAACTTTAATTTTTGCTAAGTTGTTACTCTGTCCAAATTTAGATTATTTCATAATTACTAAATTGTTAATTTGCTCAAATTTAAATTATTAAATTATACTTGCTAAGCTGTTATTCTGTTTAATTTTAGAAAATTAACATACATTTGCTAAGTTGTTACTCTGCTCAAATTTAGAAAATTAAAATGTATTTATTTAATTTTTATTTTGCCAAAATTTTAGTAATTAAATTATAATTACTATGTTGTTATTCTACTAAATTTTTATATGATTACTACATCGTTATTCTGTTAAAATTTTGGTATTGTGTAATTTCTGCAAAATAAGGCATAAATGTTGATTGTATTGGTGCTCAGGGACCCACTTGCAGAGGTCTTAGGGTAAACATCGAGTGGTGAAGGTTCCAATGGCCAGGATAGCGCCCTCGAGCCAGGATATTCGCCTGACCAAGCTCGATAACCCAGACAATTACTCAGCATTCTAGGATTGGTTTGAGAGTATACCTCTATAAATAGATATCCTGACTGTTATTTTCCTCGATGATAATGAGGACTGTACCACATGATGATGTTGAGAGAGGTATATGTATTCCCAGTCACTTTTCAGGTTCTGTTGAGAACTATTACCCACTAATGGAAAGTATAGATCCATACCTAGTTAAGGGTAGTCTGATATAACTTAGAATGAACCTTAGGATCCCTTTTGTTATCAGTTGTGTTTTATCTTTGTTTTATGGTAGATTTCCTACCATACATGTAAAAGTGATTTTAGAACAAAACACCTCACTCCATTATTATTTTTTTGTGTATGATTGATCGTGATTATTGAAGAAGATATTAACGCCCTGTGATGCTGAGTACGAGTTAGAGGACATCTCAACGGGAGAGGACTTGAAGACTTATAATATTTTTCTTTTTGTATAAAGGATATGGTAGATGAACACTACTCTATATAGGATTTTTTTTATGTACATATTGGGTAGATAGTGTCTATCTTTTGATGTATTTTTTTTAGTTTTCTGTATTATAAAACCATGATGTACAGTTTTATGATATATATGTATATATAGTCTTATTTTTCATCTTTTACTACTATTTTCAAATTCTTTTAAGTTCGGAACTTTTTTTATAAAAGTAGAAAAATTTTACACGCATTTTCATTTACTTAAACTTAATAACTAAATTAATATGAATTGTATTTAATATGAATGGATGTTACAGATAGAGTAGATGGTGATGGTTTTGGTGTTAGTGTTCAAGGTTGTGAGGCAGAAAATAGTGTTGATTTTGCACGTTGTCAAAGACAAAGTTCAAAGGTAGGTAAAAGTAATTCCAAGGATGGTAAGGGGTTGAAGGTGAAGCCATCCAAAAAGTCTCCCTTTAAGAATAAAAAGAATAGTGATAATAAAAGTCTTTCTTTAGTTGATGGTGCAGATTTTGGTCAAGTTATGAAGTGTATTGAGGCGGGTGAAACCCTCACAAATGATCTACAAGTTGCAAACAGGCAAAAGGCCATGATTTTGATAATGGTTACTTGACTCCAAATTTGGACAGTGATAATGAAAGTGGGTCTCATTGTGATGACAGACCGATATTAAATAAATTCTTAGCAGAAGATATGTGCAAAGAGTTTAAATTTGAAGTTGGCATAGAGTTTACATCACTTAAACAGTTCAAGGATGTTGTACTTGAACACAATGTATAAATGGAAGAGAGGTGAAGTTTCTCAAGAATGATGTCGTTAGGGTAAGGGTTGCATGCAAACAAAATTGTGGCTATTTGGTGTATGTTAGTCATGTTGGAAGGTAACATACTTACAAGATTAAAACTCTTTTCCTGAATCACACTTGTGGAAGGGTCTTTGTTAATAAAAATGCAAACTCCAAATGGATTGCAAAATTTTTAGTTGAGAAGTTGAAAGTGAACTACAAGATGAAAGTGACCGAGGTTGTAGAAGATTTGAGGATTACATACTCTACTTGTGTGACACAGCCTCGGGCTACTAGGGCTAGGCAAATAGCAAAAGATGTAGTTGATGGAGATGGTAGTAGGTAGTATTTGTTGTTGTTTTCATATAGTGCTGAATTAAGAAAGGCATGTATGTGAGGGGAATACTTGCAAAATCCATTTAGACACACCTGCCCAAAATTTGCAACCTAGATTTGGTAGGTACTATATGTGTTTGGATGGTTGCAAAAGGGCATTTAAGGCTGCTTGTAGGCCTTTCATAGGGGCAGATAGGTGCCACTTGAAAAATGAGTATAGGGGATAATTATTAACTGCTATAAGTAGGGACCCGAATGACCAATATTTTCCTTTGGCCTTTGCTATTGTTGAAACTGAAAGTAAAGAAAAATGGTGTTGGTTTCTCACTTTACTCTTGGAAGACATTGGAAACTCATCTAGCAATAGATGGTATTTATCTTATATCAACAAAAGGTGATGTAATAATTCTTTTTTTTTTTTGGAATATTTATGATGAAATGTAGTATGTTTATTGCAATTAATTTTCTTTTTTTTTTTTGCTTTGTGACAAAGTTTGGTTCCCACATTTGAAGAGATTATGGAAGGTGTAGAACATAGATTTTGCTTAAGGCATCTCTATAACAATTTCAAGAAGAAGTTTAAAGGGGACACACTTATTAGAGATCTCATGATGAGTGCTACAAAATATACATACTATGAAGCATGGCAAAAGAAGATGGATGTGTTGAAAAAAGTCAATGAGAAGGTATATGAATGGTTGGTAGCAATCCTGCCCAAAAATTGGTGTAAGCATGGATTTTCTTGTTATTATAGATGTGATGTGCTCATGAATAACTTAAGTGAGTCATTTAATGCCACCATCTTATTGGCTAGGGAGAAACCTATAATTACCATGTTTGAATGGATAGGAACCTATATCATGGGTAGGTTTGTTACTAAGAAGGCAAAGTTGAATAGTTATAATAGGTAGGGGTGTACAAGACCTGGTCCGGCCCGACAACCCGTCCTGGACCGAAGGCTTCGAGCTGGGTTTGACCCGGTCTCCAAAAAGAAAAAAGGACAAGAAAGGCAAGACAGTCTAGAACCCAGCTTCGGGTTGGGACGGGTTCAGGTTGAACCTCGGGTCACCCAATCCGGTCCGATTATTATTATTTATTATTATTATCATTACATTTTGGTAAATACTTTGTCATTTTGCTATCAATTTTCTAAGATTTACAAAGAGATAATTTAAAATAATAGAATCCACTTACTATTGGCGGTATTTCCATTACTCTAGCGCAGTAGAAACAAAAATAGATTATTTGCTTACTTAAAGTTTAATATTGCTATCGCAACTCACTAAAGTTAAGCTCAAAATGGATGATTTGCTTTCCTAGATTTTAGAATTGCCCCTGTGACTTTCCCTTAATAGCCCAAGGTGCACAAAAAGTTAGTAGGCTTGAAAAAACAAAAAAACTGTGATATGTGATGTTAAAAAAAAAGTCTATAAGAGATAACACCTTAACACCCCCCCTAAAAAAAAAAATCTACGAGATATTTTCTCTCCAAAATGTCTAATACTCTCACTCTTTATGAATTGAATTTTTTATAAAGAAAAACATGAATGTAATTTCATTTTCTTTGGAGTTTATACATTTTTTTGTTATACAAAATAATATAATCTACGCAAAGAAAAAACTTTATCACGTGCAGTGTGGATTTTTAATAATGTAATGTGCCTTCCTCTTCCCTCCACTCCTTGACTATAAAATCTGATTTTCTAATAATGTGTATTAAGTTTATGTCTTGAACTTCTCACCATGGTTAATGAGCACTATATAAAATTTTAGCTTACACTTCGGGTCAACCCGATGTTATCTTACTTGGGCCCGGTCTTCATTAAACCTGTGTGTTATCGGGTTAAGGATCAGGTTCGGGTCTACAAAATTGGCCCGGTTAAAATTTAGGAACGGGTTAGGGACATATATAACCCGTCCTAACCCGTCCCATGAACACCCCTAATAGTAGGGTAATTATGCCTAAACCTAGAAAAAGGTTGGATAGAGAGATTCAGTTTAGTGGGAATTGGTTTGCAACATGGGCAGGAGATATGATATTTGAGGTAACTCATACATTGTTTACAAATAGGTTTGTGGTAAACTTAGACAAACACTTTTGTTCTTGTAATTTTTGGGAGCTTTTGGGGATCCCATGTAGATACGCCATTGTAGCCATAACCATGAAAGAAGACAACCCTAAAAGTTATGTCCATAGATACTGTAGGAGAGAAACATATGATTTATGTTACAGCCATGTCATCACTCCTATCAATGGACAAAACAAATGGCCCAAAACAGACGATCCTGAAATTTTGCCACCAAATTACAAGAGAAGGCCAGGAAGACCTAAGAAGTTAAGAAGGAGAGACCCTGACAAGGATTCAAATCCTAACCATTGAAAGAGAAGTAGAACAAGTAATAGATGTACAAGTTGCCACCAATATGGTCACAATACAAGAACTTGTTATTATCCACCTGTACATGCACCTGAAAGTGAGACCGGGGATATTGAAGGACAACAATTTGGCACACATCAAAGTGAAAACGTTGGTCCCAGCAGTAAGGTATATAACTTATTATTATTGTCAAATAACAACTTCAATATTTAATATTTATTTGCATTTTTGACAAGCAAAGTCCAAAGAAGGCAGTGGTGCATCTTCCTCGAGAACCAAAAAGTTAATTCCCAAGAAACCAAAAAAGGTAAGCTCAATCATTAGTTCAGCAATTCTATACTTGAACATGACTGCTAATTTTCAGGTTAATGAACATTATTTCAGATTACTCTAACTGAAGGACAGCCCTCACATACTAATAAGAAAAAGGGAAGGGATTTCCTCTCATAAACGTTCAACAATAGCTATACCACTTTCTTCAAAAAAAATCTGACATTGTTATAGAGGGAGACAATTCTCATCCTTTCTAAATCCTGCATGTATTCTTCCAAATTTCTTTCTCTAACCTACAAATTCCAACCCCAAAAATGCCTCTAACCCCATTTCCCATCAAATTAAACCGCCGTTTTTGCTATTGATGGGTGTGCTTGCGGACACCCGGAAAATGCAGTGGAAGTGTGGTGGAAGGATGAAAGCATTTTTGTCTCATTCATAAGGTGGGGGAGGAGGTTTAGGCCTTAATTGGTAATTTTATGTGTTAATTTGTTGCTAAAAATTTATAATTTCTTGACTATTTCTCTGTTTGTGCTTTGATTTGAAATTTGTGATTTTTCTTGGTTATTCTTTTTCTGTGTTTGATTTATGTTTATCTATGCTGAAATATTGTGCGAGGTTGCATTAATTTTTATCTTTGAAATTGAAATGGGAGTGCCGTTGTAGCATGTGGGAGAGGAAAATTGCTCATGTGGTAACCTTTATTCTGTCTAATTGCTTGTTTGGATGCGATTTTATATATTGGAAAATTTGTTCTCTTGTGAGTAACCATGGATGAATTTCTTCTGTTTGCATGATAGGATTTACTGAGCTTGAATGGGTCGTGGGTTCTAACTTGATAAATGGAATAGTTATGAATTAATTTCTGATTAATAGAGAGTTTGTCTTGGAGAGTATGTGAAATCTCAAATTGATGAGAAATTCTTTCCCTGTTACTGATGGTGCTGAACTAAGTGTTGGGGCTGAGAGTTGAATTAAAATTGTCGTGCCTTCTTGCTCTCTTCGTAAGAGAATGAAAATACAGACCAATGCAACGATTGGGCCAATCTCATAATTCAAGTAACTAAAATGATACTATGAGAGGAAGTGTACCGTGGGCGTAGTGAGCGTCTAGACCTTTGTCCGTCTAAGAAAACCTTAACCACGTGATAAAAAGAATTATTATATTGTATATGCTTAAGTAAACTCTATATCCATGTATTACAAATTTATAAGTTAAGAAGATGTGAGAAACAGGGAAATGATAACGTGATCAATAAGGGTAATATTAATACTAATAATGTAACCATCATAGTATCATTAATAATAATAATAATAATAATAATAAAGAATGACGTTTATTGAAGGAAAGTAAGTTTCAATATAAAAGATTGAAAGGTTATCAAATAGATGAAATTAAATATTAAATTAAGATTTATAGTCATGGACAATTAAGAGACATATTAGGTGAAAGGAAACTCTTAAGGAATGAATCCCTAAATTATCTTTGGACTGAGATGGATAAAATATTTGCTAAAACTATAATAATAATATTAAGTAAAATAATAATAACAATGCAAATAATAATGATGATAATGAGAATTGTAGTAAAAAAAAAAAGTAATAAATCTAAATTAATTACTTAATAATACAAAGTAAGTGGAATGGAGTGTAATGTGAGTTTCGCCATAAGAATTTAAAAAGAGAATAAGATTAGAACCATTTAATGAGAAGGAAGCTTTGTCATAAAATTTAATAAAAGTGAAGATAAAATTATAAACTCTGAACTTTAAGAGGATGAGTGAGAGTAGGGAAGGATGAGTGAATACCTGTGAAATTTACCATTAATTAGATTTGATTATTTATTATTTCTATGATCGATTCAAAATGTGATTGATTTCACTGAATGAATATTGAATATACTATCATGTGCACAGTGATTAGTCTTTTATATTATAGTTGATATCGAGTGAAATTATTGAATTTCAAACTCTGATTAAGAGGATCTGTTATGAAGCTTACTGTTGGTGAATTGAAAATCTATATTGAGGGATGTTGAGACCCTTTGCCAAAATACTTAATTGATATCAACTCTAATAAGACAGAGTATGATCATATCATTGTTGTCAAATCAAAGGTCTCAAAGCAACTACACCCTGTGATGGGTGTGAATCTTGTAGTGGAGGTCAAGGAGACCTCGAGGATGTTTGGTGCACGTCATCTCACAAGAGACCAAAGGGTCGTGACTCTGTGCTGCGATTAAGGTGATTAGCACACTAACATTCTTGATGAGTCACCATCCATGATCAGTGGAGAGTACTATCGCGTACCTTTTACCATCAAAGGCTATTCGCATTCTAACTTTGGTTGGTGAATCACCTAATGCTATTTCCATTCTAGATGAGGTGAATATTGATATCGATTTGGCATGCTTTAGTCGGTGGAGTATAAGCTCCTAATCCTACTACTATGTTGTTGGATAGTCCTCCATGGAGATCAGTCAACACCTATGCTTTCATCCATTGTGTCTGAGGCCGCCAAGGCCTTCAACTTCATCACAAGAAACGCCCCCAACATAGCCACCACCCTCACCTAAATCTCCGAATCTGCCACCGTCAAAGCCTTCGTAATCGACCTCTTCTGCGTCTCCACGACAGAAGTAGGTTCTTCAACGGGAATCCCCATGTACTACTTCTGCGCTACCGGTGCGGCCAGCCTCGCGCTCCTCCCATGCCTGCCGAAACTCCATGAACAAACGAGCGTGTCGTTTAAGGACATGGTCGGGGTGGAATTGCGAGTGCCAGGTAACGCGCCGCTAAAGGCGATGAACTTGCCGAATCCCATGCTGGATAGGGATGACCCTGCATACTGGGAGACGTTGAACATGAGCATGCACCTTTGTGAAGCGAGCGAGATACTGGTGTACACATTTGCAGAGCTGGAGCCTGAGGCGCTTAAGGCCATAGCGGAGGGCGCGTGCTTTCCAAACCCCAAACGTGCGCCTCATCTTTACTATATCGGCCCACTCCTTGCTAAACCGCAACAATCAGGTCTCGTCTCGTCTTTCTCATTAATTCGTGTTATTTGAATAAGTTTTCTACATTCTCTCTTACCATTTCAATGGTCATCCATAATAATAATAATAATAATAACATAAGCCATAAAAAGTTTTGGTTTCCTTTTTTTTTTCTTTGAGTTTGATGAACGTCTCGTTAGTGTAAAAATTTTATATTGTAAACCAATTAAAAATCACCGTTAGTATGACTTGTAAGATGGTTATTATAAAAATCAACAAATTTATCATACATGGTGATTTATAATTGAATGACAGTGTAAAACTGTTTTATACAGTCAGTACATAACTTATTTTTTCTCTTTTTTTTTCCTAAATTACTCGTTAACTATACACTCATATTTTATAGAATTAATTACAACGTCACATTTTTTATTCAACATTCTCTTTCTCTCCCTCTTTTATTGTTTGTTTTATTTAAAAAAATGTAGCAAGGTGCCGTTATTTCTCTAATAATAATAATAATAATAATAACAATAATATTGTACCTTCTTGGTGTTGGCTCGACCACCCAACACAAATATCCTTTCACACACAATGTGCTCACAATTTTTGAGGTTGTATGGCCTCTCACTACAAGAAACATGTTGTTTAGCATCAGTTTTGGCCGACATTAAATCCCAAAAGTTGATGCAAAAGTCATATATAGTGATGACTTTGTGTTAGCTTCATGGAGGACGCCCCAAGAGTAGAAGCAAAATATTTGCGTCCATATTTTGGCGTTGGCAAAAAAATCGATGCTTCCTTTGAAGCTAACTTTTAAAAAATGTGGTCATGCTAAACCAATGTAACTTGTGACAGCTTTAAGGCCATGGCCAATGTTACCGCGTCACCACTCAAATCACCCACCCACCCAACTCAAATCCTCTAACCCAACTTGAATTTCAACTCTTACTGACCATTCTCAAATTGTACTTTTGGAAGTAAAAGGCATATGAGTAAATGACTTAATCATGGTCGAAGAAAATGAAAAAGAGAAAAAAATAATCAAGCTCTAGGACAATTTTGGTTTTTTGTTTATCAGTAAACACAAATCCCTATGAATGCTTGCTAAAACAATAGGTGTAAGAGCTATTTAATCTCTTTAAGTTGGCATATTGCAATAAAGAAAAAGGGTGTAGTGTATGTTGCAACACTAAGAGGGAGAGAAGGGAGAGTGTTTTAGAGTTTGGCACAAAATGAAAGTAAAGTATTATGACTTAAGGTTTAAGGTCTTTTTAGCTTTTGGTGACAAGGTTTTGGAGCCAAAATTTTCCTCCCATGCCGTTGAAGTGCTCGGCCAAAAAGACAACCTATGGGGATGGAGCTTTTCAATTCTTTCTTTCCTTGCTTTTGTGAAAGACATAGAAGAATTAGTACAAAGTGTTATTGCCATTTTGGTCTAAGAATTCAAATTAATTTAGATTAATCTTTTAATGACCCAATTGTCATGTTAATGACATGTGAGGCCTAATTAGTCATTATATATTGGGGGGATTGGTTTGGGGTATTTTTTCTAGCTCTTGAAAAGTTTTTTGTAAAATGTTCATTTGACACTAAATAAAATAAGAATATTTTAATCAATAGTGTTAGAATTAATTTAAAATTTCAAAGAAGGTTTATGATACATAATGGCTAGTCCAATTATTTCCATGAAATATTAGATTGTCTGCCCACAGATAATAGCATATTCTTACATTGTCTGTTTAGCAGTGCAATTTGAGCTTCAGTTAAATTAACTATTGAAACTTGTAGAAAAAATAATAAAAATCATATAATAAAATTTTATGATTTAGATTGGGTTTGTCACTTTTAATCAGGATCAATCAAGTCAAACAGAGATTATTAAAAATCAGGAAACATAACCTAAAAAATATTATAAAAGAATTAATAAGCAATAGTCATGATACCAATGTATTCACACAAAAGCTTGAAAGCTTGGACAAAAACCCCATGAATTTGGATGCAATTGTTTCGGGACCATATTCATCTTAGCTCTCAGATTCATCAAACTGAACCTTTAGAGCTTTATTCCTAGTTCTTGTCTCTGTTCTTTTGTTTGTTCTATAGCTGATTTCTCCACTCTTTAGAGCTATAAAATCATTGTTTATTTATCTTATCTCTTTTAAAAAGATTAATTTCATGGACTCTTAGAGCTGCTAGCAACTCATCAAAAGTTAAAGTCTTCATGTCCTTGGCCTCAGCTATGGCAGTGGCCTTGGATTCCCAGACTTTTGGAAGACTGTCCAATATTTTGAGATTGTTTTGAGCTTTGGAAAACTCAACACCAAGAGTCCATTGAGAATTGCTTGAAATCTTCCAAACATCTCATCAATGGTTTCTGTCTCCTTCATGGTGAACATCTCATAGTGTCTCTGAAAAGTTGTTGTCCTTCTCAGACAAACATCTTCAGTACCTTCATGTGTTATGCGTATAGCATCCCACATCTCCTTTGCTGTTCTGCGGCTGCAAAATTTGTTATATTCAGTTTTAGATAAGGCGCATCTCATAATATACCTAGCCTTTGTATTTTGTCGTAGCATGTTGAACTCTTCTTGATTATATTCATTTTATGGCGTTGCTACAATGAGATTTCCATGAGTTATGAGTATCCAGATACTATAATGAGTAGACTTGATATACATTTCCATTCTGTCTCTCTAGTAAGCATAATCTTCTCCATTGAAAGCTGGAGGCCTTGACAAGGAGGCTCTTTCAGGAATGAACTGTCCTTCAAGGTTTGCCATAAGGATCTTTTCTTCTATCACTTGTTAAGGTGCACAACCCTTAGAGGCTAAGCTTTGATATCAAACTATAAAACACAGAAATAACACAAGAAGGGAGGTTGAATTGTATTATACTAAATTTTCGCAAAACAAGAAAGATTCGTTTGAAGGGTTAAACTAGATATTTTTAAAACGATATTTAAAAGAAGACGAATGAAGAACGCAAACTAGAGAAACACAAAGAACTTATATTGGTTCGTCTCACCCTAGAGACTATGTCCAATTCTTGGCAACAACCAAGTCTCACTAACTTAAACAAGTTACAAGCATTCTTTTAACTAAGTCTCTTCAGGCTCAACCTAAGTAGTCTTTAACTTGCCTCTCTAAGAAAAAACCCAAGTATTCTTTGAATCAAAGCCTATTCAGGCTTCTACCAATTTTTTTGAGAAATGGTTGATAGTGAGTTATCTCACTTTATTTAACGTCTTAACAGACAAATATACAATGAAGTTCAGAGAATGTGTTTACAAGTAGTGTATTTGAAAATACAAGTTAAAAGAGAATTTTTCAATAGTTTCATGCATAAAGTGTATCAACGTAAACATTGAGGTCTCTTCTTCTATTTATAGTGTTCTCCCAAAAAGTATCCGTAGTGAGTATTGCAAGAAACATCCTTCATTTGGCGTTTGTAAAGGTAGAAAAGAGTCGTTGGAGTATTAAATGCAGCATTTAATGTCTTTCACCAACTAGTCACTCTGATAAGATAAAGCAGTCTGCTTATTTTAGCCTTTCTCGTACTCAACCTTGTAGCAGTGGACATATCTGCTTTCCGTACTGACAACTACACACAAATCCCAACTTTTATGCATAAAGTAGGCTTTTCTCGAGGTTAGGTACGCATACTTCTTTTCTTTTGAGGTTGTTTACGCTTTTACAAACTTGTAGTGCACGAAAAGTTAAAAACATCGTTTGAATGAAGTTAGTTATTAAATCTTTACAGAGAAGGAAAGACGATAAATAACACACGGTCAGACAATAGCAATAATGTAATAAAAATGAGTAACCAGGAGATTGTTTGAAAAGATTGTTTGTACTATTTGTTATTATCAAAATAAATGAGGGTCATAAATTCATCCTTTATCTTAACAACTATGCCAATAGATACTTAGAGAAAAAGATAAATAGAAGACGAAGAGAAATAGAAAAAAATGATGTGTGTCAAGGAGGTATTTGTACGATTAGATAGGGGTATGCAGGACTTAGCCTGTCCCACTAACCCGATCCAGATTGCAATTGATTTTGATGGATTCGAATTTTAGAAATTAGACCTATTGTATTTTGAAGATGAGTTTAGATTATACTTTAGATCGTCCTAACTTAGTCTAATGTCCTATATTTTAAAAAAAAATATAAGTTTTTCTAACAATTATGTATTTATAAAAAAACTGTAAAACACAAGAAGGAGGGTTGAATTGTATTATTAAAAATTTTCGCAAAACCTTTTCAAAGATGTGTTTTGTCTGAAGGACAAACGATAAATATTTTGAAAGAAATTTGTGAAAACGAAGAGAAGCTGTAAACAAGAGAAACACAGAGTTTTATACTAATTCGTCTCACCCCAGAGACTATGTCCAGTTCTTGGTAAACTACCAAGTCCCACTATAACTTAAACAAGTTACAAGTATCCTTTTATCCAAGCCTCTTTAAGCTCAACCCAAGTAATCTTTCACTTGCCTCTCCTAGCAAATACCCAAGTATTCTTTGATCCAAAACCTCTTCAAGCTTCCACCAATTTCACAGAGAAATGGCTAAGGGTAAGATGTCACACTAGATTATCGTCTTATCAGACAGATATACAATGAAGTTCAGGAAAGTGTTACACAAAGAAATTTTTCAAGATTACATATTGAAAGAAACGAGAATTTGCCAAGAGTTCTATCGTTGTGACTAAGGTATTCTCTTCTATTTATAGAGTTCTCCCAACGTATCCGTTGTGAGAGCTTTTACAGACATCCCTCGTCTGGTGAAGAAAATAGTCGTTAGAACATTAAATGTTGCATTTAATGGTTTTCACAAATCAGTCACTCTGCATTTAATGGTTTTCACAAATCGGACACTCTGATAAGATAAAACAGTCTGCTTATATAGTCTTTTTTGTACTCAATCTTGTGGCGACGAACATATTTGCTTTCCGTATTGACATATGTACACAAATTCCTTCTTTAAAGCGTAAAGCTAAACCTTTTCAAAGAAAGGTAAGTAGATGTCTTCTTTTTCAAGATGGTACACAATTTTCCAAAACTAAAGAGGTTCTCAAAGCTTCAAAAGGATCAATATATATCGTCTGACAGAGTTAATTGTTATAGCATATTTATAAAATATGTGTGAACAAACAATAGTGAAAACATGCAGTAAAAGCGAGTGATCAGACAATTAAGCAGAAGACTGTTTGTTATTATCAAAACGAAACGAGGGTCATAAATTTGTCCTATCTTAACAACAAAAAAAAATTATTTAATAGATAATAGTTTGTATAACAAGATGTTATATTTATATTGATATTATTTATTAATGTAATATATTAATTTTATAATATATTATGAAATATATAATATATTATAAAATTAATATATTACATTAATAAATCGGATTAACAGATCTTGCTATATATGTTATTAGGTATTGATCAGGTCAATTTCGAATTTTAATAAATGATTCTACCAAAATTCAAATTAGATAAAGACATGTAAATTTGTTTGAACCTATCCCGGCTCACTCACTCTAGTATTAGAGTTTTCAAAATAAAATTGCTCTCTTCATGTTGCGTGTGACAAAAAGGAATATTCTATTTCTAGTGTATACGTCCACCACCACAACATAACACAAAGCAACCTAGACCGTAGTAACCCTTTAGACCATAGCAACTTGTTTCATGTCAATGGAACCAAGTTTGAAGTGAATTTGTTTAAAGACTTACCATGTGTTTGGTAACGCATTCTACGGTAGTGGACGTATATATATTGTGTTTGGAATTGCTTTAGCAACACATGTATAAGCATATTTTCATGTCCAAATGAAAAAAGACACAAAAGCTATTCTTTGTAGCGTTGGAGTTAACGTGCATCAAAATGGTGAAGGATGTGGTTCCAAACACACATGTAGATCAAAAAAGCAATTATTAATTGCTTTTGCATTGATTTGGATGTAAATTTGTGTTGGATGTGGATCTCGAAAGAGAAGCAAAAACACAATTAAAATCAAACTTCATATGGATTAATATTTAAATTGTTTTTGTGAAAAGTAATTTTAATTAATATTTTAATTAACTTAATGTCAAAATTAATTTTAATTCTTAGAATCAAACATAAAAAAATCTGTCAAAAATAATTTCAGATAAACATTTGTTTGGAGGATTAAACCCTCTTTATATATTCTTTTAAATTATTATTATTATTAATTAAAATTCATCAAATATATATAACATGAGCTTAACTCTTTATTAAATTGTTTTCTATCCAACTTCCATGTTTAACCAATGTTTCGAGATGAATTCTAGGGTGGGAAAGATTTAGATATCTCCCACCGTGGGAAAGCCGATACGATCCGCTGGATTTTGCATTTAAAATTGAATGGTTGTGATCTGCTACTTATTAACCGTTTGGGATAGGTAACAATTGTTTTATTTTTTAATAAAAATTACACATGGATTGGACAACTACATCAATTGTTACATCAAATGTCAGATTTGGGCCTAGCAACTGCAGGAAAACCATTACATTTACATATTGCAAAATACAATTAACAGTTGAGAGAAAATTAAAAGTGTGTGTGTGTAAGTGTTGCAGGTTTTCCATTTGCAACCTTCGGGGTTGGTCTAAGATTATGTGTGATTAATTTCACTTTAACAAATTAAAAACAAGCATTTTGGCGGTCATTTACATTCAATTTAAATTTTCATTATTATTAATTATTTGTTTTGGGTTTTACAGTAACCATCGATTGTAAATTAAAAGGCTTTATTGTTATTGCTGAAGCGTTTATGTTTGGATGCCAATTGGACATTTGTCATTATAAATGCGAATACATTTTGTTATTTACACTATACAAATTATATATTACAAGTGTAATCTATGTATAAGAAAGTTTTATAACATAAAAAGAGATCACATGGTAACACCAAATTCATTTTTTTCCCGTTTAAATTCCACGGATTTTTTTATTCATATAAATATATTACTATATTTAATTATAATAATTAAGACATTTATAATAAGTATATATTCTACTTAAATTCATCAATTAAATAATTAAATCTTAAATTGATTTTGATTTTATAGAATAAGAAAATCAAATTTTCAAATTTTATTGAATGTTGTTTATAATTACGGTAATTATAATAATTAAGATAATATTTTTTTATTATGATAATTAAAGCATTTATGATAAATAATAAAATCCTTTTTAATTAATTGATTGATTACTCCCACTACAATTATTAAATTATGATTTTTTATTTCAAATAGAAAATGGATTGCTTTATAATTGTAATGCAATATCTATTATATTCTATGATCTATTATATATTAATAATATTATAAAAGAAGATTTTGCTACATAGGAAGATGCCATGTGGCAACTCCATATTCATTCTTTTCTGCCAAAATGCCACTGATTATTTTATTTTATTTTTTAATTCATAAAAATATATAATATAATTACAATAATTAAGGAAATTATGATCAATATAATTTTTATGATTTGAGCGTTCAAACTAATAATACAAATATGTATTATGATTCAAATTAATTGATAGTACTAATATATATTCTAATACGTAATTAAAGAAAAAAATTTCAGCATAATTTTTATATTTTAAATATTCAAACTAATAAGAGAAGTATATAGATTTTGATTGTACATAACACGGTAATAAATTTATTAAATATTATGGATTTTTTTTGAAGTTACAATAATCAATTACCAAGTGATCTTTTTTCACTTTTAATTCATAAAAAACACATAATTATATTAATTAAGATTATTATAACTAGTACGATTTTTATGGTTTGAACATTCAAATTGATAACAAAAATATATATTTTGATTCAAATTCAAATGTTTTTTTGAAGGCCAAATTCAATTAATTGATAATATGAATATATATTCTAATCCAAATTTGCAGCAAATTCAAATTAAAAAAAATTCCCGATTTAAGTTTCCTGAAACAAAAAGTCATATGATTAACTCATCTATCAATATCTATGTACACATTGTTGTTTTTCACTTTCATCCTTTCTTTTTGAATAATCAATTATCAATATTTTTCTTTTGTTTCTTTTATTCAATAGAGGGATAAATACAAGCAAGAAATACAAATTTACTTATCTTTTTATTCTTTCTCTAAGGTAAATTTTTATCTTTTCAATTATTTTATTGTTTTTTTTATATATTTTATCTAATATTTAGTATTGAAAGTTTGTTTACTTACATTAATTTTACAATTGCTTGGCTTTCAACTATTGAAACAACACAGAAGACTTAAAGGAAGATTTTACAAAAGAAAATATAGGAAGTTGTACTATATTATCAAAATAAGGTTCGGTCTTTAGTTTATTTTTATATAATTTTTATTTATATATCTTTTTTAACTAGAGATATTTCTTTTATTTTTTTTCAAATATTTTATCTTTACATCATTTTTCATTTGATTTGTCTTTTTTTATAAAATAAATTTATATCTCTTTTTATTATTTCTAATATATTTTCTCGAATATGTGACATTCTTATACTCAAGACACCACAAAGTCAAATCAAATGTATCGCAGGAAGATAGATGGTGATACTCTGGATATTAACAAGGTCAAATCTCACTTGGCCTGAAGACAAGAAATAGATAGCTTCTATTATATTAAAATGTGTTAACTTTTCTTTATCAGACCAAGTCAAATGTGAAATACCAAATCATTTTTCTTTTATTTTCCTTTTAATTTAAAGAGAGACTCATAGTAAGCTTTATAAGAAAGATAGAAAGTAATAGATAAAAAAAGAAAAAAAGAAAAAAAACATACTGTAAGAATTTAAACTCACACTTACAATTTAAGGTGATTAGAACGAGTACATATTTTGATTATTAAATTTGTATAAATTTTAATTTTATATAATTTGGTAATAAATTTATCAAATAATATGATTTTTTTTAATTATGGTAATTAATTACCAAGTGGTCAATTTTTCTATTTTTAATTCATAAAAAATACATAATTATATTAATTAAGGTAATTATAACCAATATGGTTTTGATTTGAACATTCACATTGATAACAAAAATATATATTCTGATTCAAATTAATTAATAATACAAATATATGTTCTAATTCAAATTTATAGCAAATTTAAATTAAAAAAATCTTGCATGATTTAAGTTTCGTGGAACAAAAACCTTGTATAATTATAACTTTGCACACTTACAATGTATGTCTTATAACTTGATGGATTGACTCAAGGGAGATGCTACCAATTCACTTTACAACATTCAATTAATTAAACTTTAAGTCTACAATGTAAAATTACAACATTCATCTTAATGCAAATTAATTTTAGAGGCAAATGTTTATATATATATATATATATATATATATATAATATTATTTGACTACTGAAATAAATTTTTTTAATTCATTAAAATGTATAATTAAAAATAATTATAATTATTACTTACAAATTTAATTGATTAATATTTTTGTTGATTCGAGTATTGTCATGATTCTAATCATCAACATCACTCTTCATCTATAGAAAATGTTAATTTGTGCTCTTATATATTTAACCCACTATATAAATTAGGGATCAATCAACTCATATACACTAATTTTAAAAAATAGAAATTAAAGTATACAAAGAATTCAAACTAAGAAATTGAGAATCAAAATCACTGGTCACCTTTTGTTAAGACAAATGACAAATTTATAACCCTTAAATATTTTGATAATAACAAACAATTAAAATTGTATATGTCCTTACATAATCGTTTGTTCATATGCTCGCATACAATCGTCTGATGTTTTTAAAATGAATATCGTCTTATCTTTTGATCAGATATATTTCATTACTAACAAATCTTACAGACAATAACAACGTTCTAAAATGATCTGCACATCAATCAGAGTGTAAGCTATCTTGAAACGTATAAAGCCTACATACCTACTCTCGAAGATAGTCAGCGAAAAAGAAGGATATATATGCATATGTCAAAACGGGAAAGCAGACATGACAATTGCTACAAGATTGAGTACAAGAAGAGAAAAGATAAGCAAACTGCTTTATCTTATCAGATGACAAGTTGGTGAAAGGCATTAAATGCTGCATTTAATGCTCCAACAACTCTCTTGATCAGATGAAGGTCGTCTTCTGCAATGCACTCAACAGATTTCTTTTTAAAGCCTATAAATAAAAGAAGAGACCTCTTTTGAAACTTGTTGTTGTTGTCATTACTGTTGCTACTGATCATAAATTACTTTAAGAAAAGAAAAAGCTTGTGTAAACTTTGCTTGTAAAATTCCTTTTATACTTCATTAAATATTTGTCTGTTAAGACGTTAAACCCAGTAAGGTAACTCACATATAAACCTTTTTCATAACGAGATTGGTGGAAGCCTGAAGAGGCTTTGATTCAAAGAATACTTGGGTGTTTGCTTGGAGAGACAAGTGAAAGACTACATGAGTTGAGCCTGAAGAGGCTTGTGAAAAGAATACTTGTAACTTGAAAAAGTTAGTGGAACTTGGTTATTGCTAAAAACTGGACGTAGTCTCTGGGGTGAGACGAACCAGTATATATTTTGTGTACTTTTTAGTTTATCTTTCAGCTTTCATTTGTCTTACAAAACGTTTTTGAGAATCTTTTTGATCTTACTTCAGACGATACATAAATAACGAAAGAGTTGTGAAAATTTGCTATAACACAATTCAATCTCCCTTCTTGTATTATCTTTGTGCTCTACACCTTTGTTACCACTTCATTGTCATTATATAGATATATATTAAGTAAAAACTCAACTAAGATTGATGCTAAGGCAACTTAGTTACACCCTCAATATGAAATGGTTTTTTTTCAATGTTGATTCTCCAAGTCCTCTATCCTTACTCTTATAAAGTTGATTTTTAAAATTTTCTTTTTTAACTTTTACTTTTGAATGTTCAATCCATGATTAAAAATAAAAAGAGTTTAATGGTTATGCACTGACAGTGTAAAGTAGTTTTACACTGTCATCTAATCACAAACCACCATTTATTGTAAGTTTGTTGACTTTTGTAATAAATATTTTAAAAGTCATATTAACGGTGATTTTTGATTGGATGACAGTGTAAAACTTTTTACATTGACAGTATATGACTATTAAACTCAAATAAAAATAGATCCTAACAATAAGAAATGATATTTCCAAATCAATGATTAATTGAATTTTATTTGCACATATATTTAAAATGTATTTGTTGAGGTACTAGTACCAACACAAATTAACATGTACCAAATAAATTACCTTTTTTTCTTTTTGTTTAAAATTTTTAATGTCGTGTCATTTCATTGTTGGTTGTATCCAATAACAAAACATTAAATATGAGTCTATCAAGTTTCACTTTTTATGCATATGATCAAGAATTAACACGCTTAAAACATCGACAATATTATTCATAATTTATCTTTTTTTATTTATCTTTGCATTCATAATTATTTTATCTTTATCTTTATAATTTTTTTTATTGTAATCTATAAGTTCAAATACCCACAAATTTTTTTATAAATAATGTTTGTCATTTCATTCCTTAATGGAAAGACATATTTTTTAAAGAAAAACTAAAAATTACAAAGTGTAATATAAAATATTTATTATTAATATTTTTATTAAAATTATGTATATATTTAAGTTATATACAAATACAAATATATTTATAAAGATAATATTTTTAAAATAAATATTTATTTATATTAAAATGATATAAGACATATGAGAATGTAAAATTATTTGAATATATATAAATATTCATAATAATTTTAATATATTTTTCAAATATTTATGTACATATACTAATATATATTTACACAAAATTTTAAAAAAATTATTAAAAAACACAATAATATAAAAAATCATAAATTGTAAACTCCACCCGCATAGGACACGTGTTATTATACTAGTAATTAAAAATTATGAGTAAAAAAATGTAATTTTGACATAAATAGAAAAAAAGATTTATATAAAATATAACTTAGAAATAATAATATAGTATATAATATTTTGGGTAATATTTTTTAGTATTGATAATAAGAAATAGCTTTATTTTACCATTGAAAAAAATAATAAATTGTAACTTTGAAAATTGTTTATGACATGACCGGTTTTGACCGTGTATGTGCCGATGTAAAACCGTGTTATTAATAGCATAAATATAATGATATACTTTAATTATGTGATAATATAATATATTATAATAATAAAACAATATTATTAAATTAAGGGTTTAATGGTTATATATTGTCAGTGTAAAAAGTTTTACACTGTCAACTAATCACAAATTACCGTTGTTATGACTTTTAAGATAATTATTGTAAAAATCAACAAATTTACCATGAATGGTGATTTATGATTGGATGACAGTGCAAAACAGTTTTACACTGTCAGTGCATAGCTTTTTTTCTCTTAAATTAAATACACGATAGCATTTATAAGTATAGATTGCAATGTTTAATGACGGCAATGGAATGTAATTACAAATTGGAAATTTGAAATGTTTTAAATGTAATATGTCATCTAATTTAATGGGAGAAATAAAGGTAAAATAATTAACACAATGAAATTAAAGGAACCGGAAAGCACATGATATTGAAGTAAATAGAAAATTGTGTGTTAATATTTTGTTTTAATGGAAATGTTAATTGTATTTTGCAATATGTAAATATAATGGTTTCCTTGTCGTTGCTGCGCATAAGTCTGACATTTGATGTAACAAGTGATATAATTGTCCAATTCACGTGTAAATTTTATTTTAAAAAAAAACTGTTACCCGATTAATAAGTGGCAGATCACAACAATCTAATTTTAAATGCAAAGTCTAACGAACCGTATCAGCTTTCCCACGGTGGGAGATATCCAAATCTTTCCCACCCTTCGAACCCAAACACTTCACCTACTCACTCACTTAACCAATATTTTCCTCGGCCATCGCTTTTGAAATGATTGTTTGTCATTTGTGACTACTATTTCTCCAAGCACATATTCTTATTCCACCAAACGGTCCAAACCTACCTCCAACAGTGACAATAAAATTTAAGACCTCTAGACTAGAGTGTTATAACAACGCACTTAAAATTTATCCAAAACTATAAATTATGAAAATGATTTATTAAATAAGATGTAAAATTTACAAAATTTTATATTTCTTAATAAATTTTAACTAAAAGAAGAAAATATATTTAAAAGAGTATTATTTCAGTATACCAAAAATAAAAGTTTTACATTTCTAAAAAATCGAGTTCAATAATAATTTATAAACACTATCCTTCCATAATTTACTAAGACAATTTTTAAAAATAAAACCGTGAAGACCATGTCGAATCAAGAGTAAAATCTAATCATGTCTTTCAAGCTGTAAGTTACTTTTTACCACATCGTTTCAAACGAAGTTTAACATTTCTTTAGCTTGAATCTAGTATGTAATTGATTTAGTTATGATATTGTGAACAAATATATTCTTATTCCTTCGCTACTAACAGCCAACCTCGAATATGTAAAACCCCATTGACAAAGTCACAAAACCAAGTCACCAGCAAGGTGTCACGTACCCACCCAACCAAAATGCAGCAAGACACAATAGTGTTGTATCCAGCATCAGGCATAGGCCACACTGTTTCCATGGTTGAGCTCGCCAAGCTCCTCCATAATAAACACCATTACTCCATCACCGTCCTCCTCACCACCGGCTTCCTCGACCACCCTTCCATCGACACCTACATCCACTGCATCTCCGCCTCCCCCACAGCACCCTCACCACCGCCCCAACCACCGTGAGCATGGTCGCCAAGGCCTTCAACTTCATCGCAAGAAACGCCTCCAACGTATCCACCACCCTCACCCAAATCTCCAAATCCGCCACCGTCAAAGCCTTCGTAATCGACCTCTTCTGCGTCTCCGCGACGGAAGCAGCTTCTTCAACGGGAATCCCCGTGTACTACTTCTTCACTTCCGGCGCCGCCGTTCTCGCACTCTTCTCGTACTTGCCGAAACTCCACGAACAAACGATCGCGTCGTTTAGGGACATGGTCGGGGTGGAACTGCGCGTGCCCGGTAATGCGCCGCTGAAAGCGGTGAACGTGCCGGAACCCGTGCTGGACAGAACCGACCCTGCGTACTGGGACATGTTGTACTTCTGCACGCACCTTCCGAACGCGCGTCGGGTAATAGTGAACTCTTTTGCGGAGCTTGAGCCCGTGGCGGTTAACTCCGTAACGGAGGGCGCGTGCTTTCCAAACCCTAAACGTGCGTCTCGTGTTTACTATATCGGACCCCTCATCGCGGAACAATTAGGTTTCGTCGTCTCGTCTTTTTCATTAAATAATGTTATTTTAATAAAAGTTTAATGGTCATATACTATTAATATAAAAAATTTTAAACTGTTTCTTAATCAATAATTATTATTAATATAATTTTTAAAATATTTATTATAAAAGCCAACAAACTTAAAATAAATAATAATTTGTTACTAGACGAGAGTGTAAAACTATTTTACGCAGTCGTCCCCGTTAAACTCTTTTAATAATTGGTTTAATTTCTACTTGTTTCAAGAGTCGGTCTCCTTGCCATTCAATGCAAAAATAGTTTTTCTTCTCCACTTTTCTGCAATGATGAATTGAATATTTATGGACCAAAATGCACCGTTCTTATAGGACAAGGGGACGATTTTTATTTTTTTTTGTCGTTTTGCTCACTTGTAAGCAAAATGCACCGTTCATTATTAACTTTTTTTCTATTTTTCATTCATTCTTTTTTATGTTTTTTTTTTTGAAAGCAAGGTTATTTTTATATTTTAGTTTTAAATGCTTTTTATTTTTAATTTATGTTTTTAATGTTATACATGAATTAGTTGTTAGATATGTATAATTTTATGTAAATAGTATTTTAGCCTATGTATTGCATAAAATAAATATTTATTTTATATAACTAAATTTTTTAATAAATAAATACATCTAAATATATAAATTATATTATAATTAAAATTTGTAATAAATAAATATTTTAAAACATATAAATTATATTTTAGATTTATGATAAATATTTTATATTGTGATATAATATTATTTTTAATTATTGATAATTTAAAAAAATATTGAAATTCAAATTAAAACTAAAGATATTAAAAATAATATATCAAAAGAGATAAGAGGTTAAGAAAAATTTCTAAAAACACTCTTATTGAAAAATAATAGTTAAAAACGTTCTCAAAATGATATCATATGCATGATAGGAAAATATTTGAATTTTGAAAATAATATATATAAATATATATTCAAATTTTGGTTTTGATATTTAGCTAGAGCTTATTAAACTGTTCAGTTGATATTAAAAACATAAGAGAATATACCAGATGTATGTTAAGAGAGTAAAGTTCATCTCTTTATGAGAAAAGAGTATTTAAATGAAAGTGAACGTGAGAAAGAGTGGGGAGAGTGAAAGCCTAAGGAAGTAAATAATTTTACATATTTATATATATAAAAGGATTTAAAATTGTTTTAAAAGGAGTGTCTAACTTATCCCGAATAAAAATAGAATTAAATAATCATATCCTAAATAATTGATACAATTCTCTGATGCACTTGAAGATAATTAGTCGCATATATTAATTGAACCAATTATTTATGATGGAATTATTTAATTCTATTTCTAATTGAAATAAGTTAGACAACTTCACTTTTAAATTTAAAAATCCTCAAATTTGCCCGACTTCCCAAGACAAATCCCTCAACATCTCCCACTAGTAGGTCAGCAGCAATAGTTTGGGCACGGATTCTCTCCGAAAAAAAAAACTGTGGTGTCCAGAATCTCACCATGCATGTGTTTTTTATCTTTTATATATTAAAATTAAACAAGGGTTGGGATTTCATCTAATTTTTTGAAAACCGGAAATAATCTTCTTTCCCAATTTTTTGAAAACCGCACAGAATCTTCTTCCTAATAGTTTATCTCAACTGCATCTTCACAGCAGTTATAAAAAAGAAAATATAATTGAAAAAAAGAAAAAGAAAAAACGTTTTCTCTTTTAGTAAAATTCGTATTTGATATATAATTTTTTAGTGAACTATATATGAATATGATCTCTAAAGTATATTTTAGTCCTTGATTTAATTATATTTTGTACGCACAATTCAATTTATAAATTAACCTTGATCCATATTAATTATATCTAATACCTGGATTGTAACACAAAAAGACTAAACCATCATATCATTTGAGTCAAAGATTAAACTATGAAAGAAATATACGTCTACGAAACAAATTATGAGGAGAAATACTATGAATATACTTTCGATCACTTTTTTCTGATAAACTTTTTCTTATCATGCAAAATTTGCATCAATTCTACTAAATATGTGGGTTTTATTTTGTCAGCCTTGTTTCCAAATTAATTGAACCTATGTGAATTTCAACAAATTGATTTTTGTATTGATTTCTCAAGTTTAGTTAAATTCTTCTGCTTTGTTTGTAAGAAAAGCTTGGTTTCTATTAAATCAGATGTGGCAATGGACAGCAAACAATGTTTGTCATGGCTGGATAAACAACCGAGTAGAAGCGTGGTGTACCTATGTTTTGGAAGCCGTGGATCGTTCTCTGTGTCACAGTTAAAGGAGATAGCCAATGGGTTAGAGAGGAGTGGCCACAGGTTCTTATGGGTTGTGAAAAGGCCAACACAAGAGGAGGGAACAAAGCAGGTTGACGACACAACAGGAGAATTCGATTTGAGTTCGGTGTTCCCAAGTGGGTTCATTGAGAGAACCAAGGAGAGGGGCCTGGCGTTGAGGTCGTGGGCCCCACAAGTGAAGGTGCTGAGTCGTGACTCGGTGGGTAGTTTTGTGAGTCACTGTGGGTGGAACTCGGTGTTAGAAGGGGTTGTTGCCGGGTTGCCAATGATTGCGTGGCCCCTGTACGCGGAGCAGCACGTGAACAGGCACGTGATGGTGGGAGAGATGAAGGTGGCTGTTGCGGTGGAGCAAAGGAAAAAGATGGGTTCGTGAGTGGGGAGGAAGTGGAGAAGAGGGTGAGGGAGGTGATGGAGTCAGAGGAGATTAGGGAGAGAAGTTTGAAGTTGAAACACCTGGCTTTGGCTGCTGTTGGGGAATTTGGGTCCTCTACAACAGCAGTTGCCAACTTGGGTCAATCATGGAGTGGAATCGGTGCCTAACGCCGTTGTGAATTGCGATTGCTGATAGGTAGTGTTGTAGAGCTGGTAATTGTTTTAAGTTCTGACATGAATTTAAGTTGCAATTATGTTTGGACTGTAGTTGGTATGTAGACACGGTAATAATCAAAACAACCGTTGAATATTAAATTTGATATAAATTGGAAATTCATTAGTATGTTATCTATTGACGACTATTTACTTATTTTTTAAATAGTATATTATCTGTTACAATCAGGTAGTGTGATGAAATGCATGAAATTTTATAAACTTAATATATTTTATAAGAATTTTCAATTCAACAAATTAGATTGATTAATTTCATATTTTCTAGAAAGTTATTAAATAGTGTAAAAGTTTGACATGTTGTGTAAGAAATTGTTAGTTATATATGAATTCCTAATAAAATTACAGTTGTTCTTAGAAAATGCAATTTTATGATAATTGCATAACAGCAAAAGTAAGGTAACTCGCTGTAAAATTGTTTTTAGGTCCTTACTTGTTATGTTACTTGTGTAAGACAAATTTTGCATTTGTTTTAAAAGAAAATGGAAGGCCCAATTCCTCTTACGTACTACTTAGTAATGTACATGTTCTGATGGGTTCAATTTCGAAGTGCATCGTGATTAGTAGTGATCTGTGGTCATGCTTATTTTCTGTCCATTAGTTTTGGTAAACTGCTTGTTTGAGGTAAATTTTGCATTTTCTTTGAAAAGGGGGAAAACAAGGTAGGATTTTAGAGACTCTAGCGAGCAATGGGTGTGTGGCTTTTCTGGCTATTTAAAAGGCAAAAATAATTGATCAATCTACAAGCTGAATTTTTGGTGTTCTTTTCCACGTTCTTAACTCTTAAGACTTCGTTTGGACTAATCTACTTTGGAAAGATCCAAGTAGAAACAGATGGTCTAGAATGCTGTTACAAATATTCTGCATTCAGACATGACATCAGGATTGTTAGACTGTAGGAGTAGGAAGTTTTAATATGAAGGGGAATCAATCATGATGCACATTATATAAATAAGTAGGGTTCAAATCACAACATTGTTTGGGAGAGATATAATTACTGAATATTTCGTACTAGAAATATGATTACTAAAAAAAAAAAACTTATTTTTCCAACTACAGCAGGTCGCTGTCAACTACCCTTCTTCTACATTCGTTAACATGAACCAAAAGGTCAAAGCACGAAGTCTGAGTGGTTTGATAGCAAATAAATAGATCGATAAGGAGGCGTAGTATAAGCTGTAGAAGTGATCCGTGATTGCAGAGTTGAAGATCAGTTGAAGTCGAGATGGCCAGCCTTCCAGATTCGAATGTTCACGGCAAAGAGAAGATGAAAGAAGCGCAAGAATTACAAGATGAAGCAAGCTTCTCGTATGCTATGCAGCTTGGCAACTCCATTGTGCTTTCCATGGCACTGCAATCGATGACGGAGCTGGGCGTATTTGACGTGTTGCAAAAAGCTGGTGAAGGTGCTAAGCTCTCAGCCAAGGAGATAGCATCCCAGCTTTCGTGCAACAACCCAGAAGCACCCTCAATGCTAGATCGCATCCTCGCCCTTCTTGCATCTCACAACATCCTTAACTGTTCCGTCGTTTCCGACAACCAAAACCTCGGATCCTTGCGCAGACTCTACACCATCACCCCTGTCGCCACATTCTTTGCTCGCAATTCTGATGGGGTTTCATTGGGACCCTTGTTGGCCTTGCACCAAGATAAGATCTTCCTACGCAGCTGGTTAATCTCCACCCACCACAAACCCCTCTCTCTCTCTCTCAAACATTATTGTTATTATTATTATTATTATTATTTCCCGTTAATCAGCATCCAGTGCTGCTACTGCAGTTAAAGATGGATGCCTAAAATTCAATCCGAGTTTCTTCATTTACTGAAGTAAAATAACTGTGTATTCATTCTTAGGTCCGAGCTGAAAGATGCAATTCGAGAAGGAGGTGTTCCGTTCAACAGGGTTTATGGCGCTCACGCTTTTGAGTATCCAAGCTTGGACTCGAGGTTCAATCAAGTCTTTAATACGGCAATGATCAATCACACTCCCTTAGTGATGAAGAAGGTTCTGGAGTGCTACAAAGGTTTTGAGGACATAAAAAGGCTTGTGGATGTTGGTGGTGGTCTTGGGATCAACATTAACTTGATCACTTCCAAATACCCTCATATCCAGGGTATCAATTTCGACTTGCCTCATGTCATAGAGCATGCTCCTTCCTATCCTGGTATGATCTTTAAAAATTCTAATCCTGTGGTTGTGGAAAATTGGGGAAAAAAAAATGCTAATAACACTTATTTTTTATTCTTCTTTTAAACACGGATTTATTTGGTAAAATTTATAGGAGTTTCACTTAATAATAACATAAATAGTGTCTATTTTCTTTGTTAACAGATTAACATAAATAGTGTCTACTTTCTTCGTTAATACAACTATATACTATCAGCTGTGCGTTTAAGCACGTTCAATTTCAAAAGTAAAAGCTACCTAATATTGCAGGTGTGGAACATGTTGGCGGAGATATGTTTGAAAGTGTGCCTAAAGGAGACGCCATCCTTATGAAGGTAAGTGGAAGCGTGTGCTTGTTTTGCAGTTAACACACTTTTCTATACACGTTCAAACCAATCCATATGTTGTGTCCAATCCATATGTTTTGTGTGTTTGAATTTAACTGACATTTGGCGTTTCTAAACGTTAAAACAATTAGACTATAAGTAGATGGGGCCATGGTGCGTGATGGTAGGGAAACGAACTGCATAAAAAGTAATTATTTAATTTAAAGGGGTGAGGTATCTGTGACTTTTTTACTAAAATACAACAAAAGCCGCCCCCGACACCCTGTAAACCCGATTTCTAGGCAGCTTTATTATTATTATTATTTTTTGTCGTCTCAGGGAATTTGGGTTCCCAGGTCTCAACGGGGTGTTATACATAGGGTGTACAGGACCCGGTCCGGCCTGACAATCTATCTTGGACCGAAGGTTTCGGACCGGATTTGATCCAGTCTCCAAAAGAAAAAAAAGACAAGAAAGGCGAGACGATCTAAAACTCGGGTTCGGATTAGGACAGGTTTGGGTTGAACCTCAATTCACCCGGTTCGGCCCGATTATTATTAATTTATTATTATTATTATTTATTATTATTATCATTACATTTTGGTAAATACTTCGTCGTTTCGCTATCAATTTTCCAAGATTTACAAAGAAATAATTTAGAATAATAGGATCCACTTACTGTTGGCGGCATTTCCATTACTCTGGCGCAATAGAAACAAAAATGGATTATTTGTTTACTTAAAGTTTAATATTGTTATCGCAACTCACTAAAGTTAAGCTCAAAATGAATGATTTGCTTTCCTATATTTTAGAATTGCTCCTGCAACTTTCCCTTAATAGCACAAGGTGCACAGAAAGTTAGTAAGTTTGAAAAAACAAAAAAATGTGATATGCGATGTTAAAAAAAAATTCTATAAGAGATAACCCCTTAAAACCCCCCTAAAAAAAATCTACAAGATATTTCCTCTCCAGAATGTCTAATACTTTCACTCTTTATGAACTGAATTTTTTATAAAGCAAAACATGAATGTAATTTCATTTTCTTTGGAGTTTATACATTTTTTTGTTATACAGAATAATATAATCTATGCAAAGAAAAAACTTTATCACGTGAAGTGTGGATTTCTAATAATGTAATGTGTCTTCCTCTTCCCTCCACTCCTTGACTATGAAATCTAATTTTCTAATAATGTGTAATTTGTATTAAGTTTATGTCTTGAACTTCTCACCATGATTAATGAGCACTATATAAACTTTTAGCTTATATTTGAGTCCACCCGATGTTGTCTTACTTGGGCTCAGTCTTCGTTAAATTCGTGTGTTATCGGGTTTCTTCGGGTTGAGGATCGGGTTCGGGTTTACAAAATTGGCCTGGTTAAAATATAGGGACGGGTTAGGGACATATATAACTCATCCTAACCTATTTCATGAGCACGTTATATATATACATATATATATATATATAGGGAATATATCTAGTAAAAAGGTCTTTTTTTATGTAAAAGTAAAAGGAATAAAGCTAGACCATTAGACCTGTTAACATATTTCAACTAAAAAATAAATATATAGTTAGAGTATACTATGTATATTTTAAGATGCCTTATAGTTATAGCTTGCTAATATACTCCAATTAAAAAATAAGTACGTATACATTAGCAAATCCCATAATCATTTGCTAACATCACACACTTATTTTTTTAGTTGGAGTACGTTAGCAAGTTATACTATAAGTGTATTTTAAGATATATTGTAGTTATAACTTGTTAACGTACTCTAACTAAAAAATAAGTGCGTGTAAGCTAGTAAATCTCTCTCTCTCTCTCTCTCTCTCTCTCACACACACACACACACACACACACATATATATATATATATTGCTTTCTAATTTTATTAAATATTTTTATTATTTTATTAGTTTTAATTATGAGATAATTTTATGAGAAAAAATTGAAATTGTGGTTAAATAATGATTAAGTGATTAATTAACAAATGTACCACAAACGAAAAAATTAATTAAATTGATTTAATTAATTGAATTTATTTATTTAATTAAATTAATTACTATGTTTATTGTAATTAATTAATTACTATATTTAATTAGTTTAATAAATTAACACAAAAATAATATTCATAAATATAATTAAAAAAATTAATTATAATTAAATTAAATTAATATTACAACAAACAAGATATTTAATCGTTTTTTTTCTTTTTTTACCAATATATCACCAAAAAAATTTATTTTCCAAATACCACACTTCCCACAATATTTCTCAATATACCATGTTTTACTATTCACCTAAAATGTCCAGTCCTTAGGAACCAACTTTTCACCAAGTTTTTTAAATAGGGAATAAATTGATTAAGAACAAAATACTGTTTAAAAGAAACCACATTTACATGTTTTGTTTTGATTTATAAAACTCAATATTCCAATTGAATGCTTTTGATTATAGATATTTAAATCCACATTGATGCATGACTTATACCAACCCCATTCCATTCGCCTTACTTTTCACTGATATTAGGAAAAGTGTTTGCATATAGCATCATTGCACTACATCATTTGCACTTTTTTATTTTTTGAAACTAGTTATATATAGTGACTAGTAAATTCTGCAGTGGATACTTCATGATTGGAATGATGAGTACTGTTTGAAGCTGTTGAAGAACTGCTATAATGCTATTCCTGAAGATGGAAAGGTGATTGTTGTGGAGGCAGTTCTTCCAGTTATACCAGAGACTAATGCTGCTTGGAGGTATGTTTCCCAAGCAGATGTTTTTATGATGACTCAAAACCCTGGAGGGAAAGAGCGATCTAAGCAAGAATTCATGGAATTGGCAACAGCAGCTGGATTTAGTGGCATCAGATATGAATACTATGTGCGCAACTTCTGGGTTATGGAGTTCTTCAAGTAGACTGTTAGGATGGTCCTAGAGAGGCCCAGTGAAAAGAAAATTAAGTGGCTCAATGACTTTATAGGACGGTCTTAAAGTATTTGGATATTATTTATCTGTTATTGTTATTTTATTTTAATTTCCCTAAGTCAAGATAATGCCACTTGTAGGGTGGTTATTTCTTGTAGATCCCTATTTAACATAGGGCTTGCATTGTGTGTGGACATCAAGGAAAATATGAATGTTTATTTTATCTTTTCTTTTAGCTCTTTAATGGTAGTCTAGGTTAGGTTTACGGTAGTGTAGCTTTTTCTGCCTAACAATTGGTGCTCTAATCAGCTTACTCCACCTCCATGGAGGACACTCTCCAAGCCATTTCCAAACAACTAGATGTTGTGCAATCATAGCTAGAGCGCACTCACAGGTGGGAAGAATACCACCACCTTAATCTCCAACAAACCCTTGAATCTGGATATGCAATCCTTACCACCCTTATGGCCAACTTCACCAACCAAGTCTCTATAATCGTAGACCATCGACCCTCTCCCTAATCATTTCCTTTTCCCCCACCACTTAACAATGCTTAGATTTCTTCCTTGATAATTTTTACACAATTCCCCACTCATTCTCCTTATATTCCCCACCACCGTTAACTCCACCACACCCCAACCAGCTCTTATTCCAACATACCACCTTCACCAGTTAGCCTCATTCGTCCCTACCACCTTCACCTAGTTTTCCCACCTTTCCTCTGCTCTCTCGCACCCTAATACAGCCATGTGCACATTTTTCTATCGTTTGATACTATTGGGCTCCAAACCCAACCCCTACACCAATCTAAACCGTTAATTACTCCTACTACGCCCACAAAAGAGTCCATGTGTCCATTGTAACACCCTAAAAGATACTACCTTCGATGCATACATTTTAATCATTATAATGAGGATAAAAAGAACATACATGAAAGGGTATCAGAGTATGTGATGCCATTACTCAAGAAAATTATTATTCAGGGTCATACATGCTTCTCAAGTAACATAATCACGTACATAAAAAAAGAAGAAGGAATCCTCATACTTAAGGGATCACTTTACAAAATAATATAGTCAAACATCATTGTCTTTCAAAAACTAGCCTAGGAAGATATTTACTATACAAAACATAAATATCTTCTAAACTGCTTCATCTCCTTCGATAACCTGTTCAATCTAGAACATGGAACTAAACTAATGAGACAATGTCTCAATGAGTGCTATAAGCATGCAACAAGATAGATATGCCTCATGAATGCATCATTTATCCAAAGACTTTACTTAAACAATTGTATATTCATAAACATAACTTAAATGTTCACTTTTGCATGTTTAACATTAATCTTTTTCTTTTTCCATCCTACGGCAAAGTATTGAGCTCAATCTTTCAAGGAGCATCCCCCTTATTCTTATGCCAGGACCTCATACTTATATACACCTCCGGTCGAGGGGTTTAGCCACTAGCCTTTCGGAGAATGGGAAGTGATGAAACCCCACCCATTCACCCAAAGAAGACACCTTAGTCTTAGCATGCATCTCTTTCTTTACATAAGCATTTAGTCTTCCATTGGCGTCCGGAGGGGTTACTAACCTCCTTTCCCCAATGAAGACTCCTCAATAATCTCACATGTCACATCATGTCCACAAACAGTATTTTAGCATACATCAATGTTAACAAAACATTCTAAAATGAAAAGAAATAATATGCAATTCCAAGAGTCTCTCGCTTAACGAAGGCATAGCCTCGCTCAGCGAATAAGACCATGTCACTTAGCGAACCAAAGAATTGCTTAGCAAACATGTGCAAAGGTTCCAGACTTGTTCTCTGGATCCCTTTTTCGCTAAGCGAAGATAATTCTCACTTAGTGAGGGACGAATAACCTCTTTGTACTTATCTTTTTGCTGAGCGAAACCCACCCTCGCTAAGCAAACATGCACGAGGCTTCTAGAGCTATCTCTGGAGGTCCTCTCACTCAGCCATGACTTTTCTCGCTTAGCTAGAGCGACAATTCTTCAAAATCGCAATTTTGTGATTTCTACTTACTCTAGGGCCATTAATGGCTACCCAACCCCTTCAAAGTAACATAAATGACTCGTAAATGATGTCCCGCAACAAATAATCATTCAATTCATCATAACAACCCATAAATCATGCAAATCACACAAAAACCCTAAATTTCTAAGATAGGGTTTAAGAACCCAAAACCATCAATCTATCCACAACAACTCAAGATCAAGTGGAGTAAATGGAGGAAGATGAATAACAAGCACTCACCAAGAGCTTCAAGGGTGATTTGAAGGTGTGGGTGTCACTTGTTCCTCCTCCTCCTTCTCTTTCTCTTTTCTTCCCTTGTCTTCTCCTCTTTCTCTCTTCTCCTTTTTCTTTTTTCTTTTTCTTCTAATAGTAAGAGTGAGTTGGGGGGCAGTCTTAGAAGGGTGAGGACCCTTATTGGGCCTAACCTTTTCTCCCCTAACTTACCCCTGGTCCATTACTACATCACAAAACAAGACAAAGCCTTATATTATATAGGGTACTCATAGAACAATATCAATGACAATTATTTATCTATTATTAACATAATTGGTATTAGCCTATTTTAGAGATGTTACATTCACATGTCCACCTACTGCCCTACCCTTTTCTTCCATCACCCAACCTTTTTCCTTCTTATTCAAACAATTCACCTATTCTACAAACACCAATTCCTTCCTTTTCCCCATCTGACCACACACTTGGCTCCATGTCACCACCTGAAAATCCATCGACCATATCAAATATGCCATGTGTCCCCTCCTTATTATGCCACTTGTCCACTCCTTATTGTGCCACTTGTCCACCTTTCCCCTAAATTCTCACCCACCTTCTAACGCTCCACATGGGCACTCATCTTTTTTGGAAACCTTTACCACCATCCGACCATCCGTTCAACTTTTACCTCCTGCCACCCAATCTCAACCATCCAAACTTAACAGCATCCATGTGCCTTTTCTTTTTTCACCTACGCCAAAGTATGTTCCCATTTCAGCTACATGTAATGACCCCCCACATGGCCAAGTAATTTCATTTACTAATTTTCTCTGCTTGCAATCAATTTTATCGGTAATTTTTTTCGCCAAGACCCATCAGCCCTCACTACCAACAAGTCACAGCCTTCCAAGAGTAACATAATCTTTCAGAACCTTGAGGACAAGGTTCTCAGTGAACCATGCGACAGTGTTAGGATGGGCCTAGAGAGGCCCAATAGAAAGAAAATTAAGTAACTCAAGGACTTCAGAGGATAATCTTAGAGTGTTAGGATATTATTTATCTTTTAATGTTATTTTATTTTAATTTTACTAAGCTAGGGTAATACTAATTGTAGGGTGGTTATTTCTCGTAGATCCCTATTTAACATAGGGCTTGCACTGTATATGGACATCAAGGAAAATATGAATGTTTATTTTATCATTTCTTTTAGCTTTTTAATGGTAGTCTAGGTTAGGTTTACGGTTTTTCTGCCTAACATAGACCGTCTGCTACTCTAGCCCTGTAATCGTAATTGTCTCTGCATGTGTTTGACATTTATTGGTTTCGGCATTTTAAATTAACAAAATACGCTCAACTGTGTATTATATTCAGGAGTTCAATTTATACCTAGCAAAATTCAGGTGCACTTTTTTTTTAATTAAGCAAAATTTAGAATAAAATCAAAATTAAAATATATAAGAGATAAAAACATAATTTTTGTTAAACATTGGTGAAATTACATATCTTACGAAATACATATAATAAAGTATATATTCGTTGTCAATATTAATGATCCTGTTTTATTAGAAAAGTATAAATTAAAGAGAAAGTATTCTTAAAAGCAAGAAAGAAATTATTTGAATTAAAAATATTATTTATATATTTATCAATTTGATATAATGTGTTGATTGAAATTTGGAATTCAAATTAAACTAAAATTGACTAAATTTAAGATATAATATTTGATAAGAATAAAAATATAAAAAAAATTATGAAATTGGGGTAAATTTAAGATATAATATTTGATGAAAATTAAAAGCCTACTTATTTAAAAGTGAACTCAAATTTAATATACAACATTGATAACATTAAAACTCAAGATTGAGAATGGGTGAAAATGAAGCATTTTTTAAAACAATTTTCTTTTTCACAAATGATAAAAGTATCTTTACAACATTGGGTTATTGGGTTTATCACAACTTATGTTGTGCTTGGAAAGTGATTTGGAATCTAGAACTCACTTATGGTTAATTTATTTAGTTTTTATCAAATATGGTAGAGCAAATTACACAAACCTCCCATGAACTTATTTCAAATATCACCTGATATCCCTTCTTTAATTGTTTAAAACATGTTACACCGTATATTCCTTTAACCCAAATGTCGTTCAATTACTTAATAGAAATGCTTCATGTGATGAGCACATGAGTTTTAATGAAATTTTATTCTAAAAACATCCTCTTCTTCATCTATAAAATAACGTTAAATTAACAAAGAACTCAAACTAATTTGCACCTCTGGCACAGGGGAGCCCCTGAATGTCCATCATTACAGGGAATAGCCCACTTCACTTAACACAGGGGCAGGGGACTTTCTTAAGTATTGACGTATATAAATATACAGAATAACAAAAGTAAATAGCAGGGCTCTCTCCTTCCAAAATGCATACAAGAATAAAAATAATATAAATAATAAAACAACATAAAATGAAAGGAAGAAACTACTATAAGCAACGTTTGTTGAATCGTACAGCAAAAATAAATAGGGGAGAAGCCAAACCCATCTAGGATGCACAATGAAGAGGCACAATTTGCAACATGCACAACACTGTTTGCAAATTCTTCCATATTCATTGAGTAGAAACCAATTATATGAGTTGCATAATAAGGAGGTGGAGTTTAGCATGGAGACGGTGAATTTGTCTCCGTCCATGGGCAAAATGTGTTACAGCCGTTGAGGTGTACTTTTTAAAATTCAATGGTCCATAAAGATTACCGGCAACTTGTGGGAGCCATTCGTAAGTCAAGTTTTTATATGTTTTTGTATTTATTCCATACGGTCTAGTTTTCCTAGCAGTAAGCAAGCACTAAGCAGAGTATATGTAGAATATACACACATTTTACGTTTATCAGTTTACGACATTGCCTGGGAACTATAACTATTTACATGACCTCCACAAGCACAAATTAGCTCAACCAAACATTCCATTAATCATAAGTAATTACTGCAACTCATCCAACTGCTTGCTATTAACAATCATAAAAGACAATATTTCTCTTGGAGCTTAAATGGAATGTACGCATTTCATTTGTTTATTTCACCGTTCTTTAATCTATAAACTCATTTGTCTTATTTACCTTGCTTATCCACCCTTCCCCCAAATGTGCTATATTCACCTTCATTTTCTATTATGGAATATTTATTCTCTTCTGTTCCTGATATCATTTTGTTTTCTGTACAATGGACAGGCTGCCGAGGAATCAGTTAATGTGTTCTATCATTATTCATTACACATATGAAGGGAGTGCAGACATAGAATCAGTTACAGATCCTACAATGAAAGCATCCATTTTAGCACAAATTATCATTTTGGGCAGACGCCTAAGCAACTGCTCCTCAAGCCCCACGTGAAAAAGGCGAACTAACAGAAAACGTCCTCCCCAAGACCCTAACACTCGTCAAACAGAGCAACTCGAGGGATGCAGTCTGTGGGAAAACTTGTGGGATATTGTATTATATGTGGGGTAAGAATAATATTTTAAATTCATTTAAGGTCAAAATATAAATATATGAAACCAGTTGTAACTTACTGTAGTGGGTAATCTGTTGTCTCCATGGATGGAGAAATTTAACACGTCTCCATGCTAAAACTCACCTAATAAGGAATGCATTATGTATATATTTTGGTCATGAGAAAGCCAACCCTCAATTCTTTAGTCCCTTCCATATTAAAGTAGACATGCATTCAAATATTCTTAACTCTATGAATTCAGAGTCATTTGGATGTGCCATAGCCGTGTTCCTAGGCCACTGATGGTTTGATTCCATTCTTTTATGACACAAAAGAAGCATTCTAGGTATGGACAGTCTGATGAAACTTTATCCATGTTTGGTAAATTGCTTAGAATTATGCCTTCCATCTCAAATTTTTAGGGTGCAACAGTTGAATGAAATCAAAGGTGGTTATTTGGAGATAGGATGGCTTTGATAATTGAAACCACATAGTGAGGAAAATCTACATTGTTTGTCTCCATGCGCACCTTCCCATTTATGCAACAAATATTTCCAATCTCACTCTATTTGCTTTGCTTTTCTCTCGTCACTATAAGAAATTTCATAATTACCCACGGCCAAAATCCGTAGGTGACTGCAAAAATCCATCGCTAATACAATTTTACCAATGAAATATTGACGACTAAAATGCGTCGATAATAAGCTCGTAAGTAATATTACCGACCAATTTATTGACAGATTATTACCGACAGATTTGTTCGTCAAAAGTTATTGACAGAAATTACCAATGGATTTTTCTGGGGGAAATTATCGACGAATGTTTACGAATTTTTCTATTGGTAAATATTTGTTGTTTTTTAATTATTTATATGTTTTTGTTTTTAAATAATTAAATAATTTATTTTATATACATCATGTAAAAATTTAAATAAATAAAAATAAAAAATTTAAATAAATTTAATGCATGAATTTATACATATCATAATTCAACCAAATTAGTATATTTAGAGATAAAATCATAAAAAGATTAAATTTTAACGAAGGCCTATATAATGGAAAATCTTCTCACACTCCACTCTAGTTCAGTGGTTAGCATCCAAATTAAAGAATAAAATGAGAAGAAAAAAAAAATGGACAGTATGAACTTTTCAAGGGTCTGTTGTCTCCATGCCAACCTTCCTGCTGATATCTTCTCTGCCAAACAATATTACTCTTGAATCAGCTAGTGTTGCATACTGTCTCACACGAACTATCCTGAAAAAATAAATTGAAAACATTCAAATATCTATTTTTATGCTAAATTTTTTAAAAAATTCAAATAACATAATACACAGTAAATAAGAACCATTAAATTTAGTACACTTGTGATGGTAACAAAAGCAGAAAATTATGAACTATATAAAAATTCTAGAAGAGTTGCACCTTGTTAAAAGAGTAGTACAAGTGCATCAATCATATTTAAAGGTAATTTTGTCAAAAAGTGGGAGAAATTATTTAAAAGAATAAAAAGTGAGTGTGAGTATAAATACTGATATAATATATTAGATATAGTGGGATAACTTAAATATTATAATAATAATGAGCAAGAGTAAAATTTTAGTTGTAGTTCCGTCCCTGTAGCAAGTATCAACCATATTTAATTAGATGTATCAACCATATTTAATTAGATGGTGGCATTAGCGACCATAGTTAATTACTGCACTTCATATTACATGCGCTAGCCATATTTAATTGAGTAGTGGCATTTCATATAGTAAAAATGAAGTTAAGTGAGTATTTTTTTTTTTTCATTTGACCTTTAATTAAATATTTTATCAAAATATTTTCTATTTGGAAAAAAGAGATTTTTTTTAAGTATAAAAATCATTTAATTGACATACAAGACCTAAATGAACGGCTAACATACTAAATAACCCAAAACTAAAATAAAAAAAAATAAAAACTCAAAAATAACCTCTTTTAATAAATTAAATTATGCTGCTTTAATGGATTTTTCACTCAATAAATACAGTATATTATAATAGAAAAATTTGAAGGTAATTTTGTCAAAAAGTAGGGGCAATTATTTAAAAGAATAAAAAGTGAGTGTGAGTAAAAGTACAAATACAATATATTAGATATAGTGGGATAACTTATATATTACTGCGTTTATAGATTTTTTGTTTTTTACATTAAATGCAGCACTTTCTTAATGGGAAAGGCTAGTCATAAAGATGTGAAAGAAAACAGCAGCTGGCTTTTCAGGGCATACTATGGAAATAGGATGTTTATGGGCTTACTGTTGTGTTTCAAGTAAATTGTAAATGTTATCTAGGTTCGTACATGATATATTTATTCTGGATTTTTAGTGATGTGCTATATATATTTAGATTTTGACCACCCCACTCCGTAATGAAAAGATAAGGAAGAAAAAAGAAATTAAAAAGAAGCAACACATCAAATAGGAAAAGAAAATCCGAAGTCCAAAGAAAATATAGTGGCACTAAATTGTTCATATCTTTTTTATTTAGAATATTCATCCTGCAAGTATCACAGTAGTACAAAATTTGGAATCTTCAAAATATTGTGCATTCTAGTTTTCTTTTTGGTTTAATTATCACATGTCAACGAAAAAGAAATTCACGTGTAAACAAGTTTTTATATCATAACTCAGCACCAAACTTCATAAACTGTATTTCATTGAGTACAGTTTTAAAAACAATGGTGTGCAGCAAATTTAATTTTAAGGTTTATCAATGAAGTGGGTATACCTTCTTGCAATAAAGGTTTGGTTTTACCTCTAGAGTTCTAGTTTTTTCAACTTTGAACTAAATGAACCCATACCCAAATAGCAACTCCACTAAACCAAGAATTTTGAAAAACTAACTTCAATCCACAGAATTGAACTTCACACTCAAACTCTGTTCTTAGGGGACTTTAGGAAAGAATTTATATTGTTCTTCCAAAAGAATTTATACTACCTTGATTTTTCAAGTCGGGATATTGACAAAGAGCATCAAGTAATAGAGGGGTGCAGTGTTTTCTGATCCAACATACTGCAGTAACCATACCACGCTGTGCATGTCCTGAAACCATGTTTTTTCTACTCAGCTCCTCACCACTGCAAACGAAGTGATGACTCTTAAGGGACGGGAGCACTGATCACTGCAAGCCAATCGTGTTAAGATCAAAGAATGAGAACCACAAGATCATTTGAAAGGGAAAAAAAAAGTTTACACAGCAGTAACAACCATATTGATCAGCTTCTTTCAACTTCTCTTTGATTTGCTTCGACAACTCAAGCAACTTAGGTGTCTGCACATGAAACAAAGAAATTAAGACAATTTGTTGCTCTTTCTCATTGTTTGATTTTAAAATTAAGACAAAGAAAGAAAGAAAGCAAGAAAGAAATCAACCAAAGTGATTTAATTTCAACATAATTTCAATAGAGACTAAAGTAAACCAAACTGATTTGTTTAGTATAATTTCACAGATTCTTCACTCACGCACAACCTCTCTCACTCATTCAACACAATCACAAGCATCATTATAAATCTGCACAAGCACATTCTCATTTTCTAGGTTCAAGGAACACATTCTCACACACAGTTCCACTCACTAATTCTCACATATACCCTCACTCAGTCTCATTTTTTATGTAAATGAGTACTTTCAGAAGCATCACTCACTCACACAGACCCATTTTTCTCATAGAAGCTCACACTCACATCACAGGAACGAGCAAAAAAAAACACTTAACACATACAACACCCTCTCTACTCTGATTCTACCTCTCATTATCTCATACAAGCACACAGACCCATCACCTATAGCAATCAATTAATAAAGGGGAAAAGGAACCAATATAGAAGGTTTCTAGAAACTTGAATATGCTGGACTTTTTCAATCAGAACAAGAATTCCATGCATAGCTATAGTTCAAAACAAAGTAGGGCACATTTCAAATGAATTTATCATTTAATTGAAAAACCTGCCTCATTCTCTGAATCTCTAGTCCAAATCCAATAATGAAAACGTATCTATACGATTATGGAAGAAAAAAATGCATACGAAAATCCAACAAAAATGACAAGCAAACTCATACCCAAAATCAATATTCTACCATGAAAACTAGTCAAATGTTTAGCAAAGAATATATGCTTACAAACTCAATATCCTGCCATGAAACATTTTTGTTATCATTACTTGAAACAAATGTTGAGCTTGTGTCTATAACAAGAGCATCAGTTGTGTGATTATTTGGTTGTTCACTCTTTGGATCATGAGAAGCTTGAGTTGACGACTGTAATTCTTCCTAGCTCTGCAAATCCATAAAAGAATGTTAAATAGGTAATGTGTATATATATAGTGAACAACTGACAAAAAGAAGAGGAAAGGCTTTCAGTGAGAATTGAATGGATGCTTCAGTTGATCTAAACGCCTTTTTCTTTGCACCATTGATTGTAACAGCTAACTAACTTGCCAATGTTGTGAGCTTCTATAGCAGTGATTGGGCACACAAACTTTCACTTACAATCAAAGCTTCTAAGTGCAAGACTAATGAGTACTACAATCAAAACAAGAATAAAATTGAAATTAAGAAGTGCACACCACCAACCTAGGCATAGTTAGTGATACCAATGGTGACCACTGAGACTTAATTTTTTTTTAACTTTAAAGGAAGGAAACTAACTTATCTGATAAAAACACTGATCATACAAACTTTCATTGATCAAAATGCCTTTAACAACACCTCTGGCCCTATAATGGCACCTTTTCAAATCCCTCACGGACGATAATGGTTAAATTATCTAAGTTGTCCTGCAAACCATAAATGCCACTAAAAATTCTATGTAACATATCATTATCATGGGTTACCTGGGGTGCATGAGAAGCCATTGCATCGGGTTCAGGCCCATCTCGGATTCAACTTCATCCTCTTCATGTGGTTACAACTAGTTCACTCTTATATCAGCATGTTACCACACTCCATTTACCTGTGTCACCTTTAATTTCTTCAGGCTACGTTCATTGAATTTATTAGACCAACCAGGCACAATCTCAATTCCTAGGCACATATTATGATGTTCCAATATTTTCGTTATTAGTAAACCATACAGAAAAGGCATCATGTTGTCCTTACACTTCAGCATATGTTGACATATATAGTATGACCAGTTAATTTGAATCTATTGTTTCATGGCCCAAAGTATGAAAATGTCTTTGTGATGAATGGATGCATAGTTGCTTCCATGTGGGATTAAAATATGCTTTTAGACATAATGCAGTAATCTATCCTCAACTGTCAAACTACCAACATTTTTAAACATACGTGGCTACAATCCTAGTCTAATCATCTTAGCCAATGCCTCAAAACGATCATAATTCACCCAGTATTTTATATTTGAGACTTGACACTTATGGCCTTGGTACTTCAAGTTAACCAAACTTAATGTTCATAACCTCTGAACACAAGTCACCATTATTCAAAAGACTCAAGTTGGCATAGAATACCTTGGTCAAGTCAGGGTGAACTGTACCATCTAGTGAGACAAAATCTTGAAGGCCTTGGATTGAGAGTAGTTCTAGAAATTGAAGTCCACTATTTTAAAAGTACTAAAAATCCATTATCTTTGTCTGTATGACATCGCTAGCTTGAAATTCATCAAGATATGTATGGCCTTGGTCACTTTTGCTGAAATAGCAAGTGAAATCTAACATTTGTGCCACAAGCTTAAATTTTTCAAGACCTCCTTATTCAGGTGCTTTTTGCTTTTTCTTATCATTACCATCTTTAGTTTTTTTTCCTTAGATGAACTAGCCTTTCTTATTATCTTGCAGCAAACATAACAATGTTTATAAAATTCAAGTAAAAAAAGACTACTTCAATGTATTTGATGACCTTATGGGATAATATGGAATTGTGTTAATTATATAACATCAATTCTACAAAATAGATGAAGACAATATAAGACAAAATTGTCAACAATCACACATCATTAAATGAAGTTAGCTACATTCTAAAACCCAAATGGGTAATTGTGCACATAACATTATAGCATACGAGTGATAAAGCAGTTGTGGTCAACCATGAAGGACTATTCAAATATATATTACATGCAACATAAAGTTGATCAAAAAAAAAAAAAAGGATCCTACTCAGAAGATCTCAAAATACACATCAATCATAACATATTGGTCCACTCCAAAAGAGGTGTCCTTTAAGTAAGTGTACTTTTGGTCACACTTTACTAAAACCCACCATCAGTCATGATTTTAATCATGGTTGAAAGCCTTAAATGGGAAGGTACACCAAATAGTTTATGCTTTTGTCTCTCATTATTGCAAAAGAAATCGTAACACTGCATTCAATGATCATCTATCAAATTCATCTCATCCAACAATTCCCACGTGTCTTCCTCTGAATACACATATGTTGTACTTCTCTTAAGGACATTAACTTGTTCATGGATAATCTCATTCTGCTTCTTAATTGCTAACACTTGTCGCTCAACAATGGCGACTTGTCTTTCTACTGCTTAAGATAACTTCTCGATTAAAGCATTCCCACTTATAATCGCCTTCGCTACTCAATCAAGACCTGTTGTGTGCTTGTCCATTTGAGCATTGATAAAATCTGAAGAAGCAAGAAGAAGATTATTTTTGCCTCCAAGAAGCATTGCTAAAGTTTTGATGATTTAACCTCTTGATGAGTGCAAAGTTATAATGTGTATGTGTGTGTGTGTGTGGTTATGTGTATTGCATGATTTATCTTTATCCTTGATGATTTGATATTGATGAGCTCAAAATTTAAGACCTAAAGGACTAATAAGTGATAACATGTTTTCATAAGTCTAAAATTGAGTTTAAGAAGAAATAATTGGATAAAACATGGTTTTAAATTGATAAGAAGTGATAGCTACATGTTAAAGCTTTAGAAGAATTCAATCTTATGTTTAAGAACAATTTAATTGGATAAATTAGCTTTGTAATCGGTTAAAATAATTAAAAACGCACAAAAGAAGCTGGAAATAATCTGTTTTAACTAGTTACGGAGTTATGTAATCAATTACGCGTTTTCTATTTTAACTAGTTACATGTTTATGTAATAAGTTATATTCGCTATAACTGGTTACATAATTATGTAACCAGTTACATTTTTAAAAAGTTGTTTTGTCTTTTACGAAAATTACTAGTTACAAAGTTATGTAACTAATTATTCCAGTTAATAGGAAATAAAACAATGCGCAAATAACTAGTTACAAAGCAAAATAACTAGTTATTTTCATTCTAACTCTTATTTCCAGATTTTCTAAGAACAAAATAACTGATTACAAGACCAAATAACTAGTTATTCCAATGAACTCTTTATAAATTGCGAACCCAATGGATCTTTTCACATAACTTCAATTTTCTAAACTTTTGTGAGAGCTTTTCTAGAGAGAAAACACTTTATTCTTCACCACCACAACAAGTTTTACATCAAAATCAAGAGCTCACCATGGATCAACATTGGAGATAAAGAAAAGTCATCTTTTGGGTAGAATTTGGTTTGTGCTTCCTTGTTTTTCATCCATCACGAATTAAAGTGATATCTAACCTTTTCTTTTTGTAAAAATTTTCGTTCTTGAGATAGGTTTTCTCAAGTCTCTCTTGTGGTAGTGTTCTACAAGAAGAGGTTCAAGTTTTCTTGATAGGTTTTTCATGAAACTTGATCTTGTGGTTGTGTTTGTCTGTAATTCTCTTGTTTGTATAGTGTGTTTGTATATAATTGAATTGCATAGTGATAATCTCAATCAATTTGATTGAAAACTAGATGTAGATCACAGTGGTGGTGATCGAACCAGTATAAATCTTGTGTGTTCTTTTCTTTCCTCTATCCTGTCTCAAATATATTGTATCCTGATCTTTTTGTTGATTGCATATAAATTCATGAGGATCTTATTCATGGTTGCATAGTAAAATCAAGATAATTGTTCCAATTCTAGATCATTCATATAACCAAATCAAATTGATTCAAAGTTTTTTGAAAATACTTCATCTTTGAAAAAGTTTTAGGGATTCTTGAAAATTTTTAAAGATCCAATTCACCCCCCTTCTTAGATCCAACCTTTTTATTCAACAACATCCACCATAGGTGCCTTTCACTTAGTACCTCTTGATATAGATTTCCCACTAGAGGAATTTGAATGTGCATCATTTAGACTAAATGTGTCAGTATTTAGGGTGGAAACATGTACATCCTCAAAGTTTCTCACATCTGTATCAGTCACCATGGTATCATCAAAGGCATCATTGAGATCAATGGTCTCATTTTCCTTCTCCATTGAGCGATGAATTTGTGTAGCAATTAAGCTGAAGTTTCGAATTGCATGGTCTGAACCATAAAGCTCTTCAAGCATATCATAGTGGCAGACTTGAGAAGTTCTCCACTTCACATTAAAAGGTTTAGCCTACATATAACAATATTTATAATTAACATTAACATTTATTTAGCAAAAGGATTTAAAAGTAAAAATATGTAATAGCTTTTACCTTTATAAGATCATCCCAAACCTCGTTCTCAACCTCAAACCTCCTTGTCAGGGGATTCCAAGCAAATCCACTTAACCCATTGAATAAGTCATGCACTTCACGCCATCTGTCCTTGATTGTCTTTTTTCTATTTTTGACATGACTTTTGGTCACATCCGGCAATCCTAAATCTCACAAAGCATTAACGATATTTGTATATGTAATGTCTAGCCGCTTTTAGGATTGGTGACTATCCCCACAAACCAACACAAGACTTTTCAGCGTGCTTTGTCCTCACTTACACGCTTTCCGAGAAACTTTCCAAGGGGTCACCCATCCCAAAATTGCTCCAAGTCAAGCATGCTTAACTATGGAGTTCTTAAGTGATAGGCTACCAAAAAGTAGATGCATCTTGTTGCTATAAGTAGCACCTATTAATTCCTTTAAGCTATTCTCAACTGTATAGTCACATACCTGCATAGCCTCTAGATCCCTCTCATTCTAGTGTGTATTCGATTTATTCATGTATCCCTCTCGCTAGAAGCCTGCCAGGAGCCGCTCCTTGTCCATGCCTTATCTCTTTTTGCACCGGCAATCACTCCCCGCCCTCATCAGCGCTCAGGATGTTACAGTATAAGCCAACAAGGTCCAACTACCATCAACCCTATTTCCTTTCCGAACTTCTTCGACCATAGCATGTAATAAAAGTGTGTCCATGTCATTCGTCCATCTTACCATTTCTCTTGGAGGTTGACTATTGTCACCTAGTTGTCCTTTTCCCCTATTCATTTCTAATAATTGTTCTATAAATAGATTGTAAATATTCCAACTTATAATAACAATAACAACATCATTCAAATTAAATGAAGTCCATACATAAAAGATAACTTAAACTGTCATTAAGTACAATAGGAATCCAACTTCAAATAGCATCCACAACCTAATATTTAAAAACAAAATAAATATTAATGTTGATAAACATTCCACATTGCATTTACAATGTTATCCTTCAAATATGTCCCATCGTCATTGCATTGTTGTGTATGCGATATATCGACCTCACTCTCAAGTAATTCTTGATCAACTTTGGGTAGTAATGATTCATCATTATCGACACCAATCAAGAAATTATGGAGTATACAACATGCAACTACAATATTTCTCAATGTTTGAAATGGATAGTGAGGCTCAGTGCCCCTAGCTATGATGTGAAATCTCTTTAAAACATCAAATGTCCTCTCAATTACATTTTGAAGGGATGAATGTTGATGGTTGAATAATTCTTTCTCATTTTAAGGCCCGCGAACTAAGTACTCCTTCAAGTGGTAATGAACACCACGATACAGTGTCAGAATTTAACATTTAAGCATAAAACCCACATCCCCAAGATAAAATTTTCCTACATAAACTTTACATTTTTATTACTAATCTTAGTACATATTTAGAAATCATTTAAACTCAAAAAAGAAATGTATACTGACCTTCAGGTATTATTAGAGGGTCTTCCCTAGTTAATGCATCTTTCAATATCCTAGAGTCAGATGTCGTTCCTTCCCACCCAGCTAAGACATGTGAATTTTATGTCAAAATCACAAGCAACAAATACATTCTACGTGTTGGGTAGTCTTTTCTACCACGATACCGAAGGGCTTCTACCCTTAACACCTTTACTCGGACATGGGTACCATCTATGGATCCAAGATAATCCTTTATAAAAAAGAGAATCAAAAATAAAAACATATTTACCAAATTATTCTTTGATTCAAATAACCATTGTAACATAAACCCAAAACTTATGGTAGAATGGTACCTTAAAAAATGGATGAAATCTGTTATTGTTAACTATTTGTGGTGAGACTTTGGTTCTGGATGGTTGAACTAAAAGTTCTCCTTCTAATGCATTTATAGCATGCAACATAGTGTGAAAATGGTGACTAACAGTCTCACTGGACCGATGGAAGAAGAAAGAAACTGTTCTATTCTTAACATTATGACCTATTATATGTAAAAATTTTGCCACTTGTTCCTCCACTGTGGAGCGTATATTATCCTTAACTATACTGATTGCACTTACTTTTTGACATAATAGTATGAATGCTTCAGGCCCTATCCATATAATATCAAGACACCTCCATGTATGAACTAGATAATTCATTAACTCTCGATGCCTTTCCTCCCTTCGAGGAACATCAATTGAGCTATGGATTTTATTCAACAACAATTGTATCAAATGCAACACGTACCCTACAGAGCACAATAAAATCATTACAACAACTTGCATCTTTATTTGCAACTGATGCTAAGCATGACTTATTATGGACATCTCAACTCCCATTCCATTACTAAGCATTTCCTTTTCATCTAATTCACCATTGTCAATATTTGCCATCCGCTCATAACATATGTCTTTTTGAAAATTTTCAACATTATTATCTTTCTCCATCTGACTATTTCAAATACTCCATAAGTTGTAATTTAAACTTTGTAATTAAAATTCTATATGTAAAATATTAATTACATATAATTATCAACTCACTACAAAATTAAATTACGTGCCAGCATATGATCAAATAGCCATATATACTACTTTTATTAAAAAAAATCTCTTGAAAGCAACGATGATAAAAAAATTTAAGGCATATTTTCCATCTCTCTCTAATTTCACATATTAAAAAAATTAATTGAATAATATATGTTAGCACATGACAAATTAAAAAATTGGCATCAATGACAATTTTCTACAAGTGAGTAATGAAATCAATTTCCTTACACAACAAATCGATTTCCAAAAAGCTATATTATATGTACATGCATGCAAAATCGATTTTAAACAAACATAAAATCGATTTTCCACTAGTAAAATTGATTTTGCTTTTGTATTAATTGATTTCATCATTGTCAACAAAGGCTAACTGATTTTGCTACAAACAAATCAATTTGGCATTCAGAAAGGGCACAAAATTGATTTACACTTTTTATAAATTGATTTTAGCACGCTTAACTGTAGCTCCAAAGAAATCGATTTCCTTTCTCTTAAAATTGATTTCGTCATATGTGGATCACACAGATCTAGTTATAGAGTAGCCTAATCTTCATCATTTCAACATAATACTTGCGAATACAACTCAATCAAGTAAAAATTCAACCAAATCTAACCCCATATTCACCACAAAATCACAAAATCATACATATTCAATAATTTGAAATACCAACCTCAACACAGGTAACAGTCGGATGAAAGAATGGGACTTGAAAAAACAAAGAGGAATGAGCTTCAATGCATACACAGCACCAACCTTGAGAAAGAGACGAGCGCTTCCAGCAAGATGCAAAGGTTATTTTCGACACCCACACGAGACTTGTATGATTTCTTCAACAATCTTTGCATTTTTGCATGGATTATTTTCATTGTGGGCCCATCATTGTTTTTTTTTTTTTTTAAATCCCCACTTTTCTACTGTAACAAACGAAAAGAAATTTCTCATTTCTATTCTTTTCTCTTCCCTCCTCCTCTAGCTTATTTCCACATTACCAAACAAGGCCTTAATGTCATGAGACCAGTATTCCTTGACAGGTTGTCCAAAGTGATCATTCTCTTTCCATCAAGTTCATTAGCTCATCACACTCTACCAATTCTCCTAAAAAAATAAGGGTATTTATAAGTTTGGATAAATTTGACAAACTTAATCACCCTACCCAAACCAATTAACTTGGGTTGGATTTTTATTTTTTTTTGAGTCGAACTTGAACTAATCCGAACAAACCTAAACTTATTTGATTCAAGTAACTGATTTTAATTTCAAACTCGTGAATATGATGACTCGACTTGATAGTGCATATTTTTTCTTTTTTCTTTTTATTTTGCTTACTCAGCACTCACACTCAACATCTCTACTTTAGTTAAAGTTTTGGAGTTTGCATATATGCTTATATGTGTTTTATGATAAGGCAACTGTTGCTTCCTTTAGTATTTAAATTTAGGGTTTCCTATGCTTCTATAAGACAACTATGAAACCACTATGCATGTATTATACAATATTCCCAGATTTAACATCTTTTAGTCTATTTTATTTTTAGATTTGTGTTTCTCATATTTAATGAAATAACTTTAATTTGTTGCATGTTTACATGTTAAAATCATTGATAATGACATGAAAATGGATCAGAAAAAATTACAATTTTTATAGATTTTTTAAACAGTTTTTGAAAAGAGATCTGATAGATTTGACGCAAACAATCTAATTTAGATGGAGTTGGTTTGGCAAAAAATATACATAAACCCAATCCTAATCCAACTTGAAAGTTTTCCATTAATTTAGATAATGGGTTTCCAAATCCAACCTAACCCAACTTTTATATACCCTCTCTCTTCTTCTTTTTTATTCATCAACTCTTGCTTACTCTTACTCAAAATACAATAACACATTTCTTTTTCTTAAAAGAAAACAACGAAAAGATTTATCAACATATGAATAACGTGATAATAGGTTCGAAATTGAAATCAATTAGCCCATATCATGTGCTGTGCTATAAGTTAAAATGTTAAATCAACTGCCTCATATTTTATCCCTATTTACATATTAATATATATTTTCTAGATCATAGCAATTCAATTATTCTCTGCAGTTTTTATAACTACATCTAAGTCACAAATAGAAGTATGTTGAAAATCATATAAAGCACCTGTCTAAGTAATAAGCAGAAACACAACTATATGTCATCCCTACACTCACAGCAATTAGCACTAATCATGTGATCCATAGCTAATTTTCATTAACGCAAAAACTAAAAGCGCCAAATCAACGTGATAGGTTGTTAAAACTCTCATTTTATTATCTTATATTCTTTACTAAAATTAGCCAGCAACTACTGGTTGAATCACCATCGTTCTTTTGGCTGGTTGAGCCTTTTCAGATGCCAGAGTCCAAGTCTAATCCGAATATAACAGAAATTAACATGTTATTTTATTTTGTACCAAACATTTGTGATTACGACCAATCAATTTGTCTATCTGTTTCTCTTAATATGACTAATTTGGGAACTAAGAGGGGGTTAAAACTAGAGAGATCTCCATTGAAAGAAGCACACTATACAAATAAATCTGAAACTCGTCTAACCTAAAATCTTTAGACAATAAATGTATAAGTCATTCTTAGTTATATGTTACTTTTTCGCTCACATTTATCACTCCAACAAGTAAACAATGCGAGGAGCTAAAAATATTGGATTTTATAAATCTTCGGGACGGGGTGACATACTGACATATCATCATGTTATTTTAGCGTTGATATGTTTAAATGTTTATGTTATAAATTTGGATAGTTTATTCAATGGTTTTAAATATTGCATTTCTCTGCTTTGCAACTCCAAGTTCCTCAGTTATAAAGGCTCAGCTTATTTTTCCTTTTACCGTCTTATGCCTTTCCTACATCCAAGTTCTTGGACTCTTGTTAATAATACAATAAAAATAGACACAAGGGCTGAATAAAAATAAAAGCTTTTGTAGCTTTAATGTGATTCTGCAGACTGCAAATGAGACCAGTATTCCTTGACAAGTTGTCCAAACAGTGATCCTTCTCTCTTCATCAAGTTCATTGGCTCGTCATACTCCACCAATTCTCCTGAAAACACAGTCACATAGTTTTCTTTTTCTTAGAACAGGACCAATTGTTTTATTCACAATGCTATTGAAGTTCAAATGTGAAACCAACTAGACCATATCCTGTGGATTCACAATTTTGTGTGCCAAAACTTAAAATGCTGAATCAACTACCTCATATTTTATTACCCTTTGCTCAAACATAAGCATCTATTTTCTGTCTGTCAAACCAAACGGTATATTATAATTCCATGCAGTGTAGGGGAACTATCTCATAATCTCATTTGCAACCTAGTCAACTTGCTAGAACAGGATTGTTTGAAGGCAACATTAGCAAGGTCAATGGATTAATATGAAAAGTCGTGTGTCCAATTAGATAAGGTGTAGTTAAGATGCAACTTACCTTCACTGATGGCAACAACCTTAGTGCAATCCATCACAGTTGGTATTCTGTGGGCCACCGTGATTACAGTACAATCTACAAACTCTGTCCTAATTGTTTTCTGCAGAATCAAATCAGTTGCATTATCAATAGATGCAGTTGCTTCATCAAGCACCAGTATCCGACTTCTCCTCAAAAGGGCACGCCCCAAGCAGAATAACTGTCTTTGTCCCATGCTCCAATTTGCCCCAGATTCAACAACTGGATAACAGTTTCATCACCAGCCATTAGTCAATCAAACAAGACTTGATTTTGCAAAATCCTTTCAACAAAGCTTAAAAGTGTACCTGAGGAATCCAACCCCTCTTCTTTCTCTTCAACAACTTCTCTCAACTGACATTTCACAAGAACCTTCACATGTAAGCAACAATTAGTCCACTTCAGCCATGCAAAGAAAAGATAAACCACGAGAAAAATTTTCCTCTTGTTATTAACTAATACACATGCTGAAAAAAAGATATTATTAGTTGTTAGTGTTACCTCCCATATCTCTTGATCGGAGTGTTGAGATAGGGGGTCCATATTGTATCTGACTGTGCCATTAAAAAGAGTAGGATCCTGAGGAATGATACCAAAGCGTGACCTCAAGTCATGAAGTCCAATAGAACAAATGTCTATGCCATCAACTATTATTTTTCCACCTGCTGGCTCCACTAGACGGAATAAGGCACCTATAAGAGTGGACTTCCCACTGCCTGTTCTGCCAACAACACCAATCTTGTGCCCTCCTTCAAATGTGCATGTGATCCCACGTAGCACAAGTGGGGCATCAGGCCGGTACCTTATCTGTTTGGTATCAATAAACAAATCATGTACTTCAGTGATCAAATCCCACCTAAGTTTTAAAATAACTTGCAGTTAGTTCATTTTATTACCTTCAAATCATGTAATTCCACTTTTCCCTCAACTGGCCAATTAGCAGGAGGACGATGTCCGTCTATTACTTCTGGGGCCTCACTTGGTATATGCATATATTGATTTAGCCTCTCTACTGATATGATTTGATTTGCCACAGTGCACTGGTTTTGAATTGCAAATACTAGGGAAGAGTTTAATGAAAGGCCATAAGAGAGAGCCATGCCAATAAATCCTGGAACAACATCACATGTTGAGATGGAAATACTTGCATAAGAGAGACAATGTTATAGTTTGACAAAATAAATAAAATAAATAAAATAAATAAATAAATATATAATTTGTAAGCTATTAGAAGACACAAAAAGTGAAATTAATTTCAAAGACAAGAAAAACCGAAGGCTCACCAGAGGTGAAAGTCCCAGGTGGAAGTACCACCATGCAAAGTGCTGCGGATGCAAAAACCACTGCACTGATTGTTTCTAACCTTAGCATCAACCACTCATTTGCTGCATAGGTATGAAAGTAAGGACTGGCATTGACATCAATTAGATCAAGATTCTTTGCAAAAAAACGATCCTCCTCCTCAAAAGCCCTTATTGTCACAGCTCCAGCAATAGATTCAGCAAGATGATTAGCTACAAAGGATTTTGTTGTGCCATTCATCCGCATCAATTCTTTTGCAGTGGCATAGTAATATCTCTATAAAACAAAATTCTTATTAGGCTCTATTTCCAACAAAGAATATTTTACATTATATATAAAGTTTACAAAAAAAAAAAAAAACAGAGCTTCCATGTTAGATAGAACACTAGTTAGAAAATATTAAAATGTAATTTTTCATTCATTGAAGGGCTAAAATATGTATGATGCTTTCTACTGCTTCTAATGTTTTAGGCAGAATTTTGGCATTCTATTTTCATTCTTTAGTGATCTAACTTTCAGAAACCATACTGAGAATTTTCTTTTTGATTGCTTTCTGGTTAACAAAACTTTGTGCAATGTGTATCCATTTCTCACCCTTACCATCCATTTCTTGTACTAGTGTTTTCTTAATTAGTAAGTGGAATCCTGACTACAATATACACTTTGTAGTTATTATTATAATCTTCAAAATTTTCCTAATTAAATAAACATCATAAATTTGAATTGTCCAATTATACTGGTATAAAAGTTAGTCTATATGATGTATTCATCTGCTGTCAAACGTAGCATTGCGTGGTTAAATATGTTGGTTTTGTCAATGTTAATTACAGAAAGCAGATATCAAATCCTTACAGCAAAATAAATCAAAGAAGAATATGTTCAATACCTGCAAGCGAAATGCTATGTAAAGCATTGGTATGGAGATGAACAAGACTTGCCAAGTAATGGCTGCTATAACAATAAGATTTGTATAACAAGTTGTAGTAGCTCCCACAGCAAAAATAAGGCCAAATGGGACATCAAGATCGACAGTGCTTAGATCTGAGGAGACCTGAACAAGAAAATAAAATTCAAAATATTAACATTTTCATTGCATTTCACAGCAAAAGGAAAAAAATAAAAATAAAAAAACTATTTGATATGCTTACCCTACTAAGTATCCTTCCCAAAGGTGTGGAGTCATAAAATGACATAGATGCACGAAAAAGGGAGTTTAGTAACTGTAAAAATAAAGATTTTGATGATCTAATACTCATAGCAACTACAACAAGACTTCTGATGAACAAGAAACATGCAGAAATAAATCCAATCAACAAGTACACAGCAATCAATTGCAATGAGCTGACATAAAGATTGTCAACATTAGAAGCCATCCATAAGTTCTGAAATATCTGGCCAATCACAAATATAAGGTGAGAAAGAGAAGCCACAAAGAAGTAAATGTATCCTTTATCCTGATGCAGATACTGTAAGTGAGGCTTGAACCCTTGGTTTCCTTTCTCTCTCTCTTCCTTCTTAATTAATTGATTGCATTGTGATGTTTCAAACTGGTTCTCCATGTATATTTTACTAATCTCTTTAGCAGTATTTGAATGTCTCTTGGAAGAAGTGACATCCACAAGCCTGTTAGAACCAGCAGTCTCCTTGTGAGCATTGACAAGGTTCTGAAATTCTTGGCTTGAGCTCAACAGATGATGATAAGGAGCAGCTTGTATGATTTCTCCATTAGACATCAACTGCAAGTAAAGATCTTGTCATGTCTATTCATAACTTTGAACAAGCAACAGATAATAAAAAAGAAAAAAAAAGCCTTTGAAATCACTAATCTACAGTTATCATTTAGAAGAAAACGAAAAATGACATAACCAGTGCCTTAAAATTAAGGAAATTACCAAAACAGAATCAAAGGCTGGAAGAAAATCAACTTGATGAGTCACCAGTAAAACTGTCTTCCCTGCAAGTCCTTCCATGATGTAATCCTGTGAAGTTTCAAAGCCATCTATCAGTAAAAAGCAAATATAAATGTAGTATCTGAAGACAGGATGTTTTTTTTTCATTACATTAAACAAATTTGTGGCAGTGTGTGCATCAACAGCACTGCATGGATCATCCAAGAAATATATATCAGCATTCTGATAAAGAGCACGAGCAAGTTGAATTCGCTGCTTCTGACCTCCACTCAGGTTGACCCCTCTCTCCCCTATTTCAGTGAGATCACCATGGGGAAACAACTCAAGGTCCTTCACTAGTGAACACCTATGAAGCGTTTCTTGATATTTTTCAGTATCCATAGTTGATCCAAACAATATATTCTCCCGTATTGTGCCTGTCTGTATCCATGCTGTTTGAGAAACATAGGCAAACTTCCCATAAACTTCAATCTGTAATTCAAAAAAGACAATCACATATCTAATAATACAATAATAACATTACTACCGAAAAGAAGGATAGGATAAAAAAAAAAGCACCCTAGTAAGTTGAATTTATGTGCTAACTGATGCTGCTATGCTGGCAAAAAAGTCAGGGTCATCCAAGTACTAAAAACCACTTGCAGTGTTTTCTAGAAGGATACAAGAGATTAAAACTTACAGTTCCACGAGTAATGGGAACTTCTCTCAGAATTGCTGCTAAGAGAGTTGATTTGCCTGAGCCAACTTCTCCACAGATAGCCACCTTTTGCCCTGGTCTAACCTCCAAATTTATGTTTCTCAGTGTTGGTTTTGACACGTTTTCTTCCCATGAAAAGTCAGCAGAATTGATCAAAATTGAGCCCCTCATATTGTCACTAAAACACCTCTTCTTGGCATTTTCACTTTGCAGTTCAGGCGCCTCTAGAAATTTTACAATCCTTGCGAATGCAACTTTTGCTTGAATGACCACTCCAATGACATCAGGGATGTTTCTAATAGGATCTTGAACAAGGCGTAAAGTTGCCACAAAAGTGAAAACATTATTTGCATGCAAAGGAATATTAAGCAAGTAACATGCCCCAAAGGAAGCAGCAGAGACCAAAACAGGTGAGGCCCAAAAGAGAAAGTTGCTATATGACTTTCTTAATTGCACCACAGACAACCTTTTGAGTTCCACATCCCTCAATCTTTCAATTGCATTTCTAAAATTGGTTTCCCATGCATATAACTTCAAAACCTTCATGCTCACAAGAGCCTCAGAAGTGGCCTTCAATCTCTCATCTTGTGCTACCATAAGTTTTCTCTGAAACTTATGCTGCAACTTAGCAAGTGGAGTATTGCAAAGCACAGTTAGAACTATCACCACCAATGAGGCAAATGTTGCTAACCCAACAGCACGAAAAAGCACTACTAATGCAATACATAGCTGGACGCTTGTTGTCCACGTTTGGTGAAACCAATAGGGAAACTCTCCAATTCTATTAGCATCCACATTCACATAGTTCATTATCTCACCACCAGAGTGCATCAATCTAGCAGCATTGGACAACCTCAATTGCTTTTTATAAATTGCTGCAATGAGCAATGATCTAACTTTAAGACCAATGAGTCTGGTGCGGAAGTACCACTGCCTTTGTGATAAGGATTCTATGATTTTTGTAAAGACCAGTGATATAGCCAACACATAGCCTTCATATTTGAAACTCTCATGACCCTCAGCAACCAATATAAAGGAATTCAGTAGCAAAGGACCAGATGAGAGAGTGATTACCTTTAGCAAAGCAAAGAATCCTGATATCAAAATCTCCTTCCAGTGACACATAATTATTGTCATAAAAACTGATGGCTGTGATGATGGTTCTTTCTGTTTCTGTCTATTCAATTGGTCTAGAAACAGGAAATAACAATTTTCTGCTTGATCTGCCTCCCTCAACTTTGGGATATCCTCATCCTGAAGTGTTTTCTCTTTACCCCTTTTCATCAATGGATTCAGCCACCAAAATGACATCCTACTGAAGAGTCCAGCTTTTGCAAATAGTGTGACATAACTAACAGAATCAACTTTATTGGACTCTTCTTTTAAAGGGGTATATAGACTTTCATTATTTTTGCCGTCAGTGTGTCTGTAATCAGATTCCTTGTAAATGCATAATAGCAATAAAACTGCCCCTGGAAAAGATAAGACATCTAAAGCTACTTTCAGGAACAATTTTCTGCTATTAATGGCGTAAAACAAGGATATAACACACAGAATACAAGAAACCAAGATGATTACAGCCGAAAACAGCAGTAACCATGCTCTTGGAAGTTGTTTCAGCTGAAGGCTTATTGTAAAACCCACCAGCAACCATGTCAATCCATGAATGAATTCTAGCAGCCACCAATCAAGAGGCAAAGCAGTTTGAGTTCTCCTCAGATTCTCCTCTAAAAGCCAAATGCCTGAGCACAAATGAATCAGCCCCAGAGAGCCATTGGCCATGGCAGACACTAGCTGCAATTTTGAATAACTTTGCACTCGGATTAGACCCGGAGATGGTTTCTGTGATGGCTTCTTGAGGATTGTAAATAAGATCATGATCAGCAGCAACACATCAATACAAATGAACAGAAAATGGTTGACACATGTGGAAGGATCTTTCAAAAACTTAAAATCATAACTGCAAGGATTCTCTCCTGTCTCTGAACATCCAGATTCCCCACAAAACATGTTCCAAAACCCCTTCATTTTCTTTGTCTTCCAGTTGCTGCTCAAAGCCTCACTCTGTGTTCTGCAACATCAAAGGTCAACAAAAAAAAATAAAAAAATTATGCCTTTGCTGAGGAAAGTTTAAACCAAAAACAAGATCATCAACAAGCTTTAGTAAAAGAAACACTCTTGAAAACATCCCAAGACCGGTTTTAAGAGTGAAAAAGATGTTAACATTGACAATAAAGGACAGTGTAAGTCTATAAAGAGTTCACTCTTAGCATGTTTTGGATTTGCTTAATTGAATAATCCTTTAATCCCTTCTTTTTCAAAATTTCATCTGTTAATGCTTATTATATAAACTATTTTGAATACAAAATAATCTAATGTGAAGTCTGAACACACACGAATAATTAATTTGGAAAGGCACATTTGCATATGCAGTTAGACACCAACTACAAGGAGTAGTATATACATCATATATGATCATGGCATGCAAACCTCAAACTCAGAGAGCAACAAGTGTTTACAAGAACAATGAACACCGAGTGTTTTTGTGAAGTTACTTCTGAAATAGTCCTTTTAATGCATGCAAAGTTACAAAAGAAACGGTTTGACCATTGTCACACTGAATGATTGACGATTATGATCCATTCCAAGGCAAGTTGCTAAGTAGACACACAAAAGCATTCCCTTCGGAAAGAAAAAGGTAGAAAGGGAAGAATCATAAGATTCCGGAGTGTAGTTTGTGCCTGAATAAAGAAAAGAATCAAAAGAAGCTTTAACAGAAAGTGTTGGAGATCACACATCAACAAATTATATGACAAAATTAGAGTATATAAGTGGGTGCAAACCTCACCTTACAAGCCAGTTTTATAGGGTTGAATTAGGCTCAAATTTCAAGTTAAAAATGACATCAAAGCTTATCCTAACAATTGTTGTTGAGCTTATCGGATCACCCGTTATGGAGCAGTTACCGGACTACCCGCAGATGTCTAGTCTTGCAAACTCCACACTTGAGATGTCTAATTCTCAACGGGAGTGTGTTAGAGATCCTATATCAACTTGTAATATGGCCAAAATAGAATACATAAGAAGGGATAGCATGTATATATGTTCATGAAAGGGATAATATGGAATCATAGAGACACAGTGCATAAGCATTGATTGAAGTGTAATTAATGAAGTGAAGCCAATTGAAAGCATTTAAGAATACAAGAATAATGCACTAATGCAAAACCGTGTGTGAAAAAACAACCAGCGATAGACAAAGCCCGAAATGACCGGTTGCCGCGTGTTACAAAGATTCTTTGCAATTTAAGAATAAAAAATGGTAATAGTAGGAGTAACATTTCCCCCTTTTTCTTTTCACTGTTTTATTTGTCTATATGTTCGTGTATATATGTGATTGTGTTGTTTCCCGAAAACAACACATGTGAGACGAGGATCATGTGTTTTATCCCTTATGTTTGTTAATGGAATGTCCATTATAACTTTGTAACGAGAACAAAGATGGAAGAGAATGAACAGTTGGTATAGAAGAAGGAGGTGTAATGGCATGAACATTAAACAGTTATAAGTGTATGTATGTGTGGGATGGAATGAATGATTAATTTCGGCTAGAAAACCTGACTAGCTATTTTTAGTGAGGTCTCATCTCTCAACCACATATTTTCTATTCACAAAGTTTGAACATAAGACCTTGCTCAAACGATTTGAGTCTAATACCACTCAAACCAACAACATTAATTTATAGTAATTTGAATTTTTTGCTTTTGAATTTTTATTTTATTTTTTCAGAAAACAAAAAATAAACTGTAAATATGATAAAATCAATTTAAAACGTTAAATATCTTATATTATAAATCAACTGGTACGAGTTGAAATCAATATATTCTTAAACAAAATCTCACATAATATTCTTTTGATGTCTTGTTTTTATTCATTAATTATTTGTTAAAATTTATTTTTTAATATAAAATACAAAAGTTATATAAAAAGAAAATAAGAGATAAAAAATTAAACTAATTCAAAATTAATAAACTTATTTATACCACTAAAATAGTAAGATGTAATTTATATAATAAGATTGCAAAAAATATATATTAATATAATAATTTCATAATATATATATTATGGGACCATTTGCTCTTGCAATTCCGACCAAGTGTGATAAAGGCCAAAAGTCTCCTAATTAAGAGTGCAACTCCAAAGATGGAATTTTTTTATCATGTGATTCAAACGTCCACTTTTAACCATTGCGACCAGCATGTGTGTGTGTGTGTTTAATTTGGAATGAATTAAATTGATTTTTAAAATTAGATAAAAAAAAATAATCTAATCAAGTTAAATACATTGATTTTTGTTTTTTGTTTTGTTTTTTAAGTTTATATTAGATTGGTTTATAAACATCTCTATCACATATGTAGGCTACAGCCTACAATATGAATTTGTGTTTGTCACTTTTCCTTTTGGATACGTGTAGATCGTTGGTAATTAGTTACTGCTTGAGCCCTCTCTCAAAATGGTGTTCATATCTACTACTTATATTCATGCATTATTGTCTCCAACTAATTTCAAGGCCTGAATTTTATACTTTTCCATACTCTAGTTCATGAAGCCTAATAGAAGACAAAAGAAGCTAACATGATAATAAAGTATTTAAGTACATTTTAGGGAATATTATAAATTCATTGAATAATATGTTCCAATTCTTTTTCTTTCATGATTGTCCCACACTAGAGCAAACTATGGTGACAAAGAATCATGAGGGCGGATGAGATGAGCCTAAGGAATGTATTGCATAATAACATAATATTAAACAAGGTTAAATTATTCAAGCACAAGTAGGTTTCGGGTGTGCATGTCATGATTACAATACATGTTCGATTGGGTTCTTTTTTATATGCTTAACATAGATCGACGAGTCGATTGGTTTGAAATTGTATTTTTATTGAAGCATAATGACTCCAATAACTCAGATGCCACTATCGCACGGGAGAACTGGACCTAACTTATACATGCATGTAAAACCCGAAATCATAAGAACATTTATCATAGGAGAAAAAAGAACTCAGTATAGCATATTAGCATAGCAAACAGACCAAATATTAGCTATTTGGAGCAAGTGTTAGTTGTTGAATTTGTTTTGGGTTTGTTTGTTTTGTTCCGTTTCTCATTGTCAAGTCATTTTTGTTTGTTTTGTTTCTTATTCATTGGCATCGCTTGCACAGTGCAGACAAGATTCAGGAGCCGTGCCATTGCGGTCATTAAATTATTAAATTCATTGCCAAATAAAGACACTGGCTTTGCTGGAAGAAAGAAGCTCTCCTTGCTCGACTTTGGTAGCCACGAAAGCCACGTCGTTTTCATGGTGAACAAAACTTAGATGTATTTCCTTAAGTATTGTTAATGTTTTCCTCCAAGTTTTACTGACTTGAGTTTTTCTCAATACACCCCCTTACACTCAATCCTATTGAACTTGGTGTATGAATAATATGGTATGTAGCCCATTAATGGCTCATGTATAAGCTCTGATTTCATCTTAGAATATGAGTTTAGACCTAACTCAATCTTACAAAACTAGCTTGTAAAATGAAAGTTGTCCCCTACTTATATACATTACTTTAGTCATATTATTAATCGATGTAGAATTTCTAACAATCAACAGCACTTAAGTAACTGTATCTTTAGTTTTTTCCTTTCATTGTTTTAAATACGCTCTACATATATAAGCTAATTAAATACATTTTTAATTTCATATTATTTTTGGTTTGGAATAAGCCAAGTTAGTGTTGCAGTTGCTTACAGCTTGTGCGTGTTACGGATGTCGTCATTGTCTTCCCATGATAACTCTGATGTTAATGAAGAAACCAGATTCTCTTTAGTGTATAGGGGTAACGGTGTTGATAATAGTGGATAATATATGATGAAATTAATAGCGTGTTTGATTTTGGATCATGGACGTGGTTTTTCACGTTAAAGCTGAAGCTCCTTGTTCTAGCTTTTGCATGAAAGGTCCATTTCATGGTTTTTTGGGTGGGAAATGTAATTCTAAGCATACACCGAGTCATTTTTACAATTTATCTACGGTAGTACCATGGTTCCACCATCCTGACTATTCTTTAGGTCATTATTGCTGGCATGACTCATAAAATTGCTGCCATCAATATTAGGACACCAACAAATTTGAGTGTCGGTGCTGTGAAAATAGAAAAATTATTATACAGTTCAGGACAACTACATGATTATGGTCTCAATCAATCTCTACATGATATGTAATAGAGTTTTAAGAAATTTGATTACATGTCGTGTGGAGATTGATCGAGATCGTAAATATGTAGTGTTTCAAAATCATACAATAATTTCCCGTGAAAATGAGTTCCCTTAAATTTAGATTTGTTTATTTTTAGTCGAATTTGTTGCTTTGATCGAGGCTGTAGTGATGGTTCTGCTTTTACTCTTGTGCTTTCCATTTATTATTTTTTTCTTTCCTCTTCACTTTTAAGGAACTTATAGTAATACATAAGCAATAATGTTAAGTGTTGATCACTATTATTACACCTATAGGAAATATATAGTTTAATTTAACATTCCTTTCAAGGGGCATGGCTTCATTAATTAATTGTGTTCTCGAAACCAAGTATCTTATATCAAAGATTCAAAATAGATCTTTGTCCAATAAAGCTACAACTTTTATGCTTATTATTATTCCCTAATTTGTTAGATTCTAATATTTGTTGTCTGCTGTATTTGATACTGCTACATGTGTTGTGCATGTTTACTACACTTTCATTTATATCATTGCATCTACCGTCCTGCTCTTAAGTCTTATTACACAACATCTTATCTCTTTATCATAAATGCCATTAGTACAAAATGCAGCAAAACAATTTTGGACCCTGAAACGTGACCTTTAGCCTTTTGCTTTTGTCTCTTTCTCTAATTCTCCCTTTTGAAAATTTTTATCTCTATATGTAGCTATAGCATTTCTAGGTATTCCAGCTGGTACATGTTTAGTGCTGAGGGAAAAATTTACAACTTTATAGTTTTAATAAAGAGTTTAATTTCCATAAACTTGTTAGTCTAAAAAATTTTATAATGTCAACCAATTAGAAATCATGGTAGGTATGACTTTTAAAGTAGTTATTGTAAAAGTCAAGGGACTTACCCTACATAACAATTTGTGATTAGATAATAATATAAATTTTTTTTATAATGTCAATATATAAACTATTTTCTCTTTGATAAATAACAAATAAAGTAATTAACTAAATAAAAATATTATATGCTAATGTGTTTACTTTAAGCATATATAGAGAGATTAAAAGTGATAATTTATTTGTCTAGAATATATACAATTTCATAAAAATCGTCCTATGACGATAAAAAGCAATAATATAAAACTATTTTATCTTAAAATTGTTGAATATTTTTCAATTTCATCATATTTAGTTTTATGTCTCTTAACGGGAGTTAAGACTATTTTCGTTTTAGTAAAAGTAATAAATTTTAATACGTCAAAATCAAATAGAAGAAAAAAAGAAATTGTTAACACTTAACACCGTGTACGCTCTAGTCCTTTTGTCGTTTCTAATTTGGGAGGTTGCAAAACACATCTTTACTTTGTCTAGATGACTCTATACGGACGCGCCTAACGAGATTTTGAGTCCACACAATTTTATATTTCAATGTTTTCAACTAAGAATCAAGTTTTTGTTTTCAACTAAGAATCAAGTTTTTGTTTCCAACAAAAATTGGAAAAAAGGATGTAGTAAAAATATAATTCTATCTTGAGTTGAAAATTTTAGAATAAAATTTATCATCAATTTATTTTAAAATAAAAAAATTATTAACATAAATCCTTTTATTTCAAAATCATTTTGGACTAAGGCTTTATTCGAATTCCTTAAGTAATGTCTCAAGTTCAAGTCTTGGAAATAAAAAAATATGATTAGGAGAGAAGACCTAACTAAAAATGGCCATCCAAATTTTTTAACAAATATTAGTCATTAACAAAAACAGTGAATATTTTACACCAATATCACGGTTATCCACAAAAAAAAGTGGTAGAAATAAAAGGAAAGGGGAAGAACAGCAGAAGAAAAGAAAAAGGAAGAAATATTATTGTGGCAAATATCAATAAAAAATTCTCTCTCTCCACCAGAGACAAGAAAGTGAGAAGACGAGCTCAGTTATTTTAATGTCAAAATTGTTTTTTTATCCAATTAAATAAGTAGAAAGAAAATTCAATTTTTCTTTTTCCTTTACTTCTTATTTATTTTTCTAAATACAAACAACTTAAAAATTCAGCTTATTTTTTCTTATTTTCTTTTCTCTTTTACTTCTTTCCTCCCTACCTCTCTCTGTATCAAAACAAAGAATATAACCTATTTTGTAAATATAAAATCATTTAAATTAAAATTAAGTTTTTAAACTCAACCTAAACATAGGCTTATGCATCATTGTAGCCCAAAGATAGACAATGCATTCTCGATCTTTCATAGTTGTATTTATGAAAAGCATCTTCCCTAATACACACAACTTATAAATTAATTGCATAAATTAAAGCCACAATCACTTTTGAGTTCTACAAAATATAAAGGTTAATACTGTTAGTTGAGTGACAATATTTCCATATTACTATGCTTTAGAGAGTATCACATGTATCTAGAAAGTTGACAATGGAGGCAAGCCAGTACAAAGTTACGTAAATTAAAGAGAAAATATATTTATACAACTAGTTATTGTAATATTTTCTATAATAAAAAGAGAAAAGCATGAGATATCAAAAAATGATATTATAAAATATATTGTAAAAAATATTATATAAACAATATGATTTAAAATTAAGTTTATGTAAATAAATCTTCCACATCATTTTGTTTTTGTGTGTGACCGTGTGTATTGGGAGAAGACATGTGAGACCAAGCATGTAGGCATGGCAAACAAATCTGCACTAGTGGGTATCCTCCTAAACCCACCATGACTTTGATGGGGGAAAATCTGCTTTGACCAAAGTTAGGTTCAAGTTCGATTTTCCCCGACTATCAAAGTTGGGGGCAAGGATGTTACTACCCGCCCCGTCCCCTGCCCCCGCTAATCATAAAATTACTAAAATAGATATTATCTTCTTAAACCAATTTCTTTGGGCCTAGAAAACATGTATTGTTTTAATAGGACTGAGCTAACTATATTGAATAGTGATTAATCTGAATGTTGTGGCATCATCTTGATTTAAATTAATCGTTGAATCAATAAATTGAGATATCAATTATTACTCAATTAAATCAACTTAAGTTATCAATTTATTGTGAGAATTAATTTATTAAATCAACTTGAATCAATTTATTATATCAATAAATTGTTAATCTTAAAGGACAAAAAATCCAAAACTTAATTAAACCTATTGTAAGAATATTCTGGGAGCGAGGGCGGGGTGAGGAAACCAAACCCCCAATGAGGGCGGGTATGGGTACCCAATTTTTAACTCCAACGAGAATCGAGGGTAGGGATGGCAAAACTAGCTCGCCCTCCCCTGTTGCCAAGCGTACGAACATGAACAACAAAACAAAGCTGCACCAGTGGGGGTTTATTTGTTTATTAGTTGTTAGGGTAATATATGAAAGACTTAAATATGCTTTTAGTCTCTGTAAAATAAGTGAGTTTTGATTTTACTTCTTGTAAAAAAAAATTGGTTTTCATCTCTCAAAATTTTGAAATTGTTGTTTTTAGCCCCTACTATTATATAACACTCATTAACTGTTTATGTGTTCAATAAAAGGTCGATTGACCATCCTAGATAACGCACACTAGTGTGTATAATACCATTTTAGCATGTGACACTTCTAAAAAATTTTCTAGATTCCTAAAATAAATGTTATTTATCTACCTTAAAATACACATTAGGAAGAAAAAATGGTAACTTTAAATTTTAGAGGGATAAAAATTAAAGAAAAATATTTTGTAGGGACCAAAATCAAATTCAATCATTTTATAAGGACCAGTCAATAATGGTGATTTCAAATTTTAAAGGAATGAAAAACAAAGAAAATTTTTACAAGAACTAAAATCAAAACTCATTTATTTTATATGGACTAAAAACATATTTAAGCTTATATAAAATTAAACCTTTTTACCATGACATGTATTTTAATATAAAATTTTTAGTTAAAATTATTTTAAATACACATATTAATTATATTTAATGAATCAAACTATTTTTATCAAAATTAATTTTACTTAACAAACATAATCTTTACAACGAAAGGTAATGTTGTAACTTGCAACTCATTTTTCAAGTCCTTGTTCGGAGTGGTTTAAAGTTTCCGAATTTTGGTTTTTAAAATAAATTTTGTTTGAATAAAAAGAATTTAAATGGTTTTTAAATAAACTTTAAAATCATTTTAACTCACTTTTAGAAGCAAAAAAACAAAAATTCTATTGTAGTTTTAAGCTTTTAGGAGTTGTCTTATATCTTTTGATACATCCTTTCATCCTTCTTCATCTCTCACTTAGTCTTTTTTACCTCTCATTCAGTCTTCATTAAATGTGGCAAAATGGGTTGAGCCAACCGACTCAACTTGAATTCACCTAATGAAATGTAAGGTTTGAACTTTAAATTTTAAGCACAAATTTAAATCTAGATCTTTTTAATCTAGTTCAATCAAGCCTTAATTGGACTTGGTCCATAACTCTCGTACAAACTAGGCTTTGATCTCATTTTAGAAGTCCAAATTAAATATGGGCTTTTTGACCCAAGCTACCATAGTTTGTGAGCAATTCAACTTGAGCCCATTTGATGAAATATAGCGCTTAAACTTTAAATTTTGAGCACAAATTAAATTTAAGCCTTTTTAACTCTATTCAATCGTGGTTCAATCTAGGCTTAGCTCACAAAAAGCTAATACAAATTGAGTTTTCACCAGGCTTAGGGACTATTTTAGAAGCCTAACTTGAATATGAACTTTTTGGCTTGACCTACTATGACTCATGATTGGCATAACCCAAACTCACTCGATACAATGTTGAGCTTTAAATTTTGAGTATATATAAATTAATTAAATCTAGGTGTTTTTTAGCCTGATCTAAGCTTAGCCCACAAAAAGAATATCTAAGGGTAAGGGGTGATATAGTATAATTTTTATTTATATACAAAACAAATTTATTAGCATAATGGTCCTAGTATTACTGTGAACTCGAAAGGTTGGGGTCAAGTGATCATTTATTTTAGGGTCTTTATTATAGGAGGAATTATCAAAATGTTATAGTTCTCCCGTCTTTATTAATTTATATTATCAATATTAATTTTAATATTAATATTAATATTATTAGTATGGGACCATAGGTAACTTCCACGAGAGACAATCCTACTCAAGTCGGATAAGATTATTATGAACAACAAAACTTTTCCTCCAAGTATTTAACACAACTACATACTCGAGCTCAAACTTCAGACCACTAGTTAAACTAAAACAATCTGGTACTAGTTGATCCACGCACTTGGTGGTAAATATCAATCATCAGTTTAAGTTCTATATAGTATAATTTTATTGATATGCCAAACAAATAAATTAGCCTAGAGGTTCTAATGTTGTTGATGGACTTTAAAGGTGAGAGTTGAACCCCCCACCTCTCACACTTTGTTAATTCCTTTCCTATTTTCAAGTACAACCTCATTGCACTTGACGGAGGACTTGATTGTAAATGAGAGAATATTAGAGAACTCAATTGGCGCATTTAAAATTTAGGAAATCAAAATCGCACAATTATAATACTTAAAGATCAAAAGTGTAATTAAACCTTAAAAAATAATTAGAATAAAAGTTAATATGATTTTCAAGTAGGTAACAATAAGGGTGTGTTTTGTAAAAGAGAAAATTTTTTCATGCTCATGAATCATGAGTCTCGGGAATCATGATTCCTAAAAATGACTAAAATCTATCTGGTTAGTCATAATATTCTTGGAATATTATATTGTTACTTGAGAATTAAAGATTTTTACATTTAGTTTAAATAAAACTTTTCCAAAAACTTTAATTATTTATCACGTTAAGGGTGTGTTTGGTAGAAGAGAATTTTTTTTATTACCAGAAATCATGATTCCTAATAAATCATGAATCCCAAAAATCATGATTCCTAAGAATGACTAAAATCTATTTGGTTGGACATAAATATTTTTGGAAATATTTATATTTGTTATTTTGGAATTAAAGATTTTTATATTTAATTTAAATAAAACTTTTCCAAAAACTTTAATTATTTATCTCATTAGGTGAGTTAATAAAGGTAATGTAATATTTTTACTACAATAAAACTTTTCTCCGAATTTGAAAAAGTTAGATTCTCACTTTTCCGATGAGAACAATTTCATGAAAAATATAGGTAAAAAATGATTCTTGAAAAACAATATTTCCTGAAAATGTTATTTTTTAAATAATAAACTAAACATAGAAAACAAACATTCCTAACTTTAGATTCCTAGGAAACTAAAAATTTTCTTTATATCAAATTCACCCTAAGTGAGTTAACAAAGATAATGTGATATTTTTACCTCATTAAACTTTTTTTTTTCAACTCAAGAAAGTTAAATTCTTACCTTACTCATCAGAACAATTTCGTAAAAAATATAAGTAAAAAAATATTTTTAAAAAACAATAATTCTTGATAACATTATTTTTTAAATAATAAACAAAATATAAGAAACAAACATTCATAACTTCAAATTCGTGAGAAACTAAACTTCATTAATACCTAAGAGTTAATGTACACCCACGAGACTTAGCCTCTGTTTGTTACTGACGTTGAGCGAAGGCAGGGAAAGAAAATTTTGAATTTTCAAAAATCTCCTTCGTTTCGTTCCAACGAAATGTTGCATAAATTTTTTAGTAGGTTTCATTACTTATTTTTATTCTATTTTTTATCTATTTTTATTTATCTATCTATCTCTCTCTTTATTTTAATTTATTTCTCTCAAACCAAATAATCTAAAATCTAAAATTATTTTTCATTTATTTTTCACCTCTTAACTTATTTTATTTTATTTTTTTTAATCTATTTTTCTGTTCTCCACCGATCAAACCGTAGGTGTCACGTTTCCTGGTGAATCACGCTATTGTTATCAGGTGTCATACCAACACGGCGCGCCGAAGCACTTGCCATTTCCTCGTCTCGTCCAACAAAAGTCATAAATTGCTCCGTACATTTGAACATTCTTTTTAATTCTTTTTTACTTTCCCCACTTAGTTTCTTTCTTTCTTTTTTCTATTTTTCCCTATTATTGCAGACCCACAACAAAAGGCCTTGGAGCGAAAAAGGAGATGAACCTAAATAATTTGATTTTGGGAAACAGAGTACTCTTCTACCGTCCCGTTGTTTTTGTTGAAATTTCGTGATCATTTGGTGAGTATTCTGCTTCAAAAATTTATAAATTCGTTTAAAATATAAAATTAATATTTTAAAAAATCTTCATGTATTTAATATAAATTAAAATATAAAATTGTAAGAGTTTGAAGTTTTTAATTTAAAATTTTAATAATTAATTTAATTAATAAAATATTATTTGAATGATCATTATAAGCATTTTATTGTACTTAATATTTACTAAATATTGATTAAAATAATAAAAAATTAAAAATATTATTAATTGAATAAATAATTAAAAAGAAGTAAAAAAAATTAATTTGGTTTGAATATTCATAAGAGATGTGCTACGAAATATAAAGATACATGAGTGTACGAAAATGGTAATGCATATAGAAGTTATCTTATTTTTAAAAATAAAAACTGAATTTTATAAAATAGAAGTGAATAATTTAATAAGGAATAAATTAAATTGTTCCGAAATGAAATTAATTTTAAAATAAATAAATAATGATGGTTTAATTTTTTTAATTTAATCGAAATGTATCATGATTATAATTTATTAAAATTTAAAAATAAATATAACCTTATTTACCTTCTTTAGGAATAAACTCATTTCAAAATTTTTCTTTTTTAATTATTCTAATTTGAGTGAATTAAATTTTTTTCATAAAAAAATATTTTAGCGTCAAATAGACCCGCACAAAATATTTAAAAAAAATTATAAACAATAATTTAGCATGTGCTAGTAGTGTCAATCTGGCCCACACAATTTAATTTAATTTTTTATCACTAGAACTTTATCACAGGTTATTAGCATCATGGTAACCACAAGGCCAACGCAAATTTGATAGTTAGCGTTGCTAACTTGCAAATTTCTAATAGTGCTATATAAACAGATGATGTTTCACATCTTTGTTACATTTTTGTTGATTATTGGATGAAGTCTTGGGATGAGGGATCTAATTTCAACAATTAAGACGTACACTATAAGAATTATGCAAGGAATTAAAACTAGAAAGACCAAAATCATACATACGCTAAAGAATGAGAGCTAAAAATATAATTAAACAAAATTATTAAGTGAAGTAAGTTAGATAATTCTTCCTCTTAGAAAAAGTATGTTCCTTTCTTTTTATAATTATTAATATAAATAATAAATGGAAGCAGAAAATATTTATTTTAAATCAATTTTTTCTCTACAGCAAACTATTTTGATTCGTATCTCAAATCAGCTAACAACTTAATTTGCTTACTAATTGCACAGAAAAAAAAAAAAAAAAAGGTTCGCGTAACTATTGGTTAAATAATTGCATTCTTATGCCTATATTAATGTCAAACAAACAGGTTAAATTAATGCAAAATCTTCATTGCAAATAGATCCAGATTCTTTTTTATCATTAGATTATTGTACGGAGTAACCAAATTAGAAGTAAGATTTATGGGATTTCTAAACATATACTAAAATAATGCATAAACAACCACTTTGATCTCCGAAGTTAGTGGACGCCGTCACATTAGACCCTAGATCAAAGAAAATTATCAAAAAATCCGTTACTCACATTAGTCAAACATGTGTGACTTAAGTGATAATATTAACATACATTTAGGAATCAAAATAACAATAAGTAGTTAAATTTAGAAACTTAAATAAAACGAATTACAGATTTAGGGACTTTTTTGACATTTCATTAAATCTAAAGACTAAAGTGAGTGAATGACAATTTTAAGGACTAAATTGGTCATATGCTCCTAAATTATTTTCATCCTGCATGTTCTCTCCCCAAGCTTTTCACTATTTTTATTTTTTTTTAAATTGTAGTACCGTGCTATTCCTAAGCTAGTTGCTAGTTTTAACAATGTTCAAAACAAGATTCCCTGACGTTTTTTCTCCAAGAATTCAGTTAACATTTGACAATAATTTAGGATTATATTTGTGGAGTAATTCGCTAAGCCAAGAATAGGACGGCAAAGAAACAACAAAAATGTGCACGTTAATCAACTCCTATCATGCCAGATTGCCTTTCCTTTATGAAACTACTTTCTTCATTGAAGGAGACGCAGATTTTGTCCCTGTCGTTCCTTGTCAATTATAACATTTCAGATAAACCCTACTTGGTCCAGGTACAATCAACAGCAAAAATGAATTGAATTATTAATCATGTCGTAAAGATCTTTACGTCCACGCCCAATTTATCTCCGGAGGAATATGTCCATGCCCCAATCTACCCTTATATTCTTTTCTTCTTCTTTTTTAATGTCTCCGTTATAGTCACATTTTTTCAATAAAAAGCAGTTAGTTAAAAAACATCATTTAGTTGACAGTATGTTTTTCTTAATTGATTATCTTTTATTAAGCAATCATGACAATAAATTTAGTCCTATCAGGTTTAAACAAACAAATTGTGGTTACGAGTTTACTAACTCAGCTCGTGTTGTGATCAAGGCAGATCTCAAAAATCAATTTCGGGTTGATACAGTTTTCCTTAACCATTATTTTAGGTCCGATTTTAATTAGTTTGATACCTAATGCACTGAAAAGCAACCTTATCGGTTTAATAATTGTACTTGTGTCTATAATAATGCCAAACAAAATCTTCCTACTAACTTAGTATAAAACTCATTCTCATTTTCAGATTTTCTCGGGCAGGCAAATCAAATAGCAAGGACATGATCATTAAAGAAACGGAAAATTATATTCCTTTTTCTTTGTAGATATTTAAATTGTACAAATATGAGAGTTTAATGGTTATGTATCGACAGTGTAAAAATTTTTACACTGTTAACCAATCAAAAATTATTATTAATATGACTTTTAAAGTATTTATTATAAAAGTCAACAAACTTACAATAAATAGTGGTTTGTGATTAGATAACAGTGTAAAACTACTTTACAACGTCAGTGCATGACCTTTTTTCTCCAAATGTAATTTTCGTGTATCCTCTCTCTATATAAATTAAAATAGCTATCTTGGATTAAAGTAATTTTAGGAGTTGTTTTTCAATGAAAATGTTTTTAAGAGTTTTTCTTCAACAAGAGCATTTTTAAGAATTTTTCTTAACCTCTTATCTCTTTCATTCTATCATTTTTATCTTTATTAATGAATTAAATTTTAATATTTTTAAAAAAATTATTAATAGTTAAAAATAAAATTGTATCACAACATAAATTGTTTATCATAAATTTAAAATATAATGTATATGTTAAAAAATATTTATTTATGATGAATTTTAAGTATAAAATTAATTATATATTCAAAAATATTTATTTATATAAATTTTAGTTATATAAAATAAACACTAGTATTTTAGCATGTGTAATGCACAAGATAAATATTTATTTTACATAACTAAAATTTGTAATAAATAAATACTATAGAATATATAAATTATATTATAATTAAAATTCATAATAAATAAATAATGTTGAACATACAAATTATATTTTATATTTTTTATAAACAATTTATATTGTGATACATTATTATTTTTAACTATTGATAATTTTTTTTAAAATATTGAAATTTGATTTAAAACTAAAGATATTGAAAAATATAAATTGTAAAAAATAAAAGGTTAAGAAAAATACCTAAAAATGTTCTCGTTGAAGAAAAACTCTTAAAAACGTTCTCGTTGAAGAATAACAACTAAAAATACTCTTGTGCAAGATAGTTATTCTAATTTATACATAAAAAAGATAGAAGAGATAGAAGATTTATCCTATTTACATCAATATGAGAAAATTATAAACGTAAACAGTTGATTTTATAAGAAATTATTTAAAACAGTTATGATTTTAATCAGATTTTAGATTCTTTTCAGGTTTTGATTATTTTGAAAAGTTAAAACAAATGAATGGAAAACTTTTAAAAAGTGGTTTTCTTTTATGAAAAAGCTATAACAAACAAGATAATTTTTTTTATTTAAGTGATATTTATGATTGTAAACAAACATAAATTAGCTTTTTTTTAAATTTCTAAAAAAATAACCAGTAGATTATTTTACATCAGAAACACTTTTTTTTAATTCGTAACAAACTGCCTCTAACCTTGTGTTTAGATGAGAAATTTTAAGAGAGTAATTCATTTTTTTAGAAAATTAAAATGCTGTGAGCTAAAATTTGTTGTTTGGATAAGAGAAATTTTTTAGTAAAAAATTGAAATTCTAGTAATTTGTAAAGATATCTTGATTACTTAAAATTGTAAATTTTCAAATTCTACCTAAAAAATAAGAATTTGAAATTCTTCATGCTCATTTTCTCTCTCTCTTTTCTCATTTCTATGTCTTCTTTTTCTCTCCTCTTGCTCTCTTTGTTCTCTCTTTTTCCTCTCTCATCTCCCTCTCTTTCTTCTCTCCTCTCCCATCTTCTCTCCGTCTTTCTCTCTCTCTCTTCTCTTTATTAATATTAACATAAAAGTATCAATATTTGTATTGTTGAATTATTAAATGTTATATAATATTAAAATTATTTTTGAATGATTAAATATTTAAAAATTGGCTAATGTTTATTTTTGGTAAAATGTAATATTAAAATTTCAATTTTTAAATATATTTAAAATAAAATTTTATATATGGTGAAAATTAAAATGTCATATCCAAACTAAGAATTTGAAATTTATGAAATCTGAATTGCTTTATCAAAATGAAGCATTTAATAAATAAAGAAAATTTAAATCAAAACAATTTAAAATTCTTAAAATTCATCGTCCGAACATTAATAGAAGATTATTCCATTGATATAAAATTATTTTATTAGTAATACCAAATAAAAAAATGTTAAAATTGCATGTGTTTGGAATTTTTGTATTGATATAAAATTATTTTATTAGTATAATTAATAGAATATTGATTTAGTAGTCATTTTTAAATTTTATTATATTTAATTATGAGAAAATAGGCTATGCACTAATAGTGTAAAATAATTTTACAATGTCATCCACTCACAACCCACTATATATGATAAGTTTGTTGACTTTGATAATAATTACCATAAAAGTCACACTAAAGCTAATTTTCGATTGGTTGACAGTGTAAAAGTTTTTACACTGACAGTGTATAGCAATTAAACTCTTTAATTATATTTAGTGTTGATCAAAGAAATTTTAATATTCATTAATAAAATGATAGCAATCTTTTTAAGTAGATAACTAATTAAAGAAAATATATTAATTTATCTTTGATATAGAATCTCAAAAACATCTATCACAAAATAAAAGAACACGTGATTATATGATAAGAAAAATATAATGCTTATAAAATTATTTCATTCTACAAAATAAAATTCAAATTTGTTATATAAATATAAATTACTAAAAACTGCGAAACTAATCAGAAAAGTTCCTCTCATTCCAAAACTTATATAAGGTTCTAAAAAATATGACCATAATAACTTAATAAGAAAATTAATTATTAGAAGCAGATCCATGGTTTACATGTTGCGTGCTTAGTTTTCCTGTTTTGCTTTCCTTTTTCCTTTCTTTCCTTTGTACCAAAAATGATCCATTGTTTACATTTTCAGTTTTATTGGTAGGTGAGAACACTCAATTTTTGTCTAAATAAAAATAAAAAAATATTATAACCCACTAGGGTCAGCTTAGTGGTGAGGGGTTGGAATAATATGAATGAGGTCATAGGTTCTAATCTTAGTACGACCATTATACACCAAAAAAATAAAAAATATTGAAAAATAAAATTCAAAAGAAATAAAATAATAATAACAACAACAATAGGGGTATGGTAGTGGATAATTTAGAGAGTAATTAAAGGATATAGTAGTCCAATACAAAGTAAAGTTCAAAAGAAGGTATCTTGTATCATCTAAGCCATTTCTGTCAAGATATTCACCTCTGATTAGGTGTCTTGTCAAGCCGTAAATTCACAACAAAATCAATCAATAATTGTCTCCTTATGAAAATAATTGCACAAAGCACATAACAAGAGTCCAACAAATCTTTTCCCTAAAGGTAAATTTACGAAAATACACAAATAACTCTAATACCATAAAATGTAACATCATGTGACATCACATTAACTTAACTAACTATAATCACAGAATTAATTAATTTTGTGAAAATATAATTTCATAATTAAAAAAAATACGATTAAATTTTTAGCTTTTTAATATAACCTAAAATTTCGCATGTGATCAAGTGAATATTAAAAGAAATAATGCATAACAAATATTGAATATCATCGTACGATAAAATGAAAATATAATTGTTATGCATTCATGGTGCTACAAATCATCTTCTAAAAGTAAATAAGTACAAGACCAATAATAATACGTCAGGAGGAATGATAGTCACAAATACAATACAACAAAATCCAATCTACCCACCAATATACATTAAGAGAATTCCACAAAAGAAAACTCCTAATACCCTAAGCTGACCCAATTATTACAATCTAAACTAATGATATAAAGCTCTCAAAAGGCTCTCCTCTAAACCCTTAAATGAATAGCCAAGCGAGGTCACGGACCTCATGCTAAAGACGTGATAAAACCCTCTCTAGGAGTGTAGTTAGGTGTCTTCTACATACACTCCATGAGTAGTACGAATTGCACTATCATGCCGATAGAAATAGAGAATGTAGGAAGATTGTATGAAAAATGGGTGAATATAACATAGCATTATACTGTATGTGGCAATGTTTAAAATTGAACTACCATGGTTCCCTACACTTTTTTGCATCTTTTGAGAACTCAACTGAAAGTCACCCCATAAACCTTCTGCTATGCGTCATTTGGTCTATGAATACAATGTCCATAAATGATAAGGAATGGAAATATAACAAAAAAGGTGAGTATCTAAACATATATACTCTAGGAATATATACGAACAACACATAAATAATCACAACAGAAATACATATAGATGTAAGCATACAAAGATAGCATCCAATACCACACAATATTACATTCTAATATCAACAAATATTACATCAAGCATACATGGGAGGTGGTAAACATATAATGTAATGTAAATCAAATTAATACCCATGCATGAAATCGACATTACTCCATAAAGTTAACAAGTTTACATTTTGAGTGATTAGCTAGTAGGATGTGTCGTACTAGAGTAGTTGCTATCGCAACACAAGGATGCATACACCTGAAACTCTATGAAATCATGAGTCCTCACATTCTCAAGGTTTAACAATGACCTGCACTAGCTTTCCGTATCTGTTAAACAACAAAGCATATACTCATTCCCAACAACTTAGCACATACTCACACTATATGAGAACAACAATGCACACACACTCTTATTATCTTCAAATCATTACTTTCAATTCAACTAAGGAGATCAACTCAATTCAACATGTGCCCATACTCTACGACCTCAACATCAACACACAGACTATGATGGGTCACAAAACACTACCATAATAAAGTGATTTTCCACTTCGGCTTAACTATCTTAAACTCTGTAATTAGAGTTTTAAAATGTGTTAGTACGCTCTTTACTAGATTTATGGAAATATTTTACATTACATGATTTATTTAGTGTATGCGTAATATGCGTATTATGAAGTTTTATGATATAAATCAATTAGAATTTACACTTAAAAGTTTATCATTAAATTTTAATCAAATAATTCATATTTAATTACTAATTATTCTATAAATTTTCCAAGATTCAAATATTTTAAATTTTCTAAGTTACTAAAATAGCTTATTATTCCAAGATATTTACAAGACTTTTTAACTTGATTCTTTTATAGAAATTTCAAATTATATTAAGATTCTAAAACATCACATTCTCTTAATTTTATAAAGATTTTAGCAGTGAAATTGCTATCTTGTCCTAGGTTTACAACTTTGACTAGTTTCTTAGTATGTGACTTATTTTAAGTCAAAAAAAATTAGTTTTTATTCAAAGTCTGAACCTAATTAATTTATTTTCACTAAATTTTAATGTTTTAAATATTATTTTAATTTAATAATGTTTAATGTTGAAATTACAAATTTATACTCGGTTAACCTAGTATCCAATTAGGACTTCAAAACTACTCTAAATTAGCTTATTTTAAATTCAAACTTTTTCCTAAGCATATTAGTCCATCATTAATGAGTTTTAATCACTTTTGTTAAGTTAATATCACTGTAATAAGGATTAATAATTAGTTTTAAGAAGTGTTTTCATTAAAGCTCACATTTTAAGAAATCATTTTAGTAAAAACTTAACCTAACTTTACTAGAAGCTTGATTAGGTTTTTAATCCATTATTAACACCCAAATCACAAATTTTATGAACATTATATGGGGTGTCCAAAGGCACAAATTTAGTGTTTATGGCCGAGGTTCCATTTTTATTCATTAAAGCTTATAAAGACATCAAAGTTCAAAGCTTTTATCCAAATTATGAAGAAACAACATTAACTCAAATGCTTATCAAGATATATCATATAACCACATTTACACAACCAATAAATCACACACACACACACATAGGAGTTTGCTAACGTACACCCACTTATTTTTTAGTTGGAGTACGTTAGCAAGCTACATTATTGGTGTATTTTAAGATACATTGTAGTTATAGCTTGCTAACATACCCTAACTAAAAAAAAGTATGTGTATGTTAGCAAACCTCATAAGTATTTACTAACATACATACACTTATTTTTTAGTTGGAGTACATTAACAAGTTACATTATGGTGTATTTTAAGATACATTATAGTTATAATTAGTTAACGTACTCTAACTAAAAAACAAGTGTGTGTACGTTAGTATATATATATATATATATAGTATCATTTTCATTCATGAGCTAAAACATAAAAAAATTCAAACTTTTTTAACAAGCATACAACTTTTTCATCAAGAACACCATACAAAGGCCAAACTCTTTGAAAAAGAGTTTACCCAGAAATATTTCAACACAATGACACAATAAAACAGCCCACAAGCCTCCAAGGACTTATGTCATGGAGCTCCCCTTACCAAAAGTTGAAGCTTGAATTTGTTTTTCCTAGAATCTTCAAGAAGAATGACCAAACCACCAACCATTCAACAAATCCTACCATTTAATCCAAGAAAATGAGTAGAGGAAAGAAATGAAAGGAGAACAAGGGGGAGATATTCGAACAACATAGAGAGTAGGAAAATGGAGGAAAAGTCTTACATTTTGTTGAAGAGAATGAAAGAGAATGAAGTGCTTAAGCCAAAGTTGCTATAGAATGTTTGAACACTTGATGGCATGGAGCTTGGATGGAAGGATGGAGAAGAAAAATGACCTCCTTTGGGTGGGGTGTGTTTTGGCCAAAGCAAAAGAAAGAAAGAAAATGAGAGAATTTCTTAGTTGGTGAAAGAGTGCTAGGGTTAGAATGAATGATACTTTAGGGTTTTTAGGCTTTAAGTTTAAAAGAATGATCTTTTAAATGAAAATGATGGTAAAATAGATTTAAAAACAAATAATGTCCCTCCCATTTGCATGGGGGTTGGACAGACAACCATTGAGAGCCAATGAGTAGGCTTGTTTCAAAGTTTAGCCGAATTAGAGCTAAAACAAATCACTTTGATCAAGTGTAAGAAGTGTGCTTAACTATTTTGGTGAAAAATATTTTTTAACAAAGATAAAAGTATATTATAATCTTATTAAGCTACATAAGAAAAATGAAGGATAGAATGGTAACTTATTAAGTATGGTAAATAGTATTGGGTGTATTTCTACTCCAGAATTACTCCTCGTAAAGTGTATATTCAACACAAGATAAAATAATAATATTTTATTTCAGATGTCAGAATCACTTCAAAATTTTATAAAAGGTTAATTATGATTTATAAACAGTAGTCATATTAATTTGCATAATATATTTGTTTGTCTACTCACATAAATTAGTAGAATCTAACTATCTGTTTTACATTATGGTCTAAGTTTCAATTGAATTAACAGTTAAAACTTATGCAAAAGGTCACGGAATTTCTAATTAATTAAATTTTATAATTAAATTAATATTTCTACCTATAAATGACTTAAATTAAGCTAATTAAGAAATAGCAAAAAACTTAGATGTTACACTAATATCTTCCATACACTTAATCAACTCCTGAATTCGTATAAAGGTTAGAGACATTATTGTTCTTTAATAAAATATGGTGGCAACTCTCATTCTTCATTTTATTCGTATTTTGATTCGTTGTATGTTGCGATCCTGATTGCAACAAAATGCATTATATTACATGAAATCCAAAATTAATTCTTGGAATTAAAATAGTTTGAATTCGTGAAATTGAATTAGTTTGGGTCTTTGTGGTTGTAGCATCACCCAAGAAGAAGAAAAAAATACTGTTAATGTAGTGCAAAAATGTTAAGCACAAATTTGTACGAATCTCAAGAGGTGATTTTCCATTGCTTCATGAATAAATTATTAAAAAATTAAGGAACGGAATAGATATTAGTCATGTTTTCATAATTTAAACTTTCGTAAACAATCTTCTATTAAGCAATTTTTAAAAAATAATTACAAGATTAAAAAGAGTATAATTTTGATATATTATCAGTATAAGATTTTTTTTTTATACTATTAACCAGTTAGAAATCACTTTATATATGACTTTTAAAGTGATTCCTATAAAAGTCAATAATTTTCAATTATATGATAATACATAATGAGTTTAATGGTCATATACTGTCAGTGTAAAAAGCTTTCTACTGTCATCCAATCAAAAATCATTATTAATCTGACTTTTAAAATATTTATTATAAAAGTCAACAAACTTACAATAAATGGTAGTTTGTAATTGGATAACAGTGTAAAACTACTTTACTCTATCAGTGTATGACCATTAAACTCATATATAATTAGATAACAATATAAAAAATCTTTACTATCAATGTATTATAATTCTAATTAGATTCATAAATTAATCTTTCCCATTCTTTAATAAAAAACAAATTATAGGATTAAACAAATCTTTCCTATTCTTTAATTAAAAATCAAAATAATTTCACGACATTTTTCACCATTAATCTCCACTACATTGTGGTTTCTAAGTATAAGTCTACAATAATCCACTAGGGTCTACTTAGTGAGCTAGGTTGAGTGATTTGTATGAGATATTAGATTCAAATCTCATTTGTTGGTGTTGTACATAAAAAAAATGTGTAAATTTACAATTTTCTCATTATATTCATTTTCTTTTCATTTTTTTTATACATTACTACCACGATATGGATTTACAAAATCCACTAGGAATCAAAAGAAATAAAAAAATCCTAACCTTAATTCCAAGGCGTCCACTACAGGTCAACATTGTGATGTTGTTAAACTTGGTCTTGATGTGATGTTACATTGTTTTTGTTTGGCACATGACAGCACATGTGCTTACCACCGCCTCAAAACACAAAATTTACATATGCAAGTCTTAAGGTTATGGCTTGATCAATCTTTGTTTTGAGGAGAAACTATTACCAATCGAACAGTTAGGCAAAACCACAATAAAATTTGTCATTACATTTATTTGCTTTTTTTATACATTAATTATCACCATGATATGAATTTAGAAAACCCACCCTAAGTACCAAAAAGAATACAAATCCAAACCTAATTTTGATGCATCCACCATATGTACAATATTGTCATGTTAAATTCGATCTTGACATGATGTTACATTGTTTTTGTACGTGACACCACACCACATGTACTGACTATCACCTCAACACATGAAATGTATATATGCAAGTCTTAAGAAGGCTACATCTTGATCAATCTTTGTTTTTGAGGAAAAACCATTACCAATCAAACAGTTAGGCAAACCACCATAAGAAGTCCCTCATCCCATAATTGATGAAGCGAGTCATCACTCCTTCTACATACATAATGAACCCAAATCCTCTCTAGCCAAATCACCTTCTAGCCAATATCCTACAACATCTCAGCCCTTCATTGATCATTTTACAACAATTAAAGAAGAAGAAAAATATAATGAATATTTTGATTTTAGCTAGAGAAAAAAACTTGATGGAGAGGCAAGAGAGGATCCATATTAGTGCAATATTGATCTCAAAAGCCTAAATTAATGCTATCATATGAGAAAGAGAATGAATATAATGATGAGAATGACATTTGTGAGCAATTTAAGAAAACATGTTTCATTAACAACTAAAATTTGTTGAGAATTTTTTTATATTTTCAAGAATAATTCAAGATAGTGGGTACTAAGTTTGAGGGTATATTAGGATGTTCGCAATAAAATTTATTCCCTTTACATGAGAATCTAACTTTCTCACACAAACCACCCCCCCCCCCCCCCCCCCTCATTTCAGGAATTAAAAACCGGTTGAACATGAAAATGTGACTTTCCTAAAATAAAATATTCTCGAAAATATCTTCTTGTAACCTAATAAATATGGAAATATATATTTCCACTTTGATATTTTTGGAAATAATAAAAAGATAACTTGAAACAAGTGCTCTTAAGTTTTAACCTTAATTTTATTTTTTTCACAATTCCATTTTCACTCCATTTCTTTCTTGAGATGTGAAATACTGAAGTGTATCTTTATCTAAGTTTATAGTCGGGACAATATGAAAGCGAGTCTAATATTGTTCCCTAATCTATTCATCTTTGGCTCTTTGTCCATATTCTGCGCGCGTCTCCGATTATATACAAGAAAGGGAAGAAAAACACCTCTGCAATGATTGTCTTCTAAATAAGACGATAATGTTAGTAATATATTTTTTAAATCATAAATTTTGTGTATATTTCACTAATTAATTATTCAAATCATTTAATAAGACTACATGAAATTTACTTAATAATAAAAGATATAATAAAAAGAATGTATCAAATAATCATTTTGTGCTACTATATATATAGCATTTCTTATATGTAGGTGATGATGTACGTAGAACTACACTTCATGAATTTATGTACTTGTTTTGGAAGAGAAAATATGGAATGGGGCTAAATGGAGGAAAGAAATGGTGGTCCAAGCATGTAAAATTTCGATTCTGCTACAGTTTTGGCACATTAGAATCAATGGGAGTCACCACACCACGATACCACACTACTAGAGTGACTTCGTCAAAAATAAAAATGCTATGCCATGCCATGATAGTGACACACAACTAAGACATGCCCCAATTGCCTGTTCAAGTTCTTGATTCCAATTGTTTCTAAATTCTAGAAAGACGTTATACTGCCCAGGCCCAAACAGAAAACGGGCTGGACTCATCCTATATGCATAGTCCACTCGAGTTGGACCAACATGGATTTTCCCCGCAGCTAGATAGCCTCCCTTTAGCTTCAATCACTCCTGCTAAATCCCGGATCTATACGGACTTTAAAAAGTTTCAAATACAGGTGACAATCATTCTAGTTTATACATCTATTTTTAACACACTTATGCTTATTTATCACTAGATTTGTGCAGGGTCACATGAACACTTTCAACATGTAATATCAATGTATTTGGATTATCTATATTATATATTGCATGGTTTCCACCTATTTATGCACATTCTTATATACACTTCCAATCCTTCCTGAAATATAAGTAACATTGTGATGAAAAACGTTATAGGTAGACCAAGATTTTAGCACATTAACACCGTGACAGTTGAACAAACACCCCAATGCTTACCACAATCAAAGACTTCGGTGAGACAAAAAGGCTAACCCTGTGGACGCAGTTTCAAAGGGTTTGGAACATTTATGTAAGCATCTCTCTTGGACAATGAAGTCACAAAAAGGAAAAAATTACCAGCCATCCCAACTCTTGCTTTCATCACATCCTCCCATTCTCTCAAATTCCCATCATGCTTGTGGTATATATGATTAATATATAAAGTAACTAGAAGCACAGGAGTACTATGCATTAGAATCATAGCTACCAGTATTGCTCAAAGCATTAGATGGACTATCTCTATGGTTATGCCAAGCTAAGAGACTTGTCAACCTCTGCACACAGCATCATTTGTCTTATTTGAAGTTTGCTTTCTTCTGAAGACACCCCACAAATAATACTTGGCTTCAAATCCTGCCCAAAGGATAAAAAAACTTAAATGTAATATTCAGTTCTATATATAATTATATTGAAATGTGCCACTGAAGAGCTAGAATAAATGAAGCTCACTCCAATAATGGATTGGAAGCACGGTAGAAGGAAAAATTAAAAGCACTGCATTTTTAGCCACAAATCTTATGGCCAGTTCAAGGCAAATGATATCATCAACCAGCTTGTCAAAGTCCTTTTCGGCTCTGTCAGGGAAGAAATATTTAGGTATATCAAATTAACGAAAGATAAGAGTAACATTACGCAATAATTGTCTGAGAAAAATTACCCCTCACTGTCAGGAAACAAAAAAAGAGCAATGTCCTTATCAGTTGGCCCCCCGCTCTTGAAACTTTCAGGCCACACCATAGATCTGGGAAGCAATTCCACATGAAGCACCTCTGGTAAATGTCCTGCCTCCTCCACAACTTTGGAGCATGCTAAATCGGACAAATGTACCAGAAGTCCACTGACAGTACCAATAGTTTCGTTGCAGAAGTACATACTTCCCCTATTAACCAGAAAATTCAACTTCAAATGATATTAACCACAGTAGCTACAGAAGTTCACCAGTTTCAAATGAAGGTAGCAAAACAAATTTCATACCTCCAGATTATATCACTAACAGGCTGTGCATCACCATCACCTTCTAATTCTACACAATTTGAATCATTATTGGTAGCTCCTTGAGAAACTGGAACAGATTTGAAACCTACGTCAGAATTAGCTACATCCTTTGGAGGTGGTCCACAATTATTTTCTAACTTGCTTTCTTCTTCACGGCTGATACTACAGTGAGGATGTTCAAGCTTAGGTGAACTGTGACTATCAGATAACATGACCTTTGTTTTAGCAACTAAGGCAGAGTTATTAACTTTTCCTTTCTTCTGTTTCTTTGTAATCTTCTTTTTTCGCTGTTTATTCTGTTTCTTCACTCTCTCTATGCAATTTTTTGGTACTCTTGTGATTTGGATTGCATTGTTTTTCAAATTTACAAAGTCTCTTGTTTCAAGTGAGCGGGGTGTAGTCTGGTCAAGAGAAGGTGGCACTCCTAGCTTTGTTGCACAATCCTCACAAAACCATGTAACCTCATCAATAAAAATCACGGGCCCCTTTAAACAGTACCTGATAAAAAGGACAATTAAGATGTCAAAGGTCAATTAAGGCCTTAAAGAGCATGAAATCGTAACTTTACAAATTGCAAATTTTCTATTTTATAAAATATTGGGATAAAAAATAAGATTCAATTTAAAAGGGTATGAATACAATTCTGTTGCATATCTATTCAATAATCCTTTGGTTTATCCAAACCCAACTATAATGGGTGCACTCCTGAGTCTAACCTTCAACACCAATAAAAAATATCAGATTGTCTGTATGGCAATAAAAAGAGAGGCACCATCAGCTATGTACTGATGATAAAAACTGGCTAAGGAAGTAAATCATAATTTTAAAAGAACTTTTATTAAAATCAAAAAGCATATCTATGCTTTATACACGTGATGGATATAAAAATCAATACATATTATGGTAAACCATGTGACCAGGGTATTATTACCAAGCAGTGAGTATCATTCCAATTATTTTTTGGATTTTCCAACTAGAGAGAGTACAGTCTCCCACTCCCACCTCCATTACACAAAATGGAAGTTCTAAAGAATGTCCAAGCGGCATTAGTGGTAGTGGCATTTCAGCCAAGTATGATGACAAAACTTGCTATAAGTGCATCCAAGAAGGCAGAGAGAGGGAATAAACAATAAGTACCTATGCAGCGCATAAGCCTTACACTCGGTGCAAAAAACCAACGTCTTTGGAAAGCCTCTATCGCCACAATGGAGACAAACAGTTTCCTACAACAAGAGTAAAGAGTTTTACTGAAATGGTTCAGAAGACCACATGTGCAGCTCCAAACATGCCCTCTTCCATAAAATATTATAACATATGCATGCATATAAAAGCTGTATCATTGATTAGGCTTATCTCTTGAGTCATGTATGTGTTGATGAAAAGAACAATTCCAAAACACTAACAACACTTGCCCCATTTCATGCTCCAATATCTTTGCCAGAGATCACAACATAGACATTTGCATTGGCTGTTGGAAAAAACCAACAACGGGAATCTCCAAAATGGTTACCAAATCCAGAATTCTTCAGATGTTGGTTTTCATAACCATTAACTAAATTAAACCCGAATTGATACAGTAGACCTCGTCAGAAGCAAGCATTCATAAATTATAATTACACAATGATTTTATAGAGCCAGCATACCATGACCTTGCAATTGTCCTATCATGGATTGATAACATACATTGCTGTTCTTAATGAAACAAGCAGCATCTGAAGAAAAGCTAGAAAGAAACTTGTATCACGCGAAAACCATTTACACCTTCACAAGAAAGAGAGAGAAAGAGACCCACCAAAGAAACACAATAAGGTTCCAAATTTTATTCATAAGGGTAACATTTTCACAGTCCTACCCCATCCTCCAACGGAAAAGGGAAAAGAAAGAAAACTGACCATTTTGGTGTGAAGAAGGAGCAGAGCGAAGGGTTAAATTGGATTAGGCTGTAAAAGATTGAACGTGCAAGAAGTGTTTCTATCTGTGACTGTAAATGTGTATGAGAACCAAACATTGAAACGCCCAATACCCTACGAACGAACACATACATGTGATGGTCTTGGTCCAACTGAAACTGAGCCGTATAGGCTCCGCTTAACATGCAAAACACATTTTTCTTTTTTTGGTAATTGTTTCGGTACCTTCTATTTTAAGAGAGTATCAATATATTTTTATTTTGAAATAATAAAAGATAATTATTTATACATTAAAATCACATCATAAATAAGTAGAAATTTAATTTTAATAGTGTTTTAAATTTTATAATTGTAAAAAATTCCATCAATCAAGATCTATTTCAATTTTTTTAAAATTTAATATTAAACATGAAAAATATACGACTGTAAATGGCATGGACAACAAAAGTAATCTTACAAGTAATTTAGCAATTAAAAAATAACAAGATCCTAAACAATAAACTATATTATCAATTCTATGTTATATGTATTTATTATTTATTGTTCTACTCATTAAAGGCACTGGTACCCATTAAAATATAGAGGCACCATAGAACTTACCTTTTCTATTTTTTATTTCGCACCTGTGCAACATAAAATTTGTATGACTCGTCTCATTATTTATTTATTGAATGAATTAGTATATTATGATAAAATTAAATTAAAAATAGGTAAAATTTTAAATATATTAAATTATTTTTTAAATTTAATATGGAATAAATTATTATAAAATAATTTGATGAATATAAGATATAAACGTATTTGTAAATTTACCAAAAATATGTAGTAAAATAAATTATTTTTCTATAAATATAAATTATTAAGATAAGAGATGTGATACACATACAATAATTTGTACAACAATACTTTTTGAGTCTATCTCTCTCCATCATATGATGTGTAAGAAAGAGATAGACACAAAAAAGTGTTATTGCACAAATTATAATTATTAATTACTTTAGAATGGATACTTCTTATCATGTTTTAATATGAAAAATGTAACATAAATTTTAAACTCTTATCGTAAATCAAATTTAAGTAATTTTCATTTTTATTAGAGTTTATTTTTCATACACTAAAAATTTTACATTATTAACAAATCAAAAATCATGTTAAGCATGATTTTTAAAATAGTTATTATAAAAGTACAAACTTACCATACATGATAATCTGTAATTAGATGATAGCGTAAAATTTTTTTATACTGTTGTGACATTTAATTTAAATTCTTTTCATTATAAATAAAGTTATAAATAGCTTTTTGAATTTAATTAAAATACATTAACAATATAAATGTTTTTACTTTGTCATCCAATCGTAGATTATCATGTATAATAAGATTATTGATTTTGTAATTATTGTTTTAAGAGAAAATAGGAAACGTTAATGTAAAATCTTTTTACACCAATATCCAATAAAATTTGACCATTTAGCCACATCAAATTAATCATTACAAAAAAATTTTAAAATTAAAAAACCTTTTAAAAATGTTAATCAACCCCCTATATTTTCAACCATTCTCTTCTGTCTCACTCTCTCATCTCAAAAACTCCAACCCTATTTATTTATTTTTTTGCCACCTTCCTTCACCCTATTCTTTCATTTGAAAAATCCAACCCCCCATTTTTTTTTTCGGTCACTGTAATACCCATTCATATTAAATACAATTCAAATTAATTTAGTTATTAAATTTAAGTAAATAAAAATGCGTGTAAAATTTTTTCACTTTTAAAATAAATTCCAAACTTAACAGAATTTAGAAATGGTAGTAAAAGATGAAAGATAAGATTGTACATACATATATATCATAAAAATGTGCATCATGGTTTGATAATACAAAAAAACTAAAAAAAATACATCAAAAGATCCTATACAGAGTAGTGTTCATCTACCCTATCCCTTATAAAAAAGAAAAAAAATACTAAGGTCTTCAAGTCCTCCCCCATTGAGATGTCCTCTAACTCGTACTCAGCATCACGGGGCATTAATGTCGTCTTCAATAATCACAATCAATCATACACAAAAGAAAATAATGGAGTGAGGTGTTTTGTTCTGAAATCGCTTTTACATGTATGGTAGGAAATCTACCATAAAATAAAGATAAAACACAGTTAACAACAAAAGGGATCCTAAGGTCATTCTAAGTTGTATCAAATTACCCTTGACTAGGTATGGATCCATATTTCCCATTAGTGGGTAATAGTTCTCAACAGAACCTGGGAAGTGACTGGGAGTATATATACCTCTCTCAACATCATCACGTGGTACAGTCCTCATTATCATTGAGAAAAATAACAGTTAGGATATCTATTTATAGAGGTATACTCTCAAACCAATCCTAGAATGCTGAGCAGTTGTCGAAATTATCAAGTTTGGTCAGGCGAATATCTCGGCTCAAGGGCACTACCCTAACCATTGGGACCTTCACCACTCGATGCTTACTACCAAGACCTCCGCAAATGAGTCCCTGCCTTTCATTCCTCAGTGTACCAAACTGTAGCTTTCTTAGCAGAGTGTCATGCCACTACATGTCACTCGCTTTACATTACTCACTAAATTATCAATTCCTAACTTCTCAAGCAAAGGTTTTCCTAGTCTCATTTAATTTGAGCACTAGTACAATCAACATTTCTGTCTTATTTTGCATAAATTGTACAATACCAAAATTTTAACAAAATAATAATTTAGTAATCATATAAATTTTTAGCAGAATAACGACATAGTAATTATAATTTAATTACTAAAAATTTTGACAGGATAAAAACTAAATAAATACATTTTGATTTTCTAAATTTAACTAGAGTAACAGCTTAGCAAATACATTTTAATTTTCTAAAATTGAACAGAGTAACATCTTAGCAAGTAAAATTTAATAATTTAAATTTGAGCAGAGTAACAATTTAGTAATTATGATTTAATAATCTAAATTTGGGCAAAGTAACAACTTAGCAAAAATTAAAGTTTAACATTAAACAATAATAGCAATAATAAAACTTAAGCCTAAACGGGTTTAAAGGAAAACCCTTCCTACCAACATGCAAAGTGACAATAATTTAGAACCAACCCCACTCCCCCCATTACCTCTAAGGTGGTTGATGAAGAGGATGGAATTGTTGAGGCAAAGCTCCTAGGAAAAGAACTTTATTAGTTATTGGAAAACTAGTAAAATTTTAGCATAAAAGCAAAGTAAAAGAAAAAAATTTCTAGAGAGAGAAGCTCTCTAAGAATTTGGTAGCTTGAGAGAGTGGAGGATGTGTGAAAAATGACCAAGAATGAGAGGTATTTATAGAGGAGGAACAAGCTTAGGTATCCACTTTGATGACATAAGCTATTATGTCATAAATCTCATTTTTGATTTATTTTTAATTAAATTAAGGACACATATAAAAATTAGAGTGATGAATCAGCTATTCGTAGGTTGGGAACGTGCTCCCTTAGCTGTCCAGCTTCTAGATGTTAATTTTACCTATAGATAAATTAACCGGTATCGATAAAATCATCTAAACTTGAAAAAAATGACTTTTAATATAAAAAAATACAATTAAATGTAAAAATGGAAAAATAAATTATTTTCATCAAAAATAAAATTCTAATAATTAATTTTAATTTTTATTAATTTATTTCAAATTTTATCTATTTATTTTGTATTTTTAAGCTATAAAATTCATAAAAAATCCATTTTAATTCAATAAATACCAAAATTTTTATGAAAAATTTTAAAATCAAATATTTTACCCATGAATAAACTAAAATTACCATTTTCACCCTTTTTGGATGTCAAACCAATACTAGCTGGTTTATTAAACACCTAGGAGTAATTTGGTAATTTTATACAAGAATTTCAAAAAATTCCCAGAAAATTTTCAAAATTATATTTTAATATATATGACATGATTCTAAGCTCAAATTGACATTTTAATGTCAATTGAATACTTTCCTCATGTCAACCCTTAATATTGAGAAATAGGGACAAAATCGTCATTTTACAAAAATTATCTTAATAAATTCTAAAAAAATTTCCAAAATTATTATTAATTATTATAAATACATTGATGACTTAAAAATAATTTTTAAACATACAGAATAATTTAACATACAAAAATAGTAATGTTATAGTCACCCTTCTCTGCCTCACTCTTTTATCTCAAAACCCAAACACCTATTTTTTTTGTAGTTGCTCTCCTTCACCTCATTCTCTCATCTCAAAAACTCTAACCCCCATTTTTTTCAGTCACCTTCTTCCACCCTACTCTCTCATTTCCAAACCTCAACCTCTCCAATTTTTTTAGGTCACCATCCTTCGCCCTACTCCCCCATCTCAAAACTCCAACCCCCTTTTCAATCACCTTCTTCCACCTCACTCCCTCGTGTCAAAACTTAAACCCCCAAATTTTTTTGTCACCCTCCTCTGTCCCATTCTCCCATCTCAAGACTCAACCCCCATTTCTTTTGACTATTGTCCTCTACTCCTCTCCTCATTCTCAAAACCCCAACCTCTAATTTTTTTTGGCCACCCTTTTTTGCCCCACTCCTTTATCTGAAACAAAAAAAAGGAACTATAATGAATTCAACAAAGACAGGTGCGTGAGCGAGAGAGTGCAAAATGTAAAACATGTAAAATAGCATAAAACGTGCAAATGTAAATACATAACAGGATTTTTTTTAGATTTTTTTATTTTTTATTTAATTAAAATAATATGATTTGAGGTGACAAAATAAAGATATTTAATTGGTTGTCAATATAAAATTGTTTTATACTAACAATGCATAATCATTTTTTTGGTACATTATAGAGGGGAAGGAAAAAAAAAAAAACTACAACAAAAACAAGCAAAACTAGGCACAGGGAAAAATAACCCCCATAGCATCAACTCGAAGATAAGGAGATAGATCCAAGAGTGTAGGGGTCCAACCAGCGAAATCAAGGTTTTGTGAAGCACTTTTTTTGGCTAGAAGATCTGCACAAAAATTTCCTTCCCAGAGGATATGAATGAGACGAGCATCTCACGAAGCATTAAGAAAGTCCTAGATTTTCCTTGACATAGCCATTAAACTCTAAAAAATAATTTCTTTTCTATTGGTTTCTCGTTTATGAAAATTTGTCAAGATATGGTCCTTATCATTCATTAAAAAAATGTTTTCTTTTTAGTCTTTCATTTATGAAAATAAAAACTATATATGACACATTTCTATAAACAAGGAATAAAAAAGAATCAATTTATTTTTTAGAAACTAAAATTAATCTTATTTACCATGACTTAAAAACATATTCTCTCTATATATAAATTAGAATAACTATTTTAAATGAAAGTGTTTTTAGCTGCTACTCTTCAATGGAAACGTTTCTAGCTATTATTCTTCAACAATGAATGTTTATAGGAATTTTTTTAGCCTTTTATATCTTTTAATCTATCATTTTCAATATCTTTAATTCTAAATTGAATTTCAATATTTTTTTAAAAGAAATGATCAATAATTAAAAAATAACATTGTATTACAATACTTGTTTATTATAAATTTAAAACATAATCTATATATTCAAAAATATTTATTTATCACGAATTTTAACTATAATATAATTTATATATTCTTAAGTATTTATTTATTATAAATTTAAGTTATAGAAAATAAATATTTATTCTATATAATACACAAGTTAAAATACTAATTTAACTCAAAGGAAAATGTCATTCTTACTCTCAAGACGATATGATATTGATGGTTTCTGTTCGAGGTTATTGATGATGATTTTTGAAAACGGAGAGGCTTGATCGTTTTATACAGGAAATCTGCACTATATTCGCTTAGTCACGTAATACATTCTCCTATCTTCAGTTTCTTACTGCTATTATGTGGCTATGTTGGGATTTTTATTTTTATTTTTTGTCTAAATCACACAGGTAGTCTCTATATGATGAGACTATTCTACTCGAATATAATAGAACGATATTATTTGTCATAATTTGACTTGTTTAAAATATGATGGAATGAAATAGGATTTGATGCAATGCTTTCTATCTTATCCAATACCTTTATTTTTATCCTCCCAATTTGGAGATATGGGACGAAATAGGAGGTTTTCGCTTCTGATGTTTATAATACCATTTCGCATTACTTTTCAAACAATATAATAGAAACTTCATTTCATTCCATTCCATTCACGTGTCATTGGATATCCAAATTCCACACATTGGTTCCTGGCATCCACGTCTTTCTATCAACTTTTTAGAAGTTTTTATGCAGTAATGGAAAGTGGCACAATGTTAACTACATGCCTCTCACAAAAGTGCTAGGTATCTTACTCATTGCTGGATGACACGATATCCTGTTTGGGTATAAATCCAATCTCTGCTAATATATTATTTGTCTATTAACTTGAACACTCATATGTTACTCTGTCATGCAGTTGCTACTTGCTAGTTGGTTTTTTAGAATGCATATACACTTTATTGACAATAGTTGTCCATTATATTTTCCGCATCAACAAATCATAAACAACCTAATTGACTCAATTTTGTCAATTTTTTTTTTTTTTTTTTTTTGTTGTTAGAAAGTGTCCCCATATACCATTATGCAGTTGTGTTCTCGGCTAATCCATCTTCTTCCACACTAGCTTGTACTTAAAACCATCAAAGAATTTAATGGCCATAATCTTCACAGCTTTGCTTCTTAATAATTTGCTTGCCAAGGGTGGACTAATCTTAACCAGCACAATTTATTGACTGAATTAAAAGCTGGAGATGACAGAACCTGCTCTGATATTCATTTATAATAACGTCATCACACAAGACTCAAATAAGAATCAACACATTTGATCCATGTTGAAAAAGTTTATAACTCTATAATTGTAATATGGGTACTGAAAAATGGATACCACATCAGAAGTCACCATCACTAGAAACAGCTACTGCCAACACCGTAGTTTCTGTAAAAATTGTTAGCAAGTGGAAACTACGTATTAGTCACACACTCATACATCTTTAACTACTAGAACATCAATAGGATTGTCACAGAAACCCCCTACTGTTGTTAATTTACAACTTTCACAAGTTCAAGAGATATCTTCACTTAAATTCTTCTGGCAATTTTTCCAAACAGTGACTGAAAAACCAAACAATGAAGGACAGCAAATGCCATCTCATATTAAGCCATTCAAATGATGGGCAAAAGAATGTCAACCAATAAAGAACATATAATTGGAATTTGTAGCCCATTTTCTAAGAAAAAAAACAAAAACTATTATTATTCCATAAACATATTTTCAATTGCATCTTAGCTGACTTAAATATAAACTATTGCTTAACAGATAACATTCCCAACTATTTGAAATTTAAGCAAGTAGCAAGAAAACTTGCCAGGGAGAATATCACAGTTTTTCATTTGTTGGCAGTTGGAACAACTTATGTGTGCTCCGCAGCTTCCACACCCTTCAAACAGTAATTTAGACTCAAATATAAAGTATATGTTGCTTAAAAAATGCATGCTCATTTTTTCCCTTTCCTAATAAGTATTATGTTGCCTAGTAAGTATTATCATTTTAGTTTGATTTCTGATATTCAATTAGTTTCTTGTGAGCTAGTCGCAAAACCTTAGAATATGCTTTCCCTGTTTATAACAAGTTTGTTACTGATATTATGCTTGTTATAGGTTCTTCTTTGACATTTGCTAAACCAGGGATTCATGTTAATGCTGTTATGCTTGTTATAGGTTCATCTCTGACATTTGCTAAACCAGGGGACTCGTAACCGTTTTGAGGAAATTACATAGCAAAACAGCAAAACTAGATCAATCAACATTGATTTCAAAATCCAAAACACAAGCCTGCAGTGACAGAAACCAAAAAAGACTCGGCCATTAATTTCAATTGGATATTGTTATTAAACAAGAAAACAAGTATTTTTCCATCTGGCTGGAAGACATGTTATATCGGTCAGATTCAATGTTTTCTCACAAATCAAAGATCTAAAATAATCTGACTTCAACGTACATACAAATCCTAGTAAAACTGGCTTCTAGGGGTCAAATAAGGAGCCTCATCAGTGCTGAGCCAATCCCCAACCGCACTCTGTGTCTCAGGTGTATCATTAGGACAAACAGGCCTAATTCTCACCCTTGGCTTACTGGGAGGCAACAATGGAAGTGGTGCTTCCTTCTTAAGAATCCTGGCTGCTTCTCTTACTCTCGGCCTCTTCTCATAGTCGGGGTGCACAGAAAGAAGCCCCACCATCAGCATCCTTTCCATCTCTAGTGCATCAAACTTTCCCATCAATCTCGGATCAGCAGCCTCAACGAGCTTCCTCTTTTCCCACAAGCTCCACGCATAATCCACAACCACGGTGCCATCATCCTCCACAGGCTTCCTCCCAGTTGCCACTTCCAGCACCACCACCCCGAAGCTGTACACGTCGGTCTTCACAGTAGGAACACCAGAATAGACATATTCAGGAGCAAGATACCCCATTGTCCCTGCCGGTATAGTAGCATCCCTAGTGCGAGAACTATGCTCATACACTTCCGCAAGCCCAAAATCCCCAAGCTTGGCATTGAAGTCCGCATCAAGCATTATGTTGCAAGTCTTCACATCCCTATGAATGATCTGCCTCTCACACTCCTCATGAAGATAGGTGAGAGCAGAAGCAACCCCGAGAACAATACTGACCCTTTGCCTCCACGAAAGAACAACGGAAGAATTGAAGTTTCTGTGCAGAACCTTATTGAGGCTCCCGTTGGGCAAAAACTCGTAAACCAAGACCAACTCGTTCCCCTCACAGCACCACCCCTTAAGCTGAACCAAATTCTTGTGCCGCAAGTAACCCACCATGGTGGCAAACTCCGTGGCAAAAGGGTTGTGCAAGCAGTCCAGACCATTATCCCTCTCAAACCTCTTGACTGCCACATCCCCTCCAAAGGGAAGATACCCTCTATAAACCTTCGCAGACGCACCCTCCCCAACAAGCCTCTCTCGATTAAACCCCATGGTAGCAGACTTAATCTCCGAGAGTGACAACCTAGTTGGCACTCTACTCGTCTGAAACCTACAACTTTGCCCACCACCACCTTTCTTCTTTGTCAAGAAAACACACACCACAACCACGGCCGCGAAACCTGACACCGCGAACGCCGTCAACCCTCCCAAGCCAAGAGCCATCTCCCCAATCTTTTTCCTCCTCTCATTGTCCGACATGGAATCCCCCTCGTAACACAAGAAACAGTCTCCTTCTTGGAGCATATCCGTGGAGCGAGAGTCGTCGTAAGCAAAAGTCTTGAACTGCCAGTGATGAACAAGGTGCACGCTGGAGCCCTCCTCCCCGTTGGAGGCAGTGAAACCAACGTGCATGAAGTCCTTGACCCTCTCGGAAAGGTCTATCTGCGAAGCAAGAATCGGAGTGGGAGGTCTGGTCGAGGAGTAACCCACCCACACGCGCACCGTTTTCGCTGCGTGCCTGTACTCGACCCACGCGGTGACGTGCCTCCCGCTCTTGAGGTCGACGGCGACGTGGTTGCCGTTGATGTCGGCGAGGCGGGGGTCGAATTCGACGGCGAAGAAGGGGTGTTGGGGGGAGGGGAGGCCCATGTGGGCGGCGGCGGGGGAGTCGGGGGAGTCGGCGATGAGGAAGGCGAGGCCGTCGGAGGCGGGGCGGGAGGGGAGGATGGAGAAGGAGAAGCGGGAGGAGAAGGAGGCGGTGGAGTTGGTGCGGGGGTCCAGGAAGCGGACGGGGTAGACGTAGAAGGCTCTGCCCACGGAGGAGGGGTGCCGGGTGGTCAGGGCCAGGGCGCCCTGGGAGAAGAAGGCGTCACCGTAGAGGGTCAGGTTGTCGGAAGGGAGGGAGAGGGAGGGGATGGTGAAGAGAAGGAAGGATAATAAGAGTGGGAGAAGAGAGGGATAAGGCATTGTAAAAGACACGTTCTTGAAATGTGGTGGCACTTTTTGAAGAATTTAGTTTCATGGTTTTGGTAGGTAGTTTTGGTCGTTGAAAGCTGCTGAGGAGATTGAGTGAATGAGAGAGAAAAGGAAAAAACTTAAGTACACTTTTTCTTTTTTTTTTATATTTTTGGTGTTGTTTTTTAAATAAAATTAAAGTTTTATCTTCGTAATTTGTATTAATCTTTAATGTATGTAAATTATTGAGATAAAATTCTACTTTTAATTAAAAAATAACACTAAAAACATTTAAAAAACTACACTTAAGTTTTGTTCAAAAAATTAGTGTCTATATGTGAAAATCGAAAAAACTACCTTCTTCTTATGAGAAATTATTAAGTAGTCTTCAAAATTATGGTTCTTAATATTAATACATATAATGAAGTATAATTAATTTTTTTTCATAAATTATAAAATTTAAATATACATTATATAAATATTGGTTATGACTATCAACACTTAATAATCCTAAATTATCTAATAATTTTTCCGGATTCTGGGTTGAAGTGAGAAAAAGATACAGGGTAATAAAATCTATAACTGTTTGAGAAACGATACATGCAAACCTGTATAGTGTATAGAATAATTCACATTTTTTTCCCGATAATAACACTTAATTAGTTAACTCACATTTTTTATTTCTCTTTTTGTCGTATATCGTATTTATATTTTTCTTTCGTCTACCTTTATCTCCTTTTTAGTATCTATAAACATAGTAAATGTTCATACATCATTTTCCTTTCACACTAGGGATCCTATGTCTTTCTTTTTTTCTCACGAAATCACGGTGCGGTGTTTGCAGAGGATATAACATAACATTATAACTTCAAATCCAAGATGATTTTTTATCCAAATTTCATGTGATTTTTAAAATTATATCTTTCTAATATATGTTTGACTTTTATTTTTATTCCTAATATAGAGATTAATGAGAACAAGATTTCTAAAAATGATTTTTTTTCATCTTATGATTGCGAACAATACTGATAGTTATTTTTGAATTTTTTTTTTTTTATCTAGTTTAAAACTTAAAAAAATGGATAAAATTCTAAGGCAAAAAATAAAGGTGTTTGAAATATTATTTATTCTTTCAAGTAATAAAATTGGTAATAGAATATTTTTTGTTTCTCACATATATCTACCGTAAGACACAATCTTGCTAAATGTGATTTATCACTTTATAAGGAATTAATCCATTTGCTAAATGTAACCTTTGCTTATTCGATAATAGAATATTTAAAATAGTTGTTAGTGATAATATATATATATACATGTATGTATATATATATATATGTATACACTCACAATATGATGAATTAAGATTTGAATTTTTGCTAAAAGATGTGGTCAAATTTAATGTTTGACCATGTCTCAAAAAAGATTATCTTAAGAAGAAGATACTTGTGAAATAAAAGAGAGAGAACCTTGAGAAGTTCACTCTTACTTAATTACTAGCCACAGTAAGCAGTCCTAGCTACATTGTAAATACAACTGAGGATACACAAATATACTCCTTCACTTGAAGAAAATTATAAATAGGTGATATAAATTTTATTTTGTGTCCCTTCTATCTTTAGGATTTTGAATCCACTAAACCCAAACTCAATTATTTATATTTTTTTAGTCAATAATAGACAAGATTCATTAAATAAAGAAACAAAGGCAAGTTCCCTTTATTGATTTAAAGTCCTGGATCTGTCACTGTTCACCGCTATTAAAGAATTCATTTAAAAATTAAAATCAAATAAATCAAAGTGTAACACATTTCATCTATCAAGAAAAATAATATAATATTTAAAATTAAAAACAATAATGTAATTTAAATATCAATTAAGAAAAGTAAGTGTAAATAGTATTTGGTAAAAATATGCTTATGAAGGATGAATTGAAAACATTAGTAATGTGAGACTGCTGTGAATTGTGATTTGGGTATGAAAGTGTTCCCAGAAGTTATAGTCCAATGCATGAGAGCATGCCCCAGCCCTCGGGGTTGCAAAATTTCTATTATCTACAAGAAAGTTGGAGTACCGATCATCCTCATGGCTGGTGGATCACCAAAGTCCAAACAATGCCTTTCCGGGGCATGTGCAACCTTAAAAATCAAAAGGGCTAAGAAATTATTATTAGCCCAATTCACTTTTTTGTAGATTGTGCGGGCTTTGTTTATGAAGTACGTTACAAAAAATTTAACATAAGAAATCTCTTGAACTATTTTTCTTATTTTTTAAGTACACTAACTATTTTCACTATTTAATAATCAAACAAAAACATCTTAATTTAAATAGTAAATTATATTTTCATCCTCGGAGATACGCCTAAATTACAATGTCTCTTCTTTTAATTTTAAAAATTATAATCTCTTTTTTTATTAAGAGATGAAATGTATTAGAATTTTATTTTTCTTTATGATGATAGGAGGGGCTTACGCCCCACCGCAAAAATTATTAAAATCCACGAGGGAATGCGAGGATACATCCAGACTTTATCCTAATATAACTAAACTTTTTAATAATAATGAGCAACTATAAATAAACCTTCCAAAAACATTCTTCTCTCTTTTAAATTTTCAATGTCATTGCAATTTATTAGTTTATTTTTCAGTCTATGACCACTTGTATACAAACACCACATTAAACATTCAATTAACTTTAATCGAGTAAAGTAAGATCACTATGAGCAAATATGGAAATTTTAACTCAAGACCCCTTATTTGAATATTTATTATCAACTTTAGTATTTGAGAAAATAAATTTAAAATTTTAAACATCCGTATTATTTATTTTTAAACTTCACCCAAAATGTTAAGTTCATTTTCTAAAATTTAGAAGTCAATATCAAAGATTCAAAGTTAGCTGTTATTAATGTTGAGAGAGAAAGAGAAAGGAAAATTCCTAAAAAATAATAGACTCAATTCGGTTTAAAATAGACTAAGTGTATTTTTAGTTTAATTTATTTTAAAGAAACAATCACTCATTTTTATTAACTTTATTATAGAGGTTTTGAAAAATAAGAGATTATTTATTTAAATTTGAGTTATTCCAAGTAAATACAAAAACATAACACAAATTAATCTCTTAAAAAATGAAATGTAATTTAAGTATTTATCAAGAGAGCATTTTTTTTTTAAAAAAAATTACATGGATGGTTAAGATGAATTCTCAACTGTATTGAATTAAGTGATGATAATAGTACATACACTAATTGTTGCATGCAATTATAGTTAATTTGTTAAATTTTTAATTATATATAAGAAGTAAATTAAGCACTTATTTGAGTTATACATGCAGTTTAACAAGAAAAGTTTATACGACAGAGGAAGGTGAGTAGCATATTATTCATGGGTATAAAACGTAACCACTTGGTACTGGAAATATTTTGTCATTCAACTATAAATGTAACATAAATTCTTGAAATACCATGCCGAATCGTCTGAATATTTTCATAATAAAGGTCTCATCTCATAAAAATAAAAATAAAAAAAGGCGCGCAAATCAACAAAGTTAAAATCACACGTTAACATTAACATAATGATCATGAAATGGACGCAAATGGACAAATCAATTAAGTTTACATTAACCTAACAGATGAATTCAACGTTACAAAATCTTGAGTTTTTCAACCTATTTAAAAGTACATGCTCTAAAACTGTTGAGTGGAATCACTTTAACAAAGTGCATGGGCAACTATATATAATTGTGTGTTTGAGTACTGTGACAGATAGTACTATTTTTTTTTTTTCTTTTTTGGCTATGCTCATGGTTGATCTGAACATAGTAAAGGTAGGGCAGATGTTCGAAGTTAGCTATGTGCAATGCTCCCACTTCTTCCCGCCCCATATGGCCATATGGGTTACCTGCCCCACCATTTTATACCTTTACACATAAGTTAAATTTAGGGTATTATATAGGCTTGACGTAATAATATGTCCGGTTAAATTGAGAATGTACTCAATAAGAAACAAGGTATGCTTTATGTTATTATTGTTGACGATGACAACAGTCACCTATGAGTAAGACAACAATAGGCAAAGGCTGCCAACCAATTGTTCTTTTAAAGTCATAGCAACAAAAGAAATAAGATTCATGTTAGGAATGTTGCAAGCACACCTAGTTCGGCCCCTCACTACAAAGTTAAGTTTAGCCTCTCTTTTCTCTCTCTATGTTACAACTGGGTCACGGGAAGTTTGGGTGAGGTGGGTGCTGCAGTGCCGAAGGCCCATTGGCAAAGTTTATTGCCAACTTGGATAGTTGGATGCCACTTTCTGTTCTCTGTGCAAATTGTAATTATATATATTGATGAAAATTTTGTATCGTAAAGTTACAACTATTTTGGTTGAAGATTGTTTGCTCTTGTATTTTTAGGCTAGCAATAGATTGACCAGAGAACCTATATGCTATATGAGTTTTATTTGTAAATATTTTGACAAAATGCATGTATGTCGCTATATGCATCATTTAGATGTTTCACATGAGAAGAGTCTAACTTAAGTAACACACAATTTTACCTAAGTTATAGGTGTTACTTGAAAACTGTGTCTTAAATTATTTATGTAGAATTTAATTTTGATATATTGATGGTGTAAATATTTTTATCAACTAATTAAAAATCAATAGAGATATAATTTTTAAAGTAAGATTGTTATGGATTGGGTTTAATATTGCAATCTCACCTAACTTAGTTACTGAGTCAACCCAAAATTATAAGTGTTGACTGAGGTCAACATCAAGTAAAAAAACTAACATATACTCATAAACAATGAACAACATCTCAATGAGTAGTAAAGTTGTCCTGTTGTTACATCAAAACAGGATATTATTACCCATAAGAAGTCTTGGGCCTCATACCAAGGAATCCAATTCATTTTTGACTCTTTTATGTACCACTTACGTCACTATAATAGGTAAGTATTTAATTTACATTATCACTATGGTGGGATTTTTATTTGGTGTCAAAGTGTCTTTTGCAAGTATTCTATCCATTTTTCATGGTATCTTAGTCACACCAAAGCATCAGACCTCAAATCTTAGCCTATCAAGCTCACCAAAGTCAACACCCTTTGAGAATCCAGTCCAACATCAATTGTCCATCTCGACATGCCAACAGTCCAATTTGAACATATTATCCGCGTCTATTTCGAACAAGTTTAATTTGTATACACTTTTAGTATAAAATATTTTTACATAGACATCTAATAAAATTTGATCAACCACTTTATCGCGCCATCTTATTCATTAATATGATATGACAATAAGGTAAATTTTTATTAGACGTCTGAATGAAAATATTTTACATTGATAATATATAAATTAAACTTTATAATTATTATAAAAGTTAATAATTTTAATTATATAATAATCTATAATTGAATTTTAATATAAAAAGCTTTACATTATCAATATATCTCAATTAAATTCACTATGTAGCTATAGAAGAAAATTTCACTTGTACAGAATGGTACTAAAGAGAGAAGGCAAGGCGAGAAATAGTATAAAGGGATTCACGTGATTTTCTTGTTTTGGGTATACAGATACTCGAAAAAAAATTTTAAAAAAAATGCATTTGCACATTTTGACTTGTATGTGTCCATTCACAATCTTGATTATAACGAACTTTTCTATAAATTTCAGACAGGGGGTAAGTTATTCTAATTCTTTTAATTCTATTCCAGTAATAAATAACTTATAATTAATATCTCAGATTCTTAAAAAATCTTGTTTTCTGTATACGAGTAAAAAGAAACTGATTTTAAAAATAGCTTAAACAAACTGGAGACTTTATCATTTGAAAAGGAAAGGAATAAGAAAAATGGTGTATTAAACAGAATGGTTGATCCTTTTAATGAAAATGGCATACATTTTTCTTTATCAAAATTAATCAAATAGGGTCCCATAAGCATAGCAAGAGACCGACCAAGGCTGGTTGGTTAGTGTGATTGTGTTAAATCAAGTGGGGACCTTTGCCATATAATTTTGGCTTCTTGTCCCCAAAGCAAAGCCTTTGGATTTTGGAACCATCTTCATCTTCATTCTCTCTTTCTCTCTCATTTCTCTTTTTCATCATTCCAAGTTTTGCTTCTCTTGCATCGAGATTTTACTCACTTTTTCACCCACCAAAAATCATACCAAATCAACAAAGTCGGCTTTCAAGGTGATCATGTTCCTATTATTGTAATTGTGTAATTATTTCCATATATTAACCACCAACTCTCCAACCTACTATATGTAGCAATGGCCAACATGAACAATTTTATGTTATCAGCAGCAAAATTAAGTTGGCTTCATTTTCCTGCTCAGTATGGCCTTCTTCTACATGTATGAACTTCGGTCTAACAAAAGCAAAATGTTGCATTGATAATAGGAGGGGAGGAAGAGTTGTAGTTAAGAATGGGGATTTGATTTATGCTTTTATTTAAAAAAAAAAATGACTTTACATTTTTTATGAATTTATTCAATGAATATTTATTCTAATCAATAAGATATATTTGATTTTTTATGGACAAAAACTGAAAATAATATTACATTTATTATAATCAATATAATAAAGCTTTCACCACTGTCTTATACAAAACATCTATTTTTATTTTTTTTTACTGGATCAAACCTAAAAATCACTACAAAATGGGTGTTGTATTGTACAAAGTGATAGTGGCAGCATTCAGTGATCTTCTTTGGGGCTGAACCTTTTTTTTTTTTCATCAATCCCCAAACTTTTTAGAGTTTATATATATATAAACACATCCTCTCCCTTTACTTTTTTTTTTTTTTTTCTGCTATAAACAGTGTTTCCAGATTAAAACAAGATACTATTCAAAGCCTATAAGCAGCTTCTGAACTTAAGCATATTTCAATTCTCTTTGAGGCTCTGAGTGAAACTTAACTGACAATGTAACTCAGGCACAGGATATACCCATCTGACGACAGGGCCACGAGGATAACTTTCTTTGGAACGTAAAAAGTCGTTGACACTTTCCTTTGTTACACTCCAAATATTTATATATACTATTTATATAAGAGAAAACACACACACACACATATATTAAAAATTAATTATATTTTTAGTTGTTTCTAATAAGATTCTCCGTAATATTTTTAAATACTTTTCAAAGTTTTTTATTTCTTATATTTATATTAAAGCTATTTTTTTATAAAATCAGTACTTATAGGTAATTTTAAACATTAATAATGCTTTTTATACATTACCTATTTCATTATGAATTTAGTAATTTTCTTGCAATTTTTTTCTGCAAAATTTGCTACGATTTTGGCAAAAATATTATTATTTCCTTAAATTCATTGAAAAACCCATAGAAAATTTTAATGCTTTTTTTTGCGTATTCCCATACAATTTTTTTGTATAAGAAAAACTTGATATGTCTTGCAAATTTTTCTACAAAAGTAATTTACAAATAAATTCTTTAATTTTTTTATTCAATAGCACAAGATGGTATAAAAGTCTTAAAAGAAGCTAAAAAAATGTTATTAATAAACTAGGAAAAAATATTTTAATATCATAAAAGGTAATTAATTAAAAAAATAATATCTGAATAGTATCATTAAATGCTTAAAATTGCTCATAAAAAAAGATATTATCAAAGCTATTACATTTTGATTTATACATCATAATCTTAATTATTTTGGTCCCTCCAAAACTTTTTGTCAAGCTCTGCCACTAGTAGTATTGTTGAAAATGAAATGATATAATTTGAGTGAGAGTTTATAATTAAAAAAATGTGGAACAAAAAGAAAATAGAAGGAAAACTAACTTAGAGGAAAGAATTGAATTCCTATTGGATCAAACTAGGAAAATTGTAAACATATTTTTCAGTTTAATCATTGTATTAAGGAAATTACATTTGTATATGTGTGTGTGTGTGTGTGTGTGTGTATGTATATATGTATATGCATATGTATATATCAGGAAGACAATGTAGTTATATTATTATTATTTTTTTAAAATTGCTTTTCTACATTGACTGTTGCCCAAACTAGTTTAGAAAACTACTTTTTACATCAGTTATGGTCAAAACTGATGTAGAAAGATATTTTTTTTACATCAATTCTAGAAACAATTGACAATCGATGTAAAAAGTCAATTTTTACATCAATTTTGGAATTAGTTTAGAAAGTGTTAACTTTCTATATCGTCTAATTATACATCTACTCACAAAACTAATGCAAAATATTAAAAACAGCCAATTAAAAGTTTTTTTTTTTGTACTAGTGTGTGATACATAATATTATCAAATAATTTTATTAGGAAAAAAAATAATGGGGATAATACATCTATAGGTCCCTAAACTTTTTGAATTTTTTTAAATAGGCCCTTAAACTAGAAAAATTTGTAATTGAGTTCATAATCTTTTTTAATTTTTGTAATCAAGTGCTTGGGATTAATGGTCCATTTACAAACCATTAACTTACACCCAGGGACCTAATTACAAAAATTTGAAAATATTAGGAACTAGTTAAAAAAAACTCAAAAATTATTTAATATGAAAATTTTGTGTTTTGAAACGTTTTTTTATTTTGAAATGTAAGGAATAATATTTTCTAAAATAATTACATATAAAAAAATTAAAAAAAGGAAAGTTATATCCCTTTTAAAAATTGGAGCTGTCAAAATTGGCCTAACTCGATGGCTTGGTGGACCAAGTTAGGTTGGGCTAGGCTCTTTATTTTGAAGCTCGAAAAGAACAGGGCCAATTTGGTCTAGCTCGATAGGCCAAATGAGTCAAGTTAACCAATAAAAATATTAGCTTGAAAGTTATCGAGCCTATTTAACTTGATTTTTTTTATTTTTTACTTATTAAATATATATAAATTTATGCAAAAAAAATAAAATGGGTTAATTTGGTTAAACCAAAAACTCCGTGGCCTATATGAAAATTAGCCAGGCCTAGCTTGTTTTTCAAATTTTGGCCTGTCGGGCCGGTCCAGGCCAAGCAACCCATTTTGACAACTTTACTAAAAACATAACTCTATCCTTGAATGCTAGTTAATATTTCCTACATAATTTGTTATATATATATATATGCGTTATTGTATAGGGTGACTAAGTGGTTCGTTTAAATTCTAGAACAAAGAGAAACCCTAAAAGCATATTTATAGGGTGCTTAGGGCATATCTCCCATTACTAAGTTTTATTTATGGATAATACACTATAGGTCTCCAAACTTTTGGGTTTTTTTTAAATAAGTCCCTAAACTATAAAATTTGTAATTGAGTCCTTAATATTTTCCAATTTTTGTAATTAGGTCCCTAGGGTCAGGAGGGAATAAAGAATATTTTGTCAAAGTTAATGATTTGTAAACACTAAATAGACTATTAACCTCAAGAACTTGATTATAAAAATTGGAAAATATTACGGACTCAATTATAAATTTTTATAGTTTAAGAACCTATTTAAAAAACTCAAAAAGTTCAATTTTCATTAATGTAATGTTATTAGCACATTGTAATGTTAATATAATATATTATATTATTAATGTAAACTTGAAATGTTTATATTAATAGTTTAATTTTCATTAAATAAGTTTATACTATCCAACTCATTAGGGTCAACCTAGTGGTGGGATAATATGTATAAGGTCCTAAATTTTAACTTTGTTGCTGTCATTGTAAAACAAAATAAAAAAAGTCTATACTATCCTTTTTTCGATTGTAAAGTTTATTTTGCATATCATTTGGGTTTAGTGAAAGGAAGAAAAATAAGAAAGGTTTAAATGTTAATAACCTAATAGGTTGTCATTTGCTCTATAATGTCATTTGGTCTTCAATGTACAAATGTCTGCATTTGAGCAATTTTATATCTTGTTAAGATTAGGTTTTGGTCATTGTTGTCTTCAAAGTTAATTAGAGAAAATTTTCATTTTCCAATGATGTAATAATCATCTTCATTGTACGAAGACATATATATGTTTAAATTGTATAATGTATAAATTTTTAAAACACGAGTTAGAAAACCTATTATACTTTTAATAAAAAATTTATATTTGCTAATTAAAACTATATTAATAGATATATATACCCAATGTTTAATCATTATTGCATGACATTTTTTAGTATAATTCCAAATCAAAATAAATTAATATTTAATAAATTAAATCACTTATTCTTAAATTTCTTTCATTTTTCTACCAACATGTGTTAGTCCAAGTAGTAGGGGCTTAAATCTCTCAAGCATGTAGTCCTAGTTCAATCTTGAAATTCATATGTATGGAAAAATATCATTGAAAGGGTTTTCTCCTTTAATACTTGACCATATTTTTGAAGAGATTAGTCTATCACTTATTAATAGGAGGTGGCCTAAAGGTAGTCAGTCCACATTCAGATTAGGTGTTTCTTCAAGTGAATTATTACTCTAGTAACAGTGGAGCACAATGGAAGTGGTGGTAACATTTGTAAAGACTCTAATGGTCTAGTCAAGGAAAAGTTTGGACAGAGTAACAATATGAAAGATAAAAGATATTTGTGTGAGAAGGGAAGTCTTGGTATTTATTGGTGAGAGTGGTTGACCTTAAGGCATGTGATAATTACCAATTTTAGAAGGTTGCAGCTACCAATCGCATCTTGGCATGAAATGCAAAGAACTATAGGATGTCTACTGCATCAATCATGATTAATGGTCATGGTTGATTATTTAGTCTTCTTACAATAATTGGTGTGATGAGTAGAATGCATGGAATATTTTGACGAGACATTATATTTTAAATGTGATTAGAATGTCTTCGTAATGTGCATTCGCATGAGGTTTTATAGGTGGTTTAAGGCTTAAACGTAGGACGTTGACCTCAATTGAGAGTATTCCATGCCCTAGTATCCCTAGTCCCAAGGGGTGTTTGTCAAGATGGTGTGGTCATCATGTCGACCTAAGTGGATGTTGCATCATAGATTTTGTGGGGTTGGAGGTTAAGCCCATAAGATTGGGCCTACATGAAGGTTCAATTCGAAGCACTTTTAGAACAAACCAAAAGTTCAATTTTTTCACAAGGTAGAAAATAAAGAACAAAAAAAATAGGAGGTGTTTTGGTTTGATAAAATATTTTATTCTTATTTTTAATTACAAAAATACCAATTTTATACTTTATTTTTTGTTTTAAAAAAATTGTATAAAGAATAATGGAAAATAATAAAAATTTACTTTCACTATTTGCTATAAATCTTTAAAAATATAAATAAAATAAAATAAATAACATTTTGTAATAAAATTAAAAATAATTTTTTTCTTAAACCAAATGGTTCTTACTTTTTTTTAATCTTTATTTAAAAAAAACTAAAAACAAATCAATAGACTGTTTTCTTAATCATGATAAATCACTAGTGGTGATACATGATTTAAATAATAGAAAATGTAATATTTTAAAATTACAGGCTAAAAAGGTAAAATGGATAAACAACTGTCAACTAATATAAATGAAAAACACAATACATAGAATACCCAATCGGGGAGGGGAAAAAATCTCATATGGATATGATCTATATTTATTTTATAGAGAGGCGAGGAGTTTTAAGTATGAGTGTGTGATTAAACACTGGATCATTGATTAGGCTCATAATTGACTTAAAGAATCGAAGTTTATAAAGACATCTTAAAGTCTCACTGAAGAGTCAAAGATAAAAGATCCAATTATGGTAGTTAAAAATTATATTTATTTTGTAGAGTCAACAATGTAGATCTACTAGGTGCAACGGGAACCAATAACGTTTATGTGAGATCTATTGCACAAAACATATTTATCTAAACATCGAATCACAAAGTAGTTATGAATTGAGCCTATACAACAATTCTTTTCCCCGGCGAGTTCTCCACAGCCAACAATCGTGGCAACATCGTAGAGACATATGGTAGCTCACCTAACAAATCAAAAAATTTGGTCATGTCTGGCTTCAGAAAAGCAAAGAAAGATGCATTGAACTTTGCTTATTTACGGGGTAAGGAAACTAGAAATAAAATTTTAACCCTTTGTATAATCAGTCTGGCTATTATATAATTTTAAAACCAAATTACTTATAAAAATATTAAAACCAAGTTAATTTGTTGGATTAAATCCTCAACTGTTATAATCTTTCTTAGGTTGCGTTTGGTGAACACCCTTGGAATATAAAATTGAAACCGGGCCTTTCAAGATCTCATATTTTGAGTAGTTTGGATTTGTTAACTCAATGAATAACTGAAGTGGCTACTTCTTAATTATGATCTCTGCTTGATTTTGAGAAAGACCATATGTCATGACCATACCCAAAAAGCATGGAACATTGTTGGCCATTGCAATGACCATTGATGATCACCTATTGTCGTTTATAGCTAGATCTATAAAAGGTTTGCCCAAGCAACGTCGTTTCCAACAGTTCTTGTTTATCATTAGTGCTGGTTATCAATTTGAGGCTTAAATATGTTCACACTATTTGCAAGTATGAAGGTTTTTATTTTAAGTTCCTATATTTTTCTTTTTGCTTTCGATTGTTGTAATGTTTATTGTCATCTGTTTTTGTCCCTAGAAATCTGCCATTAGAAAAAACATAAATGGTTTTTGTTTTACGTCTTTATAAAACATAATATTTTTTTATTTTTAGTCCCTAAAAATATAATAATTTTAATGGCCATGTAAGTATATGTCAACTTGCCATCATGCCGAATGTTAAAACAAGTAACAATAAACACTGTAATGATCAAAAATAAAAAATTACAGAAATTAAAAACAAAAGCTGCTATTTTACAAGGACGTAAAACATACTTAACCTTTAATTTAATTTCTCTATAGTGTTAAAGATCTTACATTAATCATTTTTTTAACTACAAGTATCATTCATAAGTGACAATCATGTTTAAGTCAAAAATAAATATAACACGGTGAAGTTAACTTTTTATATAAAAAAGAATTATATATATAAAAATTTGAATTAAGACTTCACCAAAAATAAGATACATTTCACATGTGAATCAACCAATTCTGATCATTTCATTTCTTTGAATGTAATCAGTTTACTGACTTATTTTTCCTTGTATGTTGTTTTATGAAGGAATTATTATTCTTTATTTTTAATTTTTTCCCCATAAAATTCACATCATATTATCCTAAATAATCTATAATTAAAAGAAAGTTTCTGGTCATGGATTTTCAGTAATTTTAGTTGAATCTGCCTCTCCTTCCCCATCAGTCGTCGTCCTGCCAACAAGTTCCATCCCCGGAAGTACAAATTATTTCCATGACTTATTCATTTGGAAAATATCTTTCTCTAAAGAGACATGTAAATAAATAGCATTTTGCAATTCACCACCTTTTGAAAAGAAATAATAAATTGAAGTGTTCCAAAATTTTGAAGCCTAGCAGGCTAGCACCCTAACTGGCACATAAGCTTTGCCAATTCAATTAATAAATAAGTGGCAAGGCATGTAAATTTGCTGCAGATTATTTTCAGATAAATAATTCTTTACTTATTAATTGTACTTTATTTATGAACAAAAATTTTAATTCAAACAAACATTTAAAATAACTTTGTCATCACGTACGATTCTAACCTTGCATGTAAATTCTTGTTTAAAGACATTTGAAAATCTACAGTAAGTTACACGTGTAGTTACTGGTTTCATAAAAATTTATCTATATATTTGTTGCCTAGATAGACAATAAATAGCTTTTTCGGTTATTAAAGTGCTCATCAAATTAACTAGATAAATGCATCATACCCACATCATACTGTCTCACTGAAGATTTAATAGGAACAAATTGATAGCTATATGGTTAGATAGTTATTCAAACCTAAGGATAAGAAACAAAATGTCCTGGGATATATACTTTATTAATTAGTTTATATCCTTTTCGTCACAGAGAGAGAGAATTGAGTTGGAATTTGGCATATATGAAGCACAAATATAACAGAGTTGGATAATCATATGCATTTTCTTTAAGAAAATAAAAAATTAAATATACTTTTATTCCTTAAAAATATAATGATTTTTTATTTTAATTTATAAAAATTATTATTTTTAGTCTTTTTATTTAATAAAAATAATATAATTTTAGTCTTTCTTTAGGTATTAAAAGAAAACTATTTTTGTAATTTTTAGAAATTAAACATAAATAAAAATTTCAAAAAGCAATCCTATTTGAGGCATGATTGGAGATTAATTGTGACAACCTTTCACAACAAGGATTCAAATCTTTTTTTATATTTTACTCTTTCATAACATGGCTCGTGTTTAAGACCTAATATTTATCCTCCCTCTAATTTGATTTAAGTTATTTTTATCTTCAGAAAAAAAGAGTCATGTTGTATTTTACTTTTTCATAACATGGTTTGTGTTTTTTTAAAAGATAAAAATAGCTTAAATCAAATTAGAGGGAGAATAAATATCAGGTCTTAAATTTGATTCCTTCCTTAACAAAAAAATAAGACTTATTTTAACATAATTTTTTTGATGGTGTCAAGTTGAAGTCCTAAAAATATAATTATATTAAAACACGGTTGAAAAAACTTTATCGTCTTTAATAATTTACCCAACTCAAGTACGAATAGGATGAGTCAAATATAAATATATATATATATATATATATGTGTGTGTGTGTGTGTGTGTGTGTGTGTGTGTATTTTTATAAAAATACAACTTTAATAATAATTTATAGATGTCAACTTTTTTTTATAATACTGTCATTTAGTCTTGTCTCATGTGAGATAGGGAAATTGACACTAAATATCAAATTTAATAAAATAAAGCTTTAAAAAATTATATAAAAATATTAAATTGTATTAATTTAATTGTTATATTAAAAAATTCCATGAAATAAATTATGTTTATAAAAATTTATATAATTTAAAATTAATTGATATTTTATCATAATGCTTTTTTAACATGTAAATGCTATTTAAGATAAGTAAATTTTTATTATTAGATTAAATATTTATAAATATTTGAATTATCTAAAATTTAATATACGTGATCATTACAATAATATCTCAATAGTAGTTGAATTAACAAAATTTAACAATTATAAAGAGTTATTAAATATGTTATTTTATTAAGTATAACACCTTATATCAATTAATATTGTCGCATTTTGTGTGTGTGTCTAAATTTCATGACAAATGAGCTAATTTCAAACAAACACAAATTAAAATTTAACAAGGTGTAGTTAAACTAACATTTATTATTTGGCGTTGTCTAACTTACTTCAAGCAAAAATGGAGTTAAACAACTCTATCAAAGATTATTTGTGCAATTTTTTATGTTATACCAACCATCTTTAAGTACATAAAGAATTACACTAATTACCTTTGATGGGGTTGTTTAACTCCATTTTTATGGGTTAAGATCCTCTCAATTTCTCTTTCTCTCTATTTCTTCCATTATTATGATTTTGGAAAAATAAATGAAATGGAAATATGTCATAGATAATGGAAAGTATTATTTATTTTTCCAAAATCATGGTAATGGAAGAAATGGAAAGAAAAAAAATGTAGATAATCTTTTTCTATTTTTATTTGAGATAAGTTACATAACCTCTTTATTATTTGTATATAATTATATGATTAAAATTAACTTCTCTTTTTCCCATATTTTTTTAAAATACGATTAAAATCTCCAATAAATAATATTTTTAAGGTAAATGAAATGTATATAATCAATGATAGTGGTGTGGTGCCCATTTCCCTCCCCAACCTTAAGAACGGAGGATATGGCTGACTATACAGCATTTATTTAGCTAAGAAAAAGAAAAAATGTTTTAGCTTTATGTCCATATCAAAGTTATAAATATTATTTCTCTTTCAGAATGATAAATATAAAATAAAGAAAAATATATATTTTTAAATTATGTAAATTCTTACAGACCATCATCATCTTATATTTAATATGACCGGACATGTCATCTATCCTTAAATGGACATTTTATTTTCGGTGATGTCATTAGTATTCAATAGTTTATATCGTATTGTTTTTATTTTGTCCCATCTAAATAAATATTAAAGAAATTTAAAATTAATGTCCTTTTGCTAACCATTTCTTGAACGTGCATTTTAATAATGTTCTCGTTGGTAATTAAAATTTTTCACTTTATATTAACAAAAAATATCACTAAAAGTGTGATCAACTGATGCTAGATTATTTTAGCTTAATTAACAGTCACGAATAAGGATGGCAAAAAGTTTATACTTGCAGATATTAGTGGGTAAAGCCATCTATATATTAAAAATAAATAATTAAATAGATACTCATTTATTAATAGGACGAGAATAGATAGTAAGGTACCAGTACTTGTCGGACCCACACTTTGGGATTATTTAAATATTTTTAATTATATATAAAGTAAATTATTTTAATTTATTTTTATTATAAATATATATTTTAAAATTATTTATTTTTAATATAAATATATGATACAAATTTTTTTTTAATATAAATATATGTTTCAAAAATATTTATTTTTAGTTTTATTTTATTTTTATTTTTTGTTTAAAATTTTATATTTTAACAAACATTCACTGATACCCATGGATATTGTAGATATATATATAAAATCCGTAAATACCCGCTTAACAGATATTTGTGTAAGTACGAGTGAATATGGGAGGACTACTATTTATACCTGCCCCAACCATTGTCATTCTTAGTCTCAAATTTGAGTTCTGAGTATGCAGTTGCATTAAATACATGAAAGAATAACTTTATTACCTATAATGGTTTTATCCAACTCAAGTAGGATTGTTTTCCATAAAGGATACATGTAGTCTCAAAAAAAAAAAAATCCTTGCTTTTTTTTATCAAAAACAATTCCACACTTTGCTATTTGAATTTGTAAAACAGTAAAATATTAGAAATTTTTTAATATTTTAAAAATATTTTTGTTATTCAGTTAAATTTGATTTTGGTCTCGTTTAGAAAGTTGAGTTGAAGTTAGTTTATGTGATTAGCATAATCGATATTTCAGTTAACAATAAAAAAGAAGTATCAAATAGAATGTTGTTATTAATATTTCTCTTATAAAATATATTCATGTGTGTGTTACATTATTTATTATTTATTTTAAAATTAATTTAATTATCTTTTTTTATGTTTAAAAGTGGTAGAACATATTAATAAATATTTAAAATAAATTTAAACATAATACTTTTAAAATAAATTTATTTTTAAATAATACATTAATAATAATAATAATAATGTTAAAAATATAGTACTAATATTTTTGTTGAAAGAAAAAAGGGAAAAGTTGGTAAAGCAATTGAAGCAACTCGCTAGCTAAAGGTTGCTTTGAAATAATAATAATAATATATATATATATATATAAAGTGATGGGGTTGGTTTGATAAGTGTTTCTCCGAGTAAGTTCATCATCAAGTGATCTTCAAAAAAAAATGTTCTTTATAAGGTGACATATATGGAAGAGATGGGTTCATTTTCATCTCCAAAGACACAGAATTTTTTTAACCGGTTATTTTGAGTTCAAAACTCCAAGTCCAAACTAAGGAACAGAATGTTCTAATTGTTAAGTGAGTGAAGTGTCATGCAAATTAAGTGCAATGCTTAGATTGAAGTTGGAGAGGATTTCATAGCATGGCTTTGCTTTGGTAATTCCATGGACAAATCTTATTCATCACCTACACTTGCCATAGAATCTGCAATTGGCTTCACTCAACCACAACATTACATTCTCCTTGGTTCCATCCTTCAATTTTCTCTCACGCCATCTGATATTCCCTCACACTGCAAACTCCCGTAAAAGCCGTGGCCTCTTTTCTCTTTTTAATATTTCTTTCATTTTTATGTTTTTTCCCTAAAAATAATACTGTTTGATTTAAAAGAAATAAAAAAAGAGGAGGAGCTTTAATTAATAAAAAGGGAGGAAAAATAAAATCTTTAATATTTAAAAAGGACGAAGTCTATTACAGACCAGTATGATAGGTGGTTCATGATGAACCAAATTTTCTTTTAATTTAAATCATTATATCTCATAATTTCATGAGATGTAATGGTGTACCTTCTTTACTAAATTTTCCTTTCTTTTCCCTCTTTCTCTCCTCCTCAGCCTATTGCCATGGCTTTCCCTTGCCCCTTCACCGACCTCCAACCCCCCTCTCGCCTTTGTGGTCCAAGATAGAGGGAGCGATGTCGAGTCAAAGAACTCGACTCAACAACGATCCAAGCAAAACCGAAAATCCACCATGGTGAAGATGAGCTTCGTGGTGTCAATGCCACCACACATTGAACCCAAACCTATAAGCAATTAAAATTATTTAGCATATTGCCCCTTTGCACAAGAGTTAACAGCTTGCATGTATTTTGCATATTGGTTATTATGGTAAAAAGTAAGTTAGTAATTGATGATGAGCTTTTCCCAATCAATGGACAAGCAATTTCCTCTTTACTTCCAAAACAGTGTAGGCTTATTGGTCGATATAACAATTGAGCTTTGTAAATCTTTTGTTCTAGTTATATGTATCTATTGTTGCTTGAGAGCCTGTTGAAGCCATTGGAGAGGAGGAGTGTGGCACAATAAAAAGGGAGATAAAGTGAGTGAGATGGAGGGAAAACGAGAAAGTGAGTGGGAAAAATGGTGAATGAGTGTCAAAAGGTGGCAACAGTGGCATCACCAATGACGAATGATGGTAGATTTGAGAGGTTGAGGAAGAAGGGGATGTGGTAGCGCCATTGTATGTAGTCTCAGCGCGATAGTGGGTGAGATAGAGACCTGGATAGATGAGCGGGTTTCAGCTTTTGCCACCAAAGGAGGCAAAAGTTAATGGAAAAGGGTTTAGGCTAAAATGTACAATTTAGATTAGTCTAATGGATATTAATCATGGTGCATGGTGGACCACTTACGACGATGGTCCACCCTAGAATTAGACTTGAAAAAAAGGGAAAAGTTGAAGGGAAGAGATTTATTTGTCCTGTTTTTCTTACCAAACTTCTCAATCGAATAAATAATTTTATCACACTTTTTCTTATTTCTTTCTCTTTTATTCCTCTTATTAAAGTAATGATACATATGTAGGGTGTTCACATCCAATACAATGCAAAAAAAAGCCCGCAAACAAATGAAAAAACAAAAATCAAAATTCTTTGGATTTTTTTCCCCATATTTTTGCATAACCGATCGATTCGGATTTGTTTTCGGTTGGTGCTCGCAAAATTGAACCGATCCAAATTGAACCAATATTTTCTAGTACATATACGTTATTATGCGTTTTATATACAACTTCTATATGTTTTATTATACTTATTAGTATTTCATTGATATTTTTATTATTTTTTTTCATGTATCCAACTAACGTAACAAAACTATATATACTTCATTTTCTCGGCTTCTATTTTGAATATATATGTTCCTACCTCCTTAAGAAAAAGAAACCATGTTGTGGGATAATGAATTGATTGATTGCCATATTTTTTATGTTTATTTTAAAAATAATGTTCAATGTTTGGAGAGCAACAAGAAATTAAAATGTCAGTAAGGATGTGTTAGTAAAAATTGAATTATCCAATCCAATCAAAACCACATTTTATCGAATGAGATTGAATTGGATTTTTTTTAAAAAGTAATCCAACTCGAACTGAACCACAAGTTGTTTTAATCTTTGAATCGGATACCTTTTTGGTTCAAAAGCAATCAAAATTGATTTACAAACACACTTACCTAATTGATACATTTTATTTCTTTTTCCTTTTCTTTTTCTTTTGTCAAATTATATTACCTATCCTATTTATATTTCTCTCTTTTATCTCTGTATCTCTCTAACTATTTAGTAGGCTAGTAACACATAGGTGTCCATATATTATTTTCTGTTTTTACACCATATTAAACTGTCGTGTAATAGTTTGATATTTTTATAATGACTAAAACATAACATGCATTTCTCAAAAACTAATGACTAAAATATGTTTTTGGTTTATGAAAATATTAGTATTTTTTGTTTTAGTCCGTTTTAATAATATTAGGAACTAAAAGTGAATAAAATTTTAATAAGACTAAAACAAAAAATAGTAATATTTTCAAGAATTAAAATCATACTTAAGTCAAAACTAATTTATACTACTACTATATTTTTAAATTATCTAATTTAAAATGACTTCAAAAATATCAAAGGATCACGGGATAAATTAATATCTCCAAAAATATAATTTGCTCCTGTCTGAATTTTTAAAGAACTGATTGGGCAGGATTTCCTTTTAAGTTCTTATGTGATTATAGTTGATAAAATCACAAAATATTTTTTTAGAAATATAAATGCTTTCATATAAAAAATTATTACATAATGAATTTAATTAAAATATACTGATAATATAGATTTTTTTTTATATTGTCAACCAACAGATTATCATTTATGGTAAATTTATTGATTTTCATGATAGTTAAAGATTAATAACATATTTTTCAAGAGAATTTTTCTAACACATCTAATTAATTGAAATTCATGAACAGTCTTGTTGCTTTGAAAATATGACTACCAAATAAGAAAGAAGACCCAATATATTTAGTGAAATTTGCATAAATTTCATCTAATTATACAATACATTTTTGTATGTAATTCGTTTTCCTTTTACAGAAAAACCAAAACCCAACTGAAGGACCTTTTTGCCATTCTCTCAGTCATTACAACCTTAACCAAACATTAATGTTCAATAACCCGCCTTGCCCCCCATCAAATTACCAAACCATCCTTCTCACCTACGTGCCTCTTTCCCAAACATAAAAAACAAAGAACAAAATAAATCATTAAACCTTCATAATTAATTAACAATTAACAGTTTTTAATTAATTAAAAAAACAGGAGTTGTGTCATTTCTTTTCAGGAGGGTTTCTGCTTTCCCTCATTTAATTTAATATTCCCACATAAAGCTTTTATTTTCAATTTTTTTTTTTTTTTTTTTGCTTCTTCATTCTTTCTTCTTCTTTTGACTAGTTGTACTTTTACAGGCTCCGATACTCTCTCTCTCTGAACTCTTTCTCTCTCCTCTGTCCCCCCTCCCTCCCCCGCTTCGGCGACGCCATCGCAACCCGCATTTCTCGCCGGAAATTCTCCTCCGGCGCCGAGAAACACCCTCTTCAAACCTTCCAAACGAACCGGGTCGCTCGAACCGGGTTTATTTAGTTTCCTTCACCCGGTCCAAGTCGCTGCATGAGTTGAAAAGGCTGCGTCTTTGACTTGGAATTGTGAATGGGGTTTTGGGTTCTGTGATCCGCGAAGGCTTTTTGGCATTTTGAGTGAGAATAAGAAGTGGGTTTTGGTTTTCAGAGAGAGAGAGAGAGAGAGAGAGAGGCTGAGGCTGAGGTTGAGGTTTATGATGTACGGAACTTTGTGCAGCGATCGCAGAGGGTGGTGGCGTTTCGGTGAATCTCTCACATGGAATGGCAGATCTTGTTAGCTACAGGAATGCCGACCGTGACATCGACCAGGTTGGTTACTTGTTTAATCTGGAAGTTTTGATTTTTGAGTTAAATTTTGATGTTTGTTTTAAGTTTTTGGTCGGATTTGGGAACCTGGTTTTTTTGGTTGAAGGTGTTTTTTTTGAGGGGGAATGTGATGACTATGATCAGGTGCTTGTGTGTGTGTGTGTGTGTGTGTTTGTTTGTTGGAAGTGATTGGGAAATTTGAGGGACGTGAGGGTATGGGAGTGAAGACATGATGAGTGAATTTATGTATGGAGGCTATTTTGTTATGGGGGTGCTGGAATTAGGATGAGATTTTGATTAGGAATTTAGTCGTCTTGTTGTTGTTGTTGTTGTGAATTGGGGTTTGTGATCCTTTTGAAGAGGTCAGATGGGGTTTGGTTGATTAGTGAGTTGTGAGTTGTTGCTTTATCAACTGCCTTGGAATGGGGTATCTTTGAAAGGAAAGATATGGCGTGCTTGTGTGTGTTTGAATGGAATGGACCGATCGAACGTGACGTATTGTGGCTGACTTGGTTTAAATTGTTAGCACTACTAGGAGGTAAGTTCTAATAGGGTAGGTGTTTTAATGATTAAATTTTGATTCAGCACCTTATAAAAATGTCTTGGATTGTTTCATCCGGGATATCGAAGCCTGCATCAATGTTGTTCTATTGGCTGTAGTAACTAAATGGAAGATGGGAAAATGAGCGTTTGTCTAGTGAAGTTGAGCATGCAATTAATGTTGATTGCTTAGACAATGAAAATTGTGTTCCCAGAAATATCTGTGGTGTGTACAGTATTTTTGAACCATCAATCTTGGTCAAAATATTTAGAAGGAACAGAGAGATGCTTCTCAAAGAAACTGAATGTTGTAAAACACTGCTGGATTTCTTATGAAACTTTAACATTTGTACTATAAGATGGCTTAGGTCATTGTTATTTCTCATTTCTCCACACCTGCTGTATTTCTTATGTAAATAATTGTTTGTCTGTTTATCTTTCTTGCAGTTTACCATGTTACTTTTTCGTTCTGCAGGCATTGATTGCTTTGAAAAAGGGTGCTCAACTGCTTAAATATGGTCGTAAGGGAAAGCCTAAGTTTTGTCCGTTTAGACTTTCCATTGTAAGTTAAATGAAATCCTTTTCAGGAAAGTGTTAGGAGATTCTCTATATTTCTTGCTTCATTAATTTTCTGGTTGGACTGTACCTCAACTGTTTATATGCTCAATTCAAATTACTCTATGAAAGGTAGGTGCTTTGGCATGTTGACTGATGTTATATGAAAAATATGGTATCGAAAGACTGTTAATTTGAACTTTTAATACTTTTGGTGCTAACTAATAGTGATTTTGTAGCTTTAATGTTGGGCACTTATGTTTCTTAGTATGATGTATGCTATTGCAGTCCTATTCATGATTGTTAATAAGAATGCTTATTTTCTGTTGCTTCCTTGGTTTTAGACTATAAACTTAACAGTCGTGTATATAGTAGGCTTGGATTTTGACACTTGTTTGACCAATTTCTAATTGTACTCATTTGAATATCTGAAAACCACAGGATGAATTGTCTTTAATCTGGATATCAAGTAGTGGAGAAAGAAATCTGAAGCTATCTTCTGTCTCAAGAATTATTCCTGGACAAAGAACTGTGAGATTTTTACGCTGCTGTTTTGTATCATACTAATGCCTTAGCATTCTTTTTGATTAACTAAGTGATTTCAAAAAAACTGATATATAAACTGTTTCTTCTCTTTTATGTGTTTAATTTGCCTTGTCTTCTGTCAGGCTGTTTTCCAACGATATCTACGTCCTGACAAGGACTATCTATCTTTTTCACTTATTTATAACAACGGGAAGCGATCCCTTGATTTGGTTGGTGATGAATTCTGAAATTCCCAACTACACTATTATTTTGTTTCTATTTTCTGCATTTTCATTATTATATAATGTTTTGTGTTGTGTTTCAGATTTGCAAGGATAAAGTTGAGGCAGAAGTGTGGATTGCTGGTCTCAAGGTGCTGATATCGTCCGGTCAAGGTGGGCGTTCCAAAATTGATGGATGGAGTGATGGAGGCCTATATCTTGACGTAAAAGCACCTTCTTGTTGTCTTTGTAATTGTCATTTTACTTGTGTTATGTTTCTTGTACTATGATGTATAGACTGAGAAAGATCATCATAGATCTTACTCTTCATCCAGTAGTGGTGTGTTTCATCATTTTCATTGAAATAAATGTTTTGGATGAATCATGATAGGGAGAACTCATTGGTTTTCTGCTTCATTCGAAGAGTAATAATTGTTTTTTCTGAGGAAAGCTAATCTTTATTTTATGGATTAGCTCTTATCCTGGAAGGATTTATTCTGCAGTTTTCTGAAACAAAATGCCACTCACCCTTGCTCTTCTTTGGACACTATTTTGGATTTAGTATTAGTTGGTTGTGGTATTTCCCAACTTTAATTTTACTATGGTGATGTCATTTATTTGGAAATTGTGGACTGAAATATAATAAGTTCTCCAAAATTTCTCTATTTCTCCTTATGATTTGCTATTGTGCTGCATAATAGCTTCAATAATAAAATATATCGACAGTTGCATATAATTCTTTCTGGCTCAATTACTTTCAGGACAGTAGAGACTTGACATCAAATAGTCCTAGTGAAAGTTCAGTTAGTGCTTCACGAGACATCAGTTCTCCTGACGTTTCTGTTAGTCTGGCAAATACTTCTCCACAATCCTTTCACTCTGAGAATACCTTAAATTTTGAAAGGTCATATGCACCATCAAACCCATCAAATATGCAAGTAAAAGGATCTAGTTCAGATGTTTTTCGTGTTAGTGTCTCAAGTGCCCCTAGCACATCCAGTCATGGGTCTGCACCAGATGATTATGATGCTCTTGGGGATGTATACATATGGGGGGAGGTTATCTGTGAGAATGTTGTGAAAGTTGGTGCTGAGAAAAATGCTAGTTATTTTAGCCCAAGGACTGATATTCTCCTCCCCAGGCCACTAGAGTCCAATGTCGTTTTAGATGTGCTTCAAATAGCATGCGGTGTTAAACACGCTGCTCTAGTCACAAGGCAAGGTGAACTTTTTACATGGGGTGAAGAATCTGGAGGACGCCTTGGCCATGGTGTTGGGAAGAATGTGGTTCAACCTCGTCTAGTTGAAGCAATGGCTTCTACAACTGTTGATTTTGTTGCCTGTGGGGAGTTCCATACATGTGCTGTTACAATGGCGGGGGAACTATATACATGGGGTGATGGTACTCATAATGCTGGGCTTCTTGGTCATGGCACTGATGTTAGTCATTGGATACCAAAGAGAGTTGCAGGTCCACTAGAGGGGCTTCAAGTTGCTTTAGTCACTTGTGGTCCATGGCACACAGCCTTGATAACTTCAACCGGGCAGCTCTTTACATTTGGTGATGGAACATTTGGTGTTCTGGGCCATGGAGATAGGGAAAATGTCTCATATCCTAGAGAAGTAGAATCCTTATCTGGGTTGAGGACAATCGCTGTTGCATGTGGAGTGTGGCATACTGCAGCTGTCGTAGATGTTATTGTGACACAATCAAGTGCTAGTGTATCATCAGGTAAATTATTTACTTGGGGTGATGGAGATAAAAATCGCCTTGGACATGGAGACAAGGACGCCCGACTCGAACCAACTTGTGTACCGTCACTTATTGATTACAATTTTCATAGAATTGCTTGCGGTCACAGTTTGACAGTAGGCCTGACAACATCTGGACATGTTTTTACAATGGGAAGCACTGTTTATGGTCAGCTTGGGAATCCCCAGACTGATGGAAAGTTGCCGTGTTTGGTTGAAGACAAGCTTGCAGGAGAATCTGTTGAAGAAATTGTGTGTGGGGCTTATCATGTTGCTGTTTTAACATCCAAAAATGAGGTTTACACTTGGGGGAAGGGTGCAAATGGGAGATTGGGTCATGGTGATGTTGAAGATCGAAAAACACCAACTTTGGTTGAAGCCTTGAAAGATAGACATGTGAAATATATTGCATGTGGTTCAAACTACTCTGCCGCCATATGCCTTCATAAGTGGGTATCTGGGGCTGAGCAGTCTCAGTGCTCTGCTTGTAGACAGGCATTTGGGTTCACTAGAAAGAGGCACAACTGTTATAATTGTGGGCTTGTGCACTGCCATTCATGTAGTTCTAGGAAGGCATTAAGAGCTGCCCTGGCTCCTAATCCTGGGAAGCCATATCGTGTATGTGACTCTTGTTTCGTAAAATTGAACAAGGTTGCAGAATCGGGCAGTAATAACCGGAGGAATGCTATGCCTCGTTTGTCGGGTGAAAACAAGGACAGATTGGAGAAGTCTGAGATAAGATTGTCCAAGTCAGTAGTCCCTTCTAATATGGATTTGATAAAGCAGCTAGATAGTAAGGCAGCCAAACAGGGGAAGAAGGCTGATACATTCTCTCTAGTTCGCACCACACAAGCACCGTCTTTGCTACAGCTCAAAGATGTTGTCTTGTCTACTGCTATTGATTTGAAGCGGACAGCTCCAAGACCTGTTCTGACACCATCTGGAGTGAGTTCCAGGTCTGTGTCCCCTTTCTCTAGAAGACCAAGCCCACCTCGATCAGCTACACCTATTCCAACTACATCGGGACTTTCCTTCTCAAAAAGTATTGCTGATAGTTTGAAGAAAACTAATGAACTTTTGAATCAAGAAGTGTTGAAGTTACGTGCTCAGGTATATTATTCTTCCCCATTTCTCTTATGTAATCAAGTAGCAGAAGTTGGCTGCTTTGATAGCATAGCTTTCCTCTTTTAAATTCTGTCCCTGCTATAGGTTTGAGTCTGGCAAATTTACCATGTAAAACATGAGCATTATTATGCTAGGAAAGTTAATTTGATGTCTTTATGCTTGTATATCTTTACTTGTTACAGCATCAAGAGAAATCTAACATAATTTTTGTTAGGTTGAGACCCTGAGACAGAGATGTGAACTGCAAGAATTAGAGCTTCAAAGGTCCTCAAAAAAGACTCAGGAAGCTATGGCACTGGCTGCTGAGGAATCTGCCAAATCTAAGGCAGCAAAAGAAGTTATAAAGTCACTTACAGCACAGGTTAAATTTTTGGTTAATTTACTTTTCTTGGAGCCAGATGTTTTTTGTAAGTTTACTTTCAGTTTCATGTGCCTGTGGTGATTTATGTTTGTAGCTTTATGTAATGCAGTGTTATATTTTATTTTTTCTTGTTTTCATTTGAATAAAATGAACTTAGATTGGAATCTGATTCATAAAAAAATTCTAATGGTAACAAGATATCTAGAATTGGTTTTTAAGCAACATGATCTTATTGTGTGGAATTAGGTTAAATGAGTGTCTTATTCTCCCTTCTCTTTCCGTTAGTTGTTTCATTTTCAGTTTTGTTCTGATTTTTGGTTTCTTTATTGTATTATACATTACATTATTTCATTTGGTGGGAGGAGGGACTAGGGAGTAACATGCATGCTCAGGTCTGAGTCATGCTGAATACTGTTTCCCCTTGTCTTCTTTAAAGTAAAAAAAAAAAATTCCTACATTTCCATTCCTTCTTCCTCGTATAGTATTACTGTTCTACACTTATGCTTATCAGCCAGCCACATTGTTTCAGCTCAAAGATCTGGCTGAGAGGCTTCCTCCTGGCGCGTATGATGCTGAGAATATCAGACCAGCTTACCTGCCAAATGGTCTGGAGCCAAATGGCATCCACTATCCAGACTTAAATGGGGAGCGTCACACGCACACCAGGGCAGAGTCAATCAGTGGCTCTAGTTTGGCTTCCATAGGACTTGAATCATCTCTGATGAATAGAACCGAGAGCACTTTGCCTGGAAGCTATGGCGCCAATCTTTACCAGCAAAACCGGGGATCTGTAACCTCTAATGGGACCGATGATTACCCGGACGTTAAATTGCCAAATGGAAGCAGTGTGATTCAGGCAAGCAGCAGTACTATGTCAGATACTGTTGACGGTAGGGATTCTGGACATTTCCAAGATGATGAGAGTGGTTTGAGATCAACGAACGCCGTAGTGCCTGCTAATAGTAATCAAATTGAGGCAGAATGGATTGATCAATATGAACCTGGTGTCTATATAACACTGGTCACCCTGTGTGACGGAACAAGGGATCTGAAGCGAGTGCGTTTCAGGTAATGAAAGGAACTCTCCTTATTTCTCGGTTATGTTTATTTGCTTCTACTACCATATATGACTGCCAACTGTCATAGCCTCCAATGGTATATCAGTGATAATTGTCAGTATGGTGGTTGGGATTGGGTAGGGTAAAAAAGTTTGGAATTTAAAAAATCTTTATAATCATTGGTCAATTGCTTTGTAAATAATTCTATTTGTTGTGCCAACTCTGCATGTGGATATCTTTCACTAGGTCAATATATATTGGTTAGGCTGATTTCTGGCTCCTGAAGCTCAATACATTACAATTGCCACTTTAAGAAGTTTAAATTATGTTGCATGTGTAATATGTTTTGTGGTGAATGTGTGTACAGCCGGCGAAGATTTGGAGAGCACCAAGCAGAGACTTGGTGGTCGGAGAACCGTGATAGGGTATACGAAAGGTACAATGTTCGAAGCACGGACAAGTCTTCCGGCCAAGCAGCACGTAGGGCAGAGGGTGCTGGTTCACCTGTTTTATAATCTTAGGGAAGTAGATGGAGGGAAGTTCTCCATTAACACTTTTTGTTGCGGTGAGCTTTGTAGGAAATCAAAAATCAATATGAAGGAACCAGGCACCCCTTTTGAGTTTTATTGTCTATCCTTTTTCTCTCTCCAATCTTTTTGTTCTCACTTTTTTTTTTCTCTTAAGTTAAATGTTTTACCATTTTATTTGGGCAGGTTCCCTTTACATATCTGTTGTATTGTAGTGTATATAAAATCATCAGTTGAGATAACCTATTTTCTTGGTTTTTTTTCTCCCCCGTTGCACCTTTTTTCTTACCTCAATATGTATACCTCAGGAATAAAATGTATGCGTGGTGATATTTGTTGTAAATTAATATTTAATTATTACTACAGGGAGTACATTTTGTACTCGATGTTGCACAATTGATTGTGAAAAAAATAATAATAAAGGTAAGTGCAGCTATGTTAGGGTACAAAAATCAACGTTATAAATAGAAGCCAAAAGTTTAGTCGAATTAACTATGGCATCACTTTGAAACATTCTGGATGCCAAGAGTTAACTGTGGAATCCCTTGCAAATATTCTAGATGCTCAGAGTGTACTATAGCATCCCTTTGTAATATTATAGTTATAGATAGTTTGAGTTAACTACGGTATGTGGTTCTCTTTGAGATATTCTAGATGCTGGTAATTCTTTGGGGTTGGTCTGCATTGGAGTCTAGGTAGTCCATTATGGAGGCTGCTGAGTTAATACCCCTGATCATAGTGAATGGCAATATTAGCCATTTTCAATATTGACCTTGTATTTGTCCAAGAAGGATATATTTACCTTGTATAACACGATTGTGCATATTGAAATTTCAGGACGGAAAGTATAAATTCTCTATGTTCGAGAATTATTCATTATAAAATGAAAAATCATTCAGTGAAAATTAGTGACACTAACATCAAAATAAAATTCATATAATTCCATGGGTTTTTGTTAGTGCCAATGTTCAATGATTGGATAACAAGGTAATGTTTGTTGAGCGCATAGAACTAAATAATACGTTTTGTTTTATTTTGTTCTTTTTGGTTTCATTTTTTTAGTAAAATTAAAATGTATCACTTTTTTTAATCTCTTGTTTTACTTCATTCTATTTATAAAATCCATTAAATATGAAGTAAAACTCTGTTCTGTTTCATCTAATTCTAACACATTCACCAAACGCTTTTATAAATATTTGCATATTTCTTGAGCAGGATTTCCAGAAAAGAAACATTCATTGACACAAAGTAGTGTGGTGGCGGCGCCACGGTCCCCCGGAAGGGGTGGGGGAGGAGGAGGAGATGTGGGGTGTTGTTCCTATTAATTAGCAGATATCAAACTTTAAGAAAGGATATCAAGATAGATGCCGCATATTAAGAGGATTTAGTCGTATCACTATTTATGTTTAGGAATTAGTCTCACTCGTATCTTACCAAACCCAAAAAAATTCAAATCTCCCACACCAAACTTCAGGTCAATAAATAATAAATAAATAAAGTTAACGGAACAGATAAACAGATTTAGAGTATGTAATCAAAATAAAAGAAAAGGGTTAAATATGTTTTTAGTCTTCTAAAAATATGATAGAATTAATTTTAGTTCCCAGAATTTTTTATTCTTGAATAAAGTCTCTCAAATATTAAAAACATCCTAATTAGATCTCTGTATTAAACTCTGTTTAACTTTTTTGTTATATGATGGTCATATCAGTATCATAGTCATTATTAATTTGTTGATGTAGCAATCCATGTCAACTTGTTATGTCCATGTCACATTAGTAACATACTTTTTAAATAAAATTATTATATGTTTAATCTTAAACCACATTTTTTTCGCTTTAAAACAAAAGTAATTACACAATTTTTTATTAAAAATTATCATTGGACACTTTAGGTAATAAAATACTTTACTTGGAAGCTGATGTGGCCATCATTTAATAGAAAAATTAAACAAAGGTTAGCACAAGAATTTAATTAAGGTATTTTTAATATTTGAGAGACTTTATTTAAGAATTTTTTTTTCTTCTAAAAACTAAAACTAATTCTATCATATTTTTGAAGGACCAAAAACATATTTAACTCTAAAAGAAAATCATAGAGACTAGCATCATCATGAAGATGGGTCACAATCACAATTCCGAGTCCAAACTAATTAATTTTCTTATCTCTTTTCTTTTTAAACATAATTCTGGTTAGAATTAACATTATGGTCATCTATATTTATCTATTCTATGTATGCATGTATATGTAGGATAAAATATATCAAATTTTAGTTAACTCAAACGTTCATAAAGGTATAATTTGATGGTAAAAATTTACTTATTTTAAATAACATTATAAATTTTTGTAAGCTCAATGTATTTCATAAAAAAATTAATATTTATAAAAGTTATTAATTAAATGTATCATTTCGTCAAATTTAATACTTAATGTAAATTGATCCGGTCTCAATATGTCTACCCATTAATTACAGGCTCGCTGCCTTTCAAAAAAGCATGCAATTTGTAAGATTGGTTCATAGGTTTGTCCTGCCTTCGAAAAAAGTATTACTTCCCCTATTATATCAGATGTGAATTTGTGACTATTACACAGTTTTTTTTAAAGGAAAAAAAAAAAAAAACTATACACACGTACACCCCGTTGATTTGGTTGCTTTTTAGATCAAGTGATCCCATTTTCTATCGAATTCAGGTACAAACTAGTGTATTCTTTATAAAAGCACTAGTGAGGTGTGAAATCCTCTTCCGATAACAACTCTATTGGTATCATTGCAGACATAATTTCTTAGGGTTAAATATATTTTGGTCTTTCAAAAATATGATAAAATTGGTTCTAGTCCTTAGAAAAAAAAAATTCCTTGAATAAAGTTCCTCAAATATTAAAAACACCCTAGTTAGATCCCTGTGTTAAATTCTATTTAACTTTTCTGTTAAATGATTGTCATATCAGTATCACAGTCATCATTAATTTGTTGATGTGGTCGTCCATGTCAACTGTTATGTCAAGTTAGATTAGTAACATACTTTTTGAATGAAATTATTATATGTTTAATTCTAAACCACAGATTTTTTAACTCTAAAAAAAAGTAATTATATGATTTTTTATTAAAAATTATCACTGGGTATTTCATGTAATAAAATACTTTACTTAGAAGCTGATGTGACCATTATTTAATAGAAAAGTTAAACAAAGTTTAGCACAGGAATTTAATTAAGATATTTTTAATATTTGAAGACTTTATTCAAGAATTATTTTTTTGTGAAGACTAAAACCAATTTTGACATATTTTTGGAAGACCAAATACATATTTAACCCTAATTTCTTAACACAATCGTTCATAGCTATGTGAAATCTTCGGGGAATCATATAGTTTGTCTCCTTTGCTTGGATGATTGGCTCACTAACTACATCATACATGAAAAGTTACAATCGAGCTTTTAATTTTTATTTTCAAGTGGGTTTGAACAATCACATTATTATATCCATTTAAGAAACAAAAGTTTCATCAATTAGTAGAATCAGTCAAGTAAGTGCACCTTGAACACGTAATTGATAATTGATAGAGAATAAAATGAGATGGATTGAACGGTGGAAATGGCCCTGTTTGGTAGGCAAAGCACCAAGAATATACGTAAAAAGAGCTACGACATAGAGACATAAGCAACACAACAAAACTTTTCTACAAAGGTGCGCATTTCTAATTTAATTATCACGCATTCTTCGTCATGTCTTTGCATGAGATTCCGATCCGATCGAAAGGAGCTTGCTAATAGACAAGAGACACCTTTATGCATGGTCTAGTCAACTGATTAGTTCAATGGCGGTCAAGAATTCTTGATTTGAAAAATATACTTAATACTCTAACATATAATTAATACCATTGGAGAAATGGAAAATAATGGAGAAGAAAATAGGGAAAGAAGACTACTAGGTGTCATGGTGGATTCCAACATTCACCGCCGGTATAGATAGGGAAGGGAATTCAATAAAGTTTAAAAAATTAGGTTATACATATAAAATGTAATATATATATATATATATATATGTCAAATTACACCTTTAATTACTTTTTGGAGAATGCAAATTTAATCAATCTAACTATTGAATTATGGGATATTATCTTCATGATCATGTATATCAAATTTCACATTATTTGAATTTTTCTATATATGTTATCTAACATTGAATATTTATATATATTTTAATATCATATTGTGCGTTAAAATAAAGTGATGTGATAAACTATTAAATAATTTTAAAATTATATGAAATTTTATATACTTAATCTAATTAATAAGAACATCATTCAATGGTTAGATTGGTTAAATTTGTATTTTACAAAAAGTTATTGAAAGTGTAATTTGACTAACTTTGACATTTTGTATCAGCAAACCTTGACCATATATATATATATATATATATATATATATATATATATATATATGTATGTATGTATGATAGATGTAATTTTTCTCCTTCCAAGTTTTCAATAGAATTACCAAGTAAAATACTGAAAGAAAATACAAGATTTGATGAACGGATGAAAGTAAGAATTTATTTTATTTAGTAACATACCAAAAAAATACTTAATTAATAGAAAAACTTTTTTTTTCTTTTAAAGGAATGGCTTGTATTTAAGTAATATAATATATGCTCATTATTATCGACAAAGATGTACGTAAGTGTATTTCATAGAAAAATTGAAAAAAAAATAAAAAATACGGCCGATATGAAAACAAACTATTTAAAAGTATGCGTGTATCGTAAGTAAGTATTTGGGCAAATTTCTTGAATCAAATCTTAGGAATTTAGTGCAGTTTATTAATATGCTATGAGAAAGTTGAGAAGATTAAAATCAAGGTTTTGAATTAAAGTCTCAAACTCCAATTGTCGTGCAATATCAAGGATTTTAGAGTCTCCGACTCTATTGTGTAAAATTCACACACACAAAAAATGATATAAATGATTTTCTCTATAAATTGTTAGAATTTTTTTCCTAAAATTTCATCTGCTCAGGACATTTCTATTCCAACACGAAATGAAAAAAAAAGAAGATAAAATATATATTCAAATATATGTAAGTATTTTATATACATAATAAGTATTTGAAATAGATACAATAGGTACATCTTTGTATTGAATAATAGAATAAGCGAAAACTAATATTGAATTACAAAGTATCTATTAATAGAATTCAAATTTGATCTCCTTCTATACTTCAAGGGTAGCAGTTAATTGAAGACTCTATTTGCTAATCTCATAGACAATTTCATTACTTTCATAAGCAAGATTAATTATGTCCCTTATTGTGATCGCAATTATTGCTGTATTTATCTGTAATTTTATACATTATCAAGATTTTAAAAACTTCAAAACTATCACTACATTTAAAATCTTATTGAAAATTTGAAATGTAAACTTTGTATTATTTTTAGGGGGGGGGGGGGGGGGGGGGGGCGCGTGTCTACTATGAAAAAAGTGATTATAAAATTAGGATAATAAATTAATTAATTGGTGGTAGGAGATTTGGATAGTTAACATAAAGTTTTAGGTTCGAACCTTATTACTGTCATTGTACATAGGCATGGCAACGGGAAAGGTTTTGCTCTTCCTGTCCTTGTCCTCGCAAAAGGCGAGGCAAGTTCGGGTTCGGCTTTAAAAGAGGCAGGTTTATATTTTTTAAATCGATCCCCATTTCTGTCGGGTTTTATCGGGTTCGCGTAAACCTATGGGGAACCCCGTCTCTTTTTTTTTTTACAATTTTAATTTAGTTATACACTTTTAAATAAACTATATATTAAGTTATTAATTATATTTTGATTCAAACAATTAATAACAATTAATAAATAACAAAAAAATAAAAAATAAAAAAATTTAAGAATTAAATTATATTTTTAATTAAATGTATAATTATAAATTTGTTATTTAATTATTATTATAATTTAATTATTTAACTATTAAAATAATTAATTTATATTTTTAATAATTATAAAAAATAAAAATATAAAAAAACTTAACCCTAATATACATATATATATATATATATATATATATATATATATATATATATATATAAAATACAAAATTGTAAAAAAATGCAATGCCTGGGTACAGGGGCGGGGGTAGGGCAAGGAGTCACATACCTGAACCCAAACCTGACTTTACAAGTCAAGAAAAATCTGAACCCAGTCAAAGCGGCTGTTCCTAATCAAAGTCAAGGTGAGGTCGAATGGGTACCCATAGGTTCAGATTTATTTGCTATGCTTAACTGTATACAAAAAAAATAGCTAGTTCTTTTTATTTTATTTTTGTAAATGGTAACAATAAATAATTGAGTTTTTAAAGTTAATACTACTTTTGCATTCATATGAAATATTAGGAGAAACACTCATCATGTTTACTATCAAGCATGTGAATCAACTAATGCAAAGTTATTATAACTTAATTATTAGTCTTGAATTTGAGTCCTAGGCATGCAGTTAGGTTAAATACTGGGAGGGAGAGTTTTGCCACCTATATTGATCCTACTCGGTTCGAGTAGGATTATCTCTTGTAGGAAATACATGTAGTTTCTACAAAAAAGAAAAAAACACGTTTTGTGAGTTTTTTCTTTTCTAAGGATTTAACTCCTTTAAATGAGAGATGTAATTAAGAGAATAAAATATATTAAGAATTATTAATTAAAAAATCAATAGTTGAAATTATAATAAAAATTAAGTACATATATAATAAGCATTGGAATTAGTTACAGTCTCACTCAATAGTTAATTTTCTAATTAACGGCTTAATATATTTTATCTTCTAAAATATAAGAGGAATCATTTTTTTTTATGACACAACCTTTGGTACAAGATCGATCTTTGACAATAAAATTTGAAGTCATTTGCCAACTCAATCATTCAATGTATTAGTATATATATATATTTCTTGTAGTTAAGGTAAGAATAAACGATTGCTTATTTTCGGCTTGATTTTATAAAAATGTTAGATTAAAAATTAAAAAAAAAGTATTTAATTAAATGGAGTGTAAGTTCCAACTCAGTAAAAAAAATAATCTTAATTTGACATTACAAACTTATTCAACCTATTTTAAAAAGTTTAATTTAAGTTCTATTTGGATAAACTTATCTATAAACACTTATAAAAGAAAAAAAAATATAAGAAAGAAAAATAAAATAAGTTTTTTCCATAAATTAAGATTAGCTTATGCATAAGTTAAAATTAACTTTTGGAGAAATTAATATGAGAAAGTTTATATATATTAGCTTATGCATAAGCAAATTTTAACTTGAAGAAGTTGTTTTATTTTTATTTTTTATTTTTTTCTCCCATAAGTGCTTATGAAAAAATTTATCCAAATAAGATCTTGTACTGATTGGCAATCTTTTGGGTTTTGTGCAAATATGTTAAAAAACAGTCGTATCAATTTTGATGTCAATTAAATGAGTCGGTTCATTAGTTGAATAAATTAGCTAATTGCAAATATAACAATCCCAATTTGATTAGAAGATTTTGTTAAGAAAAGAACCATGTTCCTCAACTAAGGGTTTTTAGGCTGCTCCAAAATACGCCTCGCCTAGAGTGAAGATTAGCTATATTTTAAATTTGCATCAAAGGTAAATAAAAGTAAAGGCAAAAAAGTAGAAAGGAAAAGCCTTAAATAAAGTTCTAAAACCATTGAGTGTATGGATTAATGGGCATGAGATTGTTCCAACTTAAACAGTGGCTTTGAGTTTGAGTCTTAGATATACAATTGCGTTACATGCTTAGAGAAAAAATTGATACCAAAAAAATAAAGTCATAAAGAGTTGAAAAAGTAAATGATTAAAACATGACGGATAAATATAAAAGGGTTGTGTTTGATTGATTTAGTAATAAGGGTTGATTCATGTTTTTTTCCTTTTACAATTTATATACAATCAATATTTACAAATTTATACAAGTAGTTAACCTCATCAAACATGTCTAGCACATTCTAAACCCATCAAGCTCAAGTTTACAATATTTACATATCGTGATTAACAACAATAGGGTGGATAATTGTCACATTAGCTTATCTATGATCATAATTCTAACCAACAAAGATCTTAATCACTTCAACATCACTTTAAGTAGAATCACCATTCTCAACAAATACAAGGGTGTTAATTTATATTTATTAATAAATTAATATTGATAGTATTTATTAATAATATTATTAATATTAATATATACTTCTACTAAAATATATTAAAAAAATTAATTCATAATAAATTTATTATCATTAATAATATTATATTTATTTTTAAATATTTGTGAAATTTTTTAGAATTAGTATATTATTATATTTGTTATTAATAAATTTATTATTATATTATTTATTAATATATGTCTATATAAGTATATACTAATATTTGTAATACTAATTTACATTAATATCAATATACTAATATTTATATCACATCTAATTTTAATATATTTATATTTATGTAGAATTATTTTAATAGATACTAATTTATATTTATTATTTTATGTTTATTATTATTATTTTATTAATATATACTAATAATATTATTAGCATTAATTTATTAGTAATATTATTAATACTAATAATGTATAAAATATACATAAGTTTGTTTATTTAGTTGTAGTAAATATATGTACAATTTTAGTTCTTATGTGAGTTATATATATTATAATTTTCATTTATATGCCAAATAAACTCATTAACCTAATGGTTAAGTATTGTTATTAGAGTATAAGACGGTAGATTTGATTTCCACCTCCTACATGTTAACAATTTCTTCTTCAATTTTTACACGCCACACCATCGTGCCACGTCCGTCGATTGCTACATCAACATTTACAATTAAGCCTTTCCTGAATCAAACACACATGCCAACAACAACTCCCAAGTATGTCTCAAATTAGCAACTTTGTGCAATTCATTTTGACTCCACTTGACTATTTTTGGCTTGGCTACCACACACTTTTTAACTAATACCTTATCATTCAATCTAATGTGTTATTAATTTACTAACCTGTTAACCTACTTGCCTGTTCAAAAATAAATATATTAACATGCTTAAAAGCCTTAATATAAAATATTTTTTTAGTAGAACAAATTAAAAAATAATAATTACATTCTAATAAATTATTTTTTTATTAAAATACTGAAATCTTAGCATTTTATATTTAGAGGAATGCTAGCAACATTATTTCTAACACTCCTTCTATTTGTTGATTGGAATTTATTAAAAATCACAAATTTTAATAGGTCTCACTTCTAAATTAAAAGAGAGTGGTAGAAAGAGAGTGTTTTAGAGAGTTTTGCTAGCATTCCTCTTATATTAATTTTTCCTTGCATTTATTACATCATTTTTAAAAAATAATATTTTATTAATTTTAAAAGCCATAAATAGAATAAAGTAAGCTAAATTTAAAGCGCTAAATAAAAAGAACATATGAAATATATGAATCATTGTTAACAACAATTCTAAAATGAACTATTATTAGGTAAAAACAATATTGGCTAATAATTCTATTTCAACATGTCAGTTTCTCCTAAATGTTTTTATGTATCTGTCATTTTAAAAAAAGTAAAGATGTCGATTTTTTTTTTTTAAAAATTCTTATCTTTTAATATTTTATTATGTAAAATAAAAAATTGTTGATTTAATTCAATACAGTTATAATTTTTTAAAATTAAACTATTCAATGACTTCTGAATTTTGATATAATCCCAGTATTAATATTTTAAAGGGGAGGTAGTGTCATCTTTCTTCGTAACTAAAGGACCTTAAATTCATGTATTGGCACCGACTTTACATGTTTACCGAATTAAATAGCTAAGTCACCCCTTTCAGGGGAAGTTACTACCATTGCTGAAATTTGAGAAAAAAAGCTGTCTTGTTTAACCAAACCAACTGGAAAATTGAGAAAAAAGCCCTCTTTGTTTAACCAAACCCACTTGAAACTTGAAATTTGCCTCCCTAACGTCAAAGGTTTAATATTAATTAACCACTTTTTGACTTAACTACATTCGAAATAATTTCTCAAGACATTAGCAGATTCTATTCATTTTTTTATATTTGTTATTTTAAATTAAAATAATGCAATTTGTTTGGAGACATAATATTAAGTAGTGATCGGCCACTTTATCTTGTGCTTTTCTTTAAAAGAAAAAGTAAGATATTTTAAATTTAAGAAAAATGAGCTTTTAAAAAATTAATGAAAATTGTTTTAAAAAAATAGTTTTATAAACTTTTGACTTCTACTTTTTTCTTCTTCTTCTTTATTTCAAATCTAAATATTTAAAAACATATTATCCAAGAATTTTTAGCTTTAAAATAAATTTTAAGCTTAAGAAATTATAAAATATAAAAAACTTTAACTTTAAATTTAAAACTCTAATTTTAACTTAAAAGTTAAAAATAACTTTGAAACTTTAAAAATGTCAAATCAAACACTATTTTATTCTTAAAATATATACGTACTAATAGAATAAGGAGTTGTTAATATATACCTTTAGAGCACATTTATTAAATTATTATAGTTTCTTAATTTACTAATTTAAAAATAATAAATATTTTTATTTTTTATTTATAATTTCTATGTCAATTTTTTAACTTATGTTAGCAAAGTCTATAAATCCGTAAAAGATACTTGTGGTTTAGACAAAAAAAAAGTCTATAAAATATATTTATATCTCATTTAAAAATAAATTATTATTTATCTTGGATTCTCAATGCTTTAATTAAACAAAACAAAAAAGTGTTCACTTTTACTTGAATTCTGTGTTTAAAAAATTAAGAGAATATTAAAGAAATTTTGTTTAAGCACTAAAGAAAAAGTCGAAAAAATTTCTTTTTAAGACAATGTTCAATTTTTGACTAGCCCTCCTTTGCATTTGGTCTTTGAAATTGACCATTATAATTAATGGGTTTAACATGGCTTCAAAGCTAGGTTTGTAATCGTGATATGATGATTTGACATGAATTGAAACAGCTTACCCACCCAAAACAATTATCATTTGGAGGAGCATATTTATCTTTCAATTGCTTTTAACTCGAGAAAATGTGAACAAAAACAAGTCATACTTGTGATTAATTTGAACAAGTCATCTATTTCCTTTTGTCCTATATATTTGCAATTAAGAATCGTTAACTGTTGTAGACACGAACTTAGACATAATTACATTCATTATGTAGAATTCCATCATTAAATTCATCGTAGTATAGAAATTTTCATCCTCATAAAACTTTAAAGTACATAAGATTAAGAATCTTTTTAACCAGAAAAACATCTTCGCAACTCCATTTTCTAATTTCTATTCATCAACTGGAAAAATGAAAATAAAAAAAAAATGTTGCGATTATAAATAGAAGTATAAAACTCTAAATTATCCTCGATTCAAAATAATTAGACGTGCAAAAAAACACTGATCGCACGTTGAGTTGAATGTATGTTGAAGCAACATGGATTATATATAGGTGGTGCAGTGTAGGATGGCTAGGAAATCAAGGCTCCTCGTACGAACATTTAATTGCTACTTATTAAAATCAAATCAAAACGCAACACTGGACGATTCTCACGTCACTTCCCGAAAGTTTATGAGAACGTATGGTCACTCTTAGCTACAGTTACTACCTTTTATCAGTTTTGCACGCATTGAAACCCCAGATTTCATTTCAGGGAAGGAATACTTCCAAGTTTAGAAGAACACAAGCATGATTTTGAAGCCACAAGAATCAATAATGCAACTTCTTTTCTAAATCTTAACCTAACATATATGTCAACAAAATTCATTGAAAGTGTCACTTTTCTTTCTCCCAGAGGAAGAATAATGCCAGCTTGCATGTATTTACCAAACCAAAAGCTTACTTGAAAGAAACAGAAGCAGAAGTAGATACACATCAACTTTGCAAGGGGTTGTCAAGTAGATACACATCAACTTTGAGAGGTTTGTCACCTTTTTCTCTTTGCTTTCAAGTACAACACCTTTTATCTTTAAGCCAAGCCACAAAACATTTCTTCCTTAGAACCCTCAAGAGTTCTATCACAAAGTATGAAGCTAGCTAAAGCTTATCCAGATATACATATCCTTCACATGTTATCTGGAGAAGGTAATAATCTACATATACCCGTTAACAGTTCACTTTGAAACTGTTTGCCCCTTGAAAATGATCTTAAAAATAATAACAAGAAAAGAGGGATGTAAAACAAAAAATACAAATAATTAAGGCATCATATACATTACCCTTAATATATATGTTTTTTGTCAAGAGATTGAATATATAAGATATATATCCATCTATGGTTCCCCTTCCCCCATTGAGCTTTGAAATCCAATGTCGTTGTGTTTCCGAGAAGGCCCTGAAGGTGGGATTGGCATTGCTTTTGGCATGAAACCAAAGAAGTTTGGAGGCAAAGCCTTAGCCTTGGGCTGCACTTTGAAAACTTGAAGAGTGTGTCTAGAACCATAACTTTGGCCAAAAAAATATATCACCAAAAGCAGCAGCACAAGCAACACATTGAGATATCTTCTATCCATTAAGGGAGGTTAATTCCTTTATAGCAAGAGAGCCTCAGAAAGGAAAGAAAAAGAGTAAACAAGAGAGAGAGAGAGAAAGGGTTTGTTGAAGGGGGAAATGTTGAAACAGGAAAGGGAGGATAATGAATGGAGCAAGCTACAAGATGGTTTAAGTTTCACACATTCTTAATAAATGAAAGGAATTTATGGGGTGCTTGTAGTTCCAAGAGTGGCTTGTTTGTGAAGTATATGTGAAAGAGTGGAAAGGGTACCAACAATGAAGAACGAGGCCGGTGTGTGCGGAAACATGGGGGGAGTTAATGCAATGTCATGTGCTTTAAGATTTGGCTGTTGGGAGTGATATTTGTGTTAGGCTTTTGGTGGCTTGTAGGCTTGTAGCAATAAATGAGACAACATGAATGAATAGTAGGGCTTTTATTCAATTAAAAAATTAAAGAGACTAGGAATTAATCCTTTATGAGACCTTGGAACGGGTCCTCAGGGGAGGGAAGGGTGTTCTGAGTCATACAAGTTGTGAACTGTGATAGTATATAGAAACCAGCCAAAAGAGTGTGTCCAAATGACTTAATAAACAAAAAGAAAGGAGAAACATTATATAATATTTTTTTATGTTTATATATAAGGATATACAAGATAAAGGGAGCAAAATAGGGTGAGTGTTGTCTGGTTAGGTGAATCAGTGGGCCTGCATGGAAATTAATGACCGACTATGGAACTGAAAGTCCGAAACTGTTGTGCCAAGTCTCCCAGCAACATGTAAATATATGTCCCTCATCAATGACTTGGGGACTAAAATCTATAGGGGACATTCAATGAGGTGATGTCATAGCTTTCGTTAGTCTTGAATGGGAATTCGGTTCTAGCTCCAATTATGAGAAAACTATATAGAAATAGATAATAAGTTTATTAAACTAAAGTAATTATGTGTAACAACTAACAACATGCTCGCCTTTTTTGAAAAATAATCTGTTTTTTTTTTTTTATAATTCTGTTAAATTTATTTATATAATTAAGGTTATTTATGTTTAAATGGAAACGCTCCGAGTGTCAGTCTACACATTCACAAGGGTATTGATGAATGTGGCGAGTACTGCATGAATAGGGTAGGCAAAAGAATTGGGTTTTCTTAGACATAATTAAAGATCGAGTTCGACAATGAAGTTAGGGGCCCCATGAAATGCACAAAAATAAGCAGAGACGGATAAAGTTGGACCCACGTTCTGTGTGGAAACAGAGACAGAAATTAGGGACAGATTGATGAGGGTTCGATTGTGTTGTAATCAGTGCTCGTAAGTTCCCAACAGAAGGAATGCTCTATGCTCATAGGAGAAATGAAACAATTAAAGTAAGGCTAAAAGTTTAGACACTTATGTGGTCGGGGACATGTTAGAGTGTCTGTAAAGAGAGTATTTGATCGTAACAATAAAAGACACGGTACTAGTAATTTTTTTTAAGAGAGTATTAGATAATTATTGTTGGTATGACAATGTTGAGAAGATATTTGGGTACGTAACTTGTCCTTATGGATTGGAACTTGGAAGCTCTTTCATTACTCAATCCGTAGTTCATCAAATTAGAGCCAAAGAAAAGCAGATAAAACTTTAAATTTACACCTAAAATGCCTATTGATACCAAAACTGCATATTGATGATGAAAATTTTCTATTTATTGACGGAGAAACGCGTAAGAGAAAGAAAGACATATATATACACACAGAAATGAAGAATTGTAACGCGAAATTTAGTAACTCTACAAGATATGTATGTAGGGTCTTGTTGCTTTAACTTCTTCTTTTTTTTTTGAAAATATAATTTTAATTAAAAGATATATTTAAAAAAAGTATAATAATTATATAAGTTTTTCAAATAGAAGCTATTTTAATATTTTTCCTATAAATTAAAAAAGCTCTGAAGAATTATATTATAATCACCTTTTTTAAACTTACACAAAATAGTCCTTAACTTAGAGAGGTAAATCGATTCTAAACGACAATACGCATATTGGTAATTTTCTTTTGGGTGGGGGAGAGGGCTTGCAAAGTACTTTACATGTTCACTTACACATCAAATTTTATATTTTCTGTAATAAAACTATGCTCCTTTTTTTCATTTATTTTAAGATTTATATAATATGGTATAAGTTTATTCGCATATACAATTTAATATTCCTCCCAAATATTAAAAAATTTATAAGACAATGATTTGGTTACACTCCCTTTTCTTGCTTTAGTTTAGTTTGTTCTTTCCCTTTGTTTCCAAAAGGCAAACAAGGTTTGAGAACTTTCTAAGCCCACCACTGAAGTAAAGAAAAGAACAAAATATTGGAACTATATTAGATATTTTGTTTTGGGGGGTACAAATTGGAACTACAGTAGTTATACTCAATTGAATAATGATACGATCTTTCTACTGACCTCAGGCAGTGAGAGTGAGCTTGCAGTGCTCCGGAATGAGTAAGGCAGTACTGTAGTTACATTGATAATAATAGAGAATATATTCCATCCAAAAGAAGATAGAGAATGAAAAAGGTACTGGGTATTTTTCTTTCCCTGTTGTTCATTTATATTTCTATGGTAATATCTGTTCAAATGACACTTCTTTGTTTCTTCCCTTCAATTTTGGTATTTTACATATGGCATAACTCCATGTTCCGCAAAAAGTCTTTAGTCTCTTCGGCGTGTCATTATTCCAACACATTTCACAATAATTTGCACTTTATATTGATTTATTTACGTGAAGAACATATATACTTTCCAGCACTACAGAACAATATGCTAGTACTAAATATAGGATAACATGACAATAAAAAAGTTATAAGAATATAATTGGTATAAGAGCATGTGAGGAGATGAGATGAAAGTCATGAACAATGAAAAGTGCTTTTGTCTCTCTTGTTCTATTCAGCTTTGTATAAGGGCATGCAAGATTTTGACGACTCTTTTTTTTTTCCCAGTTCTTTGGCCAGTGGAAAGAAAAAAAACACAAAACAAGTTATCTTCAGTTAAAGGGTGGAAAAAAAAACAGATACACACAACTACCACTCTGTTGCAACCTACAATTTGTGAATAAAAATTTGTTATGTTTTTTCTTCAACATAATTGTGACCAGTAGACATATGATAGAAACTGAAATTTTGGGGGTGAAGGGACAGTGCCCCAATCTAAGGTAACGAAACCTTTTAATCTCAAAGTGTATCTCACTTCAAAGAAACAAATTAGAATTCAAACCTATAAGTTATTATATGCAATATAATGTTTCCTTCAATTCACCAATTCCTAAGGCTGAGTTTGGAATGAGAGAAATGGGAAGGACAGATGATTGAAAGATGGAGAAGTCCTAAAATGATTCTTCTTTCTCTGTTTGGTTGCTCATAAATTAGGGAAAAAAGCTTTAAAAAAGGGTGAGACTTACACTAATCTATTCAATCTTAGAAAAAAGGGAAAAACAAAGTTATTCTTGTATAGTAAATGACTAAAATATCCTTATTTTGTATATTTCATTTTTTATTAGGAATATTTACGTCATTTTCTATACATATATAACTTTCTTTCTTTCTTTTTTTTCCCTGATTAAACAACCTATGAAATCATTTTACTTTCAATTCTTTTTATTTCCTTTCACTTTTTTTCTTAAATCAAACATACTATTATAGTTTGAACAACTTTCTTCTTGGTTAAATGATTCTTCCAACTTGTCTCTGGTAATCTACTCATCCTTGACCTTGAGCTATCAAATGGGTTAGCTCGGCCCAGCCCAATAGGCCAAGCATATAAAATAGGTCAATAGGGGTGGCAAAACGAGTTGGACTTGGCGAGCCAGCCCGCCAACCCACCAAGAAAATGGCGAGATAGGTTATAGATTTTAGCCCATCAGCCCGCCCAACCTGTTCTGCCAAACCCGTCAACCTGACGGGCCATTGGCGAGGCGGGTTGGCCCACTGTGCCATCCTTTTTTTAAAAAAATTATATGTTACTTAATTGTGATTTTGTTTTGAACAATTATTAGTATTTTGTATTGTTGAATGACAATTGGTAATTTGTGACTTTTTATTGTTAAAGAACTTGACTATTATTATTTTCTATTGATTGTTGTTGATGAATCATGAAGGACTTTGTCTTGATTCTTAAAAGACTAAGACTATTAGTATTTTTATTGTTGAAGAACTATTAATAATCTGATATTTTGTGATTTTGTGTTGTTGAAGGATTAATGAAATATTAGTTTTTTATTTTTAATCTTTTTCATTTCTCTTTTCTCTTTTTTTATTTTTGGCAGGCCAACTTGCTAGCCCACCTCTAAGTGGGGTGGGCCATAAAACTCAGCCCACCATCAACAGGGGGCCAACCCCCCAAGCCCGTTTTTGGCGGACTAGCGACGTGGTGGACCAAAGCCGGCGCCCAATTGACCCATTTATATATTATTTCCTGAAATAATATAAATTTTAAAAAAATAAATAAAATAATAATAATAACATCAGGCCAAATAGGCCTGATACTTTTCAGGCCAACATTTCACTGGGCTGGCTTGGCCTGGGGCTAAGCCAAATCGGCCCAATATTTTTTGAGCCTCAAATATAAGAGTTCAATCCTTCCTAGTTCATTAGATTGGGCCAATTTTGACACCTCTAACCTTGATGACAGATGAGAAGTACAAGGCAGCAAAAACTTGGGCTTTTTTGTGTATGTTTTTTTGTTGTAGCTAAAAACAAAGTTTGGGTTAATCTACCAGAATCAGTCTAGTGGAAAGATTAAGTAGTTTGCATGATATTCTAGAAAATCATGTCTTTTGTGGAAAAAAAAGAAAAAAGAAGCAAAAGTTTAGGCTTCTACGCAAAAAGTCAAGGTGGGCTAGTTTTAGCTGAAAAGAAACCATGCCTTATGCGGCGGGCAAATGGGCGCTAGAAAATCAAATCGAAGGATTGAACTGCTAGAAAATAATTTTGCAGTATCTGGAGAAGAGATTGTTGTGTTACCCAAATATATAAGGAATGTCATGACAATTAAACTAATTTTTGGTCCATATACTTTTTCTTTTTTGCACTGGGGGGGGTGGTGATTCTAAATACACTTTATTTACCATGCATATATCGATAGGATCTTGATGACTGGTTAACAATGTTAGGGCTTACAGTCTTCCGCTTCACTAAGAGGCCCAACTCAGGTCACTTTAGTATTTTTTTTTATTTTGTTTTGCTGTATCTAGTGCAATGAAGGCCTCTAATAGAAGAAAAAAAAATGAAACCGTAAAAATACGCAAGTAAAAATTAATTGGAAAATAGTGTAAAACTTGAAACATGTTTTTGAGATGATTACATTTACTTCTCTTGAGTTTATGTTAATATTTGTAACTTTTTAATTGAAAATTACATCTATCTTCTTATTTAGTATATTAATTTTATACATTAACGACTATTATTTTAAAAAATTTACACTTACCTTTTTTTATGTACAAACCATACAGATAATACAATCAATAATAACGAAGTAAGTGAGTTGCAGGATATAATTAGATGTAATTTTTTAGTTAAAAAAATGTAGTATAATTCATGCTAGCTTCAAAGAATGACATTAAGCAATTAACATGTGTGTTGGCTTGAGTGGTATTGAGTTTGGATCTCTTAAACAAGATCTCGAGTTCAAGTATTGTAGATAAAAAAACATGGTTGAGAGGGGAGACCCTGCTAAAGGTAGCCAGCCAAGCTTTTTGGCAGAAATTAGTTATCAGCAAAGTTGGTGGATACTTTATACTTATAACATGGTTATAAAAAAAATGACATTTTATATTACTGAGTGCGTGGATCAACTGATATGAAGTTAAATGCTACATCGAGTCTTGAATATGCGTCTGCATTAAATACTCAAAAAGAGAGATTTACCACTTATAGTAGTTTTACTTAGCTCAAACAAAATTGCTTCCACTGAAAGATGCTTGTGGTCTGGAACAAAAAAATGACACTTATTCTTATAATGTAACTACATTTTAATCTTAGAAATTTTAGGTTGATAATGTTTTATTTATGTGCTTTTTCGTTAATTGTTAAGTTCAACTGTTTAGTAGAGATAAATATAATTGTAGATTAATATTATGACTTTTTGATTTAAAAAAATCAATTGTAGTCGTATCAAAGTATATCACAAGTTCTGGTGAATTCCAAGTGCAAAACAAAGCATAATAAAAAAATAAAAAACAAACAAAATACTAAAGCAGGTTCTCACTCGTTCCCAACTACGCTCATATAACTGATATAGTGCTTTCCGTTTGGTAGGGCTTTCCTTTAATTTAATTGATTTTTAATCAGTTGATGAAACTCGATCTGCAACTATTTGAAATTTTTGCATAGCGAAGGAGTAGCTTATATGTTAAGATTGGTGCTTTGTGTAAGTGGTAAAAGATTTATGGAGCTGAAAGACTTTGGTGATCCTAACATGGGAAAGTGATGTATCATTTTTATCTAAACAAGAAATTCTATAAAGGGAATTTAGTTATAGCAATTGAATTCTCTAAAATTTTAAATTCTTTATAATTTTTTAATACAACATTCAAATACATATTAAGTAAGTGTTTTCTTAACCCACTAGGGTCGGCCTAGTGGTAGGATTAGAGTAATATACATAAGGTCACAAAATCTAATTTCAGTGTAATTATTATACTAAAAACAAAAGTAAGCGTTTTCTTACATGTCCAAGACATATGTTTTTTTTAGACATTTTTATGTCAAAATATAGAAAAACGCATAGGCAAGAATTTGTTACTTTTGTTTGTGTTACTAGAGGCTAAATCAAACATGCTGCTAGTTTTTTGTCTCGTTATTCTTTTCAAATTTCTTTTCTGAAACGATGTAATAGTATTTTATATAATCAGCACTTTAGTTTATGCATTATACATGATAAATGTTAACCTACTAGGGTGGGCTTATTAGTGGGAGTTGAGATAGTATACATGAGATTATAGGTTTTAATTTCAATGTGACCATTGTACATGCCAAAAAATGATACATGCTTATTTTATACAATAAATTTTTTAATAAAAAATGTTTTTGAATAATAAATCAGAGTTAGTTGTACTTTTGATTTTCTTATTTTTTTAATTCTGCAAATTTCATTCCTTTATTTTTTTTCACAATTTTTATTTCCCTACTAATTTAATTGTTCATTTTTTTTTCAATATATTAACTTAATATCTAATATTTAATGGAAATGAAAACTTAGAGCAGTAAAGTGCTACGCCAGTATTAACTGTAAATTATAGTAGCAAATAATCAGAAATAACTGTAAATTAATATTAAAATATTTTATAAATATGTAATAATAATTAAAAATATATAACAAACAAAAGAAATAATAAAATAATTTATAATAGAATAAAATAAAAAAACCGATATATTAATTTTAGAATCTGAAACGATAGTGAAAAAATGGTGTCAATGAAAATATAAATAATAAATTTATACTATTATAAAATAAAAATAATAATTCAGAGAAAGTAAAATCTCTTATTATATTTCTAGTACAATAAAAAAACTTAGCAAAGCAAAAAAAATCAAACAAGTAAAAATATTAACACAACAAAGTCATAATAAAATTAGAGTTTAATGATCATGTACTGTCAGTGTAAAAAGTTTTATACTATCAATCAATCAGAAATCACCATTGATATGACTTTTAAAGTATTTATTATAGAAGTTAACAAACTTACAATAAATAGTAGTTTGTGATTGGATGATAGTGTAAAACTACTTTACACTGTCAGTGCATGACCTGTTTTCTAATAAAATTATTTAGATTCACTAAAATTTAAAGAAAGTTATTATTATTATTATTACTACTTTATTATTCTTAAATAAAAATGTCACGAAAACCATTCACACACTCTCTAGAGTTACCAAAATGTGACACTTATTATTATATTTTTTTCCTATAAAAAGTTGCCCTTTTTTTATATGAATTTAATTTATATCTACTAGTTGTATAAAAGTTTTTACATTGTCAATCAATGAGACATCATGGTAAGTATGAGGCTTTTTTACCCTGGAGGGGTAATTTGAAAAAAAATTTACTCGAATGTGTATTTTTTTTTAAAATTGCCAAACTACGACAAGTCGTGCCTTGAAAATACGACTTCTGAATCGTGCTTCGCATACAAGACTTCACTTAAATTTTATTTTTTTTTATGATTTCATGAAGAAGTCGTGCTTTCCAAACGAGATTCCAGTTTTTTTTTTCTACGAAAAGTGAAGTCGTGTTTTGAAAACACGAAATTAGTATTATTATTATTTTTTTGGTGAAGTCGTGTTTGCCGAACACGACTTCACCTTTTTAAATTTTTTTTATATGGAAGTCGTATGTCTCGAATGGGACTTCCCTTTTGTTTTCTTGTTTTTAATTGAAGTTGTATGTCAATGATCCATGATTCTTCCAATGTTAATCATAAGTCACTGCATATTGGCATACACTTCAAACATTAAAAAAAAAAAGACACGTGTGCTAACCTGCAATACAGTGATTGCATTCTTAAATTAACTTGGCAAATCTGGGATTGACTTGCGCAAAAGCGGCACCGTTTTGTAGCGCTACCTTGGCAATGTGATATTCTTCGAGCTGCATACAAGTGGTGCTGTAAATAGCGATAGTATATATATATATATAAAAAAAAAAACAAAATGGAAGTCTCATTAGAAACATACGACTTCAATTAAAAAAATAAAGACCAAAAAAGAAGTCTCATTTGAGACATACGACTTTCATATAAAAAAAAATTTAAAGGTGAAGTCGTGTATGACAAACACGACTTCACAAAAAAAAAACAATAATTATACTAATTTTGTGTGTTCAAAACATGACTTCTCCTGTTGTAGAAAAAAAATAAAAAACTGAAGTCTCCTGTGAAAAACACGACTTCTTTATGAAGTCGTAAAAAAAATAAAAAAAACGAAGTCTTATATGAAAGCACGACTTCTGATTCAGAAGTCGTATTTTTGATGCACGATTTGTCTTAATTTGGGAATTTAAAAAAAAAAATACCCATTCAAGTAAATTTTTTTCGAATTACCCCTCCAAGGTAAAACAGCCTAAATATGACTTTTAAAATAATTAATATAATAATCAACTAACTTAACATATATGTTAATTTTTATTTGGATGATAATATAGTGCATGGACTATTTACTCGTATGTTTAGGGTGGTAAAGTGAGTTAACTTGCCCCCATTTTCAACTCGCTTAAGCAAAGGTAGGACGGGTTAACCCACCAATGAAAGTGGGTTAGAAAATACAACTCACATCGTTTAGAGGTAGGTTAGCAGGTTGACTTGCCAAAACTTACTTAAAAAATAGAAAAAAAGTATTAAAAAATGTCAATTCATTTCTTTTTAGAGAAAAAAAATATACATTGACAATGTAAATTTTTTCTACATTGTCATCCACTCATAAATCACTATGTATGGTAAATTTGTTGACTTTGATAATAATAACTCCTTAAAAGTCATATCAAAGTTGATTTCTAATTGGTTTTTTATTTATTTTATTTTAAGAGAAAATAAACTATACACTAACAGTATAAAGTAGTTTTGCACTATCATCAAATTACAAACTACCATATATGATAAGTTTGTTGACTTTAATAATAATCACCTTAAAAGTCGTACCACCAATGATTTTTGATTGGTTGACAGTATAAAAGCTTTTACATTAATAATGCATAGCCATTAAACTCTTATTTTAAATACACATATATATAGGATTAGATTTGTTAACACTAGGTGTAAAAGTTAGTCAATTACACCTTTAATAACTTTTTGAAGAATGCAAATTTAACTAATTCAACCATTGAATTATATAATATTATCTTCATGATCATGTATATCAAATTTCACATCATTTGGACTTTTCTAGATAAATTATCTAATATTAAATATTTACATATATTTTAATATCATATTGTACGTTAAAATAAGTGATGTGATGAATTATTAAATAATTTTAGAATTGTATAAAATGTTGTATACTTAATCTAATTAATAAGAGTATCAAATTCAATAATTAGATTGATTAAATTTGCTTTCTATAAAAAGCTATTAAATGTGTAATTTAACTAATTTTGACACCTAGTATTAATGGATATATATATATCATCTCTTTTTTAATTATATACAATATAAATTTATTTAAATATACCTTAAATATTAATAGGTTAGATAGGTGAGTCAATTTAGCAGGTAAACTTATCTTGCCTTCAACTACTCGAGTTAGCGGGTTAAGGCAAATTGATGAGTTGCCTAATTCATTTTGCCACTTTTTGTGGGTTAGGCGGCTGATTGACCAATTTGGTGCAGTTTTAAAAACAAATTACCAAAATGGGACTCTTTTGAAACATATTACCAGCATGAGTCTATTTTAACCATTGACCGGTCAAAGTCGCAAGTCTGACTAGCGAAACTCAGTCCATGTCATCTTTTTTTTATTTTTAAATTACACGTAGGCGTCCGACGTGGAAAGTAATCCACAAGTTTGAATTGTGGAACTCACAAGATCGTGCCACGTGGCGCAATCCTGTGAATTCCGCAGTCTGAATAGCTTTTTAAGTCTTTCCATTGTAGTTACGTATTTTTTTTATGTTTTTTTAATCACTTTATATTTATGTAACTTTTTTATATTTTTTGTGTAATATTATATTTATATTATTTGAAAAATATATATAATAATTTTCTTTTACATTTAAAAAATATATATTTGTATGTTCTTTTTTACACAAGTGTTATGTAGTTTACAAATTTATCTTTTTTACTTATATGTCCATGCATAAGTAATTAATAAATAAATAAATTTTATATTGTATACGAATTGATTACGTATTTAATTTAGTATTATTCATTTATAAATTTTTGTATTTGTACTGAGTATCTTCACTCGTATTTTTTTTTCGTAGATATCGCCACGTGTCCTACCCCTATTGAGCAGTATGACGACCCCCGCAGATCGTGCCATGTGGCGCAATCTTGTGAGTTCCGCAGTTCAGACTTGCGGATTACTTTCCACGTCGGACGCCTATGTGTAATTTAAAAAAAGAAAAATGACGTGGACTGAGTTTCGCTAGTCAGACTTGCGACTTTGACTGGTCAACGGTTAAAACAGACCCATACTGATAATATGTTTCAAAAGAATTCCATTTTGGTAATTTATTTTTAAAACTGCACCAAATTGGTCAATCAGCCTAGGGTTAGGTGGGTTAATGAGCCGGTAGAACCTGCTTTGCTACCCCTACTTATATTTAAAAAAAAAAAAAAAGGAAAAGTGAAGGGTTGGACATTTGTCTTTTATTTGCAGAGACGGGCAAGACTTAGGGTTTGGTGTTTTGCGAATTAGGGTTTGTGATTGGATCTCCATCTTCACCATAACATAACCAACCATTGTCCATCAGATCCACCAATACCCCTTCTCTCTCGCCATGACGGACGGCTTCTGGAATCGGCAGCAGCCAATTCTCCCTTCTTCCGCCATGCTCAAACGACCTCGTACTGAATACGGTTCGCTCTTTTCTCTCTTTCTCTTCACAAACAATGCCACTATTTGACACTTTCGACCGTCCAAACATACCCTAATTTTCAAAGTTAGGGTTTTGGGCTAGGTCTTTATAATTAATTTGATAGTGGGCTTCGTTGGTATAGGATTTGTTAGATTGTTGTTAGACCTCTGATTTTTGGACCTTTCAAAGTTGGCTTTTTTATGTTATGGCGAAGCATAGGATGATATTATGGAGTTTGAGTGTATACAATCTTAACTGGTTGGACAGACTCAAAATATTGATACGTTGCTCGGCTTTTTGAGATATACCCCGGAAAGAGTATTTTTATGATTTTGAGATTTAGTGATTGGATTCTTATCGGGTTTAATTTGTGCAAAAGAGAGGAATATCGTCTTGCGCATTTTTGAGCTGTGATTTAATGATTTTCAAGTAGGTGCAACAGTGACTGAGTGACAGCATTGAGAAGATGATTCAAGTTCAACTCTGAGATGATCATTCTTAAATGTATTATTTGATTAAATTAATTTATATGGTTTGTTATGCTATTGCTCATCATTCCAAGCTACCGATATCTCTGGAAATCCTTTTGCTATCATGTGTTTTATAGTTTAAACAAGGGAGGAGATGGAATCATTGTTGTCAAAATCATGATTACACTTGTAGGATCATACGATCCTACAAATTTCTAGCCTTTTCCAAACCATTCACACCTAGGATTGCAAGTTGATGGGACCGGAGCTGCATCACCGCAATTGCAAGCCTTTTCCATATCTTTGTGCTTTTTTAACATAATTTCTACTCTGTCTCGACTGTCTACTCATGCAAGACACTCCTTACCGATTTTGTCTCGTCTCTCCCTCCCAATAATCAAAACTCACTTCTTTTGGGACTTGTAATTATTTCCTTTTGCCATTGTCATAAATTCATAGCATCAGCTAAGAAGCATTGGTATGGCACTCAGCCCATCATACCGGTGTCTGTTATAGTTCCAGTACTGGTGTACATGCTAGACATAGTGAACTATATATGGTTCACTTTTTCTATTTTAAAAAAAAAAATTCAATACAAGCTGGAACACACCATAGTGCAGGACAGTAAGATGCCTCTGCTTGCTTGTGCATCTTCCACTTCTGAAGAAGCCTTGCATCTTCCATTGTTGGGTTTGGGCATTTCAGTCTTTTTACTGTTGAACCATCAGTGAGCATTTTGAGTGACGAGTGATTCCTGTTTCATCTGGCAGCCTTTGCTTCTTTTATTCCTTACTAAGTATATAGCAGAAAAGCATGATCTGAGAATTTAAAGGATAAGGAGGCATGAGCAAGAAGGGCTAAAATCCTATGTACATGGTAGACTACATTTGCGCTCAATTGTTCTGTTTTGAGTTTTGATGAAAAGTGTGGGGTCAAATGAGGTGGTGAATGATCCCCAAATCAAAAGGGACTTAGGAAAAGGGTCTGTGTTTACCACTCAAATCCATTTCAACAGAATTAATTTTTGCAGGGATTCAAACCTTTACCATGGCCTGAAATTGCTGAAAAATAATAAGGGCTTCTGATTTTCACTGTAGAGCATAAATCCAAGAATAAATGTTATGTAGTATGAATAACCAGATGAGATGTGTGAAATATTTGGGAAATAGGTGATTTCATTCCTTGAATCAATTGAATGCATAGAAGGTATAAATAGATGGACATGTACATCAATGAGGATCCTAAAAAAATGAAAGAAAATAAAATCCTATCCCTATAATAGAGAGAAATCTGCAGGGATATATATGTACAATTAGTCCCTAAAATACAGGTATACCATCTTTATCACTGGCCTAAACCTAAAATACATGGAAATAATAACACTGCAATCAGGCAACAATTGACTGATTTTCAGGCTCGATTCTGCATCTAACCAGAAGATTACGGGAACAGGGCCCCCTAGATTATTAAAACCAGCTCCTAAAAAGTGGTATAGATTGTAGTAGATGAGGAATGCAAAGGTGCCCAAACAACACATCAAACAGTCATGCAAAGCATTTATATTACAAGATAGTATATTACAATGTTGAAATGCAATTTTAAATGCTTCAAGGTGTGGGTGTCAGAGACAATAGTGCCAAGTGGTGAAGGAAGTGGGAATAGTTGATACATAGTTATCCATAGACCATAGTAGCGGAAACTAAAACAGAGGCAACAGAGTTAGATAAAAATAAAGGTAAAGTCATATAAGATAGGGGTGGCAAAGTAGGTTGAATCGGCCTAACCGTGAAAAATGGCGGGGTGGGCCAAGTGACTCAACCCACCAACTTGCCAACCTGTCATTTTAGGCTTTTGTATTTAAACTTTTGAAGGACTAATTGTAGTAGACTTGTGTTGATGGATTAATTTGTGTTTGTGGATATATTGGTAATTGGTTAAATTATTTGGTTTCTTAGAATATTCTTGCCTTTTCTTTGTATTGAGAAATATCATTTTATTATCAAATGTCATTTCAACATTTCCTTTTATTCTTCCTTATGGAAATTGTTGAGCTTAAGAGGACTATTCATAATGAAATAAGATCGATACTTAGTATATCATACATGGTTTGAATGAAAATAAATTATAGGAGTTGATGAGTATATATTGATTGGATCACGGATACTTTGCATCTGTACTGAGAAAAGTTACTTCTCTTCTACCTTTAACATTTTTAATAACCTATTAGCTTACATCTACATGTAATGAGGGTTAAATTTCTTAATTTTGATGTCTAAGGCTCAGGAGGCGGAACCAATAACCATGTATGCTTGGAGTATTAAGGTGATTTTTTTTGGATCAATTTTGGCAGCTCATCCTGCCATTTTATGCTGCCAACCTTCCATTTTAGCCTTTGGCGGGCCAACATGTCAACCCACCTCAACCGGGGTGAGTTATGCTTCCCAACCCACTTCGTCGTTGGGTCAACCCGCCTCAACTCACTCAGGGTAGGTTGAAAGTGGGCTGGGGAGGGTTGACCTGCTTTGCTATGCCTGATATAAGAGGAAGTAAATTACCCCTCTAGATAGCTGAGCATTGTGAAATTGATTGAGCCCATTAGAACCGAGAAAACCCTTCAAGAGTACCTAACAAGGGTCATGACATTTGACAAAACAAGAAGTGGGATGAAATTCAAAGTAAACAGAGTTGCCCCTTGCAAATTAACTAACGCTAACACTAGAAGCAGATTATTAAGGACCAAGGCAGTGTGTGGTGTAGCTTTAACAGTGATTTAAACTTGGAGCAGTCAACATAAGTAACAGGGAGACCTTGTCCATTGCCTATCAAGATCTTAGCCAAACCCAATAAGGCTAGGTTTTGGAATAAATTCTGCAGGTCCCATAGTCACATGGTAAGTGGCTTGAGAGTCTGGAAACCATGCTTGGGTTTTGGCTTTTCAGTCTTTTTACTGTGACCCACCAGTGAGCATTTTGAGTAATGAGTGATTCCTGTTTCATCTAGGCAGCCTGTGCTTTTCTGGTTCCTTATTAATTATATAGCAGAAAAACATGATCTGAGAATTGAAAGGGTAATGAGGCATGAACAAGAAGGGTTAAATCCTATTTTGACTATGTGTCTACATAGTAGACTACATTTGCGCTCAATTTTTCTGTTTTGATGATAAATGTGGGGTCAAATGAGGTGGTGAATGATCCCCAAATCAAAAGAGACTTAGGAAAAGGGTCTGTGTTTCCCTTTCAAGTCTGTTTCAGCAGAATTAATTTTTGATGAGATTCAAACCTTTACCATGGCCTGAAATAGCTGAAATATAATAAGGGTGTCTGACTTTCTTTGTAGACAGTAAATCCAAGAATAAATGTTATGTAGTATGAATAACCAGATGAGAAGTCTACGGGAGCAGGGCCCCCTATATCATTAAAACCAGCTCAAAAAAAGTGGTATAGATTGTAGTAGATGAGGATTGTGAAAGGTGCCCAAACACATCAAACAGTAACCAAAGCACTTATACTACAAGATGGTATATTACAGAGTTGAGATGCAATTTTAAGTGCTTCAAGGTGAGGGTGTCATAGATAACAGTGCCAAGTGGTGTAGGAAGTGGTAATAGTTGATACATAGTTATCCATAGACCATGGTAGCAGAAAGCCAGAAACTAAAACAGAGGCAGCAGAGTTAGAAAAAATGAAGGCTAAAGTAATATAAGAGGAAGGAAGTTACCCCCCTAGATAGCTGAACATTGTGAAATTGATAGGGGCCATTTGAAGTTTTGAACCTAGAAAACCCTCTAGGAGTACCTCACAAGGGTCATGACATTTGTCAAAACAAGAAGTGGGATGAAATTCAAAGTAAAGAGAGTTGTCCCTTGCAATTTGACTAAGGCTATGTTTGGATTAACTTCTCTATGAAGAAGAAAATAAGAAGGTAAAATGAATTGAGCTTCTCCCAATTTATGCACTTCAACTTTTGGAGAAGTTAAATGAGAGAACTTCTATAGAAAGTTAAGTGCATAAGTTGATTTTAGCCTATGGGAGAAGCTCAATTTATTTTATCTTATTTTCTTCTCCTCTAAGTGCTTATGAAAAAAATTTATCCAAATAGGGCCCAACACTAACAATAGATGTAGAATATTAAGGACCAAGGTAGTGTGTGGCTTTATGGTGATTTGAACTTGGAGCAGTCAACATAAGTAAAGGTTGACCTTGTCCTTTGCCTATCAAGATCTTATCCAAACCTGATAAGGCAAGGTTTTTAAATAAGTTCTGCAGGTCCTGTAGTCATATGGTGAGTGGCTTGAGAGTCTGGAAACCATGCTTGAATGGAAAACCCTTAAAGGTTGTGAGTAAGGGTTGACATGTGTGCCTATGTTGGGATATACTTAGAGTTGAATGGGCTGGAGTGGTACTATACTGAGTGGCTTGTTGCTGAGTATAAAAAGGAGTAGAAGTGTTCCCAAAAGTGGGTACATCATAGAGACCAAGAGTAGGTGAACTGTAGTGAGCCAAAGCTGGAGTGTATCCCAACTGCTGTGCAGAATAGTAAGATGAAGTAGTGTTTGGGTGAAAGTAAATAGGCTTGTGCTTGATTCAGGACTAAATAAGCTGGTTGAGGCACGGAGTTATGATCAAGTAGATGATAGCAAGTCATGGTATCATGACCTAACTTTTAACATAATTGACAAGAAATTGAGCATAAAAAATCAGTCTGACCTCTGACCTCTGACACGACCTGATCGACCACCACTGCCTCTATAAAATGAGCCTTGTGACTGATACCCATAGAGCTAAGTGTAAAGCAAACTCTATTTACCGACCATTGAATGCTCAAAGCTGCAGCATTCTCTTTCGGAAAACCTTGAACTACATTCAAAAGCGTGCATTGCTGATGCTTATCGATTCATGTTTGTTGAACAAGAAGCTATGCTTTGATATTGTGTACTGTAAGGATCAATTCTGCAGTTTATTGAGGTTACAAAAGTGTCGTAATATTTAGAAGTCCATCAAGTATGATGTCAGTTTGATTCAGAGATGAAAGTGGATCACTGATAGACCAAGGAATTAATGGTGGCTTTAATCAAAGCAGATACTGAGATTGATTGCCCATATTTTTTCTTGTTTATGAGTTCAGATCTGGGTTGACATGCCTTAGCACACATGTATGGATGAAAATAATTGTGGAGTTTGTCTCAGATCTGCCAGGAATGTGTGCACCCAATGGCTCTGGTCAGAAGAGATTCTGTAAGTGAAGAAAGTAGCCACGAAAACAACATTTGATCCTGTTGCTCCCACTGCAAGCAGCTCTTGCTTCCATGTCAGAATGTACAATCACTCGAATAGAATTGCAGTGCGAGTTTTGGGTTCATGGTGACACTTTGTAGCCAATGTGTCTTAATCACTGCCTCCACCAACTGCTTCCGAAGTAGGAAATTTTTGTCATCAAGTTGCATTGAAAATTGAAATTGGATGTGAGAATGAGACAGGAGCAGAAGAGGGGGTTGAAGTGGAAGATTCACTCAGAGATAGTGGTGGATCTGAAGACTGGAAAGGATTAAGTGGTGAAGCCATGGAAGCAGATCCAAGAAAAGCTCTTGATACCATGACAGAAATCAGTAGTGAGCAATAAAGGGAGAGGGAAAGTGAACATATTCATCAATTTATTAGAGAAATTATGTGTTCTGTTATTGAAAGTTAACTAAATGAGTTGACTTATGTTGCAAAGGTTGAGACTTGAGAATACTAACTGTTTAACTACTTAAAGAGTTGTAAAGGGACGAGTTTGTTAACAGACTTCAGTAAGGCAGTAACTACAATTTTTAGAAGTTATATTAATACAAAGTCAAGTGACAATGGTTGAATTTTTATGCTACTTGGTGTGTACTGATAATTTGATAGGTGCCAACATGTGTGTGCTTGCACACCCTGCTCTTTGTATTGTTATGAGCACTTTACATTCTGGAGCATGTGCTGTTTAGTTATCTGAGTTTTGCTAGCATCTGGCATATTTGTTAGATGTATTATATATATAGTCGGTGATTAGCATTCTAAGGTTGGCAATGATATATGATATTGCATATGACCAAAACTTTTGATAGTGTATGCATTTCCAGTTTCAGGTTTTTTTTTTTTTTCATTTTGTTTTTACTAGAGAAGTTTTAAGACTGTATTCTGTTACATTGCAGACATGTCGCCTTCCGGTATGACTTCAGCAGGTAATGAGATGCATAATTATATTGCTCGAGATGATGACCATACAGGTCACCGAATGTTAAAGGACACTAAAACACTTGGATCTGCTTATGACCGCTACCTTCAAAGCACGGGGGTAACATCTTAACCTGTTCTATTCACATATGTGTGAGTGGATGTGCTTTCACAGCTTGTTCGCTGAAAACTACTTTTTTTGGTTATGAAGCAGCAGCTTACTTCGTTTAATTCTGGGGAAGCCAGTGCAATTGGTGGTGTTGGATTGGCAAGAGGTGTTGGTGGATTGCCAGGCCATTCGCTAACTGATCCTGCTGTCATGGGGCATCCTGGTGGTGGTCCTGATCTTGCACGAAATGGACGGAATGTCAATTATGGTGGTCAGTTACCAGTAGATGCAGCTTCCAGGCCTGGACCTGAGACTGTACCTCTACCCCCAGATGCTTCAAGTACTCTATATGTTGAAGGTCTCCCATCTGACAGCACGAGAAGGGAAGTGGCTCGTATCCTTTTTGTTCTCAGTTACTGTTTAGGAATTGTATCATCATACTTTCAACTCTCTCTCGTGAGCTTCATCTATTTTAATTTAGTTATCCAAATTCCTTAATGCCATCTTTAGATATTTTTCGCCCTTTTGTTGGATATAGAGAAGTAAGACTTGTGAGCAAAGAATCCAAACATGTAAGTGTACGGCATACTGTTATTTGTCCTCTTTTAACTTGGTTTATCACTGCTCTGCTTATTGGTTGAAAGTTCCATTATGCTCTTTATGATGAAATGCTTGCTTATTGCAGCGTGGTGGAGATCCTCTAATCCTTTGTTTTGTGGATTTTGCAAATCCCGCATGTGCAGCAACTGCTCTGAGTGCATTGCAAGGTATCAGTTCTTGTTACCTGCTGAGATAAAAGGAAATTAATTTCATGTGTTGGTTGTGCTAGTCATCTAATAGTGAATCATCTCAGCCTAAGGTGACCTGATGGAGGTTGTGTAAATTGAAGACTGCCCTTAGGTTTTTGGCCTTCTGAACCAAGATATGGTTATTAAGTTGTCATGAATTTAGGATGTTTCGTTATAATTTTGAATCATAATGGGGGGAAAACATTTCTATGCTGCACTGAAGTGGAATTTTATCAGTAAAATTCCATATTAGCAAGTGTAGAAGGATGATATGCTTATCTAACTCATAAAATTTTTCAATATTCTATTGAACTAAAAGGATTTAAACTTGGAAAGTGGTAAATCACTGTGTTAACACTGAATATCTATATGTAAAAAATTATCTGTGATGTAAAGGTTTATTCAAATTGTTACTTCATAGTAACTGAAGTGATGAACACGTGAGAAATTAGTGCCAACTTCCATGTTGCCATTTGTCATCTTTCATTCAGAAGTACATAAAATGAACACACAAGGATATCTGTTCTATTAACTATCATTGTCATTGTCATTGTCAACTTAACTTTTGAAATCATCATCATCCTGTTTTCTTGTGTCTGCCTTTGCTGTACTAAATATCATCACTGGGAATGTATTCCTGTTCTCTAATGGTATGGTATGGCATGGCATTATCAATTATCACCATCACTTTCACCAATGTCATGAATATTTTTTTATGTCACCTAAGTAAGCACTAAGCCCAAAATTCTGCCATTATAGCATAGGCAGCTGGACCTGTGGTCGGCAAGCTAAGGACAAGATTTAGATCTAGTTTCTTACATCCTTGTCATCAAGTTCTCCAATTAAATGATGACACAGATATTTTTCTAAAATTCAACACATTTAATGGAAGTTAGTTATTATTGGAAAGAACATTTGTCAACGTTTGAATGGAGAACTTAATGGTAAAGATACAAGAAACTTGATCTTAGTTTTGTCTGCAAACTAATGACCTTGTTCCTGAGGCTCTTAGTCACTAGAGTATGTAGGATTTGAACTCAACGGTTAATGTTTTTACACATAATTATGTACCCAAATTTCGGAGTGTTTATTTATTTAAAAAATTTCAGTGTTTGCTGACATTGTAGTTGGATGGCACAGGTTATAAAGTTGATGAACTGAATCCAGAGTCTAGCCACTTGCGGCTTCAGTTTTCTCGGTTTCCTGGTCCCAGATCTGGGCCTGGACCTCGTGGCAAGAGGTGAGCTGGTTCACCCAAGGCATTTAGGTTTCATTCTTGTCCTAATGTCTTACAGTCTTCCTTTATCCATATGCAAATTAGAGATCAAAGTACAATTACATTTGAGCAAATCTAACATGGAGATTTTTGCGATGGTCCTAGTCAATTTACTGTGTTGTATAAATATTGATAATTTTAGTATGAACCTAATGTCATATCGTAGCGTTTGCTTTTTGTTGCCCAAATAAAGGTATAATTATAATATTTTAATTTTTTTATTTTCTATAATATCTGCTATACTGGTTGTGTGCTTGTGGGAGCTGTTGTAACTGTTATTGAGCTACGGAATTCTGGTGATAACTGGCATATATACACCATTGGACAACTGTTATTAAAAGACTGGGAACATGATAGCTAGTTAGCTACCGAGATTGATCTTGAAAAGGATCGTGCTTCACTTCCATAGCCTTCAGCTTTTTTCGTCGGTTAGATAGATATAATAATAATTTAGAAATAATTGCTCCAAAATTCTGATTTATTCCAAAGAGAGATGGTGTAAATTGGTAGTTTTCACGGTTAAACGTTTACAGGGATCCGTTTTCCTACGAAGAAAGACTTGTTGGAGCCTCTAACTAGGTCTGATTGGTTGATTTTAATCTTCTTTTTTATTTTCATAATTTTTTACAAGTATTTTTATAAAATCTAAGTACCGTGAATATTTTTTTAATTACAAAAGTACTATGAATATGCTATATTAATAAAAAAAATTATCAACCTATCGTACAATGGTTGTTATTGTTAAAAAAAATATTTCTTTCATTTTTTTGAGTAATGCAAAATATTTATTAGTTTTGTAAATGATTAGTTTCTATTGGGGAACTTAGCTGATCATTTTTAATGGAGTCTTTTACTAACCACATCTTTTCTATTTGCAAGGTATGAACTTGAAATTTTACTTAAGAAATTCAAATTCAGTTTTATTTGGATCAATGTGTTGAACAAAAAAAATTGGGATAACAGCACAGTGGCCTAGTACCAAAACACTATAGCCTATAGCCAAATAGTATATAGCGAGGTGATTGTCATGTTAAAATTTTGTGCAAACATATAATTTTTCTTTTTACACAAAAGTTTAGATTAAGGAAAGATACACCCTCTTGCAAGGCTAGAGAAGACTACCAACTTCATCGAATATTTACAATGAAATTTACATATCGCTAAGCAACTAGAGAAATATAAAAATTGAACTAAAATCATAATTAGTGTGAGCAAAAGATTTGACCAAATTTGCCAACCTCTTTTGGTGCAAACATATAATCTATTGTATGTGTAATATACATAATTACACATATAATACTGAAACAAATTCTAATTTTATGGCATTTTATAAAATTTGAAATGTATACGAAATTGCTATATTGGTTTAAAATTTAACATTATGTGATTTTTATAGATTTATTCATTCAACTATAAATACTCATCACTTGGTTTGTTTGTAACAAATGTTGTAAAAATTGTATAACATTAAAAATATAATTAAATTATGAGTTTAGTAATCATGCACTGTTAGTATAAAAAGTTTTATACTGTTATTCAATCAAAAATCACCATTAATATGACTTTTAAAGTATTTATTATAAAAGTCAACAAACTTACAATAAATGATGATTTGTAATTAGATAATAGTGTAAAACTACTTTACACTATCAGTGCATGACTATTAAACTCTTAAATTATTCTTATTTTATTAATTTTTAAAGTATATATAACATCAATTTTGATGTACTACAATAAAGTATTAAATCATTTTTATTAAAGTAAAATTTTACAAATATAATTAATATGATAAAGACTTTTAATTCAATCATTGGTTTTGCAAAATAAGCATTTAATATAAAGTTATTGAATTGTAAAAGAATAATTTTTATTGGTGTAAGTCAATTTTGTCATTGTTTTCGTTTCAATATATTGATGTTTCAATCTTTTTCTATTTTTTTCAAAATTACTGATGTTTTATAAATTTAAAATATCACTAATTTTTTTCAGCTATACCTCATATTTAACAATTACTATAATAGTATTTATTACAAGGAATGAAATATTAAATTAAACATATTTTCCACTTCAAAAAAAGTAAAAAATAGTTTAGTTTAAATATAACAATATTTTACATCTATTAAATGTTCTTTAATCTATGTGTATTAGCTTTAAATATTAATAGATACGCAACAAAGATTATATATATGAGACATGATCAATTAACAACACGTGTCAAATTTTTGTACTTACACCACTTAATAATATAAATTTAATCAATCTGTATGTTGAATTGAAAATTTGTATAAAGTAAATTAAGTTCATAAAGTTTCATACAAATCAAAAACTAATTAATACTCAATCGCACTTTTTTATTTTAACCCAAAAAGCAATATTTTTAAAACACAAATATATTTAATTATTTACAATTATTTTTAAATTAATCAAAAAAATTATTTAATAATTTCGTGAATTTAGAATTCTGAATATTATAAAGTATAATATTTTAAGAAAATCAACATGCTTTTTATTGTTTTGAGAACTTTCTTTTATGCGAGCTTTGTGATTTTGACGCAAATATTTTACAAGAAAAATACAAACAACACATTTTCCAACATATTCTTTTGAACATATATTTTACTGTGATTTATTAGAAAATACAATTCTTGAAGAATCTTACTTCTTATTTAACGAGTCTCTTTCCTGAATTTATAATTTTCAATAAATTTTAACACTCATCAATTTTACAATTATAAAAAAGGTTTATATATCTTTCAAAGGATAATTTCACGAATATGGATTAGAGTAAACAGTCACTTTAGTTCTTGAAAGTAGAAAGTGTTGTCACATTAGTTATTGAATTGATAAAAATTAAAAAGGTTCTCGAACTGTCAAATAAGTTTATAAATTTAACTACTTATTGTTATTTTAGTTCTTAAATATATGTAATATTATTATTTTAGTCACACGTTTTTTAAATTTGGACTAATATGATTTTTAATTTGAAATCTCTGACTTTTTTTTTAATTTTTTTCAATTCAGAAACTAATGTGACATTTTTCAATTTTAGGAATTAAAGTGACTCTCTACTCGTATGGATTATCTGCGGTCACAGATAGAGAAGATTGCATTGTCTATCCTTAATTTTATTTTTCAATCTTTATAAAATTAATATAATATAAGAAAAATATATTTCAATTCTTGAATCTTAACTGTAGGAATGAATGCAAGAAAGTTAGCTGCTGTGATCCAATTCCGTAACTTCACATTGACTTATATATATATATATATAACGGTTTATAAGTGTCGGCAAGTGGTCCACTCTGCTCATTGACGTACGCCCTACACTGATAAAAAAAAAGTTAAAGATAAGGGTATTGTAAAAGCAAAAGCAATTATTGCTGGGTCAGAAAAATTACCTTACTGTTGTTTTGTTGTAACTGTTAAAGTAATTATTATAAAAATTAATAAATTTATTATATATAATAATTTGTGATTAGGTAATTATATAAAATTGTTTTATAATATTTGTTTATAGCCCATTTTTTTATTTTTATTGTAAAAACAATTTCCATCATAATAATCCGAAAACAAAATGCAAACCATATGATCCATACATGATCATATTAAAAAAAATTAGTTTAAATATGTTTTTGGTCTTTTAAAAATATAAAAAAGTTTGTTTTAGTCCTCAATTTTTTTTTTGAATAAAGTTCTTTAAATATTAAAAGTATCTTAATTAGATTTATGTGCTAAACTCTGTTTAATTTTTCTGTTAAATGATGACTACGTTAGCTTTCAATATAAAGTATTTTATTACTTGAAGTACTCAGTGATAATTTTTAATAAAAAATCGTTTAATTACTTTCACTTTAGGGTTAAAAAAATATGTGATTTAGAGTTAAATATGTAATAATTTTATTCAAAAACTATGTTACTAATCTAACCTGAATATAACAGTTGACATGGATGGCTATATCAGTAAATTAATGGTGACTGTGATGCTAATATGATTATCATTTAACAAAAAAATTAAACAGAATTTAGTATAAGAATTTAATTATGGTATTTTTAATATTTGAGAGACTTTATTCAAAAATAAATAAATTAAAGACTAAAACGAATTTTATCATATTTTTAGAGAACCAAACACATATTTCATCAAAAAAAGTTTCAATGAAAGCTACACGGCACCATATAGTTGGACCATGAACTTCAACTTCCAACATTTTTCTTGGCTATTAAAAATAGACAAATTGAAATTTAATTGAATAATCTGTTATTTGTGTACCTTAATGGCTTCACTTACTATTAGAGAAGAAAAATAAAATAAAATAACTCGGAATATTATTAAATGACTAAATTGAAAAGCTTTCAACTTTCAAGTCTTGTATTTATTAAAAGTAGTAGTGCTGGTTTATTCAATCTCTATCATTCCTTGACATCACTTGTGCAGTTGGTGGCTGACTTTTCTTCCCATTTCCTTAATAAGTACATCGTTAAAAAAAAAAATCATCATCCCATTAGCTTGCCTTGCCAACTTCAACACAGCTCAGATGATGTTTCCTTATTCGTTGAGGAAATAACCGTGGGGTCTTGACGTCTTGTTCAGTTGCACTAGCGGCGCCAGGCTTCGACTGAGGAGGGGTCAAAAATAAAAATTAAATTCTATTCAATAAATATAAAAACATTAAATTTTATACAAAATATTCATAGTTATCTGTTTTGTAAAACAATCCAAGAATATATTCAGAAAATAATACAGACAACAAGCTAGTTATATCTTTTAAAGACTCAAGATTAATTATCAAGTTATTAGTTTCCCGTGCCACTGAGAACCTTATGAACTTATAATTAAAATTGGTATACACATTAACAATAAATTTTTACAAAAAAATTCTATTAATTGTCTTATAAAAATTTACTAAATCAGAATGAATTATCTTACGCATTGGATTATCTTTTATGACAGTAGTAGACTAGTAGTTAATAAACATAAAGGAAAAAATTACTTTTAGATTGTCAAAAGAATAGTGATAGAATGAAAGAATTTTTTTGGTGTGCCTCAACATTTATATATATATATATATATATAGGGCAAGGTCCCCCTAGTGTTGTTACTAGGTTCGTCCCTAGCTCTTCTGTTTCTCATCTTCCCCAGTTAAATGGGATTCCTGACCATCATCAGTGTCCTTTATATATATTAGGACACTGTAAAAACTGAGATGCTAATTTCATGGAAGATGAGACAAAATGCAACAATTGCCGGGCTTATATGTGGGATTTGGTGTTCCTCGGACTGTAGTTGACATGTCATGGAATTAATAACAAAGAGGTTGAGTTTAGTGGAAGAAATTAGTCCTTGTAACATGATGAACTAAAGTTCAAATCTCTAATAAATGAGGTGTCTACATTTAGCAGTCAATAGTATATATCTTGAGCAAGATTGTCTTCTAATAAAGATATTTGTGAAGAAACAGAAAAAAATGTCATGGAATTAACATATAGCAAAGCAAAAATGTGTATAAGGATCCTAAATAGGGATCATTAAGGGCCTGTTTGGTTGAGTGGATGGAAAATATAGGAGGAGAGAAAAGTTTAAAATTTGAATTGAAGGGAATGTAGAAGAAAGGAAAAGTTTAAATTTTTGTTTCTAAAAATCAATTTTTCCTTTCTTTTTTCTTCCACTTTCTCTCTAATTAAACAAAAAAAAACATTTTATTATCCATGTTTTCTTTCTTTCTTCTTTTCTTTCCTTCCAACCAAACATACCATAAAGTATTATAATGCATTGCTTTTCATAGAATGCAATTTGGCTGATTTACTCCCCCCTAGTAATAATAATAATAATAAGACCATTCACTGCTGTCCATAAACAGCATGCACATGATTGCACTCAAAGCTCCCGGGCCAGGGATAAGGGGAAATGGAAAAAAGGCAGCATCTAGATAAATCCCCCTCATCATCCCCATGTGCAAAAGCATAGTTTCAAACTCAAATTTTATCTTTCCTTGCATGGCATCTTCAAAAGCATATACCTGATATGATTGTCTTGCCTAACTAATGTCAATAATCAATTGCGTTCATACATAGAATTTGGTTAAAAACAAAATCACTTTGTGTCTCGTTACCTTTGCAATTTGTAGCTACACAATAATCTTTGTCTCGCACAATATGATTAACTTCATATATACAAAACTACAGGTCCGGTGACTTGGATTTTGTCGCAGTTATTGCTGCTATATCAATAATTTTGTATTGATGTAATGCACAAATATGGCATAGGGACTGTGCACGCATGTAGTACTTAAACATTACTATCAATGTATAACTTGAGTGTCTATTCATTAAATTAAGTAATTACGGTGATTAAGGAGGAATTGAAGCTATTTATATAAAAGTAGCTAATGCTTGGAAGTACCAAGGCCAATAAAGCATATGGAATCTTATGGAAAAATCTTTGGATTCTTTTTTTTTTTTTTTGATAAATCTTTGGATTCTTTGGAGTGAGGTACCAAGAGAGGTAAATATGAGAGATAAAGACCTTACTGTCATACAGAAAAAGTGGTCCCCATCACCGAACGAGCAATGCCATGCCCTCATCACATACGAGGGGATTGGCAAAATGGGTAATATATATATATTTACAAAAATAAAGTTTTTTTTTATGAAAAACAATTATGTTTAAGTTAATAATATTATTATGGATGATAATTTTTTTTAAAATATTTAATATAATTGTATATTTAGACTCAAATTTAAAATTATTGATTAAACTGAAATAATTTTATTCTAGTAGATCTATACACTCAAATGTGATATTCTATATCTGTTACTGTTGATTTCGCTATCAATATTTTTGGATTGTGTTTTGGTGACTATTCAAACTCGGGTACCTTCGAAGAGACAATACACTAGGAACCAGAAAAACTAAGGCCGTGATGTGAAGTTACTTTGACTTTTGCTTATGGATTTGAGATGTTCGTGACGTGGCTGATCCACCTAGTGACTCATTCACATTTTGATAACTCCACCTGATGAAATTGTGGCCGTCCGATTCACCCAATGGTATGAGGGTGTATAACTAAAATGTGCAGTCGATCTCGTCTTAACCTTTCTGTGTCGGTAACTGATATGATATTATGGGGATTTGTTTTTTCTTTAATGAACTAAAGGCACATCTTCTTGGTCCTTAGCAATTATGTTATATTTTTCATGTTCCCAGACGAGTATAGCTAAACAAGTAGATTTGAATTTGGTGCAGTCGGATTCAGTGTATTTGATGTAGTCACATCAGTTATGCACCGTTTGATATTCATCTATTGGCTTAAAATAATTTATTTGCATAAGTATTCTCCACTTTAATATGACGTGGCTCATTGTGAGTCATTAAATAAAGATTGAACGATGTACAAGTCCGTGACTATACCAAATGCACCAAAAGTTCTCGCACTCAATCTAAATCATTAAATAAGTGCTAAATAGTGATAATAATGCATATTTGGATTTTGACGTTGTTTAATAATTTTTTAGTACTTTTGATGCTCGTACAATCATCGAAGTTGTGCGTTTCCTTTTCACCTTGTTGATCATGATTATATATATCTCATTAGCTTTGATCTGTTTATTTGAACATTTCATGTAGGGATATTAATTGCAATTTGAGTATTTGAGCCGGTGGGTATCTGAAATAAAAATTCACAATAAGAAGAAAAAATAACTATATAATATGTCTAAGTCAGAATACGGATATTTATTGGTAAAAATTATAAAAATGTGTGTAAATTGAAGTGTTTTATTGCTCATTTCACCTCATACTCAAATATTATTTAATGTATTAAATTTAAAATTAAAATTAATAAAATACCTATAACCTTAAAACTCATAAGTTTAATGACCTAGTCTTTTCAACTCAAAATTGGAAATGACGATTCTTGATTATCGTTGTCTAACTCTTCTTATTTTGTGGATGTGTCGTATCGTTATTATGAAGTTATTTTTCAACTTTACTTGTCAATCATCTAATAACTTCATTGTAAAGATGTAAAATAACACTAATGAACATGAATATAAATATCTAATTATTTGTAAGGTACGAAAATAAATACTAAACCAACATTATGTTCTCCAAATAGAACTAGATTTGAATTCCTTAAACAAGATCTTAAGTTCAAACCTTATAAATGAAAAAAGTAGTTAGGAGGGAAAATCGCACTAAAGATGGCCAATCAGATTTTTCGACAAATACTAGCCATCAAAAAAACTGGTAAATATTTTTCACTTATAATATGAAAAAAAATAATACTAAAATTACTATGTGATATTGTATAGGTTTAAAAAAGTAATATGATATCCTACTCGAATCATCCTAATTTTTTGATAAAAGAGTTCGTCCTGAACTGTTTGTAATGATAGAAAAATAAAGGAAAGAAATTACATGCAAATGGTTGGTAATCTAATGCTGTCCAGCTAAGTAGTACATTTTTATTTTTTTGAGGAGAAAATAGTACAAAATTACAATGAGCACTTTGGTATTTTAAATCTTAAAAAGATACTTTACAATATTAAATATTTAAATAGTACAAAATAGAAAGAACAAATGTCTTATCACTTGTATACTTTACGTAGTCTCATAATATTTAAACTTCATAATCTAAAAGTAAGTTGCGTGTGGATAGGAATCCGCATGCCATACATATATAATCATAAACTAACAAATTCTTGTGCATTATTCGGAATATTTGCAAATATACATGAAATCTTAAAAACTAATTTCAAAAAATTAAAAATATTTTTTATTGCTAACACAATGTAAATCAAAATATAAAAATACAGACATTTGAAAATTTAGATTATGAAATTTTTTCAAAATTAATTAAGTTAATAAACCATTATTTTGATGACAATGTATGAAGAAATTTAATTATTAATTAAAATAATTAAGGAAGATAAAATTTGTTTTTATATTTAATTAAATAAAAATATTATTTGTTTTGATAGGAAAAATTATAAAACATATGTCACAAAATTAAAAAAAAAACGTGTAATTACATAAAAATAAAAATAAATATGAAAATTATTTTAATTTTTAAAACTAGAATTTAAATTTATTATATAAGAATAATATTAATTAAATTTGTGTAATAGAGTGAATATGCTATGAAAGAGTATATATGTTTTTCCGTATATTGTAATTTTGATTACATATGATAGCGCTGAAATGAAAAGAAGGAAATAAAATTAATTGTCCTAAATAAGGGTTTGTCGTGCGTATATATATATACAAGTTTTTTTTTTTTTTTTTATGTGTATACAATAGCTGCAACAGAATTTAAGTTTTTATATATATTATTACTACCTTTTTTTTTGGTGATACTATATTATTACTACCTAAACCTTCTAGTAGTAAGTATAGGTTTGAGCATTTATCTTATTGAAGTCACCATGTGATGTACTATTTTTGTATTAATATTTCATAAACGACTTTGTACGAACATCTCAGAATTTGACCTGCATGGTGTCTATACGTTTCAATTTAGCTGTAAAAAGCCGATTCAAGTTTTAAGATGCGTGGCCTCTGTTGGACTGTACACCCATCTTGCAGACACCCTGATTGAAGGTTGTCCAAAATCTCATGCTCCAATTTTTTATATTCAAATTTTTTCCATGGGCTTTTGAATAGTTAATATTTAAACAATCAATCATTTACCCTATAAATAATATATAGTAATGATATTATTATTATAATTTTCATGTTCATTATTCACATGCGTGCATGTCGGCAGTAGAGTATATATGGCCTAACGATTATGAATAGCTCACAAAAGTCTTCCCGAATAAGCCAATCATGATTTTGATGTACAAACCCTCCAAAATTTCACCAAGCTAGGTAGATCTGATGTCCAATAATCATTTGAGGTTTGGGCGGGATCGGAAAAGTAAAAAAAATCTTTTGCACTTTAAATTTTAACTGCACAATTTTTGTCCCTTCAAATTATATTTTATGATAAAACAATGAGTAACAAGAATGTTTAAAGTTAATACGAATTAGGTTGTTAATTAACTTCATTCCACGGTTCAAAACTGAAAGGCAGGCAGGGGATCCATGTTCTATCTTGAAACGTCACTTTGTTCCAGGCGTTTGCTTAGACAAGAAGTAGTCATTTTCCTCCTTGAAGAATTTACAATTTCTTATAAAGAAATTAACTTAAAAATAACATTAGAGTTAATATGTAACTTGGTTTCTAGAAGTTATAGCTCGTGTTATTTTTTGTTCCTAAAAGTGCATATTTAAGTAATTAAATTGATCGCTGAAATATCAATCTGTTTATAAATTTACCTACTAATTAAATTGCTAATTTATAAATTTGGGCAGGGACATTATACATAAGCTCAATAATTTATTTATTTTTGGTTCAAAATAAATAAAACTCAAGTGTGAAAATTAGAATTTTTTTTTCTTTAAATTATGTAAGATTTGGGTTCTGCACAAGGTCTCCCCCCCCCCCCCCCCCCCCCCAAATCTTGCAAGGTTAATGCAAGTAAAAGCCTTGATTCAATTCTAATAATTAAAATTAATCAAATTCTTCTTTGAAAACTTTTAAACTGTGTTTGGAGCTATTAAGAAAAAAATAATTTAATTTGATTAATTTGATTCGGAATCAAATTCATTCTAATTTATTTTATTTGGTTCAAAAAACAAATTTTCTCAAATTCAATATGTAAGTTTTGGGTTCTGCACAAGGTCCCCCCCCCCGCCCCCCTCCCCCCCCCCCCCCCTTCCCTTCTCTTCTTGCAAGGTTAATGCAAGTAAAAGCCTTAATTCAATTCTAATAATTAAAATTAATCAAATTCTTCTCTGAAAACTTTTAAACTGTATTTGGAGCTGTTAAGAAAAAATAATTTAATTTGATTAGATTCATTCTAATTTATTTTATTTGATTCAAAAAACAAATTTTCTCAAATTCAATATGCACACTTACCCGCAATTAAAATAAACTTTATTCTAAAATCAAGTCGATTCTCATTTTGTCTTTTTACATAAAGAATCTTGTTTCATCAAAATCAAATTAATTTTGAAAATGTGTGTTGTCAAGTCACGTTCACTTCATATTTAAGTTGTAAGGAATTTACCCTAAGACACAGCAGGACAGTTCTGAAGTAGCTAGTGATTGCCCGTTTGCTTGTTCTACTTTCTTAGATATTTTCTACTCCAAAAATGGCCAAAATCAAACTTACTACAAAACTTTAAACTGTTGTTTATTATCATCAGAGAAAGAGAGATTAGTTTAGATTAGTGATGACCTACTACTATAAGTTATAGGAAAAAAATAATTACGAATGACATTTGCTTGAGGCACAGTGCTATCTCTGTATGTCTCACTCACATATGGAAAAGGACATGAGGTCAATGGGAATGTGACATCTATGTGATCATGAAGGGTCAAATACATGGCCAGACTTGATCTGAAAGCTAAACATTTCTTTTTTATTTTAAATGTTTTCCACATAGGATCAACCTCTATAGTATCATTGCCAGAGTTGGTGCCTCCCTTTACCATGATACATATGCTTTTATTATTTCTTGCCAGGTTCATAATTGATTGCTGATATGTACACTGTGACGGTGAATTATAAATTGTTTTTCGTTTATATTAAACATAAAAGTTCTCTAACATTATGTTCCCATAATGTCTACAGTTGCGTTTTTGTATTGCTAGCTGCTTAGTCAATCCTTATTTAAGATTCACCCACCTGTCATTACTATTTTAGATTTGATTAAACTACTGCTGGTAATGCTGCTAGCTAGTTTTGAGAGTATTTTGTAAGGTTATTACCTTATAAAGTAAACATCCATACTTTGATATATTATTTTATTACTTTTTTTTTTGCCAGTTTTTTAGCTTATGATTTTGTATAGGAACTCGCAGGATTGACATATGCCTGATCAAGTGTCATTATTGATAGAATTATACTATTTATATAATATATTTTGTAATATTTTTATAATTTTTTATTACATCAATTATCTTCTTTTTTATTCTTCTTTATTATAAAAATGTACAAATATAATGTACGAAGTGTTTAATTTTTACACATAAAATTTTTTGTATGGTTAACTAATTAGAAATTGTTCTAAAATGACTTTTATAATAATTATCATAAAAGTTAATGATTGTATCATTCATAATAATTTATGATGATTGGATGTACATTTCATGTACAAATACCATTTCTTTTATTGTTTTAGGTTATAAATTAGTCATGACGTAACGCTACTTAGGTATATGATGACTATCTAGCTAATTAATGACTTTTTCTATTTTAGGATACATCGAAACGAAAGTTACAAGCTTACCAACAAATAAATTTCATTAGATGATAAGAGTTTTAGATAAAGATCATTATCTTTTATCTAAAACTCGATCATCTAATACCAACCGTTACAGAGCATGGACAAAAGGTAACTCCCATCGAATTTTACTAATATAAGAGCATGAAATAAGCCACTATCTCCATTTTTCTTCCCATCCCCTTTGTTAAACTGAGTGATAGATTCGATCTACCCTATCGATCTCTGCTTTTTTGTGGAATCTTTAATTCTTTAAAATAAAGCAGAGAAATATTCTATCCTTTTTCAACCCCATGATTGATCATTCGATCCCTGCAAGGCTGCAACTAACACGTTTATGTGGTGTAAACAGAGTTTCACTCCCTTCATGTTTAGCAAAATCACTTTTAAGGTTTTTTTTTTTTAACAAAACACTTTTAAGTTCCTTATAACTAATTTTTTGTGCCAGAATTTGAAAAGGCATAAGGAAATTTAAATCTCATTTTCGTTCGTTTAAATCTATTTTTGTACTTAATATTTTGTTGTTTTGTTGATATTGCGTTTGAGATTCATTAAACTCTATATGTGTGTTTGCTTACTCATTCATGCTGCGCGTTAGAGTTCATTTCTGCGTTAGAATATAAAAAAAAAAATGTAAAAGCTACATTTGGTTGCTTCAATTGGACGTAGATCAAAGAATATCAAGCATGAAACCAAACATGCACTATATCATTCTTTTCTTTTCAAAAGTTTATGTCACACTAATGGTATGTTTGATTTAAGAAAGAAAATCAAAGGAAAGGAAAGAAAAGAAAAAGAGTATAGAAAGTAAAATGATTTTGTAGGTTGTTTAGTAAGAAAGAAAATAAAAGAAAAGTAAGATAAAATTATTCTTTCCTCTTGTTTGATTGTTTAGAAAGTAAAAGAAAAGAATATAATATATATATATATATATATATATATATATATATATATATATATTAATGATATAAATATCTCTAATAAAAAAGAAGTATACAAAAGTAGGGACAAATTAATCATTTTTCAACAAAGCAGTTTTCCCTCTAGCTTTGGTCCATTTTTGATGAATTGAAAGACTTGTCGGTCGCATGTGTTTTTACATCTTTCCTTTTCTCTTAAAATCAAAACAAACGGTGGAAGGAACAAAACATTTTATGTGCTTCTCTGTGACTCCTTCTTCATTCTTTCCATTTTGAGTTGTTTCAAACACACGCAAAATCACATACACATCCAATTACACATGCCTAGGATTTGGATTCGCTAAAGTGAGTTACTCAGTTTAGAATGTAAAGTAAATAATTTCAATTGTTGATGAAAAAAATCGACAATTAATACTTTAACATATTCATAATTTATTATATTTATGCATGTAATTAGTATCGACTATTGATTTCCTCATCAGTAATTGAGCCGCTTACTTTTTCCTTTAAAGTTAATTATTGATTCTAGAGAAGTCATATCCAATTGCAGTTAAAAGACTAAAAAAAAAATGTATAAAAAAATCAATAACTAACAAATTTTACATGCAATACCATAACTGTTTTCTATAAATTTTATTTTTTAATCAAAACTAGAGTTTTATTGTGATAATTTGTATAATAAAGAATAATATTGAATGTTAATGCATGTAATAAAACTAAAACTAATTTTAATTAAAAAATATACCGAAAACACTTATAATATACCTAACATTTATCTATAACCAACATTCTCAGGCATATATACAACTTAGTGTCAAAACAACCTTTCACTCTCTTCATACATTCAGTAAAAATGTCGGAGTATCCCCCATTCACTCCAATGCTTGAAGACTCTGGTATCCCTCATCTTGCACGAAATTTAGCTCGTACAAATTTTATCAACCGAAAATGAATTGTTCTCTAGCTTTCCGTTAACCAAGAGAAAAGTGAATTATAAGTTACAATTGCTATTAAGATGTTTGGTTAAATTTATGAAAGTGACTTGTGCTTTTTTATGAATTTTTAATTTATTTTAATAAACTTGTATTATATATATATAGATAGATAGATAGATAGATAGATAACGTTTTAAATGAGAAACTTTTATGATGAAAAAATGAGAATTTTCAACGATAGCTCTTAGATCATAATTAAAACAAATTTGCGGTTGAAATTAAAACCTAATTAATCACCTCTTATAAGACCATCATTGTCACTGCCTCCACCACCGTGGCAGGTGGCGGTGGTGGTGATAGAGGCAACGGTGGTGGCAGTGACAGTAATGGCAGTGTTGGTGGTGGCAGTAGCAATGGTAATGGTGGTGACAATGATGACAATGGTGGTGGTGGTGACTACGGGGACGATGACAATAGCGGTGATAGTGGTGGTGGCAGTGACAACCCTGGAGGTAGTGGTGGCGACGACAGTGGTGGTAGCAATGGTGGCAACATTGGCAGTAGTGATAGCAACAATAGTAGTGGTGACGACTGCAGTGGTGACAGCAATAGTGGTGGTAGTGGAGACGACGATAATGATGGTCTTATAAGGGGTGTTGAATTGAGTTTTAATAGCATTCGTTCATTATTTTTAATTGTAATGCAATAACTACTATTAATAGTTTCATTTTTTATTAAGAAGTTTCTTATTTGAAACGCCCTATATATATATATATATTGCCCGTAATTGTAACAAATTTCAACACATAATAAGAATATATATTCATTTACATAAATTGATATGCTTGCGTTATTGTATTAAAATATTATCCATTATTTGATAAAATAATCAGTTAGTAATAGTTCGTTATTAGTCTTATTGCCCTCTTTGGTATAGATTTTGTCTAATAGGAATTGAATTGTTAGTGTGGACATTAAAAGTCTATACTAACAGTATATTATATTTCACTAATAAATAACCTTGTTAACAAAATAATTGATATATGTCACCAATGTATCAATTGTTAGCACAATACATTTTATTATTAGTATAAACTTATACTGTTTGTATTAACAATTCAATTTTTGTTAGAAAAACCTATACCATGGAGGGTTAATCAAACAACAAGCTGTTAGTAAATAATGTTTTTTGTAGCGATTTTTATGAACAACTGTTATTTTTTTTAATTTTCCCTAAAAAAGAATTTACTTAATAAGAAATACAACATATTGAATAATTATTTCACCATTTATTTAATCCTTATTAATAATTTATGAGGACGGGAAAACCTGGTATCCAAAGTTTTGGGCCTAGTAAGATAAGTACTAAGAATTAAATAACTTATCCAATATATTTTAATTGACCAAGTAAATAGTTGTAAAACCCATCCTGCTTGAAATCCATACGGTCAACGTTAAAAAATATGAACAATAATTAATGTATGAAATCTTATTATATACTATGTCATAATAATTTGACAAAATTCCTTTCATAAAATGATACACGATTGTTTGTTAATTTCATTAAAAAAAAATGAAACATGAACGCGCTTCATGCCTTAGTAAATTTACCCACTCTTATTAGTTAATTGCTACCGACTGTATGATAATTAGTAAAAAGAAAATAAAAATTACGTGTTTGCTTCTAGTAAATTGTTACATGTAAATTAAAAAGGCACGGATATTCATTTGTCACAATATTTGTGATAAGGAATCAAATACTTTCTTAAATGAGGCTTTAAATACTGGTCATCTGATCCTAGGAGAAAATTAGTTTAATTGTGATTTAATTTTTAATTTTCACATTTCATTGAGAAAACCAAAGTTAGCTATAAAGGAGTACAATACATTTGACCCGCTTTTGTATACCAAAGTTATATACTTTAGAGAGTAAAAAATAAAAAGCTGGAAAGTAAAAGGAGTCATAGGCTACCGCTTTCTTTATCGGAAAAGGACTCAAGCAATGCCATGCAACATGTGCAAGCCGTGATCTGGTGCAGACTCTAGAGTCTCTCTCGAGAAATATAGATTAATTGATTAGAGAGAGAAAGAGGGGAAACAGGTTGAAAATCATTGAGGCTGCTATGGTCCATGTAGTACAAGCCTTTTAAGTCTTCCAATGGCAACAGACATCGCACGCTGTTAGGCAAACCATCCTTGTATATTTTAAAAGTTGAGTGAGATGTGATAATTAAGACGAGAAATGACAAATTAGAAATACCCAACAATTTAATGAAGATGACTTCGTGTTTGAATATTTGAAAATTATACACAATATCGCCTTACACAGTGAAAATAATTATAAACTCAATGTCACAATTAGTAGCTACCTAAAATATTCCCTGCTAAGCTAGCAGCCTCCGTCAAATCCAAATCGGCATTCCAAACCCCACTTGGATCTAATTGGTAAAAAAAAATAAAAATTATTAAAGACCGCTCCGACTACCAAAAAAACAAAGACCATTGTCTGAATTTAAGGCTGTCTCTGTTTACGAACGTGAATATTGATGGGGAATGTAGTTTTCTCTGCATATTTATTTTTTCTTTCTTTTTATCTATTTAAATATTAACAATTTAGTTTAAAAAAAAAATAATTCACAATACCTTCTATTTTTGCGACAATTCATTAGCTTTTAATTAGAAAACAATTAAGGCAACAAGAAAGAGAACACCTGATTGGTATGGTCATTTTTGTATGGTTCAAAACACATCTACCAAAATGATTAGTTGCTGTTGAATGGGGTAAAGAAAGCATCTATAAAAAGAGTGGCACTTGGTTCACAAAGAGCATAACAAAACCCCACTTTGCAGTGAGGTTGAGGGGAAAAACAATGGGGTCTCTAATGGCCTCTGCCACACTGGCTCTTGTATTGGCAATAGTGTCTCTAAGCTTGCCATCCCAAATCTCAGCAGATAACTACTTGTATTCATCACCTCCACCACCCAAGAAGTACCCACCGGTGTCTCCTCCATACCACTATCCTTCACCACCTCCTCCAGTTAAGAAGCCATATTACTACCACTCTCCTCCACCACCTTCACCTCCTCCACCTACGCCATACTACTACCACTCTCCTCCACCACCTTCACCTCCTCCACCTACGCCATACTACTATCACTCTCCTCCACCACCTTCACCTCCTCCACCTACGCCATACTACTACCACTCACCACCACCACCACCAAAAAAGAAGCCATACTACTATCACTCTCCACCACCACCTTCACCTCCTCCACCAAAGCCATATTACTACCATTCTCCACCTCCACCTTCACCCCCTCCACCTAAGCCATACTACTACCACTCACCACCCCCACCACCAAAGAAGCCATACTACTACCACTCCCCTCCTCCACCACCAAAGAAGCCATACAAGTACCCTTCTCCCCCTCCACCAGTGCACCCTTACCCACACCCCACACCCCTACCCCCATCCTCATCCCCACCCTTACCCTCACCCTCACCCTCCCTACATTTACCACTCTCCTCCACCACCACCAAAGAAGCCATACAAGTACCCTTCTCCCCCTCCACCAGTGCACCCTTACCCACACCCTCATCCTTACCCCCATCCCCACCCTCACCCTCAGCCTCATCCTTACCCCCATCCCCATCCTTACCCCCATCCCCACCCTCAGCCTCAGCCTCACCCTCAGCCTCACCCTCATCCTTACCCCCATCCCCACCCTCAGCCTCAGCCTCACCCTCACCCTCAGCCTCCCTACATTTACCACTCTCCTCCACCACCTCCTAAGAAGCCATACAAGTACCCATCTCCACCACCTCCAGTCCACCCTTACCCTCACCCTCACCCATACCCACACCCCCACCCATACCCACACCCACACCCTCAGCCTTACCCACACCCCCACCCTCAGCCTTACCCACACCCCCACCCTCTTCCCCATCCCCACCCTCAGCCTTACCCACACCCACATCCTCTCCACACCCCCACCCTCTTCCTCACCCTCACCCTCCTTACATTTACCACTCTCCTCCACCACCCCCTAAGAAGCCCTACAAGTACCCATCTCCTCCACCACCTGTGCACCCTCCCTACATTCCCCACCCAGTCTACCACTCTCCACCACCTGCTCCCAAGAAGCCTTACATCTATGCATCACCTCCTCCTCCTTACCACTATTAGATAGTGGTCAACTTAGCATAGCTCTATGGTAAGCTTCTTCATACATTCCACATTATTATTGTCTAACAATTACTACACATTTTCATCTTCTAATTTTACATATTTTGTTCCCAATAAATGAGTAAGAAACCCTCGTGATGCTTACCAAGGTTTTAGCCTGATATGGAAAATGATTTTCCTCGTTTGGTTTTAGTCCAGGGACCACTTAATGACATTGACCGACCACTAATAATAATATGTGCATGTGTGTTCACGTGTTTGTAGGATATGAAGAATATGTGCAAATAAAGAAAGCGATGGAAAGGATAAGCGCTTCACCATCCACGAAAGAGAAGAATGGAAGCAAAGTTTCCGCGTTTTGTGTTTCATAAAAATATTAATTTGTTTTCTATGATAGGATTGGGTTCTGGTCTTTTTCTTTTGTTTATGAATTTCGGTGTATTTTAACAGTTGTAAAGCACTGCGCTCTGCATGGTCATGTACGCACTCTGTTAAGTGTTAATCAATAGTACAAACATGCACTGTAGTTTTCAACCAGCTGCGTTTGCAGGGGTTGTAAAACTATTCATATATAATTAAATAAATTATATTCTCTCTCTCAATCTGTTACTCAAATTTTAAGTAAACCAAAATAATGCTTTCACATTTCAAAAAATATAAAAAAAATAATAAATGTGACAAGCAATAGAAAAATTAAATTGTTTTATTCCTTAAGAAATGGCTTATATGTTAAAATTTTTACCAAAGATTGGGTTATTTTATTTCTTCATTTCTCAAGCCTTTATTTGGTAGAGAAGAAATAAAGAGGGAGAGGAAAGAAGATAGTAGAAGTTAAAAAAAAAAAGTGGATCATTTGTTAGAATAGAAATGTGAAGAAATTTTTAAAAATTAATGTGGTACTTACAACAAAAAATTTCTGTGTTTGAGCAACAATTTATGCAAAAATACACATGTTGTCATCCGCGCAAATTATTTTTGCAATCGATTTACTTGTTTTTTTCTTTTTTGGCTGAAAGCTTACTTGTTTTATAATAATAATAATAATTAAAATAAAAAATAATTTCAAAAATTAACTTTTTTTTATTTCTGTATAACCAAACAATCTTAATTTTTATTATATTTTTTACTTATTTCTTTTCTTTTTTCTTTTTTTGCACTTCTTTCCTTCTTTTTCGTATATTTTCTTTCTACCAAACACATTCTTGATGATGACCACGTGCATTCTGATTCCGCAAGTAACGTTTCATTTAAAATTGTCGGGCGCGAATTAAGAGGGTGACAGAAAAAAACCCGACAGAGAAAGTGAGAAACTGAGACGCAGCACCATGTCCATAAGCATTTTCGCCAGGAAAATCTTTACACGAGCAATCTTGATTAGGCTAAACAATTATTTTGTTCTTTGAAAATGTAGAGTGCTATGACATTAATTTTTAAAACAATTTTTTTTTTGAAATAAGCTCTTAAAATTTTTAATTATTTTATTTAAATCTCTAAACTTAATTATTTATTGCCATTTTAATCCTTAAATATATATTAATATTATTACGTCAATCACATATTTTTTTAAATTTTAGACTAATTTAATTGATGAATTGAATTTTTTTGAATTTTCTTAATTTTAGAAATTAATGTAACAGAGTTTTATATTTTTTTTTGCTCATATTACGCCAGGATCTTCTCTTCCTTTTCCTTTTGTTTTTATTGATTATGTACAACCCGTAATATATCAAACGATCTTTATCTATGATAATATTATGTTAAAACAAGAAATATATAAAAAATAAATCAAGAATTTAATGAAAACATGTTGATAAGTGTAAAATGTATTTTATATTAATTAATATTTGTTAGCTAATTAAAAATTATTAATTGTCATAATAATTATTTTAAAAAATATATTTAAGTAATTTCTAATTAATTAACGTTGTAAAAAAATTTAGAATGATAATGCAGCAAAAGTAGGCTCTCAAAATAATGAGTCTTGTGTAAATAATCACAAACTTTATTACAATAATTTAATATCTGCGTAGATCAACTGATGTGAGGTTGTTTTAACTTAATCAGTAATTTCGAGTTTGAGTCCTGAACATATAGTTGTGTTAAATTCTTAGAGGCAGAACTTCCATAGTAGTCATATTCGGCTCGAGTAGAATCATCTCCAATAAAAAATATCTGTGATCTCTGAAAAAAATGTAGGTATTAATTGTGAAAAGAAAATAAAGTTATTGTCAATTGGTGAAATTTCACACACATTATATATATGTATGTGTGTGTGTGTGTGTGTGTGTGTGTGTGTGTGTGTGTGTGTATGTATGTATAGGGGAGGGATCAAATGAAACCGGTGTAACTTACACAAACTATTACACCATTCAATAACTTGATATAAAATGTGACTTTTATCGATCAAACCGTTGAATTATAATTTCATATTACCAAGATTGTTTGTGTCAAATTTTGTCAAAATTGAATAATAAAAAAAGGTAATCAAATGACTCATGTTTTACTATATTTTGAAAAGTATATATTACATCCATTTTGATCTATATGAATAAGGTATCAAATAATTTTGGATTAATATAAAATTTTGTATATATGATCTATGTTAAAGAAACTTTCAATCCAACGATGGGTTTTAAGATAAAATTATCCAATTAAAAGTTATTAAATGATGTAATAGTTAATGTAAGTTACACCGGTATCATTTGATCCCTCTCCATATATATATATATATAGGGTCAAGATCCGTTGACACTAGGTATCAAAGTTAGTCAAATTACACCTTTAATAACTTTTTGTAGAATGCAAATTTAACCAATCCAACTGTTGAATTATATGTTATTATCTTCATTATCATGTATATCAAATTTCACATCATTTAGACTTTTCTAAATATGTTATCTAACATTGAATATTTACATATATTTTAATATCATATTGTACGTTAAAATAAAGTCATGTGATGAACTATTAAATAATTTTAGAATTGTATGAGATTTTGTATACTTAATCTAATTAATAAGAACATCAAATTCAATGGTTGGATTGTTTAAATTTGCATTCTACAAAAAGCTATTGAATGTGTAATTTGACTAACTTTGACACCTGGTGTCAACGAATCCTGACCTACATATATATATATATATATATATATATATATATATATGGTGGGGATCAAGTTACTCTAAGAGTAGCTCTTGGTAAAGTTACTCTACTCAATAACTCTTGTTATATATTAAATTTTAACAATCCAGCCGTTGAATATTTTGATATTATGTCAACAATCATGCACACCAAATTTTAGACAAATCGGACATTTGTAACTAGTTAATCTTATAGTCGATATTTACTTATAATTTAGAAAAGTATATTAGACATTAATTTGAATTTATTTAATAAAGTATCAAATAGTTTTCAAACTTTATAAAGTTTTGTGGACTTGATCTACTCAGTAAAATCTTTTAATTCAATGGTTGGATCGTTGAAATTCAATATATATCAAGAGTTATTGAGTGGAGTAACTCTACCAAGAGTTACTCTTAGAATAACTTGATCCTCACCCATATGTGTGTGTGTGTGTGTGTGTGTGTGTGTGTGTATGTATGTATATATGTACGAATAAGGGCAAAGTATTTTTTCTTAATATGTATTAACAAAATATATTTGGAGAGTATTTTAATAAAATTCAATTGTAGTTAGTTGAAATATAATTTTTAAACTAGACTATATTAGCAAATTTAGGTGAGAGATGAGAATGTGAGGAGCAAATCATAACCGTATAATTTAAATGGATAATTGGGATTAAAATTAACTAACAATTTTTGTTATTTTGAGTATGGCTTTATACATTTATTCTAAGAGTAACTCTTGTTAGAATTACTTCATTCAATAACTCTTAATATATATCAAAATTTCAACGATCCAACTACTCAATTAAAGGATTTTATTGAATAGATCATGTATACAATTTTTATAAAGTTTGAAAACTATTTAATACTTCATTAGATAAATTCAAATTAATGTATAATACACTTTTCTAAATTATAAGTAAATGTTGTCGATCTATAAGATTAACTAGTGAAAGATGTCTGATTTACTTAAAATTTGGTGTGCTTGTTCATTATCATAATATCAAATTATTCAACGGTTGGATCGTTGAAATTCAATATATATCAAGAGTTATTGAATGGAGTAAATCTATCAAAAGTTATTCTTGAAGTAACTTGATCTCCACCCTCTCTATATCTGTGTGTGTGTGTGTGTGTGTGTGTGTTATGCTACTTGATAATTTTTTATAGAACATGAAATTAACTAATCTAACTATTGAATCATTTAATATTATTTTTCTGTTTATGTATATCAAATTTTACATAAATTGAACATTTGTTGGTATGTTATTTAACAATGCATATTTATTTATATTTTAAATAATATGCTTTCATCAAAATAAAGTAATGCAATGGAGTGTTAATTAGTTTTTATTTACATAAAATTTTGAAAACTTAATATTTTTTATAAGAAATTTCAATTCAATGATTAGATTGGTTAATTTCATATTTTATAAAATGTTATTTGGTAATGTAAGTATAAAAATTTGATACTCAATGCCAATTGGCTCTATCCCACATATCGAATGCCAATTGGTTCTACCCCATATATATAAGTTAACCTAAATTTTATAAAGATTGTGTTAGTAACATGTAATTTTGTATATCTTCTACGCAAATTAAATTTATTTGTTATATATTATTCTTAAAAGATAAATGGGTATATATATGTTAATAACATGTAATTTTAGATACATTTAAAAATAGTTATTCCTAATATGTTTTTTTAAAGATAAGTACATGTAACCACTGAGTGGATCAACTAGTATGAGGTTGTTCTAGTTTAATCAGTTGTCTCGAATTCAAGTCCCGAGTATGCAATGGAAGATACATGTGGTTTATACCAAAAAAAAGAAAAAGAAAAGATAAATAGATGTAGAGAGAGAGAGAGAGGGAGAGAGTACATAGAGGTATCAAGTGAGAAAGACATTTTATGTGAGTAAGAAACAAACATGGACCATTAAAATTTATCCTATATAATTAAGATTAAAATATAAAATTAAAGTTACATTATTTTTTTAAGAAGCTGTGTAACTTTTTCAGAAGCTATGTGAATTTAAGTAATCTTTAATATTAATCATTCATGTATGATTATATAGACAAAATTTTTTCACTCATATAAAAATAAAGCTCTTATATAATACACCACTTATATAATTAATTTCATATGAAAATTAAAAATAATTTTAAGAAAAAGATTAATTTTGATTATTTATGATTTAAGATTAACTTTCTTTTATTTTTATGTGTGGTTCTTTAATATCATAGTATTCTTTATGAGAAACAAATTTGTTCAAATTGAGAACATTCAAAGTATGATAAGATTATATATTCTGCATAATCAGCAATTAATTTTATTAGGCATATATTTACAAGTGAGTAATCTGAGTCATTTATTAGTTATCATATTCTGGGATTTATTTTGGAAAAACCCTTCAAGGTCCGAATAACATTTTTAGCTGCCTAGGGCAACAACTTCTACAAAAGGATAATCACGCTTACAAGTTTTGGTTGAGTTTGACTCTTGTTCTTCCATAGTTTTATTTGTGGAGATTTAAGTTAAATGTACATAAGTTATATACGTGCACTATATGCTTCTAAACAAAAAATAAATAAAATTGTTAAAACATCTTCCTTATAAAGTCAGATCCCTTTCTAATATTGTAAGTCAAAAAAAATAAAAATTAGTAACATACTCTTTAACACACTCTTTATTATTTATTAAATTTTTTTAAAAATTACAAAATTATATGAACCTCATTCTTTATTTAATGAGCCCACCTATAATTTTGTAATTATTGATAAATTTTAACTAATAGAAATGTATGTATTTGAAAAATGTATTAAGAAAGCATGTTGCTAGTACTTTTCTTTGTAAGTAAAATAGAGTTAGATAAAAAAAAAAATGTAAATATCATAAATTATAGTCTTAGATGACAGCTTCCGATCTCCTCTTGCCTTTAATAGGTTTGCAATAAACTATAAATTATAAATCAAACTTTTTATTAATTACAATTCAAATGCCCTTGATTGATTTTTTTTGTTTTTGTGTATAATAGTTGCATTGAAGTTAGAACCTACGACCCCATACATACTACTTCAACCCTTCACCATTAGGCCGATCCTAGTGGTTTAATGCCCTTGATTGATATGTATGTCCCAAAATAGCTTTTCAAGCTTTCGACAGACTTTTAGGTCTTAGGAAACATCTTAATTTGTAAAGTTGTCGACTAATTAATTAGTTATATAATTATCAAAATATCAATGAACATTTAGTACTTGTATAGATTTAGAGAGAAAAAGAATGAAATGTATATGTAATAGTTTTTTTTTTCATGTGATCACAAAGGAATATCTTGATTGGTTATCGAGATATTTAATAAATAATATAACGTAATAGAATAGAGAAATAGAGAGAAATAAAAAATATTAATAAAGTGTTGATAATGTAGTAGGCATTCTTATATCATTACTCTATAATTAAAGATAATGAATTCCTGTTCATTTACACTCAACATTGTAAATTTACACTCAACATTGTAAATCCATGCTTCTATCTTATGGCATATAATGAAAAAGGAAAAAAAAGAAAAAGAAATACACATAAGTGTAAAATAAGAGTAGTAAAAAGAGTATGAAAAAACAATACTCTTAACAACTGCAAGTCAATCGATAATTGTCGTCTTTTATGATAATTTCTGTTCTTATATGTCTCCAATTCATTTCTCACATTTTATCCTACACTAATGGAATTATAAAAAAAAATAAAAAAATCCAAAACCAGCTAAATTCTCTCTCTCTCTCTCTCTCTCTCTCTCTCTCTCTATATATATATATATATATATATATAGATAGATAGATAGAAACATAAGATATGAAAAATATTTAATAAAATATTAAAATATTTACCTTTTATTATATATTTTTTATTTTTAAATTCTTAACTATAAAAAACACTAATTCATCTTTATTTTAAGTTATGTTTGATTTCACATTTAGAAATCACGTCCATTCAAGCTAATGAGACTAGATCTATGGATTAAAAAAAATGTACATGAAAATGTGTGCAAATTGCAATACAAACACATATTTTGAGTATGTTTGTTCCAACTTACTTTTTTATTTATTTTTTGTTGCATGGGGAAAAAGAGGAAAAAAGAAAGAAAAGAAAAAAGAACAAATTTTGCACATAGGTTAGTTGTGCCCAACACATCTGCTAACAAAATTTGACGCAATGATTTTATTTTATTTTTTATTTAAAAGCTACATTTAAGCTAAAGCTAATATTAAGATCTTAAAAAAGAAGAAGATATTTGTCCGTTTTTATTTTTTATTTTTGGCTTAAAAGCATCTTTTAAGATAAAGTTGTTTGGTAAAAAAATTTAAAAACTTTGATTTTGTTTAAAAATATTTATCTCCTCTAATAAAAAAAATACATTAATAAAAATAAAAATATTAATAAAATTAATTTATTTTACATGAAATTATTTCAATAATAATAAAAATAAAAAAAATATTAAATTATATTAAAACTTTTAATTTAAAAAAATCAAAAAATATTTTAATAATAATTTATTTTAGTGATGATTTGCATATTATAATATATATATATATATATATATATATATATATATAATATTAATCAAAGAAATTTAAATACTGATTATAATTGATAAAATGTTTATCTTTTTCTATATTGTTGTCTAATAATATTTTTAAAGAATTAAAAAAATAAGAATTGCATTACATGGGACCACATGATAAAAAAAAAGCTCCCAAAAAAAGTAATAAATAATATAGGTATATAGTAAAATATAGGTATGCAGCAACCTAATTAAAAATAGCATAAAATAACACAAATGGTTATTATTTTAATAATAATTTATTTTAGTCATGATTTGTAATATAAATATATATATATATATATATATATATATATATATATATATATATAATATAATATAAATCAAAGAAATTTAAATATTGATTACACATGATACAATGTTTAACTTATTCTATATTGTTGTTTAATAATATTTTTAAAGAATTAAAAAATAATAATTTTATTACAATTAAGTATTAATAAAAAGTAAAGTAATAAAAACAGCTTTGAGACCACGTTCAAGAAGGTACATAGGACCACATAATAAAAAAAAACCAAAAACGTAATAAAAAAATAAAGATATAGAAAAAAGAAATATACGTATGTAACAAAGTAATAAAAAAAATAGCATATAATATAGTTATACAAGTTTCAAAAAGAAACCTAGCATAAAAAAAATGAACAAGCTCCTGTAATTGACTTTTTTAAAAGTTTCTTATTCTCATGATTTCTTTTAAAAAATAAATTACTTTTTTTTTTTAAGAGCCTGCACAGTTACTCCTTTTAAAAGAAGAAAAGACCAAATATACCTTGTAATGTTTTTGAATACCATTTGAACCACATTGAATGCTAATAACCTATAACAGTGAGATTGATGTTTAATTTGCCTTAAAAATGCAGAACACGTAAAACAAACACATTTTTTTTTTGGTAACAAAACAAACACATTTTTAATAGTTGCCATTTTTGCTCGGCAAAAGAAAATAAATGGAAAGAAAAAAGTGCATCGAAGATCCTTGATGATGAATCTGATATTAAAGGAACACTTGATACAATGAATTGTGGCAATGGCAAGCCTGTTACTTGCTCTTGATCTTCCTAACAACTTTGGACACATCTTATCACAACACAAAACATTATTGAGACATAGCAAAGGCCCTACCATCTAACTTATCGTTTGTTAGTGTGTCACTTGACTCGTTTGGTTTGGGTTAGTGAGTTTGGGATGCTGAGAATTGGGTATGTAATTTGTTCCATTCCCTTTTCATATGAATCTTCTTCTTTCGCAGATATATATATTCAAAAGTAATTAGCTAAATAAATAATAGAAATATATATATATATATATATATATATATATATATAATAAATGTTCAAAATTAGAATATAAAAGAACAATTGGTTCATATTAGTAGAAGTTAAATTCATTCTATTTTGTGTGTACACTAGGAGTATTCTAACCGTCCTGTGAAGAAGTGAAGATGAATCACTTCAAGATATAAAAATTACTTAAGTGTATTACATTTCTTCTAATATTTTTTTTTGAAGTTAATAATAATTTTTCTAATAATTTTTTTATACATGACTAGAAATCAAACTTATTCAAGAGACCCAACTATTTATTGATTGTGTCAGGTTTTCTTAGTCAAAATTAGGATAAGATAAACTAGCTCTCTTTCTCTCTCTCTCTATGTATATATATTATATGTTGATATTATAATAAATATAATATGTATAAATATATTGTTTATATAAACAGATATAATTATATTATGAAAATATATATATAAATATGACGTATATATATAATATATATAATAACAATATATATATATATAATATATATATATATATATTCGATAAATTAATTATATTTTATTATTATATTTTTATTATCTATATTTTATATATATATTTTAATAATTATATTTAAATTAAATAATTAATATTTAAAATTTAAATTAAAATATTTAAAAAATAATTATAATTTTACAAATCTTATATATATATATATATATATATATATAGAAAAGCACTACATAAATAAAAAAATAATATTGTATACTTTAGTTAAAATTATATATTTTTTTTGTAAAAATTAAAAATTACGTTCATTGAGAATTATATATATATATATATATATGTGTGTGTGTGTGTGTGTGTGTGTGTGTGTGTGTGTAATTTTAACAAAATAGTAATTTTGTCATTTTAGCATATTTTATATTTTATCCTATAATTATCTGGTTTGTTATTTAGTGTGCACCAAATATTAGATAAAATTATAGCTTATTCTGTTCTTATTCTATCTTATTATTATCTTGTTGTCATATCTAATCCTATCCTGACCACCAAAACGGACCCTATACGTATCTATCATATAAATCATGTTTATAAATTTGTATATTAATATAAAATTTATTAATATATAGTATTTATTTTGAATTGTAGAAAAGTATTAACTTTTTATCATATTATTATTGTTCTTGTTCAATTTTTATAAAAATTGACATAAATAATTAAAATAATATATAATTATATTTTAATGATTAGATTGATAAAATATTGTCTTATAGCAATGAAGAATGTGGATCCCTCGTATATATTGCAATCAATCACTAGAGTATCATTCTTATTTCATAATCACCCGTTGTGATTCTAAATTCAACATTAGTAACTAATATTGTTGAAAGAAATATCAAGATGAATAACGATTTGATTTGAATTAGAACTTCAATGAAACAATTGATCTTTTTTTGGACTAAATTCTTTTTTTTGGTGAATAAAATTTAGGGGGAGGGGATGACATCTCAATTTAAGGCAGGGAAAGCCTCTGAGTTTAAAAAACGCTTACAAAGGTTCTTACATTTACTTCACCTCAAAGAAATGAATGAGGGTTCTAACTTGCAAAGTTGCAGTTTTCAGATGTGAGACACCGTCTTGCTTGGCACTCAATAGTTACTTTGAGAAATTTAATTTTTTTTCTTTTGCAATTTATGAATTTGAGCGAAAATATGAGAGAGATATCTGAATCCAATATTCAATGTTCCTAAATCAATTGGGTATAATTGTAGCAAGCTAACTGAAATCTAGACTAGGCAAAATACAATTAGATCAACGATGCCTAAGTTATATTCTTAGCTAATTTGTCAAGGATTAATGTTGGTTGGTTAAAAGATTGATATGTTATGTCTTAGAAGATTATAGCACATAATATACTATGTCATTTTTGTTAAAAAAAATTAATTATAATAATGGATTAACATTAATCAATAATTAAAATATTATTTAAAATTATTAATTGACAGTTATAAATTTTATTAATTACTATATGTCATTTATGGAATATTAGAAGACAGGGTTTTGTATTAAGAGTGACCCTGTGATGGGTTGGGTCATTCATTGTAAGTAGCCCGTTAAGAAGTCCATACCTATTGCTAGGAGTTATAAAAATTGCTATCCCATTAAGCAGTTTTTTACGACGAACAAAACTTCCTAGAAATTGGACAAACTCACTTTCAACTCAGGATCATGATTTCTTGGTTTTTTCTCATCAAAGTAGCTTAAATGGAATTAGGTAAATGTTCTATTTCTCTACATTACATACTGTAAATTGACATGCTATATATCTATATGCATATTGTTGTTATTAATTTATCATTTCTCCATCAATTGGTATCAGAGCTTGGTTAGATGTGGTTTATAACTGTTGATTGCATGAATCTTATGATTGTGCTTTTTAATTTTATTTTTGTTCCAATTCATAAAATTAAATTAGGGTTTTTTTATTTTATTTTATTTTTTAGTATGTGATGAAGAATTTCTAGCCCTCTTATGAACCCTATTTTATTTCAAATTTAATTACATGAAAATGAAGCAATGATTCTTAGAATTGGTTGAGGGCTTTTAAAGTGGAGATCTTTGTGAACAAAACCCATTCAAATGCACCCTTTTCGTTCACAAAGTTGAGAGAATTTTAGTTTCTTCTGTTCATGTTTTGGGTTAATAAATTACCACATTTTGTGCTTGTATTCAAACGTTTTGCCAAATTGGTTTGGGACTTCATTAAGATGCTTATATGCCATAAACATGCTAGAAAATAGAAGTAAATAATGAGATTGAATTGGGTTCCATTCTTGATCATTTTTTTTTTGCTTGTTTTATTTTGAATCAAAGAACTCAAAATCTTGCTAGGGATTCATGAAATTAAATGAGGGTTTCCTCTTTGTCGATGTAATGCGAGCATTCCCTCCAAAGAAAAACATAAAGTTTGATTGCTTGGATGTAAAGATTATGTCAGATCATGCTCATGGATCATTTCATTGCCACTCGTTTTAACATCCAATATTTGCTTCTATTAACTTATAGTGAGATGGAAAGTCTGTGTTATTTCCTTAATCCCTTTGGCCTATATATTGCATTTTATTACTAGTGATTTGTTATATATATTTCCAATCATGGCTCCCAATGATTGTTTGGTATTGGGATGTTATCTTATTTAACATTTTGCATTACATTATCAATTGAATTTTTTTTTCTTTGCTAAATAGTTATCATGGTATTATCTGCTCCATTTCTTCCACGTATATATTGTGCATGGAAGCAATTGTATTAAATGACATGCTGCAACTATTCTTGCACTAAAATACACTTGTAAACTAATAAGATTTAGATTGGACCAAAAGGACATCGTCTATTTGCCTGAGTTGGGAAAATTGGCAATTAATTAATGATAAGCATGAATAATATTTTAAATATTCTTTTTTTTTTCTCCCCATCAAGATAATTTTGTTGATCAATCTTCAAGGCAATTGAAAATTATGTCCTTGTAACATGCTATTTACACAAATTATATTGATTTATAATCAGAGGGTTTTTTTTTCATTATAATGGTTTAATGTTAATTTATAAACCATTTGAGATGGCAATTTGTAAAATTTTGATAATTTCATTAAGTCATCAAAGCTCATTGGATCTATGCACAATGATGAATGACACTCTAGGTCAGTTGTGAAATATTTTTTTTATATGATAGCATATATGGAAAAAATTGTTAATAAGATATTCTTATCTTTTTTATGTTATGAGTATGCAATTATATATGAGCGTATGATTGATTCCCAAAATATGCAATTATCAATTTATTAGTTGCTTGTAATAATACTCCATTTTGTAATTATATTCTTATTCCAATTCATAGTGTGAGTATTTCATATCTTATTATTTTGATATTTCTATTTTGGGATAAATATAAAATTATTTTATGCACTTTTGTATGTTTGACTCAGTCAAAATATAAATAATAACTTTGTTATTATACTCTTTTCAATAGAAATTGTATCATCTTTGCAATTTATGCCTACTTGAAATGTAATTTTCATTATCATTTATTGTTATGGTTTAATGTAAATTTATAGACCATTTGATATGATAATATAAGATATCATGTCATGCAAATTTAATACACTCTATGCATGGACTTGTCATATTCTATTAGGTATTATTGCTAATAATTTGTATAATTGTTAACTCACCTATTGTGGGTACAGTTATGCAAATTTTGTGAGTAAAATAATTTTTTTATTTGACTATAATTTATATTATATTAATAATCATTATACCCTATCGATGTATTATTATTGATATAATTTGTTAATTTGTATTATATTAATCATTAATCATAATTATACCCTATCGATGTATTATTATTGATATAATTGTTAATTTATATTATGTTAATCATAATTATACCCTATCGATGTATTATTATTAATATAATTTGTTAATTTTATATTATGTTAATAATAATTATACCCTATCGATGTATTATTATTGATATAATTTGTTAATTTGTATTATATTAATCATAATTATACCTTATCGATGTATTATTACTAATCTAATATATTGTTATAAAATGTATTATTAATCTTATGTTCATGTCAATTATTTGCTTGATTACCATATTGACATTAGAGTTCTAAAAAATATAAGTTTTGTACATTGTAATATTATATTTCTTATTTATTATGGTTTAGGATCCTTAGGCAGGATAATAATAAGTAAGAAATTATTTCTCTAATGGTTATGTTTTGACTGTATTTATATGAAATCATTTTACTCTAATGGTGTAGTAACTTATGAATTTTAAATGATTTCTTTATTATTTTAATATCAGTCTCATTGACTAACTCTTAATTGGGTAGATTTTATTTAATTTTATGGAATCCAATATTATTTCAAAAATTTTGCATTTGTCTATCGCAATGTAAATTTATGTTTAATAAAATTCTTTTATTGGAACAGATTGCTATTATGTTTGTATTATGTAAGTGATAGATATATCCTATCAATATGACATTACTTGACATAATTATTGTGTGATAGAAGAAAATAGTTGAATGTTTATTTTGAATACTTTGAATTTTTTTTTTTTTAATTCTTAGTTCAACTATCTTTCTTTATCAAGTGGGAGAGTTTTGTATGCTAAATGTAATGTCCTGTAAATGGGATTGTGTTAATACAAGATCTTTACCTTAATTAAAATGCCCAATTAATCAGATCCCTAATTAATAAGACCTGAGAAAGCAAATATATTATTGTTTTCAAATGTACCTTATTTAAAATGTTTCCTTTATATATTGATTGTCATCGCTTTATTATGAGGACTTATATTAGGGATATTATAGTCTTTTTCCAAAACATTGTTATACATTAAACTCCATATTGTTTTATATTATTAATAGCAATTCTTGTTAAGATAATATAACGAAATCCCAATATTAGCAAGCAAATTATGTTTAGAATAATTTCTCTATTCTATACCATTATTCTATATCATTATAAATGGTATATTTGGGATATATTTTGACAATTTTTTTTATTATTATATTTTGAGATACAATACATAATTGCTATTCTTTAATACTTATGGGAGTTTCAAAAAATATTTTCTTATATCCTTATGTCCTCAATTATAATGAAGTTTAAGTTTCCGCTGCATATAACTTAATCTTTTGCTCAAGTGCGTGTGGATATTTTCTAACACTTGAGTTTTGAGTGAGCTATTGAAAAGTTGCTAGTAATCCTATATCTTATTTAAAATGTTAAGGATTTTTTTTCCTCACTCATATGATGATATTTTTTAAATGGTCATGATATTTTACAATACAAGGATTACCTTATATATGTATATGTATATATATATATGTATATGTATATATAGGGACAGGATCCGTTGACACCAAGTGTAATAGTTAGTCAAATTACACCTTCAATAACTTTTTGTATAATACAAATTTAACCAATCCAATCATTCAATTTGATGATATTATCTTTATGATTATGTATATCAAATTTCACATCATTTGGACTTTTCTAAATATGTTATCTAATATTGAATATTTACATATATTTTAATATCATATTGTATCTTAAAATAAAGTTATTTAATGAACTATTAAATAATTTTAGAATTGTATGAAATTTTGCATACTTAATCTAATTAATAAGAACATTAAATTCAACGGTTGATTGGTTAAATTTGCATTATACAAAAAGTTATTGAAGGTGTAATTTGATTAACTCTTACACCTGGTGTCAACGGATCCTGCCCCATATATATATAATTCTTTTAAAAATTTATGTTTACAATGACTCAAGGAGATTTTTTGCTATTAAGTGTCATTTGAACACTTATAATCTCCTAAATTCTATACACAGAATATGTGGTTAACTATAAAACCCAAATTTAGTTAAAATTTGCCATATTGGGTTTCACATTATCATGTAACCACTTATATTGATAATATTCTATTTTTTGTGCAGAATGTGGTTTAATTTTGTTAAAAACTTTGTAAATGATAAGTTATATAACCATATTTTTTAATAATTCTGCACTAGTTTATTTTAAGGATGGCGATGGGTAGGGTGTCTCCATACCCGCCCCTATACTCGTGCGAGTAGCAACTTTAATCCACATACCTACTGGGCACCTATGTACCCATACCCGTACTCGCTACCCGCACTTTACTGAAGTGTAGAGCCATGGAAAAAAAATTTGAGGCCTTAGGCAAAATTTATATTCAAAATTTAATTTAATATAGTTTGACAAATCTCATTTTATTTTTGTATCAATTATGAAAGTATTGATCAAATTTTTATAATTAAGTTTTTTTAATATTTCACTTTCAATATATAAAGGAAAATTCATTTAATCCATCCTTTAACATATTTAATAACAAATAAAATTTGAATAATTTTACTTTTAAAAAACCTACATTTAACAATAAGAATAATTACAAGTATTTTAATAATATTTTAGAAGCAATGCGTACATTTGAAAAAGAATATAATCTTTTGATATAATTTATTTTTGATAAAGTATAAATTATTTTTGAAATTTAATTTATATACAATTGTAGTGCAAAACTTTTTTACACAGACATCTAATAAAATTTAATTATTTCATCATATTATCCCATTCATTAATATGATGCAGTAGTATGGTAAATTTCTAGCTTGCATATATGTAAAAAAAAAGTTTACACTAACAATGCATATAAATTAAACTCTTATTTTTGTTTATATTTCTTACAATGCCTTTTTTTTTTAATGAATCAAGATTTTTAATATTGTAATACTCACTAGAAATTATTTTTTTAATATATTATATGAGATATTTTAATATATATATACATATACATACATATACATATGTATATATACATATATATGTATATGTATGTATATGTATGTATGTGTGTGTGTGTGTGTGCGTGTACGAGTATGGGGCGGGTTGGGTACTATAATACCCATACCCGCACCCATCCCCATTAAATTTTGCAGGTAAATCTCTACCCCCGTCCCCATCTCCATTGAGCGGGTATTTACCATACCCATTGCGAATATTTTTTATGGGTACCCATAGGGTCTGGGTAAAATTGTCATCCCTAATTTATTTCTCTAATTTATTAGCACACTCTTAAGAGAGAAAGTTGGTGAGTTTTTAAACTCACATTGGATATCCTACATATTTAAGATCTCACCATTTTACACCATTAGAGCATTTTAATATTGGTGGGCTCTAATGGAAATCCTATTCTTATTTTGGTATAAAGGATTAGTGGGAGTGTGTATATTTTTTTATGTCTCGAGACTTATTAAGCTTATATTGTCATATATTTTTGTGCACATTTTATGATTATATGACATACTCTAAAAAGACTTTGTTGTTTAGTCTCATCCTATTTTATGTCTCGAGATTCATTAAACCTATATTATCATATATCTTTGTGTGCATTTTATGATTATATGACATACTCTAAAAGGACTTTGTTGTTTAGTCTCATCCTATTTTATGTCTCGAGATTTATTAAACTTATATTATCATATATTTTTGTGCGCATTTTATGATTATATGGACATACTCTAAAAGGACTTTATTGTTTAGTCTTGTCCTATTGTATTGAGATATATAAAATTTGTTGTATCATAATAGGCATCTTAAAGAGATGTCACAGTCGTTTTGTTGGGTATTGCACATTAATCATTTTGGCATGCAATTATATTGTGCTTCTCTTTTACCCAAAATTTCACATTTTGCTAGGTCATAAATTTATAAGTATTTTGCACGTATGATATCAATACTTCTATCGAATATGATTTTCTACGTTGTAAAAATATTTGTAAATTTTATGTGTAGACTAATAATTATAAGTGTTTGCTCACTTTGACATTCTAATGGTCACATTAATCTAGAGTATTGTTTTATTTAAATTAGGTGTTTGTATTGTCCAGGTAGAAAATTCTTGGATTTCCTAATTGTTATAGATTTACATAGTCACTTATTTTGTGAAATTCAGATTGATTGAATGTCAAATTTTGTAGAGCATTTGTTGATCTAGCTCATATATAATTACTCTTATTATTGGGTTATTGTGAACACTTAAATACATGTGGATTATATTTTTGGCCTTCACAAATTTTCAAACTTAGATTAAGCATAATGTTAAAGATAACATACTTGTACACCATTGATCAATGACTTAACTAGTGGAATTTATCAAATTGTTGTAACTCATAATTTGTTAAGTTTTGATGTTTTGGGTCAATGGGAGTCTGTACTCCTTATATATCATATCTCTTATAGCATTTTCAGATACTTGGACCATTATTGAATTGCATATTTCTCTTTATAAATTATGCTTTTCCATATTCTTTTTCTTATGAGAAATGTGAGCATTTAGCATGTATGATATATATACCTATTAGATATTATTTTCTGTAATGTTAAAAGCTTACATCTCTTACATTGATAATTGACATGTGTTTCGACCATAATTGTCATTCTAGTTCTAATGATTTTTATATTTTAATGATTGATTAATGCTATCCAAGTGGAAGAATGTTAGAAAAAAATATAATAATGGATTAGCATTAATCAATAATTAAAATATTATTTAAAATTATTAATTGACAGTTATAAATTTTATTAATTACTATATGTCAGTTATGGAATATTAGGAGACGGGGTCTTGTATTAAGAGTGACCTTGTGATGGGTTGAGTCATTCATGGTGAGTAGCCTGTTGAGAGATCCCTACTTACTACTAGGAGTTATAAAAATTGTTATCCCATTAAGTAGCTTTTTTACGACGAACAAAACTTTCTAGAAAGTGAACAGAATCACTTTCAACTCAGGATTGTGATTTCTTAGTTTTTTCTCATCAAAGTAGCTTAAATGGAATTAGGTAAATGTTCTATTTCTCTACATTACATACTGTAAATTGACATGCTATATTTTATATCTATACGCATATTGTTGTTATTAATTTATCATTTTTCCATCAATTTTATCTCATTTATTGTCCTTTGTATGTTTCATTTCTTTGAGGATTTAGATTCTACCATTACTATCTCCGCGTAGAATTTCCATGAAAATATCAATTATTATTTTGATCAAGAATTTTTTAGAAATTTCGTGATTCATTTTCTTTTGAATTGGATGGAGAATTTGTGGGTGCTTTCCAAATATAACTTGGCAAATTACAATTTCCCATGAGACTTCGTTGCACTACAAATTCTTCTCAAACATGTTGCACTATTATTTGCATATGCATTTAGTGATAATTTCTTATGGTTTTTATACTTATAGTGCATTTTAGGTATATTTTCTTAATAAATTGTATGTTTTTATTTTTATACTTCATACTATTGTTATTTATTTATTTTTTATATAAAGAAAAAATTTTAATTCTTGGATAGGATGAAAGCCAATGAGGATCAAGTAGAGGAAAAAAAAAAACAAGAAGTTAGAGATAACTACACTTTTCTATCGAGTACAAACACCTACAAAACACGGAGATAAATAATTAGGATATTTTAGTTTTAGGGTTTATTATGTTTTGGGGCTTAGATTGAAAACTTTCTATATTTTATTGTATTTTGACCCTTATTAAGGATCCTTTTAATTTTAGGGTTAAATATGTTTTTGGTTCCTAAACTTTTCTCGATTTTCACTTTTAGTCCCTAAACAAAAAATTGACCGGTCTTAGTCCTTGCCGTTAAGTCCCACCGTTAAGTGATGATGTGGCAGTCACGTTAGAAACCACGTGAGTTGCCACATTATCAACTAGTCTAACATGGCTACCATGTCATTATTTTTGGTAAATTATGTTTTTAGTCCCTAATCTTTTCACAAAATTCACTTTTAATTCCTCAACAATTTTTTGACTAATCTTAGTCCTTCAACTTTTTATGAAATTCATTTTTAGTCCCTTCAACAATTTTCTGACTGGTCTTAGTCTCGCAACTATTATTTGTCATTGTTTTTAGTTCCTCCCATCCAGTGTCAACGTTAAGCAATGATGTAGCAACCATGTTGGCAATCACGTGACTTGTTATGTGGACTATTAGTTTGACATAGTAATCACATGATAAAATGTTGCTGGTTCAAGACATTTTTAAGCAATTTCTAAGGCGCTACAAATTTTTTAGCAATGTAAAACTGCTAGAAAAAGGGTTTGAAATTAAAAAAAAAATAGAAAAGGAGATGCAGTAAGCAAAATCAATAACCCCGTCCCGACTTTGATAGGGAAAACCCGCTTTGACTGGGTTTGGGTTTTCTCCGACTTTTAAAGTCGAGTTTAGGTTTGGGTATGTGACTCAGTGTATATGACTCCACACCCCGCCTTCGTTCCTGCTTTAAATTTTTTATTTTTAAGTTCTTTGTTATTTATTAATTTTTATATATTGTTTGAATTAAAATATAATTAATAACTTAATATATAATTTATTTAAAATTGCATAACTAAATTAAAATTGAAAAAAAAAGTGACAGGTTCCCCGCGAGTTCACTCGAACCCAATAAAACCCAACGTGGATGGAGATGGGTTTCAAAAATATAAACTCACCTATTTTAAACTCGAACCCATCCCGCTTTTTGTGGGGATGAGGACGGGGAGAGCAAAACCCGCCCCTAACCCACCCCATTGCCATGCCTACATCAAACTAGTAATCCGTATGGCAAGTCACCTGACTGTCAATGTGGTTGTCACATCATTGTTTAACACTGATACTTGATGGGAGTGACTAAAAACAATGACAAACAATAGTTGAGGGACTAAGACCAGTCAAAAAATTGTTAAGAGACTAAAAGTTAATTTCATAAAATGATAAAGGACTAAGACTAGTCAAAAAATTGTTGAGGGACTAAAAGTGAATTTTGTAAAAAGATTAAGGACTAAAAACATAATTTACCAAAAAATTTTACATGTGAAAACCACGTTAGACTAGTTGATTATGTGGCAACTCATGTGGCTGCCAATGTGATTGCCACATCATTACTTAATGGTGGGATTTAACGGCAAGGACTAAAAATGTTAATGGAGGAAAAGTACAAAGATTAAGACCGGTTAATTTTTTGTTTAGGAACTAAAAGTGAAAATTGAGAAAAATTTAGGGACTAAAAACATATGTAACTCTTAATTTTATTATGTTTAGTTTAAGCTCGCTTTAGAAATCCTACTTATAAATAGGGAAGAGTTTTGTGATTTTTGTCTCTCTTGTGATGGTTAAAAATTTCTACCTTTTACTTTTTTGTCTTTGTACATGTGTTCCTGTGGTTTTCATGAGAAATTAAACTCTTATTTTAGTTCAAGGTTAATCAAAGTTATGGTTCTTCAAGGATTGTTAAGTCTAAATGTTTTCTATTTCATTTTCTTTTGAAGCATTTATATTTGTACTATGTTTATTACCAAATCGCTATTTTGTTAATTATGCAAAAGAGCTCGTTGTTCAATTAATATGATAGTATAAAACCAAATAGAGTTGTTGATCTATAATTGCCTTTTAGTCCTAATAATTAATAGTAAAACAACAATCTTCATTGTGTAGAAATATAACCTAGCTTAAATAAATCAAGCTTTTGTGTTTGATGGTTAGAATTGAGTCTCTCTAGAACTTAATAATACCAATAAGCCAAATCCTAAAAGTTTGTTTAAGGTTGTCTATCGTTAAAAAAGTAATCAATAATTTTTTGTTAGTTATCAACAAAATAAGAGGAGATTGATTATTAAAACTTGTTATTAACTGCAACCAATTTATTTAAAAGGTAAAAAATATCTCTAAACCAATAATCAATCTTAAGAACTAAAATTGATATTATACCTTGGGTTAGAGTTTTATTCTAATTGAATTTGAATCATTTTATTGTCTTATTTAGTATTTATTTTCTAATTCTATTTTTCTACTTAAAATGCCCCTTTCTTTTATTTTCCGTACTAATTACATAAAAAAATGATTTTTACTAGTCTTTATAAATTCGACTCTACTCGCTATTTTACTCTAAATGTTTTATAAAAGAGTAGGACTAAATTTTTTAAGCCAAAAACAAATTTACTTTTTTTTTTAAATAAAAAAAAAATTACTTATCGCATAACAAGTGGTAAAATGTTCCCAACTTTATTTAGCCTTTTAAGCAGTTTTGAAGGCAGCACCGCTTGAAATGTTCACCGCTTAGATTGCCATATTAAATTTTAGCTTGTTCGTATTATTCATTACATATATAATTTGTTGTCTATATAAGTATGGCTTGTATTCGTTCTATTGTATCATCAAAAAATTTGATCAAGTCTATGGAGAGTCTTTCTATCTCTTGTGAAGTGTGTGTATTTGTGTGTGTGAGAGTTCGATCTTTTCTCCTCTCCTACTTTCTTTATTTCTAACACAAATTCGGATAGAGAGAAAGAAGTCATATTAAAGTTATCAACTCAATGCCATAATAAGTTTTTGGTTAAATTTGAGAAAGACTGTTGTGTCTTTTTTATTACATGGGAATAATGTAAAATCATAATCATAATTTGAAAATTAGGATTAGCCTATAAACGTGATTAATTATAGTTAAAGCAATTTGAGGGATTAATAATCATGGTTTAAAATAAGAAATTAAATAATACGGCCCATGTTTTGGGAATACATAAAAGCAGTAATGTTTTGTAGGTGCTGGGGAATAAGTAAGCACAGATTTCTCAAAATTTTAGTTAATAAATAAATAGAAATGTAATGTTGTGAGAATGTAAATGATTGACTGTTTTGAACTAACATGACACAAAGTACAGTATAAATGTATAATGATAAATGTACATCTTAAAGAGTGTGAGAGATGAAAAGAAGAAAAAAAAAGAAAAAAATAATAAATATGATAAATAAGAAAGAAAGAAAAAGAAAATAAGGTGAAAAAAGATATATATAAATATATATGTGTGTGTGTGTGTATTAAAATGAATAACATCAAAGGTGAGATCCCTCCTTTGCCTTGAAAAGACCAATATCAAATTGTTTGGTATTTGCTTAAAAAGGATGTCAATATATAACCAAACACCAATTATTTATTTCTTAATCACTGTACAACAAATTTTAAAAACCTGCTATAGGCACTAAAACACTCCCTAGGCCATCATATGCTCATTATCAACTTGTCTAAGCACATACGACACCAGTATTTATATGTAATATTACTCTTAATTCGGAGTATTTTGTTCCGCACAACTTGCCAGGTTTTGAAGTTCTTTAATTTGCAAGATGGGTGACCGTTTGGAACATAACAATACTGTAGTCGGATTTCCAACTTGTAAGTTGTTTAGTTGGACCCGATATTGAAGGAATCTTTATCCCCAAGTTTGAATATTAGAAGTTGGAACAACTTTACAAACAGTCAAAATAAAATATTAGATTTGTTGCCCACCCACGAGATTTTTTTTTTTTGATTGATTACTACATAATTTTTGTAGAAAAAAAATTAACAACATATCTATAGATATTTTTTAAAGTAATATTTTTAGTATTAGGTAAAATTTCGTTCTGGTTTTATTAAAGAAAGAGTGAATGTAACTTTTTTTGGGGGGTGAAAAATCTAAATTATTCAAAATGGTCACAACAACATCGCCTAATAATAAATAAAATATTTTTAAAATAAAAATATATTTTAAATGTTTTTTATCAAATATCATCAGGTTAATTTTATATAACATTGTCAATTATACTTTCTCAACTTGGAAATTGTTCATATTATGAGAATTTTAGAAATTAAGACTGCAGTTTGCGAAGACACATTTTCATTTTTAGTTAGATGCATTTAAAGCCTGTTTAATTTATATAAAAAATCATGTACCAAAATAAAAATTATATAAAAAATTAATTTCTTACCCCGTATATGTATACTCCAATATAAAATTTGCAAATAAAATTAAGTTAAATATACAGCTCCATTATATTTAATGGTTTAAATTTAATTTTACTTACTTTTAAAATAAATGAACATTTAGTGATTAAGATGGTGCAAAGATTGAATCTAGAAACTTTTCGTCATCCCATGATCTAGACTTGCAATTGATGCTCTACATTAGGTGTATTGAATAATTAGTTATTTGGCCACTTTTTTCTTTAATGTTCTGTTTTACTTCTTGATATCAAAATATAATAATTAGAGAACAAGAAATAGAAACGGATTCCAGTTACTTATTATTAGTAGGAATATCTACTTCAATATTATAAATTATAATATCAATTTAGATTAGAGAGCGAGATTCTTATTATTTTCATTTTTTAATGAAATATTTTTAATATTTTTTCTCTTTTCATTTTTAGATATACATTTTATATACTATAAAAAATTTTCTTTTAACCGTCTCAAACTATCATTATTTTATTTTTATCTACATATTGAATCTTCTTAACCCTTATTTTTTTTAATTTAAATATGTATTTTTAAAAAATTATTAATAGTTAAAAATAATATTATATCATAATTTAAATTGTTCATTTTAATTTAAAATATAATTTATGTATTTAAAAATAATTATTAATTATGAATTTTAGTTATAATCTAACTTATACAATAAAAATATTTATTTATTATGAATTTTAATTATATAAAAATAAATATTTATTTAATTCAATACACATATCAAAATACTAATTATTATGGTTGAATATTTAATTGTTTACCTAACAAAGCTACTTTTATGCCATGAATGTTTGTTGATTATACATATATTTTTTGAAAAAACAGGCCATGCACCGACAGTGTAAAGTAGTTTTACACTGTCATCCAATCATAAACTACCATTTATTGTAAGTTTGTTGACTTTTATAATAAATACTTTAAAAGTCATATCAATGGTAATTTCTGATTGGTTGACAGTATAAAACTTTTTACACTGACAGTACACGACCATTAAACTCATTTGTTTGTACTACAAAACAGGAAAAAATGTTACAATCTAACTTTTCTTTATTTTTTTTAAATTTTATAAGTTTATACACAAATAAAAGAGAAATAATTGACTGTATCGACATTTAATTCTTTAATTAATTGCCTTGACACGAACCATCATATGGCTGTGACATTTGTCTCTAATATTTATCGTCGACTTTGTGTGATATTTTATGTTCGAATAAAAGCAAAAGTTAATCGGTGTCTTTAGAATATTAATTAACGAATTATAAATAAAAAATTATTAAAATATATCAATGCATTTTATCGTAATTTTAAATATATTTTTAACACAATCTTTAATAATAAATTATTATTATTATTTGGTTAATCAGTGTTTAGAATACTTAATAAGCAACGAGGACTGAATTAAAAAAAAAAAAAGGATAAAGGAAAGAAAAGATAAGCAAGGCATGATCTGATATAGTAGGGTCTAGGGATTCCATCATAATGTTGAAGTATGAACCTGCTACAATATATGGGACCCTTTCATTAAACTAAACCAACTTGTATATGTGTGGAGGACACATTTTAAAATTGTTTATTTATCTTATTGTGCTCGATCCTTCCATTACAAGCTTCTATGCTCCAAGTGTATGGCAGGCATGGTCACGTATAATTAATAAATGCACTTACTATTCTTATATTTCCACGTACTTGTTTTTTAATTTAATAATATTTCTACCACATAATTAAAGTAAAGAATTATGATAAATACGTTGTATAAAAATTTGTCTCTAAAAGTAACATCCTTCTAATTAATATGGAAAAGAAAATACAATTTTTAAACATATAAATTAAGCTGCATCACATTGAACTTTCATGTTGCATTTTCGTTTGCCAAATCTGTGAAAAGACCCCACCAACCAAAAATCACGTAGATTTCCTTTGGGCAGAAATAACAAACTTTTGTCAAGATTTGCACTTACAATGCGTTTGTTTGGGTAGAAAAAAGAGACAAAGTGGATAGAAAAGTAGCTTTTCTCTTGTTTAGTATAATGGAGATAGAAAACACACGAGAGACGATAAAATTAGGTATCGCATATAAGTCGCAACTTGAGCTATATTAATTGAATAGAATAAGCCAGGAGCTTGTATCTTTACAGGCCACATTACCTATTTCGTTTAGAAAAGAAAAGTAAAGAAAAAAAATTGAATAGAGGGTAAGATGATTTTTAAGTTATTTGGTACGAGAGAAAGTTAAAAAAAAATGAAAAAAGATGTATACATAAAATGACATAAATGTCCTAAATAAAAAAAGAGATGTGATATATAAAGATGAAAGGTGGTGAAAATGAAAGAAAAAGCTTGAATAAGTAAGAAGAGAAAATGAAAAGTATGAAGAAAATGAAGCTTGAACTGTATCTTTCATTGTTATAAATTGTGATTTATGTTGGTTCATGAATACTCTAATAGGGCACTAATATTGTTTTGAATAATGAAACTCTTTGTATATTATATCTTTCAATTCCTCACCTCATTGTTTCACCTTTGACCCCATTACAACCTATGAAAAGTCCTTTTGATTTATTTATGTTTTCAAGATACTTTGGTGGAGATAAGGACCCTTATCAAGCCTATGGTATAGAGGGGGGTAAGGAGATAGAGAGTCCCAATAGGCACAACCCATAGATGAGGAGGAAAAAGAAAAAGTGCCTGAAAAGGTATCATTAAAGCCTTACTAACCACCCATTTCATTCCCTCAAAGACTAGCCTGATCCAAGTTAGACAAACAGTTTAGAAAATTCTTTGAGATGATTAAGCAACTCCATGTCAATATCCCTTTTGTAGAAACTCTACAACAAATGCCTACCTAAGTTAAGTTTCTCAAGGATATTTTGGCCAATAAAAAAAAGCTTAATTAATGAGCATGAAATTGTGACCCTTGTTCAAAATAAATTACCTCCTAAGCTTAGGAATGTAAGTAGTTTTTCTATACCATGTCTAATTGGCAACACTAGATTTGAAAATACCTTGTGTGATCTAGGGGCTAGTACTAGTCAAATGTTCCTAATTGTTTATAAGAAGTTGATATTAGGGAGCTACAACCTACCAATATTTCATTGTAATTGGTAGATAGGTCCACCAAATACCTAGCAAGAATTGTAAAGGATGTTCTTGTTAAGGTAAGGGATTCATTCATCCTGTGTGACTTTGTGGTATTAGAGATAGAGGAGAATGCAAACATCATAGTTATTTTAGGTAGACCCATCTTGGCTAAAATTGATGTGAATATAAATGTAATGAGGGACAAGTTTTCCTTGACTGTGGGTGATGAAACTATTGAGTTTAAATTGTTTAAAACTAATGATCACCTTATTGTTGAAGATTCTGTGTATAAGGTCAACTCATTGGATCAAAAGATGTGAGTGACAGGAGACAATACAACACATTGTTATGGATCCACAAGAGCCATGCTTAACTAAAGACCAACTTGATGAGTATCTTGCTAAGGCAGGTGAAAAAGGAACATGCACGCTTAAGAAGACGCCCTACATTCCTCCTTATCAGCATTAGTTGGGGAACCTAGGAAGCTTGAGCAAAGAAACTAAAAATCAGAAGAAGAATGACACACCTCTTATGTAAAAAAAGAGTGGAGCCAAGAAGATGAGTTTTCCAAGACTAGTGGAGACTAATTTTTACAAGTGTTGAGCTTACGACGTTAAACAAACTTCTTAGGAGGCAACCTAAGCATATTCCTTTCTTTATAAATTTCTTTCTTAGTTTTTTGGGAATTTAGGCCAATTTTCTTAGTTTTCTTGAAACTTGAAACTGTAATGATGGGACAAGCAATCCTAACTAACAACCCACAAACCATTGACGTAACATAGTCCTTCGATGGCCTATTTGCTTTATTAGCAGCCATGAGAATTGCTTGATTTAGAACTTTTTCTTCTTTTTGCTTAATCTCTTTTCTCTTTCTATAGAGGGTTCTCTCTATCTCAAGATCCACTTCAATGGGTTCTCCAAGACCAAAAGATTTGCGCATACAAAGAAAAAGTAGCATGCAAAAGAGTAATACCCGTGAAGAATAAAAGGAATAAAATGAAATAAAAAGAAAATTAAGAAAGAAGATTTTTGTTTATGTTAAATTTTTTTTTATCAAATCGCAATAAATCACAAAATCAAGAAAGCACAGTCTTTAACAACAATGTCAAAAACTTGATGTTTTTGCAAGTGTACGGTATCATTGAATAATAAAAATATCGTTCTTCCTTAGGGACTGGTGATTTGATTTTTTCAATTACCACAATTTAATTAAAATTAAACAAGAAAGAAATAAGTGAATAGAATATGGATTTACAATTCATTTAGAGAGGAGAATTTGAAATTCAAGATTGACGAAACACAAGCAATTAAAATTGGAGAAAGTCAATAAGAGAAAACTTTCAAGATTGAGGTTCGCACAATGACTTTCTAATGGACTATTTTTCTTACCTAAGTGCTCTAATTGGTTTTCTTTGAATGTGAATTAACCTAAGGTAATATTTATTCCCTTTCAAGACATGGAGATGTATCTAATTAAATTAACCCTCCACTTTCGTGGTAGCTATGTTCAATTAAACCATTTACACTTTTTGGTAATTCAATTTCTTCTAAAGGATTAAACCAACTTTGGTGATTTAAAGCCTAAGTTCTTTCCTTATGGTTCCAACATTTAGGTTCAACTTTCAATACTACCCTAAATGCCTATGCTTATGAAAAACAATGGTCAAACGCTTCAAATAAAAAAATCAATAAGAATTAAGAGGAAAACTCAACATGCACAAAGACAATTCAATTAAACAATCATTAGTCAATCAAGAGTTAGGCCCCAATCTTACAAAAGATGACTACTCGAGCATAGCGATGGAAACAACAAAAGAAAATGAAAGAAGAAAACTCAAACTAGTCAAAGAGGTAGAGAAGAAGGAGTCCAATGCTCTCCACTCTAAGCCATCTAATTGTAAGTTTCTGAAACCTTTTCACAAACCCTAAAAGGCCTATTTATATTTAGAGTACAAAAGCCCAACTAATTAAAATAAAATAAAATGCAAAACTAATGACCTGAGATCGTGCCATGGCTATAGGGAATTCCCACACCCTGGTCGTGGCACTTTATGGTAGCATTTTGGTGTCTCCTAATGCACACCAAACTTGCTAGAATTGCCACACCAAGGTGTGGTGATCTTTAGCAGTCCTTTTCTTCAATTCAATTTACTCTTCTCTAAATTTCTATGCTTGTCGTCGATTCTTTGCTTAGCTTAAGCTCCAACAAGCTCCCAAATTTCCTTTTCTTAGTTCTAAATTTTCCAAGTTTTCAAGTTTCAAAGTTCCAAAGCTAAACTACCAACGAACAAACCTCCCTAAAATAAAAAAAAAAAAACACACACGCACACACACATAAAAAGCATTCAAAAGTTCTAATTGAAGAAATTAAGGAAAATAAGAGTAGATTTAATCCTAATTAACAAAGAAATGCATGCAAACCTACATGAAACACTACAAAATATGACATGAAATGCAATGTATCAATGTGTTGGGTGTAACCTTTTTTTTTAGCTCATCTTTTTTTTTTTAAAGGAAAAGCTGGACCAAGCACTTTTTATAAAAGCTCTTAAAAAATAAATAATTTATTTTCATAGAAAAAACTTGAAAATGAGCCTTTTAATTTAGTCAGAGAAGCTTTTTCAGAGCTTATATAGAGTTTATCCATGCACTCCCTTCTTCAAATCTTAACTCAACCTTAAATAATATTTTAAAAAAATTCACCCACTTTCCAATTTGAGTGCTTCACTAGCTTTTCAATTATATAATTTTCACATATTTTAGTTTTTTAAATTATATTTATTAATTGTAAGGTCTTAATTATTAATTATTTGGAAAATTAAAAATATTAATTTTTAATTTTTAATTTTTATTATATGAAATAAAAAATGTTACTAAAATGAGTAAACATTATAATTAAATAAAATTTTAATATTTTAAAACATTTATAATTTAATTCTTTAAATTTAATTTATATTTCAATTTTTTTAACTTTTGAATTTACAGGTTAAGTTTTTGAATTCTTAATTATAATGATATGTTTATTAAATACTTTTTAGATTATTTATTAAATATTTTTAATATAATTTGAAATTAATGAATTTTCTTTAAATAATTTTTTTGTCTTCTAAAATTATTATTGAACAATAATATAGAAATTTTTAAATATTTTATCTTATGCAATTAAAACGTAAATTTCTTGAATTAATATTATTATAATAGATTATTTGTAAATCATATTCTAAATTATTTTTTATCAGTTAAAATAATTTTTGATATATTTAAAATTAAAAATTTTAAATGTATATAAATTTGACATTAATGAATTTTGTTTAAATAATTTTTTTTGTCTCCTAAGAATATTATTGGACAATAATATAGAAAATTTTAAATATTTTACCTTATGTAATTAAAACGTAAATATCTTGAATTAATATTATATATAATAGATTATTTGTAAATCATATTTAAAATTATTTTTATTAGTTAAAATAATTTTTGATATTTTTAAATTAAATTTTAAATGTATATATTTGACTACTTTTATGCATTTTTGTAATCATTAAAATAAATTTATGTTGATTAAATTAATTTTACTTAATATTTTTTTATTCACCTGTTAAATGAAGTAATTAGTTTTAAATAAATTTAAAATTTAAAAAAAAATTGCCAAACAAATTTTAGTTTAAAAGAAACTTTAAAACTAAAAGAAATAACATTTACCAAATAATTTTTACTTTATTTTATAATTCTAATTTAAAACTTTAGCTTTAAAGTAAGTTTTAACAAGAGGAGAAAAAAAGATCAAACATAACCTTAGACTTTGAATTTTAGAACTGGTTTAGGTCTTATAAAGTCTAACTTTAACTCACATTATTTTCACCTTTAATAATTAAAAAATGATAAATAGAAAGAAAAAAAAAAGGAAAATAAAAAGCATGTAAGAAAAATATAAAAATTCAGGGTTAAAATGTCAATGGGTTAACTCCAATCAGACGTTGGATTAAAACCTACATCCTAGTTAAAAAATAAAATAAAATCGTAGAACAACTATAGGGTTTAAACGCCATTTTAGACTTTGGTAATTTGCGGAAAATTGTCATAGCAGAGTAAAGCATATTGAGAAAAAAAAAAAAAAAAAAAACGAAAAGCAAGTAAAAGGCGTCAGTCCATGCCTAAATCTGGATCATTGGAAGGCGATTCCTAGCAGGCTGCAATCTAATAGTTTCCACTTTTCCATTATAAAGTGAAAAAGTTTTGTATAGAAATATCATCTAAATAATTTAAAATAGTTTCAACAGATTTATTTGTCGATAATTAAATAATGACTCAACTGTTTCTCAAAGTCATAATTTTTTCATAATTTAATCATATGATAGTTTTTTTGAGAAATAATTGAGGTTTGCAGTTCCTTGGGATCCCCATGATGTGGGATTTATATTGGCAAAGTGTTTTCTTATCAATATATTTTCTTAATTATTTCTTCAAAACTGTGTAAAATGCCAGTAAAAGAAAATCAAGTAGGTAAGTTTTTCACAAAAAATCTTGCAACTTTTTGAGTGAACATTTTCTCAATGAATTTTTTTAAGATTAAATTAATCTGCAAGTCTCTATAGTTTTATAGAGTTTTTAAATAAATTCTTGCAGTTAAAAACACTTTAAAAAAGTCTTTATAGTTTAAAAACTTTATAATTAAATTCTTACATGCTAACGGTATGTGTTATAACTCCGTTACTTTATATTTAATTAAATTACACTTTTAGTCTCTCAACTTTTCTCTTATTTACAATTTAGTCCAAATGTAGGTGGTATACAAAAATAAGAAAGAAATTAATAAAGGTTGAAGGTGAGAATCAAATCTCCAACCTTGAAATTCACCAATAACACTAAACCTACTAAGCTAATGGCTTTATTTGATATGTAAATAACATATATTTAAATTTTTTCTAGAAGTTTATTAATATATATTAATTTATATATATTAGTGAACTTTGAGAGTGGGGATTCAAATTCGATTCATACTAACAAATATATATTATTAATTTATATTTATTAATATTAATTTTAATATTATTAATGTCCAATAAATATATACTGATTTATATTTATTAAAATTAATTTTAATATTATTAGTTTATATAATATTAATATTATTTAATTTAGTAGTAATAAATATATGTGCAATTTTAGTCTCCTATTTAAGTTATGTATAATATAATTTTTATTTATATATTAAATAAAATCATTAGCTTAGTAGTTTTATTGTTGATGGTAAATTTCAAAGTTGGGAATTTGATTCCAACCTTTAACATCTAAGTGCAATTAAGTTAAATATAAATTAATGAAATTAGCATGTAAAGATATAATTACAAACTTTTTAAACTATAAAATTTTTTTAAAAATATTTTTAATTGTAGGGACTTAATTAAAAATTCAATAAAAGAAACTTTTGGATTAATTTAACCTTTTTTTTTTTTAAACGCACTGATATCCATATAAACATCAATATCGATCTTTTTTATTCTTTTGAGAGAAAAAATTACAATACGTAAAATCCAATACAAGACGAAAGTCAAGATGCTTTTGCTTTTCTTATTTTTTTCTTAATGCAGTTAAAGCGACAAACAATAAAAATGATGACTGCCAGCTCAATATTTTACGGAAGGATAAGAAATCAGTAACAGATCAAATAATTGATAGCTTTATTAATTGAGTGGACAGATTAAATCTCGATCAGTTTTGCCACATTGTCAATAAGTTGGCTAATATGCAATATTAGGTGTAAAGCCATATAACTTTATGAGATTTAAAACTGACTTTGTCCATTTTTTTCCATGTGATATGTGTGGAATTTGTCCCATCCAATGTCTCATAATTCTCCTCGTCATAATACTCTACAACTTGCGGGAATAACACATGCAGTAGCTATGTGAGAAGAGAATTAGTACCAACATGTATGAAAGAATAATAGTGATGGTAAAAAAGGATGCAAAATATAGTGGGAGATGGGGTCTGCTTAATCCAAAGGCCATGTGATAGAAAGAACATGAAGAGAAAGGACGAACAATATGACAGACAAATTAAACAGACTATGTTGAATTGCAAAATTATATATATTGGAGAGTTCTTGCCATTCTTGATGACCAAGTTTTTTAGTAGGTCCACCAAATTATTTTCTTTGTTGTCTCTTTTTGAGTTATATATAACAATAAACTGTAACAAAGAAAAGCGGGCAACGGGGTAGATTGTGTGGTTTTCAACCAGTTGGTGGTGAAGAAATCAGGTAATTTTTAATTCAAAAAATTTAGATGTACAGAATTCATGGATTTTGTTAAGGACATGATTATGATTAAGAGAAAAAAAAAACTATGTTTTAATTACTTTCTTTTGCAATTGGTTTGAATTATAATCCCGCAACATGTTTGAATCTTAAATAAGTGATGTTAGAAAGGTCTTAAACAGTGAATCTAAGTTTGCATCATATTCAACAATTGATATGTGACGCGCGTATGTGTGGTGCTTGTTGAATTGGAAAAAGAGCTTCAGATGTAAGAGGATTCGAGTACCCATTGAACTCATTAATTAATACCTCATGACATTTGTTAATATTTTTATTAGTCATTTCCTAAAATTTATCAGAACATATCGAGTAATGGCATTCCATTATTTCTTCTTCATTTCATTTTTCTCTAGTTGTGTTTTAGCACGTATATGATTTAGTACATGTTTGGTTTCGCATTAAGTTATTTAAAACTATGTTGAAATATTAGTTAACGTGATTTTAGATAAATGTTTACATGTTTGGTTCTATGTTGAAGAATTGATTTTGGGTTTAAAATTGATTGGGTTGAAACAACTCTAGATTTTTTTTTTCATTAAATAAAAAATTTTATATTAAAAGTTACTAGTAACTTATATTTAGAATAAAAACATCAAAACACAAATCGCATCACTTCAAAATCAATTCTAATTAGAATCAATTTCATTCAAAATCAATTTGCAAACGATAGCCTAAGTATACACTTAACTTATTTTCAAAAAAATAATCATTTTTTAAAATTTCGTGAGAGTTTTTTTTTTTTAATAAAGCAAAATTTGACTTTCTGGAGGGAAAAAAAAAATACTATTACCAAACATGCACTTATCCTAAGTTTATCGTTTTCTTAAACAACGTTGACAGGGACCCTAGCACCGTCGTTATGATCATTTTACTAAGGAAAGACGGGAGCTTTCATTTGTTCAATTTCCTTTCAAACATTTCTTTATCCCAACCATGTATCACATGACAATAGTGCCACTTCGTACTTTTACATGGTACAGTAGTTATTTTATCAATATATTACTATTCTACAAGATTATGGAAGTTTTCTAACTCCAATTATGCAAAATTGTAAAATTTATATTATTCTAGTATATACTTACTTCTATCAATCCTTCCTTGTATTATAAATATGAGTCATCCTTCTCAAAGATGAAATAAACATTTATACTTATTTTTATTTTATACAGTCAGATGTTATTTTTATTTTATGACACATAATTTATTGACTTTGTGTATCAAATCAATAATTTTCAAGTTTTTTAGTTATGTAAAGAAATAATTTCTTTAATTATTTTAGTCAATATTTAAATTTCTTTAATTACTGTTAAATATAATAGGATATTTATGTATAAATTATCTTGAAAACAATATTTTATTAATTAATTATTTTTTAAGAGTTTTCTAAATTAAAAACTTCAACAATCTATATTTTTATTTTAATTACCAGGAAAACAATATTTTATTAAATTTTTTAAATTATATTTTTCTGTTTCACATGTATTTTATTTTTTTATCATTATGTTATAGGTGCAAAGTATTTACCAACTTTGTCGATGACTAATTTTTGTTGAAAAACTTAACTAGTCACCTTTGATAAAATCTCTCCTCCCAACCACTTTTTTCCATTCACAAGACTCAAACCCAAAACTTTGTTTAAGATATCTAAGCTTAGTATTACTCAAACTAACGACATGTTGGTTATTTCATATGTATTTACGAATACCTGTCTAATGTACAGCATATTTCCTAGTATAATAAATAATTTTGAGTCTTTATTTTTGAAAATGAGATCATTTATATATGTTTGTTTTGGTATAGAAAAAGTTTAGGTGTTTCAGGCCTCTCGAGGCTCACTAGGACTACGACAAGTTCATTATCCAAAACACATTTTGTTCTCAAATTAAATTCATATTTTATTTTCATATTTAATTAAAAAAATTATTTTTTAATTGAATTAATGGTTATGCACTGTTAGTGTAAAAAGTTTTACACTGTCAATCAATTAGAAATCACTGTTAGGATGACTTTTAAGGTAATTATTGTAAAAGTCAACAAACTTACCATTCGCCTATTTTCTCTTTTTAATTAATACTTAATTTCATATAATCAACATTAAATATAAATGAGATATTTATAGATTATTACTAAAATAATATTATATTAATTAAATTAATTTTAAATTTTTTTAAAATTAGTATTTTTAAATACTTATCTTTTATCTTTTATTTGTTTCTTTCATTACTATTAAGTTAACTGTTCGTAACATTGATTTAGCATTTTCCTTAATCCTATACCTTGTCATAGAAGTAATGCATTTGACAAATTTGCTCCTCCACTCGATCAGGGAGGGAAAAATTGTTTTAATAGAATAAAAAAACCTACATATTAATAGAATTAAAAAAAAATTATAAGAAATTGTTTTAATATTTAATTACCGCAGACAAGTGCTCAACACAAACTTGCCCACGTAGAAGCAGCATGTGTCCCACTTCATGCGTCGGGTGGAAATCAATCATCAATCAGATCCATTAGTATATTGTTTGGGCATGAGGCATTAATGGCATCATATTAGGTGTTCTTGTTTTTTTCTTTTCATTTCAAGTGGCCCTTCACATTTGTTTGGCAATATCTTTCGTAATACTTTGATTGTTATATAATCAAAGAAAAATGTACAACAACATGAAAATACAAAAAAATATAAAAAATTAACTCACTAGGATCAGTCTAGTGGTGAAAGTTGGGATAGTACGCATGAAGTCACAGGTTATAACCTCAATGCAACCATTGTATATAAAAAAAATAAAAAATACGGTTGATTTTATGCTTGGACATTGATTAAATTCGGTACATAATTATTTTTCAATTTTTTTAAATTATAAAAAATAATTAATAAATTTTTAAAATTAACATAAGTAACACTCATGTTAATTCTTTGTTTCATAGAAAAAATTTAGTATCCCAATTTAAAAAAATGAGGATGCATGATTCTCTTACACTAATAATAGACCAACTCCTGAGAGTTATGTTAATTCTAACATGGGTCTGTCTCCACCACGCATGTGCTCCCACTTGAGTCCACGTGCCATATGGAAATCACGAAATTTCAGCATTGCAAAAGGAAATGTATTGTTTGCACTTTCTCGTCTGAGTTCATATTGTAAGATTGTGACAAAAGAAAAATGTTCACATTGTATGAGATATTTATTTAAAAATAATTGTAATTACTCGGTTTGAAAATGTAGGGCTTAAAAAAGTTTCTAATTTATAAAAATATAGCATTTTTTATTCTAATCTTTAGTTTTTTATTTTTAATTTTTATATCTAATAAAAATAATGTATTTTTAGTCTTTAATAACTTTTTAACAGAGACTAAAAACACATAATTTTTAGATTTTTTAAAGATTAAAGGTGAAAATTATCAAATAAAGACTAAAAAAATGATCAAATTTTCAATTCTCTTCTCTTTAAAATGGGATTAAACAAAATTTTAAGTAAAAGATTTTAAAAAGTAAATTTTGATGAAGAAAATTTTAAAAAAGAAGCTTATTAAAAAAAAATAGTTTTAAAAACTTTTAACTTTTACTTCTTTTTTATCCTAAATTCCTATATCCAATAACACATTATTTTATTTTATTTTTGGGTACAGAAATAACACATTATTTAAGAAATTTTAACTTAAAAGGAAATTTTAAACTTAAAAGGTTACAAAATTGTTAAAGAGCTTCAATTAGCTTTAAATTAAATTTTCTTATTTTTAACTTTAACTTTAAAATAATTTTGAAGTTTTAAAAGAGTCAAGTTAAACACTAATTAAAAATATGTTTAACTTAAAATATACTTATTTAAAAAATTACATTTTTAGGGATGTATTGAATTACAATATAGGATATAGTAAACGCTTTTAACATGATAAGGAAGCTTGTTAACTAGTTAAACTATTGATCTGGAAACACAAATCATTTTCGTTTGGAAACGTCAAATCAGAAGAAGAAAATGAAGTCACTCAAGTGAACGAGCTTGCATCAAAATAGAGAATCATTCAAACGATTGAAATGAAACAGGACAATATGTATCTGGACACGCAGCATGCGAGTATTTATCTCGTGCATTAAAAAAGCACCTTATATTCAAGGGTGTGTTGATTGGATCAGATTTAGTTTATGAATATGATAATTCAAATCAAACCAATTAAATTAGTTCAAATTGATTTGGTTATCGATTCTTTTTACTTCAAATTCGAACCAAACTAATAATAATTGGTTCGATTATCGAATTTATCTTTTTTCAACTTGAACCAACTCAAATCAATTCGATTAATTTTTTTTTTTTAACTTTTAGATTAATATATTTTAAACTAAGTGCTTAAATTTTACTTCAACTTTTGTATTTTCTTTCTTTTTCATTTATTTTAATTTTCTTATAATTTTATCTAATGTTATCAAATGTCTTAATTTGGTCATGTTTATTATATAATTTTTTTATTATATTTTAGGTAAAAAAAATTAATGATATATATGAAGTAATAATTATAGAAAAATTAAATATTTTAAATAAAGTAAATAATTAGTTATTAAAAATAAAGAATGTTTTTACCTTGCATTAATATAAAATTAAATATTTATATAAAATAGATAATAAGTGAAAATAAAAACTTGAAAAAATATAATAATTTAATTTTTTATCATAATTCGATGATCTGAACCAAATCAACCTGATTTTAATTGGTTTAGTTATGTTCGGATTGGCCGAAAAAATTTTCAAAACCTGAATCAAATCAATCTAATTAAATATAATTGGTTCAGATTTAATTTTCTTTTAAACCCGAACCAATCTAATCCAGTGGACCATACTTATATTTTTCTCACTTGAAGTTTGGACACTGTAATTGGGCCCAGCAAATAAATGAATTTGGACGTGATTTTGGTATCCATCCCACAGGATTTGAATTTTCTCCCATATCTGCGTGGGGCAGAAGGACTGAAAAAAACGTTAAGAGTTTTGTATGTTTTACTTCTTAGATTAGATTTCACAAAAAAAAATTCTGCTTCTTTCTCTTTTTTATTACTCTATTCAGATGTTGCAAGAGTTTTTGTAGGGGTGTTCACAGGTTAGATTGGTTCAGATTTAGGACAAAATTAAATCCGAACCAATTATATTTAATTGAATTGGTTTGATTTGGATTTTGAAAATTTTTTCAACCAATATGAATCGAACCAAACTGAACCGATTATAATTGGGTTGGTTTGGTTCGGGTTATCGGGTTATCGGGTTATAATAAAATATATATATTATATTTTCAAGCTTTTATTTTCATTTATTGTCTATTTTATATAATTATTTAATTTTATACTAAGGCAAGGTAAAAATATTCCTTGTTTTTTAATAACTAATTATTTATTTTATCAAAAATATTCAATTTTTATATAATTATCACTTTACATATATCATTAATTTTTTTACCTAAAATATAATAAAAAAATTACATAATAAACATGATCAAATTTAAATATTTTATAACATTAGATAAGATCATAAGAAAATTAAAATAAATGAAAAAGAAAAAAAATACAGAAGTTGAAGCAAAATTTAAGTTTTAAGTTAAAAATATATTATTTTAAAAGTTAAAACATAATTGATTGGATTGGTTCGGGTTGAAAAAAGTTAAATCCAATAACCGAACCAATTATGATTGGTTTGATTCGGATTTAAAGTGAAAAGAACCGATAACCGAACCAATTTAATTGGTTTGGTTTGAATTGTCGGGTTCATCGGATAAATCCGATCCGATGAACACCCCTAAGTTTTTGTCCCATCCCATATTGGTTACCAGTCTATGTATAAAGCTTTGTCCACAAACTCACGGACTAGTAACTTTCCAGTTTCCACATTGTACAAATTTATTAAAAATGTTATTCATAAGTTATTAAATTTAAAATTTTAGTTTTGACATAAATGTTTAGGGTCATACCATAAGAGAACTAATTAAAGAGTATTAAAACGTCCATATTTCAAGATTATTTCCTGAAAATATTATTCTTTTAAGAAAAATTTGAAGTCCAATTGTCATTGTTCTGCTCTTGAGAACCCAGATATGCGGTGCAGGTTTTGATATGGGTAAGAGTAGGAGCTTAGAGGCATGCAGGCAAAACACATTGGGAGCAGCTTAACTTTGCATTTTGTTGTACTGAACATAGTTATCGGGTGTTGGATTGACATAGTTCATGAATCGTACACTGAATCTTCTAGGTATTTCATAAGTAGCCAGCTTGAAAAAACATTTATCAGTAATGAAGTCATCTGTCACAATTATACAGATAATATATATACATGAAATTAATAAGAGGTATAGCAATCGGAGATAGCCGAAGGAAGCATGTTTCTATGGCAAATCAAGAAATAGTGTACGACGAAGCTATTGCACTTATTCATTTCGTTACATCTTTTTGTTCGTAAGAATTTTACAACATGTATACAATGGGGTAATGCACCTCAAGGCATCAATTATTGTTTTACAAGTCATCTTTTCACCAAAACAAATAAAATTAACTCCATAAGTTAAACATTTAGCATCTTAACTGTCTCCATAACTATTAACGACAGATTTGTAAGAGGAGAAAAATGTTGGCACATTCTTTGTAACCTTCTTTGTTACTAGTAAAGGCAGGTGCAAATCTCAATCAAAGTAAATAAATTTAAAAAATATGATTGATACACGTCTTGCATAATTTCTAGTTTAACTCCAATGTGAATTACAATAAAACACTTATTAGTAAAGGCACGAGAATATCATAACTTGTTGACATCCCTCCTCCATCTCCTCGTAATAATAATAATAACATGAATATGAATAATAAGGAAGGCAAAGGTAACACTTGACATTAAACTAGTTTAGATACCTGGGCTCATCGGTCCATGCCTGTCATTTACAGTACGAAACATTAACGCTCAATACTTGACCCAGAAAAAAAAAAAAAAAACATTACCGCTCAACAGAATTACCCTCACTATACACTTCATACGTGGAACGCATTCCTCTAATCAAAGTAATTTCAGAAAAGTCTGACGTGATTTTGCCTGGGATATATATTTTAAGTATAGTCAGCTATAACATTAGTATGCCTCTCTACATTTTCTCACTTTGTATTGATCACAACTTCGGTGAACTCCTTTTTCCCTCGGTGCCACAAGGGAACGTGAAAAAACTCTACAGCTATTTGAATAGCCAAAGAGGGAGCCAAAAAAAGGTCAGATCCACCCAACCGCTTAAAATAACTGGAATATATTTGTACATAAAATGTCAAGCACCATTCGCTTCTGAATCATTCTGCAATTTGCACGTATAAACTATAATCAGACCAGCTATATTAAATGTTTACCAAAAAATAAAAAAGATTAAATAATTATTAGGGTAAATTATATTTAAACTTAAGTGATATTGCACCAGATATTTCTCCCTCGTTTGACCCTACGCAAACTTTTCTCAATTACTATAACAAGGTAACAATGTCTCTTCCTATTAACACAAACCTCCCCTAATTTGTTAATAGAAGTCTGTGTACGGAAAAGGGAGGGATATTGGGTGCAATGTCACTTTTGTTCAGGAAGTATGAATGTAATTTGTCCTAATTTTTAATAAATAACATTTAATACAATTTACCTCCATTTCTAGCAAAAGATTTTCAAGTTCAACAGTTATCTCATTAAAGGATGGACGGTTGCTTGGAATTGCTTCCCAACATCTTTGCATCAAATCTAACAGTTTAGGGTGCCCATGCTTTGGAAGTTCTGGTCGCAGTCCCTGAAGGATGTACAGCATCATAGCTGGGTCAGACACAAAGTGGATGATCCTAGTTGAAAATTGCAACTTATACTCACTCCCAGTAACATGAATATAGGTCCAACACTCCAAACTTTTATTTGTTTCTGTTGACAAATATGCTATCATAAGCATGTATTCACTGAGCTAGCATAATTATTCCTGTTGACAAAAAATCTTTTACCTAAGTTTTATTTGTTGTTGACATATTGAAGTTACAAATAATAGTTTACTATCAAATAGAAAGAAAGGGGGGGAAAAAAATAAGACTTGAAATGCTTGCACGATTACAAGTTTACAACTTCATACTCACCTTCACCATCATCTTTGACATCCTTTTATTGGCTATAACCTTTTATGAGCATTCATCTCTTTCAAATAGAATATGAGATATGATGTAAGAAATTACCGAAAAGAATACAAGTGCGAAAAGCAGATTCTAAAGTAAGTCAAGTCACAATTACTGATGGCAGAACTAATGCCATGATATCCTCGGTAACAGTCGCACACAGTATAGTTCTTTTCAAAATAAAGTACTAAGACTTTTGCACAACCGGTATAGGGCAAAAATACATCAACAGTTATTGATTCACATTTTGCTTTAGTTGAAAGAAAAAAAGGCAAACAAAATTTTGTATCAGAAAACCCAGTTCAAGATTTACAAACAAATGGAGCAATATAGTATTACTTTGTAAAGAAGAGGCATGCATACATTTAGGTATGGTGTTGTCATGAAGCTTTATAGCAATAATTTATTCAGGATTCAATTTTATGTATTAAACATTATGCTTGAACATTCAAATCTAATTGATAAAGAGCAAACCTGTCTCACACCCAAGGCAGCTTGTAGTGGAGTCATCGTGTCATATGGTACCTGAAATACCAGATGAAAAATAATATATCTTTACAAGGATTCCCTTGATATATAAAAAACATGCAGTTCAAGGAATGGGAAAGGATTATGATAATACAATATTATACATCCAATGTAGGCTATACCTTTGCGGTCACTAATTCCCACAGCACAATGGAAAAACTGAATACATCTGCCTTCTGATCATAGGGCTGATGGTTTATAACCTTGTGAGAAAATCCATTACCAGTAAGATACTTGAAAGTAAAACCAGAACAAAATAAAAATAACACATGGCAATTACGTCTAGTGATAATGAGAAATCTATAGAAAAGAGATTTTGAGCGTTCATTTCTTCTGCCCATTTCCTTTCGTTCTAGCTTAGGTTTAGGCAGAATAGAAGTGGAGAGAAAGTAAAATGTCTATCACGTGCATTATGATTAAAGCTTAAATTATTAAAGATGATGAGTAAAACAGCATCATATTTTCTCCTATTTGGCTACTTTAGAAATGGCTAGAAATTTTTTTCTTACATAACCCAGATGACACTTTGTTAGGAATAAGCATTTTGGTCTGTTGCTGAACCCAGGGCGGTAGAGTTTTTAGCAACTCCGGATTAGCTTCAGAAATATAGATTGCAGGAGTAATGAGGACAGTTTCATAACAGAGGATTATATCCATTTCTTTGCTATAATGTATTATGGACACCAAGGAGATACATGTATATATATTTATTATCAGACAGGATTGTATTTATGTTCTCACTTTGGTGCTGACCACATGGCAAGGTTTCTTTGATCCAGGGAATCTCATTAACATATTTTCAGAGAAATTAGAAAGCTCTTCTATATTAATAAATGTTTTTTTCAAATGTTTATTTTTCCTCATTCTTTGGGACCTCTCTTTCACCCTAATAAAATCTCTTCTTATATACAATAAACAACAAAAGCATAATGAAAAAGGCAACAGATAAATAAACATACCAATATCCTACTTATACAAGGCAGAAAACATTTAATAGATAGAAATCAGAAATCTGGGCACAAAAGACTGCAATAGTTTTCTGAGATTTTGTACCATTTAGACATATCACAGCACAAAGCATGGGTTCTTTTCATCAGATATACAAATTTGATTGTGAAAACATATTATTGTAATTCCTAAGAGGCCAATATAAGAATCTCCATAGAACAAGTGAAACTCTCAACTCAAGTAGTCAGCAAAAGAAACATTTGGTTGTTATTATTAATTATTAATAGCCCAACACCCTTAGCTTTACAATTATCTATAACTTAGACATTAACACTGATCTGAAAATATCAAAAAGCACAACAGTTTTTTTTCTTTTTCTTTTCAATAACAAACCTCTGGTGCCATCCATCTATATGTTCCAGTTTCTGCTGTCATCACTCCCCCCTGATTTAGGAACCGAGCAACTCCAAAATCTGCAACTTTAACAACCTAATTGGAAAAGAAAAAATATTAAAAACTTAATGATATGGAATTTTATAAAAATATATACATGCAACTCCAAAACAAAATAAATGTTATTGCTAATCACATAAGAAAATTTAAAAGATCCAGCAGCAGCAGCGGTTCTTCAAAATAACAAGCAAATCATTATCCATAAATATATTATGATATTAAATAGAGTGCACCGTTTCTGAAAGTTTTAATATTTGCCACAAATTCCATATCACATTTTCAATGAATGCTATTTGTCATGAGCACTGGGTGAATCATAATGTCAACTAAACCTTTATACTATAATTATTATGAAAGTTTTATTATCTATCATACTTCAATAAATTATTCAGAAAACCTGTGGATAATTTGTCACACAATTACATAAAATAAAGTACTGAAATTAATTTATTGGGTTAAAGTACACACAGACAATAGCATAGATCTGGTTCATCAATGTTGTTTGCATACAAGGTAACACCCATTTTAGTAAGGGTAACGTTGTATAGAATAGAAAATTAGTACTTTCAATAAATTCTTACATTGTGTATATCCATCAGCAAATTAGCTGTCTTCAGATCTCTGTGAATTATACTGTTTCCATGCAAATACTCCATGCCTTTGCAGACATCAATTGCAAATTTTAGTAATTGAGACAGATCCAAGACATTATGATTTTTGTGCACGTAATCATACAGACTTCCTCCAGGCATATACTCTGCACAAAAGAACAGAAACTTTAAAATATATTTTGATAGATTAAATTGAAAAGAAAAGACAAATTGAACAATAAACAGGAGAGGATACCACTTTTTTGGTAATCAATTTATGCATTCCTAAGCTTATATGAATTTAATTATTCAAAGCCAAATTTAGGCATGTGCCTTCAAAAAATTTGAACTAAAACATTCTTCCAAATTCTTGAACACACAAAAGGTCCAGAAGAAGCATCATAGGTTGAAAAAAGAATAATGACATATAACACCATCAGTATAATGATGTATCAAATGAGTAAATTCAGTCAGGCATTCTCTCAACAGGAGGGAAACAGAGAATGCTGTAGCAAACCCCAGTTAATTTAACTAATTTTGTTTCGCAGCCAACATCATTAGGAGGAATTTAAATCCCAAATTATTTAGTAGGTTGTGTTCACTAGAGTAGATGAACAATATCCATGAGGTGAACTAGTTCAGAATCAACGAACAATGGATATTACACTTGCAGTGACACAAGTACAGAGGAAAATAATCCTAAGCTTGACACCCAAACATTAAGGGACATATTATCCACACGATATTAATATCGAATAATGTCATGAACCGCTGAAAATGGATTTTTTTTTTAACTTGATTCAGACCATTTTTCTTGATATCATAAAACAGCTATACAGAGGAAGATTGCCTTAGACATGGGATCCACAATCCCATAATTACAACAACGGAGGATCAATTTGCATGACATTTAGAAACCTTCTAAGTCCCGTAACATTGATTTGCATCATGAACAAGTCACATTGAAAATGTTGCGATGACCAGTGTTTTGAGCTAATAAATCCCCTGAAAAGTACTAAATGATGAACATATTAGCACAACGTCAAGTGATCAGAAGAAAAACCATACTACTCAGAACCAAAAGGCACTTGACATTTAAGACAGAAAACAGTTAAACTTGTAAGGATCCTAATCATAAATCCTGCAAGATAGATTATTAACACACACCAGTATAGGACTAATTGTATACCATGATCAAACAATTCATGCATAGAAGGAAACAAGTCTAACATTTGTTAGACTTGTGAATACAATTACACTTAAAGCTAAATAAGCCCTAGACCACAGGCTTTGGATGCATGAGCAATTATATATAGGACACAAAATATAAATGTTTAAAATTGCAAATAATGACAAGATAAATAATGAATTGACAATATGACTATATTCTACAAAGTACAATTTATTTATTTAATAAGAGAAAATATTGTTTCAAACCAAAGAATAGCTTTCACAAAAATGTGTACTACCCAATATTAAAAATTGAACAAATATAAAACTGATTTGTAATTAAGAATTATAATAGAAAAAGTTGTCTGAAAAAATAATCATTTATAACTATTACAAAATCTATTTTAACAATAATGCCGAAAATAACATTAACTACATTTTGCAAAAAATATGCTATAGTAAAAAGAAGTGGGCACAGCCTAGTAAAAAACATGTCTTTATCAGAGTTGTTAACCATATCTTCTATTTCTTGTGATATTTAAAAATTTGTATGGATTGAACTCTTAATCTGCATATTCAAAAAATCTTGGTTCACAAATTAACACATCTTTGCACAAAGTGCCAGATTCACCAACCATGTGACAAATATTTTGATCTCAAGCTCACACATGAAATTTTCATAAAAAGGTTACGAAAAGGATTTTAATTTTATAAGAATAAATTACGTTTCATTACCTTAAGGTTTACCAAAATGATAGCAAACTCCAAAGTCCAAACTTAATAAAAATTTACACTTCACCCCACTATTTAATATTTGACTAACTAGAGTATTTTCAAAAAAAAAAATCACTTATTACTTATTAATAGTTAAATACCCGTTATTAATTTGTCAAAATGTTTTTTTATCACCTCCACTTACAATTTACATATTTAAATATTAAATATTTTATTTATTTTAACAATTAATTTTGTCAAAAAATTTAAAATACAGAATTCCATTCTAAATATTATCATCAAGAAAGTAAGAAAAAACGAAATGAATAATTTTCTTGCTTCCTCTTTGCTTTATTTTTTGTCCAATACTGTGTAATAGCTCAACTGCAAAGATCCTTCCAATCAACTACCTATGAAGCACCGACACTTCTCTTGTTCAAAGTGTCGCGATGTCGGACACGTTTCCGATACCGACATTTGTCCAACACATGTCAAACACTTCTAATTAGGTGTCCAATTAAAAAAAATGTTTTTTGTTGGCTTAGACACTTAAGCCGACAACTCTACACACCTTAGATACTTGAGCCAACACCTTCATATGAATGGACACACATTACTATTATTAAAAAAATAGTCAATTTTTAACTTTTATATAAGTGAGCTTAAAATATAATATAAAGTAGTAAAAAAATAATGTCTCTTCCCTTTTTTGGAGGCTTGTTATCATAGAAAAAACATAGAAGATTGGTTTAAAAAGGTGAATATATCATCAATTTGCATTTTTTATTATGTTACTCATATTTCATTTCATTAGAGTCTTTCTCTCTTTGTATGTGTATGCAGTGTCCCGGTGTCCTATATTTTAGACATTAGTTGTGTCGAGGTATCCGTGTCCGTGTCATGTCCAGGTCAGAGTCCGTGCTTCATAGTCAACTACAAAGGACTTTACCAACCGATTTAAATAGTATCTTCTTATGTTATATTGTTAATTAGAATATACATATATATAAGAAACCAATAACAATTTTTGGAAAAAAAAAATCTTTAAAATAACTAAACAGAAAAATTTTTAAAAACAATTATTTATGAATATTAAGTTATCTAATTCATTAGAAATTATTTATATGTCAGTTTACCTATAAAACTTTATCTTAATTAACTTCCAATTATAACCATATTTACATTTTGGTTTATAGGTTATATTAATGTTTTAAGTTTTTAACCATACATTGAAAAATTAAATTTGGAAAAACATTTATATATGGTAGTATTGATTGAAAGATTGGTAACAAAAATAAGAAAATTTTAAAAAATGAACTTACTAAAATACTTCTTTCTTCTAGTCCAAGTCAAATTTTATTTTATAAAAGTGATTCACCTATAACAATTCAAATGACTATTATTTATGAAAAAACTTAGAATTACAACACATTTTTATTTAATAAATTAGAAATGAAAAGAAATGAGCAAAAGAAAAAAATCGAAGCGGAAATGAGAAGATAAATTGTTACATTTTTTTCTTGCTTGCTTTGTGATAATATTTTAATTTTAATTAATATTATGAATCTTTAACATATATTGATACAAATTGAATTTTTAAAACAAATTAAATATTTAAACTTTTATAATATTTAATCATATTATGTATGTATGAATATCAATACATACATATACTATATATACACATACACATATATATACATATATTAACATCCTCCACACTTTGTATGTAGACCTAAACCTCACCTTTTCTTTCTGGTACAAATGATATAGCAATACTGACAAAGTAGAGATGACACAATCGAAATAATAGCTATTGAGAGAAAATAGGTGGAAGAAAATTTAGTTGAGGTAACAAAGAAGTTAAAATATTAATTAAATTTTAGAAATAAATTGGTATCATTATTCACTACTTAAAAGTTGTTTAACAAAGGGGAGTTTTTAGTCTAAAACAAAATGTAGAGGATGCTAATCCACACATGAATGCATGGAGGTTAGCAATTCCCATATATATGGTGTTCAAATGTTACATAGAATGTCATGCATGGTGATTTCTTTATTTTTATTTTTTTTTACTTATAAATTTCTTCTTTACTTTCCATTTTTTCTGATCTTTAACTAAAGTATTCTCATAATCATTACTGTTAGACTCATAAATAAGAAGCCCTCCCAATAGTTCTTCCTCAGTAATCGTTGTTCTATTAGAAAGGACCAAGGGGGACATGGATGTAAGTATCTTTTTTTCTTTTTATGAACCTCAGCTTAGGGATGAGATTTGTAAGTCTTTAGTTAAATAAAACATCAAACAATAAGGATGACTTATTTGTTTCCACATTAAATAGGATAATATACAACAATATATCTGCAGAAGCAAATGGATTGATCTATACCTGTTACTATGCACAAATGTGGACACTTCGTACATGCACCAATGAAACGAACAACATTTTTATGATGCACCTGCCTGCATTCAGAAATACAGAAGTCAAATTGTCAAAAGATTTTCAGGGAAGAGAAAAGCAGATGGACAGAACCTAAATGAGAAGGTGAGTGATGCATTTGATCTTTAAATTTATGTCCTAAATCCTTGCAATTGCAAGACTATAATTAGTGTAAACAAAAGTAATGACAAGATAAAACTAAGTAGCAGATGGAAGAATCCCGGCATAGAAAACATCAATTGAGAAATAAGCAGTTGTAAGGATGCTACAACTGACATTAATTGTCAAAAGTTTCTAGTAGACAGACATCCAATCCTTCAAGGGTTAACCAAGTGAACAGTTGTAAGGATGCAGCCAACTAAGCAGTTTATTGAGACTGATAGTTTGAGTTGATATTTCGATTTATCCTTTACCGATTTAAATATGTATTTCTCAAGAGAAAAAATAAAACCATAATAATTGTTGGTTCAAAATAAATTCTACTGTACAACACACAAGAACAAATGTTTAATGATCTTTTAGAAAGAGAATTCATAAGAAAGATTAAATAGAAAAACATATTATGATATGCACTATGCAGTATGGTCTTTTAAACTACAAGCAGCAAAATACTGACCTCAGAATTGCCACTTCTTGAGCAAACTCATCCTCTAAGGCATCATTCAATTGCTCAGATCTGAGAACCTTAACAGCAACATTTTCACCAAGATAAACTCCACAATACCTGAGTATGAATCATAAAGCAAATTAGAAGCAAGATAAATATTATGATATAGAGAAGAGGAGAAAGAAAAAGAAGCTAAAAAAAAACGCAAATAATTAATGGTAAAACAACACAACTCACAAATCTCCAGAGGATCCAGACGCTATTTTTTCTCCTAACTTTAGCAACCTCCTGTCTATTTCCCAATCTCCTGGTTTTCCTTCTGTTGCTAAGGCTTTCTCCACAGCTGAATGAGAATTTGAAGAACGAGACCATGATCCCTAGAGAAAGGAAGAATATTGATTATAATCTTATATGCCTTGATTGTATACTTAGCAAAAATGAGCTACCAACTTCAACTATAACTGAATCCCAAAAGTTTGGGATAAAATGCAAATCACCCCCCTTAACTTTGGCTAATGTGTGATTTGTAAGTTTTAAAATGTGTAAAGAAAACCTCCTGCACAAAAATGTTTATAAAACTCCACTAAATCCATTAAACATACACTTTATCACTAAGAAATTCAAATGTACCTCACGTGATCACTTGAAACCACCAAAAACGCTTGAGCAGCAGTGAAACCACTCACTTGTATAATCTCTACAGTGAAATTTTCATTCTTTTGTTTAACACTATAACTAGGTATTAATTATGATAGGATATGATTTGAATGGAATTTCACATCATTTTTTTTTAAATCAGGTTTATTGCTAATATTTATTTTTTTTTAGTCCAACATCATGGTTTCAAGTGATTGTATGAAATACACATTTTCCATTAATGAAGTGGAACTGATGAACGGAGCGGGTTCTCTGCACATTTACTAAAGTTCAAGGAGGGTCGACACTTTTAAGCTTGGGATAAATCACACATCAAACAAAGTTTATGGATAATAATTTGAAGTAAAACACAGGTTGGGACAGCACTTAATGAATTTCAAATTATGCTATTTTTGGACACTGGTACTCTATAAAGAAATATTAATGATGTGTTACAAAGTCATAAGTGACCTGACAAGGTTTGTTACTCCTAATGTTTAAGTATTTTTGGAGATTGGACAAACAGTCTTACAGTCATCATTTTTTACAGAGGCTGCTTGGCAGCTTTGGAATTGACATTTCAGCATTTTGTATGAGCAGCAAGTTTATCCAGCTTTTGATTATTTTTTAAATTATCCACCTTAGGGGCTTTGGTGGCAGGAAGGAGTGTAAGATCTTTTGGCAATGGTGCTGTTCAGCAGGCTTATGTTGTATGTGGTGCACGCAATAAGCTAGGGTTTTAATCAGACATTTCTTCCCTCCTTCAAATTTTGGAAATAAAGCACTAATTTTTGGTGTCCCTGTGGATATCAACTCTTGATATTTTTTTTCATGGAGCAGTTTGAGAAAGAGAGAAGAGGGGGGGGGTCTCTAGTTGATGTGCAGATGGTCAGTCACTCTATCTTTATCAATTTTTTTGACATAAATAAAAGGTTGCTGGCCAAGGAAAATGCAAAACTATAGGTTAAGTGCTTTCCAGGATGAATGTTAAGCTTGTTATTTATCAGTGGTCTATTCCTCCATATCCAGTTTTCCTCCCCGGCTCCCCTATAGGCTATCCCCCATACTCATTAGCCATTTTCAAGGGAATAGTAGAGTAATTACATTTCTTCAGAAATACAAGCCAATGAACGTCAAGAATCATTATTCAGAGATATTCCAACATCTCACACAACCAACATATGAATGTGTAGATACAAAGTCAAGGAGACATAATGCACCTCACTTCTTGCTACAGCTTTTTCCATAGCATCATACAAATCATCTGTTTCCTGAGCACAAGATTGCAAAGTCAGCGACATTTGGACTCAGCACACATCCCTGTCATAAGAGAAATATAATAACAGTGCCCCTTAATAACCTACAAGCTTGACTCCTGATATAGACCATTTTTTTGTCTGAATTAAAAACTGTGATAAGAAAATATTTTTATAAATAATTATGATGCAGATGCAACATTTGTGGGTATAAATAATTGTCATCTTACCCAATCTGTCATCAAATCAAAGCTCAGATAACTGTAGTGGAGTCCAACCCCCAAGTAAAAAATTGTATAATCAATTAACTGATTAAGAGTTATAAAGTGTTTGCAACAACACAGATGCCATTGTAAAATAAACATTAATGAACAAGACACGTTTCAAAGATACAACTTCGCAGAGGTCTTCAGGGGAAAGCAAATAGCTTCACATTCATCATAAGCAGCAGTGTACCTCTACTGGCCATCCATCCACCACAAACACGTCGAGGGAATAGCCGTCAGTTGTGGAGAAAACATGTGCTTCACGGATGTTAAGTCCAATATCAGACAGCAAAGCGGACAGCTAAAAGAAAATAATATCCGTCAAAAGCAATCATGCTATCCGTCAATTATATTGTCAGGTATTAACGCACTAGCACCTCACACTAGATTATGTCAACAGAATGAAGCTACATTTACATTTCATAGAGGGGAAAGCCCTGATTTCCACTCTCAAGCTCTTACGTAAAATCCACTCATTTTTCAGTTTACACCCTCAAACTCTTTTCTACCCAATGTTTTTGGATTATGTAAGAATACAGGAATATACAATAATACAAATCATTTGTCAGTATTAAGAAAACAATGATACAGCAAAACTATGCGTTAAAACATTGGTATCCAATATTCCATATAAGCTTTCATATAGCTTCTATTAGCTTCATTTTATCTATGCTTCATATGACAAGTTGACAACACACTCCAAAACTTCTCAATAAATCTCTAGTTATCAAATACCTTTTAATTTTGAGGTAAGTTTCCATTTCATTAAGTTGATAGAAGTATGGAAAATAAACCTATATCTTTTGAGCTAAGTAGATTGAAAAACTTTAGCTCATTATCTTTTGGAGTTTCAAACTTCCAATTAATCTAAAAAAAAATAAAAATTTAAACAATAAACCACAGATAAGATAAACTCTTCAAACACACCTGGCTTAACAGCTTTGGCTTGTCAACAGTGGAAAATATTATTTCATGAACTGGGACACTTGAATGTTCGTGCCTGTATTTTAAATTGTAATGTTTAACTTATTTGCCACAAGCAAAGATATTCAGGTAACATTTGGCATGCAAGTACTACTTCAATTTCAAATATAGTGAGATACACATATTGATAAAGACTCAAGATCAAAAGGTCCAGTTCCTCCAACAACATGGAAGAAGGTTAAACTCTATCAGTCATGATGAATATATCCCTGAAACTTGTAAATCACATGTAAATAACACAAACATAAATATCTATGTTTTGTACTATTGAACTTGAGTATTTAAAAAACATTCTTAATTTTGTTTTGTACTATTGAACTTGTAAATCACAAATAAACAGGTTCAATAGTACAAAACAAAATTTTCAACATGAAGGGGTGTTACTCTATAATGCACATAATGCTTCTGTTGGGGTCTCATATCTTCTTTACTTGTATATGGATTAATAGAAGAGAAAGAACAGCTTCCTTCTCTCATTTGCCCCCTCCCTCCCCCCAAAATAAAATCCTTTTCTTTCTTTAGGAGCTATACATGCATTGAAACGAGCAAATGTTCTAGCCACATAATTTAGAAAATAAGCTTTTTGCCACAAATGCTATCAACATTAATGCAACCAACAGGCCTTTCTACTTCAACTTGTAATTTTCTATTCCAATATATTCTATCTTAGTCAATAAACAGAAACATTTGACACATAAATTTTGGCAACAGATAAAGGTCTAGTTCCCTGCTCTCCAAAGAGGAAAAAATGAGCAGCCATCAATGGCTATCAATTTTAACAAATGTTGCCATACTGCTATTGCAAAAACTAAAAGAAAAAGTAAGAAACAGCATTATAACTTTATTCAGGTGGTACCTCTGGAAAAAACTGTTAGTGAGAAATTTTTCCTCTGTCTCCTTGGAGTTCTTTCTAACATCCAAATTTAGGTCCTCAAGCTTCGAGCAAGGCTCAAACTCATTTGCAATATCCCTCATCTTACTGATGGAAATTATATAAATCATACATTACAAAGATATAGAATTGATATTTTAAGCAACAGTTACAAGAAACCTTCCGGTAAAATGCTTGTGCATATATATAGTATATTTCACTGTTCACTGGATGGCATACCTTTTACCAGATGGTACAGCTCCCCCATTTGTTGCATGGGAAGATGACCCTGGGCTATAATGAGTACTTAAAATTTGTTGATCTTCACCATCTGTTCTAGTTGAGATATTCTGCCCAGCAAATTGAGAGAGAAGAAGTAAATTTGATAGAGACATGAAAAACTGAAAGAAATATGATAGACTCATTGCTTAAATATAAAAGTCAGGCAAGTGAAAAGACAACTATTATCAAAATTGAAAAACATAATTTGTTTAAGAAAAAAAAGAACAAAAATGGATGCATTAGAAAGAAAACCAACAGAGGTCCCATTAAGAAGAATTTGTTAGATGGAGGATAGCCTACTAAACAGATGGAGAGGAAAACCCAAAAAGGGAAAATCAACAGATGGAACATACTAAAAACTAACTACCACTTATCAACATAAGCACCTGAGTGTTCAACTAAATATAAGATGTATAAGTTAGGAGAGAGCAAGAAGTAAAATTCTTGCAAGGAATTCTTGTAATGAAGAAGCAAAGACACTTAAAGTAATCTAATATTGTTTATGTTTTGGATAGGTATCTGATATTCACTAAAATCTAAAATTTCAAAATCAATAACATATATATGATGCTTCTTCAGTGCTACCATAAGCAACAAACAGAGAAACTGTAAGTATACACATAAATCACCCAAAAGATTAAATTTATTGGCTGCATGTGCAAATTAAGATGCTGGTATAACAACATATTGCAAAAGTTAGGTGTTATTCTTTAGGTGGTGGTAGTGTTCTCCAATTAAAATTGAAGTTTCAGCTCGGTAACCAGCGCCAACCTCTAGTGCTTAGGTTACCAAGGTAAAACTCCAAATTTGATTAGAGAAAAGCACCACAAGTGCCTAAAGAACAACATCTAAGTTTTGTCCTTTAAGATTATGTTAGAGGTACATGCTTTTGTACCTTATACTGTCTTATTACTTCATGCCCAGGTCAAGGTGTACAGTACAGATATCCAGAATATACATTCCTAATTTTTTTGTTTGGGATCCATTCATGATTACGATTTCAGGGTACATCATAATTTCTGATACAGCCACCAACATAGATCTTACACTTTTACTGGTTAAACCAATCCCTGCACATATCCATGGCATAGAATATACCCTAATCCTCTTTTTTCTTTAACAACACAACCAGTGTGGCTTCTAGTTAAATGCATACTTGAGAAAGATGAAGCACGGACACAAATACACGTGGAGACACAATTACCAATAAAATAATAAGATAAAATATTATTTAAGGAATTTAATTTATATGCACTAACAATGTAAAGGATTTTTAACTATGTCATTCAATTACAGATCATCATGTATGGTAAGTTTGATATCTTTTATAATAACTACATTAAAAGTCACATTGAAGATGATTTCTGATCGGTTGACATTATAAAAAAATTTATACTTACCTTGCATGGATCATGGAAGTTGCTCAAGATTAAGAGTAGTGCATGACAATTAAACTCTCATTTAAAACCTAAATAGTAATACATAAATATGAAATCGTGGAAATTGCTTGAAGAAAGATCCAATTAAATCAATCACCAATGATCCTGAGCTAGTTCAAATTCAAAATAGCAACACAAATGGAATTAGAGTAGCACCTCCAAGAAGCGTATATGGTAGACAGGGCGCTTGTCAGGGTCCCTTGCCAGAGCAAGAAGGGTTTGATGCAACAGAACATCTTCAGCTCTATCGATATTCACGTCGAGTCCATAACTGAAACAACAGCAACAGATTACTATTCCACACTTCGTCTAATGGCAGCACGGCTCGGTAATCCAAAAATAGTAAGGAGAAAGTGAAATTGACGAACCTCGGAGGCAAGCGATTGAAGTGAGCCTCCAACTGTTCGCGGAACTCGGGGTTGGAAACGGCTTGGTCGTGGCCGGTTTCAACTAAGCGGTTGTAGACGTCGCTCCTGACGTCGTAGTTGCTGTAGCCGCTGAAGGTGCGCGGGGGCGAGGAACTCTCTCCCACGCCTTCGACCAAATCCATTGCCGCGGCGTCGTTTCGTGATTCAAGGGCGCATGGCGTGAGGAGAGAGAGAGAGAGGATCGTTGAGTTGACTGTGGTGAGAATCTGAGTGGAAAAGGAAGGGAAGGTTTGGTGATTTCAAGGGGAGATGGAGGGCAAATTGGTCCACCGTGAGGTTGCCGCTGAGCTGAGACACGGAAGCGAAAATGCGAAATTTTAGGAAAAGAAAAAGGAGGTAATTGGGGATGTCGTTCCTCTCACGCTGCGTTTCGCTGGAGTACTGGTTGTTTCGGACGAGAAGAAAAGGAAACAACGGAGAAAAATTTTAAATTTAAATTAAAGAATAAAATTTAAAAAAATCATTTTTTAACGGAAAAATTACTTTAGTTGAAGTTGAGTTCACCTTAAATGGCACTCATTCTCCTTGTCTAGTAAGAGTGAAATGGGTGAGAATTATGAGATACATAAGAAATAGGTGAAAAATATGTATCTGTGTGTGTGTGATTGTTGGTAGAAGAGAAAAGAGAGAAATAGACTAAAGATTGAGGTGGGTCTTACAGTTTTTTATTTTTGTGCTGACATATACAGAAATGCAGAGGGAGAGGCGCAATTTAACAATTTGTGATGTTTTTTTTTTAAGGTTTAAAGCTGTTAGAAAGTGTCTTTTTTGACAATTTTTAATATTTTATAGCGGTTTAAAATCAACATAGAGTGCAATAATCGACTATCCAAAAGCATGAATACACAATAATCAACTATTAGTCTTGTAATTCGATTAAAATTGATTTTTTATTTATTTTTCTATTTCCCTCTTTTATATTTCTCACATATTTCTCTTAATCCAAATATCTTTATTTTTACTCTATTTCTCACCTATTCCTATTCACCTATTTCTCTTTTCCTCTATTTTATCCAATCTATATTTTCACTTATTTCTTCCCTTCTTACCAAACACACTCATAGTATGTGTGTGGTTTGTAGTTAGAAACCTGCAAACATCTGTTCAACAAAAAATGACAAATTCTTGCTTCCTATTTTTATGCTTTGAAAAGTGGAAATTTCTATTTCATCAATGCAAATGGATACCCTAAACACACAAATAGTCTCTTTATACCCATTTTCCCTTAAATAACGTTAAAAAATACTTCTTCAAGACTCAAATATAGGGGGGGGGGCTGCTCATGTAGTGACACTTATAAGTAAATCTTAATTAATTTTATCCTATTTAATAATATCATTTTCAAAATACTCTTCATTTAATTAAGATTTTAATTATAATGATCCTTTTTATTCTTGATATCAAATTTAAATGAAAGACAATTTATAAAAAAAACGTTTATTTTCTAAATAAGATTATAAAATTAAATGATGTTAACTAATTTTCTTAATTAGTATGTAAATTAGTTTTTTTTTTCTTGTATTTGAGTGCAAAGGGAGTACTATTTTTCATCCTTAATACAAATAACTGATCCATCAAAGACAGATAAATATATTTTAGTTAATTTTAATTAATAATTTTATAAATTTAAACTTTATTATAAAAATACTCATAAAATTAAATAGTTTTAAGAGGTGGTTATATTTAATAGGCTTAATTACACTTTGTGTCACTCAAGTTTTATCATTTTGTAAATTTTGCTATTGTATTTTTTCTCTCACATTTTGTCACCTTATTTTTGAAATCTTGCAAATTTTGCCCAATTTTGAGAATTTTTATTTAATAAACAGTTAATGATTAGACAAAATTTGCAAGATTTCAAAAATAAGATGGCAAAATGTGCAAGGAAAGAAATATGGTGACAAAATCCACAAAATGATAAAACTTAGGTGGCACAAAGTGCAATTAAGCCTATTTAATTACATTAATTGTAATTCAATGAATAATTTCTCTCCAATGAGTAGGACTTATATTATTAATAAGTCAATAAATGCATTTGTTTGCATAGAACATAGTGTGTCTCTCGCTAATAGACTTCGTAATAAATTAAGGATGTAAAAAAATTGGTAATAATAACACATCTAAAATGAGTCTATCTTTCTAATAATTATAACAAACAAAAAAATGCGCTCATTTAATTCTAAAAGATTTAATTACATTTTTTGTTCCTAAAGTTTTACAATTTCACGAATTTTGCCACCCTAAAATTTTTTTCGTGAATTTTATCCCTAACATAAAAAAATTAAGATATTTTGTGGCGGTTTTTTCTTTTAAACCACCACAATTAAGATAATTTTGTGGTGATTTTTTTTTTAATTATGGCAGTTTTTCTATTTGGGGGCAATATTTACAATATTTTATAAATAGAGGGGGCAAAATTGGCGAAAAAAATTTTGAGATGACAAAATTTGCAAAATTATAAAACTTTGGAACAAAAATGCAATCAAGTCATTCTAAAATAAATGACTAGAGGTAGTAATCAGTTGACATTCTAATATTCTTCCTCATCTGTATATAACCTAAATACCAATTTCTCTCTAAAAAAATAACAAAAAAAAACATGTAGTGAAAAGAAATGAGAAAAAACATAAAGAAAGAAAAACATTTTACCAGTAATACATAGCCGAACTATTGAGAAAATGATGGCGAATATATATCTTTGCCTCTACAATATAAAACTCTTTTGTCTTCTTAAGAATTGGGGATTGCAAGTTGTGAAAGAAGTCAAATACGGGTCTCCTATTAATAGAGTGACATCTATTATTTTGGAGAAGGTGTGTGTCATTTGATTAAATAAATAAAAGAGGTGAATAATTTCTTAAAAACTAAAAAGAGTGTAATTTGATTTAAGAAGACCCTTGAAGGAGGTAAGTGTAATTTCCGCAATTTTTTATTTTTTATTTTTAACTAAAAATTGTGTATTTTTTCTATATTTTTTTCTCTTATCCAAATAAATCACATGTTGGGAAAAGATGAATCATATTCAAAGAAATGAGAGGAAAAGAGATTATTTCATTTAATTGTTTTAGAGAAGGAAAAAGGAGAAAAATTGAATAATGTAATATTATATTTTTATAAATAATAGCGAAAGAAATAAGAAGGAAAATTAATATTAAGATAATTAAGTTTATATAGTTTAAATTTTTTAATTTTTTCTATATTTTTTTAATATTAGAAGAAAGACAAAAAATAAGAAGAATTTGTTTCCTTTATATTTTTTTTTAAATTCTGAATTAAACGATTGAGTTAAGTACAAAATAATTTCATTTTTCTTCAATTTTTTTTTTGCTAACCAAATACATTGTCATACTATTTTAGTTTTGATATTTATATATTTAGAAATTTTTTTGTTCCTTTTCCTTTTATAAGGCCACTTATACAACGTGTAGAATCAACTATCATAGGATTGTCATAGCTCAACCAGTGGTATAAGTTTAAGTTTTGGGTATGAAACTACGTTAAATACTCAAAAGGATGACTTAATCACTTATACGTGGAATTTGATTTAATGTGAATTATTTAGGTATCTATCTAATATAATAATCAATCACGGATGATCATAAATAAAAATATTAAGTTTCATTTTAATATTAAAAGAGATCAAAGTTGTAACATTAATTATAATAAGATTTATTATTATTTGTTCAAAGTTTATTATAATATTATAAGATTTATTATATGTTTCCGTCAGAGAAAAATATAATAAATTAATATTAGAATGTTATAATTTATTATATATTATTTACCTAATAATATAATGTATAAAAAATTAAAAAATATTTAATAATTCTTATATAATTGTTCATATTATATTATATTATTTTTTATTTTTCTTAACATAATATTATCATTTTATTCAATATGATAAAAGAATCTAAATATAATAGTTTAGGGTGCGTTTAACTGTAATGACTCATTTGAAGATGTTTCTATGTGTGGGTCAAATGTTAGTGTCCTTGATGAAGGGCAATCTTCATTTCTTTAGGGATGGTAAAGTGTACCTGAACTTTAAGGGCACCCACAAAAATATTCGCAAATAGGTAGGGTATATACCTGCTTATTGGGGATGGGTCTAGGAGTGAGTATTCACTTGCAAATTTTAATAGAAATGGGTGTGGGCATGGGTACTATAGTAGCCCATCCGCCCCATACGTGCACTTATTATATATATAATAATTTAATTAAAATATCTTATATATATACTTTATTAATTATTAATTTAATTACTAAAACATAGTATTAATTATTAAAGACATGAACTTAATTATGTGCTAATAATTTAATTATTTGTGCTTAATAAATTGTTTGAAACCATTATATTACTTGCTATATTTGTGGTATATACAAATTTCTACTTTGGCTATGCTTGTGCGCAAATTTGGGTGTCCATATACTAATTGTTTATAATCTGTAACTATTTATTATAGGCAATATAATTATAAGATAATTAGAGTCAATGTCCTATTTTTTGACCTGGTCTTGGAGAATACCAATACATGATGTCCAAGTTTTTAATAACTATATTATATAATTGGAACATTACATTAGATAATTATGTTTCTAATGTTATTGGGTTATAACTTATGTTTGAATGATTTAAGTTTATGTTTGGATAATTTTAATGTTATGTTTGGATGATTTAATATTATGTTTGAATACTTTTAATGTTATATTTGGATGATTTAAAGTTATGTTTGAATGATATAAGAGTAAATTTTTAATTCAGTTGTAGCATTTTTTTTAATTAACATATTTTTATTGATTTATTGATTTTACCCACAAGTAAAGTGCAGATAGTGAGTGCGAGTATGAGTATATAAGTACCCAGCGAATATAGGAATGAGGATTAAAGCTACTATCCGTGCAGGTATAGGGACAAGGTACAAGTATTTTTTTTAAAATATGGGTATGGAGACGGGTACTATAGTACCCTACCCAAACCCTACCCATTATTATCCCTATTTTACTTACTCCCAAATTTTGACTCATTTAGCTTTGATTATAAACAATCACATCATTGCATTAATTACTTTTTTTCACCAAAAAAAAAAAGGTAGCGGCTCAAATGTAGAAAATGTCAAGTGGGTGTGCAATATTGATTAATGCATTAAATAATTGTAATTCTATTTTTGATAAATTACAAGATGTAATTGAGCATCAGGTAGGGCTAGGCAATGGTCGAGTTTAATCGGGTTCGGGCCCAAAAAGCCTAATCTGACCAAAACCGAGCACTAAAAAATATAGCCCATAACCGACCATTGGACCTTTGGTTTAGGGCAGGTTTCGGTTTGAGTCGGTTACGGTTTGGGTCGGGTGGGTTAGTTCGGATATGGGCTAGTACCAAAATGGGCCAGGTTATTATTTACCATGTATGAATTAAATACATTTTTTTCATGTTTGATTTTAGAACTAAATGGAAAAAAAAAAAAGGGATCTCTGATAGCAATGTTAGTTTTTAAAAGCTTATTAAATTCCTAAGCTTTTTTTTTTTTTTATCAAATTTTTAACGCTAAAAGCATCAAATGGGCTACTTAAATTTCTTACTGCATCCAAAGGTCATAGATGCATTGCTAAATTTTAAAGCAAATGGCCTAACAAAACAAAAAATCAAATATAACTATGATATAATAAAAAAAATTGAAACGTGAGACTTTCAACAAAAATAAAAAAGGCCATCCAGTGCATTTTATAAACTCAAAGTTACAAGTTTTTCAATTTTCATTTTAAATCCACAATAACTCAAGACTTATTCTACCACCACAATAACTCCTAGTTGGAAGGTGAGCTGTGAGCATATGAAATAATGAAATGAAGCAAAACAATTAAACATTGCGGATTTGGTCGGGTTCAGACACCGATGGGTTACAAATTTCCAAACCGAGCCCGACCAAATACACCCATTTAAAACTGATTTTTTTCACCCGAACACCTCGCTTACCCGATGCAGTCCGTTCAAAGATGCTTATCTGTGTTCGGGTTTTTCGGGTCTCGGACAGGGTGGCTTAAATTTGCCCACCCCTAGCATTAGGTAGTTGAAAGACAAGTTGCAGCTATCGAGAAGCGCAATGAAATTTATGAAAAACAATTGACCACCATAGTACACTGATAAAGATGTGCGGAATAAGTTGATTAGAGTTATGTTTGGATAAAGTTTTTTATAAATATTTATAAGAGAATAAAATAAAAAATAAAAAATAAATTTTTTTATAAATTTAAATCAACTTATGTATGTCAATTTTTGAATATATTAGATGAAAGGGTATCGACAAAATTAAATACGTAAGTTATTTTAATTTATAGAAGAGTTCAATTTATTTTAATTTCTTATTTTTTTTCCTCCTACATATACTTTTAGAGAAGAAGTTATCCAAAAGGTCCAAGTTATATTTAATATATCCACATGACACCTAATGTTATAATTTTATATGCAACAATGAGTAAAAGAAATGTTGACTTCTTTGGTATGCTCCCAGCTATGTTCCTACAATTAATGGCTCTTTTCGAATGCTAGACTCCAATAAAAACATATATATATATATATATATATATATATATATATATATATATATATATATATAGAGAGAGAGAGAGAGAGAGAGAGAGAGAGAGAGAGAGAGAGAAAGAACGAAAATATACAACATGTGGATAAAATAAATAAATATTTATTTTATTTTATTAAATAATATTATATCTTGTTAATTTTAAATTTTATTTGAACGAATATATTGAAAAAATATTTCTTTTCACTTTTTTAAATCAAAATTTTTTACCCTTTGTTTTTCTTTTATTTCTTTCTTAAACGAGTGATAAAGATCAATGGAAATTGGGTATAATAGAAGGGGATTAGTTCTCCAAAATGTAACAAATCAAGACAAATTGCCTTTGGGAATTTTCATTGAAAGAAATGTATAAATTTGATGTTCGACAATGTCTTGAACATGATTGCCTTCAAGAAAAAAGAACATTGTGGGACAAAAAAAAAAAGTTGTGATGGAGTAAATATCAAAATATGACCACAAGAGACATCAATTCATTAAGAAGTTCCCGTGCATATTTTCTCATCTTTAAGATTATCTCTTTTCTATCAAGTATACCCTTTGACACAAATTTGAAAATAAATGGCCTAAGTTTTAATTGACAATCTATCCTACAAACAAATATGTATACCTACTTTATTAAAAGACATGCAACACTAAAAAATAAAGTATAAATGTGTACTTTTTTTAATAGAAAGGAGATTTGTTCTATGTCATATAACTATAGTACAAAAATAGAAAGATATTTAAAGTACTTTATCTTATCATATGTAACTAATTGGTGAAAGCATTAAATGTCACAATTAATGCTCCAACGTTCAAATTCCATCATGTAAACTTAGGTGTTGATCTAAATATTTTATAAAAAAAAAAACAACACATTTAGATCAAAATAAGCAAAAACATATATCTAATGAGATACTAACCTCCCGCCATTGCTTCAATCTTTAGCCTTCACGGTTTTGGCTTTTCTAAACCCTCACTCACTCAAACTTGATGGTGTTTTCTGAAGAAAAGAGCAAGCACAATGATCCAAAACAATGAACACCCCCAATTTATAAAGCTTTGTCCATCACAGAGTTTAATTGACATAATAGCACGAATTAATGTCCTTGAGCGTTTCGCTAAAATTAATGGGTCGTATCTGACTAAAAAATGGACCACATTCAACCATTAATTTCAAATTCAAACAACAGAATCAATACCTAACTGTAACAGAATTCCTACCATTGATTTTGAATTTGAATGGCCAATAACGGAAAATTTATTCAATGATTTGAATAACTGTAATGGAAAATATGTTACATTCTCCCACTTGGTCCATTTAACCCATTATTAATCATAACAAGAAACAAAATACATGAATCATGGCAATAAGTCCTCTAATATTAGAAATATTATCACCCCTTAATTCAGGAATGTCACACTTAATATCAGAAATATTCGTAGATTACGTAATTGCAAAGCTCAAATATACACGCTCATTGTTCATAATTTAAGACTAAATAAAATATCGTGTTTACCAATGTAAATAATGTTTAAATCTATGAATCTAGGGACATAAAACTTGCCTATGGGCTAAAGTCTTATTCAATTAGATTCATTACATACCTTATGACAAAACTATCAAATTATGTTCCTTTTCTTAATTCCTGTGGGTAGATTAAGAAATAGAATTTGATATTTTATCCTAATCAATCATATAAATATAATAAAATTCTTGTGGGTAGATTTTACTATATTACATATAATTAATTAATGTTTTTAATGTGATTTCAAAACTTAATATATAATCCTAATAAATTAAAGATATTGTGGCTACTCTCTAATTTATTAAAAATTATATTAATCACTTTAACATTAAAATATTTGCATAATATCCCTAATTATAGCAAGTAAATTGAATAATATTGCATAAATATTGTTTAACCAAACTTTGCATGTATAATAATCATAAATTTATTCACACAAAATCTTAAAATAAACAAATAAAGTATGCATACAATTATTCAATAAATAAAATGGTATAAACTCTTTATCATCAACTTTAATGAATATAAAATATTTAACTTAATATTGTATGCTTAAATAAATGCCAAATATTAAACATACAATTTAACAAATTAAGTGAATAATACATTAAATATTTTATAACTGATAGCTTACATTAAAACTCATTAAATAACTCATAAAGAAGGAATTGACTATACAGAGACTTGTTCTCCTGTATCTAAGAAAGATTCTCTCCAAGTAATTATGGCATTAGTAGCTCAATTTGACTTTGAATTACAAATGGATGTGAAAACAACATTCCTCAATGGTGATCTAGAGGAAGAGATTTACATGAGACAACTTGAAGGATTCTCCTCTAGTGATGTGAGCATTTAGTCTGCAAGCTTAATAAATCCATTTATGGATTAAAACAAGCTTCTCGCTAAGTGGTATTTAAAATTTCATGAGGTCATCACTTCATTTGGTTTTGAAGAGAACAACATGGATAATTGTATATACCTGAAGGTTAGTGAGAGTAAGATTTGTTTTCTTGTGTTATATGTGGATGATATTTTACTTGCGATTAATGATAAGGGATTGCTATATGAAGTGAAACAATTTCTCTCGAAGAACTTTGATATGAAACATATGGGAGAGGCATGTTATGTCATTGGCATTAAGATCCATAGAAAAAGATTTCGAAGCATTTTGGGTTTGTCTCAAGAGACCTATAATAACAAAGTCTTAGAGAGATTTAAGATGAAATATACAAGAAATTTCGCTATTACCTGACAAACAAAATCCATGGATAATTCCAAAAATCTGTCAGTAACGCAATTTTACCGATAGATTACCCACAGACAAAAATCTATCAATAATACCCTCGTAGGTAATTATTACTAACAGATTGGCTTGTTTATCGATAATTACCGACGAACTTCCAACAAACAAAATTCAGTAGGAAAAGTTATGTTTATCCACGGATTTATCCGTGAGAAAGTACCTACGGATTTATCTATCAATAATTTTTGACAAAAAACCCGTGGACTACCTACAAATATATTGTAAAAAATTACCTATGGATTTATCCGTGAGAAATTACCGACAGACTCGTGAGAAACTACCTACAAATATATTTGTAAAAAAATACCTACAGATTTAATTGTGGAAAACTACCTACGGATTGATTCCATTGTTAACAAATATTTATTAATTTTTTAATTAATTATATTTGTTGGTGTATATAATTAAATCATGTAAAGAAACAAATAAAATAAATAATAACAAAATATAAAATACATTCAACTCAGTTTGAATAAGTCATACAAAATTTAATGCTAAAAATCGATCGATAACTATTAGAAAAGTAAGTCATACAAAATAAACTACTAATTCTAACTTCACATGTGCTTCTCAAGCAACAATGACACTTAACTACTAAACAAACTAAAACGATCAGAATAAAAAAAGGTATTTTTCCTAAGCTTCCCAACTCTTGAGAAGAGTAGTAGCTTGAATAGTATGGTTTACTCGTACAGTAAAGGCTCCCACTTGCAACTCACAGTTATGAATTTGACATATTTCCTTTTATGTTCCGGAAAGCTCTAGTCACATACTTTTCAGCTCATAGTTTGCTTTCTCTTCATCTCACATAATCCATGAATATTCTGCAACGGAGAGAAATTTTAAATAAATCAATACAAAAATACATCAAGTTTCCTAGTCTAATAGATAATTGTCTGTCAAGTCTTTGATTTGCAATATAAACCAGTACAACTAAATCCACATGATTTCGAGATAGGATTACAAAAATACAGCAAGTTTCCTGCTCTAGCAAATAATTAAATCAAATAAATAGGGAAATAATAGAAAGATAAATCACAACAAATATCTAGGCACGCCTCAACAACTTCTTTTCACTAATAGCAGATAAAATAATCTGCAAGAAAAAAATATTCAGTGGTTATCCATAGTAGAACAGAAATGATTGGCCAAGAGTTATAGCTAGACAATATTGCTTAATGTACTGCCACGTAATGTTAATGTACTACCAAAAATAAACAAGAGGGAAAGAAAAAGCATATCGATGTACCTTCGGGATTCTTAGATTTCTCACGAAATTATATAAAAAAATAAAAATAATTAATTAACAAGAAAAACGAACGATCCAAAAGAAATCACCATATGAACGTACATAATATATAGGTTAAACATGTCTAAGGTAAGAAACTATCTCCAACTTGAGCTTTATATATATATATATATATATATATATATATATATATATATATATATATATATATATATATATATATATATATATATAATCATCCTTATTAAATAATGATCTATAACACCTGTCCTAGCCTATGCGGCATTTATAACATTTTGACAATATATGATTTTATACACATACTCAATCTTATATAGCATACAGATAGTTACACAAAAATAGATTGAATTTTGAATTATATAAATTAAATATATTCCTTAATTATATTGTTTTTCATAGTCCAAATTTGAATTTCTTCTTACGAAAATATTTAGTTAGCATAAATATTTATATACTATGACAAAATAATAACGTATTAAATGAGTACTTATTTTAATTTATAGAATTTGTGTAAAGTCAAAATACTCAATAAAAATCTTCGGTAAACAGTGTGAAAGGGGAATAAAGGTGCAGGGAAGCCCAAGATGGATACATTCAAGCTTACTTACCATGGAGAGAGAACTAATATTACCTCGTGATGTTTCAAAAAGTAATATTACCTTGTGATGTTTCAAAAAGAATTACTCTGTTGACCTCATAGTTCTCAAATGAGACTAGTTTATATTTTTTTCGAAAGTTAAATACAACGGCAAATAAAGACTTTATCCCACAAGGTGCAGTTGCCTAATTCAATCAAAAAACCAAGACTTGAGGAAAACCATTTAGAATAAAGACTCTAATAGTTTCTACCTTCTATATTTTCTTTGACACGATGTTGGAGTTAAAATACTCCCTAGGTCCTCCCAATCCGTGGAGGACAATTATCAGTCGAGGTCGGGGGCGGGGGGGAAGAAGGAGGGGGATTGTTCTCTGGAGGAGTGGGTTGAAGGGGCATTGTCTATTCTTGGTCTTTAACAGTTATTTTCTACTGCATGGTAGCTCAGGGGGTGTAGAAATGTTATTAAGAGGCCTCTACGTAGTGTGTAGGATGGAGGGACAGTAATCTTTACTTTATTCTGTGATGGGTACCAAGGTGATGGAAATGGTAAGGTAAATTTACTTTAGCCATTTATCCTGCATGTACGCAGGTGATTGGGTAGCCAAGGCTGTATGGGTATGGCAAAAATTTGGGTGGCATTGGTAGACGACTCTCTCTTGATTGGTTGACTAAATCTGAGTTGTTGGAGTTGAGTAGTGCAGGGAGGTGGTTATATGAAAGGGGCCTATTTTGTTATCAGGGGATATATGCATCATGTATACGGGTAGATTCGGGTAGATTACATGTATCATGATCCTCGGTTTTTATTTATTCTAGTATATGCAAAGAGGTCTCATTTTTTTAGAATGGATAGATGATGAGATTTGGGGATTAGCAATCTAATTTAAATTCACATTATGTAACAAGCTGAGGTAACAAAAATACAAGCACATCATATATACACATCAGCCCTACATATGATGTATCCAAAAACAGAAAAGATGAGGATGGACATACTCACAAAAACAATGTTACTGTGGAAAAGTTCAAAATCTTTATTTGAAAATATATTAGACATATCAAGCCAAAATACATTTGCAAGTTGAAATAGCACATATTTAGTTTTGCTTGATTTTTAATAAAATCAACTTTTCAAACAAAATTCTGTCTTTTTTACCATAGCAAATTTAAATGCAATCTTAAACTTATATAATATTGAGATTGACCAGCAATTGAGAAGGAAGCTACAGAACCTGATCAATTGTTCGAACTGTTCGAAGAAAGACCACCATGAACATAAAGCATCTGATTCAACCAAAGCAAATAAAAGACTTAATTTTTTTTTCCAACAGAATTCAAAATTAAAAACCTCGAGCACTGCCTACATGCATATTAAGAAAATGGAAGGAGATGGAGAGAGTAAAAAAGAGATATACACTTCTGTCCATAATTGCATAAAGTGTAAGATAGTCAACACAGTCTGTACAATATCACCAAGCATTAGCATTCTCGTACTTCCTCTGGCATTCATCATAAAATCCATAGACTTAGAAAAACATAAAATTATAATATTAAGTTATTAACATAAAGTGGCATGATAGAACTCGACATTTCTAATTTTTAACCTTAGCACTTTCACAATTCACACTTTATCTATATGATTTATTAATAGAAATTCATAAATTTGACAGTTCTTACTACAACAAAAGTTAAAAAGCAAAACTAGAATGATAGCTCATAAGTCCCTACACCACTTAATTAATTATATAATCAATGGACTCCTAATCTTTTTAATAAAACAGAATATCCCAATTTTATCATAGTCACCAATACAGTCCAACTATGGAACCTAATCAAGAACCAAATCAGGTAAACAATGAACAAAAGCCCACCAAAGCTAACTAGCATAGTTTAGATCTTGCATTGCAGCCACCGGATTTCCACTTCACTTATTCAATCCCAAACCTCAATTTATAGAAAATTAGATTCATTTGCATCCTGAATTATTTTTGTTCTCAAGGCCATTTTCAAACCTAAACAAGCACTAATAAACCATCATTGCAATTTTAAAAAAATCCTAGTTTTTAGACTCTTCTACGATCTAGATTGCCTATCTCTTGTTAAGAAATTTCAAAAGGACCAAATTTGAAGAATATTATAACCCCGACCAACAAAGTCTCCCTACCACACATTTAAGAAGATATAGCACCCAAGAAAGGAGATGATGTAAAAATGTATAATGACATCATCTAGTTCCAAAAGAGAAGTGTAGTAGTACATACCATAAAAATTAAAAATGTAACTAGTCTCTTGCACATGACCCCCAGTCTGGAAAAGTTTCATTAGATCATGAAATTGATTGTGAATATCACCACAAACAGCCACTAGACTATTGATAGGCTGCACATTTGACTCCTCAATAAGGATCTTTGTAACCTGAAATATAAATCGTTAGTTCAATTTAAAACTTCAACTAAAAACTAAAAGCTGTAACATGGCACAACACAAGTTAAGCCAAGGTGAACAAAAGGTAGACCTAGCACCAAAATTGCACAAAGAATAACAATAGTACTGCAGTTAAAACACAATAATAATAGAAAAATACAAACAGCACAAGGTAAAGACTAGAGAGGTCTTCATTGTGGATAGAAAGTGCTCTAAAGTTTCTTTCTGATGCATATTGCCTCTTCTGATTTGAAAATTGGGTAATTAATGAAACCAAGTAGATGATTGATGTGGTTCATTTGAACATTTGACAGGACTTGGAAAAGAGAAAAAGGAACCCAAAAACAACGTAACTAGTAATTGACATTGACACTGAAATCCGAAAAGGAGAAAGTGAAGAGCCTAAAAAAAGTATACATATTTGTAGAGAAGTTGAAGCTCGTCTTCAAGAAGGTGCTGGCCATCCTTCACCTTCGAGATCCACTGATCCAAATCCATCTCTCATTCCCCTGGCCTTTCACGCTGCTAAACACAACTCAAAACACTACTCTTACTTAGGTTACCACTAGTGAACAATAAACAAATTTTTAGGATCTTATTATTTTCTTCCTATTTCCAAAACGTAATGAAAAATGTTTGACTGGTTCAAGTGTTGAGAAGAAAATGGGCTACGAGAAGAAGAAGAAAAGTGCCATAATATAGACAGTACTTACAAGTCTGGTTGGGGAAGGACTTGGGGTACTTGCAGATGAAGTACATCATCGTCACGGTGCTGCTACACCACCACCTCGTTGTTGAACAGAAGATGTCGCTCACGCTGTTCATGAATCACGAGCTCAAGGTAAATGTGCTCCCTAGGGATCTCAACTTTGTACTGGAAAAGTTAACAAAAGAAGTAATTTTGATGTGGACATTGTGAGAAGAAAATAGAAGGGAATGGGGAGAGCCAGGAGAGGGAGAGAGAATTGAAAGTGAAAAGAGGATAAAGAAAGGGGTTTAAGGTAATTGTGAGAAGAGGAAGGGAAGGCGGGAAGTGACGCGGGGTTATATATATTTCACACTTCGAGTTACCTACGGATTCTGCGTAATTACCTACAGATTTTGTTACTGACGGAATATCTGCGAGTAATATAAAAATATTTTCTTTTTTACTATTTTTATACTTTACAGATAGCCATTGATATTTTCCACATTACCCATGGATTATGTTACCGACGGAATAATTCATGGGTAAATTAAAAACATTTTTTTAATTTTTTTCACACTTTTATAGTTACCTACGGATTTTTCTATGTTACCAACAAATTTTGTTATCAACAGACAAATCCATAGGTAAATTACCTTTGAAATTGTTCCTGCTAAAAAGCGCCAAATTTTTCAACTGGTTTTTCGACAGAATGCTCATCGATAATGCTCTCTCATTGTTACCTATGGCCATTTATTTTACTGACGGATTTATTCGTCAGTAAATTCAAATGACCGACAAATCTAAATCCGTGGGAAATTTTCATCGATAAATAAGCTTTTTCTTGTAGTTTGTTCACCGAGTGTAGCTCCCATTATGAAGGGTGATAGACTTGATTTAAGTCAGTGCCCCAAAAATGATTTTGAGCAAGAACACATGAAAAATATTCTACATGCTTCAGCTATTGGAAGTCTTATGTATGCTCAGGTTTGTACCAGACCTGACATTGCATATGCTGTTGGAGTTTTGGGAAGATATCAAAGTAATATAGGTGTTGACCATTGGAAAGCTACAAAGAAAATAATGAGAAATCTTCAAGGAACAAAGAAATACATGCTCATGTACATAAAAACTAATGATCTGGAGGTAATTGGCTACTCTGATTCAGAGTACGTTGGCTGCATTGATTCATGGAAATCAACATCTGGTTATATATTCATGCTTGCTGGTGGGGTTGTATCTTCGAGAAGTGTAAAGCAGACCTTGACTGCTACTTCCACTATGGAAGATGAGTTTGTCTCTTGTTTTGAGGCTACCTCGCATGGTGTATGGTTGAAGAGTTTCATATCTGGACTTAGAGTTGTGGACTCTATTTCTAGACCATTAAAGTTGTTCTGTGACAAGTCTGCTGTTGTGTTTTTGGCTAAGAATAATAACAAGTGCAAGTCGAAGTAAACACATCCACATTAAATACTTAGCCATAAGAGAACGTGTTAAGGAAAAGAAAGTGGTCATTGAACACATCAATACTGAGTTGATGATTGTTGATCCTTTAACTAAAGGCATGCCACCAAAGAATTTTAAGGATCATGTGATACGAATGGGACTTGGTTCCGTGATGTGATTTCATTGTACGTACATTTATTATTATTAATGAAACTCTTATTCAGTTTGATGTTTTCTCGTATGGTTTTGTGCACATATTTGTTTTGAGAAATATCATTAAAATTAGATCTAGAATAAACATATGGTTTATTCATTAAGTTAAAGGGTAATATTAAGAAACTTAATATATTGTGATACATGGAAGATAATACTCATCATTGAAGGACCTATCGCCATGATTCGTGTATTTTGTTTCTTGTTATGATTAATAATGGGTTAAATGGACCAAGTGGGTGAATGTAAGATATTTTCCGTTACAGTTATTCAAATCATTGAATAAATTTTCTGTTTGATTTTCGTTTTTAATTTGGATTAGAAAACCTCTAAAAACAATACCCAAATATAGAAATTTTAAAACCCAAACAAAACATATAGCTAGCAAGGTAGAGGCAGAACAGACTCTAATACCAAATGTAAACTTAGGTGTTGATCTAAACATTTTATAAAAAAAAAAACAACACATTTAGATCAAAATAAGCAGAAACATATATCTAATGAGATACTAACCTTTCGCCATTACTTCAATCTTTAGCCTGCACAGTTTTGGCTTTTCTGAACCCTCACTCTCTCAAACTCGATGGTGTTTTTTGAAGAGAAGAGCAGGCACAATGATCCAAAACAAAGAGCACCCCCAATTTATAGAGCTCTAACCATCACAGAGTTTAATTGACATAATAGCGCGAATTAATGTCCTGAACGTTTGGCTAAATTAATGGGTCGTATCTGACTGAAAAATGGACCACATTTAGCCATTAATTTCAAATTCAAACAACAGAATCAATACCCAATTGTAACGGAATTCCTATCATTGATTTTGAATTTGAATGGCCAGTAACTGAAAAATTATTCAATGATTTGAATAGCTGTAACGAAAAATATGTTACACATCAAACTTAAAGATAAGCCTTCAATGGTCCTCAACAGACAACTATTGACACTTTATAAATAGCCAAAGAAAGGAAGACAAAGATAGAACTCTTCAACAAATGTTTTTATCAAGAACTCGACCTCTCCTATTAAGTTTTTCATTGTATAGCTCATATCTATTTGAATTCTCCGATTGAAAAGAAAGGCTAAGAACGTAACTTGAATATCCATCTATCTAAGACAAAGAAGTCTAGTGATTTACCCTTATCCATTTTTTAGTAAAAATGGTGGAAGCTTCAAAAGGCTTTATGTTTAAAGAATACTTGGGTTATGAGCCAGGAGAGGCTTGTGTGAAAATAATATTTGGGTAGTTTCTCGAAGAAGCATGTAAAAATATTACTTGTCATCGAACCTAAAGAGGCTAGTTCAAACAATACATGTAACAATTATCCTGTTAATAAAAATCTTGGTGTACCAAGAACTAAATGTAGTATTGAGTTAAGACGAACTAATATAAAACTCTTGTATTTTATCTCCTCCTTTAACTTGTCTTTTACAACATGTTTTTATTCTTGCTGAAGAAAAGATAAACGACTAAGTTTTGAACTAAGTTTTATCACAAAGAACCTTTCGTCTTATAAAATGTATCTTTAATCCTACCAAAAGACTATCCATTTTTCAAAAAAAAATTGTGAAAAAAATTTAAAACACTATTCAACTCTCATTCTTGTGTTTTCTTGTGATTTACACACACACATTCATTACATATATACATACATGCATACATACATATTAGGTTTGACATTTCAGTCTTTCAACTAGCTTAGCTATCTATTGTTATTACAACAATAGTTAAGGCTAACTAGCGTATAATTGTGCAAGCAAATGTTTAAAATTTTATGCTTTGATTTCCTTTGCATTTTATAAAGTAAGATTGAAACTATAATAAAGAGAAGTTTTGTGTGACTTTTAGGTGAAATATACTGCTTAAAAGTGGATGGTGGGTTAGAAGTTGGAAAATGAACAAAATTAACAAGTAGATAAAATATCTATATAGACTACTCAACAAGTATAATTATATTAGACAATTATTACACTACTCAACAAACTTTTTTATGAAATAATTATTACATTTTTTTTATTTTTTTAAATAATTAATATCCTATGAATTATAAATATTTTTATCGTTTGAAATAGAAATTTTTATTGACAGGATTTTTTATATATTAAGTTTTCTTATTTTTATTGTTTGAAATAAAAATCAGTTTTAGTTTTAAGTGTAAAATTAATAAATATTTTTTTTGGAAGTAATTATTTGTTAAAAAATCATTTGTTAGAATTTTAAAAAATGTTTAATTACATTTTTTGTCCTCAAAGTTTCAAAATCTCGCAAATTTTACCCTCAAATAATTCTTTTTTGCAAATTTGGCCCCTATGTAAAAAAAATCACAATTAAGACAATTTTTTTACAATTTCTCCTTTAAATGCTGCAATTAAAATAATTTTGTGGTTTTTTTTTCCTTTAAATCACCACAATTTCCTATATGGGAGTAAAATTCATGATATTTTATAGATTGAGAATAAAATTCGTGAAAAAATTATTTGAGGACAAAATTCATAAAATTGTAAAACTTTATAAACAAAAAGTACAATTAAGAAAAAAAAACCGGCCCTCTTTAATAAATTTCTGGTTTCGTCTTTGCCCTTTGATGCATATCCCCTTTGTCTTTCTTTGCAACTCATACAAGAATTCCATTCGTGACAAATCCGACCCACAGAAATCTTTGTGCATTTCATTCAACAACTCTAAATTCACTTTTGATCTTGGAGGTAATTAAGATAAAAGAAATCCTAATCCTTCTTATGCCCTTTTCACCATTACCTCAACCACTTTGTTTTCTAGCTCAGAATCATTACAAACCACCAGCAATTGTCGTTACACCAGTATAGCCGCTGGATATTGTTCCTTCTGAGTTCTATTTAGATTTGGGACTCGGATAAAAATCAATATACTACATCAACATACGCACTTTAACGAAGTTAAAAAGTTGGCAACAAATGAATTGAATTGAAATTCTTTGGAATATTCTCTTTGAATATCAAATACTAATTTAATGCTATCTCAAACATAGAAAATGCTTATGCGGTGGCTAGAAATTAACAAGGAGATCCATATGCCCCAGCACCATAAATGTGCAAAAAGGTCTAAAATGTCCCCCCAAAAAATAAAAATAAGAATCATATCATTGTAAGTTTATGAATTGTGATTCATAAATTAACCATGCATGCATAAATTCACGAACTTCGTCTTTAACCATCACCTAATAATTTGGAAATATAATCAGGAATTTATCTTCTAGTGAACCGATTGATAAATAATATCTTCTTGTTCGTAAAAAATATGCCTGAAATTTAACTCATCGGATGCTATTAACAGCAGATTTGGGGTTTTACAGGAGAAAGGAAAAACAACTATTTTTTAGAACGAAACGAAATCAAAGGAGAAAAGAGGATGAATACGTTTTGTTATTATTTAAAAAAAAAAGATCCATATTTGCGAAAAAAGTATGAATAATTAACGTATTAATGCTTTTTTAGTTAGAAATAAATTAGAAAAAAAGAAATAAGAAGAATAAAAAAAGATAAATATAGTAAAAAAATGTGTTATTTAAATAAATAGAAATAAAAAGAAAAGAAGTGGGGAAATTCTTCACATATTTGGATGAGTGAAAGAAAAAGAAAAATGAAGTAAATGAATTATATAAAAATATTTTTATACTAATTAAAAAATTAAATTTAACCTAAAAATAAACTTTTTACTTTATTATTTTTAACATAAAACTATTTATTATTTTTAAATTTTTTATATTATGCAAGTTTTAAGGATTTAAAACAAATAAATGGAAAAATATTTTAAAAATTAAACGGAAAAGCGAAATCTTCTCTATTGCATGCCAATTTGAGAGAAATTTATTTCTTATTAATCCCAAAATAAATTCTTCTTTTTTTATTATTTCCTCAAATTAACAATAGAAATTTAATATTTTTTATTTTAGATATTTCTTTTTCATTTACTTCCCCTTCATCTAACTTGAAACAAACATTACTGCTTGGAAATATAGCAAATGACAAAAAGGATGGGTCACACTGAAAAGACGCAAACGCAAAAGAAACAAGTTGGCCGGTGGAGTTTTAGCACGTGCCAAATTTTTAGGAGTACGTGGCGGGTGATGAGTAGCTCGAGGCATGCAGCTGAATTGACGTGTGACTATGTGAACGTGCGTTCGATGTTACAGATTTATTACCTTTTTTATATAGACTTAATTCTACTTAGGTCTTTTTTTATCTTAATTTCGCAAATTTAGTCGCTCTTTTTTTATTAATTCGATTTTCACACAATTTTAATTAGGTAATTTAAATTTATTCAATAAAAATGTTGATGTGATAATAAAGTGTTGATATAAATATATTAATAAATTTTATTTGCTCAATTTTAGTCTCTTTATTTTTCAAATTATGTAATTTTGGTTTTCATATTTTTCAAACATTCAATATTTAGGAAATGCTGAGAAAAAAATGTCAATTCTTAGGCTTGAACCCATGACCATACAGGTGTGGACATGCAATAAAACATGTATTATACTTAGTGATGTGTTATTCATGCAACAATTTATACAATATTATTTCTGTGTCTATTTTTCTCATTATAGCATTTATTACATCTTATACTCTCTCTTCTCTTTCTCTCTTCGTTGTAAAATTTGTTGCAAGCATTTCTCTAATACTTAAAGTGTGCCAGTGTTTGCACTCTAGAGCTCATTTAAGAAATTTATATATAGTAGTTTTGTATATTTGTACTAAATGCATTACGAGGTTAGATGTTTAATTGTTTGTCCACACTTGTGTAATTGTGTGGTCATGGTTTCAAGTATGAGAATTAGCGTTTTTTTGCATTTCATAAATGTTGAGTGCTTGAAAAATATGTAATTGTACAATTTGAAAAATAAGGGGATTACAAATGAGTAAGTAAAAATTGGGATTTACGTTAACACCCTTGTTAGCATTTCAACTCCTCATTAGTATATTCATGTCAGCACTCTATTGTCATATCAACATTTCCATTAAATATTAAATGTTAAGTTAATGGATAAACTAAAATTGGATAATTAAAATTATGTATGGCATATGACGCTTATACGACATTTGTCCTATAGCGAAAATTATGAATTGTTTCTTTTTTCTAAAATACATTGTGAGCAATAGATACATAAGAATCTAAAATAGAACTACAATTTCCTAAAGTTTGTCATATCTAAATGAAAGAAAACATTCACTTGTAGGGATAGAGTAGCATATAAAGTTTTCGTAAAAAAAAGAAGAAGAGAGGGGTGACTCCTTGTTGTTGCTGAGCACATGTAATTGTTGCTAGCTATTCTAGCATGAATCACGCCAACAAAAATAAAGAAAAAAGAACAAACAAAAATGCCTAGGTGGTAAGAATCATATCGCTATAATGGGTAGACAATTATAGGATTTACATATTAATAAAAATAATTAATTCTAAGTAGGGGAATGCATAAAATGCATATCATATGAGATATCTCCATTAAGAACATTCTAGCAACATGGTAGCATGATTAGGAGCTTATACTTCGTTGACCTGAGCATGCAAATCAATATTCATCTAATCTATAGTGATAATGGCAATACTTTTCATTGATCGTGGATAAATTGTAGTGATTCGTTAGGAATGTTAGTGCATAAACTGCCTTAATAATGGTCAAGAGTCCCTTTGCCCACACGTTAGATGAAGTGCACTAGGTGTCCTCGAGGTCTTATTGGCCTCCACTACAAAGTTTGCATCTTATCACAGGATATAGCTACTCCAAGGCTTCAGGCCCAATAGATAATGATGTATGATTATAGTCAAGTCTAATTTGAGTTGGTAATGGTATCAATAAAAAAATTTCACTAAGAATATTAAATTCTCAAACTCAGTTTCATGATTCGCCATTAATAGGCACTACTTAACAAGCGTTAATAATTCCATATCTTAAAATCAATACCAACTTTAATTTGAAGAACCATAATAGGATTTAATATGGTTTTATTTTATATTTTTTATAATTTGAACGGTGTTAGGAGAAGAAATAAAACCAAAAGAAAAGATTGAATTGAATTTTGTTAACCCAAATTACATAAAGACTAGAGGTTTTTTTGTATACAAAGATGACAAACCTAGTAATTGTGACTAACAGATAAAGAAAATCCTTTCTAACAAACTTATCCGGATAATAAAAACAAAAAGGGATCTGCATAACAATATATGACAACAGCCTCCTTCAAGTTGGACTATAGATATCCATGAGTCCCAACTTGGAAATACATGTTTGAAATTAAGAGGGAAACAATGGTTTTGTGAAAACATTTGCCAGTTGATTAGCAGAAGAGATAGGTAGCAAATGAACTAAGCCAATGTTGATATTCTCATGGATGACATGACAGTTAATTTCTATATGTTCTGTTCTCTCATGAAAGGTTGGATTATGAGCAAGGTGGATGGCAAATTGATTGTCACAATAAAGGGAAGCAGGAGAGGTGAGAGGAGCTTGAAGATCTTTAAACAAGTAGGATAACCACTATAACTTACAAGTAACAACCGCTAATGCCCTATATTCAACTTCAGAGGAGGATTTGGAAACAGTAGTTTACTTCTTAGACTTCCAAGCAATGAGGGATGGTCTAAGGAAGACACAAAATCCTGTAACAGATTTCCTTGTTTCTAAGCATGAGGCCCAGTCTGAGTCAGCAAAGGCACTGAGTTTTAGATTAGATTGTGCAGGGAAGAAAAGGCCTTTGGTAGATGATGATCTAAGGTATCTAAGGATCCTTGTTGTAGCTCTATAATGATGGTCCATAGGCTTGGCAACATATTGATTGAGTTGTTGTACCGAAAAACAAATGTTTGGTGTGGTATTTGTGAGGTAAAGGAGCTTTCTAATGAGTCGTCGATAGGAGGATTCATCAGAGTAAGGAGAACCCTCATCTAGTTTGTGCTTTGTGGATGGGTTTATGGGAGTCGCAACAGGTTTGGAGGCCAAAAAACCTATATCAGAGAGCAACTCTAACGTATATTTGTGTTGGTTGATAATAATACCAGATTTAGATCTAGAAATCTCAAAGCCAAGAAAAAAGTGAAGCTGACCAAGGTCCTTTATTTTAAATTGGGCATCCAAAAGTTGCTTGACAACATGTATATATTGAAGATTTTCCCAACCAGAACTAAATCATCCACATAAATTAAAACAACTATAAAGAAATTGCCATCTTTCTTAGTAAACAAAGAATGGTCAGCTGCAGATTGTACAAAATTAAAGGAAAAAGAGCATTAGACAACTTTGAATACCATTGTTTGCTAGCTTGTTTAAAACCATAGATGGATTTTTAAAGCTTGCAAACTGTCGGGGGTTAAAAGGAGACATGCTAGAAGGTAGTTTCATATAGACTTCCTCATGTAAATCACCATGAAGGAATGCATTGTTACGTCAAGTTGTTCTAAGTGCCAATTTCCGGCTGTAGAAATGGTTAGAAGAACCTTGACAGTAGTTAATTTGGCAATGGGAGAAAAAGTGTCAAAAAAATAACCCCTTCCACTTAAGTGAATCCTTTAGCCACCAATCTAGCTTTATACCTTTCAAAAGTACCATCTGCATGGTATTTGACTTTATAGACCCATTTACAGTCTATAGGATCTTTGCTAGGGAGCAGATAAACCAAAGTTCAGGTGTGATTCTGCTTAAGGGCACATATCTCAGCATTCATGGCCTACTTCCAGCAATCTAATTTTGAAGCTTGAGAATAGGAAATGGGTTCAATGATAGTAGAAGCATTAAGGCAAAATGTTTTATATGAAGATGAACATTTTGCATAAAAAAGACAGAAGATATGGGGTATAGGGGTTGAGAATGGGAAGAGTGATTACCTGAGATGGATCGAAATTAGATGTAGAGGAAAGACTGTAGTGGTAATCCTGAAGATACTGAGTTCTCTAGCGAGCTTTAGTTGAATGCCTTTGATGTGGGGGTTGGGGGTCACGTTAGGAAGGTGGTGGAGGACAGGGGATATCTGGTGTGAAGGAGTAAAATCAATGGGGGATGAAGTGGGATGATGAGCGATATCATTGTTGGTTAAATGTGTGTTTTCGAAGGAAGGTAATGGTGTATGATTATTAATGGTTGAAGGAGTATTGTTTGATTGGAAGGGGAAATAATTTTCAAAAAATAAAAACAACATTCCCAGAAATAAAAATTTGATTTGAGACCAAGTTATCTAAGAGATAACCTTTAGTTCCTTCTTTATACCCAATAAAAACAGACTTTACAACTCTTGGGGAAAACTTTGATCTATTATGTTGCAATGTGTTGGCATAAGCTAAGCATCCAAATACTTTAAGATGAATTAGAGTAGGTGGATGTTTGTATAGGACTTCATAGGGAGATGTATTATTTAATAAAGGTGTAGAAATCTGATTAATTATATGAACCGAATGTGTGATGGCATAAGGCCACAATTGGTGAGGTAAATGGGCTTGAAAAAAGAGGGCTCTTGCTACATTCAAGATGTGTTGATGTTTTCTCTCAAAAATACCATTTTGTGGAGGAGTTTCAGGGCATGATGTTTGATGAACAATGCCTTTATTTAGATAAAATTCATAAATCAATAATTAGGTCCATTATCACTTTTAAATGTTTTAACTTTTGTTTGAAATTGAGTCTCAACAAAATTAATGAAGTTTTGAAGATGTTTCCTTGTTTCAGACTTATTTGCCATTAAAAGAATCCAGGTAAATCTTGAAAAATCATCAACTAGGGTAAGAAAGTATTTATGACCATTTATAGAGGGGACAGAATATGGCCCCTATATATCAACATGCACTAAATCAAATATTTCTACAGAATAACTACTACTATTATAAAATGGTAACTTTTTTTGTTTTGAAAGCTGACATATGTCACATGGCAAAATTGCATTTTGGGGATTGAAGGGAAATTGAGAAGACATTACATAAAGATTACATTTAGAAATATGTCCTAATCTGAGGTGCCACAGCACAACATCTTCCTTATTAGCAGTTAAGGCATTGCAACTGTAATTCATGGTAGAGAGAGAGCCTTCAATCTTCGGGTGTGGAACTACCACTAGCAATCCTCCTATTTGCTTAGCTAAACCAAACATCTTGCTGTTGGAAATCTGTTTAATAAGACATAAAGTGGGGTGAATTTCAAGATAGCAATTAAGGGAATTTATGAGTTTGTATACAAAAATCAAATTGACTTTGAAATTTAGAACATATAAAACATTAGTTAAAATAATGTTATTTGAGACTTAGATGTTGGAACCAAAGACGTAGAAGTGTCTAAACCCTCAATGTTTTGAAGATAACAAAGCTTATTAATGTTTATATTAGTGTGTATAAACTAACCCTATCACAGCGAAAGACGAAGACTCGCTAAGAAGGACCGTCCAGCTGATGCAACAATGACCGTCCAATGGACACTTTGAAGACCGTCCAGTAAGACGCGATCAAAGACCATCCAGATGAACAGACCGAAGGCGATTGTCTAAATCTCCAGTATTCATATATTCAAACGACTGAGTTTTTCATTATGAAAATCAATCATGTCTATCCGCCTTAAAACCTACACAGTACCACTCCAATGAGCTAACGTTCAAAACGGTTTGAAACATCAACATCAAGTCAGTACAAAAGCACAACAGAATGGGTAAAACAAGTCAACTTATCAAGCCGACAAGACAGATGAAGAAAGTTCAGAAGAACAGACTGTCAGCGCAGTCCTGAAACTTCTATTGTAGTGCAAGTTTTCAATTGCCACGCCTGACTTTTCTGAAAAGATAGTCTGCACACGCCTCATCACGTGAAGAGACAAGATATCTGTAACGGATCTCTTTCCTGAAGATTGTATATATACGCGCATCAACAAAAAGCAAAATAGAGAACTAAGATAGGTGGATTTTTGTTTAAAACAACAACATATACTTTCTTCTGTGATATTCTGTTAAGAGCGTCCAGTGGACGATAGTCATTTTATTTGTAATTATTCTCAAAGTGATCCTGAGTCTAAGTTTTAAAATCCTCACTACGTGAGTCGATCTTTCCTCAAAAATATTTTTTTGAGCGTTGTGAAAGCCTGGAGAGGCTTAGTGTAAAAAAAATACTTAGGTTAAGCAATCTGGGTAGATTGCGTTATAAAGTCCTGAAGAGGCTACGAACAATACTTGTAACCAAAGATTGGTTAGTAGAAACCTTCTAGGTGAAGGAACTGGACGTAGCTCAGGTTGAGTGAACCAGTATAAAGCTTTCTGTGTTTTCTTCTCTCTATCCCTACGCTTAAAAACATTTTGTTTAGACTGATCTACCTTTTTCGAAAAGTTTTTTAAACGCACAATTCAACCCTCCCTTCTTGTGCGCTTTTTCTTATTTCAATTGGTATCAGAGCTCGGCCTCTTCGGGTTGAGCATCTAACACTGCAGAGATAAAAACGATCCTGATCTCTCATGGAAAACAAAGGACAAGCTATTAACAGACCACCTATTTTCAAAGGGCAGAACTATGATTACTGGAAGCAAAGAATGATAGCATTCTTTGATGCATGTCACATAGACATGTGGGACGTAGTAGAAACTGGCGACTACCTGCTCCTTAATCATGATGGAATGGAACTCCCAAGAAGTCAATGGACAGAATCTCACAAACAGAGGTATCTTTTAAACTCAAAAGCTAGAAATGCTATGATGTGTGCCTTATCTGAATCTGAATATGAAAAGGTACACAGTCTAAAAAGTGCCAAGAAAATGTGGGACACCCTTGTCTCTTGCTTACGAGGGCACCTCACAAGTAAAGAGGTCAAAATTAAGCTTACTCGTAAGACAATATGAACTATTTACTATGGAGGAAAATGAAACTATTGAACTAATGTTTGGTAGATTTCAAACCATAACAAACAACCTAAGGTCCTTAGCAAAACTTATGATAATTATGATCGTATTGACAAAATTTTGAGAAGTTTGCCTAGGCAATGGAGACCGCAGGTTACAGCTTTAAGAGCTTCCAAAGATCTAATGACACTCTCAATAGAAGAGTTACTTGGAACTCTTAAAGTACTCAAACTGGAGCTGAAGCAAGACGAAGGATAGAAGAAGAAGTCCATCGCTTTAAGCGTCTAGCGACCATCCAGAGGATCAGCGTCCAAAGCGCTAAACGTAGAAGAAACCTCTGAGGAAGAATCTGAGAAAGACGATTTTGATGAGGATGAGATATCCTTCATCTCAAGGAAAATTCAGGCTATGTGGAGGAAGAAAGGAGGATCAAGAGCCCAAAACTTCACAAAGAAATTCAACAAAACTCCAAAAGAAAAAATTCCTTCAGTATGCTATGAATGCAAGAAGCCTGGACATTTCAGAGTTGAATGTCCCAGTTTACAGAAAAACAAAAAGAGGACATTCTCCAAGAAAAAGGGTCTCATGGCTACCTGGGAAGACATGGACCTATCTTCATCAGATGAAGAAGGAGAAGAAGAAGCCAACCTGTGTCTCATGGCAGGAACAAGCTCTGATAGCTCAGACAATGAGCAAGATGAAGAGGTAAACTTTGACAACTTAATCTCCCTACAAGAAGCCTATAATGATCTGCTTGCCAACTCTTCAACTCTTTCAGTAGGATATAGAGAACTGAAAAGGAAATTTTCAAAAATCACAAAAGATTTCAATTTGCTCAACGAAGAGTATAAAAATGTTTTGAAAGAAAATGAAGTTTTGAAAACTAAACATATTTCAGAGAAGACATCTTCTCATGAAGTCCTAGAACTTCAAAAAGAAGTCACTCATCTAAAAGAAAGTTTGTCTAAATTTGTCAATGGTACTCAAAATCTAGATAAAATCCTATCATATAGAGGAAGTCCTCATGACAAATCTGGACTTGGTTTTGTTAAAGAAGAAAACCACAATCTTGGTAAAAATATAACCTTTTGCAAAATATGTGGAAAGAATGGGCATGAATCAACACATTATAGATATCGTCCAACAAAGAAGGCGTCCAATGCCTTCAGAACTAACATAAAAGGACCTAAGTCCATTTGGGTACCTAAGTCTATGACAATACCTATTGCAGATTTACTTGACAACAGAAAGAAGACCCCAGTCATGGTACCTGGACAGTGGTTGCTCACGGCACATGACGGGAGAAAGGTGTATGTTCCAAAGCCTACAACCCAAGAATGGTGGGTGGGTCACCTTTAGAGGAAACCAGAAGGGAAAGATCACAGGTATAGGAATAATTGGTAAGCATTCCTTTCCCTCTATTGAAAATGTTTTATATGTTGAAGGTCTCAGACACAATCTACTGAGCATAAGTCAATTATGTGACAATGGACACAATGTCTCCTTTGACAAAGACAAATGCACTGTCAAGAATCTAGATGGATCCATATTATTCTCTGCCAAGAGGCAAAGCAATCTTTATAAGATTGATCTAGTTGACCTCACAGATCAAAATGTATCTTGTCTAGTATCCATCAAAGAAAATCAATGGATTTGGCACAAAAAGCTTGGACATGCAAGCTTGAGATTAATCTCAAAGCTATATAAGCATAACCTCGTAAGAGGACTTCTAAATCTTGCATACAAGTCTGATATTCTCTGTGATGCTTGTCAAAAAGGGAAACAAGTAAAAAGTTCTTTTGAATCAAAAAATACTGTCTCCACATTTAGACTTCTTGAACTATTACATATTGATTTGTTTGGTCCAACTAGAACAGCCTCCCTAAGCGGAAAACGATATGGACTAGTCATAGTAGATGACTACTCTAGATGGACATGGGTGATGTTCTTAAAACACAAGGATGAGTCTTACAAACTCTTTTCTACTTTCTGCAAAAGGACACAAAACGAAAAGGGTGTTAGTATAGCTTCAATAAGAAGTGATCACGGAAGAGAGTTTGAAAACAAAAGTTTTCAATGGTTCTGTGAGGAGAACGAAATTCTCTACAACTTCTTTGTACCACGAACACCACAACAAAATGGTGTGGTAGAGAGAAAGAACATGTCATTGCAAGAAATGGCTAGAACCATGCTAAACGATAACTCAACTCCTAAGCATTTCTAGGCTGAAGCTGTAAACACTGCTTGTTACTTACAAAATAGAATTTTCATAAGACCTCTTCTGAAAAAGACTCCCTATGAACTATGGAAAGGACGAAAACCCAACATATCATATCTTTATCCCTTTAGATGTCAATGTTTCATTCTAAACACTAAGGACGACCTTGGTAAGTTTGATTCAAAGTGTGATGATGGAACACTGTTAGGCTATTCTGAAACATCTAAGGGTTATAGAGTTTACAATTCCAGAACCTTGGCAGTGGAAGAAGCCATCCACGTTAAATTTAATGACAAAAAGCCTGATAGTGAAATATCAGAGCTAGACGACTCTTTTGCAGATATGAAACTAGACGATGCCAGACCTTCAGCATCTAGAGATCAAATGGACGATCCAAAAACAGAAGAAAGAGAACCAACTGGACGCTCTTGGCAAATGAAGACCTATCATCCAGAAAATCAAATTCTTGGAAACGTTCAAGATTATGTTAGGACAAGATCGACCTTCAAGGAGCAAGCTCAAACTGCCTTGATTTCTCAACTAGAACCAAAGACAGTAGACGAAGCCTTCCTGGATGACGGCTGGATTAGTGCCATGAAAGACGAGCTTAGTCAATTCAAAAAGAATGATGTCTGGATGCTAGTTCTCGCACCCAAGGACAAGTCTATCATTGGAACAAAGTGGGCATTCCGCAACAAGCTTGATGAAGCTGGAAATGTGGTAAGAAATAAAGCAAGACTTGTAGCATAAGGCTACTCTCAACAAGAAGGTGTAACACCCTCACTTTTATTTAATTAATTGTTTTATTTATTTATTTATTCTATATTTAATTTTGAAAAATCGGGAAGGAATCTAAAAATTATGATCCCCACAGTTAAACTCAAAATATTGAAAACTATCTAATCGTGATTTTCAATAATTTTTCCAAGTTGAAGCCCGGAGAAATTTGAAAATGACGATTTTGTCCTTATTTGTCAATATTAAGGGCTGACATGAGAAAAATATTCAATTGATATTAAAATGTCAAATTGAGTTTAAAATCATGTCATATGTATTAAAATATAATTTTGGGAATTTTTTGGGAATTTTCTGAAATTCCTGTACAACATGACCAAAATACCCCTAGTTGTCAAATAACCAACTCAGTATTGGTTTGACATCCAAAAATGATGAAAATGATATTTTTAATACATTTCTAGGTAAAATATGTAATTTTAGAATTTTCATAAAAATTTGAGCATTTGTTGAATTAAAATGAATTTAATATGAATTTTCTAAGCTTAAAATATATAATATATATATTTATAATTGGAAAAAAATTAAAATTTATTTTTAGAAATTGTTTTTGATGAAAAATATTACATTTTTTCAGATTTATATCTAAATTAATTATTTTGGTATTAAAAGTTATTTTTTTCAAGTTTAGGCAATTTTATCGATACCGGCTAATTAATTAACAGTCAAAATTTATACTGCAAATATTTGGGACAGCTGCTATCCCACGTACCAGCTCTAGCAAGGGGTGATTCATCCCCTATATGAATATGTGTCCCTAATAAAAAAAATAAAAATTGCATTTTGACATCATGGGTGACATAACTCCATGGACACCTAAGCCAATTTTTTTTTTCTATAAATAGCTATGAACTTGAAATAAATTTCTCATTCCTCTTCTCCTAAAATCACCGTGAGCCTTCCTCTCCCTTTAGAAAAAAATTTCTTTACTTTGTTCTATGCTAAAATTCTACTAGTTTTCCAATAACTAGTAAAAATCCTCTTCCTAGGAGCTCTGCACCAACAACTTCACCAGCTCTTTGAGGTAATGGGGGGAGTGGGGTTGGTTCTAATTTTCAATTACTTTGCATGTTGGTAGGAAGGGTTTTCCCCTAAACCCGTTTAGGCTTTAGTTTTACTATTAATATTATTGTTATATTATTTGATGTTAAACTTTAAATTTTGCTAAGTTATTATTTTGCTCAAATTTAAATTATTAAATTATACCAAGCTGTTACTCTGCTCAATTTTAGAAAATTAAAATGCACTTGCTAAGCTGTTACTCTGCTCATTTTTAGAAAATTAAAATGCATTTACTAAGATGTTACTCTGCTCAATTTTAGATAATTAAAATACTCTTATTAAGTAGTTATGCTGCTCAAATTTAGACAAGCATAGTATAATTATTAAGTTGTTATACTGCTCGAATTTAAACAATTACAGTAGAATTACTAAGCTGTTATACTGCCCAAATTTAGAAAAAATATTTTTAGCTATTATGATAAATAATTAAATTATTAAATTATCAAATTTTAGTAATACTCAATTAGTTTAGCAAAAATAGTAGAAGAAATAAATCATAAATATCATAATATGAAACTAAAGATAGAAATTATTTTATGAGCTATTTATGAATTTATTTTAGAAAACTACTATAGAAATTTCAGTTTAAGTTCTTATCGTTCAGGTAAGGTCTAGACACACTAATAGACCATCTGTAAAAATTTCATAAATTTTAAAGCTTATTTAGTACTTCTAATTGTGCTCTATAAGTGCCTGTGGACACATTTTTCTTAGAAATATTGAATTTCAAAAATTTTCGAAAAAATTCTAAAAATTCATGATAAAATTCTAATTATTTTTCTAAGTTTAAAAATTATTTTTATGGAATTTTTTGACCATTCTATGATTTATTTCTTAATTATCAGTCTTTATTTTAATTTGTATATCTTTATTTTTATTGAATTATTGCTTATGTGCTTTAATTTGAATTATGACTTATGTGAATGATATGTATGGATCAAATCTCTGTAATATAAGGCAGAGATATTAGTAGAAATTATACTGGTGCTCAAATACTTGAGACCAGAATGAACCTTTAGAAATTAATATATTAGTGAGTAATGTAAAGCAAGGGACATGCAGTGGCATGACACCCTGTTAGGGAAGCTACAGTTTGGTACACTGAGGAATGAAAGGCAGGGACCCATTTGGGAGGTCTCGGGGGTAGGCATCGAGTGGTGAAAGTCCTAATAGCCAGGGTAGCGCCTGTGAGCTGGGATATTCACCTGACCAAGCTCGATAACCCCGACAACTGCTCAGCATTCCAGGATTGCTTTGAGAGTATACCTCTATAAATGGACGTCCTGACTGATATTTGTTCCTCATTGATGATGAGGACTGTACCATGTGATGATGTTGATGAAGTATATGTACTCCCAGTCACTTCCCAGGTTCTGTTAAGAACTATTACTCACTGATGGGAAGTATGGATCCATACCAAGTCAAGGGTAGTGTAGTATAACTTAGAATAAACCCTAGGTTCCCTTCATTAATTGTATTTAAATTCCTACCATACATGTGAAAGTGATTTAGAACAAATCACCTCACTCCATTATTTTTGTTATGCATGTTGAATCGTGATTATTGAAGATGATAACAATGCCTGATGATGCTGAGGAAGAGCCAGAGGATACTTCTCCAGATTTGAAGACCTAGTTTATAATATTTTCTTAAGGGATAGGGTAGATAAGTACTGCTCTGTATAGGATTTTTTTTTTATGTATATATTAGGTTAGGTAGTATATGTCTTTTGATGTATTTTTGTTTTCTCTTCGACTATTATGTACTACTCAAACCATGATGTACAGTTGGATATATATATATATATACATAAGCAGTTTTTATCATTTCACTTCTATTTCTAAATTCTGTTTTGCTAGTATCGAAAAAAAAATTTACTCACATTTTCATCAACTTAAAGTAATAATTAAATTAATATGAATTATAATTAAAGGAGTGTTACAGAAGGTATAGACTTTACTGAAACCTTTGCACCAGTAGCTAGACTAGAAGCCATTCGCATCTTACTTTCGTTTGCTGCTCATAAAAATATGAAGCTCTATCAAATGGATGTAAAAAGTGCATTCTTAAATGGCATAATAAACGAGGAAGTCTATGTGAAACAACCTCCTAGTTTTGAGTGTGATACTTTTCCCAAACATGTTTTCAAACTTAAAAAGGCTTTGTATGGTCTTAAACAAGCCCCAAGAGCTTGGTATGAAAAGCTAAGCTCTTTTCTTTTAGAAAATGGGTTCTCTAGAGGAAAAGTAGATACCACTCTTTTTCACAAAGACGTCAAAACACATTTCATTATTGCACAGATATATGTAGATGACATTATTTTTAGAGCTACTATTGACCAGTTATGCAAGGATTTTTCTAAGATTATGACAGCGGAATTCGAAATGAGTATGATGGGAGAACTAAAGTTCTTCCTAGGGCTGCAAGTAAAACAGACTGGAAATGGAATATTCATACATCAGACAAAGTATGTCAACGAACTTCTGAAAAAGGTATAAGATGGACGATGCAAAAGAAATGAGTACACCCATGCATCCGTCATCAATACTTAGCCTGGACGACTCTTCTAAAAAGGTAGATCAATCTACATATCGAGGTATGATTGGATCTCTTTTATATCTCACAGCGTCCAGACCTGATATTATGTTCAGTGTATGTCTATGTGCTCGTTTTCAGTCTGACCCTAGAGAAACTCATCCAATAGCAGTTAAAAGAATTTTTAGATACTTAAAGAAAACCACTAATCTTGGTTTATGTTTTAAGTCGACCAAAGAATACAGATTAGTTGGTTTCTGCGATGCTGACTATGCGGGAGACAGAGTAGAACGCAAGAGTACTAGCGGAGGATGTCATCTCATTGGTGGAAATCTAGTCTCCTGGATGAGCAAAAGACAAGGAACAATTGCCCTATCAACAGCAGAAGCAGAATATGTCTCAGCTGCGTCTTGTTGCTTACAACTCTTATGGATCAAGCATCAGTTAGAAGACTACAGTATCTATGAGAGTAAAATTCCTATTCTCTGTGACAATACTGCTGCTATAAATCTGTCAAAAAATCCTATTTTGCACTCTAGGGCAAAGCACATTGAAATAAAACATCATTTTATAAGAGATTATGTTCAAAAGGGAGTTGTCGATATTCAGTTTATTAATACTGAAAATCAATTGGTAGATATATTTACAAAACCCCTTCCTGAAGACAAACTCATCCATATTCGAGATCTTCTAGGTATGGAATTTATAAATGAATAGTTTTGTTCAACATGCCTTGATCGTCCAAGGATCAGTAGCGTCCAATAAATTCACAGCGTCAAATGTTTTCATAGCGTCCAATACATCATAGTCCACTTGCATATATTTTCGCATTCCATAATAACTTTAAAATGTGTGTGCATTTTTATTAGTACTCAATCATGTTTTCTCTGAAAAAGATTTGAAATAAATGTTTTCTTTGTCTGAGTCACTCATACGCTGTATAACCGACCTCGAGATACGTAAGCGCCTGAGCCAGCATTTATTACACATCACCTTTCTCTTCGAAAGTAAAAGAACCGCCAAAAAGGCAAAACCCTTCAGTTTCTTCATATACACTCAAACCCAACCCGTATACTCACTTCTTTTCAAAATCCACCTGAACTTATCATCTTCTCAAAACCCTAAACCTCTTTTCAAGCTCTCAGATATGGCAACCGAAAAGGCTGGTCCCGCTGCAAAGGCCGTGGCTCGTGTGGAGAGCCTAGACAAAGCTGTCGTTCTAATCGAGAGCCGCTTCGATATACAAGCTCTCGACGACATGGGGGTGTCTATAAAAGACAATCTGCTCAGTTGTGGCATCCTCAACTATTTCCATCTGAACGAAATCATTTACCCAGAACTCATCTGACAATTCTGGAACTCTGCTGTATTTTCAAAGACAGATATTACTGGAACTGCCCTAAGAGTTAAGGTCACTCTAGACCTAGGCTCCGTCGCCCAAGCCATTGGATGTGAACGGGCTGGGTCTTGCATCAAAAATGGCTGGGAAGATACCTTTGGAGGGCATGACACAGTCAACGCTGCACTGATGGGTCCCGAAGGACAAGGCCCAGTCGAGTACAGCAAGCTGACGAAAGAAGGGAAGATATTCCAGCAGTTTCTGAATAAAGGAATTCTTCACAAAGCTAGATCCAAGGACAGCGTCACCTTCCTGCACAGGTTCGCGCTATTCCATATGATCATCGGACAACAGTTCAACTTACCGCACCTTATCCTAAGCAACATCTTCAGGACCATGAGAAGACGCGGAGAGCGCGACCAGATCACTTATGCTGCCCTTCTCAACAAAATATTCTGGCAACAGCAGGTATTCCATGCCTTCTTTGCTTTGTCTTTGGGGGAGCAAAACAAATTAAGGATTCTGGGTGGTGGACATAGATTCACCCAACTGCCGTTCGGACGCAACAACGTTGCACAGATGAAGGCTGGGTTCGTGTTGAAGCCCTTAGAAACCACGTCCAAACTCGTGGACGTCAAAGAAGAAACAGTTGAGATGGCACCCTTACAAACAGTAGCCCTAAGCGTCCAGTATGCTGCACCTATGGACAACGAGGTACTGTTTGAGAATCCAATTGCTGCCAGACCGTCCACCAGAAAGAGGATGTCCAAGGCGCAGGTGGCCAGAGCTATAAGGTCCAAAACTCAACAACCTTCAGCTTCACTTGCTCCACTTGCAGTTGCTCCTGTTGCTGCATCTGCTCCATCTGCTGCACCAACCATTCTTCCAGCAAAGAGACAGCTGATCGTTGCCTCTGATGACGAAGACGATGAGCCCATTGGCAAGCTTGTCAAGAAACAGAAAGCTGCCACTGATGCTGCTCCTGCTCAACCACTATCCCATCCATCCACCTCACCCAAACGACCAGCAGACACGCCGTCGGGGGAAGCACAGTCTAAGAAACGTAAGCTTTCTTCTCCTACTGTTGCTAATGAACCTGAAGATGTTCTTGTAGAATCCATTATTGATGAGCCATATGAATCACTCACCCTACCATAAACCAAAACACAAGTTACACCTGAACTAGGAATGTTGTTACCTGGTGATGAAGGTTACACCTGCACCATTCCCACTCCCGGCATCTCCAAAACTTACCTCTCCATAAAGCCTCTTAAATCATCTCCCTCCTCAACCATCATCCCCTTCCCTACCCTCTCTCAGAAACCTTGGCACAAACCAAAAAGAATTGGCCTCTGTTGTTTGTTAAAGGAAATGCTCAAAACTTCTTGGATGACAATGCAATCGTTCTACGTCCAGAGCTTCCCGAGCTAGATTTTGGCTTTGACTATTCTCCAATTAATATGGAGAAGTACATGGACGACTACGTCCATCAGCCGTCTGAGCAATACCTGGCACTACCTCCTGGAGCCATTGAACACTTGCCGCTGAAGCGATTTATTAGACGGAGGTATCCGAAAGTTGTACGAGCTTGGCGCATAAATGCTCATCCTCCTAGAGTACTTCAACACAGAGTACTTCCAGTGGAAGACATAGAAAAAGCTCTACAACAACGGGGACGAACGGACGAACGGACGAACGGATTATCCAACTAAGGCCTGCAGATTTGAAGTTTCGGCCTTTAGATCTGGAAGAAGATGGATTCTTTCCATCTGTCTTTGAGCATATGTTCTGCAACACTCTTAAAGGCTCAGCATTCCTGAAATATCAGCTATTCATTCCCCCATCCCAATATATCCGACCTTCCACAACCGTCCGCATCCAACCCGACTGAATATGCCCAAGATTGCCAATCATTGATGAAAATCGCAAGAAGGAGAAGATTCTAACCAAGGCACCGTCTTTGCCTCTACCGTCCAGAGCTAGAATTCAACATAACCCAACCCATTCCCGTGAATGGTTTTTAGCTTAGCGTCTTCACACAGACATAGACGAGACGGATGTTGAACGCTTCTGGCATCAACATATGTTCCAATGCGAACAAGAAGCGTCCAGCAGTGGCGTCTCCACAGACGACAAGGCAAATATCCCAACTGCAACGGACTGTGTAGTCACGCAGCGTCCAGCTCGTGTCTTTCACTTTTCGGACACTTCTGCTGCTTTTGTCCGTCCACCAAATGCGCGTCCACTCCTTGGTACGGAAACTTCTATTTTATATACACTGATTACTGCTCTTACGCATATCAATACCTTCCAACCACCCTACCCTTGGAACCCTCCTCGCCCCTATCAACTTGACGTGCCAAACCTCAAGTTCCTAGAAGCACCTCCTTCCCCCTTTAAAACTTTTCCACCTTCTCCACCAGCTTCACCCACACCTCCACCACCGCCTACTCCTGGCTCCCAAACCTTCGCCAGCCTCCCTGTTTCTACTACCGCCCCTTCATCCATCCCACCTGTTGACCCTGCTGTTCAACAATATGTCGCCACTCAACTTCAATCCATCTTCACTCTTCTGTACCAAATTCTTCAAAACCAACAAGCCCTTCTCCATCCTTCTCAACCTCCTCCTCCACCGCCGCCGCCACAGTGACTGTGATGACGACTCCTTCTTTTGATAATAACAAAAGGGGAGAAAGTATTATGGAAGCATTTTTTTTATATAGTTTTATTTTTTTTGTGTGCATATATTCTTGTCAGATTTTATGCTCCGAATAGTTAAATAAAAAGTTGATATGTTTTACTTCACATATTGCTCCATTTGTTATATAATTTGCTTAATACTTGGTATATCCGACTCAGGGGGAGCATAGTAAGTCTTTTGAAAACTTCGCTTTACGCTTCTTTACTTAAAAAAATTAATAAGGTTTGTCATCATCAAAAAGGGGGAGATTGTTCGAACCAAAGACGTAGAAGCGTCTAAACCCTCAATGTTTTGAAGATAATAAAGCTTATTAATGTTTATATTAGTGTGTATAAACTAACCCTATCACAGCGAAAGACGAAGACTCGCCAAGAAGGATCGTCCAGCTGATGCAACAATGACCGTCCAGTGGACACTTTGAAGACCGTCCAATAAGACGCGATCAAAGACCATCCAGATGAACAGACCGAAGGCGATCGTCTAAATCTCCAGTATTCATATATTCAAACGACTGAGTTTTTCATTATGAAAATCAATCATGTCTATCCGCCTTAAAACCTACACAGTACCACTCCAATGAGCTAACGTTCAAAACGGTTTGAAACATCAACATCAAGTCAGTACAAAAGCACAGCAGAATGGGTAAAGCAAGTCAACTTATCAAGCCGACAAGACAGATGAAGAAAGTTCAGAAGAACAGACTGTCAGCGCAGCCCTGAAACTTCTATTGTAGTGCAAGTTTTCAACTGCTACGCCTGACTTTTCTGAAAAGATAGTCTGCACGCGCCTCATCACGTGAAGAGACAAGATATTTGTAACGGATCTCTTTCCTGAAGATCGTATATATACGCGCATCAACAAAAAGCAAAATAGAGAATTGAGATAGGTGGATTTTTGTTTAAAACAACAACATATACTTTCTTCTGTGATATTCTGTCAAGAGCGTCCAGTGGACGATAGTCATTTTGTTTGTAATTATTCTCAAAGTGATCCTGAGTCTAAGTTTTAAAATCCTCACTACGTGAGTCGATCTTTTCTCAAAAATATTTTTTGAGCGTTGTGAAAGCTTGAAGAGGCTTAGTGTAAAAAGAATACTTTGGTTAAGCAATCTAGGTAGATTGCGTTGTAAAGCCTGAAGAGGCCACGGACAATACTTGTAACCAAAGATTAGTTAGTAGAAACCTTCTGGGTGAAGGGACTGGACGTAGCTCAGGTTGAGTGAACCAGTATAAAGCTTTCTGTATTTTCTTCTCTCTATCCCTACGCTTAAAAACATTTTGTTTAGATTGATCTACCTTTTTCGAAAAGTTTTTTAAACGCACAATTCAACCCCCCCTTCTTGTGCGCTTTTTCTTATTTCATTAGATGGTGCCAGCAAAGAAGGCACAAACTTGAGAGCCACTGGGTAAGATTATGGAAATTGGTTTAATTTTAGAAATAAATGTAAAAAGGGCAGAATTATATGTAATGTGGTCAGTGGCACCTATCTCCAGGATCCATTGATCACTGCCTTTACCTATCACCGATGATGGAGTAATGCTTACGAGATTGGTATTGGAATTGGCAGGGTTGACGGCATGAATGTAGGATGCAACATTATTTTTAGATTGTTAAAGGAGGGACATAATCCCTTGATATTCTTCTTGAGTTAGAGTTACACTTGATTCTTGATTGGAGCCTGTATCCATGTGGTTCTCAGCAGTATTTTGATTAGTAGTGCATGCTGCATTGGCACTACCTGGAGTTCTTGTCTTGTAACTAGGTGGGAACCCATGTATGTGATAGCAGGTATCAATGGTGTGATTAGTTTTTCACAGTGAGTATGCATACGTTTAGGACCACCTTGAGTTCCTCCGGCCTGGTTCCCATAATAGCCTCTGCCACGTCCTTTGTTAAATGATGCTCTGCCTCGACCAACATAGTTTTCGTTGTTCTTTTGATTTTGCTCACTAGCTTTCTGGTTAGCTTCATTAGTGACAAAAAAAGTCTTTGAACCTGGAACCAAGTCCATTTGAATCCTTGAATTGAATTGCCTTTCTTGTTGTATAATAAGAGAAAACACCTTTATGAAGGGTGGTAAAGGATCAATCAGCATAATTTGCGATCTGATATGTACAAATTGATCATCCAGTCCTTTCAAAAAATGAATAACATGATCTTGGTCTCTGTAATCTTTTACTTGCTTGAAACCACCATAAGAATAAGGAGTAGAACGTTTGTATATAGGGGTTGGTATGAAATTTTCCAATTCATCCCAAAGAATCTATAATTGAGAAAGTAATCGTGACAAACATGGCACTTTGATGTAATCTGTATATTTCTTCTTGAAAATCTGATATCCGAAAGATTTCTCCTTGAGAAAATCTATCTTTAAGATCTTTCCAAGCTTTTGACGCTTTGTCTTTGCACATAATAGATTGCAGTATGGATTCCAAAATAGACCTATGAATCCAGGACAAGACCATGGTATTGCATCGTTGCCAGGCTCCATAAAGGGCATTTTCTGCCTGTGGTTGATTGAGGGAACCATCGACAAAACACAACTTGTTCTTTGACATAAGGGCAACACGCATAGCCTTAGCCTAGGTGTGGTAATTTTGCCCTATCAATGGAGGGCTCACCAAGGGTTGTGAGGAATTCTCATTTCCATGTAGAAAGTAAAGGTTTGAAGGATTTGTGAGAAAATCTGCATAGGAGCTTTGGTTGGCCATGAAGAAAGACAAGACGGGAAACACAAAGACTGTAAGAAAGCATTGAATAAAGGAAACAAATGGGGGACTTAGGTTTTTGGCAACCAAAGCTCCACATGGAGCTCTGATACCATGTTAGGAGAAGAAATAAAACCAAAAGAAAAGATTGAATTGAATTTTGTTAACTTGAATTACATAGAGACTTAAGGTCTTTTTATATACAAAGATGACATGCCTAATAATTGTGACTAACAGATAAAGATAAACCTTTCTAACAAACTTATCCAAATAATAAAAACAAAAGGGGATCCGCATAACAATATATGATAACAAACGAATGTAAGGACTCACAAGACATAATGGTCTTTCTATTCATTTTCCTCTATGTTGTATTATGAAATATTACAAGGTCATGTAGATAGCAAGGCCATCAAGGCACTTGCCTTAGGCCTCATTAGGAATGCAAGTATCATTGTACATAATAATTATATAATTTGTGTTATATTTTAATTTTCTAATAATTAATTGGTGAGAGAAATAAATAATTAAGAGTGCAATTGAAAGGTATAGGGCTTTGAATTGAAACAAACATGCATGCACACATATGTATACATTCCCACATGCATCCGGCTAAAACTGATTTATCGATTCTTAACCCCCCCCCCATTTGGAATGATTTCACATTGCTAAAGATGTGTTGAAAGCTAAACAAAATGATTTATCGATACTTAATCGAAATAGAAGTATAACGATCCATAAAACCCCAACCCCCAAGAAGAACCACTACACCACAACACTACAGTCACTGAGCAAATGAGAAATTGTTAATTCAGAAGTTTTGATGAGGAGGCTCATCCTAGCGCAAAAACTGATCCTCCGCATAGAGTAAGTCATGCCCTAGTTTCCGCAGCAACTGAGCCTCTGCTCAAAGCAAGTCCGGACCCAATTGCTACGACTTGTTCTCCAAGTCCAAGCAACTTAGCAGTTAGGCTTGGCAATGGGGTGGGGCAGGGGTGGGTTTTGCCCTCTACGCCCTGCACCCGATCCTCATCAGAGCTACAAGTTGGGTACCCATCCTCACCCTCATTGGAAGTTAGGTTTCCCTACTTCGCCCCCACCCTTGTCTCCACATTATGAAAAAATCATAACAATTATTTTTTTTTTAAAAGTTAAAAAGCATGTTAATGAATTCACCCTATAAAAAATTATGCTTTAAATGTCCTCCAATTGATTAGGAATTCAAGATTAGGAATTTTAGTAATTTTATTATTAGCAGGGGCAGGGACAGGGAGGGGGTGGGGCGAGTAGTATCCCCGCCTTCGACTTTGGTAGTCAGGAAAAAACCCATACTCGGTCAAAGTGGGTTTTCCTTGTCAAAGTCGATGCGGGTTCAAACGGATACCCACGGGTGCAGGTTTGTTTGCCATGCCTACCAGTAGTTGTTCCATCACTAACTCCTGCCATTCCTAATGGCTATCACACTCCACCCCATCTCATTCGCCCTTTTGCATTATAGGCACCCCATGGACTGATCCTAATACATCCTCCTTTTTTGTAGTTCTACATCCTAGTAGATTGATATTGTAAGAAATTTTCGAGGAAGGAGATATTCCCCTTGTCACCCTCGCTATCCAATGATCACTAGTGTTAATAGGAGAATTTTAAGGAGCTTGATGAGGAGAGATCTTTTCCCTTCATTACCAAACACTATCAGTTTCTCCCTCTCTAATCTCGACATACAAATGTCCTCCAAGGAGGACCTTTAATAGGTTTTACCAATTTAGTCCTTACATTTAGGTTAAAAGGAATGGGATTTTAATATAATTTTAGTTTACATTTTTTTATACTTCCAAGGATTAGTACTTATATTATATATAAAAAAAAGATTAGAACTCATAATGTATAGAGAATGGATTCTTACTTCACATTTAGTATACATAAAAAGGTCAATCAGGAGCCTTAATGAGACTTAATATGATTTTGTTTTATATTTTTTATATTTCAAACGGATGTAAAGGCTCTCAAGACATAGTGGTCTTTTTATTCATTTTCGTCTGTATTATATTATGAACTATGAAATCTACCTTAATTGAGTTGGTTTAGTTAATCAAATAGTAAATAAATTAATATACCTACAAGTTAATAACATACGATCAACCTCACTTGTCTAAAGTTTAGTTTGTGCACACATCTTATTACATGTTTCAAAAAGAGTGCATCTCACTAATTTAGATTATACAAATTTTCTTTCTTAGGTTATTGTACACTTATACCCTTTTTTTTATCATATATATATATGTGTGTGTGTGTGTGTGTGTGTGTGTGTAAAGAGAGAGAATAGGTCATGCACTGACAGTGTAAAACTACTTTACATTTTCATCCAATCACAAACCATCATTTATTGTGAGTTTGTTGACTTTTACAATAAATACTTTAAAAGTCATACCATTGGTGATTTCTAATTGGTTGACAGTGTAAAATTTTTCATACTTACAATGCATGACCATTAAACTCATATATATATATATATATATGAATATATATAAGATAGAGATCAAGTTATTCCAAGAGTGTCTCTTGGTAGAGTTATTCCACTCAATAACTCTTGATATGTATTAAATTTGAACGATTCAACCGACAAATATTTTGATATTATATCAATGATCATACACACCAAATTTTAGATAAATCGAACATTTGTAATTAATTAATCTTATAGTCGACATTTATTTATAATTTAAAAAAGTCTATTACATGTCAATTTGAATCTATTTAATGAAGTATCAAATAGTTTTCAAACTTTATAAAAATTTGCAGACTTAATCTATTCAATATAATTTTTTAATTCAACGGTTGAATTGTTGAAATTTAATATATACCAAGAGTTATTGAGGGGAGTTACTCTACCAAGAGTTACTCTTAGAGTAACTTAACCCTTATATATATATATATATATATATATATATATGGGGAGGGATTAAATGATACTAGTGTAACTTACACCAACTATAATACCATTCAATAACTTTTAATTGGATAATTTTATCCTAAAACCTACCATTGGATTGGAAGTTCCTTTAACATAGATCATATGTACAAAATGTTATATTAATCCAAAATTATTTGATACTTTATTTATATAGATCAAAATGGACGTGATATATACTTTTCAAAATATAGTAAAACATGAGTCATTTGATTACCTTCTTATTATTATTCAATTTTGACAAAATTTGACATAAACAATCTTGGTAATATGAAAATATAATTCAACGATTGGATCGATAAAAATCACATTCTATATCAAGTTATTGAATGGTGTAATAGTTGAGGTAAGTTACATCGGTGTCATTTATATATGTATATATAGGGGCAAGATTCGTTGACACCAGGTGTAAGAGTTAGTCAAATTACACCTTCAATAACTTTTTGTATAATACAAATTTAATCAATCGAATCGTTGAATTTGATGATATTATCTTTATGATTATGTATATCAAATTTCATATCATTTGGACTTTTCTAAATATGTTATCTAATATTAAATATTTACATATATTTTAATATCATATTGTACGTTAAAATAAAGTGATTTAATGAACTATTAAATAATTTTAGAATTATATGAAATTTTATATACTTAATCTAATTAATAAGAACATCAAATTCAACGGTTGGATTGGTTAAATTTACATTATACAAAAAGTTATTGAATGTGTAATTTGACTAACTCTTACACCTAGTGTCAACGGATCTTGCTATATATATACATTTCATAATACCTATTTCACTTTTATCATCATTAATATTTAATATAACTATATTTATCATCCTTCTAACATCATTGTTGACCTTATTATCACTATTATTATTATTATTATTATAATAAATAGTTTTATTATTAGCTTCATCTCTATTATCTATTAGTTGTTATTATTTCACTTGTCGTTAGTGCTAATATTATTACTATCATTATCATTATTCATGTCCTAAGGATCCTTTAATCCAAATCATTCTTTATTTAGGACAATAACTTTAAAAGAATTATTAAGAGATTAATATCATAAACGTGGAAGTATTATAACTCAGGTTAACAACAATTTAAAAATTAACTGTATTTACCTTTCCTCCATGTCTCTTATTCCAATGTTATTCTTGATCTTCTTACTATCAATTTTCCTAAAATCCTGATATCCGTCAATTAGAAGTAATTTGTTAGTTTGAATTATTAACTGTTTGATTCTCATTCACTCTGTGAAATTTATTTATTTTTTGGTAAATCTTGGTTTGGGTTTAATACATGGGCTGAGAATAGCTATATTTGGCATTTGCTATTTATATCTCCAAATTTATTAAGTATACCCTCTCTCTTTTTTACTATATAAATTTACCTAAACACCCTTATCTTTTATTCTTTTTCTCTTCTTCCAAATAATGATCCTCTGTATCGTCAAACCTTTTTGAAAATTACTTTCCGGAACAATATATACCGATTTCGGAAAGTAATTTCCAAAACTATGTTTTAACAAAATACACATAATTTCGAAAATTACTTTTCCAAATTGGTATATGTTTTAGAAAGTAATTTTCGGTAGTCATAAATACTAACCGAATGCGAACGTACCTTGGCTGATAATGTGGGACAATTATTTGAAACCAACTCCAAATTCGAAAGACATAAAAGCTTGGTGTTCAGAGGTTGATAACACATACTAATTTGAAGGCTAAGGGCTTGTTTGGGGTGGTTGTGAGTTTTTGGTTTTTGGTTTTCAAATCCAATTTTCAGAACAAAACACATTTGGCTAAAATGGAACTAAAATAGTTTTTAACTCAAATTTAAATCACTTTTACATTCATGTTCAAAACCAAGAAAAAAGGTTTTGTGAATCTAGTTGTTAGTTTTTAAAAAAGTACACATCACTACATTTGACAATGGCTCTTCCCACCACCACTACTAACACCGTTGTCGTCGTCGTTGCTACCACCACCATTATCACCACGACCATCACTATCGCCACCTTTGCCGCCACCACAAAAACATACCCTTAAATTAATTTTAACAAAATAAAAAATAAATTCAAAATGAGTTTATTTTAAAACCAAAAATTTGAGAAAAAACTAAAACTAATTTTTAAAAACTAAAAACTAGTTGCGGTTTTTGAAAATTTTGAAACTCACAACTAAAAACCAGCCCAAACAGGTCCTAAAATGTCACAAGGTTGGGGATCTCCCAATTCCAAATGGATGAAACAATGGGAAGAGCCACCTGACGCATGTTAGTAGCTTTGCTTCATGATTATTGCCAGTTTTCTTAGTCCTTTAATTGTTCTTATTTTCATTGTCTACCAAAAAAAAAAAAAACAAAAAACAAGTTATCACATACTTTGAAACGTATAATAGATGAAGTCAAAGTTGGAATACCGTGTCACCTAGAAGAAAACACATAATATCACATAAATTTTGTGGAAAACACACATAATACTTTGATGAAAAAAGCAATATTACGTAAATAGGGTTTAAAGAATAATAAATATATGGGTTCAAAATTAAAGTTTAAAGAATAATAAAGATGGAGGTGTAAAAATAAAATTTAAAGAATAATAACCATAGGGCGGGTGCAAAAATAGAATTTAAAAGGGTATATTTAGTAATATAAAAAAATGAAGGAGTGTGCTTAGTAAATAAGAAGGTGTAAATAACAAAATTCCTATATTTTTAATAGACACGTAAATAAGTAAAAAAAAACTACTAAGGCCCATTTTTTTATTATGAATATCAATTATTGTTATATATTTGTTGTTGTTATTAATAATAATAATATCATTTTTTTGTTAGGATTGTTAGTGTGATTACCGTCAATTCTTGCTACTTTTTTTTTTCAATTACTTTTATTATAATTAATTAGCTATCATTATTGTGATACAAAAAATTTTGGTTTGTTTTCCTTTCCCGTTTAGGGGCTGTACGTTTGCATCACGTCTCCAAAATTCTCTTGACAAACATCTACGCTATTAATCAACAACGGGTACCTCTTTTGGTTGGGTCATAAGGGTTTAAGTTTTGCAAATTATTATTTTTATATTTAATTATTATTATTATTATTTTGGATTGGAGTTGCAAACTGTAGCCCATTAGCACAAAAAAACAACTATTTCTCCCTCCCTCCAGTCTGGATAGCTCGGGCCCTTATCTCCACAAGCCAACTTTCTCGATCACTTATGCCATAGTTCTCCAAATCAACCATGTTTCACTCCCACTTAAGTTTTCATTTTTTCCTCAATCAACAATTACCTCTCTAATCTAGTACGATGACCATAATATGATGGTGATTGTTGAAGTTGGATTATAAATAAATGGCCTGATGAAAGATTCGGGGGGTGAGGTACGGCATGCATGACAACAAAGAAGGAACCAAATTCGTGACAACAAAGAGCTAGTTCTAATCAAGAGAAAAAGACATTCAAGCAAGCCAAGAAAATTTGAACAGAGCACACATAACTGGGGTTGTTAGATTCACCTTGTAGATAGAATAATGTTCTCTCTTTTTGACACCACATGGAGGCTGTGGTTCAGGCAAGCTGGCTTCCTACTTCTTGATGCTAAAGACAAACCCATATGCCCTAAATAGGAAAGGGTAAAAAAAATTATGGACAAGTGCTGCAAGGCCCACATGTTTAGCGTACTTGGATCTTTGTTGTGGGATTGGGCTCAGATGCGCACTACTTAAGTCCACTTGGTCCAGCTGTGACAAGCAACCCAAAAGCATGGATCAAAGCTCCACAATTAAGGAATAAAAGCTCATAGTCTGTTGGTAATCGCTTAGAATTTTTCTAAATGTCCAAATCATCATATTTCAAGTTCGTTGAACTTTGAGATTTTTGAAAATTTGTGTTTCTTAGAATAGCCAACAATTCTAAGTTATTATGTTTAAGGTGCCAATATTTTGAGAAAGGCTAAAGTTGAATTTGAAGATGAAGATTAGATAGTCAATAAGTGAAGAAAAGTTGCTATGTGTCAAAGTACTTAAGACATTGAAGATTTTGAATGAAGCGTTTCAAGATAAGCTTATCAGAGAAGATTATTTCATTGTTTTTATTTTCTTCTTCTATAAATATTTAGGAAGAAGTTTATCCAAACAGAGTCATAACTTTCAAAAAACTTTTAAATTTTAAAAAATCAAGTCAAATACTACTTAAGAATTTTAAAAGGATTAATTAACCCAAGGAAAATAAAAGTCAAAGGACAACTATATATTTCAAATAAATCTCAAGTATAAACTTTTACATTTAGAACATGTGATATACTAAGAAGAATTGATTATAGTATAGCCAAATGAGTACTTAGCGTTGGAAAAATCGATTTAAATTTTTAAAAGGATTTTACTATAGAGAAATTATTATTATGATTAAATATTATTGATAATGATTAAAATTAATTAAGGGAAAAGTTTGAGTACACTAAGTTGTCACAACTTGCATCCTCAAGATTTTAAAGGTCAGAAAGATGTCACACTGACCCTTTTTTCGTCTTAATAATTTCATTTATTTAATTTTGCTACTTTTAGTTAAATTTCAAATACTTAAATTTAATAATTTTGTAAGATACTTTACTTTGCTATAGTTTTATAATTATTTTTATGGTTATCATTATTTTTGAATTATTATAAAAGTGAAAGTAAATTAGATAAGCATACAATTTAAAATATTTACGATTTTTTCCTACATCGATTTGATTTTTTCTTTTTTTACTATGTACTACTTTTATTAAATTTATGATAGCTGCAGGTTGTACGATGATTATTTTTTATTTTACTTTTTTAAATAAAATAAGATAAAATTATCAAAATAACAGTATATAGTATATACAGTAAAAAACCCGGGTTTATTATGCTGTGGTTTCAGTTTGATCTTGGTTGTGGGTAAAAACTCTGTAACGAAAAGATTTATTTGTTTAAAAAGTTGTGGTTTCATACTTGGTCACTCCGACAGATTTATACTGAGGAACCACAATTGTAATCAAATCACAAAAACAATGACAAATTATAGTGTAATGGTGAGACCTTCCATTTCATATATAGCATTTGACAAATCAGTTATACGGCATGAAGCGATTGAGGTAAAGGTTGACTACCAGAGAACCATTTTTCAGGTTGATGGAGATAAAGGAATGCCTTCAAGAGAAAAAGGAAGAACTAAGAAGAGAGAGAGCCTAACTGGGCTCAGAGGCCCAATAACTAGGGCAAGAACTAAGAAAATAAAAGATATCTTACTTGAAAAAGAAATCAACACATACAAACTCAAGCCCAAAGTAAGAAGGAAGAGCTCAAGATGGTGCACTTGATTCAAGTGAAAAAAGGCCCAACCTAATGCACTAACTATGAGCTTGTGACCTAGTTTTTTTTTATTAGCTTTTATTTAAGTGTTTGGGTACTTTTTTTTTTATATAATAAATGAGCTGGTTTGATACTAAAAATTAGAAGCCCAATTTCTAATCCTAGCTTAGGTTTCTTTTAAGTTTAAAAATAAGTTGTAATTTGGGTTTTAAGTTTTCTTGGGCCTTTGCTTATGTTTCTTTAGAATTAGAGTTAGGCTCCTTAGAATAAACTATATAAATAGAGATGTAATGCCTTTTACTTAACAGAGTTGAATAATATTTTACTCATTTGTAAGTGTGAGTAGACACTGACTCCTCTTTAGGGGTTTTTAGATTGAACCTTTCTTGGTTCTTATCAAAGATTGCTATACCTTTGTGGTGAATCTTTGCTGGACTTATCACCCTCTATAAAGTGTGGCATCTTTTGTCATCTTCTTTTCTATTTTGCTTTTTTTTATTTGATCTAGCATTTTCATTTCTGTGTCTTTTTCTATTTTGTCATTTTAATTCTCTTGCTTACTATTTTTTGTGCGTCATTTACTTTAATTCTCTTATCTGTTTGCACAAGTCTTATGTTCTACCTTCTTTTTTCTTTTATTCCTATAATTCTTGATTCAAGATAACCAGCTCAAGGACGATTAGTTAAAAACAATATGAGTCCAATCAAGATCATATCACTGGTCTTCCTCCCGTAAGCTAGGATAGTAGGACACATTAATATAAGATACTATTTTATATGCTTCATTTGATCAGAGAAAGAAAACAAAAAATAGAAGACAAAAAGGAAGAAATTAGGTAGAAAATGAAGCAATGATAAACAGGAGAAATATGAAAGACAATAGTAAGAAAAATAGTACATTTTAAAAATTTTGGCTTATTTGTATTGTTGGTCTTCTTACTATCACTATTTTGTGAATTTAGTCTCTCATTCTTCTTTTTTTTTTTTTTCAAATTTAAGCTCCACTATTTTAATTATACAATTTTTGTCTATTTATTACCTTGACTTCTAATATTTAATAAAAATACTTACGTGACATTGTAGTAGAGTGTCACGTTAGCATGAATGTGTTGAGGTGAAAGTGCAATAGAATGCTACATTAACATTTCCATTACATATTGAATGTCAAGTTAATTAATGGATGACCAAAATTGTACAATTAAGATAGTGGGATCAAATTCGCAAAAAATATAAAATAACCAAATTCGTGAAATAACAATAGTAGGGGACAAAAAATGCAATTAAGTGTAAACTTTTTCTTTTTCTCCCTTTCTATAAAAAAAGACAAGAAAATAAAAAGGGAAGTCTCAGGACTTTTTATTTCTTTCCCACCTATTTTTTTTCAATCAAATAAGAGGAGTTTTACTTTGTTCACCTTTTTCTGTTTCTCTTATTTCCTTTTTCTTTTATGTTACCTTTGTTAAAGAAAACATTAAATTTGATTTAATAGAGCCAAATGCTTGAATGTTTAGTGTCATATGTCACACTTTTAGTGATACAATACTCACAAAGTATGCATATGGATAGATATAGATCAAATTAGATTTTTAATTACCCATAAAATTTATATTTTAATTAAATAGGCTTGATATATATATATATATGTGTGTGGGGGTGGGGTGGGTGGGTGGGGGGTGTCAAATTGGCTTTTTAAAATGCTCAAACTATAGCCTATTTTATTGAATTGTAGAAGAGTTTGTAGTTAAATTTAAAATTTGGTTTGGTTTTTAAGTAAAAAATAATTTGATTCAATCATAAAAACATATTACAGTTTTCGATTTGAGTACAATATCACATCTAATTCAATTCAATCTAACTGAAAGAGGTTTGGATTGCATGATTTAATTTTTATATTTTTGTTTTTAATTTAGTTAGAAGGTAATAAAAAATGGTTTTTGATCTGAACCATAGATGTTCTCCACGTGAAATAATGTTGTTTGAATCAGGAACTTTCATAAATGGTGGGGTTAGCTCTCTCAATAGATTTTTTTTTAATATTCGTAATATTCTAATATAAGACTTTGTTTAAGTATGCACTACTTGAACTGAATATCTGTAGATTAATCTCATTTTATTATATTATATACACTTTTTTAATTAAAACTTATTTTTTTGACATAAAACAAAAAGTTATATAATAAAATATTTATAAGACACAAAGCAACTTTAAATTAATTCAAAACTAATAAACTTTAAAACATATTAAAATAATATGAATCCCTTAATAAAAAATTAAAAATAACAATAAGATGTGATGAAAAAACAATTAAGTATTACTATTTTATAAAGAGAAAATAAGCTATACACTAACAGTGTAAAGAAGCTTTACACTGTTATCTAATCACAAACTACCATATATGATAAGTTTGTTGACTTTTACAATAATAATCTTAAAAGTTATACCAATAGTAATTTTTGATTGATAGATAGTATAAATTTTTTTACACTAATATATAATTATATAAACACAGGCAAGGAAATAATTTCATAACTTATAAAATGAGAACAATTCTCATTATAAAAATGCGAGTACTACATATTTAGATCATATATATATATATATTATGAGTAAAATTCAGTTAGTAATCATTTAACTACTTACAATTTTATTTTTATTAAAAAATTCATTAAAACAATTCTTATACATTGATATTGATTATTATAATTATAATTTATAGCAGGTTAGCACTAAAACGTGCTTCTTGTTGAGAATGCATTGATAAAATCCCCTTCAGTAAAGAGAATTTCCCCACGTGTGTATGGTACCGGTTGTTGAGACTTGAGAATGGTAGATTGATAATAGCAGGATGCTGAAACCTTTTTTTTTGGCAATTTTCTATTCTTTTTTTAATGGTTAATTATTTGTTTTGTTCCTATTTGAAATTTTTTCTTACTGTCGTATTTCTTATGATCGTATATCTATTACTATACGAAAATATATCACTTTTTTAAAAATCATTATATTATGCATATATGAAATAAAAACTTATTATATTAAAATATTAAGAATTTTAAAATTTTTATAATGTTAATTATTATGTAACATAAATTTATTTATTTTATATAACATAAATTTATAATAAATAAATATTTTTGAATATATAATATAAATTATATTATAATTAAAATTCGTAATAAGTAAATATTTTTATTTTAAATTTATAATATATAATTTATATTGTGATACATTGTCATTCTAATTATTGATAATTTCTTTTAAAAAATATTAAAATTCAATTTAGAACTAAAGATATTAAAAATGACAGATTAAAAGATATGAAATGTTAAAAAAATTTCTAAAACACTCTCGTTGAATAATGATAGCTAAAAATACTTTCGTTGAAGAATAACAGCTAAAAATACTCTTGTACAAAATAGTTATTCTAATTTATATATATATATATATAGAGGGTGTTATGTTATTCTATACATTCTTTTAATGCTTTGTAAAAAAAGTGTTTAATGAAAAAAATAAATGATTTAATATCTGAAAATATAAAAAAATTCGATACTTCATTTAACAAGTAAGAAGTCTAATAAAAAGATATTGTATGAAGATTTAAAATTATTTAATATAATTAAAAATAAAATTATATTTCATTTACTAAGTACCAAACTTAAAATGGGACAACATTCTGTTTTATTTTATAATTACTAAACACAAGATGTTGAATAATAATATCTCATTGATTTTTTATTATATTTCGTTTCATTCTATTTTGTATGGGGTGATTGATCAAACTGGTGCACTTTTAAAAACTATTTACCAGTTTAGGGTTGTTTGGAAACATATTATCGAAATAGGTTAGTCAACGGAGGAAAACGCTAGTCAAACTAGCGTTTTCCAGTTCACGTCAGCATTTTAAATTATTTTTTTTAATTTAATTATAAAAAATGCCACGTGGAAAACATTAGTGGTACTAGCATTTTTGAAAACGCTAGTACCACTAGCGTTTCCCACGTGGCATCCAGCGTGACAAAAAAGTGGAGAGAGGAGGACACGTGTACAAAACGCTACTAGCATTAGCGTTTTCAATTAATTTTTTTAAAACAAAAAAAAAGTTTTAAAATTTTTAATTAATAAAATATTGAAAACGCTATTACTAATAGCGTTTTCAAATTTAATTAAAATATTAAAAATCTTTAATTTTTTTAATATATTTTCAGAAAAATTGAATGTAAGGAAAACACTATCAATGGTAGCGTTTTCCATATATTATAATTATTAAATATATTTAAATATTTATAATAATACCGTTTCATATTAAAATATTAAAAAAATTAATTATTAAAATAGAAAACGCAATTGATCTTAGCGTTTTCAGTATATTATAATTATAAAATATATAAAAATATTTATAATAACACCTTTTTGTATTAAAATATTAAAAAAAATTAATTATTAAATAGAAAACGCAATTTATGTTAGCGTTTTCAGTATATATAAATTATTAAATATATTAAAATATTTATAATAGTACCGTTTCGTATTAAAATATTTAAAAAATTAATTATTAAATAGAAACGCAATCAATGTTAGCGTTTCCAGTATATATAAATGTTTAATAAAATATTTGAGTTATAAAATATCGAAAACGCTATTATTTAATATTTTTTAATTTTAAATATTAGTATTTAAATAATTAAATACTATAAAAAATATAAATTTAATAATTATAAATTGTTAGCATTTTTTATATTTCAATAATTATGAATTAAAGATTTTTTCTTTTGATAAAATATAACTGAAAAGAATTTAAAACAGACAAACATTATTAGAAATAACGTTTTTCCTATTTATTAATTTAAAATTAAATTATTTATGAAAATAATTAAAACATAAAAAAGTTCTCATAATTTTTTTTATTCTATTAATTAAAAATTAAAAACTTTCTTTCGTTTTTAAAAAATTAAACTGAAAAAATAATTTAGGAATAATTTAGACCAAAAATACTGTTATCGTTACCATTTTTGAATATATTTAAAAATTTTACAATAAATTTTAAATCTTTTTTAAAAAATAAAAAATATTTAAATATATTTTAGGTATTTAATAAAATAAATAATTAAATAAAAATTATTAGTAAAGAAAACGCTATTAATAGTAGCGTTTTTTATTATTTAAATATTTTTTCTATATTAAATAAAATTTATAGTTAATTACTAAATATTTACAAATTTTAATATTTAAAAAATATAGAATAATAGCGTTTTCGATATTTTAATAATTAAAATATTTTATTAAAAAATAATATATATTGAAAATGCTATTATGAATTGTGTTTTCTCATTTAATAAATAATTTTTTTTCATATTTTAATACGATGTTGTATTATTATCAATATTTTAAAACATTTAATAATTATAATATATGGAAAACGCTAGAACTGATAGCGTTTTTCATATATTTAATTTTTCTGAGTGTGTTTTAATAAAAATTAAGGATTTTTTATTTAATAAAATATGGAAACACTATCCCTACTAGCATTTTCTATATTTTATTAATTAAAAATTAAATATCTTTTTCAGTTTAATCCTTTTAAAAACGAAAAAAAACTATTTAATTTTTAATTAATAGAATAGAAAAAAAAATTATAATAGCGTTTTTATGTTTTAATTATTTTTATTTCAGTTTAATTATTTTAAAAAAATACTTAATTTTAAATTAATAAAATAGGAAAAACGGTATTTCTAATAGTGTTGTCTGTTTTTATTATTTTTTTTCAGTTTATATTTTAGGAAAGGAAAAAAATGTTTAATTCATAATTATTAAAATATAAAAAAGGCTAACGATTTATAATTATTAAATTTATATTTTTAATAGTATTTAATTATTTAACTACTAAATATATAAAATTTTTAAAATTTAAAAATATTAAATAATAGCGTTTTCGATATTTTAATAATTAAAATATTTTATTAAAAATTTATATATATTAAAACGCTAAGGTCAATTGCGTTTTCTATTTTAATAATTAATTTTTTTTAATATTTTAATACGAAACGGTATTATGATAAATATTTTAATATATTTAATAATTATAATATATGGAAAATGCTACTATTATAGCATTTTCCTTACATTCAATTTTTCTGGAAATATATTAAAAAAATTAAAGATTTTTTATATTTTAATTAAATTTGAAAATGCTATTAGTAATAGTGTTTTTCTTACATTCAATTTTTCTGAAAATATATTAAAAAAATTAAAGATTTTTAATATTTTAATTAAATTTGAAAACACTATTAGTAATAGCGTTTTCAATATTTTATTAATTAAAAATTTTAAAACATATTTTTTTTCGTTTAAAAAAAATTAATTGAAAACGCTAATGCTAGTAGCGTTTTGTACACGTATCCTCTTATCTTCCTTTTTTTGCCACGCTGGATGTCACGTGGGAAACGCTAGTGGCACTAGCGTTTTCCGTGTGGTACCCAACGTGGCATTTTTTATAATTAAATTAAAAAAAATAATTTAAAATGTTGATGTGGATTGAAAAATGCTAGTTTGACTAACGTTTTTCTCGTTGACTAACCCATTTCGATAATATGTTTCAAAACAACCATAAACTGATAAATAGATTTTAAAAGTGCACCAATTTGGTCAATCACCCGTTTTGTATGTGCGTCAACCGTTAACGTAATCTTTGCACCACCAGCACCGTATTAAAGTCACTTAAAAAAAAAAATAGAGACTAACATTAATTTTCCATGTTGACTTCTCGATTCCGCCGTGTTTCGTCGGATGTTTTTTTACAGTTTCTGTTTTACTTTTAGCACGTGTTTTTAATGCAAAACATTCTCCCCCACCCCACCCAACTGCAACAGCTACTTTTATGTGCTTAAATGGGAAAATACAAATGTTGTACACAAATAAAAAACCAATGCCACTGTTCCACTGCGATTTTCTGGCTATAAATACACAATCATAGCTTTGTGTCTTTCACACTTCCTGCGTCCCACTGATAGTATATATTACAAATACAATGGAGAATTCAGTGGGGAAGAACATGGCAATGACTTTCATTCCGACAACTCATCCTACTGAGCTGTTGCCAACAGAAGAGAGGCAGATAGACATTGAAGAGAATAACAGTCACATGAACCTTGCCATCACCCAGTGCAGTGGCGAGACACAGGCCAATTTGGCTTCAGTAATTTCTCGCTACGTCGAGAGTCTAAATCAGTACAACTTACACAACTTGGGTAGGCTTTTGATTCTGGCGTTTGAGGAATGTTGTTAAATATTCTCTTTTTAACACTCTTTTTATTATTGGCCGAAATTTATTAAAAATTACAAATTTTGGTAAGTTTTACTTCTAAATCAGGAAAGAGATTCATTAAATAAAAAGTAAAACTTATCAAAATTTGTAATTTTTAATAAATTCTAATTAATAATAGAGAAAATGTTAGAAAGAAAGTGTTAAAAGAGAGCATTAGATAAAGTGTTGCTAGCATTCCTCATGTTTAGAAATGTTAAAAACACACTCTTTTATCTTTTTTATTAGTTAAAATTTATTGAGAATTACAAAAATTTGCAGGTTTTACATCTTATTTAATAAACCTCATCATATTGTAGTTTTTAATAAATTTTAATTAATAAAAAAAAATGTCAGATAGTGTGTTATTTAACACTCCTCAAAAATATTATATAAATTATAATAGAAGATAAGATAATGTAAAAATAATTGCCCCGTGTGAAAATATCAAAGTTATTTTAATACTGAATTTAATTATCTATAATATTTGTCCTGATATTTTGATACTTTTTTTAATCCAATCAAACTTTTCTATCTCTCTCTCTCTTTCATCACACGTCACATCCTGATTTTAAAATAACAGGTAATTTCAATTAAATTGAGCATTCTACTTTGATAACCTGTATAATAAAAATCAGTATTAAAATTTGCATTAATTATTAAAATGAAACTTCAATTTTTATTAGAGAACAATAATGAAAAGAAAAAAGAAATATATACATTGAGAGTGTAAAATTTTTTTATATTGTTATCCAATCATAATCCATTATGTATAGTAAGTTTGGTGACTTTGATAATAGTCACTCTATGAGTCACACAAAAACTGATTTCTAATTGATTGACAGTGTCAAATGTTTTACACTGACAATACATATTCATTAAACTCTAATAAAAGAGAAATGTTATTTGTCCAACAACTCATACAACAGTTTGTACAATAATACTTTTTTGTGTCTATCGCTTTCGTGCATATCATTTATTACATCTTATAATTATGGAGAGAGATAAACACAAAAAGTATTGTTATACAAATTATTGTGTGTGTATCACATCTCCTAATAAAAATACTTAAAAATTATATCTAAATTTTGTTCGTTTTACAATACAAGTCATTTATATGAATATAAAGGAAGGCTATAACTCTAAGTAGTGAGACTCTAGCTCTTACCAAGATTTTTTAATACAATATTTTATAAAATATTTTTTATTTTATTTTTTCCTATTCTCATGAAATCACTTCTCTCATTACACATTTTTCTTTTTATTCTTCTTCTTATCTCTCTCCCTTTTATACAAATATTATACAAAAATATTGTATAACTAACATTTGCTTTTCTTACCATGCAAGACTATACTAATGATCGATTTCCATGTACTATAGGGTACCCCGGTAATCAGGACTTCAACTATGACGTACTAGCACCGTTGCTTCATTTTCATTTGAACAATGCTGGTGATCCATTTCTTGGGAGTAGCTTCTCCCTAAATTCAACAACATTTGAAGTTTGCGTGCTTGATTGGTTTGCAAATTTGTGGGAGATAGAGAAAAATGATTATTGGGGATATGTCACAACTGGTGGAACTGAAGGGAATCTTCATGGGATTTTAGTAGGGTCAGTTATGTTAAATTTAATTAATTGATCTAATTTCTAGAGTCTTTTGATGTTTCAAAAATTTATCCCAAACACAAACATTGATTTATATCATTGTATAGGAGAGAACAACTTCCAGGTGGGATATTATATACCTCACAAGATTCACATTATTCAATCTTCAAAATAGCAAGAATGTATCAAATGCAGTGCATGAAGGTTAGCAGTTTGGCCTCTGGCGAGATTAATTGTGTTGATCTAAAGGCTTTACTTCTTGCTCACAAGGACAAGCCAGCCATCATCAATCTAAACATAGGTCTCCTCATGTCTTCGACAACTGCACACATAACAATTAATAATATAATGCACACACTTTTACATAAATTTTATAGCCACTTGGAGAAACTTAAAAGGGTTCTTGTTGCAGGGACAACTATGAAAGGAGGAATCGATGACCTTGATCTTGTAATACAAACACTTCAAGAATGTGGATTCACTCATGATCGATTCTACATTCACTGCGATGGAGCTCTATTTGGAATGATGTTGCCTTTTATTGAACGAGTAAGTTCTTTACTTTGTTTCATAAAAAACATTTCTTTGAGGTGAACTTAGGAAGGTGTTGGGTGGGTGGTTAGATATGTGGAGATCATATCCAAGTTGAGACAAATTACTTTAAAATGGGGCTTGGATTGTGGAATCAAACATTCTTTGTCCCCCGCCCCCCCTTTTTTTTTGTTCTCTAACCTTGTCCTTTATATTATTTTTATTTTATTTTTACTTGGTATTGACTTGGGAAAAAGGATGAAAGATTGAAAAAGGTGATATTTAAATCCACAGATTGTAGCTAGGCCTACTTCAGGGTGGCAAACAGGTCAATCTGCCTTGACCTGCCTCCAACCTGCTTAAGCATGGTGGGGTGGGTTGACTTGCTAGTGGAAAATGAGTTGAAAAACTACAACACATCCCATTTAGAGTTGGGTTGGTAGATTAACTTACCAAAACATAGAAAAATATTTAAAAAAATATTAATTCATTTTTTTTAATACATCACTTATTTTATTTTATATATACATACATACATACATATATATATATATATATATATATATATATATATAAATCTTTTTTAATTAGATAAAAATACAAATTTATTTATATATACTTTAAATATTGGTGGGTTAGGTGGGACAACTTGGAGAGTCAAACCACCTTGCCTTCAACCCATTGGGTTGACAGGTTAGGGTAAGTTAGTGGGTTGAATCATTTAACCCATTCCCATTATTTTTTATGAGTTAGGCGAGTTGACCTGACAGATTTAACTCACTTCATATAGAGTTGTCAAATGGGCATGCCTGACCTGGCCCGACAGGCCAAAGCATACAATTGGGCCAGCCTGGCCTAGTTTGCATTCCTTCCAGGCTGCTATTTTTTAGGCTCAGCCTGACCCTATGTAAGGTTCATCGGGCCACTAGGCCAAATTAGCCTGAGATTAAATATGTCTTAAGACACTAAATATGTTTGAACAACCCCTTTCATAGATATGTTAGCTTGTATGAAAAATGGAAGGTAGCAACAAAGCAACTATAAAAGCAATAGGTTGCCATCGACAATATAGCAATTACTTAAAGAGAAAACCAAGTTCTATAATAAATCCTTGTCTTGGGTCAAGTGATGCCATTTGTTGTTTGCTTTCTGTACACTGTGACCACTTGAGATATTGTTGATCACCGTAGTTGGTTAAATTAGTTTATTAGGTAGAATGATACAATTCCTAGCATGGACAACCATTGCATAGAATAAAATCCCGAAGTGGAGCACAAACGGTTAAGACAGCTACCAAGGCCTAAATTCCTGACCAAAGGGAAGGAATTGGGTAAGGCCTCTACTGATGAGGGTAGCTAACAAGGTCTAAATTCTCGATAGGGAATTGAGTATGGCCTTGACCACTCTATACCTTGTAATAAGCCTGTATTCCCAATAGCGAAAAAAGGCGATCTCTCTACTACTTACTTCCTTAGAAGATAGATAGGGTAAACAGTAGGGTTAACAATAAGGATTTCTACCAATCCCCAAAAGGGCTTAGAATTGGTTTTTGTAAGGTATTATAACACCCTCTAGGGCAGACATTTCTAGAACACCTCTAACAGAGGGACAAATAGTCCATTTTGAAAGAACTTATTATCAACCTCTTTCAAATATGAATCTACCTAATTCAAAAGGGAAGAACTTGCATCAGTATCTTAATTTCAATTCAAACATGATTCACACTCCATGTTCTAAGAAATATTTACCATTTGAAAAAAATGAAAAAACGGAGTCCTTGTCTAAAATTACATGTGTTAAAACTAAGGCTAACAATGTGATAGCTTTGATCAAGCCTGAACGTAACAAAGAAATGTTCATTTTGTGGGCTTGAGTTCAATTCACTTTAAGTTCACAAGCTACTAAATATAAGATAACAAGTTGAGCCATGTTCGTGATGGCATCAAGGAGCAAGTTGCGTTCTAGTGTTGTATGCAATTTGCATTATCCCTTCCATTAAACCATGCATAATGGAACCTTCTTCTTGCGAATGTTAAAAGTAGCAATCACAAAGCTTTATTTTCACTTCTAACAGGCAAGCCCGGGTTAGACTTAGTTGGCTCGCCAAGCTAATTGGGGCAGGCCAAAAATGCCTGATCTATTTTAGGCCAACTTTTTAATGACCCAATCTAACTTTATTTGTGGGCTGTTTGGGATGACCCATCAAGCTGGGCCCAAATTTCTAGCTCTAACTTTGCCACCCCTAGGCCCACTTAGGTTGGACATATATACTTTGTCAAAATTGAACTGATCAACTAGTTGGTATGATTGGGAACTAGACACCATATCAATTTATTTAGCCATGAAAACTAAGCTCGTAAAGAATTGATGTAAATATAGGTAAATTGATTCAAGAAGGGACAAATTGGACATAAATGATGGTCTATTGATTTGGACTAGTTTGTTGGAAAAAGGATTTTTTTTAATTAGAAAAACAAAAATGGCATCATTTTAACACAACAATTCAAATTTGAGTCTTTTTTGATGATTCATATCACTGATTTCCAATTCTAAATCAATAAGATCTATGTTGGATATTGTTAAGTATAGAATTGATATTGTTTTGTTTTGGTGTCACATTTCTTATTTCTAGACATCCAATCAAGTACTTTATATTTTTTTAATATTTTTATTTAATGTTGGGTGTCACTATAATATATAATTAATTTTTAGACAATATTAAAAATAAGTTGAATCTAGGATTATTTTTAAATGTTATTTTTTATTTAATATTATATTAAAAATGAAATAAAATTATTTAGTTGTTATCAATTTAATCATGAATAGATATTTAAATCTCAAATTAGTATCTTTACTATTTCAATGATCGGCTTGATTTTAAAAATCTTAGTACTTCTTTAATACTTCTTTTAATATATACAACAAGATTGGGTAAGAGAGTATTTAAAACCCTAAAATAGATTTTGTTAAATCAACTAAGAGAAATAATGAAAAAATTTTGATCAATTAATTTGTGATGAATTTTTATTTTTATCAATTGATGACTTACATTTTTTTTTCTACTTTAGAAAGATCTTGTTATTAGCAAACAATAATTTATTCATAATAAAGTACCAAAAAGTACTTAAATAGGTCAAAGGACCGAATGAAGCAACTCCCAATTACACAAGATAACAATTACCTTTCTCTCCCTTGGTACATTAATGCTAATACAAATAAATCGCTAGTATAGAACCACCATCTTCCATCTTTTGGATAGATCAATTAATACAAAAAATAAAAATTGAAATCCTTAATGGGTAAGTTTTAAAGTTGAGGTCATTAATTGATTATTATCAATATCTAGATTCTTGTATAATGCTTTTCTTTTATCTAGGTTCCATACTATTTTTGTTCATTATTGCATATGTGTAAGCCTACTTGTTTATCTACAATATTATCTCTCATGTTTGGATTAGAGGTTGGATAAAAAGTAAAGAAATAAAAGTGAGAAAATAATCAAAAAGATAGAAATAAGAGATATAGAGTAAAAAGATATACTGTTTAGATGGATAAAAATGACAAGGAAAGAAATGATAAATTTTCTCTCTAATTGTTTGGATGACCAAAAGAATGGACAAAAGTAAATAATAAATTGTATAAAAAGCTTTTTATACTCATTAAAAAATTAAATTCAACTAAAAAATTTAAATTTTTATTATATTATTTTTATTTAACATTAAATTATTAATTATTTTTATGTATTAAAAAATTATTTAATTTTTAAAATAATTAAAAGAAAAAATTAAATAAATGTAACACATATTTCTCCCTTATCTCCCTTCACTTTTTTTTTTAGTGGGGAGGGGATTTTTTTTATTCATGGGACCCACAAAAAACTTCCTTCTTATTAATTTATCCTTTCAAACAAACAGTGGAAACTTGATATTTTTATCCTATTTCCTTCCTCTCAATTTCCTTCTTCTCTATTTCTACTTAAACAAACGAAGGGTTGGATTTAGGTGGTTCCTAGTTATTAATTGTGATGTCATCTAAAATATTGCTTGGGTGATTGTACAGGCACCAAGGATTACCTTCAAGAAACCCATTGGAAGTGCAACTATTTCTGGCCACAAGTTCTTGGGATGTCCAATTCCTTGTGGCTATTGTAATAACTTGTTTACAATACATCAATGCATTATCTAGAGATGTTGAATATATTGCTTCAAGGGATGTTACAATCACAGGTAGTCGCTGTGGGCATGCTCCAATTTTCCTTTGGTATGCCATCAAAAGAAAAGGTTTAAAAGGACTTCAAAACGAAGTGCAGAAATGCATAATGAAAGCGTGCTATTTACAACATCGACTACGTGATGTCAGAATTGGTGCAATGTTGAACGAGTTTAGCAACATCGTCATCTTTGAGAGGCCTCTAGATGAAGACTTTACCCATAGGTGGAATTTGGCATGCAATGGAAATATTGCACATGTAGTGGTGATGCAACACGTGACCATTGAAATGTTGGACTCCTTTGTTGGTGAATTTCTTCAAAAACGATCCATTTGGTTCAAAGATGGACGATTTCAACCTTTGTGTATCGCAAACGACATTGGTTTTAGAAATTGTGCTTGTTCAATGCACAATTTGATGTCATGATTGATGGTTGGGTCGGTTAGGTGACTTAACCCACCACCTCGCCTAACCCGTCAATTTGGTAGGTCAAAGGTGGGTTGGTTCATTAGGTAGTTATTTTTTTTTCTTGAAATTTGTATTGTAGGAACGTTTCACTTAGTTTTTGATTAGGGTTTTACAGTTTTTTGTTGTTGTTTTTCTATTTTATGTGAGAGTTAAGATTAATTGAAAATTTGGAATTGATTATGAATGAATTAATAATTTAATATTTTTATGTTTTCTTTTTATGTTTTTATTTTATTTTTTGGGTGAGTTTTGACGGGTCAACTTACCAACCTACCATTTTGTAACATGCCAAACTATTATTTTATCTTTTGATGGGCCAGTTGTAAACCCATCCCTAAACAAGGTGGGTTATGTTTCCTAACTCTCTTTCATTAGAGGGTCAATCCTTCCAACCTCGCTTAAGATAGGTTGAAAACGAGCTGTAATGGATTGGTCTACTTTGCCATTATATATATTAGTATGAATGAAATGGACTTTAATCCTTTTAGGCATGTGATATGATCCTATAATTTGTATGTATAAAAAATTCACTAAAAAAAAATTCAAAAGAAGAGTTTTTAGTTTAACATCTCATAATATTTGATCCTATATTTTTTAATTTTATGAAAAATGAATGGTTTGAAGTTTGAAGCATGCCGTAACTACAGAAGTTTGATACAAAATAAAGACATGAAAAGAATTCATGAGTGTGATACAAAAACTTTTGCTTAGTAAGTGCATGAGGAACCATATGGAATTCTTCACACTTATTTTCACAATATATTACATACAGACAATGTTATAAAACTCAAACAGGTGATTTGCTTAGCAATGGTATTGGGTTAACGGGTTATTGTTAGGACTGATAAGTTATTGGTTGAATCGCATGAATCAGTATAATATATATATATATATATATATATATATATATATATATATATATATATATATATATATATATATATATATATATATATATCAAATAAGTTTGTTACTTATACACCAAATATTCATCTTGGCTTAGTGGTGATACTCGTTATTGCTTTGTGTGGGTGCAAGGTTCAAATCCTATCACTTGCATTTTTTGTATTTTCATTACTAAGACCACAAAGCACACTGAGTTTAAAATTTTACTCAACTATTTTTAGGGAGCCAAAATAGTTGAATAATATACTTAAATTAATGATGGTACCATACATAAAAAATTATCCATACTACCTATTAAAAGAAAAAAAAATTGGGGAGGGGACTACCACTCTTCCAACTCTTTAGGGGTTGGTACACAAACTAGTCAAGAGTAAAGAATATTCCATTTCCATTTTTTAGCACTTGATAGAGGTTCAACATAGTGTTTTAACCATTGAGGATAAGGAGTAGTTCTCACCTTTGCCTTTTGTAGTAAATTGCTCCCAATCATGTTAATGAATAATATATATTAGCAATTCATTACCTAAATAAACTATTATTTGGGAGGTTTGATTCCTATAAAATAAAATATGTATTTTAGATATACAAAATTACCATGGTGAACAAAAAGTGTTAAAATGAGCTTATATCTAAAGCTATTTATAAGCCAGTCATAACAACGCAAATAATCTTTATTGTGGAAGAAATTTTTAGCAATTTCACTTGCCAAAAAAAATTGTAGCAGTTTTACATTGTTAGAACTTTTTTTTATAGCAGTGTTAACAACTATACCATTAGTCATATCACTAACAGTGTTAATAGTAAGGACCAAAACTTAACTTTTATGCATATGTAATGACTAAAACTTACAATATTTTTTCATATAAGTGTTAAAACATAAAGCAAGAACAATTATAAGTATCAAAATATCAATTAAACCAAATAATAATAATGTGAAACATCATGAAATAAAATAAATAAAAACCAATGAAAAAAAATAAGAAGTAATGAAACAAAGGAAAGTAATAACGTGAAGCATAATCAAACAAAATCAATAAACAGACAATGATATATATATAAAAAAATAATAACGTGAAGTGCACATGTACAACAACATGAATGATGCATATGCACTTCTTTTTTGTTTTTACAAAATGCATAGGGCTATTAGAATATGGTTCAATATAACTCTAAAATGAAGCAACAAGAGAAAACCATTAAAACAAACGTAGAAAATAAATAGACTAATTGTACTTTGGTCTCTCTTCTTTCTTGATTTCATGAATTTCGTCCTTTGATTTTATTTTATTTTTGCAAATTTAGTCCCCTCTATTTATTTAATTTTGTAAATTTGGGCCAACTGTTAACTCTGCCAAATTGATAAACATGAAATGATATGAAACTATTACGTGGCTTATGATGTGACGTGTGTGAATTATGTACTTTTTTTAAGGTTTTTAATTAAGTTATGTTTTTGATTTGCACTTTTTGTCTTCTTCTTATCATCATTTTTTGAATTTGGTCCCTCTATTTTTTAATTGTGCGAATATGGGTTAATCGTTAATTGTCTATCGAATAAGTAACAAAGATGATGATGTGACACTATAATGTGTCTTTTTGGTCTTATGTGGCATTATGTGATGTAGATATGTTTTAAAAATTTGAAAATAAAATAAAATTTGACCAAACGCAACGTCTCTAAAAGGGATATTCTCTAGCTTAAACATTCTCCAACCCCAATATATCCTAGTCATTAAATATATCCAACAACTCAAAAAATTCAAGCTAACAAAGCAGACTAAATTTATGGTTCATGTGGAACCTCTCCTGACAACCATTCTCTCTATAATCAAGATCAAATAATTTCCACTAAACAATAGTCATAGCCCTTGAATCGTGCATCAAGACTTATCAAACTCATGTTATCACTCTAGCCAAACCAACTACACTTCACACATAGCACTAGCTCCCAGTATACCAGAACCAGAAGGCACTAACAGGCCACGTACACAACATAAACCACCCACCAAATTAGTGATGTAGATTAACACAACATCGCACCACACTAGACATGCTATCAAGAACATAACCCAGCCACCCTAACCAACCTCCACCATGAACTATCTTCAAGCTCATTGTGAATCACACCCTTGTATCTTAACTCGCTACGACACATGACTTGTGAGTAGACATAATTGTGATAAAAGACTTTGTGTGAATTATGGTGGCTTGAATGAGGGTATGAAAGGTATTTGTAATTATGATTTGTAACACCTTAAAACCCTAATAGGACCATAATCTCAAATGAGCTTTGGTTGCTCGAATTGATTTGTAGTAAATCATCAAAAAACTAAAAATCTTTAAACTTAAGTGAATTCATTTTCAAAACAAAATAAAACTTGGATGCTAAACCATTTTAAGTATGAAGGGATAAACCATGTAAGTGGGATCCCATACTTCATAAACCTTTTCATGATTAATACAAATATAATTAAAGAATAAATTTTGACTTTTTTTATTCAAAATAATTAAAATTACAGAATTTGAATGGGGAAGATACATTACATGCACAACATGTAGTGTGTACCACATGTTGAAACCATCCATTCCTAATAAGGAGGACTACTTTTGACATAGCTTGTTAGAACTGCTCCATATCTATATCCATCTTGGGATCCAAAGATGACAAAAGGGAGGCATTAGAGAGAGGTGAGAACATAATATTATGGATAAAAGGCAAGTAACATAAAACCAGAGCATCACTATCTATTTAAGTAATTATATATACATATACACATAATTATATTATCTACACATCCAACACAATTGTCATAATCAATCAACATCAAGCTCAATCATAGAAATGAATATACATGAGCTTGTCATAAATACTCCATGGAGATTCATAACAATCATCACCAATTAAGTGATTGAGAGTAAGGGTGGCAAAATGGGCTGGGCCTGTTAGGCTAGCCCGTTTAGCTCGTCGGTTTTAATGGGCTGGGCTAGACCCTCTAACCTGTTAGCCCGTATAACCTGTCCCATTTTAGCCCATTTAAAAACGGGCTGAAGGCGAGCCGGGCCGAGCCGGGCCAGCCCGTTGGGCCAATAACAAAACAGTTTTTTTATATTTTTATTCTTTAGGTTCAGACTTTAGATTATTCAGTCTACTCTTTAGAGGTCCATAACCTGAAGCCTAATCCCATTAGGGTTCTGTTTTCATTACGCTGGGTTGCTGGCTCAGGCTAGCTGCTCTACTGCTACCTTCAAAGCTCCAAGCAACTTCCAAAAAATAGAAAGTTAGAAACCCTCTATGGCTAGCTAGCTGTTGCTACTTGCTCCGTCAACTTCGCCCAGCTCTCTGTCTACCATTCGCTGTTTGTCATTTGCCGTCTCCACTGTGCGTCCCCATCAGCGTTTGCATCGACGTCCGAGTCTGCCTTGCCACCCGTTGCGCGTCTGAGTTCACCTTGTCGTCCGTCGCACTTCCTAGTCCGCCATCTGCAGCGCATTTGAGTCCGTCGTCCACAACGTATTTGAGTCCGCCTCTGCCCTGAGTCTGAGTCTACCGTCTGCCGCACATCTGTCTCTGCTTCCGCCGCGCGTCCGTCTCAACTAACGGCTCCTTGATCGTAAGTCATAAGTTTTCGTTCATCTGTATATGCCTTGTGATTTGGCCAGAAAACGGAAATGGTTGCATTCTTGATGTTGTTATATACTTGTATAAAATATATAAGTTGTCTTGATGCATATGCATTCGCTGTTGGTCTGTTACCTCTGTTGGTTCTTTTGTATTTGCTATTTTTTTTCCATATTGGCATAACACTGTAATAGTAATAGAGAAGGAAAGCTTGACTATGAACAGAGACTGTGTTTGTTTGTAATATTACTTACATTTATTTCCATTTTCGTTTTTATTTATAGAAAAAATTAAAGAATTTTGTGTTAGTTGATGGTTTGAATTGCTCATTATGTGTATGCTTGGAAACATTTTTTGACATTTTTTTTTATATTTTGTTTTGGATTTGGTACAGGTTTGGTTGTTTTAATTATTGTGAAATAGAAATGAATGAAGCTACTAATCCTATGGGAGTTGATGTTGTTGTTGAAAATTTGGGGACAGAGTCAATAGAATCTGAAAGTGTTGAAGGTAGTAAGACTAGAAAAAAAGCTAAAACAACAACATCAGATTGGTGGAAATTTTTTACCAAAATAGGAGTAGGTGAAGATGGAATTGAAAGGCAAAATGTAATGGTTGTGGACAACCATATAAAGTTGGGGGTAAAATATATGGGACATCGCATTTGCATCGTCATATAAAATCATGTAAGCAAATCAAATTTGAAGATGTTGGTCAAATGATTTTAGATATGCAAGGCAAATTGAAATCTCGAAAGATAGATCAAATGGTGTCACATGATATGTGTGCTGCAGTAATCATTGAGCATGATTTGCCTTTTAAATTTGTTGAGTTTAAGAAGATTAGGAGTTGGATAAAGTACTCGAATCCAGATGTTGTTCCTATCTGTAGAAATACTGCTAAGGCTGATGTCTTGAATATATACATGAGAGAGAAGGAGAGACTTAAACAAGAGATGTTTAGCATTCTTACAAGGATTTCTTTAACTTCTGATTTGTGGACAACTTGTACTACTAAGGATTATATACCTTTGACAGCTCATTTTGTTGACAATGATTGGAAGTTAAGCAGTAAAATTCTCAACTTTTGTCACATGCCTCCCCTTCACACTAGATTGGAGTTATCTAAGAAGATCCTTGAATTTTTGACTGATTGGGGAATAGAAAAGAAGATTTTTTCTTTCACTTTAGATAATTCATCTGCAAATGATGTCATGCAAGAAAATCTAAAAAATCAACTTTGTTTGCAAAATTGGTTATTATGCGATGGACAATTTTTTCATGTACATTGTTTTGCTCACATTTTGAATTTAATTGTTCAAGATGGGTTGAAAGTAGCTAGTAAAGCCTTGGAAAAGATTAGAGATAACATTAAATATGTGCGGGGCTCAAAAAGTAGAATGAAAAAAATTTAAAGAATACATTGAAAAAGTTGGTGGTATGGATACTTCAGCTGGCTTGTGTGTAGATGTTCCAACAAGATGGAACTCTACTTATTTGATGCTTGAATGTACTTTGAAATATTAGCGTGTATTTTCAAATCTTCATTTTGATGATGAAAATTATAAATGGTGTCCTTCGATTTAAGAGTGGCAGAGAGCAAAAAAAATGTGTTCATTCTTGTTGCCTTTCTATAAGACCACCACCTTGATCTCTGACACATCCTATCCTACTTCTAACTTGTATTTTATGCAAGTTTGGAAGATTCAATGTGTCTTACTTGAGAGATTGAAAGATGAGGATGAAGTTATAAAAAACATGGATGAAAGGATGACAGTGAAGTTTGAGAAATATTGGGATGAGTATAGTATTGTGCTTGCATTAGGAGCAGTTCTTGACCTACGAGTAAAGCTTGAGACATTGAATTATTGTTACACAAAAGTTTATGCTTCTACTTGTGAAAGAAGATTGCAATTGGTAAAGAGAAAGTTGTATATGTTGTTTGATAAGTATGGCAACAAAAGCACTAGTTAGAATTCCACTTCCACTTCTAAGATGCCTAAAGAAAATGTGTCCAAGTCTTCATCTCACTCCTTATCCTACTTGTGGAATGTAAGTTTATATAGTTTAATTATTTTCTTTAGTGTATTTCTTATTTTCAACTTTATCTCAACTTGTTTTTCATTTGTGTCATTTGTGTAATGTGATAGGAATTTGATGTGCACAACACAAAACTTCACTCTAAATTTGGGAAGTCTCAACTTGATATTTATTTAGATGAGTCAACATTGGAATTTAGACATTATGGAGATATGGATGTGTTACGGTGGTGGAAGGATAATGATGGTCGGTTTCCGGATCTATCAATAATGGCTCATGACTTGCTAAGCATTCCTATTACAACTGTTGCATCTAAATCTGCTTTTAGCATTGGGTCACATATGCTTAACAAGTATAGAAACTGACTCTTGTCTAAAAATGTGGAAGCTTTGATGTGTGCTCGTAACTAGATGCATGGTTTTGTTTGTGATGGTAATGTATTCAATTTGAATGTTACTATTTTAGTACTTATATTTTTATAATCATTTATCTATTTAATTATTTTCTTCTAGAATTGTGATATGTAGATGAGGATGATGGGATTGGCAATGATGGAATAATGGAGTCATCTTCCAAAGGAGCATCTAATTCTAACATTCTTAATGTGGAAGAAGATAGTGATTGATTTGCACATTACTTTAGTTTATGTTTTGGAGTTTGGACCTTTTGCTTAAGACCTAAGACTATAATGTTTGACTTTATTTTATGAAATGTAGTTTAAAACAATTCTATTGGTACTAGTATGAATTGTGTGTGGTTGTGGTCCTTGTAGACTTAAAGAACTATGTATTTATATTGTGGATTATTTTGTGGTTCTACTTCTATATATTGTTGATTTTTAAATGGACAAATATGTCATTGAAATTTGAAATATTAGACATTGATTGTTTATATCATTAATTTGAAGGAAAGAATATAGAAACATATGTCATTAAATGAATGAATGGAGAACACTTGTTTTTTTTTTTTTTAATTTGGCAGGCCAGCCCATCGGCCTGCCAGCCCACCTATAAACGGGACTAGTTACACATTGCAGCTCACTTTGTCAAAACGGGCAGGGGAGCTAGCCCGTTTTCGACGAGCTAAAAATAAGACAAGCTGACCTGTATTGCCACCCCTAATTAGGAGTTCATGCTGCATTTCAAGATAACAATGTTGGTGCCAATATAAATATCATTATCATTTTTTTAGAATTTCCACAACGATCTTCCAGCAGTGCATTCTCCAAATTGATCTCAAAATGTAGGAGTAATCAGTCAGGATAGTGAAGTTTTGGCAACAAGATTCCCCGACCTTTAGTTTACTACACCTAAGGGAGAAACAGTCGGGTATGGTTGGATTTAGGCCCAAAAAACCTAATTTGATCAAAACTATCGACCAAAAACATTGAGTTGCAACTGATCATTCAAGCTTTCAGTTTGGTCGGGTGTTGGATGGTTCGGGTGATAAGTGATGCAAGCAGATTGTGTCAATTGTTGGGACAAAAAAAGTAGAAGTGCCTAAGTAGGTACTAGAGCGGAGGCCTAATTAGTGCTCGTGTTATAGGAGAGGGCAGCCATCATGAGATTTATGCCTTCCTTAGTAGTAGTTGGGATATTCGCTACATTCACAATGAGGCTTACATTTGACGACAAGGAGAAAAGAAGAAAATGAGAACCAATGATTTGTTGGGTTGGAATCCTTAGTAGCTTGTGTTGGTTATTAGCCTATTGAATGAAAAGGTAGTTATTGTCCAACATCGACTACACCTAATGGAGGTTTTCACTAAATGCTTTCCACATCGTACGGTTGTCATCCACAACCTCATCTTTGGTGGTGGGGGAGCAGTGAAGGGAGTCTCTTTCCATGGTGAATTCAGCAATGGAAAAAAGAAAGGACATGGATATCATGATAAAAAAAAATGTTAAGGGTGAAGAGTGTTACTTTTAATTTTTTAACACTTAAAAATTGGATCGATGCCTACCATTTTTTGAAATTTATTTTGTTATATGCTTTATCCTAAATTTGATGTGACTTCACGGAGTTGCCTAGGGGATAGCTTTATAGAGGCAATGGCAGTTTGAAATTTGAAGTGACTTACCATAGACTAAATTTGAATTCTTGCATCTATACAAAAAATGTGTTCAATTGGGTTCAGGTACTGACAAAATACATTAGAAAAGCTTGAACACGACTATACTTAACCATTTTAAACAAATTTTTTTTACTTATTTAACCCATTGACTAATCCGATCCATTAACTTACAGGTTTTCTTGTCTTGGTCTTTTTAGATTCGATTGGTTTAGGATTTTATGCTCACCCTAAGCTGCATTTATCCATGTAGGGCATTCTCACACTTGACTCAAAATCCCCAAGGCCACTTGAGGGCTAGCACTCTTCATTCCCCGTGTGCATCAATGCGTGGCTCATCTATCCTCAATCAGAACAATCATAGCCAATCATCATGCCTAAGGGTGTTAGCCATCAATGGTGTGAAAAGGACCATATTTGTCCACCAGAATTACTTGTACATTTTCTCTTACTAACAACCTTCAGGGCACCAAAGCCCTAATATCTTAGTGTGGTATTCAATCATCCTACTTATGGCTAGCTAGAGAAAGAGACACAACCTCCAAATAGCGAAAGATATATCCTAAGATATAGCTTAAAATTTTTGTGTGCAATGTGTCCCATTTCACATTTCATGAAGCGAATATTGTGTCCTTCACCCTGTCACCCATAAGCACCACGTAATTCACAAAGAATAGCAAGCAAAGCTAAAAGTCTAATAACTATTAACACATTATTAGTACCCAAGGAAAGTTTTTCATCACATCTCATGTTATTAGTTCAACTACCCAATCCCTCACTTCTCTTATTCATTTTCATTTTAAATCTTTTACACTTTTAAATTCAACCCATTTTGTTTTCCTCATGTGACCTCAATTTAATGATAAAAACTAAGTTGCCAGAATATGTCTTCTTGTTATAAACCACTTTCGTATAGTAGAGTACAAATATTGAGCACATATATTGAAATATTTGCTATATTGGGATAGTGCTTCTCTAGTCCTACACTTTAAAGAAAAGATTTATTAATATGATAATAACATACTTCACTTCTAATAATTAAAATTGATATTGTTTAAAACTAATTTTATTGAAATCTAAAACATACACGTTTTCAACCTCACTTTGCATTGCATGAGATTTTATATATTTTGGAAGTATGATATTATTGTTTTTAAAAACATAGTATATAATATCGTGTAGAGAAATGTTAGCAACATTCTTTTTAACACTTTCTTTATTATTAGTTAGAATTTATTAGAAATTACAAATTTTGGTGGGTCTCACTTCTAAATTAGGAAAGAGACATATTAAATGAGAAGTGGGACTCACCAAAATTTGTAATTGTCAATAAATTTTAGCTAATAGTAGAGAGAGTGTTAGAGAGAGTATTGTCAGCACTCCTCATATTGTATACTATAAATTAAATTTGACATTATTAATATTATTCATTGTCTGATGTTTATAAATAATGATTATTAATAAATTAAAAAATAAAACAATATTAAAAGTGATAGTAAGGATATATGTTTAATATTAAATTTTGTATTTTTTAATAAACATTTTATGTTTTTCAATTTCTTAATCATTATCTTTAAAATAATAATTAATAATTAATAAAATTAAATTAAATTCAAATGGTCGCAAAATTGGAATATTTTTCAATAGAGCTGTTGTACATGACTCATATGTTATTATGGGCAGGCAAATGCTAGAGCAAAACAGAGGGGTAATGTTGTAATTTGTACTGCTATATATATGTTTGATGTAACCCTATTTCTAATCAATAATATAAAGACAACTGCTCTGCTCTCGAGGATGTAGGCACATTGTCAAACCTCATAAATTTGTGTTGCCTAAGTGTGTGCGTGTTTACTTTTTTAGATTCTAGTTGTGGTGTGTCAACAAGAGTCAATTTAAACATAGTAGCTTACAAAGATCATTAAAAAATTAAATTAAATAGTAAAATTTTACAGAAAAGTTGTACACACATGAAAGAAAACTCCACATGCCTCCGAAGGAGGATACTTGTGGGGAACCTAAAAAAGAAAACTCTACACCAATTTCCATCTAAACAAAATTCCAACAAGACAATGAGATAACATAGTAGTACAAAATTTCAATCACACAAAGTTCAACTAAACTCTATATGGCCAAATGTATTTAAACATAATCAAATCATTCATGTAATCCAAAATATTAATAATAAATAATGGTTCATAGAATTAACTTTGTTCTAGCCTATTTCACCACCCAAAATCCATAAAATTCTAATTTTCCCTTACCTTAGAGAGAAGAACATAAAGAGAGGATGAAAGGAGATGGTTCTTACCCAATTAAAGTTTCTTAAGAGCTCTGAAATTCATTCTTTAAAATGCCAAAAACTACTTCTAGAGCTAGCCAAAGAGAGCTACATGCAAGCCAAAGGGAATCAAAATGGGTAAAAAAGAGAGAAAACCACTTACACTAGAGAAGCAAAATGAAAACTCAAATAGAGTTGGTTTGACAATCAAGAACCATCAATGAGTAGCTTACAACGAGTTGCACTTAGCTCTACACTTGCATGTTTTCTTTGGGTAGTTTTTTGAAAGAAAAGAAAAAGAAACTTGACCAAGAGAAGAGGTATAAGATGATTCTGAAAGAAAAACAAGGAAGAGGTTGTTACACCTTTGCTGGAACGAGAAAGAGTGTGTGAAATACTTATGTGAAATCATTATAAATAAATTTGAGAATCCGTTCACAGGTTTGGATTACATGTGGCGAATCAAGAGTAACTTTCAAGGTTTGGAAGACACGTGTCATCTACAAAGAGGTTCGGATAACACGTGTCATTATATGATGCTTCGTAAATATTTGATTCGGTTATAGACATAATTACAATCATTATAATTATTGCATTAATGAGTTTTAAATAGCTATATTTGAATTTTGAATTTGAAAATTCTATTAAATACTTACCTTTTAAACAATTACCTTAATTATAATTAAAAATTCTATTAGTCTCATTTGACTTAATTATTTGTTAATAACTACGAGTATTTTTTATTTTTTTAAAATCATTATAAATAAATTTGAGAATGCGTTCACAGGTTCAAATTACACGTGGCAAATCAATAGTAACTTTCAAGGTTTGGATGATGTATGTTATTTACAGAAAGGTTCGGATAACATGTGTCGTTATATGATGCTTCGTAAATATTTGGTTTGGTTATAGACCATAATTATAATCATTATGGTTATTGCCTTAATGAGTTTTAAATAACTATATTTGAATTTTTAATTTGAAAATTCTATTAAATAATTACCTTAATTATAATTAAAAATTCTATTGGTCATTTGACTTAATTATTTGTTAATAACTACGAGTATTTTTTATTTTTTAAAAAACTATATATATAATCAATAATTTTTTACTTACATGCACCCTAATTTTGTCCTAAATAGAAATCACATAATTTTTAAGTATTTTGTCCATTACAGATAGACAATCTGTAATGGAAATTACATTAGTGGGAATATAAGTAGAAATATCTCCCAATTGGGCTTCAACTATTGGTAAAACAATCATACTTCCTTCGCCTAATTGAGAACTTGATTTAGCAGCTCTTTCCAAAGGACGCGAATGCAAATAAAAAACATCCCCTGGATAAGCTTCGCGACCGAATGATCTTTGTAAAAGAAGAGACATTTGGCGATAAGTCTGATTAACATTTCCAAGTATCTAATATTTGCGTAAAATTTTTAAGTTTAACTTTTACATTAATTTGTAAGTGTAATTATTATAAATTAATTTAAGATATTAATTTTTTTAAAATTACTGTCCTAAATAAAGTTCCACTAAATTGCTGTTAAATTAATGTCCTAAATAAAATCTAATTTGAATTCTTTTATCTTTATCTATATTTTTTCTAATTAAATTAAAATAATATTAATTAAATTTTGTAAATAATTTATTTAGGTCAATAATTAATGTTAAAAATGGATTTTATTTATAACAATAATTTTAATATAAGTTTCAAGGACCAAATTAATTATTATTATATATTTCAAGTATAATGTGAGAAGATATTTGTGTATAATTTTTAGATTAATTTTTTATTATAATTATTATAACTTAATTTATGATATTAATTTTTTTAAAAATTAATCATAATTATATAATTGGTAGGTAGTGTAAATGTGATAATTTAAGAAAGAAATATCCTATTATTTAGTTTCTTTTTTGCTAGACTATTATTTGTAGATAGTGTAAATGTTATAATTTAAGAAATCTTATATTATTTATATTGATTCCAAATTTTCATAAATATATAAAGGTCCATAAAACTGCAATTAAATTATTGTCATATATATTATCCAAATTCAATTCTATTATGACTATCAATATGTTTTTCACTAAAGTTATATTAATTAAAAAAATTGTTTTCCTTTCTAAATCCTATATGTCACTAATTCTATACCTTTTCTAATTAAATTATAACAATGTTAATTAATTTTTGTAAATAATTTATGAGTTTAATGGTCATGCACTGTTAGTGGAAAAGTTTTACACTGTCATCCAACCAAAAATCAGCATTAATATGACTTTTAAAGTATTTATTATAAAATTCAACAAACTTACAATAAATGGGAGTTTGTGATTGGATGACTGTGTAAAACGACTTTACACTGTCAGTGTATGACCATTAATCTCATAATTTATTCAGGGTAAAAATATATGTTAAAAGCGGATTTTTTTATGAAAATAATTTAATATAACTTTCAAGGGCCAAAATAATTATTATTATATATTATATATTTTAAGTATATTTTGGGAAGATATTTGTGTATAATTTTTAAGTTTAATTTTTAAATTAATTTGTGATCAAGTATAATTATTATAAATTAATTTAAGATATTAAACTTTTTTTAAATTTCAAAAATTTATAATTAGTATTTTTTATATTAATTAGTTTCCTTTTTGCAAGACCATTATTTGCAGGTAGTGGAAATGTTATTTATAATGATTCCAAAGTGAAATGGAACACCCATTAACTTTTTCAAAAATTAATTAGAAAAGGTGTATCATTCCTTCATCTTCTTTGAACAAATGGCCCTAAAATATGGCTTTGTGTCACAGATAACTCCTAAACATGATAATTTGCATATACTGGTAAGGGTTGTCCGTATGTGGTTTGTGTTGGATCTTGTCAATGAAAAAAATACGTTCTCTTTAGAATTAGTCCTTATGGACAACAAGGTTTGTATTCTGGAACTAATTTTATTTTACTTTTATTTCACATTTTATTCATGTTTTGTTACCAAATATTAGTCAGGAATTGTTTGGTTATGCAGGGACACAGAATTGACGCAACAATCTGCAAACAACTAATCTATATCTTCCAGTCTAAGCTAGAAAAGGGGGAGATGTATGTGCTATCAAAGTTTGGTGTGCGTTCGAACGAAGGAGAGTATCGTACAACAAAACATGCATATAAAATGAGTTTTGAAATAAAAACAACCATTGTAAATCAAGCTCAAGCGGTTGTACCACAGAACATAATTAAGTTCACCCCGTATTGATTTGTTTCATGACAATTTTGATTGTAATTACTTGGTTGGTTAGTATTTTTAGGTTAAGCAATGCCATGTTTTTTTTAAAAAACTCAAATTGTGGTTGATCTTTTAACTTACAACAAAATTAATGTGTTTAATTCCATATTTTTCAGATATAATGAGAGTCCTTGCTGATGTAAGCAATGAATGGGAATACGTAAAAAATGAGGTCAAGTCCAGGCTTATAGTCGTGGAGCTTGACAATGAAGGCTAAGGCATCCCAAAATTGTGATAAACATATATATTTTTTATAATATTTTAGGCATTGCTCCTAACATTTTACAATACATGATAATTTTTTATTTATCTATTTTTTGTTCCACAATTATCGTTTCAAAGTCACTTTGTTTGAAGCTTTCGTGGATAAGTTAAACTCATTTCTTGCAAGTGGAGAGGTAACTAATATTGTTGTTGTTGTGCTCTTCTGCAAAGTGAAGACATGGAACGGTGATGACATTTTAGAATAGTGAAATTCAACTACTATCTCAATTAGAACAGATGTTGCTATCTTAATCTTTTATACCGATTAATGTTGCTTGTGATGTTCTATTTTATTTGTCTTTAGGTAATAAAAACATTAGCAACACCTTTACTTCCCAACTGATGTTGAACCTAGACATTCCTGAGGTCATTAAGTTTAAATCAAAGATGACTGACACAATAGAAACTCCCATTAAGGGATTAAGCCAATCTTTTGCAAGATGAATCTAAGATGAGCTTGGAAGATGAATTCCTTAAGTTTACACCAAGAGCTACTATTCAATCAATGAAGGAAGCCTAGCAAAGAAATGATATTAAGGATTCTAAAGAGGTATTTGAAAGCTTTTGAATTCGGAATAAGAAAATATTTTGTTTTCACAACATATTTCTTTACTAATTGTTATTAAATGTATTTTTGCAGGATTTGAGTTTTGTCATATTAGCTACTATCAATTCTTTTGTTGATGAGGATAATTGGTATTATACTGCGTGTCATTGGCATAAGAAGGTATCCCCAGACTCTGGAATGTACTATTGTGGTAGATGTAATGAGCACGTCATAAATGTCACACCGAGGTAATTAATACATATTTTAAATGTTCTCTACTTTTATTTATTCACCAACTCCAATAGTTCTCTATTTTTATTTATTCATACAATAATGACAATAAGCACTAAATAAATATTGGGGTATACTTAATTGTATTGTAGGTTTTTCCTCAGATTATGGGTCAATGACGAGACTACTTCTGCCACATTTGTAATGTTTGATTGTGATGCATCTGTTTTGCTAAACCAAACTTGCGTAGAATTGCTTGAATCTATCAACATGGTGGACAATATTTATTTTGTGTGCTATAAATCTACTAAATTAATTTTAGCAATCTATTCACCATTCTCATGCTCCATTTTTATTCTATCAAACAAATTTACAGAGAACTGATTCGCACGGTATCCTAAAGGAGTTGTCTGACCTACAAGATCAAACCTTTTTGTTTAAGGTTGGCTGTGATAGGGGGTTTGGATCGAGATTTGACCTTTCCTGTATGGTCAAGAGGGTTACAGTCAATTCTGATTTAATCCAAAAGTTCTAAGATTCTGAAATTGTTGAGGTTTTTTTTTTTTTTTAAACTATAATGATTGGATAAATCAAAAATAATTTATAGTAATTATTCATTTAGATTACATTAGAATTGATTGGATTAGATAAATTTGACTAAATTGACTACAAACTTAAATATATCAAAATTTTGTTTTGTATTAAGGCTCCACATCAAGGTGTCCTAGATTTAGATCCACAAGCTGGTGGATCAAATGCAAAAGTAGCTAAGGAGATTGCACAAGTAATTATATTATTAACAAATTGTAAATAATCTATTTATTTAAGTATGAACAAATGCTCAATACATAATTAACACGTGAGTTATATTATGTAAGTAGGACCTAATCGGGAAATTTGATGAATCAATGGTTGACTCTGTAGAGGAAAAGACTGAAGCGGATGTTGTGAACTTATGTTCAGATTTTCCCAATGCTCTATTGTTGACAAGGACCTATCCTACAAGAGGGGATTCAACACCGTTAAAGATTCCTAAAAAGATATCAAAATTGAGAAAAACTAGAAGAGTTCAAGCTAAAAGGTTGTGAAATTTCTAGAGAAAAACTATTTTAGATTAGTTGTTATTTTTGTCTTATAGAATTTTCATTTTTATTCTAAGTTTTTGCATTTTATGTTTAAATTTCAGATCAATTTGTTCAAGGTTTTACCTAATGCTATTGTTCAACTAAGTATTTTCAATTTTCATGATATAAAATCAACTATATTTTTTGGATTTATCAAACAATTGATAATGGATAATTTTTTTATCATCACAATTTTATAATAACTTACCGCAAGACAAATTGAATAACAATCATTATATTGTTCTATACTATTACCTTAATTAACTTCATTATGTATTTATATATTATAATGATTATAATGATAATAAATTATTATATTACATTATTATATTATATTAAATACAAATACTAATGTCGTTGATTATTAATGGATATATTTTTCCTACTATTTTTACATGTTTTGAAAATTCAAACTTTCTTTTTTAAAAATGATTTATAGGTAGTATAAATAATTTATTTAGTGAGTAAAAAGCTTTGCAATAGTCTTTTGATTTATAAGTAAATGAGATATTATAATTAGCATAATTTCATGGATCTTGATTTTATAATTTCGATAATATTTTTATAGATCTTTATTTTATAATTAGTATAATTTTTAATTCATGTTAAAAACAAATTTTATTTAGAGCACTAATTTAATTGCAGTTTCATGCACTAAAATAATTAAGATAACATATGTTCATTTTTGTAAATAAATTTTGGTCCATTAAACTGCAATTAAATTATTATCATAAATATAATCCAATTTGAATTATACTATGATTTTATTTCTCCGAATTTTAATTTAACTGTCAAAATGCTATTCATTTATTTTTATAAATTAATCCCATATTTAATCTCATTATGACTCATTAGCATTTAAATTAATTTATTTCTAAAAATAAATTTCATGTTAATTAATTTTTTAACTAATTTAGTTAGGGTAATAATTCATGTTAAAAATAGATTTTTACATAGGGCAATAATTTATAATTAGGATAATTTTTTTATTATCACAATTTTATAATAACTTACCATAATACTATTATAACAAATAACAATCGTTATTATTGTAAATACTAATTCAATTACAATCATTCTTTTATTCTATACCATTGTCTTAATTACCTTAATTATGTATTTATGTTTTATAATAATTAATTGATTATAATGATAATTATGATAATAAATTATTATATTACATTAAATATGAACAGTGATGTTATTGATTATTAATGGATGTTTTTTGTATTATTTTCAAGCAATTTGAACATTCAAACTTTCCTTTTTGAAAACGATTTATAAGTGCTATAAATAATTTATTTTGTGAATAAAAAGCTTTGCGATAGTTATTTTATAAGTAAATGAGATATTATAATTAAGAAAATTTTATAAATCTTGATTTTATAATTTCGATACTTTTTGTTATGGATCTTGATTTTATAATTAGTATATTTTTTTTGCTATTTCATTATGCATAGTAAGTTATTATTTTTAAAGTAAATTATATTAATTTTGTTAATTTATTTAATGCCAAAATTCAACATACTTTTAATTAATTTTCGTAAATAATTAATTTAGGACAATAATTCATGTTAAAAATGGATTTTATTTAGGTCAATATTTTAATTGTAATTTCATGGAACAAAGTAAGTGTGATTTGAAGTTATTTTTGTAAATAAATTTCGGTCTATTAAACTACAATTAAATTATTGTCCTAAACAAAATCCAATTTAAATTCTATTATGATTTGATTTTTTAGAATTTTATTGTGTCCGTCAAAGTGATATTAATTTATTTATATAAGATTTCCATATTTTATCTTATTACGACTAATTAGCATTTAATTTAAATTATTTCTAAAAATAAATTTCAATGAATTAATTTTTTTTAAATAATTTATTTAGTACAATAATTCAACAATTATACTAGGCTTATCAATAAGATTAAAATAATTACATTAATTACTACATTAAATAAATTGTTTGCAAAAATTAATTAACATGAAATTTATTTTTAGAAATAATTTAATTTGAATGCTTAGTAATTATAATGATATAAAATGTGAAATTTATTTATATAAATAAATTAATAGCATTTTGATGGACAAAATAAAATTCCAAAAAATCAAATCATAATAGAATTCAAATTGGATTTTATTTAGGACAATATTTTAATTGCAATTTAGAGGACTAGAATAAGTGTGATTAGAAGTTATTTCTATAAATAAATTTTGGTTCATTAAATTGAAATTAAAATATTGTCCTAAATAAAATCAAATTTGAATTCTACTATGGTTATCTGTACTATTTTAAATTAAGTTATAATAATTTTGTAACTTTATTCAATGCCTAAATTTAGCATACTTTTAATTATTTTTTTAAATTATTAAATTAGGACATTAATTCATTTTAAAAACGGATTTTATTTAGAGCAATAATTTAATTGCAGTTTCATGCACCAAAGTAATTAAGATAACATAGGCTGATTTCTGTAAATAATTGTGGCCCATTAAACTGCAACTAAATTATTATCCTAAATATAAAATAATTTGAATTATATTATGATTGTATTTCTCAGGATTTTTATTTGACTGTCAAAATGCTATTCATTTATTTTTATATATAAATCCCCAATTTAATCTCATTATGACTCATTAGCATTTGAATTAATTTATTTCTAAAAATAGATTTCATGCTAATTAATTTTCTTACCTAATTTATTTATGACAATAATTCATGTTAAAAGTAGATTTTATTTAGAGCAATAATTAGGAAAACTTTTTTATTATCACGATTTAATAATAACTTGCCATAATACTATTATAACGAGTAAGAATCGATACTATCTAAAGTACTAATTGATTACATGTTAATTTTTAACTCAATTATAATCATTCTATTATTCTATACTATTATCTTAATTACCTTAATTATATAGTTATGTATTATAATGATTAATTGATTATAATGATAATTATGATGATAAATTATTTATATTTAAGTATGATTATGATAATATATTATTTGTACTATATATTTTAACCACACAAACAAAACTCTCTCATTCTCTTTTCTCCTCTACTGGTCGAGACTTCTTTAGTCTCTTCTCTTCCATCATTTTTTTTCAAATTCTCTCATCCTATCTCATACAAAATCTCTTAATCCAATTGGAACAAATTTAGAGAAGTCTTCTAACTCTTAAGGCAATTTTAGTAACCAAATTGTTGAAATAGTTCATTTGATGTTCAAAAAGAAGAGGCTAACTAATAAATAAATCAAAATAAATTTACTAAATTTCAGCTCATTGATTTGCAATGTTTTAAGTAAAGATTAAGTTTTTTTAAGAGTTTGGTTTCATACCTACCTTCTCTTACAGAACTAGTAGTTTCTGTAATTTATAGTTAATTTAGGAGGTAAAAATAGCTAACAAATTGAATGATTAACTAAATTGTAACATAACATATGTCCTGTGCCACGAGTTATTACACTAGTAAAAAAAATATTAAGACTTTTATAATGGAAAAGATACGGAATGAAGAGATCTAAGTTGAAAAAGAAAATTTCAATTTTAACCCCCCGCCCCCCCCCCCCCCCCCGCCCTACAGTTTAGGTAGGGCCCTTGGGAAAACAACGTGGTAGCAGGAATTTATTTTTATTATTATTTGGAGTGAAGAATGACTAGGACGTCCACTCCGAGCGAGAGAGCGTTTTAAATTTTATTATTATTATTCCTCTTTTTTTTTTCCCCAATTATTTAGCTAAAAACTGGTAAGATGATTGTGATACTGTGATATAAAAAAAATATAGGAAATTAAAATTTTAAGTTAAATAGAATAGAAATAATGTGAATATGATATCAAATCAGATATCGTAGTGGGTATAATTTTGTTACATAAAAGTCATCAAATTGAGGAAGAATCCCTACAGGAACAAAATATTAATTCAAATGATTAATATATATATAAGGACCATTTATAAATTTAGAGTCAATAAATTTAGTGTTCATTTAAGTGCAGGGATATGAAATAATGTTAATAAAGTTGACCTTAGTTCCAGTAAACAGTATGAGATATCTTATTCCAAGAATTTAATTAAACTAGTATAATAATTTGTGCCATGCATGGGTGTTGAGTGTATAATTTATAATTTTTTAATCAGTTTTAAATTATATATATATATATATATATATATATATATATATATATATATATATATATATATATATATATGGTCAAGATCTGTTGACACCAAATATTAAAGTTAGTCAAATTACACTTTTAATAACTTGTTGTAGAGTGTAAATTTAACCAATTTAACCGTTGAATTATGTGATATTATCTTCATAATCATGTATATTAAATTTCATATCATTTAAACTTTTCTAGATATGTTATCTAACATTGAATATTTACATATATTTTAATATCATATTGTACGTTAAAATAAAATGATGTGATGAATTATTAAATAATTTTGGAATTATATAAAATTTTTTATACTTAATCTAATTAATAAGAACATCAAATTCAATGATTGGATTGGTCAAATATACATTCTACAAAAATTTATTAAAGGTATAATTTGACTAACTTTCACACACACACACACACACACACTCAATAAATATGTATATAAATATTTCAAAACACTCAATAAATATGTATATAAATATTTCAAAAATATGCTAACATACACACACACACACACTCAATAAATATGTATATAAATATTTCAAAAATATGCTAACATAGTTATGAATATTGAAATGTATTTAAATAATTTTATATTCACATATATCTTATATTATCTTAATTTATATAAATGTTTGTTTTAAAAAATATTATCTTTATAATATATTTGCATTTGTATATAATTATATATATACATATTTTTAATAAGAAATATTAATAATAAAAAATATTTTATATTACATTTTATAATTAATTAGAATGTTTAAATCATTATTGATTATCGTGATTAAATATTTAATAATTAAATAATCACCTTAATTCACTTAAAAATAAATCTCATGAGATTTCTTAATTTAAATTTAATTTTGCTATAAATTTGAATCAAGATATATATTAGTGTTATCAATTAATTAATTAAAAATGGAAAAATTATTTATATTAGATAAAGAAATTTTTTTTTAGATGCATTTGCCTAAAATAAATCTTGCGAGATTTCTTAATTTAAATTTAATTTGTTATAAATTTGATTCAAGATATATATTAGTGTTAATTTAGGGGTGTTCGTGGATCGGTTTAAATTGTTTTTAAGTCAAAAATTAAGTTATTATACATTCAATGTTTAAATTATGAAATTGATGATTGGAATCATCACAATACTTGAATCATTAAAATGATTAATTAATTGAATCTATAAGCAATGTTATAATTATTTTAATTAAGCATTTTTATGAATTAAAAAATATTTTTATTTTGGTAGGAAAAATAATCTCCAAAGTGATGTCATATGAAAAAAACCTTCTTATATATTTAGTTTTAAATTAGTTGTGCACAGTACATTCTAATAATATCAAATAACACGACAGAACTATAACTGCGATTCGCAACAATAATTTAAAGAGTAAATTACGTTGATATCTCTTGATGTTTCCTCAATTTTTGTTTGATATCCCTTATTTTTTTATTCTGACACTAACCACCCTTAATTATTCGGTAAACGTTACACTGACACCCCGTTATACATTACATTAATCCCTTAATTGTTAGAAAAATATAACACCATGTATCCATATAAAAAGAGATTATTGTAAACATTAAAAAAATATGAAATTATATGCAATCTCAAAACTCTCAGAAAATATTAATGTAATTTACTCTAATTTAAAATCTTGAGATCAAGCCTCACGTTGTCAGACTTTGAGAAGAGAAGAATGATAACAATAACAAATAAGCTACCAACAAGGTTCAACACAGTTGGTAAATAGCTAGGTTCCTTCAGCATGCTGACGGGGTTTAATTCCCTGGCCATACATATGGAGAAGATCTTGTTGAGAGAGGCAAAACTCACTTTGGTGATTTCTACCCCTCAAAAAGAATTAGTCACCGACTATCGGTTGGGGGATATCCTTGGTGTAAACAACAACAAAAAAAAGCTAATGAATTGGCCAACCCTAATCCCCACCTGGTAATGTAGCAGAAAGGGCCTAACCCCCTTATCACTTTAATAGTGTGTTTGGTAGAAAGGAAAAATAAAGGGAAAGGAAGGGAAGAGATGAGAAAATAAGAGAAGAGAAATAGAGTGAAAATTAACTTTGTTTGGTTAAAGAAAAATATAGGAGAAATAGAGTGGAAGTTAAATTTTTGAGATTGTTTTTTATTTTAATTATTACTATTATTATTAAAATTATTTATTTTTCTTATTAATATTATTTTATTATATTATTATAATGTTTATTTTTATTAATAATAATAATAATAATAATATTATTATTATTATTAATAAAAAGAAGTGAAACATGGGAAGCATATAAATTTATTTGGTGGCTGTATAATGTGCATAAACTAATTTGAGTAGCAAACAAAATCAATTTGAGCAACATACAAAATCAAATTAGTTTGTTTATAAATTCAATTTGGTGTACATAAAAATATTATTAATATTTTGTTTATTTATTTATTATTATTATTATGATTATTATATTATTATTAATATAATAATAATAATACGGTGAAACAACTAACATGGAACCAAATTGAGCTGCTGAAATCAATATATAGTGATACAAGAGGGATGGGGAGCAATTGAATCGATTCAGTAAACAACTAAATCGATTTAATAAGAAGCGGGCTTCTATTTTTGCGTATTTCTTCATTGTTTTGCGAGAAATTTTTTTAGTAGGTCTCACATTTAAAAAAAAAATTATTCATACTTTCATTCTACCAAATAATCCACTTCTTTCATTTCTACTGTTTTTCACTCACCTCCTTTCTCTTTACCAAATAATGCCTAAAAAAGGATAGAACAGTTAAAGGAAGAAAGGGAAAAATAAAATAAAAATGATGGAGGAGGAGTTGAGTTCTGAGGCGTAGGGGTGTTTATAAACCGATCAAATCTAATGAAAATCGATCCAAAAAATCGAAAATCAAAAAAATCGAAAATTTTTATTATATTGAATTGGATACCGTTTCAATCTAATTCAAACCGAACTTATATATACATATATATTTTCACTTGTAATTTTCTAATATCACTCATGTTTATGTTTTTATTTCTTATATATTTATAAAATTATCACATAAATTATACTTGTTATAAAAAATATATATATTTAAATATAGTTTTTTAGTAACTATTTGAGTAAAGATACATAAACATAATTATCAAGTTGTGTAAATTTATTTTTAATAATATATATTTGAAGAGTTATACTAGTATTAATTATATAATGACTCATTAATGAAATATTTGATATTTTAAATTATTTTTTAATATATTTATTATAAATTATATTATTTATTTAATATTTTTTTAAAATAATATTCAGATTAAAATTAAAAACCAATTCAATCTAAACTTTTTTAAATTAAATCGAATCGAATTAAATTTAAATTTTAGACCAAATTAATTAAATAATAAATTAACAGTGATTAGATCTAATAATTTTTTCTTCAAAACGATCTAATCCAACCTGCAAACAGCCTTCTGAAAGGGACGATTGGGTGAGGAGATTTGACGTGTGGGGCATGCATGCATGAGTGTTGTGTCAATTAAATGTCGTTTTATGATAATGAGTGAAAGTGGTGTCTGTGTAAATGAGTGTGTGGGAAAATTTGACCGTGGAGACCAGATCCGGATTTTGGGCGGAAAGGCCATCTCTATCGTCTGCTTTCCCCGACAAAAATAGAAGATTTCCTTCTGTACCATATCTCTCGATTACTGAGCACCGCGGATAAGGAAAAAAAATAATAATTTACCTAAGGATGTTTAACTAGAAACGAAGTTGTTTGCTTCAGATTTTTTATTTTTTTTTATTTTTGTGTTTTATTATATTTTCTTTGCTTTTTCGTATTTTGGTTTTTTATTTCTAAAAAAAATTATTTACCCTAATAAAATTGGATTTTTACAACTATAATTTTATATAAAATTTCTATATCTTATTTTGTGAAAATACATACTATTATGATTTAAATGTTATTACATTTTCATGTCTAACTTTTATTCCCATATTATGATAAAAATACTTATTCTTATGACTATAAATATGTAGAATTTATATTTTCATGTAATGTAAATATTTATTTCTTTAATATGAATGTTAATGCAACTTTATATAAAGTTTTTATCTTGATGTAAATATTTAATTTGTGATTTAAGTATTAATATATTATTATCAATTTTTTTATCTCAATTTATATATGTATATTTTTTTTATGATTTAGATATTAATATCTTTTACTATTAAAATTTTCATCTATTTTTTTTCTCAACATGACTGGAGATTTACCTTTGATGTTTTTTGGGTTTCTCACAAATATTTTTCTTTGAAAATAATTTTGTGTGAGTCTAATTGGACATTAAATGTAGATATTTTTTTTTCAATTGAGATTAAACCGTAATTCGTCACATTGTCCACACTAGTGTACTCATAGGTTTAAGTCTAAGAATTGGCATTTTTTTTTTGCATTTCCTAAATATTGGATGTTTGAAAAATATAAGGATCAAAGTCACACAATTTGAAAAATAGGAGAATTAAAATTGAGCAAGTAAAAATTAAGACTCACATTAGCACCTGTTTCAGCATTCCAATTCTATATCAGTACATCTATGCAACACTCTACTACAAAATCAACAATTTAGTTAAATATTGCATGTCTTGTTAACGAGTAGAACAAAATTGTACAATTAAAATTATGTGAAAACTAAATTCACAAAAATATAGATAGTCAACTTTGCAAAGTTAAAGTAATAAAAAAACTAAAAGTGTAATTAGTTTTTTCCTTGTCTCTATCAAGAAGCACAAGCAAAATAGTTGAGGTAGTATTTAACTTAATTTTTGGATTTATTTTCATTTAGAAAAGAGGAGTTGAACGAAACAGAATTAAGAAAAGGAGTTTTAGAAAAAGTAGATTTCTAACTTAGAGTATGTTTAGTAATTCACTCTAGTAACTTGTAAGCTAATTTAACTAGCTTATAAGTTAGTTTGAGATATAGACTTAATTATTATGGTAGTTTCTAGTTTATTTTTATAAACTATTTTAGCTAGCTTATAACTTATAAGTTATTAGCTCTTTTTTTTTTTTTTTTCATTTTTATCTTTATCAATTTGCTTGAAGTTCATTTTTTTTTTTTTAATTTAAAACCCTATCTTGCCAATCTCAATGATGTCAAGATCATTTTTTTTTCCACGTCTTTTGTTTTATACCCACAAAACAACAACTTGCATTCTCAATTATCAACAAATGATAAAAATTTAAAATTATAAGGAAAAATAATTATTCTTTTTATTTTAAAATGATATTATTAAAAACTTTATTCAAATATTCAAAAATTGATTTTAAACAATATAAATTTATTAAATTAAATTATAGTTTTTTTATGAAAAAGAAGAAAACATATCACAAAAAACTAAACAACTTTGATTGTCCTTTATGATATACAATCATCAAATCTTCACCATTTTTTTATAATATAAAATTTAATAATGATTATCCTAATTTTTAAGATTACATGTATCAACTAGCTTATTAACTAATATTACCAAATACTTTCAATTCAATTAGTTAACTTATAAGCTTTTAATTAATTAAATTAATTTTGAGCTAATTTATAAGCCAGTTTTTTCAAACACACCCTTAATAAAAAAGAGGTTTCAAAAAGCTAATTATAATAACTCTTCACTTTTACTTGTCCTCTTTTTTCTTATTCTAAATTCCAGAACCAAAAAAATGCTATTTAAGAAATTTTCTTTATTTAAAAGTATTTTTTAAACTTAAAAATCATGAAATTATAAAATAAATTTAGTTTTAAATGTAAAATCCTTATTTTTAACTTTAAACTATGTTTAGATTGATAAAAAGATATAAAATGAAGAGAGATGAAATAGAATGAATTTCTAATTTATTGCTTGAATCGAAAAATAAAGAATGGAATTACTGAAATAGAATTGCGAGCCCATTTCATTTTATTCTATGTTTTTAGCCTTTTTTATCTCCCAAATCTCGGAATATTTTTTTGATGATTATGTTATTGGTATAAAGTATTTACTAGCTTTGTTGATCATTAATTTTTGCCAAAAAATCTGGCTAATCATCTTTAATGGAATTTCTCCTTCCAATCTCTTTTTTATTTTATCCATAAGACTTGAACTCAAGATCTTATTTAAGAAATTCAAATTTAGTTTCATTCACAGCAATGACATGTTGGTACCCAAATCTTAGAATATGTGATGGAACATGTGATTCTTTTTTATATATTTTTTATAAATTTATGTTTTTACCCCTTATTTTACCTAAACAAAAATTATATAGAAGCAGCGACGAGAGGACTTCGTGCACAAGGAGCTCTCTGGCTTATTCTCACAAAATGTAAACTTCAGGCTCACATGGGAACTCGCTCTAAGCATTGGAAAGCTAAGAAGCACACCCAGCTTTATCTTTGACTTATTTGAGAATAGCTTGAATGGGAACGCATTTTTTTGCAGCCAACCTTGAGAACAGGGTCTTATTTTTGTGGGAATTCTGAAGCTGCTGCAGCACTTGCTAAATTATGTGGGGCTCAGATTGTCACTATTGTTGATCGGTCATTTATATAACTCGAGGAAAAATGTTAATAATGACATTAATATTATAATTTAATATACAAATGTAAAAATACTTAAGGAAATGATATATTATTAAAGAATAACAATTATATATATATATATATATATATATAATATTGAATATTAAAAGTATTTAATAACAATGTTATTTATTAAAATTTTATCTAATATTAACTATCAAACATAATTGACAAAAAATTAAAACTATGAGACATAAAATTTTACACACACACATATAATATAAGTTTTTGCATTTATCTATCTATTTATATATAAATAAAATAGACTTTAGCGCAAGTATTGATGAATAATTTAATCTTAATTGATCATTTTTATATTTTTATTAATTATTATGTCATCTATATTCAAATGAGAATATTTCTTATTATGAGAAGTGAGAACAATAAATATAAATCATTGAATCATATTTGAACGGTCAATATTAAAAGAAAAATGTATACAACTTTTTTAAGTAGTATTTTTTGAGTGAACCTAAGGTATTCCTTGGCTGAAAGCTACGGACTACTCCCTCGAAATACTAAGAGTCTAAGATCCATTTAAGGGACTAACCTCTCCAAACATATGCTTTTCTATACTCACAGTCCTAGAGATCCATTCAACAGATTTTTTTAAGTGGCCATGTAATCATTAATTAATTTTTAATCTTGACCATTGGTGTATAGTTGTATGACCTAAATTTATAGTTTTTATTTTTCATTATAATAGAATTTCTCACTTGATATGCCTTATGTATATATACTAGCAGAGCCAGAAAGATAAACATCGTGCTTGTCTATCCACATTTTTTTTAAATTTAGATTTGTTGCATATATAATTGGTACAAATTTTTTTATTAATGTAACTAACGTAGGAAGTTGAAATAAAATAGTAGAGTGATTTGCACTAGAAGTTATTGCCTTCTTATTATCGTATCTAATACTAATACTATACGAAAATATAGTATTGATATAATTCTTTTTCAAAAATCATTATATTATTCATATATGAAATAAAAAATTAATATATTAAGATTTTTTTAAAAATTGTTGTAATGATAATTATTATAAAGTGACATATTAGTAATGTCATATTTTTCTATAATTCTTAAAATGAATGAAAAAATATGATTTAATATCTTAAAATATAAAAAAATTCAATACTTACTAGCAGAAAGATAAGCATCGTGCTTGTCTATCCACATTTTTTTAAAAATTAGATTTGTTGCATATGTAATTGGTACAATTTTTTTATTAATGTAACTAACGTAGGAAGTTGAAATAAAATAGTAGAGTGATTTGCAATAGAAGTTATTGCATTCTTATTATCATATCTATTACTAATACTATACGAAAATATTGTATTGATATATTACTTTTTAAAAAAATCATTATATTGTTCATATATGAAATAAGAATTAATATTTAATATATTAATATGTTTTTTAAAATTGTTGTAATGACAATTATTATAAAATGACATATTAGTTATGTCATATTTTTCTATAATTTCTTAAAATGAACGAAAAAAAATGATTTAATATCTTAAAATATAACAAAATTCAATACTTTATTTATCAAGTAAGAAGTTTAATAAAAAGATATTGTAAAAAAATTGAAATTATTTTATATAATTAAAAATACATAATATTTCATTTAATAAGTATCAAACTTAAAACAGGACAACATTCTGTTTTCAACTGTAATATAAAAATGTTCAGTCACTTACACATGTCAGTATTGCATCAATTCTTTTCATCCCATACTTTCTCTCTCTTTACCAGTGTATTTGATTGGAAAAAAAAAATATGTAAGAAATATGATAAATGAAAATATGGAAGAGAAAAATAGAATAAATGTCAATAGGTAAAAAAAATAAAATAAAAATAAAAGTGTTGAATTTAAAATAAAAAAATAAAGAAAAAAATTAAAAAAATCATTGTTAATCAATTATAGTAATTTTTAATGAATATGTACTTTTGAATAACTAATTTTGGACATTCTGTCTGTCGCAGAAGTCTACAGCTTTTGGCCAGCGGTTTAGCTCTTATTTTCACTTCTATCAAGGCCGAACGGATCCGACGGAAATCACAATTAAATGAATTAATTTTCTCGATTGTTCAACTCAATTGCGTAGCTAGTACTTTTTGATTTTTAGCTTTGTCGAACTTTCTGGTTTCGCTTCGTAATGTAATGGCACCAGGGGCGTACTACTTTACCTGGTTTTCTCTCATTTTGTACGAATCCAGATCCTCTTCAGTTAAATTACCCGCTCGCCAAATTTCTGGCATCTCAATTCTTCATTGGTCACTGTACAGCAATTAAAGAAGAGAGAGAATATACTAAATGGTTTTTATTTTAGCAGGAGAGAAAAATTTAATGGAGAGACAAGAAAGGATCCATGTTACATTTTGCACTAGCTCCTACTTCCTAGGATGTGTATTGGCATTTCTGGTGCTCTCTACACGTACTACTCTCAATAAAATCCAGTTTGGTCATAAAAATAAAGATCTCATTCATTTTTTATTATATGTCGTTTCATTCTGTTTTGTATGTGTGTCAATCGTTAACGTAATATTTGTACCAGCTTAAAGTCACAAAAGAAATAGATAGATTTTTTTTTTAAGTTGAAAGAAATCGATAGATTAATAAAGATAATATATCTATGAACACAGTAATTTGATTTTCCATGTTAACTTCTCGGTTTCGCCGTGTTTCGTCTGATATTTGGTACGGTTTTTGTTTTACTTTTAACACGTTTTTTTCAATGTTGATTTTATGCAGACACCTTTTCATTCAACATCCCCCCCACTAACCAACTGAAAATGAAATAAATACTACGACCCCTATTTCTAGGTTCATGAATTACGCTGTATTTGTTACCCGGAAATGGAGGGAAGAGGAGAAATAAATGAAAAATAAAAAATATTTCTTGTTTGGTTGTGAAAAAAAGAGAAAAAGGGAAGAAAAAATTGTGATCTCATGTGTTTTTCTTTTCTTGCTAAACAGACAAGATTTTGAACAGTGATTATTTCTTTTCACAATATAGGGTCGTTTGTTTGTGATTAAAAAATAATTTTTAAAAAATTAATTTATTTTTAAGAGATTTTTGTGTGATTAAAAGTTAATTTGTGTTTACTTATAATTAAAAAAAAAATTAATTTTCTCTCTCATGTATCATATATGCTTTTTTAGAAAAACATTTCCAAGTTGTTTCTAAAAAAAAGTAATTTTTTGCTTTTTTTATTTTGATTGTTAAAAAAAATTTTCTCAAACATTTTCAAAATTTTAATAAGTGATTTTTTTCTTAAAAAATGATTTTTTTAGAAAAAAATTTAAACGAACGTACTCACAATCGATTATTTCTCATCACAATCAATTGTTGGTAATTGTAATGAAGGAACAAAATCGATTTTCATTCTCCACAACTGATTGTTTTCTGCAAAATCGATTTTTAAATAAAACAATAATTTTTTTTATTTCTCTCTCTCTAGTTTTTTTATTTTTCTTAAACCAAATATTCTTAAAATTTATTTTATTTCTCACTTATTTCTCTTCTCTATTTTCATTTACTCTGTTTATTTTCTTCATACCAAACACATCACGTGGAAAGATACACACGTTATATACAAGTAAAAAAACAACGCAATAGTCCCACTTAGATTTTCTGGCTAAAAATACACAATCATAGCTTTGTGTCTTACACACTTTCCTGCGTCCCACGCATAATATATATTACAAATACAATGGAGAATTCAGTGGGGAGCAACATGGCAATGACAAATGCCGCGGAGCTGTTGCCAACGGTTGTCAGCAATGCCAACGTCTCTAGTAAAGAAGAGAAGCAGATAGATATTGAAGAGAATAATAGTCACGTGAACCTTGCAATCACCCACTGCACTGGCGAGACACAAGCCAATTTGGCTTCAGTGATTTCTCACTACGTCGAGAGCGTTAATCAGTACAACTTACGCAACTTGGGTAGGCTACTTTTGGCATTTTAACTTTGAAAAACGTTTCATTTTCAGACTTTGTTTCACATTTTTATATATTCTTAATATAAAATGTCACCTCAACAAATAAAAGAAATGCTTTTTTGAGGGATAAGGTAAGGTGATGTTGAAATAATTGCCATGCATGAAAATATCAAAGTTAATTTAATACTAAATTTAATTATCTTTAATGTTAGTTCTCATGATATTTTGATACTTTTTTTAACTTGATTTAAACTTTTCTATCTTTTTTTTTTCTTCTATTTTCTCTCTCTTTCTATTACGTCACATCCTAATTTTAAAAAGACAAAATTCAGGTAAAGCATTTTAAGCATTTTTAGTATTATTTTAATTAAAATAAAAAATTTACCCTAATAACCTACACAATAAAAATCAACGTTGAAAATTATAATTAGTTATCAAAATAAAACCTCAATTTTTATTAGAAGACAATACTAAAAACACTTAAAAATTGTACTTAAATTTGGTTCACTTTACAATACAATTCAATGATATGAATATAGAGAAACGGTAACTCCTAAGTAGTATGAGACACTCAGTTCTTACTAAGTTATAGTAGTGTTATTTACACAATATTTTTTACAGTCGTTAATATATTTTTTTTCTTTTCATTTTATCAATTTCAATTAGATCACTTCTTTTATTACATATTTTTCTTTTTTCTTTTCTTCTTATCTCTCTCCTTTTTGTACAAAATACTATACAAAAATGTTATATAACTCACATTTCCCTTTCTTTCAGTTGGAAATCCCACATTGAAAACTAATATGACCAAATTAATGTATGAGAAATGTTGATAATACATTCTCTAACACACTATTATATTAACTAAAATTTGTTGGTGTGAACACTTAATTTTATCTACCATTCCTGTTATATATTTTATTTGTTTCTTTTTATTTATATTGTTACTTTGTACATATAGTCCAAACACTTTAAATTAATACTTATTCAATAACTCAATTTCTTTTACATTATTTATTTATTTATTTTGCTTATAGCAACACTTAATCAAAAATCTCATTTCTTATTAGGATTCCTGTTATTTTCTCTTTTTCTCTTTTTATTTTTAATTTAATTCAAAAGCTTTATTCATTCATGTATTTATTTATTTTCTTGTTCCTCTTACTAGATTGGGCTACTGTTGGCCCATTCTATTTGTTTGTTCCTTATGGACTTTTCTTTTATAATCAAAAATACAAAAGTTTTTTTTTTTCTGAGGCAGCAACGGTCATCACCTACTCCTCTTGCTGTTAGCTTCTCACCATGCCCTGCAAATTTCACCAAGTCCCTAAGCTGGCACTACAAATCTGTCTGATTACTTCTAAAATTATCTGATTTCCTTGATTGAAGCTGCAAGTTGTACAAATTTCGTTTCTAATTAACCATCATCTCAAGCAACCTTAGAACACTTTTAGGCTATAAATACCACTGCAATAAAAAGAAGGGGGGTTCTTCGGGGGGGGGGGGGGGGGTGGAATTGGAAAAAATCAGAGAAGGAAAATAAAATTTTGAGAGGAGGAAGACCAAATTGAAGGGGAACCCACAATGCTTGAAGAACGAAAGAGAAAAGGCAAACACAATATGGTATAATCCATTCGCAAATACAATTGTATGCAATGTATGTTTGTTGTAAAAAAGAAATTTCTTCCTTCTAGTGCTTGGGATATTGATATGATAAATTGCTTATTATATGCTGTAAATCCTTGTTACTCTGATACTGATACTTGGCTGATTATTCTAAGCAATGTTGTACAATTTTATAGGCAAATCTCAACCATTTGTAAAATAAAACAAACAATAGAGACAACGTGAATTTGTACAAGTGCCTGTTATGTGTATATACACAAGTTTATACAAATGATAGAACACCATAAATCCATAAAAAGGGAAAACTTGCCACTACCTGACTGACCAACGTAGGGTGTGGCTGTTCTTCTCTCCCCTTTTCCCTCTTCTTCTCTTCCCCTTTTCCTCTTTTTCTTTTTTTTTCCTCCAACCTTCTTTCTCTTTTGCTTTCTCTCTCCGCCACGCGGGTGTGCACTCCTCATTGCCACCGCTAACCATTGCTCCTCTGCTTGTCCGCGGCAACATCACAGCCGGGAACTCCGCGAACCATCAATCTGGCCGTGTCTACCTCCGCACGAACCAAAACACGTCGCTTGTTCACTCCATTGTCAGATCTTCCTCAGCTGTCGTGCGAGCCGCGTCAACACAGCACTTCTCGCTCACCTCCGTCACGTTGCCGTAAGGCCATAGCAGCAAAGGCTTGTATGCCTCCTTTTTCTCTTGCTTGTGACTAGTGATGACCTTGGTAAAGAAAGACCCCCATGTTGTTTTGACAAGGAAGCTTCGTGAATTCTTGAGTCTTTGAACCCATTTTCCTTTTCATTACTTTGTTTATTTCATTTGTTTACTTTTTATTTTGTTAATTTTTGTTAGTTGGTTCCTCATAAGTTTATTTTGAATTTGGGCTCAGCTTTTGGGTGTTGCACGTTGGTGGAGTTCATTTGTGTGGCTCACAGACAATTGGTTTATTAATTGGATTATTGGGCCTATTTTACACATGTATGCATGTAGAAGTAATTTAGATTTAGTTAAATAACAAAATGAAAATTAATAAACAAATATAGAAATATGTCGTGAAATAAGATAACGTGAATGTAGCTTACAGTGAAAACCTTTTAAGCTTTTAAACCTTTTTTTTCCAATAAAATGATAATAAATAACAATGTTGATAATTACAACAAAATAAAGTAAAAAATAATATTTCATAAATTAGTATTTATAACTTATTTAACGTTAATAAAATTACAAAAATATCTCTAATAAAATAAGGATTATTTGAATGTGACATTCTCTTAATTCTAGAGTTTAAGGATGCAAGTTGTACAACTTGTTGTCTAAAAGCTCTTTTCTAAGTGAAAAAATGTTTTTAATTTATTTATAAAAATCAACAAAATCAAGTCTTTCAATTTAATTAAAATTTGATCACAAATTCTTAAATTGAAAAAAGGGGTTAATTAGATGTGACATCTTTTTAATCCCAAGATTGAGACACAAGTTGTACAGTTTGATGTCTTAAAACTCTTCTCTTAAATAAAAATATTAAACTTAAATTTAATTATGATAAAAATAAAATACTGAAGTCAAAATTAAAATAATAAATTGGCTTAGGTGTACACCTCTGTCAATCTTACATTTTAGGGTGTATGAGCCGTGACGGCTCAAAAATTCTAAAATAAAATAAATTAAAAAAAAACGACAACACACAAACATTTTCTACAAAAGAATTACGTGAGTCTGATTCTCCATTGCACTGGGAGATACGTAAGAACAGGGGCTCACTCCTGTCGATCTCAAAAAAATAATAAAATTTAAGATAAAATAAAAATCTTTTTTATAATAATAAAATTCTTCTTGCAATTTTTTTTAGGGTGAGATAAATATTTTAAAAGTCATTAATAATTTGTTTAATCAATTAGAGGTAACTGTCTTTATGACGAATGTTGTAGGATGCTAATACCTTCCTTACACGTAATTGACTCCTGAGCCCAAAATCTGATTTCGTAGACCATTTTTTTTAGGTTTTTCCAATGTTTTTTCCTTAATAAATATTGGTGGCGACTTCCTATTTTTAAAACTCTTTTTTGCCGTCCCGCCGCGACCCTGGTTGCGACAGTTGGAAATTACAAAATTGTGTTGGTCTCATTCCTTATTTACTAAACCCCACTTATGATTTTGTAATTTTCACTAAACTTTTAACCAATAAGAGATAGTGTGTTGGTAGCACTTCTCAATAATGTATATAAGTGGGGGACAACTGTTACTTCATAAGTAAGCTTTGGGGATTATCACTAACAACCCCTTATACTGAGGCCCAGACATCGTAAGTGTGAAATTTGCAGGACTGAACATCTGTGAATGGTTTGATAACATTTGACAGCCCAATAATGAGTGACCCAACCTAACTCAATTTTAAAAGCTAGCTCATGAGATGAGAGTTGCCCCTAGCCATATATATCACTAGTTAATGTGAAATCTCCAACATTTACCATGCAAGACTGTACTAATGATTGACTTCCATGTACTGCAGGCTTCCCTGAAAATAAGGACTTCAACTATGACACATGAGCACCATTGCTTCATTTTCATTTGAACAATGCCGGTGACCCATTTCTTGGGAGCAACTACTCCCTAAGTTCAATCTCATTTGAAGTTTGCGTGCTTGATTGGTTTGCAAAAATGTGGGAGATAGATAAGAATGAGTATTGGGGATACGTCACAACTGGTGGAACTGAAGGGAATCTTCATGGGATTTTAGTAGGGTTATTTTTTTAAAAAAATTTGATCTAATTTCTAGAGCATCTTGATGTTTCAAAAGTATATCCCAAAAAACATTGATTTATATTTTTATATAGGAGAGAACAACTTCCAGATGGGATTTTATAGACCTCACAAGATTCACATTATTCAATCTTCAAAACAGCAAGAATGTATCGAATGCAGTGCATGAAGGTTAGCACTTTGGTCTCTGGCGAGATTAATTGTGCTGATCTAAAGGCTTTACTTCTTGCTCATAAGGACAAGCAGCCATCATCAATCTAAACATAGGTCTCCTCATGCCTTCAACAACTACAAACATAACACACATGCTTTTACATAAAATTTAAAGACACTTGTCAAGACTTAAAAAGGGTTCTTGTTGCAGGGACAACTATGAAAGGAGGAGTTAATGACCTTGATCTTGTAATACAAACACTTCAAGCATGTGGTTTCACTCGTGATCGATTCTACATTCACTGCGATGGAGCTCTATTTGGATTAATGTCGCCTTTTATCGAACGAGTAAGTTCTTTACGTAAACCTTTTTTCATAGAAAGCATCTCTTTGATAGTGGACATAGTAATGGGAATTGTTACGGAGGTTAGATATGTGGAGATCAGATCCGATTTGAGACAAATTACTTTGAAATTGGGGGTTGGAGTTTGGAATAAGTATTCATTCTCCTTTTTTTTTTTTTTTTTTTTTTGTTTTGTTCTTATTTTGTTTTTACTTGGTGTTGACTTGGGAGAAAGGACGAAAGATAGGAGAAGGAGACAACATTTAAATCCACAAATTGTACATAGGCCCACTTGGGTTGGACTGTCAAAATAGAACTGGATCGGCCCGTTAAATTAGGAACTAGATATCAAATCAATGTAAAACTGGATAAATTGGTATAAAATCAAACAAATCGGATCAGATATATAACTAGTGGTTCATCAATTTGGACTAGTTCGTTGGAAAAACAAAATTATTTATTTTTTTAATTAGAAAAACAAAAACGGCATCATTTTGACACCACAATGAATTTGATTCCTTTTGAAGATTCACATAAATGATTTTCAATAATCCTAAAAAAAACACACACAACATAGTGAAATATATGTTGGATATTGTTTAATCTTTTTTTGAGTTTCACATCTTTCATTTCTAATAGTCCAATCAAGTACCTTAGATTTGTTTAATATTTTTTGTTTAATGTTGGGTGTCATTGTAATATATAATTATTTTTTAGATAATATTAAAAATAAGTTGGATCTAGGATTGTTTAACTATGCTATTTTTTATTTAATATTATATTAAAAATCAAAATAAATAAATTGTTTCACTGATTTAAATAACCAGATTGATTTTAAAAATTTCAACACTTCCTTATTACTTCTTTTAATATATGGAACAAGGTTGGGTAAAAGAGTATTTGAAAACCTAAAACAATTTTTGGTAAATAAATTAAGAGAAATAATGAAAAAATATGATCAATTAAATTGTGATGAATTGTTATTTTTATCAATTGATGACCATAACATTTTTTTCTACTTTAGAAAGATCTTCTTATCGGCAAAAAATAATTTATTCATAATAAAGTAATAGAAGTACTTAAATAGGTACAAGAACCGAATGAAGCAACTCTCGAATACACAAGATAGCAATTGTCTCTCTCTTCATTGGTACACTAATACTACTACAAATAAATCACTAGTATAGAATCAAAATCCTTAATCGATAAGTTTTAATGTTGAGGCCATTAATTGATTATTATTAATGTCTAGATTCTTGTATAATACTTTTCTCCATCTAGGTTTCGTACTATTTTTGTTCAGTATAGCATGTATGTGTAAACCTGCCTATTTATCTATAATATTATCTCTAATGTTTGGATTAGAGGTGGAATAAAAAAGGAAAGAAGTAAAAAGATAGAAATAAGGGGGAAATAAAATATAAAAGATGTGTTGTTCAAATAGATATAAATAAGAAGGAAAAAAATAAAAAAATTCTCTCTAATTATTTGGATGAGTAGAAGAGTGGGCAAAAAAAAAATGTATAAAAATATTTTTATACTGATTAAAAAATTAAATTTAGCTCAAAAAATTAAACTTTAAATTTTTACCACATGTTTTTAAAAAATAAAATTATTTTTTTATTTTTTATGGAATAGAAAATTACTTAATTTTTAAAATTAAAATAAATGCAATGCACATTTCTCCCTTATTTCACCTCATTTCTTAGGGGGGGGGGGGGGGGGGGGGGAGATTTTTTTATACATGAGACCTACAAAAACCTTTGTTCCTATCAATTTCCCTTTCAAATAAACAATGAAAATTTGATATTGCCTAGGTGATTATACAGGCATCGAGGATTACCTTCAAGAAACCCATTAGAAGTGTAATTGTTTCTAGCCATAAGTTAATGGGATGTCCAATTCCTTGTGGTATTGTAATAACTCATTTACAATACACCAGTGCATTATCTAAAGATGTTGGATATATTTCTTCAAGGGATGTTACAATCACAGGTAGCTATTGCAGGCATGTTCCAATTTTCCTTTGGTATGCCATCAAAAGAAAAGGTTTAATAGGACTTCAGAACGAAGGGCAAAAATGCATGATGAATGCATGCTATTTACAAAATTGACTACATGATGTTGGAATCAGTGCAATGTTAAACAAGTTTAGCAACACTGTCGTCTTTGAGAAGCCTCCAAATGAAAACTTCACCCATAGGTGGAATTTGCCTTGCAATGGAAATATTGCACATGTGGTGGTGATGCAACATGTTACCATTGAAATGTTGGACTCTTTTATTGGTGAATTTCTTCAAAAACGATCCATTTGGTTTAAAAATGGACTATTTCAACCTCTATGTATTGCAAATGACATTGGTTCTGAAAATTGTGCTTGTTCAATGTACAATTCAATGTCATGATTGATAATCTATGAACTAAATAATACACGCACGATATTATAAATGTATTTAGGGTTTGTAAAGTGGGTTGAACATGCTTAACTTGCAAAAAATGGAAGGATAGGTTAGGTGACTTAACCCACCAACTTGTTTAGCCCCCTAATCCGGCAGGTCAAAGGTGGGTTGTGGTAGGTTGACTCACTAGATTTTTTTTTCTTTTTCCTAAAATTTGTATTGTAGGAGGGCTTCACTTAGTCTTTGAGTTAGGATTTTACATTTTTTTTCTATTTTTTTGTGATGTGAGAATTGAGATTAATTTGAAATTTGGAATTGATTATGAATGAATTAGTAATTTTTAGTATTTCTTATGTTTTTTCTATTTTTATTTTATTTTATTTTTTGGTTGGGTTTTAACGAGTCAATTTGCCAATCCACCTTTTTATCTTTTAGCAGGTCAACCTACCCCTAAACAGGGTGGATTATGTTTCCCCACTCACTTTCATTGGCAGGTTAACTTCCGACCTCGCTTAAGGTAAGTTAAAAATGGGTTGGGGGGGGGGGGGGATTAGTTTATTTTGTCACTATGTGTATTGGTATGAATGAAATGAACTTCAATCCTTTTATGCACGTGATTTGATTCTATAATGTACATGCATAAAAAATGACCAATAAGAGGGGGTTTTATTTTAACATCTCATAATATTTGATCTCATATTTATTTTTATGAAGAATGAAGATTTGAAGTTTGAAACAGAAACTAGTATTTTAACTTGTGCATTGCACAGAATAAATGTTAATTTTATATAACTTAAGTTTATAATAAATAAATACTTCTAAATATATAAATATAATTAAAATTTGTAATAAATAAATATTTTTTATCATACAGATTATATTTTAAATTTATAATAAACAATTATTGTAATACAATGTTAATTTTTAGTTATTGATAATTTTTTTTAAAAATATTAAAATTCAATTTAAAACTAAAGATATTGAAAATGATAGACTGAAAGAGATAATAGGTTAAAAAATTCCCTAAAAACGCCCTCTTTGAAGAATGATAGCTAAAAACACTCTCGTTAAAGAATAACAGCTAAAAATGCTATCATTTAAGATAGCTATTCTCATTTAATATATAAGGTAGATATTTTCCAAACATTTTTTCATGGAAAATATTTTTTAAAAAAGAAATAATCATTGCACAAGGTTCAAGCTAGTAAGTGGTTAATTATTAAACCCTTATAATCCAAATAATGTTAAGATAGTATTCGCTGTTCAATTAAAAGTATTGGTCATTACATATTTAGATTAGTTTTATTTTTTAAATAAAAAATTTTATTGAAAAAAACTTTCATTTTAATCTACTATTACACATGATTTATGTTAGTAAATGACTACTTCGGAACCTTTATGATCCAAATGACATTAAAGGTATCATCCAATATTCATTTAATATCATGAATCATTGCATAAATTAAAATTGCTTCCTTTTTTAATTAAAATATTTTTTTGACAGAGAGTAATTAAAATAACTAGGTGAGACATAAGCCTAAACATAACACAACAATACAATAACTAGTTTAGAGAAAAACCTAAATAATCATCCACTAGGATGAAAACAAAATCAATACATATATAAAGAAAGAAAGAAGAGGAAAGAAAAAATATATAAAATAAATAAATAAATATAAAAATAATAATAACGTGTACAACATCACAAAACAACATAAATAAAAACAATGAAAAAAAAAAAACCGTGAGGCATCGTGGAACAAAAACAAAAAAGGACATGAACAGAAATCACAAGTGTGATACAAAAATTTGTGCTTAGTACTTGCATGCCATTGCTACGGAAGTTTGAATTATGTCTACAAGACTTTTGAAGGAAACGTGAATCAAATAGAATGGTTGTGTGAATGAGAAATCAGTTAGAATCCTTCACACTCATTTTCATGATATTACATACAGGTAGTGGTAGATATTAACTAAATATTTTTAGGGAGTCAAAATAGTTGAATAATATGCATAAATTATTGATGGTGTCATACATAAAAATTTACCTATATATATTAAAAAAAAAATTGGGGAGGGGGAGGAGGCTATGACTCCCTCAGTGCCTTAATAGCTCCACCACTGCATACAGGGGTTGATATACAAACTAGTCAAGAGCAAGGAATATTCCATTTCCAGTTTTTAGCACTTGATAGAGGTTAAACATAATGTTTTAACCATTGAGGATAAGGAGTAGTCCTCACCTTTGTCTTTTGATATAAATTGCTCCCAATCAAGTTAATGAAAATTATATGTAAGCAATTCATTTCCTAAATAAACTATTATTTAAGAGATTTTTTCCTTCTAAAATAAACAATGTATTTTAGAAATACTAAATTACCATGGTAAACAAAAAGTGTTAAAATGAGCTTAAATCTAAAGCTATTTATAAGGCAATCATAAACAATAGAGATAATTTCTGTTGTGGAAGAAATTTTTAGCAGTTTTACACTTGCAAAAACATTTTGTTGTGATTTTACAATGTTGGAATTTTTTATAGCAGTACTCACAACAATATTGTTAGTCACATCACGAATGGTGTTAATAGTAGGAACCAAAACTTAACTTTTATATGTGTAGAGACAAAAATTTACAATTTTTTTTACATAGGTACTAAAACATAAAGTGAGAACAATAATACATTTCAAAATATAAATTAAACTAAATAATAATAACGTGAAGCATCATGAAATAAAATAAATAAAAAACATTGAATAAAAAGGAAAAACAATGAGAAGCAATGAAACAAAGGAAAGTAATAATGTGTGCACAACTGAGGTCGCGTTAGGACGGCGAAAATAAGTTAAAATATGAAGTTACTACCAATATTTATTTTGGAAAAAAATTGGAAAAATCTTAAAAAAAATTGTCTTGAAAACTTTATTTTTTAGTTCAAGTCGATTACACATAAGGAAATGTTAGCACCTTATGATATCCGTCCTAAGACGGTTTACCTCTAAATTAAGAATAACGTAAAGCATCATGAAATAAAATAAATAAAAAACAATGAATAAAAAAAACAATGAGAAGCAATGAAACAAAGGAAAGTAATAATGTGTGTCATAATCGAGGTCACGTTAGGATGACAAAAATAAGTTAAAGCATGAGGTCGCTGCAATATTTATTTTGGGGAAAAACATTGGAAAAACCCTAAAAAAATAGTCTTGAAAACCAGATTTTTAGTTCAAGTTGATTACATGTAAGGAAGTGTTAACACCCTCCAACATTTGTCCTAAGATGGTTATATCTAATTAATTAAGCAAATTATTAATGACTTAAAAATATTTATGTCACTTTAAAACAATAGAGTTAATTACCAAAAAGATGTCTATGAAGATTTTATTTATTTAAATATTTATTTTTATTTTATCTTGAAATGATTAAATTTTATTACTTATTTTGGGCTTGATAGGAGCAGTCTCCTACTCCTACGTATCTTTCGGTGTAATGTAGAATCCAAATTATGTAATTCTTTTGAAATATTATATACGGATTTTTTTATTAAATTTTAAAATTTTTGAACTATCGCAATTCATACCGTCCTAGAAATAAGATTAACAAAGGTATCACACCCAAGTCAATTCAATAGAATATTTTAATTCAACATTTTCTTGATAATGATTTATTTATTTATTTATTATTATTTCACCTTTTTTATTTTAAAAAAGAGTTGCAAAATATCAAGTTGTCACAACTTGTATCTCAAAATTTTAGGACCAAGAGAATGTTGCATCCAATTAGCTTCATTAAAAATTTCTTTGTAATTTTGTTAATACTAGTTAAGTCATAAATACTTGATTTTTAAGTATTTTAAGAATTTTTTTTATAAGATGTTTTATTTTGTTAGCATTTTTATGATTATTTTTAGCTTATTATTAACATGTATACGAACTTAAAAATTTCATTTTTCATTATTTATTATTTTTTTTAAGCATTCAGATTTGTTTATTTATGCATTCAGACCAAATAAATAAGTAAATAAAAGGCACAATTCTACCAACAACACACGAATTGGGCTGAACTCAGACGCACCAACCCACTACTTATTAAGAAGAGGAGAGTTCAGTTTGGTCCAATACACAGATAAGGACACACCGGCCCTCTTTCTTTTTATTTCTTCCCTTTTCTATATTTTTCTTTTTATTGTTGTTTGTTTGTGGGTTTGAGCCTCGGTTGCAGGTCCTGGTGCAGTTTGTGGATGCACGGATCCTTTCTCTTTTCTCTGCTCATTCATTTCGTCTTCTTGGAGGGACAAGGAAAAATGTGTCTTGGAGACATACTTTAAATAGGGGCTCGTGCTGGCCTCTGCAGTTTTTTTTTTTTTTTTCTTTTTTATATTTTTTAGATATTTATTATGTATTGTTTTATATTGTTATTTTCTGGTTGAAAATTTTTATTTTATGTATCCTTTATATATTTCGAGAAGAGAAAACAGCCTTTGTACTGACAGTGTAAATTAATTTTACACTGTTATCTAATCACAAACTACCATTTATTGTAAGTTTGTTGACTTTATAATAAATACTTTAAAAATCATATCAACGGTGATTTTTGATTGGTTGACAATGTAAAACTTTTTACATTGACAGTACATGACTATTAAGCTTTTTTGAGAAATGGGCTAAGGAGGATTGAAAATCTTTTGCAAGCAAACAAAGTGATAAATTCCTAAGCTTGTGCTAGCCCAGTCTTAAAAACTCATTAAGGGGCATTGCTACTCCTATCTTTTTTTTTCCTATTCTCATCCTTAGCTTTTACATAAAAGCATAAAAAGATAGTTTTACCCCACAATTTTAAAACCCTTCACCTCCCTTTCCTTCTTCATCTCCCCCTTTCTGTTCCCTCCCCTAGTGCCTCCCTCCCTCTCCCCATCTCCTTCGTGAGTTAGCCCCCACACCTCCACCACATTCTCGCTACATTCTTGTCCCCACACCTAGCCATTGTTGCCATTCTTGTCGAAATCAGCTCACCTCGATGATGACGCCGTAGTACTTCGGTGAGTTGGTATCTTTTTTTGCCTTTTTTAATTCAATGAAATTGTGATTCCCGTTGTGTACAGAATCGCGATTTCGTTATGCAATTTTTTTTTTTATTCTTTTAATTATTACTTGATTTAAATTATTTATTTTAAATAATTTTTGTCTTTTAAATTATTTATGTATTTTGAAATTTATTCATTGTCTTTTAACAATGTATTTATTTTTACTCTTATAATTTATTTATTTTTTCCTTTAATTATTTTTTGTCTTTTAACTAATATTTTTTTAGAATACTTTTAATAGTATATTTATTTTTAGTGTTAGAATATTTTTTGTCTTTTAATGATATTTTGTTGTCTTTTAATTATTTAGTAATTGTTTATAACTATTAAATGGATATTACTATTTCAGGTTTATTATGCCACACACGAGGTTTGGTGTCCCTCGTCTTGGACAAGGCCCTCTGCCAGATGATGCGCTAAGCACTTCTAGGCACCCACTGTAGACTGCATTTGCATGGCGGGCTAGACAGGCTATAGTAGTTAGGGAACAACGTTGACAACAGCAACAGCAGTAAAAGGAAGTACATGATGATGTACTCAATGCAGAACTTGAGGTACAGGAGGCAGAAGCAGTGGAGCGTCAGGCTGATTTGGCTCATCTCATTATTGGACCTCCATTTGGAAGAGGTCCTGTAGATTTGTCACTGCTTAGGTCTTATAAGGACTATTTTGCAAAACATATTTGGCTTAGACAGCCCCGCCTTGAGATCAAGCTGATCAGCCACGAGGGCAAGGTATTATTGATGCCTACCCACTTGCAGGTGGCGAAACTCGTGTAGAGTTCATGTCTTGCCCCACTTGTAGAGGCACGGTATGTTGCTGTCAACAAGGGCATCGTATGTGCCTTCATTGAGAGGTGGCATAAGGATACTAGCTCCTTCCACCTGCCTGTAAGGGAGATGACCATCACCCTAGATGATATGTCATGTCCCCTGCACTTGCCTACTAAAGGGAAGGTGTGCGAGCACGACTATTACAACCACGATATGCATGCTGACACACATGCTGCGATGGCGAAAAAAGCTCGCGTGGAGTTATCCTGGCTGAGGGACACATACAACACACACATCGCAGCTGCGAAGATGTCGTTTGTTGTGAGAACATATCTCTTTCATCTTGTTGGTTGCACAAAATTCGTCAACAAGAGCTCTATCCATGTCTAGGTTTACTATTTGAACCTCTTCCACCAGCTCTAAGCATACACAGGATATGCTTGGTTCAAATGCACTAATGTGCCTTTACGACCAGCTTAGTATTGCCAGGCTCCGATCTACGACACAGTTTGGAGGATACGTAAGTCGCTTGATGGTATGATTATGTATATTAGGGTTTATATTTTTTTAGGATTTATTTTGCTTATGTAATTTAATTTATTAATTGCCAATTACAGGCATGGATCTACGAGCACTTCCCACAACCGTGGATAGAGTGCCGACCATCCATTACTTAGAGCAGCAACCCCGCCTTTGTCGATGGAAGGCCACGAGGGCCACTGGGTGCAGATGGACGACGTTGTGTGGATGCCATATGATGCACACAGGGTCGTTCGCCCGTTGTAGGCGATCTCGCTCTACTTAGGCTTCATTCGTTGCAGTACCCACATGTGCGCACATCTACCAGATAGGGTCTTGAGGAAGTTTGGCTATATTTAGGGGATCCCTCGACCTCCGCCTCTTGAGTTCCCATCATTTATCAACTAGTTTGATGATTGCGAAGGCTGGGAGGCGCAAGTGGTAGACAGAGGAGCGGTTGTGCCATATGAGGCTCCATGGACCTATGCAGATGGCTACCTTGAGCGATTCCACTAGGTTTCTCATCCATATTTGATACCTTTATTGGCAGGAGATCCTCTGCAAGGCCCTCTGTGACTTCCTGTGCCATAGAAGCCTAGGCATGATCAGCCTGTGACGGACGGAGTCTTAGTTCAGTGACACCTATTCATGCAAGGTAAGTATCAATTCTTTACAATGTGTTTTTACGATGCCAATGACACATTTTTCTAATAAAGTTTTCATTTCTTTTTTGAAGGCACAGTAGGAGAAAGTTGTTGGCCTTATAGAGCGTATGCTACAATTGAGGGTGGTGCCTGATGGCATGAACGGTGATAGGATGATTCAGGAGGCGTTGACCATTGCTCAGTTAAGCATGGCCTCTAGGTGCATCTATCAAAGGAAGAGGCGGAGAAAGATGACCACCTCTGATGCTTGACTTTTTTATTTTTTGTTTTTTACTATTAGATCCTTTTTTTAGTGTTTTATATATTATATACGGACCCTATTGTATATATTTTTGGAATTTATAGATGTTTTGGATTTTATATATGTTACACTTATTGCATTATTGGTATCACTATTACATTGTTACAATTATAGCACGCAATACAAATAAAAACAAACAAATGAAATGTAAATAATATTATTCGATAAATTAAAAGTACTTCTATATAGATTCAATACAAACGCAAATAATAGTAAACAAGGTGCATCGCCATGGTTCACTCAAACTAACAGTTGCTTGGTTGTTGGAATTAGTTGACGCCTTAGGTTCACACAAGCATGCAATAATCTCTTCGACAGTTCGTGGTCAACGCAAACAGCCTAGGATCTCTTTAGGAGATCTGCCTAACGTAGTGTATAACTCAATCGGCATAAGGCTAGGAAATTGGGCAAAGATGGACAACATCTTTGCCACACCCCTTGTTGTGTTCAATCTCCATAAACCCGTAATGAACACCACCATTCCCTAAAGATATAAGTTGACGGTAATGAATATCGAGTATTTTTCTATTACTTCCGATTGCATCGTGAATTTTTTTTCTTAAAGCAACAACTGTCGTCTCCTTAGTGACCTTAAGAAAGCAAGATCATGAGGACATTGAAACAACGCCCCTTCAGATGTTGTTGTCATGTGACCATCGTAATACACCATAGCAAGGAATTCGTCAATCTTCAAAGGAGAATAAATAATATGGAATGGAAATGGCTATCAAGAAAGGCAATGGTAAGTGCTTCAAAGCACACATCTCTTTTATACTAATGCAAATACTGTTAAAGCGCCAGAGAATAATTAAAGGCTTTGTCCTGTGCATCAGAAAAAGAAATGGTCGAGATTACACTGACTAAATCAAGGGTCTAGATCGCACCAATTCAAGTGCGTTGCATGTCTCGTTCATGCGTCAGAAAATCATTCAAAGTGATGTCCTATGTTTAGAAAAAAAAAGTGGTCGAGATTGCACCGACTAAATCAAAGGTCCAGATCACACCTATTCAAGTGCGTGCCTTGTTCACACGTCAGAAAATTATTCAAAGTGATGTCCTATGTGTTAGAAAAAGAAATGATTGAGATTGTACACAATAAATCAAAGGTCCAGATCACATCGATTCAAACGTGTACCTAGTTCATACGTTAGTGAACCATTAAATGCTATCCCTAAAAAAAATAAATGAATTTCATAAATATAAACAATTAATTTTCAAGTACATAACAAAAACTGATTCCATAACGAAAATGTGTTTTCATATTGTATTTTAAAAACATACATAACAAAAACGTGTTTTCGTTATGTATCAACCCTAAATATATAATGGAAACATGTTTTTGTTATATATAGATGGGCACACCCCCTCTATCATAATGAAAACGTGTTGTTGTTGTACAAAATCACAACGGAAACACGTTTCAGTCAGGAGATATTTTTGAATAAATAAATACAAACAAGATTTGGGGTGAAAATAACAAAAAATGGGATGGGAATATCGGAGCCCCTCATTGAGGAATGAGACAAAATTATCAGATCAGTATGACCCACACAAATATGATTTTGGACACTAAGAAAATAGAGGAAACTTGGTCCCACACTCCCCAAAACGGCCCAAACTGCAGCCCATCAACCCAAACATAGAACTACTACTCCTCTCCCTCCGTCTGGACAACACCGGCCAGCAGCTCCAGAAGCCAACTTTCTCCAAACCAAGTCCGCTTGGTCCAGCCGTGACAAGCAGCCCAAAAGCATGGATCAAGGCTACACAATTAAGGAAGGAATAAAAAAGATATTTCAGCTCATGGTCACAATGGCATAATTTATCACTTGATCTGCCCCCTCCCATTTAGAAAAAGAAAATTAAAATTTATCACTTGATTCTCTCTCCCTCTCCCTCCCTCTCTCTCTCTCTCTTTATATATATGTATTATATATCTATGTATGTATATTTTTTTAAAGAGAAGTAGTGAGTTAAAATAAATTACAATAAGACACCTAAATATTAAATAAAGAGAGGGAGAAGTTTCTAAGAGTGAAAATCAAAATTTCAGTATTAAAAGGAAAAAAATTATTAAATTCTGATTCTCTAAATTTGATTTACTAGAATCATTCTAAAATTTAATTATTAAATTCATATGTTTAATATTTTAAATTTAAAGCTCCAAAAAAAAAAAAAAACTGGGATGGTACATATTTTGTGTTCCACGTGTATTAACTCAACTTATTTTAGAAAAATAATAAAAATATGTCAACTTTTTTAAAACAAAAAGTAATTATTTTCCAAAATTTAAGTTAAAAAAATATGGTCCAAACTTGATCAATTAATAAAACGATTGACCTTGAAGCCTTTAATGGATCATTCAAAGAATATTGTTAGTTGTATACGAAAAAAATAAGACAATAGTCGCTACAAGTGTTTAAATAAAATGCAAAGAAAATATTGACATGTGAAAAGTATCGATATAACACCTTCAGGTGAAATAATTTATTTTTGTCACACAAATGTAACAAATGGTTTCTACAAGTTGGTGATAACAATAATAATATTAGCACGTTAATATCTACTTGAAAAAAATAATTCGCTTAAACAATTTGTTAGCATATATCCAAAATTTCAACAAATGTGAGATAAAAAAAAAAATCTAAGAGAAAGATCAATGAATATTCACTCCTTTATAAATGACATTGTTGACGAGATTATCATTATAATATTGACATAATTGAAAGATCAACAAAATGTACAAATTCTCAAATGATAATGACAAAATAACTACTAACATTAGCACATTACTTGTATTTTAGGTGTGTTTGTTGGCGAAACTAGTCTATAAGTTAGCTGAAAGCTTAAAAGCTAACTAATTAAATTGAAAATGTTTGGTTAAATTAGCTAATAAGCTACCTGATACATGTTAAATAACATAAAAGGACTATATATATATGTATTGAAGTTATTTCTAATAGCATATCATCTTAAAAAATGGGACACTAATTTTTAAATTTTATATTATAAAGAAATGATGAAGATTTAATGATTTTACTTAATTCTTCCCAAGTATGGCGATATAAAAACAAACAGGGTAAAATAAAAAAAAAAGGGGTAAGAAAAGGGAATTCAAATAGATTAGAGAGGATAAAAATGAAAAAAAAAAACTAGGAGCTTATAAGCTATAAACTAGTTGAAGTAACTTATGAAAATAAGTTAGAAGCTACAAAAATAAGCTCATGAACCAAACAAGTTTATTTTAGTTAAACTAGCTTATAAGTTCCTATAATGACTTGCTGAAACATCCTAGACTAATAAGTTTAATTTAATCAAATAAATAAATATTATTGGGCCCTTTAGGGGAGTGTGTAAGGGTTAGTTAAGAGTTGGGTTATAATATCAAGAGATAGGCCAATGAGATCCAATAAAGGTTAAGCTAGGTTATCTTAATTCACCTTCACACACACTCACAATTTTACCAAAAATAGAGAAAGAGAGGGAAAAGAATAAGAGGGAAAGCAAAAGAAGGGAAAAGGAAAAGGATAGAGGTAACGAGAGAAGAGAAGGACCCAAACTCACCCTTAACAAATCTTAGGCAATCTTAAGGTAAGTGCAACCCTTGATATGCTTCCCCACTCCCCACTGACTATCTTTTGATTGCTTTTCCTCTTTTGATGGTATTTTGCATGAAATGTTGGGTTAGGGCTTGATGGGGGGTTTAGTTACTCATTTGATGGTTGATGGAATTAAAATAGGGACTTTTTTTTGTTAGAAATCTATTGAATTAATGCTTTTATGTTATTGGGTGATTTGGACTATGTAGAAAGCCATGGGAAGCCTTTGTTTACATAAAATTGCACTGTTCATGATTTGCAAAACGACGATCTGTGTTAAGCATGCCTACATCACATTAAGTGCAAGCCTCGAAACTCCTAGGTTGAGGCTCTATGCTACAACCTAAGTGAAGGACAGTCTAGAGAAGATGTTTAAACCACGCTAAGCATGATTATGCCTGCATTAAGTGTGGGATTTCTAGAGAAAAAGTTTGGAGAATTTGCATAGCCACACTAAGCACGATCACGCCTGCGCTAAGTGATAGGGTCTAGCACTTAGCGTGGCCATGCCTATGTTAAGCACGATATCCCCAAAACTATGTTTTATTAATTGAATGCTATGATTGTTGTATATGATCCCCAAGCCCTATATGGATGAATGAATTATGATGAACGTGATTGTAAAGAATGTTGAAAAGGTATTCTTTGGCAAGGGAAGGATAGTAACCCCTTAGGTCCCCCGAGGATGACAAAAGTATTATGTTTAAAGAAAGTATGCCTAAAACTAGTGGGCCTTTTTTGGCAAGGGAAGGGTTTTTGTCCCCTTCAATCGCCTAAAGAGTGGTCAACACTCCTCAAACCGACAGAGTATAACAATATGAGGTTATGACAAAAACAAGAGGGACGCCTCTTAAGATTATGAGCTCAAATATACCAATAGGACAAAAAACGAAAAGATTTAATGTAAGGCATGCTAAGTTAAGATATGTAATGACTATGAGATATAATGTTGTACTTGACATGAGAAAAAGGGATATGTGTATACGTTTCTAATGTTATCCCTGATGCAAGAAAATTTTAAAGTTTTGCGTGTCCCTCATATACATGTTATATATGATGTTGCTGTGTGTCCTTAGGGCACTCACTGAGATTTTGTCTCATTAGCTTAATTTTAATGTTAGATGAAGCAAGTTTATGGAGCCCTTAAGGTGCTAGTAAGGGAGAGCATTGCTATGAGTTTTATTCTTATAAACTTTAGCATTGAGATGTTATGTTTTACATTTTGTACTTGAGACCTCTATGTTTAAGGCATTGGTATGGTTATGTATTTTCTTTTAAGGATTTGAAAAGTACCTCAAGTACCTTTTTTATGGATGGTTTTGTTGGACCTTTGAGAATGATTAATTTGTGCTGAGTTTTATTCATTTAGCAAGAAAGAGCAGTTAGTAATGGTAATGCTCCTTAAAGTACACACTTGCCAAGCACACTCTTTGTTATACATAACTAATAACTATATCTCACATTGTCAAAAGTAATATCATTAAGAAAGTTGAGAATTTAATTATGTAGTAGAAGGAATAATATGTAGACTACATATAATTTACAATAAAATATAGGGTTAAATATGAAATTCGTTCCTCAACTTTTAGCAAAATTCATTTTTAGTCCTAATCAAAATTTTGATCGGTTATAGTCCCTGAACTTTTCTCCATTATCTTTTAGTTCTTGCTATTTGAATGCTCCATTTTCTGCTAAGGTGCCCTCCTAGCTAGCGAATTGGTGCATACCAAGTGTTAAAAATAAGTGACATAGCTACACTTGTCTTTTCCATGTCAGATGTTGAGAGTTTTGAAATTTTAATGTAAATATAATTGTTAGTATTTTGTTAATTTTGTTTATGCTTTGTATTATTTTGTTTATTTAAACTTTTGGAGACGGATCGTTGCTTGTAGGAGGAGCTTTAATGCAAAGAGAAGAAGTGCACTATTTGAAGATCGAAAAAAGATCATTCCACACCATGCTAGTTGGAAGAGCTTCCTTTTCTGTAGGGTTGTGGGGCATCTCTACTACAGATAGGGTGGTGCTGTCTTGCACTTCGTCTTCCTCTTTCATTATTGTGGGATGAAGAAGATGCTTATGTGGAGATAGAAAGGTTCTTATAACCAAATGCCTATACCGATCAATATTATAATATTATAAAAAGTTATATATATTTCAAAACTAATGATTTTATAAATATGTAGTTAAATTTAAAATGATTCATAATATTTTATTTTAATTAATAATTAAATATATAAATTAAAAAATAAATTATTATCTATATACATAAGTCTAGATTTTATAAATAAAAGTTAGACATATAAATACTATAATAATAACATTAAATATTATAATATTATAAAAAAGTTATTTTAAACCTAATGACCTATATATATATATATATATATATAGATCAAAACTTCAACTTTACACTAACCATTGATAAAATGTAATTAAGTATGTAAAGTAGGCATGCAAAGGCATCACAATAGTGTCAGGGATCCGAACGAGGTTGGCACCTAAGACAATATCCATCATGTGCAGCACACCAATTTTATTAAGAAGATAAAAAAGAAAACAAGTGGAAAGGATCATGGGGGGACATAAACCAAAATCCATGAAAAAGAGTAACTTTAAGTAAATATGTAGTTAGGTAATAAACATCTATTTTTGAAAAAATCTTCACAAATGAAATTGAGAATGGAGTCCCATCAAGTGAAGCCTTGTGTGTGGATTCCAAAATTGGCTAACTTATCTGCACAACAATTAGCTTCCTTCTATATATGTGAAACACAGAAGTCCATTTTGGTGGTTAAGTATTTGTTGTTTTGCCTAATTATAATTAATGAAGAATTAAATTGCTCACATTAATACTATTTATTATACAATTTTGGTAATTAAATATTAATTTTGATAATTTTGTTATTAAGTAGTAACATTGTATATTATATTTCTACTTATGCTCATTTTTTTTTTTAAAATTAGTTACTTGAAAACATATTTCATGAACAATAGTAATTATAGGTAATGATTTTATAAATATATAGTTAAATTTAAAGTAATTCATAATATATTATTTAATTAATAATTATATAAGGATAGACATAAATAAATAAATTATTGTCTATATATAGCATTATACTTTATTTTTTAATTTAGTTATTAAAATATATTTCATGAAAATTAATAATTTTTTCTATTCATAGAACAATAATAATTAAAAGTAGTGATTTTATAAATATGTAGTTAAATTTAAATTTTTAAATAATTATATATCTATGAAAAATAAACTAGAACTAATCTAAGTCTTTGATGGATATGTGAATTTTACAATAGTCATTGATCAAATCTAATCAAATTTAAATAGCCTAATTATATTTAACGAACTTAATTGTATTAACGAATACATAGTCGTTGACCTAATTAGATTTAACGAATTTAATTATATTAAAATAGTATTTAATGATATTAAAACAGAGAACAAAATTATTTTTTAAATTCAATACTTTTTATAGCTATTAATTAAAATTAATATTATATTATCATTTTGGACTTTTGGTCATTAGATTGATATATTACATTCTTTATACAAGCTTGAGCAACATGCTACAAGAATAAGCATTTTGGTTCCTCTTATTTTGATTTTAGTGGTTTCTGATTTCTTTTTCTATTGCAGTGGTTTACTTATCGTTGTCTCTTATTTGAGCTTGATTGGTAAGCATTTTGGTTATGTCATTGCACAATTTTATTCTATTGATCAACCCCCCCTTTTTTTTCCTAACAATTTAAAGTGATTTTCTTGGTATTGATTTATTTGTCTTTTGCTCAATATATTCTTTTTGTGCCATTTTTTTTATATTGTTTGTTTCAGAGTAATTATATGCATGCTATTATAGGGAGAAATATTGCACGTAAGTTCAAGATAATTTTGTAAGAAGGAGAAATATATATGATTAAGAATTTTGTGATGTTAGAGAATAACGACAAATATAGGTAAAATGGATACAACAAATTTTAATACATTGAGACCATAAATATGAAATATAACACTTATTTTTGTTACAATTTTTTTCAAGTTGCAATCGGATGATGAAAAATCATGTGATAAGGAGCAAAATGAGTTTTTGAAGTTTTAGATGTATAAGAAAAAAATTAATTTTATAGCAACATACTTTTTTCAGTATTTGTTCAATTAATTGTTAGTGATAAATATGTTTATCTTTGTGCAACCAATGTAGTCCAATTAGTAAATTTTTTTTACATAATCAAACTCAACTCAATTTGAGTGAATTTTATTTCATTTTACATAGTATTTTTTGCACTGTTAACACTAATCATAAATTTAATTTGAATAAAATCAAAAAAATATTAAATTAATTTTATATGTCAATTAAAAAATATAAAGAAAAAATATTTTAGTAATATCATCGATTATAATTAGCATACGACCTACCAATTTTGACTTTTGGAATACCTTAATTTGGTAAAATGTTGATTTTTTTTTCAAAATCTTTCGAATAAATATGAATTTGAATTTTGCAACATGATAATTTTGTAAAATTGTATTAAATTGAATTATTAATTGTATTAAATATCAAGTTAAATTTCGATCTTAATTTATACGAGACTTCATAAAATTAATTCAAAACTCAGCTGTTAAATAAAAATATCAAAACATTTAAATTCATAAAAAAATTTAAATATTTATAAAAAAACTAAAAATATAAAAAAAACTATGAAAAAAATATTACATAAATATGAGTTCATATTTACCAACATAGAAATCATAAGAACTATTTACAAAAAATATAACGATCAATTAATTAATATTAAACTTCATAAATAATGAAATATATCTTTAGTTATTATTGTTCATAAAACATATATTAAAGTAATTAAATTTAACGAATAAAATGAACTTAAGAAAAATAGTAATGTGGCTTTTAATGTTATTAATGTAGTTTTTTTTATAAATATATAAATAAATAATTTTTATTTCTATATTATTAATTATTGTATGTATTTATTAAGTATAATACACAATTAATTTCATGTTTTCTTTTGAATAAAAATTATATTTCTATTATAAGAATAAAAATATTTTATTATTGTATGTATCACTATCAATTTATATATTATTTTATGAGAAAAGAAGTTATATATTAACAGTGTAAAGTATTTTTAAATTGTCATTCAATCACAAATCACCATATATGTTAAGTTTGTTGACTTTTTCAATAACTACTATGAACACCCAATTTTATCCAGATAGTTTGAATTGAAATTAAATAAAACTAAAAACAATGATAATAATAATAATACTAATAATAAGTGAATAAATAAGTTTTTTTTTTATTTTTGAGCTTGTTGGGCTAAAATGCTTTAAGCCCATGACTAATTAAAGAGACGAAGAAAAAAAGGAGAGAAGAAAGGTAGAGAGCCCAAAATAGAAAGAGAGAACCAAATAAAAAATGCGTTCCAGACTTTTAGTTTTGATTTGAAATAAAAGAAAAGAAAATCAAGTCACGTCTTTTGCTCTTGCTCTCGCAAGCGTTCTTCGCTGTTACTACCTTCGAGAAGTAGAATATGCATCACTCCACGCATACACCATACACAATATCATTAGTATCACAATTCATTTTTAGTCAACATATATGGAAATTCTAGAAGAATCCATGTAGATATAGGCATCATCATCGTCATAAAAAAAATAGGGAGGAAAGATTGAGAATTAGAAGCAATTACAACTTCTATCTATAAATAAAGGGTAAGGGGACACAAAAAGGAAAAGGGGAGGATCTAGGAAATGCTGGTGGGCTGAGAGAAGGAAGAGATATTGGTTTGGAGAGCATTGGTCTGTTGCTGGAAGGAAACTATCTTCTACTTAGGTGGTTCAACAAGTGAGGTACTCTTCCCTTTTCTTTTGCTATTTCTATGCAAATGTGATTTCCAATTCAGTTTGTTGCTACGCCTACATTTGCTATGCTTTATACTGTTGTTCAATCATGTCTTGAATCCTGCCATGTGTTTTGATCTCTATTCTTAGTGATTATCCTCCTGATTGAGATAATGAAGTGATACATTGTTTGAGTTATTGTACTTTGCTATGATCCATAACAGAGCTTGAGGAGGCAGAGTCAGGCTTGTCGCTACACTTAGAGCAACCACAATGTAGTATCGTTCGGGTTGCTTATATTTAAGCAACCGTTTCTTAAAATTACAAACGCGTTACAAACGGGGGACGTGGCACGACAAATTGCTTAAAATTAAGAAATGCATCTTCTACAAGATACAATTTCTTAACACTAAAAAATTATTTTATGGAATCAACCACCATTGCAAAAGTGGTGGGAAAAAACTAGTAACAAAAAAACAGAGAAGGGAGAACAAAAAAAAAACTTTATTCCACAGCACAACCAGATTACAACAAAAATTCTAATTATTACCATTAAAAAAATTACAAATAAGAAATATTCAGATGAACAGCACTGGCGGTGGAGGGTGTTGACGGATCTGGTGCTGGTGAGCCAGATTGGTGCACCGGAGACAACTGAGTTCTAGATCAGCGCTGCGGTGGAGGTCGAGGTGAAGGGAGAGGAGACGCATGGGGGTTGGGGGAGAGGACGCACCACCAGTTTGGGGGTCGCCACCGATTTGGGGGTGGGGGGGGGGGAGAGGAAAAACGACTTTGGGAAGGAGAGGGGTCGGGGCAGAGGAGAAGCATGGTTGGGGGTGAGGGAAACGTTGTGGGGGGAGGGGAGAAGCGCAATTAGGGTTGGGGGGAGAGGAAAAGCGTCGTGGGATGGAGAGGGGGTGGGGGAGAGAGGACGCGCCATAGGAAGGAGAGGGGTAGGGGGAGGGGATCGGACCTGTGGGGGGTGGGGAAGGAAAGGAGAAGGTCGTTTTGGGAGGGGGGGGGGGGAGGCGTGAAGGGGGAAAATGAGAAAATTTGGGGGGAGGGGTGACCGAAGCTTCTAGGTGTGGCTTTTTCGAAGAAAGAAAAAAATAAAAAATTATTGGGGATAAAAATTGAACGTTGAGTGAATCGTTTGTAAAAATTTGAACGTTGGCTGATCAATTTACTGTTTTGAAACAACAGAACTTTCACCCATTTTACCGTTTGAGAAGCTAATTTAAATAAGGGTTCAATTCATATCATTTTTGCACACAACTTCTCAAAATTTAGTCTATTATTTTGCTGCTATCAATTCCTAATCTTGTTTCTTTAATATTAAATGGATCCTAATCAGTTTAACTATTAGTGTTACATAAATTTTTTGCAAAACCAAGCACCTCTTACTGGTGACAATCCTCAAAATCTTCAGTATTTTATGTATCCACCACCACCAACCAACCCCGCAATGTGGTATAGGCCTCCATTGGGTACTAGCGGTAGTGTGGAGTCTCCTAACAACGAACCTGAATCACCATTTTGGTCGATGTCTGAGTCTCAAGTTGGTTTGGAAAATATCACGTTTGATGAAGGAGGAAGACATAGTACTAAAAAAAAACTCGTGCTAGATTCTTAGTGGAAGAAGATACATTACTAATTCAATCTTGGCTGAACATTTCGAAGGATGCAATTGTAGGAGTTGACTAAACGAGAACTAGTTTTTGGTTGAGAATCAGCAATAATTATAACAGCTACTGCAGGCAGTTTCAAGAAAGGGAACCGACTCAACTAAAATCACGATGGTTTCGAATAAATACTACAGTTCAGAAGTTTGTTGGTTGCTACAAGGAAGCTATTAATCAAAAGAAAAGTAGGAGCTCAGAGAAGGACATCATGGTTGATGCATATAAGATTTATTTTCAAGATGTACGTGAAAAATTTAATTTTGAGCATGCATGGCGTTTGTTGCAGGATGAACCAAAATGGAAGGGAGAATCATTGGAAAAATCTTCAAAAAGAACAAAGACATCTACTTCTGGGGGGGTATTCATCATCTTCTAACGCAGAGGTGCTAATCGATTGTTCAAAATATAGCTCAATAGCAGCAACAGCTAGCTCAATGGGACAAAAGGCAGGAAAAAGGAAGAGCAAAGGAAAAGGAGTTGAAATGTTTTCTAACAAAGTTGATTTGACTGGCGTGGAAAATGCTATAACGGAAAAAAATGCAGTCATGGCAAAAATAGCTGAGGCAAAGGAGACATAAAACATTCGTATGTTGTATGATATCCTTATGAAGGATACATATGTGATGTCTGAAAGTCAGTACAAAGATCATGAGTTGTATTGTAGTTATATTAGGCGAAAGTTAGGAAACTAAATTAATGTTGTACTTTTATTTATATTCCTTGTTATGTTCTAGTCATTATGAAAAAAAATTTATCCTTTATGAAAAACTACCTGTTATGAAAAAAACTCGTTGTTATGAAACTAGCTGTTATGAAGCTAGCCGTTATGAAAGTAGCCGTTATGAAAAACTAGCCGTTGTAAAACTAGCTGTTATGAAACTAGCCGTTATGGATCATCCTATATAATTGTCCAATGTTCTTTCATTCACTCATCCTCTCATTAAACTCTACAATCTTCTTTTCTCATTTTGTTATGCTTGAATCATCCATACAATGGATCCAAACACCGATTATGACGCACTTTGGAACCAAATCGTAGATGAACAACTTGAAGACAACACTGAAGAAGAAGTCATGCAGTTAATAATCGAGAGCCAACGAGAAGCCGACAACATCAGTAGGCGCACACGAAGAAGAACCATGATAGATCAAAGTCGTGAAGAAGGGCATCGGCGATTGTTCAATGATTACTGCTCTAAAAATTCGGTATATACGGAGGCTCAATTTTGACGAAGGTTTCGAATGCGAGGGCATGTCTTCCTTCGAGTTGTTGAAGCCTTTGGTAATCATGATGAATACTTCCAGATGAAGGTTGATGCAATTGGTAGAATGGGCCTTTTACCATTATAGAAGTGCACCTGCTGACAGTATGGATGATTATGTTCGAATTAGTGAAAGCACTGCACTAGAGTGCTTAGAGAGATTTGTATCGGGTGTCTGCGCGATATTTAAGCATGAGTACCTAAGAAGGCTTAACAACGAAGATCTTAAACAACTACTACAAATAGGAGAGGCGCGTGGCTTTCTAGGTATGTTAGGTTCTATTGATTGTATGTATTGGGAGTGGAAAAATTGTCCAGTTACATGGAAAGGTCAGTTTTCTTGAGGTGACCATGGCAAATCGACAATTATGCTTGAAGCAGTTGAATCACAAGACTTATGGATTTGGCATGCATTGTTTGGCACTGTGGGTTCAAATAATGACATTAATGTGTTAAAAACATCTAATGTGTTTAATGACATTTTGTCGAGACAAGCTCTTGTGGTGCAATTCATAGTAAACAGAACCCCATATAACATGGGGTACTATCTAGCAGATGGTATCTATCTCGAGTGAGCTACATTTGTCAAGACCATCCCAATGCCGCAAGGAGAAAAGAGAAAATTATTTGTACAACGATAAGAAGTAGCAAGAAAGGACGTAGAACAGGCATTTGGAGTGCTTCAATCTCGATTCGCAATTATACCTAGTCTAGCACGTGCTTAGCATGTGCATACAATGAAGAATATAATATATGCATGCATCATCCTACATAACATGATTGTTGAAGACGAATGACACACATATAGTGGTAATTTTGAATACGATGATGTACGTAATGACATTTCAACAGTTGAAGTATTTAGTGGTCCCCTTTCCAATTTTGCTACAACCTATCTACAAAGGAGAGTACATTTTCGTGATAAACAAATCCATCGCCAACTTCAAACAGACTTGGTTGAGTATATTTGGGAACGTTTTGGACATGAGAACAATGAAAAATATTTTTTATGTAATATTATGTATTTCTCATTACTGTGTATTTCCTATTTTTTAATATAATGTTATGCATTTATTGTTATTTTTAATTATAGAATTTTACGAAATTGTCATTTTTTTATGTATTATGGTAGTAATTAATTAACTTGTATTTTTATTATCATTATTTAAATTTAATTAGGCATATTAATTAAAATAAGTGTATTAATATTTTAATTTAACACAAAATGAAGTGCAAATAAAAAAATATAAAAGTGTGGTTGCTTAAGAGTTGCTTAAAATTATATGCATTGAAGCAAAATATGTATAAATTGCTTTAGAATTACTTAAAAATGATGTGGAACTGTGGGATCTACTTAAGAAACCCTAAATGGGTTCTTATTTTTACACCACTAAAGTTGCTCTTAAAATAATGACATTCTCTTGCAAATAATCATAACATCCACTGTTTTCACACACACCGAGTTTTTTTTCCTGTCTTCACTTCACCATCACTCACAATAACAGATTGTCATAACATTCACCATTTTCACACAGACACACACACCAGTTTCGCACTCGTGGTCACCTACTCACCAGCACACACACAAACCACACACATAATTACTTATATCACTTTAATAAAATTCACACACAACACACACAAAGATTTCATTTCTATTTTCTCAAAATAAAATGTATACTGATCATCAATTCACATTCCAGGACTCTTCACATATCCATTATAATCACATTCACACATTAATGCAAGCAAAAATAAAAATAAAAATACATAATAATAAGAAAAAAAAGTAATCAATAAAACATTCATCTCTTCATTCCTTGCGCCTTTGCCATGGAACGGATGCACGTTGACGTACTTGTGCGCTCCCATCCTTCACACCATCGCTGTAACGCGAAATCATGTCGGTGTTCATCGTAATTCCCTGCCCCTGGTTTCCTTGCCGCCACCATCGCCAGATCTGGTCATACTAAACCTCACTATGGTGCCATTTTATCCTCCGAACATTGCATATCACTCTCGTCAGCGTCAATGTTAGGACCGTCGTTGCCACTCGCTTTGTTGCCACTTTGAGGGTGGCCCCCACTGTGGCCTACAGGTTCCTCTGTGGCACCATTGCGCGACGCAAACGCGAGCATCCTCCACCACCATCACTTCACCGGTGAAAAGTGCATGAGGCCTTCTTCTTCTCCCTCGCCTTTATTGAAAACGAGTCCACGCAGCTTATTTGTGCAAGATTCCATTTCCTTCGTTGTTGTGTTAGCGCAGCTATTGATGTTTTCACCATAAATCGATTAGGACCTCCCTTTTTAACATATGAAATATATTTTTAACATATGAAATTGATTAGGCTTCCTTGTTTTGTTGTATAATAATAATAATATTCTTTTTTTTTTTATAATTGGTTCTTGTCTGTTTATCTTATTATTATTATTATTATTAATTATTTGTATTATTAATAATAATATTATTGTTATAATAATAATAATAATTAAAATAAAAAATAATCTCAAAAAGTTAACTTTTATTTTATTTTTATATTTTATTTCAATTAAACAAATTTAATTATATTTTATTTCTCACATATTTCTTTTCTCTTTTTTTCTCATCTCTTTCTTTCTTTTTTCTCTATTTTTTCTCTCTTTACCAAATACACTAACCCTCTCCAAAGACACATAAGGACAAATAGGAAAATACACTACTCTAAGAACAGTCTAATTTGTCCACTGCAACACTCGACCATCTCTGGAAGGGAATTTCAAGGCTAGATATATGCTGCATAGAAAAGATTTGATTGCTAGCTACCATGGTCTAATAAATGAAGGGTAATCATCCTCTAGCTAGGAACCTGTTATCAAGTATCAACCTGTGAGCCTAATTTTTATTTCAATATGTATATTTTTGGAGAGATCCTGTCACGAGTAAAACCAACGAGTTCGCTGTCACGGGATATCAAATTGCTTTTTAGGGATCTCCATTTACCTGAAACTGAAAGTTTCATAAACAAAGGACATATCTGCGTAATTGCCTTCATCCACGAACACTTGGCCTATGTCGGCGGCGATAGTTGTGACTTGTGACTTGTGACTTGTGTGTACTCGGATGAATTCATTGTAAAGGATATTTTATCTCTTTCATATATTATTTATTAAAACTTAATTTTTCAATATAAAACCTAAAATTTATAAAATAAAAACTAATCTAAAATTAATAAATTTTTATAAAAGTATTAAAATAATAAGACTTGATTTAGAGAATAAAATTTAAAAGCTAAATCAATTTAATCATTTAAATATATATGTATATCAAATTAAAATGATTTTAAATATCAAAAAATTTCTTTCTTAAAGGAATGAAAAAATTAATTTGATATAATTAAAAAGTTTAATTTTCTATTTCTTAATATATTATGTTCCATTTTTGTTATAAAGTTGAATTGTGTAACATCTATATTTTTCTAATGAATGATTAAGTGTTTTAATAACTAAAAGTGAAAATTTGATATATAATTTAGGTGATTAAAAGAAATAAATGAATTGTTGCTATGTATGGTATGTAGTATGTGGTGACAGTGGTGTGAGTTGTTGGTTTGAAATTCGATTTTGAATTTAGGAAATTTAAGATATGTGCTTGAGCCAATTTGGATATGTTGTGAGAGTGATTTTGGAATTTTGAGAGAAAACAGTTGAGTTAAACCAATTTTGAGATAAGGAGAGTGGTTTGATGAGATTTGGGTCTCAGTTGGCCAAAAGTCCGTGTGAGAACTTCGAGAGGTCCAAGTATAAAAGGAAGGAAGGGGGGATTTCCCCGCATTCTCTCATTCTCCTTCTTTCTCTATTCTCTTCATCTCTCTATCTATCTCTCTAGAATCTCTCAAGTTAGCAAGGGTATTAGAGGATTCCGAGCTTAGTTTAGTGATTGTGGTGAGAGGAGGAGTCAATCTGTGGAAGGTTTTGGCTTAAAACACCTGATTCTCAAGGAACCTAAATTCAGATTCAGAAACTTTTAGAGGTAAAGGAAGCTTGCAAATTGGTTATTTTGTGTTAATAACTGTTGGTATGTTGATTTCTTGTTTTATAATCGGTTGAATCTCTGTGGATGTTACCATTTTTGTTGGTTTTGATTGAAAATGAGTTTTTGGAGGAAAATATGAAATTTTGAATGAGAAACCATGATTTGAGTTGATATGTTGAATTTATTGTGTACTCTTATGTATACGAACTAGATTGATGTTGTTGGAACCCCATTGATTCGAAAATTTGGGTTATTTGGTTGAAAAGTTTGAGTTTCTCTGTAGAAAATCATGTTTTTTTTCGAAAATCGTCGCAGATAATTGATTATGGGAATCACATAATCGATTATTTGGAGTTCCAGAAGCTATTTTCATGATTTTGTTTTAGGAATAATTGATTATGGACTTTGATAATCAATTATCTAAGTTTCAAAAAAATTTCTTCTGGTTTTGGTTCGGAAATAATCGATTATGGAAACCCATAATCGATTATCCCTGTTGAAAAATGAAATCTAGTGTATTTTACTAAACAGATATAATCTGTTACTATAATACATAATCTGTTATTTCAGAACTGAATGTACCATTTAAGATTTCACAGTTTTCATTTCAAAACGGGAAGTATTTTGTATATACACATATAGAAAAGCTATTATACATTTTCAAAGGTTTTATTTGAGAATGATGAAGAGTTGTCTAGTTGAGATATGATTTTCTTTAAATTAAAGAAATGAAATGTTTCGAAGGTTTTGTGAATTTCAAGATTTGCCAATCTTCCAAATGGTTTTCAAAGAAAATCTTGGTTTTCAAATTGTAGTTGATTGTTGGATTGGTTGTGAAGTGGAAGGTTGCTTAGATAGGACATCCACTTGTTATGTATGATATTCTTCCTCACGAGGTGGGCTGCTTAGATAGGGCTTTACCTATTGATTTTGATTGAGGTCGGATTGGGGCCGATATGGTGTTGATGGATGTGAGTGGTCGTGGGAGGTAGCTGACGATAGATCTCTTTGCCACTGGTTGTATATATATATATATATATATATATATATATATATATATATATATATATATATGTTGTATGTTTATTGGTTGTAGTTGAGTGATTGATGGTGTGTAGTACATGCATTCATGCATAGTTGGTGGTTGAGGTAGCTGACGATAGACCTCATGCCGTGGTGCAGGTAGGCATGGAAGTTGGGGGTGAACGGAGTTGCAGCTCAGACCGGCCTCTAACCTAGTGCCTGGATGAGAAGTGGGGTCTAAAAGCTGGTCCTAGGAGATGAGTGGATGGGTAAATCTCGCAGGGGGCCAAGGCAGTGCAGGCCTTGTGTTATGGTATACCACCACCTACATTCAGTTATCTTGACAATCATAAGCTTATCCAACTGATTAGAGTTTTGGCAATTCCTGAATGGTATATGGCTATGGTAAAGGATAAGACCTAGCTAATAACCTGAAATGTAGAAATCTCTCGAGAGTCGTGTCATTCATACATTAACATTTTGGGGTTGAAGGCATGATGTGTTGTGTTGTATGTATGTAAACTCATTCTCTGATGAAATGGGATTCTAAATTTGTATGTTGATGAAATTGTTATTATTGTTACTCGATGTGGTTGTTGTTGGTGGTAGTAATGGTAGTGTTGTCGTTGTTGCTATGATTATTTGGTAATTGTTATTATGGTTGTGTTATGTGTTGGTAGCGGGGGTAGTATTGTTGTTGTTACTTAATTATTATGGTTGTTTGTAATTGTTATGATTGGTGATGGTGGTGATAGAGGTGTTGTTAATATCGTTGCTGTTATTGTGCTAAAGGTTGTTGTTGTAATGGTTGTACTAGTGTTATCATTATTATTTTAAGTAAGCTTACCCTTACGTTGTTTGCATGTGTGGTTCGTGCCTGTGATGATCATGTCTTTGGCGTGGAAGCAGATGTTGAGTTTTTGGCAAATTTAGCTTCACTTAGTTGGTGATGAAGCTTCGTTTCAACTAGTGGTGAAATTGAACAAGCATGGAGAATCATATTTTTGTTCCTTTCTTTAAAGGAATTGATATTCCTTATTGTTGTTTATTTCTTTTAAGATGATGTATAAAGTGACCAGCTATAGAGAGTTCTAGTTTGTGTTTTCTCTTAGTATTGTATATTATTGGGCCTGTATACAATATTTATTTCATACCTTATATATTATAAAGACGAACTTGTGGATTGATTATTAGTAAGTATGTATGTATATGTATATATATATTGTTGGAACCAAAGACGTAGAAACGTCTAAACTCTCAATGTTTTGAAGATAACATGCTTATTAATGTTTAAATCTTGTGCATATAGACTAACCCCATCACAGCTAAGAAGGTCGTCCAGTAAATGTGTTAAAAACCGTCCAACAGATGTGTTAACAACTGTCCAGTAGACGTGTTAAAGATCGTCCAGTAGACGTGTTAAAGGCTGTCTAGAAGACTCGCCAAAGAGGACCTACCAGTTGAACAAACTGAAGGCGACCGTTCGATGAATAAACTCATAACAAGCCTCCAAGATCATATATTCAAATGGCTAAGTTTTTTAGTTTGAATGTCAATTTGATTTATGCTAAATCTTTCTCGTAACTGACATATTACTACTTCTGTGAACTAACGTTCAAATTTGTTTGAAGCATTAAATAACATCAACATCATTTCAGTGCAAAAGCGCAGGAGAATAGATAAAGCAAGTCAACTTATCAAGCTGCCAAGACAAATGAAGAATGTTTAGAAGAACAGATCGCCAGTGCAGTCTTGCACCTTCCTTTTTAGTGCAAGTCTAAAACCTGCCATGCCTGACCTTTCTGAAAAGATAGTTTGCACACTTCTGATTGCATAACAAGTCAAAATCCTCTACAACGGATCTTTTTCTTGAAGACTATATATATATGCATGCACCAACGAAGACGAATAGTAGTGCAAAGTGAATAGAAAAGGCGAAGTCTGTGAAAAAGAACAAATACATAAAGTCTTTTGTAATACTCTGATAGAAGCGTCCAGTGGATGATAACAAATATCTTGTAAAGATCCTCAAAGTGATCTTGAGCTTAATCTTTCAAATCCTCACTACGTGAGTTGACCTTTCTTTTTAAAACACTTGTTGTGTTGTGAAAGCCTGGAGAGACTTAGTGTAAAAGAATACTTGGATTAAGCAATCTAAGGTGATTGCGTTGTAAAGCCTGAAGAGGCCACGAACAATACTTGTAACCTAAGGTTGGTTAGTGGATACCTTCTGGGTGAAGGGACTGGTCGTAGCTCAGATTGAGTGAACCAGTATAAAACTTTCTGTGTTTTCTTTTCTCTATCCCTACCCTTGAAAACGTTTTCCAGATTAATCTACTTGTTTTGAAAAAGTTTTTAAATGCACAATTCAACCCCCCTTTCTTGTACGCTTTTTCGTATTTCATATATATATATACATGTGTTGTTTGTAGTACTGTGACAATAGAGGGTCGTTACAAATTGGATAGCTTATAAATAAATTCAATGGTCTCAAGTTTGAGCCTTAGATATGCAGCTGCATTAAATATTCAAAAGAAAGGTTTTGTTACCCATAATAGTCTTACTCGACTCGAGTAGGATTGTCTCTTGTAGAAATATCTATGGTCTATATAAAAAAAAAAAAATACATATTGCCATGTAACTTTGCGCAATGATTTGGATATTTTATTTTTTAAACACCCAATTAATACTTGTTTTTTTTTCTTTTTATTTCTCTCATCTCATCTCGTTATATATTTATACATTTCTCTATTTTATCTCTCTATTATTAGGTATCAAATAGGTTTTGAGTTTAATGGTATATATTGTTACTGTAAAAAATTTTACATTATTACTTGATTAAAAATTACTATTATTATGATTTTTAAAATAATTGTTATAAAAGTTAATAAGTTTGTATATATAATAATTTGTAATTAGATAACAGTATTATTTAATATTCTATTTTGTAGGTTTTTCGGCGTCTAAAAAATATTTTTTTTTATAACTTTATAGGCTGAACTTTATAACTATACACCGACAGAAAACAACGTTGCACCAACATTGTTGGTCCAATAACCTGCAAGCGTGACGTAACCAATAAATTAAAGCACGAATTAAAGTACATTTTGAGAAGACACATCGCTCATGCCAAGAGATTCAGACAACGAACAGTAATCGATATTCACTCAGAGGATTTGCAATATAAATGTGTAATTTTTTTATAGAAAAAATAAGTTATATAATCATCTAATTATAATTTATCATATATGGTAAGTTGGTTGACTTTAATAATAATTATCCTAAAAGTTACTAAAATTGATTTTTGATTGGTTAATAATATAAATTTTTTTTACATTCACAATGTATAGCAATTAAACTCTTTTTTATAACTTATAAATGTAAAAATAAATAAAATTAACTAAACTAACAAAATAAACTATATATAATTTTATAGCTGAAAATCTGCAGATTAAGCGTATGAAAACAAAAAGGTTACATTTCTTTTTCTTATTTAGTAAAAATGAGAATAAAGGAAAGAGGAACATATTCAAAATTTTATTTTTAAATGTTAACAACATTTCAAATTTAATTAGAACAAGCTGAGTGTGTAAATGTTTTTTACACAATCATCCAATTGTAATTATTAACTTTTGTAATAATTATTTTAAAATTTATAATTTAAGATAATTTCTAATTTGTTAATAATATAAATTTTTTAAATAGTGTGAATTGTATTTTTTAGCCCATATATTTGTTGTTGCCGATGATGAAAACATGATCAAACTTCATGAGGCGTGGGATAGCACTGTCGTAAAAGACTTATCCATGTGGTACATGCAAGCCCCCTAGGATACAACAGGAACCTTTTGGAGTATTGCGAAGCACAGAACTAGCAGGATAAATTTTAGAAACCCAGAGCGTCGAAGCACCACAATTCCGGAAAACATATTATATTAAAATCGAGAACAAAGCAACGATCAGAAAACTTTTAATTAATAAAAACGTTAAATAAGAATACGTTCGGAAAGTAAAATTTTTGATTCATGCCCTTATTAACGTAAAAGACGATATAAAATGCCCTGATTTTCTGGACAAGAAGATTTCTGAGGCCCATATTTGCACGTGCAGGAGGGAGGAATCGACAGATATGCACTGCAACAGGCCCACAAGGCCCATTCTCATGTGCACGAGCCTTCCCCTCTCTACTAGTCATTTTGAAAGCTATTAACATATTTTGATATATAAACACTTGATAAAAACCCAATTCAAGCAATGTGGGACTTATGTCTTTTGAAATATCCCATTACATACAACAATATTTAGAGTGAATCAACTCATCCCGTCCCATTTTTACAAATTGATAACAAAATGAGTTGACCAATTTTACCATTCCTATTAAAACAAAAATGTTCATCGAGACCTCAACACACTCGTACTTTGTTTGATTAACATGAAAACGGAAGGAAAGAAAGAGAAAGAATGAAAAATGCTTAATTTTTTTTTCCTATCCTTTGGTTTGTGTAACAATGAGGGAAGAAAGAAAGATTTTGCAGGGACTCATCATAAAACTAGTTTTGTCCAAATTGGAGAGAAAAGTATGAAAAGAAGCTTTTTATTATAAAAAACTAAAATGTCATTGTTTTTTATCATGGTTTTTTTTTTCTTAAGGTTATTTATGTCATTTCAAGTACAATTTTTTTCTTCTTTTTTATACATGTGAAATTCTCTTTCCTTTTATTTTTTTTCTTACCAAACAATTAAAAAAAAATGATACTTGTACAACAAATTTTACAATCAAGAGAAAAAAAGAAAGAAAAGAAAGAGAAGTTTAAAATGTAATAAATAAAGTGATGGAAAGAGATAAACATAAAAAATGATGATGTATAAATTATTATAAGATTTGTTGTATATGTATCATCTCACTTTTTATTTCTTTTATTTTCTTTCTCTTTTTTTCTTTTTTCTTTTTTTCTTAAACTAAACAAAGCATTAACAGCTAGCTGCTAGGGTTACTATCAAGTGATGGCTCTATGCACATTAATAAAGTGCTAAACACCAATTTTTATGACTCTTCTACAAGGCTGAAGGACAGACAGGTCGTACAATTAGTTAGTTGTTGGTTACGGTTCTGACAAGCATTTGAGGATCTCTCTTCTCTTCTCACTTGGAGCATCATGGAGACCACTTGAGGGCTTTCCTCTTGGGAGTTAGGACATTTTATGGCTTTTTTACCAAACATGGTATAGTTTGTTTTTAAAATTACCAAATGAGTGTACTTTACAAAATTTTACTTGCAGGGTGTAAGTCGACTTTATGAAAATGTTGGTTTTATAAAACCAATTTTTGACGGTTTTTGCTTTTTTCTATTGGTTTAAAAATGTCACAAAATTTTTAGTGGTATTTGAGAAAGTTGACTTACACACTGTAGGTAATTTTTTTTTTTTTAAAAAAGTATACTACTTTGATAATTTTAAAAGTAAACTATACTATTTTGTAAAGAAGCCACTTTTCATCCACAAGAAAAACGAGTCTTGTTATGATTAAACGCGAGTAATGTTGCACAGGGGGAGAGATTTTGGTATATAAGGTGATTTTTTCCCCCTCCCTTCCAGTTTCTTATCTCCCTTTCTCTTGAATCAAATTAAACAAGGAAATTTATATACATTTATTTTTTATTCTTCTATTTAAACTTACATCCAATTCTATTCATCACTTTATACTAAAAAGTCAATTACATATCTCATTTTTGTTTATATGAATGATAAGTGTGAAGGAAAATTAAATAATTAAAATAATTAAACAAAAAATATTTATGCTGTTAAATAGATAAATATTGATTCTTATCCTTATTTCTGCAGCATTGCTTTGTTGGCTGATTTAACAGTCTCGTCCTTTTCTTGCTAGTTGTTTTCTTCTGGGGCGTTTTCCTCGTCCTATTAATTAGTCACCAAAAAATAAATAAACAAATATTGAACGGGAGGTTAAAGATTATTAGATTATCAACTAATTGCCTGTAATTGGATCCTGGTCCTATTTTAAGCTTCTCCACTGCTCCCAACGTTTACGCTATAAAGCTGGTCAGCAGTTGGATGTTTCAGTGGCAGAATTTAATGGTACTCCAGTCATAAAGAGAAGGCTTGAGAGCAAAACAAACTGAGAAGTAGAGAGCAAAGGGAGAATCTGAAACGTGCATGGAGGAAAAGAACCCTGCTGGGTCACGTACACAAGCAGGTAATTAAGCATTACATTCTATTCTTCCCCTTCAATATCAGTCTTTCATTGTTTATTGGCCCTTGCCAGGCACAGATCTCTGTCCCATTATTGAGCTCAGCGCCTGATGTTTATGATCCACAATCACAATTTCGGTAGCAATGTTGTAGTTTAATAATTTTTGAACCGCAATTTTGGCTGTATTTTAAAAAAAATGAGATTCTAAGAACAATTCGATTAACCATAATTTAATCACAATTTCTATATGTGCTTTTCACCTTTTTTTTTTTTTTTACTTTTTCAATCATAATGATACTTTGGACTCAAATATAAGCAACCAAAAAAAAAAGTTTAGTAGACTCAAATATAAACAAATTTTAATTATTTTTATCCTATTTAATGATATCATCCCAAAAATATTCTTTCATTAATTGAGATTTTATTTACAATGACTCTCTTTTATTCTTCATATCAAGTTTCAATAAATGATACTTTAGAAAAAAAAACTTATTTTTTAAATGTGATTAATAGAATTAAATGATAATAACTAACTTTCTTAATTAGTATAATAGTTAGTTAATTTTGCTTATATTTGACTAAGGAGGGAGTAACATTCAAACCATACAATTTAATGGCAATTTCTATAGATGTTTTCACTTTGAAAAAGAACGTGCATGGCAAACAGTTTTACTTTCCTATATAATTTGTTCTGCTAATTAAATATCGACTTCTCTATCCTATACACTTGGTGTACAGGTTAATAGGTCAAAAATAAATTATAAATAGAATGTTTCTTATATCATAAATAATTTTGTGATTTTAAAGTAATAATTTTTATTTTTTTAATGACTTTTTGTTCTTTTTTTTAGTTTGCACCAAAGATATCTCTTAATTGATAGTCGAAAACTAATTCTTTTTGAGGCGTAGAGATCACCGAATGTATTTAGTGCATAAAACAAAAAATTAAATAAATATACATTGGTGCCTTTGTCTTTCTCACTCTTTTTGTGTCACTCTTAAACGCATTTAAATACAGAAAAAATAGAGAATTCAGTGGAGAAGAACGTGGCAATGTCTTTCAACTTTCCAACAGTTCTTAGCACAGAGCGATTACCTAGGGTGGTTAGCAATGTCAGGCCCTCTAAAGAAGAAAAGCAAAGAGAAATCCAAGAGAATGATAAGAAAGTAAGCCTTGCCATAACCAGGCGCACCGGAGAGACAAGAGCTAATTTGGCTGAAGTAATTACCCAGTACGCGCGGACACTGAATCAAAACAAAGTGCGCTGTTTGGGTATGATTTTGACGGGCAAAAATTATTCACTTCAAAATCAAAATTAATTTTATTTAAATTAAAATTAATCCCCAAATAATATAACTTTAAGAAAATCATGATTGACAAGCATGACTTATTTAAATTAATTTTTAATATAATTTTGTGACTGTAAATTACAAATGGCTTAAATATATTTTAGTTTCTATAATATACCCGTTTTATACTTTTAGTCCTTATAAAAAAACATTATGCTTTTGGTTCCTATAAAATTTTGTTTTACGATTTTAGTCTTTATAATTTTTTTTTTGTCCTTATAAAATTGTAAACTTTTGATATTGGTTCCTCTTATATCAAAAGCTATTCATTTTAGTCACTATTATTTAAAAAATATCAAGTCTATTGTCCAATAAATGGTTGACATGTCATCAGCAAATAGTGACAGGGACTAACACCATAAAAAAATTATAGGGATTAAAAACATAAAACGAATATATTATAGAGACTAGAAACATATTTAAGCCATTACAAATTCTATATATAATTCTTTTTAGGATTTAAGAAACTTTTTAGTTTTCATCCATTAATGAATATACTCTAATTGCTAATCTGAATTTAGGGGTTATTATTAATTTTTTATGATAGATATATGATTTTTCATTCATTTTTTAATCATAATTTTAAAAGTATATATAGGCTGTCAGCGTGATGACCCAAATAGAATATCAATCCATTTTTAATGGATGTGGTTTAGTTTGGATTTGTTGAAACAAATTTTAAAATCCAAATCAAACTAAAAGAATTAATTCTGATTGATTCAAATTTTTTCTTCCAAAACTAAACTAAATTAACCCATATACATTGTTAAAGAGTATGTTGTTATAACATTTTTAACTTATCATGTTATTATTTGAATACTTTTGTATATGATGGAACGAAAAAAAAAGCTGGTTAATTACATTCACTACATCTCAAATTATATATAAGTAAAGAAACTTTGGAAATTAGTGGGTTAAGAACAAATAAAAAAATATATAAACAAGAGGTACATAAATCAAAAGAAATTAATATTGAGAAGATATCATATAATTTATATTTTATAATATATAATATATATTTTATATAAAAAAATAATTCAATTTACGTATATGATCCATGACTATTTTTAAATTACACTAATGTGAAATTAATTTTTAAGTTTCTCTATATTCAAATTTTCAAAAGGATTTACAGTGTGGTATTTAAACAAGCCGCTTTTGATGCTTTTACTTTAGAATAAATAATATATGTATTTCTAAAAGTTTTTTATAGGGTTATTCACGCATAGTCGTGAATAATGAGTAGTTGATAATATAAAAACTTTACACTTTATCATTATCTTTTGTTTATGTTTTTCTCCCTTCTTTTAAGAGGATGCCTTTATGCTCGAGTATCCTGTGATGCAGGATTCCCTTCTAATCTAGACTTTGACTATGACACATTGGCACCGTTGTGGCGTTTTCACTTAAACAACGCCGGTGATCCATTTTCAAGGAGCAGCTTTGATTTAAATTCAATGAAATTTGAAGTTTACGTGCTTGATTGGTTTGCTAAGCTGTGGGAGATAGAGAAGGGTGAATACTGGGGATACGTCACAACAGGTGGAACCGAAGGAAATCTTTATGGGATTTTATTGGGGTAAATCTGGTTGAACTCATTTCTAAACCTTTTTGATATGTTACAAATAATATGTATCCTAAACAGAATAATTACTTTAAATTTGTTGTATATAGGAGGGAAAAATTTCCAGATGCAATTCTATATACCTCACAGGACTCGCATTATTCAATATTCAAAATAGCAAAAATGTACAGAATGCAATGTGTAAAGGTTGGCACTCTGGTCTCTGGTGAGATTGATTGTATTGATTTAAAGGCTTTAATTCTTGCTCACAAGGACAAGCCAGCCATCATCAATCTAAACATAGGTCTTGCTCACTCATCTTTGACAACTAGAAACACATTAATTAACAAGCTTATACTCACACACCCATAAATAATAACAGCTCATATACCGAATTTATGGACACTTGGCTAAACGTAAAGGTTTCTTTTCCTTTCTGGTACATAAAATTAGGAACAACTATGAAAGGAGCTGTTGATGACATAAATCTCGTACTACAAACACTTGAGGAAAATGGCTTCCATCGCGGTCGATTCTATATTCATTGTGATGGAGCTCTATCCGGGATAATGCTTCCATTTCTTAATTCGGTGAGTGTTGTAGAAGTTATTAACACCACTTTTATGTTTCAGAAAAACATTGGTCGGACTATGCAGTTAGGAAGAATAGTGAATATGCTATAGAAAAGAAGAAAGAATGGCGAGAAATGCTACAAATTGAGTGATAACATACCTTGATGCACATGAAAAAGAGAATGTTTTATGTAAACACTACCACTCACACCATTGCTTAGATATACTTCATTGAATCGATGACAAGTACAATATATGATATTTTATATGTTAGTGCACTTTTGCACATAACTTTACATATATGTTTCATACCGAATTATAGAGTATCTATGATAGGTGGAGTCGGTCTATCTGATGATTTCCACACCTTATTCTTTGTTTGGATGATGAGTAAAATAGAGAGGAAAAAAATAATAAGAAATGAAATAGATTGATAGAAATAGAGAAGAAATAAAATAGAAAATATATGTTGTTTAGATGAATAGAAATAAGAAGGAAGAAAGCGGGAGAATTTCTCTCTACTTTGTTTGAATGAATGAAGAAGAGAGTGAAAAGAAATAAATGAATTGTATAAAAAACATTTTTATAATAACTAAAAAAATATAATTTTTTAATATAATATTTTTTAACATAAAAATATTTGTTATTTTTTAATTCATAATTTTTTTAAAATTGAACAAAAAAAATAATAAAATGAAAAAAATCATTTCCATCCTATTTCATTCCTAAAGTGGGAAAAAATATTTTTGGGTAGGTCTCACAGAAATAATTTTCTTCTTATTTCTTCTCTCAAACACAATGAAAATGTAATATTTCATTCCTATCTCCTTCTTATTTCTTTCTACTCTATTTCAACCAAAACAAACATAGGGTACAAGTGAGACTTGGTTTATCTTTCCCAATGTTTCTTATATTTTGTTTAGGAATGTATATTTGTCCAAATTAACCTAAGAGAATGCTAGTGTGTCCCAATGTATATAGGTCCTACCACATTCATTTGAACATACTATTATTAATTAAAATTTATTGAAAATCACATAATTTTGTGGGTTTTATTTTTTATTTAGTAAATTTCACTAATAATTTTGTAATTATTAATAAATTTTAATCAATAATAAAAAATATATGAGAATAAGTGTTATAAAGTGTGTGGTTAGCTCTTCTTTTAACCTAAATAGAGTTATCAAACAACTTTTAGGGCTTAAAAATGTTTTTAATCTCTCAAATTTGGGATAAATCTATTTTTGCTCCCCAAATTTAAAAGTAATCTTTTTAACTCCTGTAATTTGAAAAAAGCATGTTTTAGTCATTTTGTCCAAACGTAGTTAGTGAATCTATTACACAAAATTCACCTAGTAATGTCCCTGTCAGTGAAAATATCATACTGAACTCAACTGATGTTATACAGTTGACACAATCTGCCTTATAAATGATACTGTATGTGGTCTTAAAGGACTAGAATAAACTTTTTTCAAATTAGAGAGACTAAAAAAAATCACTTCTATAAATTTAGGGAATCAAAAATAGATTTACCCAAATTTGAGGAACCAAAAACATATTTAATTTTTTAACTATATATCAAGACCATCTTATTATTATATTCTGTGGGTGGTCACACAGGCTCCAAAGATTACTTTTGAGAAACCCATTGGAAGTATATCAATCTCTGGCCATAAATTTCTGGGATGTCCAATTCCTTGTGGTATTGTAATGACTCGTTTAGAACACACCAATGCCCTGTGTAGAGATGTTGAAATTATTGCTTCAAGGGATGTCACAATCACAGGTAGCCGGTGTGGGCATGCTCCGATCTTCCTCTGGTATGCTCTCCAAGAAAGAGGTTTAATAGGAATCGAAAAAGAAGTGCAGATGTGCATTCTGACTGCACGCCATTTACTGAATCAACTACGTGATGGTGGCATCGGTGCAATGTTGAATGAGTTTAGTAACACAGTTGTTTTTGAAAGGCCCTTGGACGATGACTTTACACGTAAGTGGAATTTGGCTTGCGAAGGTAATATTGCACATGTGGTTGTGATGCAGCACACTACTATTGAAATTCTAGATTCCTTTGTTATTGAATTTATCCAAAAACGACTTAATTGGTTCAGAGATGGACTAAGAAAGCCGCCATGCATTGCAAATGACATTGGAGCTGAAAACTGTGCTTGTACATTGCATAATCCACTCTGATAAGGAGGAACACATGCTAATATATATGTGATCGACTTTAATTTGTAATAGGACCCAATGGATGAAGAGGACTTTAAAGTAATATATATGTCATTCCTCCTCATCACCAATGCAATATATATGATGAGAATCACTAATATACATTGCATTATTTTTAAGTCTAATTATAGTTGAACCATCGTCAAGAAAGTATATTATAATAACATGTTTTACTTCTGTAATTTTTACTCTTCGTTTTAATATCATGTCCAAATAAAAAAGATAAAGAGTGTGTTTTGCAAGTTATTTTAGTTAATACTTTTTTCGTTCTTTTTTAAGTATCGTTTAAGGTTTTTATACACAAACTAAGAAATGCAATAAATTTTCTTGTTTTTCATAAAATAGTTTTGATATCATTTTTCATTTTTGCTCCACAATAAATACACACTAGTTGTAAATGTATAAATTAATTAAAAAATAGATGAGAAGTAAGGAAATAATTAACAAAGAAGTAATTGATGCTATCTTAAACTTAGAAAATGACAAATAAATAGAAAAAAACATTTTCTAAAAAACGACAAGTAAAAAGGAACAAAAGGAGTAATTTATAATAAGTTGATTGAGGAATACTAACAACATTCTCTCTAACACTTTCTACTATTGACTATAATTTATTAGTAATCATAAATTTTGATGGGTTTCACTTCTAAATCAGGAGAGAGGCTTTTTAAATGAGAAGTGAGACCCACCAACATTTGTGATTTTCAATAAATTTTAACTAATAATAGAGAGAGTATTGCTAACATTTCTCAAGTTGATTTGACTAGTTTATAAGTTAATGTGACCAAATTAAAATTTGTCTAGTACACGAATTTATTTTAGTAGCTTCTAAGTTTATTTTTAGAAGTTACTTCCATTAGTCTATAGCTTATAAGTTACTGTTTTTTTTCTTTTTTTCATTTTTATCCTTATTAATTTATTTAAAATTTCTTTTTACCATTTTATTTTATTTTGGAAACCTTTTCACCCGCCCTGTCACTCTCCGTGATCTAACGGTATGTCTCTCATGTATTCTGCTACCATATGCGCACAACGATAACGTGCATTCTCGACGCCACCCACTACTAACTTGTCAATCATCGTTGTCACACCGTTCATTGCCGCCACCACATCTCTTAACATTCACTTTCACTCACGCTACACAGTTTTAGGTTAGAAAACCTTTTAATCATGTCAATTTTGGAATGTGTTGACCCATTTAGTTTATTATTTACGATTTTTATTTTTCCTTACTCTTTGATGTTATAGTAGATCCATTTTGTGCTTCAAAAGTCAATTTTGGAATCATGTGCAGATCGACCCAATAATTTATTGATATGAAAATCAACATTTCATCTTTGTCATATGTGATTTATCAATACATACACTCAGCATATTTTTTTTATTCCACTCAATCGCTATTTGAATCATCTGGACTGTGAATTTGGTTGACAATTTGGCAGATGGTGTTAGCATTGTGTTATCTGATTGATAAAAATGATTTTAAACAAAATAATTTTATTCAATTAAATTATAATTTTTTGGGTTCAAAAAAAAGAAAAAGAAACACATCACAAGAAACAAAACAATTACAGCCGTTTATTGCTTTCAAAGCTAACAGATCAACGTATATAGTTGAGAAAGATTGAGCAAGATCATCAATTTTTCACTATTCTTTAATAATATAAAATTTTGAAATTATTGTCCTAATTCTTAAGATGATTACTTATTAGAAATAAATTCAAATATTGAAATTAATATATATTTTATATTGATATACTTCTACATAAATATAAATATATTGGATATGATATAAATATTTTTGAATAAGGTTAATTGTAAATAAATGATACAATAAACATCTTTTTAGTGGAAAACAAAAAAACATTACATTGATAATAATATCTTATTTTGGTTACTAAAATATGTAAAGATATATAGTATTAAGAAGTATACATTTTTATATTTTTGGTTTTACAATATTATATTGTTTATTTGATAGTAGTACATATTTGTGCAAATTTAGTTCCCATTTAAGTTATATATAATTTTATTTTTATTCATAAATCGAACTAACACTTTGGCTTAGTGGTATAATTAATGGTGGTCTTGTTGAGGTAAAGAAGTGGAGGTTCAAACCCCACCACTAACATTTTGTTAATTTCTTTCATAATTTGTGCATGCCACGTCAACATATGTGTTGGACTGCCATATCAGCCCCACATCATTTGTCGTATTATCTGCCAGCGCCACATCAATAAAATCTGTTAATGAAGGGACTAAAATTGCTCTAACTTTCTTGCTTTTCTTGTTATCTTATGTTTTTTAAGATGTTTATATTATTGACATGTTAAATTAAATTGTGTGGATGTGTTTTGCTTGCCATAAAATATGCAGAACACGTTAAATCTCACAAATGGTTTCAATTTGTGCTTTCAATGCGTTCGCCAAATATGAAGATAGAAAATGCTTATTTTGCCATTAGAAAGCGCTTTTTATGCACCCATTGTCTATTTTCAAAGAAAGCTTCTAAAAAAGTGCTTTTTAATAGTACTTAGAGAGTGCTTCCTCAAGGAAGCACTCTCAATGTAGAGTATCTTTTTTTTTTTTTTGGAGTCTATTCTACTTCGATCCATTGAGGTTCAAGATCATCAACCATAACCAGGCCCTATAAATCAAAGTGAGCCACACATTTGAACCAAGATGATGAAAATCAAGGAAGGCCTCCAAGAAGAGAATGAAGACATAAGAGGAAGAACCCCTTAATTGGGCCAAAGGGACCTAAGAAGAGAAAAGCTAAAAGGGATGATCCTATGATTGGGCTAGGAATACCTATGAAGAGAAGAATAAAGAGACCTAAAGAGCATTTAGAGGTCATTAACACACTACAAGTTCAAGCCTAGAGTGGGAGAAGAGAGTCCAAAATGGTGCACTTGATCTAAATGGAAGAAGGTTCAACCTAAGGGACTTAATAATGCACCGACTTTGGGCTTGCAATCTATTTTTTTATTTTATTTAAGTGTTTTTTAAACTATTTTTATTGTAATAAATGGGCAAGTTTGATGATAATTAGGAGCCCAAGTTTCAATCCTAGATTAGGTTTCTTTTGGATTCAATTTAAGTTGTAATTTGGGCCTTAAATTTTCTTGGCCTTTGCTTATGTTTATTTAGAATTAGGGTTAGTCTCCTTAAATTAAATTCTATAAATAGAGATATAATCTCTCTCATTTGATAGATTTGAATAATATTTGAAGTTTGTTCATTTGTGAGTGCAAGTAGAGCATTGACTCCTCTTTTTGATTCTTGGATTTGAACCTCTTGATTCTCATTAAAGGTTTTCATACCTTTATGACAAATCCTCACATGGCTTATCACCTTCCATAGACTATGTAACCTTCTTCCACCTTCCTTTCTATTTCACATTTTTCATTTTATCTATTATTTTAATCTCTTGTTTAGTTTACTTTGTCCTCGCACCATTGATATAATGGTTTAATGCTTTGCACAATTTTCCTCTTCTTCTACCTCAATTCTTATTTTTGTTTCTATTATTCCTTATTCCAAGACAACCAACACAAGGACGATATAAAATCAATATGAATCCAAATTGGGATCATATCAAGGATCATCAACCACAACCAACCAAGCTCTGCCATGCACAAGGAGAAAGGAAGCAATAGAAAAAAAGGCAAAATCAAAACTCATCATCATGCTTTACTGCATGGCACTGCTAAAGGCAACACAATCTTCTCCTTAATTTTTTTTTCTTTTTTTTCCTTCTTCTTCCTTTCTTTCCTTTTCCCCTTCTTCTTTCTCCTTCTCCTTCTTAATTTTTGTTGTCTTCTGTCCTTCGTAGTCACAAACTGTCATTACAGTGGTAGGGCCATCACGTAGCTTCCATTCCTCTTTCTTCTATCTCTATTCTACTCACACTCTCTTTCTCCTACTCATTTCTATCTCTAGTGCACGTAAGCGACCATGGGTGGCCTTTGGGTACATAGCAGTTATTCTATTCTATGATTTTCCTTCTTTTCATTTTGTTCTCAAACATTCGATCAATCGATTAATGAACTAGGTTTTCAAGGTGCGTTTTGGATCGTTGATTTTGTTACTATGTACACTGCAGGGAGAAGAGATTGCATGTGGATTGATGACGTGGATGGGGTTGTTCAAATACAACACTTATTTAAATAAGCGCTCTCAATATAGAAAAATAAAGAGCACTCTTTATTTTTATTTTTTATTAAAAAAATACTTCTTAGAGCACTTATTTAATTAAGCGCTCTCTGCCCTTACTTAAGTGAGCACCCTTTTAAATCTTCATGTATTTTACAAAGTGCTTATTCCTAAAAGCACCGTCTATATGGCGCTATGTATGTACACTTTTGGCGTAGGTTGTAACATAAAAATAAAAATATGAAAATAAAAAATAAAATATCCTTTTCTATATACGCACTACAAAAAAGTCAGTTTATAGTGGCGGTTAATTTGTGGCAACTATTAGAAACCGCCGAAAATGATATGATTTCTAGCAGTTTCTCCGGCCGCCACAATTAGATCTCCTTTTGGTGGCTTAATTATTTTTTTGATGGTTATTAACTGCAAGAATCAGTACAAGAGATTTTTTTTTTTTTAACTAATTGATTAATGATTAATTAATTACAATACTTTCTCCCTCTCTTGCTCATGATCGGAGACTTTGAAATCTTCCTTCTTCTTTCTCCTTCTGATCCCAAGCATTCAACAGTGTGTCCCTTCCTAAAGCTCTCATTCTGATACTCACAGTGGTCGTCTCCTCCGTGATCACCTTTGGTGATGAAAGAATGAGCGAATTGTTGTCCTTACAATCTAGATCCAAACCCTATCGCTTCATTACTACTTAGTCTCATGAGCCTTGCCATTCTGATGTGCTGTTGTGATTGTGAGTGAAGAGAGAACGAGGTTAGAGTTTCAAATTTCGTTCACTACATCGAGCATTTCAAACTTAACGTTGTTGTTCATTCTTCTCCCTATCGTGATTCATCTCTCAAAGAATCTTCAACTTAGGGTTCTTGCATCATGTGTTTCGCACAGGGCCTTCATCTTAGGGATCTTCTATCACAATTTGCTAAGGTTTCATTTGCTACCTTTTAGATTTTTGTAATGAATCAACTCCAGTCTTGCAATGGATTTGTGCTTATTGTCTCCTCAATCTTTTAATTGTCTTGAAGCTTCTAGGTCCAACATGAGCTTCATGATTTTGGGGAAATTCACTTCAAATAACCATGGACAGATCATCAAAGAGGATCGATTAACACATTGGAAATGTGTCCCTCTGCTTCAAGTCATCTTCTATTTGAATCTGGCTAGTTTTATATTATTTAGTTTGTGAGTATGAGATATCCTCTAGATGTTGTTGTTGTTGCAGTTGTAGTTTTTAAATTAATCATGTTTTGATCACATATATGCTGTAGACAACAGGAAGGTCATCCATGGACTTTGCAGAATCTAACATAGACATATCATTTGTAAGCTCTAAGAGGCCCAGTAGGGTGCATTCATCCTCTGTTTTCGTTGACTATATTGAATCTACCCAAAAGTCATGAACTTTAAGCAATGAGTATCCTTTAGATTTAATAATAATGTCTGATCCATTGGCAATTAGTGAGATGTAGACAGTGCATATCAACCACATTCAATTATGTTATTCCTACAATCTTTTGCATGATTAATATTAAAACTTATGGTCTTTTGAGCATGTGTTCAAGAACAAGAAATCAATTTGATCAAATATTCTAAGCCCTAGTATAACACCTGACCATTGATGGGTCCACATCCTAATGCTAAAACATTCAAGATAAAGTATAAGCTGATATAAGGAGGTTGAAGCTCGAGTTAAAGTAAACAATGAAAATGTACAGTGTTGCATGCAGAGAAGCACTAACAGCACAACAAAAGGTAAAATTAGATGTCTGTGTATCTATATATAATATATGTATATGCTATTGTTATTGATATTTCCACTGGTAATACTCTTGTTTGCTACAGTTAGTGGAACTAAACAACCAGAGAATTGAAGAAGAAAAAAAAATTAGATGAGGCACGGTAGGCCCATGAAGCAACATTGGCAATTGTAAAGAAAGAAAAAGCAAGAAGTAAAGCCTATAAAAAAATTGCAAGGGCAGGATTAAATAAAAGAAAAAGTGTTGAGCTAAAAGCAAGTTAACATACTCGACTTTATTTATAGCACCTGGTTCTTGTTTCCTATATCCTTATTATCACTATATGCTAATCCACTGTTTTTAGTCCCTAGAGGTTGAGACTTTAAAAATGTCTTCTTCTATTTAAGCAAGTAGTACCTTATTTTTTTTGTTTCTCACTGTGCTTGTTTCAAAATCTAGCTTTTGCTTTTTTACCAAGGTAAATTCAAACAGTAGCATCTTTGTGTGGCATTTTTTTTATGATTGCCATGTCACATTTATTTTGATGTACAACTTGTTTATTTAGTTATGTTAATTACATTGTTTCCCACAGGGCCACGATGGTTCAATTTTGATTGAAGGCTTTTCTGCTGAGATTATCAAACATTATCAGCAATTACAAATCAAATGGTAATTTTATTAACATTCACAAGCTCTCTGACATGGTTAAGTGAAGTGGAATGATTTGCATTGGTAGAATGTGAATTTAGCTGAGTTAAATTCATGGCTTGATGTTACATTACAAGGTTTTCCCATTCTTGCAGGAGAAGTAGTGGTTTTTCTAGGGGAGCTTCCATTACAGAGGTGTTACAAGGTTTGGAATTTTAGAATATTTAACATATTGATGCGCTTGATCCTATGTTTTATATTATAAATTGTATCCTGCAGGCATCATCAACATGGTAGATGGCAAGGAAGAATTGGCCATGTAGCTGGAAAAAAGATCTGTACTTGGGAACAATGGGTATCTATTTTTTTGTCCAATGCTTGTTTGCACTGGATTTACTTATATGCTTATCAAATAATTATAATGATAAATCCATTTCTATACATGAATTATAGGAAACTGAGTACAACAATGAATTTAGCTTTTCTTTAAGGACAAAACTTAGGAATAGTTCCTTGGGTGCTTTTAGTACTGTCCATCAATCAAAATTAGAGTTTTACCTTAGTAATCTGCATTGATTTTTAATGTATGCAAATTATTAGGTGAAACTCTAATTTTGATTAGAAAACAACACTAAAAGCACCCAAGGAACTGTACTTAAGTTTTGTCCTTCCTTTAACTGCTAAGAATAAACTTTGGTTGCTCAGTTGTCAACACTAATATTTAGCTTTGTTCTGTTTTTTTCATCATGAACACAATGAATTTATTTTCCATTTGGTGAGCTGTTGCAAGATCGTGGAACATTAGATTTTAGAAAACACCAAAGCATATACTTCTGCAGAGGGATATGTGATAGAGACATGATTAACACTTTGTTAGGTGATGCAACACTTCTAATGCTGTCAAATCTTGGTCAGGGGGATGTATGCTATAGAGGTTGGTTATTCATATTTTACAACTTTGAAGTAGAAAGTAATATCCTCTATCTTAACAACATTAATATATAATGCTTTATGTATAAGCATTACGTTATACGTAAAATCTATATTGATTTTTTTAATCTATCTTATTTCATTTTCACTCCTTTCTTGAATTTAGTGCTTTGCAAATCTTGTCTATATATTAGAAGTGTGTTTTTATATTAGAATGGTATCAACTATAGTAAAATCTTTACATGCCCTATCTGCACTCGTATATATATATATATATAATTGTTTGTCATTCTATAGGTATAGTAATGGAACATTCATTTTTACAACTAATACAGCAGCGAGAAATTTATTGGCCCATTTGTATTTTTCTAATGAGTTGTTGAATATGATCTGAATCACGTTGGCATAAATGTCCCTATCTCTGTCTCACTGCCTTTTTCTTCATTTATTAGTTCTAGGCCATCTTTCGTTGGTGTTTTGAATTTTGATGGTAAAAACTTATTGAAACCTTACTTTCTGTGATTTGTAACCTGATGTGTATATTAATATCTCAAATACCATATGAGGTATGCTCATTTGACTGGAGAGTGTCATTAAAAAATTGAGGAAGCATTATGTGGCGGTTTTCAACCGCCAATAGATGATAAATTAAAATAGATTGAGAATTCATTTTCTGGCAGTTTTTTAAACTGCCAATAAATGCTAAATTTATTTTAAAATCAAGTGTGCAACTTTTGGCGATTTTTAACTGCCAGTAAATGTTTACCATTTTTCTAGCCAAAATACCAGCGGTCAAGTAAAATCGGCCACAAACTGTTTTTGGCGCACGTAGAACCGGTGGTTATGTTAACAAGCAAAAATGTCATTTGTGGCAGTTTTTAGCCGCTAGAAATTGCGATTTTGACTGCCACAAATTGCAATTTTTTTTTGTAGTGACATCTTACTCAGTTATTTATTTATTTATTTGGATTCTTCTGTCATGTATAATTGTTTAACTTTATGTCTTTTTATAAAGACAATTTTACTTAACAATATGCACACACTTGTGCTTGTCCACAATATTCATCTATCATCTTACAATTTATGTCTTTTTATAAAGACAATTGTGCTTATCCAATGCACAATTCATTATGAGAAATTATTAACTAATATATGTGTGATGTTACGAATATGTGTTGGTGTGAGTTAAAAGGATTTAAATTCCTTAAACATTAAATTTTATGTTGAATCCTTTATGTGTACCAAAAAAATATTGTTTAGAAAGGGTTCTTGTTTTAGTGCTTGAAAATACCTAAAATATTAATTTCTTAATTATGTTGAGTTAAAAAAATATTTAGACAAAAAAAATATTTGACTCAATAAATTATCTAACACTTCAACCTTCTTATTTAAGATTTTTAAATCACTAGTATTTTTGGTGTACAATGACTACAACAAGATTAGAACTTAGGACCTTTTGCATATTACCCCAAGCCCCCACCATTAAGCTAACCCTAGTGGGTTACTAGTATTTTAAAACAAACTTTGCACAATTTTTTCAATTTCCTTAAGCAATTCACCTATAGGAATTCAACCCTGCCCATAGGAATCACTATAATGAAATTCAATCACTCCTCAATCAATCTATCTATCTTGCAATGTATGAACAACTTTTGACGAGTGTACCCTACTAGAAATATTGTTAAAAAATAAAAAAGAGGAAAAGAAATATTGTTTTATGGCACTAGCCACTACCTTGAAAGCAAATTCTGGTGGACCTCTGGTGCAATCCAAAATCCGGTTTACTCCCTAAGGTTTACACAATAGCGTGCTTGAACCTGTGCACTTGAGGCCAAAACACATTGGAACCTCATGATCAATGCCCAGAAGAATACAAAGGAGAAGAAAGCAAGAGAAAAAGGTTGAGAAGTAGAGAATTGCTCTCTTGGTGACAAGGTTCTTATTGTTACTCTCTTATATAGTGCATAAGAAATCAAACCGTTGGAAAAATTTTAAATAGCTTTTAACACAAAAACAAAACTAATGGGTATGAATGAATGGCTAATTAAAAAAATTAATATGCCAACAGTAACAAAGACATAATTAGCACTTATATGCCATTATTTCCATAATCCCCCACTAATGGCAAATAAGTGAAAGAAAAAAATAATTAGGGAAGGAAGGGTTTTTGTGCTTAAGAGTTAATGTCCTAAGGATTAAATTAACAAGTAGTGAGGTGAGGCAACACCTTATGTCCAAGAAGTGAATTACTCTTGAACTTAATAGACTTAAGATGAGACCTTCACAACACACACTTTTACCTTTAAGATCGTGATAGCTCCACAATTAAATTTTTTGCACAATAATTTAGGCCTTTATATATGTGCACCTTGGGTTGCTCATGAGTACTCTAGAAAAATAGCCTAAGTCTTTCATGGAAGGTGGCCTGTGCCTTCACACTCACAGGTAGATACACCAAGTGTGTCTCTATAGCATCACCCATATTAAGGGCTATGTATCTATTAAGAGCTTATGGCTCAACCTCACATTAAGCACTGCCACATGCCATAGGGATGAGAAGTGTAGTGCATAGGAATATTCATATGGCTTCATTTGACCACTAATTGGGTGTCCACCATACTTTCCTCCACTCATGGCTTTAAGCCCATCGCCCTCGATATATCCAAGATAATTTTCTTGGGTAATCCTTTTGTAAGAGGATTTGTAAGATTTTTCTCACTTTTCACATACTTAAGTGAGATATCAACAAATTAATTATGTTTCTAACAACACTTTATCTCATATGTGTGTGCCTTCTCTTACCATTATAGGCAATATTGTTATTAGCCACACTAATTGTAGCTTGTGAATCACAATTAAGATATATATGAGGTGTAGGTCTCCCCCACAATGGTATATTAGCCATTAGGCCTCTCAACCACTTTGTTTCTTGACCCATTAGTAGAACTTGTCTCATTGTTGTTTGAAATCCATTTTGAGTCACAAAACCCTTCTAAGACAGTTGGAAAAGTTATTGAAATGTAAACTCCAATCCATAGTACCCTTTAGATACTTTAGTGGACGCAAAGCATTCCAATGATCACTATTAGGATTATCAGTGTATCTACTCAATCGGCTTACAACATATGTAATGTTGGGTCTAGTATAATTCATAAGATACATGAAATTACCAATTATTTTTGCATACTCAAACTAAGAGACATAGGTTCTTCTATTTTTTTTCTTTATATGAATACTAGGATCAAATGATGTTCTAGTAGGTGCAACATCAAAACTATTGATTTTTTAATATTTTTTTCAACACAATGAGCTTAACATAGAGAGAAACCATTTTCAATTTTTCGTATTTTAATACCCAAAATTACATCAGCTTCTCCTAAGTCATTCATCTCAAATTTGGAACTTAAAAACTCTTTAATTTCGATTACCACTTTCAAAGAGGTTCTACATATAAATATATAATAACACAATTAGAATATACCATTTTTACATACACACAAGATAGGTGTTTACTACAAAACCACAATTCACCAATGTGTTATTAAATTTTTCATTCCATTGCTTTGGTGCATGTTTTGAGCCATACAAAAATTTTCTAAGCTTACATACTGTGTGTTCTTATCTCAACACAATGAAACCTTCTAGTTGCCTCATGTAAATTTCATCTTTTAAAACTTCACTTTGAAAAACGATCTTTAAATCCATTTGGTATTTAAACCAAGTTATGGATTGCAGCCTAAGCTATTAAAGCAGGTATAGTAGCAATTTGGTTACTGGTGAATAAATATAAAAAAGTCTACACTCTTTTTCTGATTAAAACCCTTGACAACAAATAAATACAACATTAATCATTTTAGGACCTATGTTTATTCTTTTGAAAACTAATAGTCCACCTTTAGCTAAACACCTCCACACTTTTATCTAATTTCTTGTGAGGATTATTATATAACATGCAATTAATATGGCTTCTCAAAGATATCTTCTTTGGTATATAACTCAAACCAAACCAATTCAATATATATATATATATATATATTGAATTGGTATATAAATCAAAATTTGTCAAATAGTTTTTTAATTGCATCTTTGCATATTAGATAAATTTTTGCCAAATAATAAATCAAAATTTTCAAATAGATTTTGCTAATTTATTTAACACAAAGAGATTAAAAAAAAAATTTGGCATATGATTAAAGGAATGACGACATACCCGTTTGTTGTGTTTTCCATAATTTTCGGATACCTTGATTGCAATCTCCATAGCCTCATTACTTCTCTAAAAAGGAATTATTGATGCATCTTTGAAACGTAGCCAATCTCGAGTTACTCAAAGATGATAAGCAACCTTTGTAACCATTCCTTGTAGTTGGTTCCATTAAGGAGTTCGAGTTTTGACATATCAAACAAGACAATCTTATTGAGAAACAAATCCATTAGAACAGCACAGTCAAAAGAAAGAAAAAATAATTTGCTTTCAAATTGTTAGAAATATTGTTGAAAAATAAAAAAGAGGAAAAGAAATACTGTGTCGTGGCAAGAGCCATTGCCCTGAAAGAAAATTTCGGTGGACTTTTGGTGCAACCTAAAATCTAGTTTGCTCCTCAAGGTTTACACAGCAGCGTGATTTAACTTGTGCACTTGAGGCCAAAACAAGTTGGAGTCTCACGAACAATGTCTAGAAGAATACAAAGGAGAAGAAAGAAAAAGAAAAAGGTTGAAAAGTAGAGAATTGCTCTCTTGTTGCTACTTCTTCATATAGTGCATAAGAAATCAGACTATTGGAAAATTTTTACATAGCTTTTAACACATAAACAAAACTGATGAGTATTATTGAATGGCTAATTACAACAATTAATATGTCAATGGTAACAAAGCAATTAATATGCCAATAATAATAAAGAAATAATTAACACTTATATGCCATTATTTCCACACACCCTTCTTACATAATAGTGTTTTAACCCTTTCATTTATCATCTCATATTTTTTTCCTCCTTTTGCACCTCATTTATGGCTTCACGCAATCTTGTTATTACTCACTACCGCATCAACATATGAGATCCTTCTATCTACTTGTGTAGGTGATGCTTTATACACCACATTTATCTTTTTTGAATTCATTACTTTTTCGAGCCTCTGAATCACGGCTGAACCTTAATACATTTACTCGTAATTTGTATGTCTCCATCCATATTTTAGCTGGTTGTTCCTCCATCTCCACTGGGTCCTTAACTGCAAAATATTTGACAAATCCGAACAATTTCCTTTCTTTATTTAGCTTCATCAGAATGAACACATCCTCCACCAATTTTCTAATTTTGGAAATTTTTCCACATCAACTGCACCCGAAAATTAGGAGGAAATTTTGTGGATCCCACTTCCTTAACTTCAAGGTGATCCACTCACCCTTATTCTCACTCTTTCTTTCATTTTTTTGTTTCTCTCATCTCTCTCACTCTCTTTCTCTTGGCTCAAAACGCTTAAAAGTCAATTTCCATACCTCTCTCTCTGCTCAACATACTTAACAGGCAATTTCCATAAGAGGAAGCTATCCCTTTTGGGATCTAAGACAGTAAGACACACGTAGCCGACAATTAGATGTTGCCTTTGTTCCACGTTTTCAAAATAAAGCACCTTGCTGACTTTTTTGTCTTCAAACATATTAAATTAGATTGTTCGTGTGGGTGTCTTTTGCTTAGGCGTGATTGATGGAGACCACATTAAATCTCAAAATTGGTTTCAATGTGGAGCAATACTTGCGTAGACACAAACTTAAATCTTAGGTGTTGGACTACATCCAGTTACAAATTGACACCTCATTAAAATATTATAAAATAATAAATAATAAATAATAAAATAATATTAAATTAAAATAAGAGAATACCAATTGAATGAGAAATAAACGAGAAGTTTTATGCGCCTTTCAGCTTTCGTCCCGTGCACGCCTCTCAAAAGCATCATACGCCATTACTTCCGTTGCTTCCTCTGTAAACAATGGAAAATTCTCCTTGCTGTCTCTCCACAATTGTTGCCTCCTCATCAAAAGTATCTAGGTGTGTTATGACAACCTTTTTATTCTTCTGCTGCTTCTACTTCGCATCCTTTTTCTTAGAATGTTATACTTTCATCATTTAACATTTCTATAGATTTTCCTTTCTTCTCAAATCATTAATTTGTTGTTGCCTTATATACAATATGATTATCCTTTCTAAAAAATATTTGGTACTATTTTCCCTTTAGTTTCTCACTGTTACAGGTAAAAAAATTATAAACATTTTATATGTGTAGGGAGGATATGGAGCCTAATGATTGTCATCCACTTGAAATTGATGAGCCCAAAGACATTTTTCTTGGTTAAGTTGTGCATAGCAAAGATGAAGCTTATAACTTATACCAAGCACATGCCTTCAAAATGGGGTTTAGTGTAAGAAAGGGGAAGGAGTTGTATTATGATAATGAGAAAAAGTTCATACACTAGAAATATTTTTTTTGTTCCAAACAAGGATTTAAAAACAATGAATCTCAAGGTGAAGTGGCATATGAAAGAGCAAACTCAAGAATGGGCGGTGAAGCAATGGTGCAATTTAATGTAGGTAAGGGAGGAATTTGGAAAATTTCAAAGTTGGTACTCAATCACAATTATGAGTTTGTGTCACCTAAGCAAAGACACTTGTTACGTTCTATGAGAAGTGTATCAACTATCAAAGGGAAAGTCATAAAGTCCATGGTGAATGCTGGTATAAGAGTTACAAATATCTAGAGTTATTTAGGAGAGGAAGTTGGTGGATTCGATAAACTTGGTTTGACTGTGAAAGACAAGCAAAATTTTGTCTACACTGCAAAAGTGGAAATTGATTGGAGCCGAGGATGCTCAGTCATTAGTGAATCTCTTGCAAAGTAGACAAGCACAAGATCCTATGTTCTACTACTGTGTGCAATTAGATCAAGAGTCACGCTTGACTAATGTCTTTTGAAGAGATGGCAAATCCAAAGTTGATTATGATTGCTTCAGGGATGTTGTGGTTTTTGATACCACTTACCGTACTAATAAATACAATTTGATTTGTGCCCCTTTTATTGATGTAAATCATCATTGGCAAAATGTCATGTTTGGTTGTGCTCTGTTATTTGATGAAACTGCAATTTCTTTTAATTGGTTGTTTAAAGTGCTTTTGGAGAGTATGGGAAACCAACAACCAAAAACAATTTTTACAGATCAAGATGCAGCCATGGCTAAAGCAATTGGACAAGTAATGCCAAATACATGTCAATCGATTGTGTTTGTGTAATATAGCCAAGAATGCTCCTTCTTATTTGGGTGCTCTCAATTTCAACTCTAAGTTTCAAAGTCTATTCCAAAGATGCATGAAAGGTTGTGATTCAGAAGAAGAATTTGAAGGCATATGGGAAGAAATGATGAATAAGTACAAGCTTCATGATCATGTATGGTTGAACAACATGTATAAAATTCATCACAAATGGAGCATTGCTTATAGCAAGGATGTCTTTTCTACTGATATCAAGTCCTCTCAAAGGAGTGAAAGTACAAATAGTGCATTGGGTGAAATTGTAGGTAAAACAACTAGTCTCACACAATTGTTATTGGCATTTGAGAATATGGTAAAAATGTGGCGGCAAGTAGAAGTTGAAAAAGAATTCAAAAATAGCCAAAGTGAGCCTCCTCATGTTATTAATATTAGTGAGACTTTACGACATGCATCCACAATCTATACTCACAAGATCTTCAAGCTTTTTTTGAAAGAGTATCTTGAGGGAACAGGGGGAAGCACTTCTATAAAGATTGGAGGATGTGACAATGTGTCAAATCATGAAGTCATTTTAAATCATATGCCTAAAATGAAGCATGTTGTAACATTTGATTCTTCCACTACCATGATCAATTGTAGTTGTCACAAGTTTGATTCTATGCGCATTCTTTATAGTCATGCTTTGCGAATTTCAATATTAAAGGTATTTTGAGAATACCCAACCAATACTTCTTGAAAAGTTGGTCAAAGAATGCAAGGTCCAAGATTTATGAGCACACGAATGGGGCCTTAGAAGAAAACTCTACCTGTGACATGAATTCAATGACAAATGATGATAATGCTAGTCTTCTTTACCGTAATGCTATTATGAAGTCATTCTATAATCTTGCTTTGGAAACTTAAGAACACAAAGAAGCTCAACAAGTTATGTGGAATTTGCTTGAGATTAGAGTTGAGCATGTGCAACAATGTCTTAATAAGCTCAACTTAAATTCAAAAGCAATAGCCAATGACAATAGTGTTAGTCAAAATAAGGAGAATGATGATGCTCAAATCCTAAATCCCCCTCTTGCAAAAACAAAGGGAATGTCTAGTTGTTGCAAGAAAGGCCATTTTGAGATGAAAGGGAAATGAACAACCACAAAAACAGAGAAAAATAAAGGTGAATGATTGGATAGTTTTCTTGATTACGCATTTTATAGTTGTATATAAGATATATTGTCTTGTTTTAATTGTTATTTACAGATAAACAAAAAGAAGGAGAATTTTGTGCTACTAATCCTTCAACGGATGACCATTCTAATGTTCCTACATGGATGGATGAAACTTTTAATGTTGCTTATGCTTCTCTTGAAACACCTTTACAGGTTTGCTATTGTTTGGAATTTTATTTGGTTTAACATATCATATAATATTATATTCCAACTAACTATAGTTTTTATGTTCATTTATAGGTAGATCATCCCTCAAACATTATGTCATTGAATATAAGCACCACACAAGCAGAATGGTATAGGCCTCAAATGACTTCAACTGTCATGCCACTTGTTGGCCTCAAATTCCTCAAGCAACACTTGGAATGTCACCTATTAGGCTATCACCTATTAGACCCCCAATGAGGATTGGAAGGCAAGTTTTGAATGCAAGTCAAATTGGGAGTGCAAGTCAATATGACACAATCAAGCCAAGTTGAGAAGTATTGTCCAATCCAAGCACTACTGACTTTTTTGGGTTTAGCAAGAAGTCTTTTGAATATAATAGACATAATTTTTTGGGTATAGGTTTTTTGGAAGGTATATGCTAATATGATAGATGTTTACTTTTTATGTCAGATTTTAATATAGGTTTTTTGCATGAAGTCTCAAATGATAGATGTATACTTTTTATGACAGGAAGTCTGTAAAGTTTTTTTTGCCCTCAAGAAAGACGTACAAAAGTTAATGATTTTTGGATCAGCTTCGTGAAACTGACATTGGTGCAATTAGTAATACGCGGTTGTTAGTGAGTCTAGCAATTAGTAATACGGTTGTTAAACAGGTCATTAGATGACAACTTTGCCCATAGGTGAAATTTGGCATCCAGTATATGGAAATATTGCCCATTTGGGGGTGATGCAGCGTGCTACTATTGAAATGCTGGACACCTTTAATGTGTTGGTGAATTTCATTAAAAAAGATCCATTTGGTTCCAACATGAACCAAACCAGTCTCTATGTATTGCAGAGGGCCTTGGTGCTAGAAACAAAGCTTTCAAATTGCATAATTCACTATCGTCGGGATCGTTGAGTAATATAAAGTAAAATAATTTACTCAGTGTAATCATCAAATGTACAACTATCTTATTTAAGATTAGTAATGTCCGTAATCGCTTATCTCTTGACCTTTCTAGCTATCGTAGCCTCTTAATGGAAAAGAAATCTGTCAACTTAATTAAGCAAACTATAACCTATTTTACTAATCTTAGTTTTGGTTTAATCAATTTACAATCTGTTTTCAGGAGGTGAATCTTCAAGAGATTTATTTCATGTTATCTAAAGGTGATATTTTATCTTGAATCTTGAATGTACACATAGAATTCTTAATATGTTCTAGAGAACAAGATTATATACCATATACACGTATGAGGGAGATGTTGTAAAGGATTAAACTACTCGAAGGAGAGGCATGCATCATACAAAAATAAACACTAAATAGTCACTCTCATGCAATAACATATACTTGGATGCAAGTATAATGGACTTGACCAAATGTTTAGGAAGCAAAGGATTAGGAACACCACAAAAATGTAGAACAAAGCTGATCGTAGTTTTTACTCCTTAGGAATCAAACCTAAGAGGAGCGCTGCATATCATTAATGTGATCGTTAACCATTCCTTTGGTTCTAATGGCTTATGCTATTTTTCTTTTAGATTTTAATTATATCCTCACAAAATCCCAACCATTCTGTGTAGATTGTGGAAGACTTTAAGCTAATGGAGGGTAATAATTAATAGGAAATGAACGCTTGAATCCAATGTTTTAAGGACTCTTTAGGGGCTGGAACTACCCTCCTGATCGAGTTACATTTGATGGATTGGAAACTAAATTTGAACGAAGTGGGAATTGCAAACACTCTAGATTATGGTAGCGATAAACCTAACCAAATTAGGGTGCTACTCCTAGATTGAGAGCAAGATTCAACGATAAAGAACCAGAATCAATTGTTTACAATTAACTAGCGTTAGACTAACTAAAATTTTGGAATGTTGAAATAATATTTATTTGAATCAATTTATGCATTTTATATGTACTATTTTCCTAATTAATATTTTTATTCAACATTTTATAATTATTCTCGTCAAATTGCCCTACAATCCCCATGCTAGTCAAAGGTTATAAGATAATAACCATAACTCATAAGAGGCTTTCGCTCATACGAGGGACGCACGTCTACAAACATAAGGCATACGGTGAAGAAGCCTTTTCCTTCCACTTCTTTCACATAATCGATTAAGTTTGATCAAGTATATAACTTCAGAAGCTACTAAGTGCTAACTCAACGAAAATACTTTCATTCCCCACGCCTATCTATCGTCAAGTTAACCTTCAACGTCAAGTTCAACTGTTTCCACCAGAGGACTGTAGAAAATAAAGTATGAGTTATTGTTTAAACCTAAAAATGAAGGAAAAGCACAAGAATAGGCTATATGTAGCCTAAAACTGTAAAGCATAAATAACAACAAAGGACCAAGGACACCAAACTGAACAATAATATCCTTCACAAGCCTTGTGATGATTCTCCCCAGTAACCAACCGTTTACTTCGGCTGATTGAAGTTGGAGAAGTTAGGGACATAGTGGCCCCTGAAACTCTGACTAGGGGGAGGAGGGGGATTAGGCATGCCGAGCTGTGTTTGCTGAGGGGCTAGATGCTGCTGGGATGGAGGATTATGAAACTGCTGCAGAGCTAACTGGGAAGAGCACTGAGAGAGCGTACCAGCAAAGAGAAGGAGTACTCAATATAGTAGCAAGATGATCAGTTTCATTCCTAAGGCTCCGAACTTCTTCCTTTAACGCCGCGCTGAGAGCTGCAAGCACAAGAATGTGTCCATCATAATATAGTATGGACGTACTAAATTTATAAATTAGCAAGAGAGGCCGATTGACCAAGCTGGTGCAGAATTACAAACTAGTTACCAAAAACGGGTCATCGATCAAACTTCAAGTAACAAGTTCTCCCCTGAACTTGAAGATATATTCGTGATATTGTTCATGCAACAAGTAGTGTAATGATAAAACCTTTCATGTATTCAATTTAATGTGATGAGAGGGAAAGCACAAGTCCACTACTTAAGGGCTTAGGCATAAACAAATATGGAACCATGCATACCATGTCTAATTTTTGATTGTTGTCGCTCAGCCTCTACGCGTATTCTGAGCTCCTTGTTCCGAACAGCCATCTCTACAGTCTCTCTCTGCATCACAAGAGATATTAATGTGTTTGTTCCTTTTTCTGATCATATGTGTACGTAAATTAAATATAACTAAACATACAAAATCAACATATTTGTTGCTTCTTTTTATAAGTCACATGCAGAAGCACCCCGTGAGTTTTGAATCTGTAATCTCACTCCAGTCTCGCTCACAAAAACAAACCTGGATTTATATAAAAAAAAAAAAAAAGGGGATAATAGAGGAAGCTAGTTGATCCAACGAATCATTGTATTGCTGGATAATTTATTTACTTCTATATATCAAAATCATTATCGATTAAGCAAAGGATGCAAATCTCTATCAGTATACAATAAAGACAACCTCTAAAATAGCCATTACCCAAGCACCACAAAGAAGCTAATAAGAACAATTAATCTATAACCAAAGGTAGCAAATCCCTCCATAATAGCACATTGTGGACCTTGCATCTTTTTTAAGAGAAATTGTTCTTAACTCTAGACAAATCACACTTTCCCATATATCCTAGAAAGGTTGAACCGCAAATCTCACTGCTGTAAAACAAAAAAAATATATACCCCCTTTCCCAAATAGAGACAAGAATTTAAACCAACTAACAATGTGGCAGTATTAAACTAGTCACATTTAATGCTTGTTTGTACATTTGGTGAATGCAAGAAAACTTTCTTTTTAAAAAAATTTCCTCGTGCCATGTTATTGATACAATAATGGGACGGAAATGATCAATACCATAGAATTTTTAAATGTAAATTTACAAAGACAACATGTAGCGCCTAACAGTACATGCCTTAACCTAGAGTCACAAATGGATTCTTGTCAACCATGAGATTTAAAGGAGGCCATGAATGGAATAAAAAATTTATTACTTTTGCTGTCTCCTGTGCAAAGACCACAAACACACAGTGAGTACTCTTCTCAGGTAACATAAAGACAGATGAACATAAACCTAACTACAAGATACTGTGATTAACTTATTAGGAAATCATGTCAGCCATATGTATGCAATTGTTGAAAGATAAGTTATAGGTAAAGGTAACATCCAAAAAGATGGTAATAAATTTGATTATATTTTTGGAAACTTCGTGCTTGGTCATTTGGTCCTAGACCTTAACCTAAAATTGTACAAGGAAAGAACTGTCACCAGATGAAGAAGTTATTAACAAAACCAACTTAGTTGTTAAGAACAAAATCATTTTGATCATATTGAAAATAGGGCAGATGTTTAATAACATAGGATACAACATGGAAATTTGGTTATATAATCATGCATAAATGCACTGTTTGTTGCATGACTTCAAGACAAGCTTTTTGAGATTTTAGGGTTCCAAGTGAAATGTGGTCTAGATTAGACCCTAACCAAATCTGAGAAGTATAGCAGTTTTTTCTTTCTTTTACATATAAGTTGAGAAGTAGAAAATTTTCCTTCTATATCTTTATTATACCACAAGGAAGCATTACATTTATCACATTTAAATTCCTCATCCAAGTTACAGTTCTTTTATTTTAGGTTTGCAAGGTATGGAACCAATGAACGCTATCCAGACTGCATATGGAAATTATCAATCTTCCAATATTTCTCAATTTTCTTTGGATCCCAAATTATCTTTCTAGATACCACACATAACTTTCTAGGAGCAAACTTTTCTCACCAAATTCTTTTATTTCAATTTTATCTGGTTTCTTTTGGATCCATGGGCATGGCATATACTTTATGCTGAAACTTTTCAATTCCAACCACTTCAATCAATTAAAGATGCAAAAATATGCTTAAAGGGCTTCAAATTATAACTAGGCATAAGGTGATTAATCAATCGTGACTTAAATGTGATGAGCCATTTCAAGCTTACAGTAATCAAAAGAAATTTTATAATTTATTTCGAATATAGCAATCAGGAGTAATGATTCACAAATCACAAAATACAATCAGGCGGAAATTTGGTATGAATGATGTTCATGATTTTACCAAAGATGCAAAGAGAGACAAATGTACATGCATGCATGTATGCACGTTTGAAAAAATTGAAAATAACCAAACTCAATAGTTCACTCAATTCATCCAAAAGAAAGACACACAAACACACAAGCCTATTTGCTGAAGTTTTGAAGCACATATTCAACGGGATAGTTATTGATTATGAAGACTACTCAGATGATATTTACAGAGAAATTAAACATTGGCCAAATAGTTCAAAGTGCGGATCTTTGGTCCTTTAAGAAGGGAGGTTTGTGTAATTAGAGAAAAATGTAAGGGTAGAAATTACTCTTACCATCTTTGTAGTTTTAACATAAACCTCATTTATATTTACAAAAGCATCCCTTTTCTGAAAATTGAAAAGAAATTTCCGGGGAGCTTGATGAGTTTGTGTAGGATTTTTCATTTTTCAAAGGAGGTGTTAAATAAGTGAAGTATTATAAAAGTTTCTCAACGTTTATAAAAAATGGAATAGACACAATTTTAGAGACGAGGTTTGTCTAACACACAATTTAGGAAGACATTATTCTAATAATTAATTACACATGGTGGTCATCCTTGCTAAGGAGCCTAGGGCTAGTTGAATAGTTTTAAGAGAGAAGTTTTAATTCTATGGGTGATCTCCTTACTTAACCCTATGATCCCAGGCGCTGCCACTGGTACATCGATCCCAGTCTTAGAATAGCCTAATTTTATTAGTAATTTTGTTAACCGAAAAAAAATGTAAAGTGATAGTAATTTAATCTAATTATTACCATACTATGGACCTTTTATTCATAATTCACAACTTTTTTTTTTTTCAAGAAATAGACCATCGCTATTTAGTAGGTGTCTTCCACAATCCACAAAGTGTGGCCACCACTCAATTCATAGTTATCAGTCAAATAGATCTATAACATTGTTAACACCCAAGTTGCGACATTTATGTAGAACCATAATAAATTGAAAAGGAAAACACATACCTGAAGCATGCCAACATCAGTAGATAGGTTGGTTGCTTTAATTTTAAGCAGCTGGACCCTCTTTTGCAACTCTCTTGCATAACGCGTTTTCCTCTCCTTTGATTTAGCAGCAGATTGCCTATTGGCAAGAATCCTACAGAACACAACAATTCAACTAATATCAGTCTAAGAACATCAAACCCACACCCCAAAAACTTATTTCCCAAGTACAAATGATCAACTAATTTTTTCTTTTTTAAAAAATGAACTATTATTTCTTCCAAAGCAATCTCAAACATGTGTTACGTCACGCCGACGACAAATTTTTTCGCTATGCGGACGCACGCACACGGTGAGCAAAGACTGATTGGGACCATTTCAAAAAGTAGTATTGGGTCCAACTCTTTTGTACTTTCTTTTCCTTGAAAACCAAAACTCTTTTGATCATTATTACTTTTTATTTTTAAGAGTTTTCTTTTTTATTTTAAATTGTGATTGATCACATTTTTCTTTTTAAAAAGAAAAGCACAAAAAATGAATAATCATAAATGGAGAGGGAGTGAATCCTCTCTAGGGATGTTATTAGTGGATGTGATCCTACCTTTATTAAATTTACTTGAGGTAATGTATTTTTATTATAAAATGAATGTTTAAAAAATTAATGGTGAGACTGTCAATATTTGAGAATCTCAATTTATTTTTTTTACATGAGAGAATTTCCTCCCAATTATACATGACTCTCATCTTTCTTTATTTATCTTTTGTTATCACACTATATCTCCTGTTAAGTGTGTATTTTGGATACTAGTTATATTAACATAAACAATGATTGAATGTAAAAGATACAATTTTTTGCTTCACAAATTTATGTTTTAGAAAGTGTGAACTCCTATTTACAGTGATGCAAATGGTTGGCAAACACACCCTAAATTTATCACTTCTCTTTCTTTTTCATTTTTTTATCTCTCTAGAGATTGATGAACATGTGTGTGGATCATTTGCTACCCCTCTATCAAATTTTTCTCTTCACCTAAAATAAGAACGATTCATTATATTATCTCTCCTTTTCAGTTACTGAGCAATGATCAACCAAGGGTAAGATGTTGCAGAATATTGACTGCATAAGAGTTTGGCTAGAGAGGATCTGGATTTGGTGATGAGTGTTCACAAAATATTGCTAAAAAAAATAAAAATCAAACAGGGATCTTACTTCAAAAAATTATTTAATTATATTTTCACTATTTTTTAATTATAATATTGAACATAAATAATTAATAATAAATTACAAAAATTAAACAACTTAATCCATAAAATTTATATTTAATTTTATAAAATTATCATGTTAATTCTAAACCAATCTTTTCTCTCTACATATATATAATTATATATAACCGAAAAAAATAAATAAAATTTTCATGATTTTAAAATGAATTTTATTAAAAAAATAATTAAAATGAAAAGATCTACACCTCTTAACCCTCTTGGGATCAACCCTAGCAAGTTCAGCGAGCTGCTCAGTGGTCATTGCCCTTTTCACCAAAGAAGCCGGCTCGCCCCCAAACGACGTCGTCGTCGTCGTGGACTCGTCAACGGAAATGCTGTGCCGGTGGCGCCGCTCCACGTTATCCTCTCCGCCACCCTTAGCGCCGCCGTATGCTCCGCCGCCGGCCATTCCGATGCCGCAGAGGTTATCCACGACCACGCACTTGCCACGGTCGAGTCCCACAGTGGACCCTACCGGGCCGGGCCTCGAGGCCCGCGCGTTGGATTCCTCTGAGGAAATCGAATCGACCTGCACTAAGGCGGCGGTTGGCGGCGGCGGCGGCGGCGGTGGGAAGTTGGGCATGTCGAAATCAAAAGGATCGGAGTCGAAGTCGAAGTTGAGCAGATCGTCGAAGGTGTCGGCGACGGGGAAGTAGTTCTCGGAGAAGGCCCTCCGGTGGTGGGACCAGTTCTCTGGTTCCGCCAGTATCTCATCAAACTCCGCCGTAACCGGCGGAGCTCCGGTGAATTTCGGTTCCATCAGCGAAAATAATAATATAATAATTTTATTTTTTTCTTTGGGATTTGTGATGTTGGTTCAGAGGTTCAGTGCTGACAAGAAACTGAACTTGGACACTGAAACCATGTTTTCAGGGGTGTTTAGCGTGAATCACTTCACTTAAATAGTGTAATAATTGTGTTAACTCAATGTAGTAATAATTAACGGGTGTTTATCGTAAGAAAAGAAAAAAGTAAAAAAAAAAATCATGAAAAATATAAAATTGTTTCACCATGACTTCTTTTAATAATTTGAAATGTTAAAAACAGTTTGATTATTTTTAAATTTTTACCGTATTTTGCTCATTTGTCATTTTTGTTTTAATTTGACTTCTTTATCAAGTTATTGATTTTTGTGACAGTCAAAACTATCGTAATTGAAAAAATAAAATAGTAATTAAATATAAAGGGTAGAATGGAAATAAAAGTGAAATTAATGAATTAAAATATTAATTTTATAATATATTTAAATTAGTGCAATTAATGATTTTATCCTGCGTATTTATTAGCGCGCGTTAAAAAATTCCAATATCTATTTAAGTTTTATATTTTCTTTCTTCAATAAATGATCATTAATATTACCTCTTTCTCATTTCTTTAAATGTTTTACCTTTTTTTTTTATCCTAAAACAACTGATGTTTTACAATTTCAAAGTCTAATTAATTATTTTTTTCAAATATACCCTTATTTAATACTCTCCCATCCCATTTTATTTGATGTTTTAGTAAAAAAAAAATGTCCCATTTTGATTGCCATTTTAAAATATCAATGAAGCATTAAATATATTTTTTTCTTATTATATCCTTAAACATTTATTGTGGACTGAGAAAATATAAAGAAAATATAAAGGAATGAGAATCTAATTAATATGAAAGATAAGGGGTATTAGGAAATTTTATAATAATTATTTGATTAAATTACATTTTTGGTCTCCCTATAATATTTAATCCGTAATTTTGGTTCCCCAATTCTATAAAATCTACAATTTTAGTTCAATTGTTAAATATTCATCTGTTGATCGTTAAAATTGTAATGTTAACCATGATATGGCAGTAAGATGACGTGACAATTAATATATAATAATATCTAGGCTAAATTGCATTTTTAGTCCCCCAATAATATCCAATCCACGATTTTAGTATCCTAATTTTTTAATTATGCTGATTTTATAGTCCCCCCAGCGAAATTTATGATTTAGAAAATGGTAAAAATAATTGAAGGATTTGCACCCATGACCTTCCCCTTCTCTTTTACCACCTAAACTAGTAAGTCATTTAGCTTATTTGAGTTATAATATACATACTATATTATATATAACAAATATAAATATATATATTTTAAAATATTTATTTAATGTTCAATATAGTTTAAAAATAATAAATAATAATTTCATATAACAAAAATAAATATAAAGGTTTTTTAATAAATAAATTATATAATTTATTATTTAATATATTTTTTCATACAGTAAATATAAACATACAATCACTTTTGTCTTCCATTTCCTTTTTTACCTCATTTTCTTCTCATCTTTTTCTAACACATTACTAATTGTTAAAAATATAATTGTAGTTTAAAATAAATAATATAATATTAGTGATGAGGTAGAAAAATATGAGGAAAAAATGGGGTGTGTAAAAGGAGATGAAAGACAAAAGTGATTGTATGTTTATATTTATTGTATAAAAAATATATTAAATAATAAATTATATAATTTATTTATTGAAAAATTTATATTTATTTTTGTTATATAAATTTATTATTTATTATTTATTATTTTTCAACTAAATTTAGCAGTAAATAAGTATTTTAAACAATTTTATGTTTATTTTTGTTATATATAATATAGTGTTTGTATTGTGACTTAAATAAGTTAAATGACTTAGCGGCTTAGATAGTGAAAGAGAAGGGAAATGTCATGGATTCTAATCCTCCTTCAAATTAGGGGACCAAAATCGCAGATTGAATATTATAAGGGGACCAAAAATGTAATTTAGTTTAAATATTAGTTGTCACGTCATCTACTTAATGCCACATCATGGTCAACGTTATAATTTTAACTGTCCACGGATGGACATTTAACAGTTGAACCTAAATTACGGATTTTACAAAATTAAGGGACTAAAATTACAAATTAAAAATTGAGGAACCAAAATTGCGAATTGGATATTATAGAGGACCATAAGTGCAATTTATCTTAATTATTTTGAGATCTAAAATATTTATTACATTTCTTAATTCTTGTGCCAAAACCTTAAATGTCAAACAAAATGGGATGGGGGTAGTATCCAACTACAAATGGTGCAAGAATAAAAAATCAAAGTATTAAATAAAGATATTTTAGTCTAAATATAATAATATTGTGCTTCTATTAAATATTTCTTAATCTATGTGGACTAACCTTATTCCATTAAATAATATGGAAAGGAGGGTAATAGAAAAAAGCCTTTAGTCATTTCTACTTTAGTTATATTTGTTTTAATTTGTTTTAAAAAGTTATTTTAAAATTAAAGTTTAAAATAATAATATTTAGGCCAAATTGCATTTTTGGTCCTCTTATTTTCTCCAATCCATAATTTTGGTCACCCTCTTTTTTTTAGAAAGATTTAGTTTTCCTATTTTTAAAACTTCGCAATTTTGGTCTTGCTGTCAAATCTCTTGCATTAACTGTTAGTTATTTAACGTTGACTCTGACATGTTAGAGTCAGAGTCAATGTTGATATATTAGAGTTAACGTTAAACCACTAACAGTTAATACAAGAGATTTGACGGCAAGGTCAAAATTACAAATTTTCAAAAATAGGGGGACTAAATATTTCTAAAAAATAAAAGGACAAAAATTGTGAAATTTTAAAAATAGAGGGATTAAATGTCTCTACAAAAAATAGAGGTACCAAAATTACAAATTGAAAAAAATAGGGAGACCAAAAATATAATTTAGCCTAATTTTTAAAATAAAGTAATAATTTGGTAATTTTTAATTCTTAATTCTTTTAATTTAAAGAAATGAATTATGATAGAGGGGGGAAAAAAGAGAAAGGAGAGAGAGCAACTGAGGACAGCGATATGAAAGAGAGAAGAGGGACAAAGCAAAGAGAAAGCCAAACTCATTCACTTAAATAATGATGACAATAAGATTTAAATCTAAAATTTCAGATAAACTATTCAAACTTTCACCACTAGGTCAATTTTATTTACTTAATTTATTTTAAAGAAAGTTATTTTTTTCTTTTATTTTATAACAATTAAATCACTTAACTTTTAAAAGCCTTTTAGAAATGTATTTAACTCACATTCTTCTTTTATAGAGAAAGGAAATTAGAAAAAACTAAATCAAATGCGATCTTAGTCTTTTAATCTAATTGATGTGAAAACCATTATTCTAATGGTTTATATATTTATATATATATCTGTGTGATGTGAACATAGAGAATGAATTAAAGAAAAACTTGAATTAACTTATCTATATATTTATAATTAAAATTTTAAATTAAATAATGACATTTAAATATTTTTTTAATACTAAATAATGTCTACTTCAAATATGTTATTAAATTAAAAAAATCAGTCATATATGATTATTATTTTTGGTTTAAAATCTTGATGGCAAAAATATATGACCCGGATTGAAATCATTATCTACTTTTATTTTAAAAAACGTATTCTGAAAAATGTTCTTAAAATGTCTTTTTTAAAAATTAGATAAAGAAAAAATTGTTTCAATGAAAAGTTTATAAAAACAGATTTTTAAAACACAAAAGAAATTTAGGGTACTGGACCGAATTTCCACGTGGTTACTAGATTTTGTTTATTGCAAAAGCACCTCATTTTGTAAGATTGGTAGCTAGATTGAGGTTCTCATTCATGAAATAATTAATAACAATCCAATTAATAGTAACAAAGGACAAAAGACTAGACTAGTCACTGACTCCAGCTCCACCAGCTCAAGAATGTCTTAGGATGTGATCTAAAATCTGTTCAATCGTACACGATGTCGGACGGAATAAAAAAGAGGGTAGAATATCTTGCCGTCTTCAAGATGGCAGTAGTATCCCTGTCCCACATTGAGGAAGAGGGAGAGTAAAGAAAGTACTAGAATTAAGAATTTGATTGCAAGGTTGTCAGTTGTGTCCTTTCTCGATGCTCGTTGCATTTTTAGGAGCATTTGTGTTCTCAAGTCTTAGAGAGAGAATATAATGTGTAAAATGGTTTAGGGTTTCCAACGTAAGCCTTTATGAATAGGTTTTTACAAATTAATTAAAATGGTTTTAATAAACATTATATAATTGAAAGAATTTGATTGTCCCTCCCATGTAGGGCCATATTGGGTGGACAAGGGCATGAGAGAAGGATATCATGTGCATTTGGATTCTTATAACCAAAACGGTTAGTCAAAAGCTTAAGACCAAGTGTAAGAAAAGATGTCATGCCAAATTAGCATAAGTTCACTTTCTAACCATGATTAATGTGTTTAATTGTCTTATTAGCCCACTTAAGGCAAACCAAGAATAAAATGGTAGATCTCAAAACAAAAAAAGAGAGAATAAAATGGTAATTTCTCTAGTGTTTGGAATTATACTAGGTATTTCTTTGGTTTAGAGTTGCTCATTCTAAAAGCATACATCTAACATGTAAAATAATTATTTTATTCTAGAGTGCCAGAATAATTTCAAAATTTTCCAGTTGATTAATCATGATTAAATATCACTAATCACATTAATTTCCATGAAAAAATTAATTATCTGTGCACAGTAAGTTGCAGAGTCTTATACTGTCTATTTTGCAACATAATCTAAGTTTCAATTGAATTAACAATAGAAACTTATATAGAAAATCACAAAAATTCTAATTAATTAAACTTTATGGTTTTCTTATCATTTATACTTATTAATTATGCAATCAAGTTATGTAATAAAAGTAGTAAAAACCTAGGTGTTATAGTCTCAACTAACTACTTTTCCAGCTCCAACTCCTAATGCCCCTATGTATACACCCTCCCTGTCCTTAGCTCCCAATCCTAGTTTTTTCACCACTTATCATTCTAACAACGACGATGTAAGTACTTCACTCTTTTCCTCTTTTCTCTCTTTCTTTATGCGTTGTCATGAATCATTGTTACTTACTATATAAAATACATACTTGATTCGCTTCAACTCCCCCCTCACCTCATAATTCTAACATTCCATTGCTTATGTAATAATAATAATAATAATAATAATAATAATAATAATAATAATAATATAATAATAATAATAATAATAATATTATTATTATTATTATTATTATTATTATTATTATTTTTTATCACTATTGAAGGTGTAATTTCTACTTAAGTGGAATGAAAAAAAAAATACATGATTTGTGGAAGTAGAGGTGTTCAAGGTTTACATTAATTTAAGATAAAACTAAACTAAACCAATCATTTTTAATTGGGTCAATTTGATTTGGGTTTTAAAAAAAATTTCGGCCAATTCGAACCAAACCAATTCTATTAAGATCAAGTTGGTTTGATTTAAGTCATTGAATTATGATGATAAATAAATAAATTATTATGGACTTGTGTGTATATTTGTTTGGTTTTGTGGATGAATGAACCCTTTTCCTAAAGGTGTGCCATCTTTGTGATATTCTTGGTGAAAAGTGATTGTCTTTATACAAAAAGTCTGCTTCTTGGTGTTTTTTTTTATATCTTGAATGTGTATGTGTGTGTCACTAAATTGATGTGTTCTTAATTATATATGTGATGTATGAATTGTTCAACTTGATTCATTGATGATATATGAAGTGATTGGTGACATGTTTTCTTGTTGATGCAAAAAGCCTAAGACTTGAACATTGGATAAAATAATAAGACAAAAGGGAAGAATAAGGTTATGTTTGGCCTAATTTTTTTTTTGGCTTAAAAGCTATTTTAAGGTTAAAGTTCAGAATAAAGCTTTAAAAAAGAGTAGATGTTTGGAAATTTTTTAATTTTTTTAGTTTTAAAGCTCATTTTAAGCTAGAAGCTATTTGGTAAAAAAACATAAATTTTAAATATATTTTAAACTAATTGCCTCACTAAATAGAATAATATATAGATAAAATAAAAAAATATATATAATTAATTTTTGTTTACAATTATGTAAAATTAATTTAATCAACATAAATTTATTTTAATGATAAAAAAAAATACATAAAACTATTAAAATATATACACTTAAATTTTTATTTTTAAAAATATCAAAAGTTATTTTAATTATTAAAAATTAATTTTAAATATGATTTACAAGTATTTTTTATATACATTATTAATTACATAAATTTAAGTATTAATTACAAAAGATTAAATATTTAAAAAACTTTTATATTATTGTCCAATGACATTTTTAGAAGGTAAAAAATAATTATTTAAATAGAATTCAATAATTTCAATGTATATTAAATAGTATTTAATAAATAATCCCAAAAATATTTAATAAATATATTTTTGGAAATAACATTAAAAAAAACAAATTAAAAATTAAAAAAATCTGAAATCTAAATTAAATTTAAAGAATAAACATTATAAATATTTTTAAATATTAAAATTTTATTCAACTATATTATTTACTCATTTCAGTTACATTCTTTTATTTCATGTAAAGAATATATTTAAAAATTTTAAATATAAAAATGTCAAAAATTATTTTAATTAATAAAAATTATTTTTAAAGATGATTTACAAATATTTTATTATATGTAATATGAATTAAATAAAATTAAGTATTAATTACAAAAGATAAAATATTTAAAAAATTCTATATATTATTTTTAATAATATTTTAGAAGATAAAAATAATTTATTTAAACAGAATTCAATAATGTCAATATATATTAAAAAGTATTTAATCAATAATTAAATATATTGTTATAATTAAGAATTCAAAAACTTAACTACAAATTAAAAATTTGAAAAAAATATGAAATCTAAATTAAATTTAAAGAATAAAAATTATAAATATTTTAAAATATCAAAATTTTATTTAATTATTACTTACTCATTTTGGTAACGTTCTTTTATTTCACATAAAGAAAATTAAAAAACTAAAAAATAATTAATATTTTTTAATTTTATAAAATAAATCATTTAAAAATAAATTAAGACCTTACAAAAAATAAATAAATTAATATATATAAGTATTATTTAATGGGAAAGCCAGTAAAGCATTTAAATTGGAAAATCATTGAATTTTTTTTAAAAATGGTATTTTTGATGAGGGACTGCATGGAAGTTGATAAAGCACTAAAATTAAAAAATTAGTTAAAAAAAATGGTATTTTTAGACACGTTGGAATTCAAAGAGGGAATTGTATGAAGAAGTTCCGTGTAAGAAATAAAAAAGCTCCCCTGCCAACTTAATTCTAAGCTACTTTTTTCCAAATTTTGTTCTATGAAAATAAGTTTATTTTTTTTAAGAGCTTTTCACAAAAAGTGTTTGGCCTAACTTCTCATTTTAAGGAAAAGATAAGCTCAAAAAAAGCTGGTCAAACACACTCTAAGTCTGTAAAATTTTATTCAAGTAATTAACAGTGATTAGTGGTAGCTAGTGGAAGATTAAGCTTAAATGACTTCATAAAACTTAGGTTTAATGTAAAATAATAATTTTTAAAACCCTAAATAAAATGGAATTAAATATTTTAAGGTGGTTAAAAGTCATTTTTAATAAAGTATTAAGCTTCGGGAAAAATTTAGAATATAAAGGATTGAATTTGGACTAGTTTTGATGATTAAAATGAAAATTTAAAATCTAAGGGATAAAACTGTAATTTTGTATTTATAATTTAAAATATAATATAAAATATTAAATTTAATTAATATACTTTAATTAAGCTTTAACTTGAACATAAGTAATTTTGGAGCTTAAGATAACGGAAATACTAGAAAGTTATTAAAAATAGGGGTAGAATAGTATTTTCATCCTTAAAAACAATATTGTTTCTAGAAAAATATGGATTTTATAGTGTTAATTTAATTATAAATTTTAGTGAAAGAATTAAGTTAAAAAGATTTGTAACCCCTTGGGAATAAAATGTTAAAATTAAAAAATTGTATTAAATGAATGAATTTAATTTCATGACTCAGGAAAATTTAATTTACTGAAGTTCCAGAATTTTACAGAATATTAAAATTAAAATAATAATTATTTTAATTACAAGTTAATGAGGAAATTGTAAATGAAATATTAAAAATTATATCTTAAACATTTTAATATGCATATTACTCGCAAGTGAGGAAAATTTTTAACGCGTGAAAATTTTTATTTTCTATGAATAAATTGGATATTTTGATTAATGATCAATCATTCAATAAGATATAAATAAAATAAAAACCGATGAATTAAATAGATTGTATTACTCAATCTTAGAAAGTTATTCTAAGTTTTCCATAATGTATCTTAGACTTTTATAAGACTTAAAGACTTGTCTAAAATATTCAAGTTGCAAAAGACTTAAGGTAACAATAAGAGGTGAGTGAGGGATTTAATGATAAAGATTTGGACCTTTTTCTCAATTACTAGTGGTTCTGAACTATGTGACACTCACGGGTGACTGAGTGAAAGATTCAGTATTCTCTTTGTGCAATGTGGTATTTAAATTATATTAAGATGCTATAAGGCTTCCTAAATATGTTTTTATAATATAAGTGTTGTTAGTGTAAATATAAGCTTTTAAGTATTTTCATATATTACTATAGTAACTGTTTTGTTAGTTTAATTGTGTATAAAAGTTTTTAATATAATTACATACTGCTATACTAACTGTGGTATGAGTTTAAAATATATTAAAAACTCTTAAATAGATTTCTTAAATTTATTATGTTGCTATATTTTTACTCTAAATAATTTCTTGATACTCTTAAATTATTTTATTGGTGTCTTTAATCAATTCTATGTATATCTTTGAGTTCCTCATATTTTTCTAGTTGCACCTATATGTTTAGATTTTAATATTGATCATTGTTGGTAAACATATTATACTATGTTATATCTCCTATCGAGAAGCCGCGGTATTCTTTCGAATTTGTCAAACACAACAACCCCACCTGAATTCCTATTCACGTTGGTTTATCCCTTTTTACTTCCTAGGAAACTCAAGTAACCCCACCTCTGAATTCTTATACAAGTCAACAAACCCCCAACATTCTAACTTAAGGAATTCGTTGATAAAACTTCCACCCCTGGATTCTTGACTACGTAGACCTCCCACCTCTCAACTTCTATTATACGTCGACCCCCACCACAATTCGCACCTTCTCCATCTCGTACAAGAGCCACGACGCTCTCATTCTCGGCTGCCCTCACTCTCGGCGTTTCTTTTGTTCACAACTCAACAGCTTCGAACAAAATCCCCCCCTCTTCTTATTTTCCTAGGTCGCGACCCCATCCCCCTCGGTCTCCCTCTCCCTTTCTCTCTCGGCATTCTCTCATCCCCACTCCCTTCGAATTCCTTCAACCCGCCACCATCACAAACCGCCAGCCCTCTCCTCTACCAAACCACCACCACCCACCACCCACACGAAGCCACCAACCCCCACCACTCGCCCATCACCTTGCATGCAACCACCATCACACCAACCCATTCGTCACCACCACCATAAATTGTGATCCCTCGCCTTTGCATGTCTCGGTTATGAGCATCCGAGTTCAAGACCCTTAGTTCTGTTCGGTGCAAGTTCATATATTCGAGCCATGATCGAGCCTACAGTAAATGATTGATCATGTGCATGAATATGCCTGTGTTGTAAATTGCTATGTAAATTGTCCTTGAGAAATCAACCTTTGATATTTGGTAGGGCTATAGTTCTAGCTGACCTCTTTCAAATGAAAGTGGACTTGTATTTTCTTGAGGTCTGTGGAATAATTGCAAATATTTTGGCAAGGTAGGTTTAGTGTTGAGAAGTTGCAACATAGTTGCGAGTTTATGGACTATATAAGTCTTATTGAGTTGGATATACAAGGAGCCATATTGAGCATGGAAGTGTTCTCTGTGTGTCTATGGATGTGAAAGAGGTCTAAATGTCTCCCTAGCAATGTGTCAAGCCTTACCTAAGACTATGGGAAGTAGAAAGTTTCATTATGTTGAGAAGGTGATTACTGTTTGGTTGGACAACAATTGTCCTATATTGCTCTGAGGTGTGTGAGCATTCTGATGGCAGTTAAGTCGAACCCTTTGGTGGGCATCTAGTCCCAGTGTCTTCTTTCCATCCTCTGTGGTTTTGAAGTTGTTGGGGTTCTATAGAATATTCTGCAAATATTCTCGTGATGTATGTTAAATATGTTCTTGGGCAAGATAGCTTGAGTGTTACTTGTGGTTTCTAACATGTTATGAAGAGTTGTGATGGAGTCTGTGATTGGGAATCATTTACCAGGTTTCCTACACCCTAAAGGTGGATAGAATTAACCTTGCCTAAGTGTATGTCCAAGCATGAGCCTAGGATAAGTGAACGAGTTGAGTGAGTTGTAAAAAGATTCCTGTAATCTCGTTGTACGTGAGGCTAAAATTGTTGTGAAAACTGATGTTGATGTGAGAAGAGTTAGCCAAAACCATTTGGTAGGCCTTTAGCCTCATGTGTTAGTTTTCAAATGAAAAGTGGTACTACCTCAATTAGTTGTTTATGAGAATTGTAGAGACCTTCTAAAGTTATATATATGTCTTGTGGGTTCCATGGGCAGCTTGTGGTTAATGATTGTTTGCTCTCATGTGCGCTTGAGTTACTTAGTGATGCATGCCTGTGTTATTATGAGATTGATGCATGATGTGATTATATGAGATTAAGTGATGAGGTTATGTGATCTATTCTGTTTGCACTCCTATAAGGGAGGTGTACGTTGTATGACATTATTGAGAAATTTGTGATGTATATGTATACATGTGTTGAGTGTTAGATATGATGAACGTATTACTACAACATGTGTATATGTGACTATAAGTTGCTTGATGATGATGTATGAGTGTGAGATTATGTTGTAGATTCTTTTCCTGTAGCAGTATTTTGTGAGAGACACTGTATTACGTGTTGGTCAATTGGTTTCATCCAACGGCATAATATAAGAATAATGATGAGAACACCCGAGGATGATGAAGGAGATGGTATGTTCTATGAGGTATAGACTAGATTGGTCTTTGAGTATGCGAGATGCCAACTTTGGCTATATTTTGAGATTTGAGTTTTATTAGAGGAATTTGAGTGAGAAAGCCTTTTTCTATTATGGTTATATTTGATGAGACGAGTTGTATTTAAATACTTTTCTCACCTAAATATTGAATTGAAAATATTTATTTTTGATGATCTCTTTTGAAACCTATGAGTTTTGGAACTTGTAATTAGTTTTGGGAGCATGGGACTAATGAGGTTGATACCTAGACTTGTGCACGAAGTTCGGGCGTCCCTTGTATTCCTAATGCGTGAGTTTTATGATTAATCTCTTTTGAAGGAGTCTTTGAGAAATCTAAGTTTTCAATGAGTCGTCCATGACAACCAATTAATTTTTCATATGGTTTTGAAACCTTTTTAAGAAAAGTTATGTTTTGAAATTAAGGATGGAATTAAGGTTGAGGAAAGGAAATTTTGATGGAGTTGTGGGTTTTTCTTTGTAAATCCATCTCAGCTCAGCTCATCTTGGAGTTAATAAAGGGAAAGATGTAAACAATTCATCATGTATCATGACATTGAAGGTTAATAGCTGGCCGAGTGTGGGCTACAGGAATCCTTGGTTCCCTGTGAGTTTCAAGACATGCTGAATCTTAGTGAGTTTTAGGAATGACTGACTCTTTGTGAGTTTCAGGAATAACTGACTCTTTGTGAGTTATAAGATGGTTGGCTCTTTGTGAGTTTTAGGAATAGCTTACTCTTTGTGAGTTACAGGATGACTGACTCTTTGTGAGTTTCACGACTGGCGACTCTTTGTGAGTTACAAGATGGCTAGCTCTTTGTGAGCTTTAGGAATAGCTGACTCCCTTGTGAGTTACAAGATTAGTTGGCTCCTTGAGAGTTCCGGGATGACTGGCTTCTTTGGGGGTTTTATGGTACTAATTAAAGGACGATGATCCTATAATTCTAGTATAATATCCACTCTACAGTGCTAGATTAAGAGATTACGGGTACCCACATGCATCATGAACACTAATAAAAGAGTAGAGATGTTTGATTATAGGACATGCATTGCATGCATTTGATTGGTTAGCTTATGAGATTTGAATGATTGTATATGTGCTCGTGATGCTATTTGTTGTATATGATTAAGTGATGTTTATATGATGATGATGTAAATGCTAAATACACTAGTGCAAAAAATTGATATTAGAGCAGGATTTTAAAACAGTTCACGTTCAACTGGTTTAAAATAAGACGCGGTTGTATTATAACCGATTTAAAATCTAATTTTTAAATTAGTTATGCATATAACCGATTTAAAATGTATAATTTTAAATCGGTTACACTTAACCGATTTAAAAATTAGGCTTTTAAAATCGGTTCCTATTGGAACCGATTTAAAAAGTCATACATTTTAAACCGGTTCCACCTGGAACCGGTTTAAAAAGTGTATCAATCCACTTTAATTTTTTACATAACCGTGAGCGGATCTCCATCTCTCCATTATCCAAACTCTTCGTCACTCCCTCCCTCCCATTTGGAAAACTTTGAACTCCCTCCTTCACTCCAAACTCAAGTCGCGCTTTCCCTCCCTCCATTGAAGGGCAAAATCTGCATTGCATTGGGGCGGTTCGAGCTTGCGCGCTTCACCTCCATTCAACACCAACAAGTTTAGCATTGCATAGGTGCGAGCTCTATTTTTGCAGTTTTTGTTCATGCATGTGCTATCATTATTGCGGTTTTGCAATTGGATTTTCTTGCTATGGGAAATTAATTGCTAGAGGCTATGCTTGAATATATATGTTGATGAATAGAAGATAAATTTAGTTGATTTTACATGTATGGATTTATGAATCTTTAAGTAAAAAGCTAAAAGTATTATTTAAGTTAGTCATAACTTATATGAATATATATTAAGGATTTTAAGTGTTAAGAATTGAATGACATAAGCTATACAATCAATTGAAGTCAATTATTTTGGTTAGCACTTATGTTGATGTTGCTTAGTAATGAAAAAGGATAAAAATTTGAAATTAATTTAAGGATATTTAAGGAATTAATTGTCATAAAATTTATTATATTTTGTTTAAAATGTATGATGGCTATAGAGTTGGTGGATTACAAGAATGAAAGAACTAGCCTTAGTGTAGATTGGGAACTTTGTTAGGAAATTAAAAGATAATAACATAAGTGAACTTTTATGGGAGAGTACATTGTTAAGACAAAGTGAGCAAAGAGGGAGAATTAGTTTAAGAGTGAATTAGTATAAGAATCTAAAATTGAATAATTCAAGTACTAAAGTTTAAGAGATTAAGAAATTTAAATGTAAATGATATTGGCCATGAGAGCCGATATGAGAGTTGGATTAGATTGTCTAATTGAATACATGTTAACAGGTATTTGGGAAATTAAGTATCAAAATACAAAGGAAACTCTGTCAAAATTTCTGTATAAATTATATTCATTATGTTCTGTGTTTAATTTTGTTGTTTTTTTATTAAATTTATGCAGTACGAGCGAACCTTAGTTTCCCGTTTGAGATTCAATACAATGATTAAAGTACTAATTATTATATTGAATCTTGAATTGTCCGGTTGGACAGTTTGGAAAGATTCATTTTTTATACTTGATTAATACTTAGTGGTTAAGTATTATCTTAAATTTGATTAAATTTCGATTTAGTGCATTTCATGTTGTGTCTTCGGGTGCATACTTGATTGTGGTGAACTTGATGTCACCACTTTCATTTCGTGTACTTGGAGAATAATGCGAAATGCTGCTGAAATTTTGTCAAATTTAAGACATGAGACTAAACCTGTACGTATTAATCAAGTTTAAGAAAATGTCTTTCTAAATGGGATAGGGCCACACCTTGTATAAAAAAGTGAGCTTTACATGCATTAAGATATGGTTTGTGGATCACAATACGAAGTTATGGATCGTAGTTGGATTAATTCTAGACGCCCAACTGATGAATATCAGAATGGAGTGGAAGAGTTTATCCAATTTGCGAAAAGAAATCTTCCAGATAGTGGTGGGTTCTTCTATTGTCCTTGTGTTAATTGTTTGAATGAGAGACAACTACAAATTGAGCAAATACGAGAGCATGTTTTTTGTGATGGGTTTTGCACGAGTTATACAACATGGACATGGCATGGTGAATTGTTAGACATGCCGAGTGTATCTCAAATAGAGCAAGTTGATGTACCTATGGATGATCGACTAAAGGACATGATTCGTGATATTGGATCGGAGTCTTTTCAGCTCATGTGTATGAAACTTTGTGTAGTGATACGAATAAGCCTTTATATCCAGTTTGCACTAAATTCACATAGTTGTCAGCGATTTTAAGATTGGTGAATGTGAAGGCAAGAAATAGGTGGAGTGATAAAAGTTTCACCGAATTACTTGAGTTGTTGAACGAAATACTTCCAGAAGATAACACATTGCCAAGACGTAACTATAAGGCAAATAAAGTGTTGTGTCTGATGGGATTGAATACAAAAAAAAAACATATGTGCCCTAATGATTGCATATTGTACAAAGAAGAGTTTGAAGAGTTACACAAGTGTCCCAAGTGTGAGGTGTCATGGTATAAAGTGAAGGATGGTGATTGTAATAATGATGAGAGCCAAAAGAAGGGTTCCCCTGCAAAGGTGTTATGGTATCTTTCAATAATTTCAAGGTTTAAGCGATTATTTGCTAATGCAGAAGACGCGAAGAACCTTACGTGGCATGCAGATGGGAGAAAATGCGATGAACAGCTTCGCCATCCGGTTAATTCTCCGCAATGGAAGAAAATTGATCATTTGTTTATAGTCTTTGAGATTGAGGCAAGAAACCTTAGGCTTGGACTTGCTACGAATGGAATGAATCCTTATGGTAACTTATTTAGTAAGCACAGTTCATGGCCTCTTTTCCTAGTTATTTACAATCTGTCTCCTTAGTTGTGCATGAAGCGAAAATATGTTATGTTATCTATGATGATTGTAGGCCTAAGACAGCTAGGAAATGACATAGATGTCTATTTACGTCCCTTGATTGAAGATTTGAGAATGCTATGAGATGAAGGTGTTAATGTGTATGACGGGTATCATCATGAAAATTTCATGTTGCGTGCAATGTTATTCTGTACCATCAATGACATTCCAGCATATGGAAACTTGAACAGGTATAGTGTTAAAGGGCATAAGGCTTGCCCTATCTGTGAAGAAGACACATGCTACGTACAACTTAAACATGGCAAGAAGACAATTTACACTAGGCATCAAAAATTTCTTAGGCCTAATCACCCATATCATAAACTCAAAAAAGCTTTTAATGGATGTTAAGAGGTTGGTATTGCGCCACCTGCCTTAACTGGTGAGCAAGTTTATCAACGGCTGAAGGACATCAGTGTCGAATTTGAAAAGACCCAAAAGAAAGCCACCGAGAAAAACTTATGGAAGAATAGGTCGATTTTCTTTGATCTTCCCTACTGGTGCGATCTAGATGTTAGACATTGTGTAGATGTAATGCATGTTGAGAAAAATGTTTTTGATAGTCTCATCGACACTCTTCTGAACATTAAAGGCAGGACAAAGGATGGTTTGAATGCTCGTCAAGATCTTGTTGAGATGGGTATACGCCTTCGGTTAGGTTCGCAGTCAATGGGTAAGCAGACATATTTGTCCCCAGCATGTCATACCTTGTCAAGAGAAGAAAAAACAAGTTTCTGTAAGTGTCTGCAGGGCATGAAGGTGCCAAAAGGATACTCTTCAAATATCAAGAGTCTTATGTCACTAAAATATCTTAAATTAGTTGGGTTAAAGTCTCATGATTGCCACGTCTTAATGCAACAACTCCTACCAGTGGCTATTCGTGACATATTGCCTAAAAAAGTTAGACATGTCATTACGCAACTGTGCTTATTCTTCAATGCCATATGCAGCAAAGTCATTGACCCTATGAAGTTGGATGAGTTGGAAAATGAAGCTACTATTATATTGTGCCAGTTGGAGATATGTTTTCCTCCTTCCTTTTTTAATATCATGGTTCACTTAATAATGCATCTTGTGAGAGAGATTAGAATCTGTGGTCTAGTTTATTTACGGTAGATGTATCCTGTTGAACAATATATAAAGATCTTGAAAGGGTATGTCAAGAATCTATACCATCCAGAAGCATCTATTGTTGAGAGGTACATTGCTAAAAAAGCCATTAACTTTCTAGCATACCTGTCACAAGCTGAACCTGTAGGGCTTCCTAAATCGTGTCATGATGGAAGATTTTTAGGTAAAGGTACTTGAGGTGTAAATGTTAAACCAATGAGTTGGGAGGAAGTTTTGCAAGCACACTTGTATATATTGAATAACACTGATGAAGTTGAACCTTACTTTTCTGCTTACAAAAACATTGTCAAGAAAAACAACCTTAGAATACTGGAGAAATGGCAGTTGAATGAGCATAACAAAACATTATTAAACTGGTTTAAAGAACAAGTTTTGAATGATAATAATGCTTCTGACACATTAAAATGGCTAGCACATGAACCAAACTTTGATGTCATATGTTGGACTAGATACGATATCAACAAGCTTTATTTCTATACAAAGTCATTAGATGAGAAGAGTATCGTGCAAAACAGTGGGGTTATGGTTGTGGCTGAGTCCATGCACTTCTCCAGTTCAAAAGATAAAAACCACATTATGGCATCCATGTGTTACTTTGAAGTTATTGAAGACATATGGGAGGTTGACTACACAAGATTCAAAGTACCTATTTTTAAATGTAAGTGGGTTGATAGTAACATCGGTGTGCAAACCGATGAATTAAGGTTCACATTGGTGGATCTTAGCAAGGTAGGTTATAAGGAATAACCTTTCATTATGGCATACCAAGCAAAGCAAGTTTTTTATGTCAATGATCCTTCTAACAAGAGATGGTCAGTGGTTCTCCAAGGAAGAAGCGTGCATGCTAGTGATGAAAAAGAAGATTCAAATATCGATCTTATTGAGATTCCTTCTTTCTCAACATGGATGCCCACTTTTACTGATGAGAATGAAGTGAATGATATACATGCCACACGTGATGATCATCACGAAGGAATATGGGAAAACATACGTACTTGATAGCGTTAGTTACTAACTTATATCTATCTTATTGTTTATTCTTGTTTTTGTTATCTTTTTTATTTTATTTATTCTATTTCGATCGTAATGTTTATCTTTGGAAATGACATGTTTTGTGAATGTTGATACTGATATACGTTTCTTTTTTTTTTTCATTTGTAAACAGGCTCATGGCTGATTCTTCTACTAACCCATCTTATGAATCTACAAAAAAACAAGGGTAGACGAGGTACACCGTTAAAAAAGTTGACTCTCAGCCGAGCTGGTGACCATCTAATACCAATTCAGTTTAACATGATTAGTGGCGCACCTGAAGGGAAAAATGCCACAAAATTCATTAGTTTTGTTGGCATCCTTGCTCAAAGCAAGGTTTATATCCTTTTATGAGGATTGGGACTATGTAGAAGAGAGCGTGAAGAATCAAATTTAGCAAACAATCACGGTATTTTACTTTGATAGTCTCAAATATAAAAATTGTATTTTACCGTATTATTGTTGTACATTAACTATTCAATTTTATTTTGTAGCTTACTTATGATGTTCCACATAATTCCATATTGAAAAGAAATTTGCTAACACTTGTGGCTGAGCGTTGGAGGGCATTTAAGACACAGCTCACCATGAGATACATATGTGAAAAATTGAAAGACACTTCTCATTGTGAGAAGTATGCACTTTTGGATAAGGAGACGTGGGCAAAATTTGTTGAAAGTCGAAAGAATCTTGCCTTCTAGGTTTAGTTAGAAACATATTTTTTTTAATAATACAACAACATTCGTTTATTTTTTATTGAATTTAACAGTGTGTTATTGTTCACAGGAGAAGAGAAAAAAGGGACAGATGATTGCATCAAATAATGTTCACCCCTACAGATTATCTCGTGGAGGGTATAAGTTGCTTGAGCATAAAATAATGGCTGAGAAGGTGAGGCAACGTGAACTGGAAGCCTCGGCACCTGGATCTGCTGGAGATATTGCTCCTCCATCGCCATCGCAACGCTGGGATAAATGAAAGGTGGCCCACACACTACAATCGGGTGGATATACGTCAGAGGAGACACGTCGTTGCTGAAAAGATTGTAAGTAATTTTTGACTTCAAGTACTAATTGCAAATTGTTACGTTATACTTATTACTCATTTATTTAATTATATGTTGTAGGATTCTCTTGTTGAGCAGAGCTCACAAAGAACGCTTGTTTCTCATGGACGTGAGTATATATTAACTGCTGCTATCGGGTTACCAGAGCGCCCTAGTCAGTTTTGTGCTGCTAGACAAGGTGTTGGCATTTGTGATTATTATGGACCACCTTCACGTAGTGGACCCACCTCTGGAATTGTCACAAGGGAAGAGATGGAACGAATCAGACAAGAAATTAGAAATGAGCTTAAAGAGCAGTTGAGACGGGAGATTAGAGAAGAGCTGGCATCTTTGGGTATTTCACAGCAGAATACAAATGTCCAAGCAGAACAAGCTCATACTCTTGTACGTGTCAACACGAAGGGAAGTTGTGCTACTGCTGATCCTTCTACAGAAAAGACTGACACTGATATCCCTAAGCAGTGTGAGTTATATGTTGACGGAGAACTTGTTCGTTTAGTGGCTTATGGGAGAGTATATAGTTTGGGGCCTACCATACACCACAGGACCACTGAGGATGATATGGCAAGGGTGATGGTTGAACAAATTTGGGATGCATATACTCAAGTTCTTGTGCCCACCGAGGAGGTTCAAACTGTGGGGCAAGCCCCTAAACAGTTTATTCAGTAGCCGAAACGACTTATAAAGGTTACATCAGTCAAGGTATATTCAAATTTCATCTTAAGTTATTTTTTCCTCTAATTACAAACTGAAATTACTAGATTATATTTTATAACATTATTTTATGTTTATTTTTTTAGGATGGTCAACCATCGAAGAAAGATGTTCCACCTAAAAAATCGAAACCTCAAGTTGATCCAATGACACGCCTATGGCAGGTGGCATCTAGTATGGGGACGAATGTGCCACAAATAGATTGGGAACCCACATTCCTTGGAAGACCCAATCATGTTGACCTATGGATCACCTAGAAAGATGTCTTGGAAATATGCACCAGCAATAACATGCTGAATATCTCAGTTCTACAATTATGGTTGCTGTAAGTTTAATCTTTTTGGAAATCTCTTACATAAGCATCTCTTTTATTGTAATTAACACTAATTTAAATATTTTAGGTATATGCATTGTCTCTGTATCTCAAAAGGTCGGGACAATGTTTATGAATTTATTGACCCATTTCCTATTCAAAAAATAGGGAATAAGGATGAAGATTCTCAGGCCTACATTCAAAATTGGATACATAATGGGCAAAAACGTTATTACCTAGCACCATACTTGCATTGATAAGCACTTGTATATATTTCTCACCCAAATGATTTTAAATGATATTTAAATGTCGTCACTTATATTCTTTTTCAAATGCAGCTCACATTGACAATTGCTAATTATTTGTTTTAGGGACAATGTTATGGCCTTGTTGTGTTCGTTGCACAAAAAACCCAACAAAGAATTGAAACAACTAGTAGAAAGGTAAGTTTAAATTTATAATATATTTCCTTTGTCCTTTGTATTATAATTTTGAAACCTATAACATACTTTGCATATCCATTTTTTAATTAGAGTCATGATCGGATATCAAACATTAACGGGTAGGCACGTGTCACTATGAAGGAAGCCTAGTTGGTTTTTTTCCTATGTAAGTGATTTACAGCTGCATATTCAGTTACAATTTGCAATAGTTTCTACAACTCATTTTTAAAAATAAATCTCATTGGTAGGCTAACAAACAAGGAGGGAGCTATGAGTGTGGATATTATGTAATGAAACATATGTTGACCATAGTTTCAGTAGATATTGTGGATTTATGGGACGAGGTAATATAATTTTCATCCAATTACAATAATAGTTATAGTTTTTATAGTTCATTGGGTAATGATTTATCTTATGTTTATCTCGCAAATATTCGTTGATAAGGAACCATTCTCACAAGAAGACTTGCTAGACATTTGCCAGCGTTGGGCAGCATTCTTTCTTCAAAGTAGTAATAGATAGCTTGTTTAGAATGTGTTTAGCTGGACAAAGAATAGTAGTTTTTTATTTTATATGTTTCAAAGCATATTATGAAGTTTTGTTGGTTAAAGTATCTTATAACTGAATGTGATGATGTACTGGCTATTTCTGTGTCATTTGTTTAATGATAACAGGGTTGGTTGCATGATAAAACAACAAAATTATTTAAAAAAATGTAGCTTTTTAAATCAGTTGTATAATAACCAATTTCAAAAGTGTCGGTTGTTGCTTCAACCGATTTAAAAAGTGGACTTTTTAAATTGGTTCTGCCTGGAATCGGTTTAAAAAGTTTCACTTTTTAAATCGGTTCTTACTTCAACTGATTTAAAAAGTGTCTTTTAGCATGGTTCAAATTGCAGTTTAAAACCATAATACCTTTTATATCGGCTGTATCTAAATCGGTTGCATACCCGATTTAAAAAGCCTTTTTTAACCGATTTAAAAAGCATTTCCTGCACTAGTGATATTATATGATATAAGTTATATGTTGTTGAGTAAGATGGATGGTCTATTATGAGATTGTGCTATGCTAGCATGTGCCTATGTTTATTTAAAATGAATGTGATGGAATGATAGTAGTGCTGCCCAGGTTCTTTTATGTTACGTGATGTGTATCTATACGTGGGTCCCTGCTAATAAGATGGCATACCCTTGACCTAATTATGATTATGTATGTATCAGTATGGGTCACTACAAATGAACTGGCATGCCTCTGTTCTGTCATGGCTATGTGTATTTGTGTGAGTCCCTGCCAATGTATGGCATACCCTTGAGCTCATATGCTTATGTGTTTATGTTGTCTCTGTCTGTTATCTTACCTTCTTGCTTTTGTTTTGTTTCTTGGTTGTGGCCCTACTTGTCATCAAGTAGCTGATGGATGGACACCGTGGTACGCGAACTACTCCAATAGAGAATATGTACACAATCCTTAAAGAAGGAAAAGACGGAGCAACTTTTGGAAATGCCTCCTCTAGTCATGGCATGAGAGGAAGTAGCAGTCCTAGTGTAGATACCCTTTTAGGGTATAGTGAGTCTCCCCCTATACTTGTTCCTAGTATGCCACATAGGCTTAGGACACCCTTTCCTCCCCTGTCTGTGGTCGCTGTAGACCCTAGACTTAAGGCGTCGGGAGACATGTATCAGGTGACAATTGTTTCGATTGTCGTCACTTTTGTGGGAATGTTAAATTGTGAGGTTTTCTTGATCCACAGCAAGGTAGGCCAAGGATCTTAGCAAATACGAGAAAGAGAGTGAACGCACAGAGATACATCGCTAAGATAGTAGCCCAGAGGAGAGCTGCCGAGTAGCGAGAGTAGTGAGGACTCCTCTAAGGATAGTGACACTAGGCTAGTAGCATAGGTTGGGTCATTATGGTGAGATGAGTATATTAGTAGTGTCAGTGAGTCTAGAAGAGTAGTAAGCTGAGGTCTGTAGTTGTGGATTAGTAAATTCTAATTTCACTTGTAGGTTTTGTAATTTATTTTGTGACATATTTTATTTGGGCTGTAAACTTGTATATTTATCTTTTATTCAGATGTATGCGTGGAACCTTTTTTCCTTTTTGATAATTATGTTTTATGCTTTCACAATCCCAATACCCTGTATACAATTGTTATCAAGTATCAATGGATGGACAGGAACTTTTTCTTAAAGCTTTTATTTTATGATTTTGATTTTGAAAGTAGTCACTCCACGTGGCCATATTCTTTTATTTTCTTTATGCGAAGGTATTATGTGATGTCTATCTGTTATAGGTTCCATATTTTAGAAAATATTCTTACAGGTTTACATAAAAGCAAAAAAATTTCTCGCTTTTTTACTAAAAGTAATTAAAAGAGGTTTTAATTTCATGAAAGCAAATGAATATTAATTAACTCTAATCCCAACTAGCTAGGTCTCCACATTGAACATTGCTGGAATACCACGTCAGTTCCTTTTGTTGGACAAAATTGTGATGAGAATCTTTGACCATGTATAAAGTGGTGCCTTAAGACTCATAGTGGTCTAAATGATGTTTTTTAGGTTGTAAAGCCTAGACACGTGGTTGAGTTGGTGTAACTCAATGTGAGATATTGGAAATGATAAAGTATATAATGAGATGAATATACGTACACTATTGTTGTCATGCATTTCATGTGCACATATCAATTGTTGGATGATGAGCTCTACACCCTATTGATCTGTGGGGGAAGAAAGGATAATGGATTGCTTAGATAAGATGTTGAGGATGTACAAGCACAAAATTCTATAGGTGACCAAGTTTATGCTTCCTCATGTGGTAAGTTGATTATCCTCACATGTATATTCTATTGAAGCCATGGTTGCTCCCGAGATCAAATTTCAATGTGTTTGTCAAATAGTTTTAACACATGTTGTATTGTTGGCAAGATTATCATCTTGATTATTATTATGTTAGAGATCACAGTTAACTGCCTCATGCATGAATATTGAATTTGTTGTACGTTGGCATTTTATATGATGTTGAGATTAACATAACTGGTTGGTTTAAATGCTTGTTAAAATATGATGTTGAGATTAACATAATGTATTATATGATGCTTTGCATTAATTGTTAATATGCATATATGATTGTCATGTCATTTTGTGTGTCGTCTGCACTAGGGATGACAATGGGTAATGGACATGGGTACCCACAAAAATTACTCACGACGAGTAGAGTAATTATGCACTTAATGGGTAATTACATGCAAAATTTGATGGAGATGGGTATGGGTACGAGTACGAGTATGAGTACCATAATACCTATATTTTCCTATACTAACACTTATATATACATGTGTGTGTTTGGGCACACATTTGCATTCCTGTGTGTGTATGCATATAATGATAATTATAAAAATAAATTAAAAAAATAAAATGTATGGAAACCTAATAGATTGATATCCTTATTTCTTTTCTATCACACTCAAGCCTTAGATCTTTTGTGACTGTATGAGATGTGAATTACTAAGTTGTGATTGAACCATTGTAGCAAGTTTCGTGGATTGCCACTTTGGTTTGGAGGTGCACCACTGTTGCATTAAACTTAGAAGTTTATAATTTTATTATTGCAAAATTTATTGTAACGTATTATAATTATTTTTTAATTTTGAATAAAAGATCTTTTAACTAGTATTTTAATTAAATTATAGATGTATTTTTAATCAATGTATTTTCATTAATTTTTCATAGTTAATTAAAATACGGGTAACAAATACAAGTATGGGTATAGGTACTTAGGTACCCAACATGTAAGAGTGCAACTATTAAAGTTACTACCTACATGAGTATGAGTTTAGTTTTGGGTATTTTTTTAAAAATGTAGGTATAGAGACGAATTCTATAGTATCTTACCTAGACCTTATCTGTTGTTATTCCTAGTCTACATATACTACTGTAATACTTATCTCCTAATGCTCACACTGCTTTATGTTGTGTTTCCTATATCTTTGTTTGTAGTTGCTATGTTCTTTGAAAGCATATAGCAAAAAGGGACATGCACTTAGGTACTCTCAACATTGAGTTTGTCGTAAGGATGACAACTCTACCCAGACCCTATGGGTACTCGCAAAAAATATTTGCAACGGGTAGGGTAAATACCCGGTCAATGGGGATGGGGCTGAGGCTGGGGATTTACCCGCAAAATTTAATGGGGATGGGCGCATGTATGGGTACTATAGTACCCAACTGACCCTATACCCGCACACACACACACACACACACACACACATATTAAAATATTTCATATAATATATTAAAAAGATAATTCTAGTGAGTATTACAATATTAAAAATCTTGATTCATTTAAAAAAAAAAAACATTACAAGAAATACAAACAAAATAAGAGTTTAATTTATATGCATTATTAGTGTAAAACCTTTTTATATATATACAAGGAATTCACCATACTATTGCATCATATTAATGAACAGGATTATATGATGAAATAATCAAATTTTATTAGACATTTGTATAAAAAAGTTTTGTATTGTCATTATATATAAATTAGATTCTAAAAATAATTTATACTCCATTAAAAATAAATTATATAAAAAGATTATATTCTTTTTCAAATGCATGCATTGTTTCTAAAATATTAGTGATAATACTTATTTATTGTTATTGTTGAACGTAGGTTTTTTTAAAATTAAAATTATTTAAATTTTATTTGATATTAACTATGTTAAAGAATAGATTAAATGAATTTGCCTTTATATATTAAAAGTGAAATATTAGAAAAACTTAATTATAAGAATTTGATCAATACTTTCATAACTAATAAAAGAATAAAATGAGATTTGACAAACTATATTAAATTAAATTTTGAATATAGATTTTGTTTAAGGCCTCAATTTTTTTTTTGACAGCTCTACATTTAAGTAAAGTGTGGGTAACGAGTGTGAGTATGGATATATAGGTACCCAACGAGTATGAGGATGGAGATTAAAGTTGCTACCCGAACGGATATGAGACTGAGTACAGAGATTTTTTTCAAACGCAGGTATGGAGACGGGTACTATAGTACCCTACCCATTGCTATCCCTAGTTTGTCAAGGATGACATGGGGCGTAAGAGAATGGCAATTCAGTTATTATGATTATCGTGTCAGATATGATGGCGACATCATATGACAATCTTAAATAATATCATTTAAAAAATGTCATAAATTAAAAGGTTAGCATTGGATTAATTTGTGTTAATGCAATATTTGTCTCACAAAACTTAAATTACTATGATTATATATATTATAGGTCTAAATTAATAAAATAATATATTTACTAGTAGATAATTTTATTGATATGGAAAATTAATATATATTATTAATATTTCACATGTTAATATAACGTACATATCATATAACTAGTATAAATTCATAATATTGATTCTAACAATTTAATTTTTATTAGAAAAATATTATAATAACAAAGATAATTATAATTATACCTAATATTTTTGTTCATTAATAAATTGCATTTTTCTTATAATTATGCCTGAAATCATATTTCAAATCTTATTATCATTATAAAATATCTATAAATTAATAATACTTAAATGATATTTTTAAGCATATTAAATTGCTTTTTATGTAATATTAAGTTACTTTTAAGCCCTTTCCTTTCTAGAAAAAGCAACGTAGAGGGAATAATTGTACATTTCGTTACAAAATTTTGAAAATTTTAAGTTTATACATTTTGTTATGTCAAAAAAAGAGTTTATACATTTTGTTTTCAAACTTGTGAGATTGGACACAATACTTTTAGTAGCACGAACCTCCTTATGTCCGTAAATAAAAATTCACTTAATTACGCGTAAATATTTACACAAACATGTCAACGTGGACTAACATATAAAAATTAAAGTGTTATAATAACACGATTGATTTTGGCGAATTTAACAACATAATCATTAAATTTTATTTTCCATCTAATTACTAGTATTTTTTACGCCCAATTATGCTTTTAGTTTTTTACTGTCGTCCTTTCTCGAATTTGGTTTTTTCATTTTTTTTTCCATGAATTTGGTATACTATTTTAATTATACAATTTTTGTCTATCCATTAAATTGACACCCAATATTTAATAGAAATATTGGCATAACAACAAAATGTTGATGTGGATATACTGATATGGATGTGCAGTAAAGTGTCACATCAACAGTTATGTTAAATATTACATGTCAAGTTAACAGATGAGTCAAAATTACACAATTAAAAAATGAGAAGACCAAATTTGAGAAATTACAATAAACGGAGAGTAAAAATATAATTAAGCTTTTTTAAATTAATAGTACTGTTGCATGTTAAACAAAAAAAAAAAAACTTAATAAATTTGACTAATCATGAACCAACCACATTTGTTGGACTGGGAAGTAGTATTGAAATGCCGGTTAGTTACATGCTCCTCGATCTGGATTTGTTGTTTTAATTGCTTGCTCATTGCTTTGGCGAATCCTTTATGAAAATATGATATCGCCATTTTATTTTTTGGTTTTTCTTCTCTTGTTCCATAGAAAGGTAGTAATTGCTAACAGTGGTTGGTACATCTGATCAAGTCTTCTGCCCATACTAGCTATAACTTGGGTTTGATTATCAAATTTTCCTTGTTGATAGAAAATGTGTAAATTTTACTATAAATTCTCGCTAAGTAGCGATTTTTCCTGGTTTTACAAAGAGATGTGTCTTCTCCTAATCTAAACTTTAACGTACAAAAAACAAAGGTAGTAGTTATGAATCTGTCAATCTTTTCTTATTTTCTCTTTAATTTTATTATTGCATTTCTTTTCCGGCCTGGATCTTGTGATTGTTTTAGAGTCTTGTATCCAATGAAAACGACAAACCCATTTTCTTCATAGGCCCATTTTAAGGTTTCTAATGCCATTGCCACACCCTTCAAACTAACAGGCCTTTGGGGCTCATTTAATTGAGTGGCTCTTAAAATGACATATGTGATATGACCCAAGCAAAGGGAATAACAATTTACAAATTATGTCTCGTGTAGTATACTTCCCTTGCATAAGTACCTACCACAGTCAAGAATGAAGGGTATGTTTGAGTTTAACTAACTGATAAAGTGATGATATGAAATCTTTTAATACAATTACTCAATTATGCTTGACAAATGATTTGTCAATACGTGATTTAGTAATAGTGCAAAAGCTGTTACACTCTATATCAAAGTTAAACTAAGCTCCTAAACTAATATTTTAATCATTCGAATATTTCGGTTCAAACTATGTTGTGGGACCCAGCCAAGGAAAATCAAGTACTGGAGGTGCATTTGTTTTGGTGTTGTGTAAATTTTTCCACCAAGTAAATGTGAAAACTAAGAAGGGGTGAAATGCAAAGTTGAAATTTGCATTGCAAAATATTTCAACTTCCAATTGCACCATTCGGTGCATTAAAATTGCCCTTGGTGCAACTCCTCTATAAATAGAGGCCTTCGGTAGAAGCAAAATACACAACAAGCAAAGTGAGAACATCCTCACAAGAGAGAAAAATTGTGAGAAGAAAATAAAGAGCCTGGGAGTGAGTTTTTAAGAGAGAAAATTAATGAGTCAATTTGTGAGTGTTATCCACAAATTGAAGATACATTATTATTATATTTTTGTAATCTCATTATTGTTATAGTGGAAGTTCTAAGAGGCCCACGGGTCTTGTGGTTTTTCCTTGCTCACATTGAGAAAGTTTTTTCACGCTAACAATTTCTGGTGTTGTTATTTTATATTTTCACTTAGTGTCTATTTTGAGTTCACAGAGGAAGGAAATTATGCTGGCATTTCCCAACATATGTAATAATTTATGTGTGTCAATTAGACAAACAAACAGTAGTCATCATTTAAATTTAACAAATTAATATCGCATGAGATTGTGTTACGGAAACCGATCACAAATAGATGAAGTAGTCAAAACAAATCAAATAATATTATAGAATAACAACACAATTAGGGATGACAATTCTACCCAGACCCTATGGGTATTTGCAATGGGTAAGATAAATATTCGCTCAATGGAGATGGGGTTGGGGCTACAAATTTATCTACAAAATTTAATGGAGATGGGTGCGAGTATAGGTACTATAGTACCCAACTCGCACCTATATATATGTGTGTGTGTGTGTGTGTGTGTATTAAAATATCTCATATATTGTATTAAAAAGATAAGTTTTAGTGAGTATTACAATATTAAAAATCTTGATTCAGTTTTTTAAAAAATAACATTACACGAAATACAAACAAAATAAGAGTTTAATTTATACGCATTGCTAATATAAAACCTTTTTACATATATACAAAGAATTTACCGTACTATTGCACATATTAATGAACGGATGATATGATGAAATAATCAAATTTTATTAGACGTCTGTGTAAAAATATTTTGCACTGTCATTATATATAAATTAGATTCTAAAAATAATGTATACTCCATTAAAAATAAATTATATAAAAGATTATATTCTTTTTCAAATGCATGCATTGTTTCTAAAATATTAGTGACAATACTTATTTATTGTTATTGTTGAATGTAGATTTTTAAAATTAAAGTTATTTGGATTTTATTTGATATTAACTATATTAAAGGATAGATTAAATGAATTTGCCTTTATATATTAAAAGTGAAATATTAGAAAAACTTAATTATAAAAATTTGATCAATAATTTCGTAATTGATAAAAAATAAAATGAGATTTGACAAATTATATTAAATTAAATTTTGAATATAAATTTTGCCTAAGGCTTCAATTTTTTTTCATAGCTCTACATTTAAGTAAAGTACAAGCAGCGGGTGCAGGTATGAGTATATAGGTACCCAACAAGTATGGAGATTAAAGTTGTTACCTCGCATAGATATGGGGCTGGGTATGGAGAATTTTTTCAAACGCGGGTGTGGAGAAGGGTACTATAGTACCCTACCCAGACCCTACCCATTATCATCCCTAAACACAATGCACTCAGGCACTTCGGATGATCAAATAAGAAATTATAATCGCTAATTAAAATTAACGACTAATATTATTATTATTATTGTAAAATTATTAAAATTTATTTAACTGCAACGGTTATAATTTTACGTTTTATTTTATTTTATAAAGTGTGCATATTTTAGAAAAATTATAAGTGAAAGTAAACCAGGCTATTCTTAGGATCTTGTGCCCTAACCAATTTAAAGTCTTGCCTCGACCTAGTTTATTTAACAAAAAGAATCATACTTGTACTATTTAAAAAGCCTTTTTAGTTAAGTAGGTCATTTTTGAACTTTTAGAAAAGCCTACTAAGCTTTTACATGCTAGTCTGTTTATAAATAATAATATTTTCAATAAAAATATTAATATTTAACATATAATATTATATCATTGTTTAAACAACTAAAGCATTATATTTTTTACTTGAGCAAGTTTTAATGTTTATAAAATACGAGATATTTTTGTGTTTTTAATCATTTCCAATATGACAGACACATCACATTAGCCTATTGGTCTATTCAGTGATAGGTCTCTTACCCATAAATCTGTTGGTCTTTTCTACGATAGATCTATTAGTCTTTGAGTTTATTGACTTGTTTAAGGATAGGCTTATTGACCTATTTATTATAGCCAACAATTGCTATTTGCATTCCCTTTTCACTTTTACACTCTCCTTTTGTGTTTTTTATACTTTTTCCCAAAAATATTCTTATTCCAGAAACTAAGTTTCAAATTAATTAGGTAAATGTTTTAAAAACTAATTTTTAAATGTATTAAATACATTTCTGAAATTAATTTTAAAAAATGTTAAAATTGTAATATATTTCATAAATTAATTTCAAAAGTATTAAAATTTTAACCCTTTTGTAAACTAGTTTCTGAAAGCCAATTTTGCAAAAATACTAATACTAATATATAACAAATTCTAACATCATTAAGATCTACGGGGATGTGCTCTATCTTGTAAAATAGAGGCCCTGGCGTTAAAGGACATAAAAGTAGTACAAGGAATACAACATAAACTTAATGTGAGTTTGGTAGGATGAAAAGAAATAAATAAGAAATAAAGTAAATGAAAATAGAGAAAAAAATAAATAAATGAAAATAGTTAAGAAATAGAGTAAAAATAGAAATATTTGGTTTAAGAAAAATAGGAAAAAAAATAGGAAAGTGAGAAAAAATTAAAAAATATTTTTTAAATTAAATAATCACTTGTTTTTATGATTTAGTGTGTCTCTAGGACAGCTGAAATTTTAACATTTCAGCTCTTTTTTTAGGACAAAAAAAAAGCTTTTTACTAAAGTCATGTGATTTCGCATATGAAAAACAACAATAATCGATTATGCGTCATTGATAATAAATTATCATTTGTTTTAAATGCAATACCGTGCAATTTTTGCACATATCAGTGAGAAAATAAAAAGGTGTGGGTCTCACACCTTTTTATTTTCTTTCTCGCCTATTTTTACATTATCAAACATTTCTAATTTTTCATTTCTTCATCTCCTCTATTTTTCTGTTATTTCAACGCTACCAAACGAACCATAAAGGAAAGAGCAAATAAGAAGGGTTAAGTACTACACCAATCTGTACGTTTTTCATTGTGGTTCTTATTATCTTCAATCAACATCGCAAACTCCAGATATTTATTTACATAATAATAAATTCGGTAATCTAAATCCAAATGGATTATGATAATGGAAACGATTAAGAGACACTTGTTATTTTGTTTTTATTCATTGAATTGAATACACTTATACACATATGGAAAGTAACTCCATTCCGTTGCTGTTGCAGACTCACTGGTGGCAATTACTGTCCCCACACAATGTCTTTGAGGGAAGGTCTAACCTCACAGAACTCTACGTATTCAAGCGTGTCTCCGGCGGACTTGGAGAACTCCACCGCCGCCACTTCCAGCGCCACCTCCTCCGCCATCATTGCCAGGTTCCTGAAATTTGTTTCCAGAAACTCCTTCGTTTCTGGGATTGGGTTCCGGAAATTTGTTTCCAGAAGTGTTAACCAGAAATTACTTTTTAGAATGTGTTCAAATTTTAATATTTTTAGAAATTAGTTTTCGAAATATATTTAACACATTTCAAAAAATAATTTCCAAAACATCTAACTATCTATTATTGAAATAAATTCCAGAAAATCAAACTTATATAAATATGTTAGCCCAGAACTAAAAAAAAAAAAAAACCTATACCAGACTAATAGTTCTAATTTAAAATGCAAAATTATGAAGCATATCAGGCTGAAATTAAGAAGAATCATATTTAACAATTAAAATTAGACAGAATATATAATTTAGCCCTATTAATTGAATGCTGTACGTGACAAAGTGGCTTTTGGGTTGAATTCGATCAGTAGTGGTAGTCTTCTTCCTCTCTTGTCCAAACTTGGACTATTTGTGTGTTTCTACTGAAATTGAAAAACCTAATTTGGTTCAACGTGGAATGCACATTAGGATAAGATTCAATCCACCAGACAAGATATAAATGATAGCATATCTAAGGTGTTACCAACAAATATTTGTCGGTTTTGGTAGGGTTGTGCAAAATATTGGAGTGCTATTCTACATGTTCAACTCTAGTTAATATACCTAGTGGCTAACGGTTTATTATAGAGCGCACTCATTTCGAGGAGGATTAGTATCTTTCTTTTATTTGCATTAAAAAAAAGATTATAATAATATAAGAATTTAATTAGAATATATTGATATTATAAAAAAAAATTATATTGTTATTTAATCATAAATTATTATATATATATATATATACATACATATGTATACAATATATATATATATATATATATATATATATACATATACATACATATACATATATATATATATATATATATATATATATAGTAAAATTGTTGGCTTTTGTAATAATTACTTTAAAAATTATATTTAAAATATTTTTAATTGATTTACAGTGTAAAATTTTTCACATGGAAAATTATTAAAATTAAGCTTGTAATATAATTAAAATAAAAAATGACAATAATAACGAATCTCTCATATAAAGAATATGTTTCCTTTTTTAAAACTTGACACTTGCCTTTTCCTCAAGAGACAATAGAAAGATTTGAATTCTTTATGAAATACACAATAAAAATGAAAGTTAATTCCTCTATTGTAATTAATGGGCATTATAGATTAATTATCAATATCGTTTTTAGTTAATTAATTTCCATTCCTCTTATAGTTTAATCATGAAAATAATTTTTAATATCAGTAGTGTGCCGCATGGCGTTTATAAAACAAATCAATTTTCTTTCCTTTTCAAAGATCTAGGGAAGTTTTATCTCTCACCATCATATTCTCTTTATCTTTTTTCGTTTTGAGCTTTTCTTATCTAACTTTTGATTCTTTTATAAAAGAGTTGGACAATAACGGCTCCCTTCTTGACGATGTTAATGAATTTCTTTGAACGCCCAAAAAATAGAAGTGGTATGGGCTATTTAAGGCAACGATGTTGTCCCTAGGTCATTGATCTTGAAAACTTCAATCACTTTTAGTTTTCGTTTTGATAAAAAATAACACGCAGTGTTTCATTCACGCGTCTGAGTCTAATTTTATATTTAAATTTCTTTTCGGCTACTAAGAAAGGAAAAGGAATCAAACTTTAGATGCACGATGATCATTTGAAGGGTGCAAGGTCCTTTATTGATACAAATGTCGAACGAGAGTTCCAATTAGAATTTAACAAATTATTCGTGGAATTTTGAAATTTAACCAAATATCATCTTTCACCATCACATTCTCTTCATTTTTGAGCTTGACCCACACACACATTATCTTTATTTTAGCCTTTTTCCTTTAGTTTTATCTAACCTTTAATTTAACCTTTAAAATAGTGAGAATTATTAATCATGTTTACGTCGTTTCTTTGACCAAAACAAAACATAATAGTATTCTTAAGGTGGCAACAAAAATGGTAACTGACAACCATCATAACTCAGATGAGTTTCTTTTCTTGAAAAAAAAAAAATCGTAGACAAGACTTAAAACAATGAAAATAACAATTTAACTGATATGCATCTTTCATTTTACTTTCTAAAATGTCTTTTTAGCTGTTTTATCAGCAATTTGCTGCTATGATCGATGAATCTTGATGGTGTAGTTCAATGTTATATAGATATATATGTGTTATATATCTACTTAAATACACAACACAATTTTAATTAACACGAAATGTTGTCTTCTCAACAAACATTTTATGATATACTTCTTTTAATATAGCTTTATTACTTAAAGAATATTTTGAAGAACTGTTTGTTAATACGGATATACTCTATACTATAGCAATAATAATAATAAAGCTATAGGGAATTTCCTAATTCATTAGTTAATTGTTGAAAACGAATCATCATAAATGACCAAAATCTTCCATCCATTCTTCGACAGGAATTCAACTCAACCACGCCATTTGTTAATGGATGTCACTATTGAAGTACAATTCACCTTTATGTTTTGGGACTTACTTTAGTATATGTGGACCTTCTTGATTTTTCACCCTCATCTTGGTGACCCAAATAATGCAAGAACGTTGTTGGAGAGCAAACAATGAAGACTCAGCTGGTTTCGGTCTCTGATTGGAAGGAATAATGCACAATGGTGGTCTTCGAGTAGGATGTACACTCTGTTCCATTATATAAGTTATCCAATTCCCTTCTCTTCCTTTTTATAGCAGCAATTAGTGCTTTCCTCTTCAGCAATCCATTCTTCCTTAGCTCTTGAGCCTTTTCATTGTGCATTTACCTATCTGCTTCTCAAGTTAGGTTATGATGAGCAATTATAATAATTAAACCTGGTAATCAAGTTCTGAAGGTATAAGTAGAAAATTTGTTGTAAGTTGACAATTCTGAGTGTTGTTGTCAATAATATGAAAAATGATTAATATGATAATTCAATCATTTTTTGTATTTCCAAAATTTTTAATGCCAGACTGGTTATTGAATCGGTGAGACACTAGTTCATGTCCAATTATGGTTAAACTTTGGTCGGGACTAGTGATAATTAATATAGGTTTACATATGTCTTAATTCCTTCAAAAAAAATTTCAAGGTTTTGGTTCTTATAAATTTAAATTTTTCTTAAAATGATTCCTATCATTGTTCAATAATAATGTGACTTATATTTAAACATATCACATCAATGACCATTCTAAGATGATATATAACATGTCATGTTTAGATGCATGTCATATTATATGTAAACAACAATAAATATCGTTTTCAAAACTTTTAAAACTATAAGGGCTAAAGCTAATAAATTTTGTTGAAGGACTAAATTCAAATTTTGTCACATTTACATATACTGAAAACATAATGCTTATATATTTAGTAATAAAATACTATAAAGTAATAAAAAAATAAGTTAGATAAAATTATAAATTAGCATATAAAATGACCATATCATATATTTTACAAGATAATAATAATAATAGAAATGATAAATAAATATAAATTAAATTTATATTATGAATATATATACATATATACATACATATATATATATACATGTATATATATATATATATACATGTATATATATGTATACATGTATATATACATATATACATATGACTATGCATTATCAGTGTAAAAACTTATACTATCAACCAATTAAAAATCATCGTTGATATAACTTTTAAGATAATTAATATAAAAGTCAACAAACTTATCATATCTCGTGGTTTGTGATTGGATGACAATGTAAAATTATTTTATACTGTCAGTGCATAACCTATTTTCTCATATATATATATATATATATATATATAATTTAGTGAGTAATACAATAAAAAATTGTATTAATATAAGTAAAGAATGGTGATATGTGATAACATGTTTTAATAATTGGGGTTTGAACTTGGAAAAGGATCTTTCAGAATTTTATTTTGTGAGAAATGATAAAGACCCAATCCAACTACTAGCTTTTACTGATTATTAACCGATTCTTAACAAATTTAGCTTTGCGAGTCATTTGGACCAATTTATATATTGATCGGATCATTGGTCTGATCGATTTTCATTACTATGCTGCATTCATTTTTCATGATCTTAAAATATTTCTTGAGAATTTTTTTACAGAACAAATATTTGATTTTCAATTCAAAACAATTTATTCAAATGGTTAATCAAGTAATATATGAGCACTCATTAATCACTTTGGAAATATTGTTAAGAAATGTAGTAATTAATAATTGTTACTAATGAAGCTAAAAATATTTTTTCATACTAAAAACCCCCGTAGTTTTTTTCTCCTTTTCTCTTCATGAAATAAAGTGCCACCTTAATTCATCAACTGCTTTGTGAACCATAAGGTAATATTTGATACATAAATAGGACGGAATTAAATATCTTGTTATATTATGTTCTTTTTAATCTTACTATTTTCAATAGAATTAAAATGTACAATATTTTTACTTGTTATTTTATTCTACTCTATTTTGAAAATGTATCAAATATGAAATAGAATTCATATATTCATTCTATCACTTCTAATCAGTGTTACCTAAGTATAATATTACGGTGATAAAGCCCAATACTTTGTTTCGTTGCCATATGTAATTCAATTTGATTAAATTTGAAAGAAGCATCTGGGTTTTAAATTGCAATTTCAATTGGGTAAAGATGTAGTAGTGCTTGTTGTTGCTTTAGATTGCAGACAAATGTGACCAAATACCGTCGTTTGGACCAAAAACCAAAATAAAATATAGTAGTGGTAACTCTCAAAATCACAATAACAACCGGAATATTGCTACTGCAATTCGCATTTTAATTAAAACATTGTTGAAAATTATTTTACAAGTATGCTATAGAATCTTGGCTCTTGAAATTGTTGTTGATAATTCCAGACTAAATCTTCTTAATTAAAACAACTCAACATGCGTGGTTGGCATTATGGTATGAACTATTATGTGGTATCTACCAAATTGGAGGAGAATAAACCTTATCTTTTAGTTGTTTTGTTTCCAGTTTACAGTTTTGGAAATCTTGCATTTCAAGTAGGAGTGTTTATCACTTGTCCCTTCTCACTAATTTAGTTTGGTTTAAAATCACTTTTGATGGGGTTAAGTTTGAGAAATTAGACTCGATTATTTAGAAGAAGAATTCAAGTTATACTTCGGGTCATCCAAACTTAATCCAGTGTCTTATATTCTATTAAAAAAATATAATTATTTTAAATAATTATGTATTAATAATACAACTTATTAAATAGATAACGTTTTGTATCACATGATATTATATTTATAATTATATTATTTAGATTAAGACATATATTATAAAATATATCTTAATTATAGTAATATATTTCCTTAATTCTACAATTTAATTATATATAATATTAAGATTGATATATTATATCAATAAATTGAGTTGACTCAGTCTTATACATTATCAGGTCTTAGTCAGGTTAAGTTCAGTTCAAAGAAATGACTCTATTAAAATTTCAAGTTAAGTTGAACCCGTCATACATACAAACACTCCTTCAAAGTACTGCAGACATGGTTTTATAGCTAGAACGAATAGTTTCTTAACTTTAATTTCCTGATCTATTATATTCTTAATTTCAGAAATTATACGTGCTCGGTTCGAGCTGCATTTTTTAGCTTGCTGCCAGTCTAACAAATGAAATCTCAAATTATAAATTTAGCTAACTAACACGGTTCACATTCTCAGCATCCAGATTATCACTGCCTCCACACTTTAAAGTTTACGTGCGATTTTAATTGGAAATACAATTAATCTGATCAAAGATGAGTTACTATAGCCGGCACTGATTCTTGCTTCTTCTTCTTCTTTTTTTAACCACCTTTTAACACCATATTTTTGCATAGGGATGATTGGTCCCTGCATAGTTGTCTTGTGCATAATTGAATCACTTCTATATATACAGGGATTTTTCATTATTTTTTACAAGCTATTTATACAGGGATAATACACTAATAATGTAAATATCATTTTCCCTAAAAAGATGTTAGCCTGCAAATTCGGGTGCTTGTGATTTAGAGTAGCCAGCAACTCACATCCCCCACATCCTTATAACTAAAACTAAGAAAATGACCAATCGCATTTTTATATCGACTACAAAGAAACAACGTGAAGTAAGAATTTATAGAATTGTAATGCACATATATAGCTTTCATCAGTTTTCTAATGCAATACGAAACTCTTTGTGGTACTAGACCCAGCGTTATAACTGAAGGAACGAAGGTGCCTCAATAATATGCTTTTCCCTCTTCTTTTCGCGTGTGAAAAAAAGCAATTTCATTTGGCTATCTTTACGTTTTGTTCTTTTATGAGTCATACCATAGTCATGAGCTTCTGGTCAGAATAACTTCCTTCAAGTGTACGTGCCATTTTGATTGCTTTTTTATGGATAAATGATCTATAATTTTATATATGATGGTCTCTATTAATTATTCATTCCCGTCGTGACACTGTCAATACTTTTACTTTTGTTTTGGATCGTTATCCTTACCATTAATTCTACCGCTTCTATGATTCAATGGTTTAAATTCTAAAATACTATTTTTGTTGGAGAATAGCTTTTTATCTGATTAATTAACAGATATGATTTCGGAAATTCTTTTGGGTGAACAAAAGCAGTGATATTACATTTTCATGATTGTTTTTCTGCCACTAGATACATATTCATTTGGTGGGTGTCACTAATTATGTCAGCAACTTAATTATTATAGCTCCTAATTTAAATTATATCTGGTTTCTTTTCCAACTTTTGGTGATGTATTTTTTGAAGAATAACATCACATCTACTTGACTCCCTCTCAACACGGCACGACCGACCCCAAGAGCCTTTGACTGCTTTGTAATGTTATTATTTGTTAATTATTTCCTCTAACAAATTTTATACACCCCAAGTTACAACAGAAATTATCGTGGGATTAGTGTAGAACGTACGTACACCAACAAAAAGTGTAGAATGTGCAAATTACGTATAAACCAACCAATTACTAATAATAACTTCTCTTGCCCACAATTCATCATGACTGTTTATGTCACTATACAGTTTGACTGCACATTCAAAAGTACATTTCGTATTTGAACCCCCCAAAAAAAGGTTACATTAACATGCTTTTACCAACGTCACCATTGCAGCACACACTTCCTCAATCATTTCCCTCTTTTTCGTACATTCTTTAATAAATGGGGAAAAATTAATTTACTTTAAATCTCTATACACATTTACGTATGCATTTCAGTGAATATAAAATTTGTCTTTTGATTAGTGGGCTTGCCCCACCGTTGCCTCCAAGATAGGCAATTTTCATCCATAAATACCCATCATTGTTAGCGTGTGTCCTCCACATCCTCCATTAGTTATCTCTTCCTCAAGTGTTGTTCACCCTTGTTCATGGCATCCGATCACTCATCCCTCAACCAAACCAAATTTGTGCATCCAAACAATGATGACCTTGAGCAACAAGAAGCTCTAGAGGTTGAAACCAAGGACTTTGATTACTCAAAGCGATCTCAATGGCTACGCGCTGCGGTCCTAGGAGCCAATGACGGGTTGGTCTCCACAGCATCTCTAATGATGGGTGTGGGGGCAGTGAAGCAAGACATCAAAGTCATGATCCTAACAGGTTTTGCAGGGCTAGTGGCTGGGGCATGTAGCATGGCCATTGGGGAGTTTGTGTCTGTGTACTCGCAGTTGGACATAGAAGTTGCTCAAATGCAAAGAGACAATGGGAGACACAGAGATCAAGAGGAAGATGACAAAGAGAAAGAGAGCTTACCAAACCCTATACATGCTGCAGCAGCCTCAGCTTTGGCATTTTCAGTTGGTGCAATGGTCCCTCTGCTTGCGGCCTCTTTCATAAGGGAGTATAAGGTGAGGCTGGGTGTGGTTTTGGGAGCAGTGAGCTTTGCTCTTGTGGTGTTTGGTTGGTTGGGAGCAGTGCTGGGTAAGGCTCCGACATTGAGGTCTTGTGTGAGAGTCTTGGTTGGGGGTTGGCTAGCCATGGCTATAACTTTTGGGCTAACCAAGTTGATTGGGTCAAGCGGTATTTAGCTCCTTATCTTTGTGAAGTGACTGTTGCTAACTGGATATTATGTCAATCAAGTATATTCTATGTCCTTAATTTTATCACCTCTCCTCCTCCAGAGTCCCCTCATTTTTGCTTTTCACAATAAATGATGAGGTGAGACGTGAATAGAAGAAAGTTGGCTTGGTACTAAGCATTAAAAGAAGGTTTATCAGAACCTTCTATACGTGTATTGTTATTTATGTATGAAAAAACCAAGAGCTTTTGGTTCATAAGGTGAAAGGAGCTATAATCCAAGGATCAAAATGAGCTCGGATTTAGATCCTCTCTATCTCTCTAATTTTTCTTTTTCTCACTATCATTTATCCACTTTTTAAAAAAAAAAAATTGCTTTAATACACCCCACTTTTGTGCTGGAGAGGGCTGGAGAGATGGAGAAGATATAATTTAGTACGAGCTCTCCTTCAGAGGGAAACATGTAATTATTTTAATATGTGAACTTAATTAATGTTATTGAATTGACAACACTATACTACAAAAAAGAGGATAAAATCATTTGTAGATAGCAATAAGAGAAAATCATAAGTTGCACAATATTTGAAAATCATTATCAAAATAATGTTTATCTAAATTTCAAGATTGAACTCAAAATTACATATATAACATATTTAAGAGCTTTTTTAGATCCCTAATCCCACTTGAAAACATTTAAGGGTGTAAAACTCTCTCATCATCCTTTTTTTTTTTTTTCATTTACAAGACTAAAACCTAAAATCTTATTTAAAGAAACCAAATTCCTGACTACTTAGACCAATAGGCATTGATGATATTTAAGAGATCGATTTAAATCATTGACATCACCATCATACGAATTCTCTTTTCATTAGCTTTTATTTAATATATAGTAGTATTTGACTGAATTTTATTTTATTTTACATTTTTTTTCTCCTTAAAAAGAAAAGTTGGATCAAACACATTTAAAGAGCAACTTTTGAAAAAAATTAAAGAATTTAATTATTTTATTAAAAAAAAGGAGGAGGCTTTTCTCTAAAAGCTACTTTATGTTTTCATCTCCCATTGAACAAAGACTAATTTTAAATAAAATCAAAACTCCAAAAAAAATTATGGAATAGCGTTTAGTGCAAAAGAAGCTTTTAAATTGAAAAAATCAAATAACTTATAACCATATTATTTTTAGACTAAATTACATTTTTTGCCATCTTATTTTTTCCAATCCACAATTTTGATCCTCCTATTTTTTTAGAGACATTTAGTCTCCTTACTTTTAAAAATCCGTAATTTCGGTCTCTCTATTTTTTTTAGAGATATTTAGTCTCCTTATTTTTAAAAATTCACAATTTAGTTTCGTTGTTAAATCTCTTGCATTGATCGTTAGTGGTTTAACATTGACTCTAGCATATCAACGTTAACTCTAACTCTGAAACATCATTTAAGTACTGACATGTCAGAGTTAATGTTGAACCACTAATAGTTGACGCAAGAGATTTGACAGTGAAATCAAAATTGTGAATTTTTAAAAATAGGGGTACTAAATATCTCTAAAAAAATAGGAGAACCAAAATTGTGAATTGAGAAAAATAGAGGGACTAAAAATACAACTTAGCCTTATTTTTAAAACTCTTATTGAAGAAACATTTAAGAAAAATGGGCTAAGCAAAATTTGTAGCTTTTTTCAATTCCGCCAATCTCATTAAAGTGTGTTGTAATTTTATCAGGGTGTTTATCGGATCAAATTCACTTGATGAATTCGATAATTCAAACTAAACTAATTAATTTAGTTTGGTAAATTAGTTTATTTGATTTCAAATCTAAACCAAACTAATTATAATTGATTTGTTTCTCGAATTTATATTTTTTCAACTCAAACCAATCCGATAATCAATTTTTTTTAACTTTTACATTTATACGTTTTAGATTTTAGTACTTAAATTTCTCTTCTTCTGTTTTTTTTTTTTTTTTCAATTCATTTTGTTCTCTTTATGATCTTATTTAAGTGTCTTAATTTCATGATGTAATTTTTTTATTATATTTTGGGTAAAAAACATAATGAGATATGTCAAGTGATAACTATAGAACAACGAAATATTAAATAAAATAAATGACTAGTCACTAAAGAACAAAATATATATTTTATCTTGTATTAATATAAAATTAAAAATTCATATAAAATAGACAATAATTGAAGGTAAAAACTTAAAAAGTGTAATAATTTTTTTTTTACCATAACCCAATGATCCGAACCAAACCAATCTGATCGTAATTGGGTTGGTTCGGTTTGGGTTAGTCAAAAAAAGTTTTTAAAACCCAAATCAAACTAGTCCGTGAATACCCCTAAATTTTATTGACGGATTTTATTTATACTTGCACTTAAAATTTCAACCATTACAATATCACGAACACAAATAATTCAAAAGCAAAATTTGTATTGATAAAAATTGGTGGTTACTTGCACATATGATTTCGAGAGTAATGCTATAATCTTTTATAATATATTTTTAATATTTTTTAATATTTTTACTAATGCAAAAAATGCTTTTTACGTTGATAATTTACATCGGTTCTAAGATAACATATCTAGTATGTAAAACGGTGACATTTTTTGTAGTATTAGAATGAAAATTCTAGATCAATTACTTACCAATTTAGAGAAGTCTTTCTAAATTGTTCTACAGGAAGAGAGTGGGGAGTGAGAGATAGAAGAGAAGCCAATTTTGTCCCTAAACATTCCTTTATCTAGGTTTTTTTTAATCTTTTCTTTTATTTTTACAAGAGAAATTAGGGAGAAAGGGAGAGAAGACGCGAGAAGAGAGAGAGAATAAGGAGTGGGTAGTGAGAGTATGGATGGCAAAATGAGTTTGGCCTGTCAAATTAGTCCATTTAACACTACAAGCAACTCCTGAAATAGCGTCAACAAGGTAGCGTCAACCCCAACACCGACGCTATTAGTGTCAAATTGCAGAGGCAACATTTTGAATTCTTTTTTTATATATGAAAATAATTAGCATTTGTTTTGATAGCTGACGCTAATGGATAATTAATGCAATTGATAGTTTTGACTATTGTGAATTAGCTATAATGTAATGTCGATTTGGCCAACAATACGTAAAATATTTGTGTTAGTGTCAGTTAAGACGAAACTACATTGGTAGCTAATTCAAAACAGTCAATGGCATTAATTACACATTAGCATCAACCAAGTCAACACTATGTTGGTAGCTAATTCAAAATGGTCAATTGCATTAATTACGCATTAGCGTTGGCCTAGCCAACACTAAATTTGAATATATGTGAGCCCCTTCTCCCTCATTCTCCTTCTTTTTCTGTTTTTCCATCCATGGTGCTCTAGTATCTCCACCATCATCATCGCGCTTCCCAACCACCATTCTAGCATCTCCTCTGCGTCCTACCCACGAGACCACTGTTTTCTCTCCTTCTCTCCCAAATTCACACCACCACTACACCATCACCACGTTGTCATCCCCGCACCGTCTCATCACCACCGACACACCACTGCATTGTCGCTACACCACCATGTCGCCACTGCCACACCATCACTTTGCCTCCACAAGTAAGCCCCTGATCTATTTCTATTTTCTTGTTTTTTCTTTGTGTAATTTTTGTTTTTGTGAGTTTGAGGTTATCTATGTTGTTGGTTGAATTTTTCTTTGTTTTGTTGTTTGTTGTTGCTCTAAGTATTGATGCTAAAATTTTGCTTTATGTTCTTAGTGGAATTTGCTTTATGTTCTTAGTTGGTTTTGATATTGTTCTTATTTGAATTTTGATGCTAGAATTTTGCTACGTGTACTTAGTTAAATTTTCTCTTTGTTCTTAGTTTATTTTCATATTATTCTTACTTGAATTTTGATGATAGAATTTTATGCTTGATTTTTGTTCTGACTTGTTATTGCTTGAATATTGTTTTGAAATTTTTTAAAATTTATTTGAACCGTGCCAATTGGGAAGGGAAAAGTGTTGGAATGAATAACCAACACTTTCCCCTTTCCAATTTAAGCCTCCCTTTTAGGGAGGTTTCTAATTAAGCAAAAGTTCATATTCAAATCCTGTAAAGATTATTGATCTTAGGGAATGTGGGTGAGAGCTGAGGAAAAACTAGTAAGGTTTCTATCTTTTCAATCATGCCAATTAGGAAGGAGAAAGTGTTGGAACGCTTTCTACTTCCCAATTTAAGCCTCCCTTTGGGGAGATTTCTAATTAAGGGTCCTACAAGATGGTGCTTTGGAGGGCCTCAAGTTGTCTCTTCTACTTGCTGCCACCCACCTCCTCAAGCAACATTTGGAGCTTTTTCATTTTCTGCTTCAGGGTTTCTTACCTCTTCATCATCCTCAACACCATCGTCATGTCCATTGTCACATCTTACAAGTTTCACTAGTCAAATCACCAACCCAACCCAAATCCTCCACCACAACTTGAATCTCCACTTGCACTCACCATTTCGAAACCGTTGCTTTTGGAAGTAAAAGTCACGAGTTAACAGCATAGCCGTTGTTAAAGAAAACGAAGAAAAGAAAAAAGTAATCAACATTTGTGGCAGTTTTGATTTTATTGTTCAGTAAACTAAAGTCCTTATAAATGCTTGATAAAACAATAGGTGCAAGAACTATTTTAGTCTCTCTAGGTAGATGAATGGCAATAGAGAAAACAATTTTCAAGATGGTTTTGTGTGATCTAGCAGGGAAAATAAATATTGACAACCATAGTGACAAGAACGCCTCATGCGCCACACGGCTCTCATTCTTTATGAAATGCTTCATCCATAGAGTATGGTTTACCCTTTGGGCCAAAGATTTGAAAAATAATCTAAACACTGTAATTAGTTCTTGTTCTATTTCCTTCTTCCTGATTACTGCCATTGATTTCTAGAAACAGGAGTTTCCATAACAAAATAACCCCCTAACAAACTTTCATATCCTCCAACATTATAGTTAGTTCCCCAATGAAAAAATAAAACATTAAAATTAAAATTATTTAAAATAATCTATAACATAAAAAATTAACATGTCTCATATCTGACATTATTCATAGAAATATTCTTTATATTGATGAAATAAATATGATTGCAAGATACCAAACCATAAAGCTATGTATATATTTTTAATTCTTATGTTTAAAGTTATACTAATGAATTTGTAATAAATAAATACATGCCAAGTATATGAGACCAACTTTTTCATCCCAAAAGAAAGTTTCCCCGAAAGCTTCATTAAACAATTCAAGATATGGATCAAAGAAATGTCCACAAGGAACAATTCCCGTCAAAAGAACAACAAAGAAAGAACAACTTTTAGCTAAAGTTATCTTCAGACAACAATTTCAAGGATCAAAATCTTCAAATGGACAGGAACACAGGGTAAGCAATACTAATCACATTTCTTTTTTATAAGGTTAAATATGCTTTGTTCTCTGAAAAATTATTATTTTTTGTTAATTAATTTCTATTTAAAATGTATTTATTTTTAATCTTTATATTTAATAAAAATAATCTCTAATCCATTATCAGAAACTAAAAATATATAATTTTTTCAATTTTTAAACATTAGAAAGAATAAATTTTAATTTAAGCACCGATTTAAAAAATGTTATTTAAGCTTTTTTATACATTACATTGTCCTTGTTCTGATTATAATTATTCATTATTAGTTTAGGAGTTCATTATTGCTAACCTTTATTTAGTCTCATTTTAGTATTGTTATAAAAATTAGTCTATGAAAAAGTTATGTTCTCGTGAGAAGTTTATAAGGGATTGAAATAACATCTCAGCCTGGGATGGAGTGTGGCCAATTAGGTGTTAGATGAGGAAGTCAAAGTATAATTAACAACTGCCAAAATGAAAAAGGAACATAGATACCAACTCACAACTCATTCCGATTTACTTTCGTTAAAAATAATGTACTATAACATTATTCAGAAAGATTTATACCCTTAACATAATATATTTCAGTCTACAGGACCTTTCGTTACTGCACCAAGTCATGACAGTAAATTTAATGGTGCTGGAGGATATTTTAGTACGCACCAACCATGAAGTAGGCGAAGGACAACTTAGGCTATGTTTGGGTTATCATTTGGATACTTCAAATTATGTTTGTCTAGTAAATTCAGTCTCCTAATATGTTTGGTTACTCTGTACACTTATATTTGATCTGAAATCAAATTTTAATTGAAAGTAACATCAAAGTTGATTTTGCAAACTCAGTTTGTAAAATGAAATTTATTAGAGATAAGATTGGTTAGAAAGTTGTTAGTAAAGAGTTATTTTTGTTGCCTATATAAAAGACTTGTGTAAACCCATTGTATTCAACTTTTGTCATTATCAATACAATCATATTTTCAGTTTTATACACTTTCTGTCAATTCTCTCTTCTCCATTAACACTAAACCATGAATTCTAATATGTTATCAGAGCAATATCACCCACCTTGAAAAAAAAATTTCGTTGCTTTCTTCATTTTTTTCTTTTCTATTTTCCGTTTTCTTTTCTACTTGAGTTTCTCGAGAAAATCCACCAAGAGAGCTCACGAGTTTGTTTTCTTTCATATTTTTTTTCACTTTCTCTTTCAAACCCTCTTCTTCATGTTTTTGGTTCTCAAACTCCTGGTCCTCTCACTCTGATTTAGCTTGGCTATGGGATTTCTTGGAAGTTCCATTTGTGGAGTTTTTCAATCTTGTTCGCAGTGCCTCAGTTTGCCCAAACCCCTAATGTGATTTAGCACTAATTATCTTGCGGCAGCGAGGCGAATATCCTACTACTTCTTCAATACTTTTAACTTTTGTTCTTGCGCCTCTCACCTCGGGTGGAAAATTCTTTCAAAGCATGTGATTGAGTTACGCATGATGATTGTTTATCTCTTGGAATAGTTTCATGTGCATTAATGTTTGGATACAACGAGGGATTGATATCAGTTGGAATTTTTGTATGGCTTCAATTTGTTGTTCGATGTTCTTAAAATTGATATCAGTTGGAATTTGTTGGTGTGCTTTTCTGTTGTGTGAGGCATCCTCTTATGGACGGTTGTTCAACATGCTATGGGAAGACCCGCAAGGATTTTTTCTGGAATTTATATAATAGTGCATACTGGTGGTGTTTTGGTGATACATCGGCACAATGATGTTTGCAAATTTGGTTCATTCAAAGTGTGTTCCAGCATTAGGTTGTGGACATGTATAGTTCGGTTAGTGATAGTGAGGTTTCTTCACTGTTCAATGGTTCACTACTTAGTTGTTGTTTCTCATGCACACCAACTATTCGATGATTTGCCTCTTTGATGATTTCATTATTGTTTAGCCTCTTTCGGGTTGATTGTTAGCTTCTACCTATTTTTAGGCAATTAAGTTTTGTTTTGATGGTTTATTGCTTCTATCCATGGTGGTTAAGTATTATTGTGAGCTTCTACCATGGATGGTTAAGCATTGAGATGTTTTACTTCTGTCTTGAATGGTTAAGCATTATGTTTTGGCTTCTGCTCTTAATGGTTAAGCTTTGTTGCTTCTGCCTTATGGTAGTTAAGTATTCTCATTGATTTGTGCTTCTGTCAAGTGGTTAAACTTTGAGGTATATTTTCTGCTTGGTGATTAAGCTTTTGCCTTATGGCTTTGATGATTTCAACTTCTACCTTGTATGGTGGTTAAGCTTTGTTCATGATTTTTTTAAGCCGATGTATTTCCGGCATGTTTCATTGTATTTCACTTTCATTTGATACTTGTACTGCTCATCCCAACTTGGAAGTGTTGTGAACACATTCCAGCTTGCGGGGGGCTATTAGAGATAAGATTGGTTAGAAAGTTGTTAGTAGAGAGTTACTTTTGTTGCCTATATAAAGGCCATGTGTAAACCCATTGTATTCAACTTTTCTCATTATCAATACAATCATATTTTCAGTTTTATACACTTTCTGTCAATTCTCTTTTCTCCATTAACACTAAACCATGAATTCTAACAAAATTCATTCAAACTGAAGTTTGCAAACTTTAATCCAAACATGCACTTAATGGTTCAGTGATATAGATCGAAAGTGGAATACCAAATTCTACGTTTGCTACCACACACGTATTGGATGGATGGTACTTTTTCTATGTGTGCTATCTATCTATCTATCTATCTATATATATATATATACATATATATATTGGAATTTTATTTTGTTTGATTTTATATGTGTATCCAGATGGAGACAATCGTACTCAACTTTACACAGCATTTCTTATGAGGGTAATGGTAGTGATGCACAACAATGTCCCCCAAATTAGAGGTGCAAAACATTTTACATGACTCAAGTATAACAGTTTATATAGCTCTCAACCATATAATTATCAAACATTTTACTTATACCTTTATTATTATTATCTTTTGTTGTTGTTGTTGTTGTATAGGTGCTTTGCATTTTATTTAGACAGATATTCCTTGTGCATGATTCATTGTCTAACCAATATTATGTGACAATTAGAATTATATAGAAGTAGCTCTAATATTACCATAAATGACTTTCACTGTATCAGTTCCCGACATAAAGACTCTTCTACATCTTATCTTGTATAAAATGGAGAGGCATTTCTCTCTAGTCATTAATCAGCTAAAATAACTAAAATTAATACTCATGGTTAGGTTGGTCAAGATTAACTTGGTGTGGATCCAACTTAATATTTTGGCCGGGTAAATTAAGGGGTTGCTATCCCCACCCCAGGTTTTGCTATTTTCACCCTAACTCTTGTTCGTAATTTTTTTTATCATGAAAATACCTTTTGACGAAAACGAGCTTTCATTGTGATTTTGTACAACAAAAACGTGTTTCCGTTATGATAGAGGGGGTGTGCCTATCTATACATAATGAAAATGTGTTTTCGTTATGTATTTGGAAATTAATTGTTTACATCTATGAAATTCATTTATTTTTTTTAAGGGCAGTTTTTAATGGTTCACTGACTCGTGAACAAGACACACGTTTGAATCAGTGTGATTTGGACCATTGATTTATTGTGTGCAATCTTCGACCATTTCTTTTTCTGATGTATAGGACATCACTTTGAATGATTCTCTAATGTGTGAACAGGACACGCACTTGAATCGGTATGATCTAGACCCTTGATTTAGTTCGTGCAATCTCGATTGTTTCTTTTTCTGACGCATACAACATCACTTTGAATGATTACCCTTGATTTAGTTGGTACAATCTCGACCGTTTCTTTTTCTAACGCATAGGATATTGCTTTGAATGATTTTCTGACACGTGAACAAGACACATACTTGAATCGATGCAATCTGGACCCTTGATTTAGTCGATGTAATCTCGACCATCTCTTTTTTTGATGCACAGAACAAAGCCTTTAACGATTCTCTGACGCATGAACAGTATCTACACTAGTATAAAAGAGATGTGTGCTTTGAAGCACTTACCATTGCCTTTCTTGATAACCATCTTCATTCCATATTGTTTCTTCTCCTTTGAAAATGGACGATTCCTTGCTATGGTGTATTACGATGGTCAAATGACAACAACATCTGAAGGGCTTTTGTTTTAATGTCCTCATGGTCCTACTTTTCTTAGGGTCACTAAGGACATGATGGTTGCTACTTTGAAGAAAAAATTCATAATACGATCAGAAGTAGCAGAAAAATACTTGATATTCATTACCATTAACCTATATCTTTATGAAATAGCAGTGTTCATTATGGGTCCATGGAGATTAAGCACGACAACAATGTGGCAAGGATGTTGTCCATCTTTGCCCAATTTCTTAGACTTGCGCTGATTAAGTTATACGCTATGTTAGGCAGATCTCCCGAAGAGATCCTGGCTCGTCTACGCCGACCACGAACCACCGAAGAGATCATCACGTGCTTGTGTGAACTTAAGGCGTCAACTAGCTCCAACGACCAAGCAACTGTTAGTTTGAGTAAACCATGACAATGCACCTTGATTACTATTATTTGTAATTGTAGCGAATCTATATGGAAGTTGTAATGCCTGACCACTTTCAAGATCAAAAACTGTCCCCACAAATTAACACAAGACTTTTCAGTGTGCTTTGTTCTTACTAACACGCTTCCTGAGAAACTTCCTAGGAGGTCACCCATCCCAGAATTGCTCTAAGTTAAGCACGCTTAACTATGGAGTTCTTAAGTGATAGGCTACCGAAAAGTTGATGCATCTTGTTAGTATAGGTAGCTCTTATTAATTTCTTTAAGCTATCCTCAACTGTACAGTCCCATACCTGCACAACCTCTAGATCTCTCTCATTCTGGTGTGTATGCGATTCATTTATGTGTCCCCCCTACTGGAAGCCTGTCAAAAGCCACTCCTTGTTTGTGCCTTATGTCTTTTGCATCGGCGATCACTCCCCTGCCTTTGTCAGCATTCGAGATGTTACATGTCCATCAGCTTCCGCTTGGTTCTTCATCGAACTACACCATAATGAGAGAGAGGCACTGCTCTGATACCATTTTGTAATGCCTGGCCACTTTCAGGATCGAAGACTATCCCTACAAACCAACACAAGACTTTTCAGTGTGCTTTGTCCTCACTCACACGCTTCTTGGAAAACTTCCCAATAGGTCACCAATCCCAGAATTGCTCTGAGTTAAGCACGCTTAATTGTGGAGTTCTTAAGTGATAGGCTACCGAAAAGTAAATGCATCTTGTTGGTATAGGTAGCACTTATTAATTCCTTTAAGTTATCCTCAACTGTACAGTCCCATACCTGCACAGCCTTTAGATCCCTCTCATTCTGGTGTGTATTCGATTCATTCATGTATCTCTCCTGCTAAAAGCCTACCAGGAGCCGCTCCTTGTCTGTGTCTCATCTCTTTTGCACTGGTGCTGACTCCCTACCCTCGTCAATGCCCGGAATGTTACAAAAGTGCTTTTAATTTTATCAATTAATATTGTTTATGTTTTGTTTATTTGTTTCTATTTGTATCATGTGCTATAATTGTAACAACGAAATAGTGATACCAACAACACAATAAGTGTAACATATATAACATCCAAAACATCTATAAAATCAAAAAATATATCCAATAAGGTCCGTACATAATGTATAAAATACTAAAAAAAGGATCTAACAATAAAAAAAAACAAAAAATTAAAAAGTTAAGCATCAAAGGTGGTCATCTTCTTCCACCTCCTTCTCTGATAGGTGCACTCGGAGGCCATGCCTAACTGAGTAATGGCCAATGCCTCCTGGACCATCCTATCACCGTCCATGCCTTCAGGCACCACCCTCAACTGTAGCATGTGCTCTGTAAAGCCAGCAATTTTCTCCACTATGCCTACAAAAAAAATCCAAACTTTATTAAAAAAATGTGTCATTGACATCGTAAAAACACATTATAAAGATATGAATATTTACCTTGCATGAATGGGGTCACTAAACAAAGACTTCGTCATAGGCTGATCATGCCTAGGATGTTGCAGGACAGGAAGTTGCGGAAGGCCTCGCGAAGGACCTCCCGCCACTGGAGGTATCAAATATGGATGAAAAACCTGGTAGAACCACTCAAGGTAGCCATTCACGCAGGTCCATGGAGCCTTATGTGGCACAGCCACTCCTCTGTCCACCACTTACGCCTCTCAACCCTCTCAGTCATCAAATTGGCTAGTAAACGACGTGAACTCAACAGGTGGAGGGCGAGGGGTACCCAAGATATAGCCAAACTGCTTGAGGACCCTCTCCAGTAGATGGGCACACATATAGGTACTACATCGGATGAAGCCTGAGTAGAGCGAGATTGCCTGCAATAGTTGGATGACCTTGTGTGCATCGTATGGCACACATACAACGTCATCCATCTATAACTGGTCCAGCGCTTGCCTCATCCCCAATACAAGACCCGTGCCCCTCATGGCCTTCCACCAACAGAGGTGGGGAAGCTACTCTGAGTAAGGAATGGTCGACGCTCTATGCACAGCAATGGGGAAATGCTCATAGATCCATGCCTGTAATCGACAATTAATAAATTAAATTATATAAGCAACATAACCCCTAAACAAATATAAACCCTAAAATACAAAAATCATACCATCAAGAGGTTCGTTTATCCTCCAAACTGTGTCGTAGATCGAAGGCTAGCAATGCTAAGTTGGTCGTAGAGGTATGCCAGCGTAGCTGAACCCCAAGAATATCTTGTGCATGCCTAGAGCTCATGGAAGAAGTCCAAATAGCAGACCTGGACATGCGTAGAGCTCTTGTCAGTAAATATCGTGCAACCGATAAGATTTAGGAGATATGCTCTCACAACAAACATTGTCTCCTCAGCCACAACATGTGCTTCGCATGTGTCCCTCAACCAAGATAACTCCACATGAGCTCCTTCTACTATCGCAGCATGTGCGTCAGCATGCGTAGTGCCTAACTTGCTCGTCAATAACCCAATGGCGTCATCGCGGCTATAATAGTTGTACTCGCGCACCTTGCCTATAATAGGTAAATGCAGGAGGCATGACACATCATCTAGAGTGATGGTCTTTAGGCAGGTGGAAAGAGTTAGTGTCCTTATGCCACCACTTAACAAAGGATCTATGGTGCCCTTGTTGGTAGCAACATATTGTGCCTCTACAAGGGGGGCAAGTCTCGAACTCCGCACAAGTTCTGCCACCTACGGGTGCATGGGCAGCGGCAATACCTTGCCCCTATGGCTGATCAGACTGATCTCGGGGCGGGGCTGTCCGAGCCAAATATGTCCTGCAACATGGTCCCTCTAGGACTTAAGTAGTGACAAGTGTACAGGATCCCCTCCAAATGGAGATTCAACAATGAGATGAGCCAAATCAGTGTGAGGCTCCTCTGCCTCTACCTCTTGTACCTCAGGCTCTAGCTCGGGTACATCATCATGTACCTCCTCTTTATACTGAGCTGCTATCTATGCTACTCCCTAGCTGCTGTCTAGCCCGACGTGCAGATGTAATCAACAGTCGACGCCTAGATGTGCTTGGCACATCATCTGGCAGAGAGCCTCATCCAGGACGAGAGGCACCAAACCTCATGCATGGCATATTAAACCTGAAACAGTAATAACCATTTAACAATTAGTAAACGATTACTAAATAATTAGAAGACAAAAAAATATTATTAAAAGACAAAAAATATTCTAACAGTAAAAATGAATACATTATTAAAAGTATTCTAAAAAAGAATTAGTTAAAAGACAAAAAATAATTAAAGGACAAAAAAATATTATTACAAGACAAAAAGTATTCTAAGAGTAAAAATAAATACACTATTAAAAGTATACTAAAAAAATATTAGTTAAAAGACAAAAATTAATTAAAGGACAAAAAATAAATTATAAGAGTAAAAATAAATACATCATTAAAAGACAATGAATAAATTTCAAATTACATAAATAATTTAAAAGAAAAAAATAATATAAAATAAATAATTTGAATCAAGTAAATTAAAAGAATAAAAATTTTCAAAAAATCAAAAAATGCATAACGGAATGCATTGTTTCAAGATACATAATGAAATTGCAATTCTGTTCAATCGAAAAATAGGAAAAAGCTTACCTGTAATGACAATTGGCAATGACGATGTGTGAAGCAGAGAATTGGGTGAAAACGACACTTCGATGAAGTGTGGCAACAAGTCTCTAGCAAGAATAGGAGGGTGGGAAGAGGGAAAAGGGAGGAAGGGGGGCACGATGAGTAACAGAGAAGGGGGAGAGGCGTAGGGTGGGATGAAGGGAAAGTGAAGAGGGAAGGGGGGAAGGGGGTGAAGAGATTTAAATGTTTAGATGTATAAAGTCATTTCATTAATTTTTGAAAAAGAATGAGGTGAAAAAATAAAAAAAAAATAAAAAACAAGGTGCAAATAGCAGAGCCTTTTGAACCTAAATTTGATTTGGATACACTCAACTAATGGGCTTTTTTCAAAAACAAAAATTTTAAAAATTAACTATTTATCAAAATAATATGACAAAAGAACAATTTATCATGTTGAATTTGAGTTGGAAGAGGCACATATTAAGCAGAAATGCCTACTAAAAGGAGTCATTCATTTTAAATACGTTTTATTTATTTATAAATATTAAAAATAAAACGCCTACTTAGTAGGCGTCTTTCAATTCTTCTCTTTTAATTTAAAAACGCCTAATCAGTAGGCATTATATAATTAAGTAATAATGTTAAAATTATAACAGTATTAATAATATAATACAATAATACGATTAATATAAAATTAAAAATTTTAATATTAAAAATATAATAAATATTTTATATATAGTTGAAAATATAAATAATAATTATAAAATTATTTTATAATATTATTATTTTTATATTTTCATTTTCTACATTTTTATTTAACAAAAAAAAAAAACCTAACTAGCAGGCGTCTTGCATTATAACATTACTTTTCTTTTATTTTATAAAAAACCTAAATAAGCCTAACATGTTGGTTTCTTATATATAAAATAATAATAATAATAATAGTACTTAAAATATAATACAATAATATATATCAATATTCCATATATATTATAATAATTAGTTAATTTTTTAATATTATGTTGGTAAATTGTTATTTTTCATATTATTTGATAAATAGTTAATTTTTTAATATTATTTTGAAAAAAAAAGCCCAACTAACGACTAGATTGACTTGATATTTAAATGTTTAATTATTATATTTAAATGAGTTTTTCATATCGGATTTGCAATTTTTTAAAAAAATTTAAATATTATATATCTAAATTATAAATTTGAAATTAAATTTAAAATTTATATCCTATTTTATTCAACTAAAAAATATAATTTTAATTCTAATTAATTTCAATTTTGATAGAATGGTAATTAAAATTAAAATTAAAATCTTAACATCAAGTCTATCTTCCAAATGAAGGCGTGCATAGGTTAGGAGTAAATGCTATATGATTTAATTATTTTTTTTGTCAAAAAGGATGATAGGATAAGTGCACTATAAAGAGCAAGTTTCAATTTATGAAATCTTGTATTTAATTTGATATTTTATTATTTTTATTTTTAAAAATATGTAATATAATCTTTTAACATTAATTTAAAAATTTTCTACTCTAATTTTTTTATATAATTTTATGTTAATTTTTTATTTCATATTAATTTAAAAAATTACTAAATTTATTATCTTATAATATTACATCAATTTAATTAGTATCAATTATATATTATACAATTAGCACAAATTACTTTATACATTATATAAATCAAAATATATATTTAATTAGTATCAATTCAGCTACTATTAAAACTAATAAATCATTGCCTAATGCATTTATCAATTCAGCAACTAGTATAAAACACATCAACCAAAATTATTATAAACTAATATTATTTTATTTTAATTTTCTCAATTTCATCACAATAGAACATCTCTATTGGTGGATCCCTTCTTTGGTTTTTAATTCACTTTTAGTGAGTCCTATTATGTCTTATCAAATTTTAAAACTTCAACAATTTTTTACTCTAATAATAAAACCCCATACTCTACATCTTTATACTTTGTGCTAAAAAAATGATATTTTAATATTAAGTATTGGATATAAGAATCGTTCTTACAGCATGACTACCAAATCAGTCCACTCCAACATTACTCTCAACTAAGAACCATCTAAGCAAGTCCCACTGAAATTTTCTTATTAATTTATAAATAACAACTCATTTACCATTTGTATAAGAATAAAGTGGGAATTTGATATCCATAAAAAATAAAAAAAAATCCTCCCAAATTAAAATGAAATGAGAAGAAGTTAATCTTTTTATTTTTGTTTTAATTTCTTAAAAATTTAAATAATTTTATAACATAAAAATGAAACATAAATACTAAATAAATTTATGTTAAGAAAAAACAAGTAATAAATTAATTTTTAATTAATATAAAAAAATTCTATTATTTATTTCTTTTTACTTTTTTTCTACTCATGCAAACAAAGATGAAATCCTACACTTTTTTTACTTCTTATTTTTATTCATCTACATAACACATCTTTTTCAATTTATTTCTCTTTAACTTCTATCTTTCCTATTACTTTTCTTCTTTTTTTCTTTCCTATCTATTTCACTTGTAATGCAAATAGAACATTAGTAAATACCATGATTAGCTCTCATTAACTAAATTTTGGAAAATATCTCACTTTCGTTACAAAAGGGTCTAACCCTGACTAAATAGTGGAGTCACTCAGGAGGTAGTTGCTCAACTCATACAGCAATAACCTGCCACCCATTAGAGGTGAAATTCCTAGCCAATGCAAAACAGCGTGGGAAAAACTGGCAAATCAACGTGAGCCATGCAAATTGGGCAATCTTAACAAACCACTAAACATATAGACGTATCCAAAAATTGCCCCAATAGAGACTAGGTTATGGGCCAAAACATTCAAACACATAAATTTCAGGCTCCACGCGGCTTAGTTGAACCTTTGCCATTACTACCGGTTTCCATAACCAAATGCTTGGTAGGAAACACCAAAAGGATACATAACTCGAAATGAAAAATTTTTGTACAAAATAAGTACACTCGGAAACCGAAAGTGAACATTTTTTAAGTCAAATCAATAATCACTCCCGTAAAATTTTGCTTTTCCTCACTGAATTGCATTTAGAACCCTTATTTGCTTCCATGTATACCACATATGTATATATATAGTAGGAATTCGCAAAATTTGGACCTTGCCAGTTTCCCTTTCCGCACCCTTTTGACCTGAGCTCCCCACTCACAAATCATTGGAGTTTCGTCTAAGTTACTTTTGCCTCTCCATGACACAGCACCATCTATCTGAATCATTGCATCATCTTTACTGGTCTCCATGGTGGATCCGATCGCATCCTCAACAAATCCTTCAAAGTGTCACATAAAACCAAACATTTCACTAAAACCTTGTTTTTCTGAATCGAATACTTGAGTGCCCACACATCAAGTCTCCTCATTGTATCTTGAAAAGATTCTTCAATTTCACAACCAACCTCCATTCTTCCATAGATAGATCATCCTATAACAATCAACAGATGTAACTTAGAGAAATTTTCAAACAAATCCATAAACAGTTAAATACACGTAGCTCATGATGCTTATTATTAGAAACTTACCCGATAATTAGCTTTGAGTATATCAATTGATCTCCGTGAAATATGGCTTACAAGTTCATCATCAATCTCAAAATGCCTCCCATACATTTTCTGTTGCTCTTCAGGATTGCTGCCAACAATCTGTAAAACAAATTGGAGCATAACAGTAAGATTGTCACCAAGAATACACAAAGCAACTAGAAAATCATTCCACTTATCCCTATTATCCACCTCTTCACTTTTCTCTCACCATTTTCTCAATAACCATGTCTAATTATTGATCACATGTAAATCATGTAAATGGATTGAGATTTTGTCAATGTAATAAAACTATTACTTCAAATAATTTAAAACGGGTACTAATGATCTGTTCTCCTTTTCAACATTGTGCAACTTAAAGGAGCTTTTTGCGTCTTATTAGTACACAGAAGGTTTTTAATCCATATTTCAAATTCCTTTTCATTGGGGACAACTTTGTGAGTTCAAAGAGGTTCATTATAAAGGATCTAATTTCAGTCCAAGAGCATACCTTAATGGCTACTTTCTGCCCCTTCTTTGCATAATCAACAGGTTTATGGTTATTCTCAATGGAGGCAATGCGACCAATATCAATGAACTCTTTGGAAGGAATGCAAATTGGAGTCCCAATCTGTCAAATAGACAATATTAGATGCAAATTTAAAGAAATCAAAACAATAAAATTTTGCGCATTGTGCACAACAGACTTCACAACATACATGATCCTTGTTAACGTCATAAACCCAAAAAACTAAAGAGAATAGGGTTCACAGAGACCAAACTGAAAAAAAAATGTCAAAGCATCTTGAACGGGGCAAACATAAACATATATAAAATTAACACAACAATAATGATAAAACATGGGCAGCAAAATCAAACAAGGAAGCACAATGTTAAGAGTCAGGAAAAAAGAAAAAAAAACCTGGAATTTACACAAATCAAGTGTGATTACTGACTTACTGGATGGAATATAGCAGTGGAAGCAAGTAACCATTTGAACAAAAAAAATTTGAGTAACTTACACTGACACCTCCTAAGTTTCATCAAATTTCGCTCAATACCCCTCCTTTTTTTACTCTTTCACTAACTCCCTAAATTGTTTGATAAACATTACACTGACACACCTTTTATATATTACATTAACCCCCTTGGCTGTTTGAAAAACATTACATTGTGTACTCCTACAAAGAAAGTTATTGTAAACATTAAAAAAAGGAAAAGATTATGTGCAATTTCAAAAAATCTCAGGGAGTATCAATATAATTTACTCACAAAAATTCTAGCTCTCCAGCATTTTTTTATACAGAATGAATATAAAAAAAAATCAGCTGATAAATTATGTAGCTTGTTGAGGAGGATCATGCACAAGTTCCAGTTCCACATTTAGTTTATACTAATCTGTATGACAACTCCACCAATTTGACGTATCATAGCTAAACCAGTGTTGTTAATGGTGGATGGCAGAGTATGCCGGCAAGCCCAAAATTGGCAGCAAATGACGGAAGCCATGGCGGACAATATATATATATATATATATATATACTAAAAAAACAGTAGATATAAAAAAAAACAAAAAACAGTAAATATAAATAAAAAACTAAAAAAACAGCAGCTATATCATACTAAATAACAGTAGATATTAATAAAAACATCACAAGTTTCACAAGAACAAAGTCATAAACACCTAACAACTTCTTTCAAGAGTTCCAAGCAACAACAAAATGATTAAAACATAATCTAAACACAATAAGGTTTCTAATCTCCCTCTATTCCTCTTCCTCAACCCCAACATATCCTCTTCTTTGTCATCATCAAGTGAAGCATATCCCTCTCCCTCTCCCTGACCGGAGATGGTGGTGGTTGCCGTCGCCGAAGAAGGTCGTTGATAAATGTTGCTGGCAAAGGAGGGATCGTCCACTAGTGAAGAGTGACAGAACGCAAGAAGAGTTTCAGAGAAGAAAAGTCATGAAAACTTCTCTATTGTGACTTGTTTAGGGTTTCAACCCCTTCAATTTGGAACTGAACCGGGTTGGGCTACAGGCCCATTCCCTTTCTTTTTTTTTAACAAAAATCCTGCAGTGTCCCACCATGGGCGCCATGGCCACCACGAACGCCATGCATCTAGCAGCGGCCATGAGGAACCCACCCTGCTACCGCCATTTTATGGCATTTTCATACAAAACCCCCCCGCCATTCCGCCATGGTGGCAATTTAACAACACTGAGCTAAACACAAACAATTGTAGTAGTGGAGATCTCCTCCAAACACAGACTCCATATTGAAATCAATTGTTTAATATGGGAACAAAACTAAGCTCTGGTTTCAGGTGTTTAAAGTCTTCCAAGTGTGATCAACAGACTAAGGCTATTAGTATAAGTAGGTGGAAAATGAGGATGAAAATGAAAAACAAGTAAGATACAAAAGTTTTAATTTCACTAACTGTGCTTGGTAAAGGGTCGATAGTCACTTTCAGCTCACTTACATATTAAAAAGTGGCCAGAATATGTGGGGTGGAATATAAATAAGTAGCACTCCCCTTTCACTCTTCCAATACTTTTGTTGTACCAACTACCAAGCAAGTGTGAAATAATTTTCATTCCAAAATTTCCACCTCCCCATTTTCCAACTAGGCAAACAACCACAGCCTGAACTAATCTAAGGGACAAAGAAATATAATTGATAATTCCTTTGTCAAAAATAGATCCAAAATGAAAATAAACTGTTGGATTTACTCCAGGTAAAAAGCACCTTGTGTCAAGAAAACTGTAATTCACCAGAGACATTGCAGCCACATTAAAAAATTAAAAATTAAAAATATCCCTGAATAAAAAATAATACCTTTAAAATGCCTTCAAGGATATCAACTCCCAAAACAATTGGGTCCTTCTTGTTGAAAATGCAATTTGGCAAGATTTTCAGAACACATGGGAAGACTGCCTCATCAGCAGCTTCTCTCTTTTTCTCCTCCTTAATGTTGTCAATATAAGCTTTAAATTGATCAAACAAATGATAAATGATATCAGCAATAAATATCTTCACACCCAATTCATCTGCCAGTTCCCTAGCTTCAGGAGTAACTTTGACATCAAATGCCAATATAGCTGCATACTCTCGCTTCTTTTCAAGCATTACACTCGCCTTCATTACATCCTTTTTATGTACAGGGCCTATGCTTATACCACTAACAGGAATACTCACTTCTGGAGTTTTCAAAAATTCCAGTAATGCTTCCAAGGAGCCAAGGGTAGATGCCTGTACACAAACACCCTCACCGGTCCTGTCAATCCTGCTCATGACTGACCGCATATCTTCCATGGCTGCTTCTTTAACATCTTCCAAATCATCATCAGGCTTCACCACATATAAACCAGTGCCAGCAATGGCATGTTCAAGCCCCTGAATAAAACACAATAAAACCAGAACTTAAACATTCATAAGCATAAGAGAATTGGATAAAAAATGGCATAAAAATAAGTCAGATCAATATCACCAAGTACCTGGGCAGTTATTTTTATACCCATTGCAGCTTTGATTTCTTTGTGGTGAAGAAATGTTCCCTGAAATAAGACCATTATTACTGAGCTGTGACATGTAAAACATACTAAATAATACACTCCCTCTGCCTAGATGGAATTTGTCATTATAGAACATATTACACAGTAAACAAATTATTGACATTGATATACATGGATGAGATATTCATTTATTCAAATAGTTTTCTTATCTAAATTAATCATCCAAGACCCAGCCCACCACCAAGGGGGCTATTTTTGTATATCAAATGGTGAGTGGAATTAAATGGAACAAAATGGTATGGAGTAGAATAGAATGGAATGCAGTACCATTTCATTGTCCAGATAATTTATGATGAAATGGAAAAGAAGAAAAAAAGACTGGTTCCATACCATATCCTTCAAAATTGAAGGGGAAGAGAAAGAGGGGCAGGATGGAATCTAATGGAATGCACCCCATCAGATTCCGTTCCATTTCATCCTATTTAAACAATCTAAACAAAGGAACCTAGTATTATTCCACTCCATTTCATCTCTTTCCATCAATCCAAACATGGCCTTGGTAACGTAACACCATAAATTTCTATGACTGAAAGACCTCTTCCAAATATTGATTCACATTAACAAAATATGAAGAATGAACAACTATACTTACTTGGAACATCTCTTAGTTCTAGCTTATAGAAATCACAAAATTATCTATACAAAGACACATCAGTTACTGAATTTTAAGAACTTGGAGCCTAATAAGCCCTTCAAATACATGCATTTAGTAACATATGAGAATATGACTAATTCTTTCATTCACCATCAACAAAGTTGATTCCAAAGCTTTGACACACTTCAAAAAATGCCGTTGTCTTTCATATCCTAAGGCATGCCTGCATACACTCACATCGCATAGACTACAACTCAAGCACAGTTGTATAGATCCTAGGGTACAAAAGCAAGCTAAACCACATGTAAACTCTCTTATTGTCAAACTTGGCTTACAAGAGTATATTTACACATGGTTTTGGCCTCAAAATGCAGAGTTATGGTTGATTTTGTTAAACTACAAAATAATGCAGTGGTAAGTACAATCTAATTTTTTTTACTTTATTCCTTTTGTTCACTGTGTTACTAATTTGAAATGTTAAATAATAATAATTATGGATATGTTATAAAATTATGTTTGAGGTACTAGAATAGAATGATATTTCTTTTAATAATACTTTTGAAGAATGTAAACTCTTACAAGTTCACTAGTCAGGCCTACTAGTTGAGTTTACCTATACTCTCTCAAGGTTGACAACCTTGGGCACAAACTTAGCAACAGGAGGAGTTAGTGTCAGCTAAGTTCTTCAGGTTTGTATCTTAATATGTTTAGCAATTGATTTGTTCCAGGGTTAGAGCATTCTAAAAGGGAATGCGTATCTTTCCAAGGGTTTCATCTGAACCAGTACATTATTTACATTAAGAATTGCCAATCAAACTCCATTCTTTGGCATATGAATGAGAAAAAAAACCAAAATAGCAAGTGAATGCACCCTCTGGTTTTTTGGCTCAGCTCCACCATGCTAAGCATAATGGTCAGGATCTCATAATCCTTTCTTTAGTTTCCAAGTTCCAACACTTTTAAGATCACTGGAACTTGTTAAAATTTCGACACAACTTCTTTCCTTCCAAAACCATTCTTGTGGATGAAATCAATAAATTCAGACCAAATAATCTCTTGTTCACATTCATAGGAGAAAGTTATGTAACAAAGTTCTAATTTTCCTATCAAGTAATAAATGTGATAACAAAATAGATAAACAAATAATTGTATAGTTGTACCTTGACACGAAGTTCCTTCATTGGATGAGGTGTCAATAAAGCTCGAATTGTGGTAACAATTGGCCCCTATAATAAAAAAATCATTAGGCTGAACTAGAGATCAAATAATAATAGATGATGCAGCGAGAGTTTAAGATGCTTGCCTGCATTCCACAGACAACTATTTGTTCTCCTTCGTGAAGAACACCATTAACTAAAACAACATCAATAGTAGTTCCGTGGCCTTCAACTACCTTCACCTCTAAAACAGTACACTGTAGGACAAAATCAACAAATAATTAGGTCCCTACAGTTAAACCATCATAAAGCATTCAACCAGCTTTTATATTACATGACAATAAAGCTAACCTGTACTTCTTCACTGTATGTAAGTTTCTCAACCATTGTTTTTTGGGTCCATTGAACCAATAGTAATAACAAATCGGGAATTCCTTCACCACTGAAATATCAAAAACTCAAAAGGTCAATAAACAACACCCACATGAGAAGCATTAAGCAGATTGTATAACAGTTTTAGGGAACACTAATAAAAAAGATAAATTCTGCCCTAAGGCAAAGTTTGGGCAGTTTTCTAGATGCAGCATCCCAAGATAAATGGAAATGTGTCCCCACCTTTCATACTCCCACCCTATCTCCCCCCACTTCTCCCACCAAATCACCATTTCTTTTTTGTTTTTTTTGAAAATTTCAGGTAGAGCTCAGACAGGTTTAACCCATTTTGAAACATTCCAAAAGAAGTTAAAACACACTGAAATATTAGAAACAATGGAAGATGCCTCCTAATAGTGTCGAAAATGTTAAAAGCAAATGGACTGAAACTCGTTCAAAACCAACAAAATATTTGATTTAGATATTGAGCTCTTCAAAAATGATGACACATGTTGTAATACTGCCTATGTTACAATTCAATGTTTTATTAAATATACATTCTCATACCCATAATCCCATACACTTAATTTTTCCCAAAAAAAGAATTTCAGACATCTGTCTCTTAGGATTATCCCATTTGGAATATTAGGTATGTGCAGGAACAAGAGCAGTACATCAGTCTCAAAAGCACAACCCATCAATTTACATTGTTCTAAATGACAAAGGAGACATCAGCATTCATCAGACCAGAGAACTTGATCCAACGGCAATATTCACCACAAAAAAGAAATGATGAAAGCCAACTAATGGTCTCCAAAACCAGCCACTCTGTCAATTACCAATCAAAAATTATTTTGTTTCACACAGGAGGGTGAGGTGGCAGAGTATTAAGGCTACAAGACTACGACAATTACCTTATTGCACTTGTAGGCACAATGCTGAATGTTTCTCCCATTTCTTTGTTTTTATAATACAACTCAGTATTCAGCCCCTGTTCTTTGAATTGAGTAATAATCTAGCAATGAAACAGAAGAAAATTAGAGTTGCAAACAATAACAAAAATTGCATGTTACAACTGACGAAGAGAAAAAATTCTTTTGCTACCTGAGTGAGCCTCATATTAAACTCATTTTGAACATCCTTAGTCTGCTGCTTCATTGCTTTAACAATTGGAGAATTGCGACATGTTTTCCACCCATAAAGCCTGTCAACCTGCAATGTTTCAAGAACAGTGTGACAGACATAAGCCTCACCTATTAAAAAAAACTCATAAAAGTGTAAGACATAAATACTCACCTTATTCAAGGCAACAATGAATTCTGTATTCCTCATTTTTAATAGATTTAGTGATTCTATTGTTTGTTGCTCTAACCCATGCATAATGTCAACAACCAAAATTGCAATATCACATAGACCTGAACCCGAGACCTCAAGTTAGTAAATGACTCATGCCCTGGGGTATCAATAACCAGTAGACCAGGAACTTTCAGCTTTGCATCAGCTTTCAGTTCCTTCGTTCTTTCACGTATGTTCTCAGCAGGAAAGTATGTTGCACCAATCTGTTGTGTGATACCACCAGCCTCACCCTCCTGAACATTAGTACCTCGAATACAATCCAGCAGCTTCGTTTTGCCAGTATCTACATGCCCCATGATACAGCAAATTGGGGAACGGAGGTTCTCATCATTAGGCTTAGGAAGCACAGCAGACTTTCTTGGTTCCCTATTCAAGTCAGGATCATGCTTTTTATTTTTGTCCAGAACCACAGCATTAGCCTGCTTTCCGTTTTCAATTTCTTCAGCCACAGGCTTAGAAACAGTTTTATTAGTAGCACCTGTTGCATAGGAGGAAAACAAAAACAATTTTTTCACTAGCAGAAAAGTAAATTTCACTAGGGAAACAAAAGTATAAGCCAAAAATCCTTCCACTCAACCCCTCAGGCACTTGGAGGCACATCAGTAACAACTGAACACATGCTACAGGGAGATCTACTTGGGTCAATCAAACACCATTGGTTTTAATCTAAAGCAAGGGTGGAGATAAAACTACACATTGTTATCATATTTAGACCAGAAAAGAATGCATCACACTGCCAGAGTGTCAGGTTTGACACCAATTCCTGTAGTCAGTAGAATCTCTCAACAATTTATTACTTTACGGAAGCAGGTGATATTATGAATATAACCAAGAACTTTTGGTCACTTGCTGGCAGAAAAAAGATTCCAAAACTAAGTTCTTGGTCCAAAATTCAAAGCACCATCAGTTTCTAGAACTATATACCAAAATAAGTTCATAGATGTATTTTTTCATGCCAGCTATTATCAGGGTACCACAACAGGGACCAGAACTCTATGGCACCAAGCTTGTTATTTTCAATCACCAGAGATCTCAAAAGCAGGATAAGAATAAGCAAAAATACCAATAAAATGCAAATCTCACCAGTATCCTGAGTAAGTACAGCACTTTTAATCTCCTTTTTGACAATAGGTTCAGGCTCTGAATCAACCTCCTCATCAGCAAATGCACCTTTAGCATTCAGATTAACATCATCCCAGCTTTTTGCATCCCATTCATCCTCTTCATCATCATCTGCTGCATTCTCTTCAACAGCCACAGGAAGTTCAACTTTGTCATCCACCTGCATTGACTCCACTTCTTCAATCTTTTCTGGTTCCTCTGGAGCCACATCAGCGGTAGTCTCCTTTGCTTCAACACTTTCAGCTGTCTGAGCAGTAGCAGCACCATCCTGATTACGATGATTTTGTTTTAACTTCTTTTTCTGATAGATGGGTTTTTTGGCTGGAGCACCAGAGTCCCCAGAAGGGAGAGTCATACCCCCTGTGTTATTGAGAATCTGTCTCCTCATTGCCTCCAAACGCCGGGCCTCTTCCTTCTGCTTACCAGTTAACAGTTTACCTTCTTGCTTTTTCTTCTGGAGTTTCTCCTTTTCTCTTTCCTTCTTTCTTCTTCTAGCCTCTTCTGCCTGTCTCTCAAGTTCCTCTTGCCTACGTCGCTCCTCTTCCTCCTTCCTCAACTTCTCCTCCTCTTCTCTTTTCTTCCTTTCTTCAGCCTCTTTCCTTCGAGCTAGGGCCTCTTGCATCTCCCTAACATGCTTTGGCACTTTCTTATCAGCTGCTTTAGTCTTTGACTCATTCTTCTTTGATTCAATTGTCTCAGCTTTAACTTCTGCTGTTTCATTATCTGGAGCACTTCCTGCTGCTGCAGCCGCTGCGGCAGCTGCCTTCTTCTCCTTTTCCTTTTCCTTTTTCTTCTTCTTTTTCTTTGCAGCAGCTGACTCTACAGTCTCCTCCTCACCCTCCTTTTCCCCTGAAGCATCAGCAACAGAACCTACTTCAGGAGTAGGCTGAACTTTATCATCCTGCAGTGCAGAAGCTGTGGGTTTTGGTACAGGAGGGGCTTCACCAAGCTCTGCAAGAAGCTTGTCCAAATCTTCCTCCTCTTGAGCAGTTCTACCACTCTTCTTCTTATTCTTCTTCTTATTTTTGGAAGTTTCAGCAACCCCTTCACTCTTATTTACATTGCTGTTGCCAGCATCAGTACTGCTAATTCCAACACTGGGTAGCTCAGGCTCAGCTACATCCACATTTTCACTCCCAAACCCAAATTCATCACCCCCTTTGGCAGCAGTACTACCGCCTTTCTTTTTAGAAGACTTTTTTTTACCTGAAAACGCAACCAAAGAAACATCATCCTCATCCTTGTCATCACCACCTTTGCCAGACTCAGGCACAGAAACATCATCCTCAACTGAAACACCTTTGCTCGCAGAATTGACAGCCTTTTTGGAAGACTTCTTTTTCTTACCAGAGAAAGTGATCGGTCCAATGTCATCGTCATCATCCCCACCACCATCCTTATTCTCCTCTCCATTATCAATCTCATCAAGAATAGCAGCTGAAAACCCAGCACCACCCTTCTTACTCCCTTTCGAAGACTTCTTCTTCCCCGTGAAAGCAATAACAGGTTCATCAGCATCAACACCATCATCCTTATCATCCACCACCTCACCATCCCCATCATCATCAGTAGCATCAAAAGCCGAGGCAGTGAACAAACTGCCACCCCCGCCATTCTTAGAACCCTTCGAGGACTTCTTCTTGCCAGAAAAACTAACCACCGGCTCATCCTCCTCCTCACCATCATCAATTGCATCAAAAGCAGATGCAGTGAACAAACTACCACCACCTTTCTTCGACGGCTTCTTCTTACCCGAAAAACTAACCACAGGTTCATCCTCTTCATCCTCACCAGTTACCCCAGATTTCTCTTCATCATGACCTTCCTCATCACCAAGCAAACCAAAGCTAGATGCAGTCAACACACTGCTCTCACCACCTTTCTTATTCTTCCCCTTCTTCTTCCCAGCAAACACAACTTCAGGCACATCCTCATCATCAACATCATCATCATCATCGTTACTCTTAGCTTTAGCATTACCTTTTTTACCTTTCTTCTTTACGGCGGGTTTCTCATCCGGCCCCGGCGCCGGCTCCGGCTCCGCGCGCTCCTTGGAGAGCTCCGTTCCGATGGAGTACTCGTCGTCGTCGATGACCACCGCCTTCTTCTTCGATTTCCCGCCGCCGCCTTGCTGCGACGCGTTCTCGTCGTCCCTTGCCGTTGGCTTCTTCCTTCCCATGTCGGATTAGGGTTTTCTGTTGGAGTCCAAACGACGCCGCGTTCGAATCACGTAACGGGCAAAATAAGATCGAATCGAAAAAATTGCGCCGAAGGAAGAGGAATAAGATCGATTCGCACAAATTCTGCACCGAAGGGGTTAAAAAAAGAGCGAGATTCGTGTGGGGTGCACGTAAATGAATTATGGGAATCTGCGACGGAAGGGAAAGGAAAACGTGGGTTGCGATTGCGTGGAGAGGGAGAGTAGCGAGAAAAGAGATGGTTCGTTCGGAAACGATAGAGCGGCGGTGAAGGAATGCAAAGAGATTTGAGCCCTGAACGAATGTGAATGTGTGATGTTAAATACTGTGTATACGCATGTGTGTGTATGTATACGGAATGATAAAAGAGGCAAGAGTTTAAAATGGCTGATTGATGAAATTAAATCACTTTTATAAACCATATATATATATATATATATGAGACTTGAAAAAAGTTCAACCGATCAAAACTTGAACATTACAATTGTTGTTAGATTTAATTAAATATGTAAAAGAAACTTGAAGAAAGTTTAACTATTGATCGAAACTTGAACATCACAATAGTTGTCAGATTTAATTAAATTTAACAGACATAATTATGTTTAATGAAGAATTTAATTGTTTCCATTAAAGCTATTTATTATACAATTTTGATAGTTATAAATTAATAATATATATTTCCAAACTAAAAGATGATAAAAAAAAGTTAGATATATAAATACTATAATAATAACATTTTGCGTAAAACATAATAATAAAATTAAATATTATAACTATGTAGTTAACTTTAAAATAATTTATGATATTTTAGTTTAATTAATAATTAAGGATATAAATTAAAAAAAAATTAATGTGTATATACATAAGTCTATTTTATTTTTTTAATTTGTTACTTTAAAATATATTTTTTGAACAATAATAATAAAAAATAAAGATTTTATAGACTTGAACCTGTGCATTTATATGATATTTAATGCTATTAAATATTATTTAATGCTATATTTATATATTTAAAAATTTATTATGAAATAAAAGTAATTATTTCTAAATTTAATATAGGTATATATATACTTTAAATTTCTTATATATATTATCATTTAAAAAATTAGTTTATAAAATATTATTTAAAAGAGAAAAATGTGAATATATAATAATAATAATAAAAATAATAATAATAATAATAATAATAATAATAATAATAATTTATCTCTTAATTTCTATCTTTAACTATTATTTTAAATAAATTATTATGAATTATTATAAATTTACTAAATATCTAAAAAATCCTTTTTAATTATTATTGTATCTTTACTTTTAATTATTATTCATAAACATGTTTTAAAGCAATCAATTAAAAAATAAAAAACATTTGAGCATAAGAATTAATATAATCTTTATATATATAAAAGAATGGTTGTTAGAGTAATTTTTTCTACCTAAACTAGAGGTATATAAGTTATTTTAAATTTTTGTATTTAATATAGTTATATTAATCTTTCAAAATTTTATTAAATTAAAATTATAAAAAAAACTATTTTTAGTGGGTGGGTTTTAAAATTTAAAGTTACGAAATAAACTGAAAGGTCTTTTTTTTTTTCCTCTAATGAATAATTTTATTTTATTTTTGTAAAGCTCAATATGTCATTTTCAAGTCTAATTAATTCTTTGATTCAATTTTGTAAAACTGAATAAATGCTTGAATCATCATCTTGCATTATTCCCTCTTATATATTCTTTCACTGAGGTTTAGGGTCAACTAACAAGTGTATTTCTTCGTTCTTTGTGTTTTCATTTGCTTACCTTTCTTTTCTTGGCTTTACACTTTCTTTCGTTCATTTTGCTCTTACTCTTTGACAGAAAGAGAATTTGTCTTAATATGTCTTAATTAATTTGCAGCAATAACATTTTTTTAGAGATAAGAAAAGAAATTTCTTACAACAACGTATCGTCTAATGAATTTGGTGATGGATAAGAATCAACATTAGGTATATTATTTTATTCTGTATCTTTTATTTTATTTTATTTTTTGTTCTTTTTACATGTATCATTTTTGTGCATTTCTTTTCTTATTTTACTATTATGTTATTTTATGTCTAATTATTATTATTCAAGCTTTTCATATATGTTTTTATATTTTTCTTTTTAATATTATATTATTATAAATAATGTATATATTTATAGTCATTCTCATTTTGAGCAATAAAAAATCAATAATCAGATTTTTACTGTATATCTTTAACTCACAATTTTTTTTGTCATTTAACAGGACATAAAGGGGAGCATATTATTATTACAACATTACTTCTTATTCATTAATTTCTCTTCTTTATTATATTTTTTATGTAATTAACTTAACACAATTTAATGAATTTTATTTTGGTTGGTACCTAATAAATTTTATATAGTTAAATTATCCTATTAATTATTTTTATTTTTTCTACTTAATTTGATTGCCTAATTAAAATTTTATACATATTATTTATATAGTTTATTATTTATTTCAATGTTTATTAATTTTTTCAAATAAATTATGGTATAAAAAATTAATTATTTTCATAAAATAAATTAATTATAGAATAATCTCTCTCTCTAATGTTTACTTTTAATAAAGAATTAAATTGATTACATTAATGATAATTATTACACAATTTTAATAATTAAAAGTTAATAATAATGTGAATTATAAATAGAGTCTTTTTAAATTTGTAAGGGTCAATTTTAATATTATAATTTTTTATTTTTATAAATTGAAATAATAATAATAATAATAATAATAATAATAATAATAATACAATGGTAGTAATAGTAGATATAGGTGTACTTAATTGTATTTCATAATTTTCTCCTCACATATATATAACATTTTGAAAAATAATAATTAAATTGATGCAAAAGTCTCACATGTATTTTTTTAGGTAAATTACGTTAAATAATATATTAAATTGATCAATTAAATAGTACATAATTTACAACACTAATTAAATCTAATATGTAATTAATATACAAATAAGAAAATAATAATAATTAAATATAATAATAGATTTCTTTCATAACAGTCAATTATAAGTTATTATGATTTTTTATTCTTATAAATTCATACCTTAAAAAGTAATTAATACCCATTATGTGTCATAAATATAAAACAATTGTAGAGTATGCAATAATAATGTAGTTATTGTTATTAATGACAGTGACATTTTGAATCCACTTAGAATGAGGAAAAAATTATAACAATATAAAAAGTAATATGTAATAATATTAAAAAATTAGTAACACACAAATAATTCTTATAGATAAATAATCCTTATAATAATTAAATTATAAGATATAAAGTCTACAACATATAATAATCCTTATAGATAAATAGTTTTAAAAAGTAACAAATAACAACATAATAATAGACAAATCTCATTACATTGATTGGGAGTGTTTAATTTATTTTGCATTTAAGTTAACCAACTCAAAATTTTAACAATATCACATAATTAAAATTAATATCTTCTACATAATTAAAAATATCATTTTAAAATAATTAACAAATATATATATTTAAAAGAATCATACTGTTTAAACAAATTTAAAATCAATTTTAATTTTTATAATAAATATATTTAATATTATTAATTATAAACAAGTATGTTTTAATATAATATCCATAATAACAAAAATGAGCACTCAAATTTAAATACTTATATATTCACATATATTATGTTATATTTACTTTGAATTTATTCATTTCATATAGTTATTACAGCACTATTATTACTTGAATAAAGAATAAATCATAATAAATTGAAATGAGCTAAATATTTTTGAACATAACATCTGTTTAATTAAAAATATAATTAGTTATCTTTCTCAATTTTAAAGTAATTATACTTAATTTACTATTAAATATTTTTAAAATGATAATTTTATTTATTTACATAAATTTTAAGAATAATAATAAATATAAATATAAAAAATATATAATTTAAACAAACACGTACAACACATGGGTTTAAAATCTATCTAGTATATTAATGTAGGGATCTTTTGAAACATATTACCAAAGTAGAGTGGTTAACACTGAAAAATGTTAATCAAACTAGCGTTTTCAGTGCTATGTTATCTTTTTTATTATTTTTTTTAATTTAACTCCTAAAAATTCTAAGTGGCTGCCACGTGACACAATTAGCAGTGTTGGTAGACACATGTGGAATATGCTAGTATTACTAGTATTTTCACTTATTTATTTATTTTTTTAAAAATAAAAATGCTAGTTTTTAATTTATTTATTTTAAATAAAAAAATGCTAGTATAGTGTTTTTAATTCTCTATTTATTTATTTGAAATTAAAAACGCTAGTAATACTAGTATTTTTAATTTTTTATTTATTTAAAAATGGAAGACGCTAGTATTACTAGCATTTTTAATTTATTTATTTATTTTATAATACTACATTTTGAATTATTTTTTATTTATTTAAAATGAAAAATGCTAGTATTACTAGAATTTTAAAATTTTTATTCATTTTAAAAAAAAACGGACACGTGTGGAATATGCTAATACTATTAGCATTTTTACTTTTTTTTAAAAGGACAAACTGAAAACACTAGTAGCAGTAACATTTTTAATTATTTATTTATTTAAAACAAACAGACAAACTAAAAAAGAATTTGTGTGGAATATGCTAGTACTACTAGCATTTTCACTTTTTTTTTTAAACAAACATCGGTAAAGGTGGCAACACACAAAATGCTAATAGTAATAATGTTATTATATTAAAATTAAAAATAGTTGTAATCACATTTTAAATTTGTCATAAGAATCTTGTTATTATATTAAATATTTTTAATTATTTAAAACTATAAATATTAGTTAAATTTAACTTATTATTAACTATATATATTCGTAATAGATCCAACACAATGACAACAATGTAATCTTCTCAAGATAATACTCTTATATTATATTCTTTTTTAATATTTTAATTTATCTAAAAATGTATGAAATTGAAAATATTGTCTTTTTCTAGTGTTTTCCATTTTTTTATAAAATAAGTAAAAAATTAAAAATGACAGTATTACTAGCGTTTTCCAACTTAAAAAATAAAAAAAATAAAAAACTAGCATTTTTCGTTTTAAAAAATAAATAAATAAAAAGGCAAAAATGTTAGTAGTACTAGCATGTTTCACACGTGTCACCTTTTTATCTATTTTAAAAAAATTAAAAATTAAAAAACGCTAGTAGTATTAGCGTTTTTATTCGTTTTTAAAAAAAAAAAGTGAAAATGTTAGTAATACTAGCACATTCCACACGTGTTCACTAACACTGCCAACTGTGTGCCAAGTGGCTGCCACATGGATACCCCAGTGGTGGTAGCGTTTTCAGAAAACACTACTGCCACTAGATATCCCACGTGGCAATCACTTGGAATTTTTTGGAGTTAAATTAAAAAAATAATAAAAAAGCTAACGTGACACTGAAAACGCTAGTTTGACTAGCGTTTTTCAGTGTTGACCACCCACTTTGGTAATATGTTTCAACTGAGCCCCAAATCGGTAAATAATTTTTAAAAGTGACCTAATTTGGTCAATCAGCCTAAAAAAAACACGTAAACACATTGTTCGTGTTGCTTTAGGGTTGTATTTCTATGTGCGTTGTAAAAAAAAATCTTTATTATTACTAATTAACCTAAGTCCATCCTACGTTCTTGTCTTTTTTACTTTCCTAAGGTTTTGGCCTAATGGGTAATTATTTTGGTCCTTAAAAATATAAAAACATTGTTATATTAGTCCCTGAAACTAAGAAAAATTCAAATAAGCCCTTAAAATTTCTAATTGCTTCATCTAAGTTGATAAACTTAACCACTTACTGTCATTTTAGTCCCTAAATATATGTTAATATTATCACTTCAATCACACATTTTTTTGAATTTTGGACTAATTTGATTGACAAATTGCACTTTCAAGGACTTTTTTTGAATTCTTAGTTTCAAGGACTAATGTGACAGCGCTTTATACTTTAAGGACCAAAATGACTGTTTACCTAGGCTTAACATTTTATAGTTGTATGCTACCCTGGTAGGTAACTTGGGAGTTGGGACTGGATTGGGTAGGTTTAGACAAATAGCAAAGATGATGGTGATTACGATAAGATAAGACAAAATAAAAGAGTTGTAAAAAAGTAAAATAAGATAAGAATATGATAAATTTTTATATTATCTATTTTTTATATGTATAAGATAATTTATTAGATAATATATGTTATTTTTTGTGTTTGAGATAAATCAAATAATATTAAGATAGATATATATATATATATATATATATATATATATATATATGGGTCAGGATCCGTTGACACCAGGTCTCAAAGTTAGTCAAATTACACCTTCAATAACTTTTTGTTGAATGCAAATTTAACTAATCCAACCGTTGAATTATGTGATATTATCTTCATGAACATGTATATCAAATTTCACATCATTTGGACTTTGTTAGATATGCTATCTAACATTGAATATTTACATATATTTTAATATCATATTGTACGTTAAAATAAAGTAATGTGATGAATTATTAAATAATTTTAGAATTGTATGAAATTTTGTATACTTAATCTAATTAATGAGAACATAAAATTCAATGGTTGGATTGATTAAATTTGCATTCTACAAACAGTTATTGAAGGTGTAGTTTGACTAACTTTAACACCTAGTGTCAACAAATCCTGATCCATATACCCTATATATATATATATAATCAACATGACAAAAATTAAATATGAAAATTAAAATTTATATATATTTACCTTCTAAAAACAAAGTTGTTAAGCTTTACAATTTTCATATGATAATGACCCTCACAGATAGAATACTAAGAGGGATCATTTCACAATGTAATCTTTAAAAAAAAATAAAAAATCTCAAGATAAGATGAATCATATATCTTAAAAGTTAAAACAACAAGTTAAGCCCTATGAAAATAAGCCTCACAATATTTATAATATAAGTTGACTTTTTCCAAAATGTTTTGGCCAAGAATAAGTGTTAGGCTACTTTCTTGTAAGGGTGAGCAAGGGTCATGTTTGACCCTAAACCATCCTAAATTTGACTAGGTCAATGTTTTAGACCTTAACTCATCCCTAGACCCAAATGAACCCTATCATCTATAGGTTAAATTAGGATCAGGACAATTTAAGACAAGACCGAGTTGACTCAAAATATAAGTAACATAAGTCGTCACTTCCTATTAATGCAATTGGGTTTTCAAGAATAAATTTGTATCTCATTATTATACAAGATATCATGTATATTAAATGATAATTTTGGCATTAATCAAGTAAATATAGACAAAAGAAATTAATGGGCTGGAATTTTTTAATGAAACACTAAAAATAAAATGTATTGCAAAGAAATAATAATGGATAATAAAAATAGGATGAGTAAATGATGGGTTAGGCCAAATTATGTTTGACCTTAACCTGACCCTAAATTTTGATTGGGCCAATTTTTTAGACCCTAACCTGTCCTTAAACTCAAATGAACCCGATTTATAGGTTAAATTAGGTCAGGCCAGGTTGAGCCATTAGATTGGGTTATACCCCTACTCTGTTGGCCGTGTCTAAGTCGTGTTGAAAAGATATCCAAGTCGTGTTGGAGAGGTATCTAAGCCAAAAAAGTTTATTTCTTAATTACGAGACAGTAAAAGGGTGTTCGACACATGTTTGACAAGTGTTGTGTTTGATAAGTGTCAGTCTGTCAGACACACTGACATGTTATTCTGCAAAGGTGTATGTGCTTCATAATATATGACAATAATGTCCTTTTGTTATAATTACATGATAATTTTTTAAATTAATTTTTAATATATTTTTTTTAGACTTAAATATGTTTTTAGTTCCTATAATATACATGCTTTATGCTTTTAGTTCCTATAAAATTTTTCTTATGATTTTGGTCCCTATAAAATCTCATTTTATGGTTTTAGTCCCTATCACTATTCACTGATGACGTGTCAACTATCTATTGGAGAATAGGCTTGATGTTTCTTAAATAATAGGGACTAAAATGAATATTTTTTAACATAAGAGGGACTAATATCAAAACTTTACAATTTTATAAGGACTAAAAAAAATACTAGTACGGACTAAAATCGTAAAAAAATTTATAGGGACCAAAACCATAAGAAAATTTTTATAAGGACTAAAAGCATAAAAAGGGTATATTATTGGGACTAGAAACATATTTAAACCTATTTTTTTAACTTTTTATACATCATTTCTTTTTAAAATTATAAAAAAAATATATATAAATTATTTTTAATATTCCTTTTTTACTTCTATACATTATTCTATTTTTAAAATTATAAAAATTAAGGTTTGTGGTTTGTGTCTTGCTAAGAAAAAAGGTTGGATGAACATTGATGTGCAAGTTAATTCGGAAATGGTTGCTCAAAGTTTGAAAAGTAATGATTGTGGGAGTGCAATGGGATACAGACTGGTTATTGAAATTAGAAGACTAATTCAAAAAATAGGCCAAGTCCAGCTGATGCATATTTATTAGGAAGCAAATAAAAGTGCTGATGCTTTAGCCAATATGGCTTGTGAGATGGATTTTGATTTGATGGAGTATGACTAACCTCTTATTAGTATTAGGTAGTATCTATTTTTTGATGTTATAGGAGGCACATCTCCTCAACTTTTTCCTGCTTAGTTTTTACTTTTCTTGGGCTTAGGCCTCATTGTTTACAAAAAAAAATTATAAAAATTAACTAAAATACCAATGGTAGAATTAACATCAAAGATGATATAATTAATCATAAATAAGAAAATGAAAAAAGAAATAACAAGAAAAAGAAAATGCTGCATTTGCAACTTAATAATAGAATTAATCTTAACCATATATAAAATGTGGAGGAAATACTGAAATAGCTTAAAGTACAAGCTTGAGTATAAAAAATGACAAATGAGTATGAAACACAAACATCTTAAGAAGAATGTCCAGTTTTTACTTTCTACAATTGTTATATAAACATTATGAAACTACATGTGATATGCTTATTTCATTCACATACTTTCACTAAATAGAATCTAAAAAACAATACGCTCAGTCCCCACTTTAGAAATTTTCTCTATAGTTATGATTCTTAAATGAAAACTCTACCCTAGACCATTCATCAAATAACCACATTTGCCAAATCTACTTTCTACACTTTAGAATTACATTTTACTTCAACCACCAACCATTAGTAATAACATTTAGATATTAAGGAATAGCTAAGATGTAATGTCTTGTGACACACTATTGCAAGTGTACGGTATCATCCTAGTAATAAATATCTCCACAAGAACTGTGTGTTTGACTTCGTAATTATTGCAATTTAATATAAATAAAACAAAAAGAATTGAATTGGGAATTTAGGTTTTGAAACATAAAGAATTAGAAATTCAATTAAGCAAGGAAATAAAATTGATATTAATTCAATAAAAGAAAACTTCCAAGATCGAGGTTCACCTTATCACGTCTACTAAATTAATTCTCTTATCCCGTGCTCCTACTTGTTCTCATTAAGGGTGAATTAACCTAAGGTATCATCTATTCTTTTTCAAGTTACGAAAAGGTGTCTAATCAAATTAGCCCCCTACTTTTGTGGTGGTTGTGTTTAATTAAACCCAATAGGCTCTTTGTTAATCCAATTAATCCCTAAAGGGTTCACATACTTTCGTGGCTTAGACCTAGGTTTCTTTCCTATAGTTTCGGTATTTAAGTTCACCTTTTGGTGCTTCCCAAATTCCTAAGGTTATGAAAAAAATGGTCAATTTGTTTTGCATAAAGAAAATCAATAGAGAAGATATCAAGAGTAGAACAAGCATAACACAAGGATAAAAAAAAATTACACCTAATCGTAGAATAAAAATGACTACTTACACATAGCCATAGAAAACAAATAAGAAAGAAAGAAAAGCATTCAAACCAAAAGAAAAAGATGAGAAGATTGTAATCTCAAGCTCTCACTCTAAGCTGTCAAGAACGCACCCTTTTCTTAAGCCTAAGAAGTCTATGTATGTCTAAAGTTACAAAAGGGTCTAAGCCCAAAGCAATAAGAAACAAAAAAAATAAAGAAAACCTGTGTTAGTAATGGGCCACAGGTGCGGTGTTTACCACTAGCAGCCTGTGGCGCTCTTTAGTAGTTGCTATGATGTTTTCCTGGACTTTACCACGAGTGTGGCATTTACCACGGCTAGCCCATGGCACTTTCTGGAGCTTTCCTGAAATCTATCATACTTATGGCAATTGCCACAACTAGCCTATGGTGCTTTCTGGTTGAGGGATCCACACTTTTCTTCATTATTTTCTTCAAGTACCAATGCTTGTAATCCCTTCCTTGCTTGTATAAAGTTTGAGCAAACTCCCCAATGCTCCTTCTTGACTTTAAACAACCCCAAGTCTCCAAGGCTAACTCCATTATGCCAACCTTCTCATGAAATTCACAAACAAAACATAAAAACACACCTAAAGAGTTCCAAGTGAATAGCTTAAGGAAAACAAGGAAATTAAAGCTAAAATTATGCTTAATGAGCTGAAATGTATGCAAACCTACATGAATTAAAATGCAAATTATAGTATAAAATGCTACACACCAACAACCCCAAATTTAAAAACTTGCTTGTCCTTAAGCAATCCCTATGGTATTAGCATAACCAAGGAATCCAATGAATCAAAAGCTTAAGGAAATAAAAGCACAAGCAGCAGATTTTAGTTAAGTAATAGATAACCTTATACAAGTCCAATTAGAGCTTAATCTCTCCTGAATTAGTGCTTACACAGACAAGGTCACTTATCTTTCCACGCTCAAGTGTTTAGGTATCAAGAAATTACACTCACATTTCTCATTCAAAATATCCTACCATAGGCTTGATAAGGAACCACATCACCACTTAGAATATTCTGACAACATAGACAAATCACAAGGTCTTTATGTAACGTGGCTAGGGGAGAAAAAATATGATGGGAAATTGAAAGGAGGGATATACAAAGGGCTACAAAGCAATCTTGGTACCCCGTTGGAGGATACATTAAGCAACAATTTTACTTCCTTTTTTTTTTTATTTCACCACTTTTATCACTTGAAACCTTCTTTGTTTAAGGTTTTCTTTTCTTTCAATTCATCAACTCTAAAGACAATATACAAAACACTCCAATTTAATTCACAGAGTTGCCACAATGTATCCCTCAAGGTACAAAGAAAAATCAAAATATAAACAATAGGGCAACAAAGGAAATCATAGTGTTTGGCTCAAGTGGTCAACTAAGGGTCAATTTTACAGTCTAACTCAGGGGGTTAAAGGAAAATTCTTAATTACCTTGATCACATTCATCCATGAATACAAAAATTATAGCTTTAACAAGGTTTCAGAGCAAGTTCTAAAGGATGCAATAAAGAGAAATTTACACCCAAGCAAAAGAATGGGGGCATGTAGTGAATTATTCCCTAATTAAGGCTCAAATCTCACATTTGTAGTTTAGTTCCATGCAAGCACTCGAACAGGAAAAATCATGCTAATTCTCAACTTGCCTAAATGCAATTCAAACAATCTAAGCAATCAATCCATCGAATTCAAAGAGAAATATAATTAGACATACACAGAGATATGAACAAGTTTCAAGGAAGTTTGATGTAACAATGCAAACAATATGCAGTCTTACATAATATGTAATGTAATAACATCCTAACATGCATGTGTCTTAAGCATTAAAAAGAAAAGAATTAAAATGAATGCAATGCATGACCCCTAACAACCCCAAACTTTAAAACTTACATTGTTCCCAATGTAAAAGCTATAAAGAAGGGGATAAAGGAATAAACTCACTGAGAGGTAGGAGGGAAGTCATCCGGATAACGTTGGATATGGAAATCATACATTTTTTGGACCGAAGAGTTGTAATGCTGCTGCTTTGCATACATGTCCTCAACCTGAGAGTAATGTTGGTCTTGTCTCTCTTGCATCCGCTTAAAGGCAGCAAGGATGGCAATAGTGTCCCATTGGGGGGAGTAGAAACTGAAGCTCGAGGCAACTCTTCGGCCTTACTAACTGAGGGATTGGTGGATGGTGGTAACCCAAGTAAAAAGATAAGAGCAGAGATAGGGGGTATGCTTTCCACATGGTCAGTGGGATATCGCCAATGGCAGGCAATCATGGATGGAGCGGTGAGGAGTAGGAAGGATGAACTGGGTGAGAGACCAGGGCTTTGGAAAATAATTGTAGACTTCGTCAGTGACAATAATCTTCATGGATAAGTATGAGGTGAGATCAAGAGAATCGAAGGAGGGGAGAGGAGTCATTTTTGAAAGAAAGTCCTTATAGCCCAATTGAAGAGCAATAGTTGTAATCAAGCTGCCAAAGGCAATGATCCCCTTATCTTTCTTGTTGGCGAACTTCTAAAAGTGACAAGCAACATGGGCTTCAATATCTACATGTTTGCCACATTGTGGCCACTAACATACAAGTGTAGGATCTAACATGCTTGCCATAAATAGAAGCTCAGTTGTCTTAACATGCCCATCACTCCCGTCGCGCCCAAACATAGTATTGGCCATAAATTTCTACATAATCTTTATAAGGGGATGAGAAAAACAAGAGGCTTTAGGCTAACTGGCATCAAAAGGTTCCCTGAAATTAGTTAGTTCACTCCACATATCAAAGGCAAAATAGCCCTTATGAATGACATCTTTGCAACCATCCACAGGGAAACCAAAACATGCATTAAATTGTGCTAAAGTCCACTCATGTTCTTCATTAAACAGGCGAAAGGCAATTCACCCCTCTGTACAATTTCTACTAGATAGAATCTCAATGTGAAGTGAACTCAGAAACTTAATAGTAGTACAAGTGTAAGTTTCATGATACATATGCACAAAATCAGACAGCCTAATATTATTAAACATGAAGGCAGCATCATCCTCAAAGCCCAATGTAGACAAGACAGTAAGGTCCAAGTACTTGGTTGATGAAATTACCAAATTTTTGGACATGACACTCTTTCATTACTCCAGATTATGGAAGTCAAGTGGCGATGGTGTTGTTATGGTGCGTGGACCCTTGCCCCAGTGGTGACAAGAGGAAGACCCTTGGGTGAGCTGTTGGGAAACCCGTTGCCTCTTGGTACTCATGATAGAGCAAGATGGAGATGAGTGGAGAAGGATGAAGGGAATATGGTGGGTTTATGGGAATGAGTGGGTAGAAGGAAGATGGGGGTTTAGGTATGTGGGAAAGTGAAGGGTATGTGAGAAAGTGGAAAAGAATGGTGTTTAAAAGTGAAAAGGAAGTAAAGCATAAAGGTTTTATGTAGAAAAAAGCTTAGGTAAAGGTTTAATGAAGTTTTATGGTGGTAGGCATATGTGGAGAAAATGAAGATGGAGGAAGAAGAATGAGTGGGTGGGTGAAGAAATTGAAGTGAGAAAGATGAATATTGTGTAAGGAATGAAAGATTCAGTGTGATAAGATGTTATAATGGAGGTGGGTGGTGGTGATTTGGCGGTGTAGGGGCTAAAGAAAGAAGAAGAAGTTGAAAGAAAGGTTGGGGAAAGGGTGGGTCGTGGATATGTAGAGGGGGGCTATAATTGAGTTTTAATTTTTTTTTTGCACGTGCCACGGGCGTGGCAATCGCCACGACCCACCCGTGGCAGATTATGGTCGACGTGAGGGTAGGGGGTTGGAGCACACTGCACGTAGGGGCCTGTGGCATTTGCCACAGCTTGCCCATGGCTCGCTCTGTTGCACAATTTTTTTATATATAAAACATGTTACTCCGTGCCACGATCGTGGTGATTGCCATAAGGGTATTGTGGTGCCCTCTGTTGTGCGTGGGGCGCACTCCTCATGTTGTCCTGAAACTCGCCACGGGCATGGCAAACTCCATAGGCTGCCCATGATGCCTTTTATGCTAGTATACCCAAAACATAAAACTTTTCTTGGGACTAGTGCCACGGGCAAGCTTGGCAAACACCATAGACAGCCTATGGCAACATTTGCCTCACAATTTTTGAACCTTTTTCCATTTTTGTATTTTTTTTCTTTAATCCTGCAAAATAAAGAGACCACACAACTAAAACTAAAACTTGGGTAAGGGTTAGTACCATAAAAGTAATAAACATTAAAATGTAAAGAAATTAACCACAAAAGGAAAAGAAACAATGGAAAGATTGTCGAGTTGCCTTTGGGAAAGCGCTCGTTTAACGTCGTGAGTGCGACACGTGAGAGTAGTTAATTGCTAGTGAGAGGATCAAGAAAGACAATTGACATTGCCTTGTCAATTGGCTCTCCATGGAAGTAAAGCTTCAACCTCTAACTATTCACCTTAAAGAAGCCAATTTCTTGGCTCCCAATTTCCATAACTCTGTAAGGGAAAACCTTCCGAACCTTAAAAAGTCCATACCACCTTGATTTTAACTTCCCTGGAAAGAGTCTAAGCCTTGAATTATAGAGGAGAACAAGGTCTCCTTTTTAAAATTCTCTTTGATGGATGTACTGGTCATGCCATTGCTTGGTCCGCTCTTTATAAATTCTAGCATTTTCATATGCATTCAAGCGAATCTCATTAAGTTCATTCAAATCAAGCTTCCTTTTGTCACTAACTGCCTTCAAGTCATAATTTAGAAATTTGACAACCCATAAAAAGCCTTATGCTCTAGCTCTCCAGGAAGATGGCGGGACTTGCCGTAAACCAATCGATACGAAGACATCCCGATTGGAATCTTATAAGTTGTATGGTAAGCCTAAAGGGCATCATCAAGCTTCAAAGATGAATCATTCCTTGATCTAGAGACCGTTTTCTCAAGAATAAACTTAAGCTCCTTATTAAACACCTCACTTGCCCACTTGTTTGAGGATGGTAAGGCGTGGCAACCTTGTGAGTGACACCATATTACTTCAAAAGAGCTTCAAACTATCTCTCAATGAAGTGAGAGCCTCCATCACTAATCATTACTCTTGGCACCCCAAATCGTAGAAATATTATTTGCTTGAACAATTTGATCACGATCTTTGCATCACAAGTTTAGGATGGAACGACTTCCACCCATGTTGACACATAATCAACAGCTACAAGTATATATTTGTACCCATGTAAGGATGGAAAAGGACCCATGTAATCAATCTCCCAAACATCAAAAATCTCAACCTCTAGAATGCCATTAAAGGGCATCTCATGCTTCCGGGATATATTCCCAGTCATCTGACACCTATCACAAAAAGTGACAAATCTTTAGGTGTCTTTAAACAAGTTTGGCCAGTAAAAGCAGCCTGAAGGATTTTAGCAACAGTCTTGGAGGTGCTAGCATGTCCTCCATAAGAGGAAGAGTGGTAAGGGTCTAGAATTTGGGGGACTTTCTCCTTTGCAACACACCTTCTATAAATTCCATCATGGCATCTTTTGTAAAGGTATGGTCCATCCTATATAAAATGCTTCAAGTCAGAGAAAAACCTCTTCTTCTGCTAGTAGGTGAACTCAGAAGGAAGAACCCCAATAACCAAATAATTAACACAGTTAGCATACCATGGCAGGCTCTTTATAGACACTACTAGTAGCTGCTTATCCAGAAAGAAATCATTAATGGGTAACTCATCCTTCCCATTTAAGGTTGACTTAAGGCGGGAGAGATGATCAGCAACAACATTTTTGTCCCCTTCCTATGAAGAATCTTTAAGTCAAATTCTTAAAGAAGGAGAATCCACCTGAGAAGCCTTTATTTTGCATCCTTCTTGGTTAAGAGGTGCTTCAAGGCGGAGTAATCGATATAAACAATCACCTTAGACCCCACCAAGTAGGACCTGAACTTTTTAAAGCATACACCACTGCAAGCAACTATTTTTCTGTGGTGACATAATTAGCCTGAGCTCTATTAAAGGTCTTGCTAGCATAGTAGATGGCATGAACTTCTTATCCTTCCTCTGCCCCAACATAGCCCCCATAGTGTAGTCGCTAGTATCACACATGACCTCAAATGGGAGGTCCCAATCAGGAGTTTGAAGGATGGGAGTTAAAATGAGGGCTTCCTTCAATTTGTAAAAAGCATTCAGGCAAGCAATGTCAAAGCTGAAGGGCACATCCTTCATTAGCAGGTTGGACAAAGGCTTAGAGATTTTGGAGAAATCTCTAATAAACTGTCAGTAGAAATCGACATGTCCAAGGAAGCTCTTAACTGCCTTCACATTTGTAGGTGGGGTAATTTTTCAATGACTTCAATCTTGGCCCGATCCACCTTAATTCCTCTTCCAGAAACTAGGTGCCCAAGGACTATCCCTTCCTGCATCATAAAATGGCACTTCTCCAGTTAAGTACTAGGTTCATTTGTGCACATCGCTACAAAACTTTAGACGAATTGAGCAAACATTTATCAAAGTTAGTGCCATAAACAGAAAAATCTTCCATGAACACCTCAGTGATATTTTCAATAAAATCACTAAAAATGGCAGTCATGCACCTCTAGAATGTAGCAGGTGCATTGTAGAGACCAAAAAACATCCTTCTGTAGGCAAAGGTGCCAAATGGATAAGTAAAAGTGGTCTTCTGCTGGTCACTAGGGTGTATCGAGATTTGAAAAAAAAACCCTGAATACCCATCCAAGTAGCCAAAATAGGTGTGTCTAACTAACCTATCCAACATTTGATCACTGAAAGGAAGAGGGAAATGGTCCTTCCTAGTGGCGCTATTTAATTTTATGTAATCAACACATGTGTGTCACCCTGTGACAATTCAGGTGGGGATTAATTCATTTTTGTCATTTTTCACCACAGTCATCCCACCTTTCTTTGGAACTACATGGACCAATCTCACCCAAGGACAATCAGAAATAGAATAAATTACCCTAGCATCTAACAACTTTAACACCTTATTCCTTACAACCTCTTTCATGTTGGGGTTCAACCTCCATTGATGGTCAACGTATGGTTTATGACCCTTCTCCTTTAAAATCCTATGTATATAAAAGGAGGGGTCAATCCCTTTAATATCATCAATGGTGTACCCTATCACCTTCCTATACTTGTGAAGCTCGCCCAGTAATTTTTTAGTCTCTGCCTCAGTCAAACTAGCACTAACAATAATTGGATAGGAAGAGTTAGGCCCAAGAAATTCATACCTCAAGGTAGAAGGAAAGGGTTTCAATTCTACCTTAAGAGTTGTTTTTTCATCCTATTCAGTTAGCTTGGGCTTTGCTCCAATCACTTATATAATGGCCTTACGAGACTGGGAGAATTGACGCTTCCTTAATCAATTTAGCATATTCTACCACTTCTTCCCTAAAATCAAGAGAAGTCTCTCTAATCAAGTAAACCTTAAGAGGGTATTTTTCCTCTATTGACTAATGCAATATAACAAACCTGCAACCAATATCCTCAAGAGAAGGTTGTTTAACAGCTTTAACAACATTGAACTCAATAATTTCACCATCAATAATGGGGATTTGAGAATCCTCCTCCATCTCGATAACAACAAAATCACCTAGAATTGTGAACTTGCCTATTTGCATAGACACATCCTCTAAGACACCTATTGAGTGTTTAACGGATATATTCGCCAATTAAATGCACATGCCAGTGGGCTTCAGCTTGCCCATGTCCAACCTTTTGCACACAAAAAAGGGCATTAAGCTAACACTAGCCCCTAGGTCACACATGGCCTTTTAAAACCTAGTGTTTCCTATCAAACAAGGTATAGAGAAACTACCTGGGTCCTTAAGCTTAACAAGAAGCTTCATTTGGACTAGGTTCACTGTCTCTCTCCCATCCATTTTCCTTTTGTTAGCTAGGATATCCTTAAGGAATTTTTCATATGTGGGTATTTGTTGCAAAGCATCAATAAATGGAATGTTCACATACAGTTGTTTAATCATTTCAAGAAATTTCTCAAACTGCTTATCTAGCCTAGACCAAGCCAATCTTTGAGGGAAAGGGATGGGTGGTTGATAGGCCTTGGGAGAAGCAAATAGAGACATTACCTCTTTTTCATAAACAGATTCTTTTTCCTTTTCAACCATTGGTTGTGTCTCCTCTTCCACTTCCTCTACAACCTTCTTTGAACAATTAGACACAAGTCCGTCTAACACTTTACCACTTCTTGTGGTGATGGCATTTGCATGTTTAGCAGGGTTAGTTTTGGGTTTACCTAGAAACTTACTTGGAGGACGGCTGGTGGTAGGAAGGAACCCAACCATTTGAGAAATATGGCCCTCTATCATTTTATTGTGAAGTTGCATATTGTCCATCCTAACTGTCAGCTCCTTGATGGAGCTGCTTATTGTCTCATTGGTCTATTTTGGGCTCATCATAAAATCAACCATTAGGTTCTCGAGCCGTGACAGTGATTGTTTGGTTGGATTTGATAGTTACTGGGAAACGTGACTATTAGAGCCTTTATTGAAGTTTGAAGGCTACTAGAAACTCTGCTACTGACTACTCCTTTGACCTTGATTATTCCAGTAGGAGAAGTTCGGATGAACTCTCCACCTCAGATTATAAGTTTTGGAATAAGGTTCAAATTTCTCCCTTTTAGGGTAATCATGTGATAAATTTACATTTTATGTAGATTTATAGAGCAAGTTCACATAATTTTTGCATTAGCTCATAGGAAATTTGTGACAAAATAGACTATTAATGAAGAATTTCATGTGATGTACATTTCTAAGCTTTTTATTTAAAATTGCATGAATTGCCTTGATTTTGTTGGATTTTGTAAAGGGTTGTTAAATGAACAAAGAAGGAAAATGCAGTTCACAGACACAGAGGAGTATTATACTTATCAAAATGGATTTAAAAGAATCAAGAACCAAAGTAAGGACCACAAAATAAGCTTATAAGCGAACAGGCCAAAAAGAGACTTGAAGCGCAAAACGAAGTGCACAAGGCTGCACCTACCTGGCAGGCCTTGCTCTGGAGGTATCTCAGCCGGTCAGCACGCCCGACGCCAGAATGAAGCAGATTCCTTCCGAAAAATTGTCCAACGGGTTTCCAACCTCGCTAGGCAGGTCCGAGGTTTAACTTTTAATTTTGTTTTAATTTTTAATGGGCCTAGATTGTGCGGGATGGATAGAGTTAAGTCTCCTGCTCCAAAATTCTAAAATTGTATTACAAATAGCAAGGAGCAAAACATAATGGGGGAATAATCTCTACCTTATCTCTATTATTTCCCTAATTTTCCTTTTTGTCTTTGGCTTTTGGAGAAGGATTTTTGGAGGGCAATAGGATACTCAGAGTCAAAGATTGGAGAAAAACCTTTTCTTGTAAAAGATTTCTTTTTCTTTTTCCTTTGATGTATTTCTTTAAAATTTTGATTTTTCTTCTTGCCATAAGTAACTAAATTCCTTGTTAGGATTGTGGTGTACTTAGTGTTTGGAGCCCCTAAATGTTTAATTTTAATTGAATTCTTGTTTTTATTTAGTCAATTAGATTGCTCTACTATTTTTATTTTCTTACTTGGAATTAATCATCTCTTGTATGCTTCGAATCCATTAATTGAACGGCAGTCGTACTGCAATTAATTAGTAGATGTGTAGGTTAATCGAATTAGGTTTTGTCATATGATCAACCTTCATTCCTAATTTTTAATTGGATTAAATAATTAATTAATCTCCCCTTTAGTCTTCATGCCTTCCTAGGGTTTTAATATCTTATATGATCAATTGGGAAATTAACCTAGAAAGAACTATTGCAATTTATGACTAGCAATTGACAAAAAAATGCATAGAAAAATATTGGTAATTGACAAATAGTACAGGGTTTAGTTAGAATTAGATGCGAAGGAACTTAAGAGCACGAAGGAAACCACAACCCTAAGCCTATTTTTCGCTGAATTTTTCTTTACTTGTCACTGCTTGTTTTGCAATTCCTGTTACACGTTTATCATTATTGAATCAATCTACTACCTATTTAATTTTACCTAAACAATATAGAATCTCTGAAAATTGTTAATCGGCATTTAATCCTTTGGGTTCGATATTGGGACTCATGTCCTTTTGTTACTATTGTGATAAGGGTATGTTTGCTCTTGAGTGTATTTTTAGCACATCATTATGGAAATTGTGTATGGTAGCTATGTTTTCCACTTGCTCCTCCAAACCATCAGACATTCCCACTTGATAGTCTATAGCTGTATGTCCCTGCATACCACAAATCTCATAAGGGAGGTTAGAAGCACCCACTATATTAACATTGTCCTTTTCCAGTTTATCAAATTTTTGGCTTAAAGCATCAAACTTAGCCATGAGAAGGTCAATGTTGTTTATCTCATACTTACTTAGGGCAATTCTCTGTGAGTTGTTGGCTTATTCTCCTACCCAATGGCGTTGATTTGCTGTCATGGAATCAATGATGTCAAGTGTCTATTGAAAGACTTATCCATGAAAGCTCCTCCTGACGCATAGTGCCATCCTACTTAGGTAGCTCAATCCACTATAAAAGAAGTGGATTGTGAGCTCTTGTTCAAAACCATGATGAGGACATGTGAGTAACAGTCCAGAGAATCTCTCCCACGCTTCAGCAAAAGACTCGCTTTCACCTTGGCGAAAGTTGGCAATTTGTTTCCTCATTTCACTCATCTTCGATGGTGGGTAATATTTGTCGAGGAAGGCTTTCTCATATAGATCCCAGGTAGTGATAGCATTCTTGGGAAGAGTCCTCATCCATGCTCTTGCCTTGCCAACTAGAGTAATAGGAAATAGGCGTAGGCGGAGCACATCAATCGAGATACCCTAAAAGTGTTAGGTCTCGCATATTTCCAAGAACCCTTCAAGGTGCTCTGTGGGGTCTTTTGAAGGCAACTCGTTGAATTGACTTTGCTTCAGCATGCTTAGTAAAGCGGGTGGTATAATAAAGTTGGTGTTTGCCGTAACAGCTGGGCAGACTATCCTAACTGGCAACCCACAGATTCTTGGGGCGGCAAAATCTTTGAAAGGCCTAGCTGTTTGTTCTTTTGCCATTGCTTCGGTTCCTTTTAGGACAATAGTTGCTCTGTGCTTTTGTATTTGTTGTTTCCGCCTTCTATGGAATGTTCTCTTTATCTCAAGGTCTACTCTAATGGGTTCCCCAAGACGGATAGATCATGGTATACACAGAGAAAAGTACCTGCAAAAGAGAAGAGCACATGAAGTCTAAAAAGGAAATAAATAATAGAAAATAAAAACAAGAAATTGAGGGAGAAGATTTGTCTAATTCTATTAAAAAGCAAAAATCACCAAGCCAAGAGAGGTAGTCTCCAACAACGGCGCCAAAAACTTGATATGCTACCACTAGTGTACGTTATCGTCCTAGCAATAAATATCGTTCTCTCCACAAGGATGTGTGTTTGGCTTTGTAATTATTACAATCTAATATAAAATAAACAAAAAAAATTGAATTAGGAATTTAGGTTTTGAAAGATAAAGAATTAGAAATTCAATTAGGCAAGGAAATAAAATTAATATTCATTCAGTAAAAGAAAATTTTTAGGATCGAGGTTCACCTTATGACACCTACTAAATTAATTCTCTTATCCCGTGTTCTTACTTGTTCTTCTTAAAGGTGAATTAACCTAAGGTACCCTCCGTTCTCTTTTAAGATACGAAGGGGTGTCTAATCCAATTAGCCCCTACTTTCGTGGTGGTTGTGTTTAATTAGACCTAATAAGCTCTTTGTTAATCCAATTAATCCCCACATATTTCACTTACTTTCATGGCTTAGACCTAGGTTTCTGTCCTATAATTCTGGTATTTAAGTTCACCTTTCTGTACTTCCCCAAATCCCTAAGGTTATGAAAAATGTGGCCAATTCATTTCACATAAAGAAAATCAATAGAGAAGATATCAAGAATAAAACAAGCATAACATAAGGATAAAATAAATTACTTCATTAAATGTTCATAAGGCCACGTCCAATCCTAGAATAAAAACGACTACTCACACATAGCCATAGAAAACAAACAAGAAAGAAAGAAAAGCATTCAAACCATAAGAGAAAGAGGAGAAAATTGTAATCCCAAGCTCTCGCTCTAAGTCGTCAAGAACGCAAGGTTTGGAACCCTTTTCCTAAGCTGTGACACTCTCTAATAGCTTTTATGTCTTCCCAGGATTTACCATGGGTGTGGCGTTTGCCACAGCCAGCCCGTGACGCTTTCTAGTGCTTTCCTGAAATCTACCATAGCTAGCCTATAGTGCTCTTTGGTTGAGGCATTCACACTTTTCTTCATTATTTTCTTTAAGTATGGATGTTTGTGATCCCTTCCTTCCTTGCATAAAGTTTGAGCAAACTCTCCAATGCTCCTCCTTGACTTTAAACCACTCCAAGTCTCCAAGGCTAAATCCATTATGCTAAACTTCCCCTAAAATTCACAAACAAAACACAAAAACACGCTTGAAGAGTTTCAAGCAAATAACTTAAGGAAAATAAGGAAATTAAAGGTAAAACTATGCTTAACGAGCCAAAATGTATGCAAACCTACTTGGATTAAAATGCAAATTATAATATAAAATGCTACACATCATCTTGGCAATTTTTACCTTAATTCACACATCTTTTCTTTTCTTACATATACAAATACTCACTCTCTCTTCATTTTGCTCAAGCACAACAATACACAGACGCACCAGTGTGGAGGTAGTGCAACCCCTTAGCAGCTCCAGTGTTGATCCTACGACAAAGGAGGCTTTCATTCTGCGTCTTATACAAATGCTCGCTGAGTGTTCCACACTTACATGAGCCATGTAATCATAAACCCCTTGCTCAATTGTACCATAAACTTATTTTCATTTTTTTAAAATTGTGTTTCAAAAACTTATTTCCAAAATATATAAAAAATTAATTTTTTTAATTTAAATTCTGAAATAATGAAAAAAAATAGTTTTCAAAAATTAAATTTCAGAAGTCATTTTTTTTATTGTTCCGGAAGTTAATTTAAATACCTGTACAAAGGCATTATTAGAATACAAATTGACAAAAAAGAGAAAGGATGCACTTAGATAAAACAAGGGTGCAAAAAGTAATCCCTTGGGTTGGGAAAAGGGTCATGCACATCTCTTGGGATTGAACCCAATAAATATACCAGTCCAATTTTGTCGAAACTCATCAGCATGCCAATTCTCACAACTTCATAACAATCCCAGTATCCCATTGACCAAAATAATAATAATAATAATAATATAATTTTTATGTATTATCAATGTAAATTTTTTTACACAATTAACTAATTAGAAGTCATTTCAGTTATAACTTTTAAAGTAATTATAAAAATATATTATTTAATGAAAGTATAAAATACTTTAATTCCTACATTCTAATTAAATTCTAATAATAATCCCTATTTCATGACCATCTACAAAAAAATAACTATTAATTATTATCTAGCATTTGTGCTGGATGTATAATCAAATATATAAAAAAACTTACATAATTAAATTTGCTGTGGGAAGTTTGATATTTACTTCTCCGGAGACTTGATGGAGCGTTTCCACCACACTGAGGCCACCACTTTTGCTCTGATCTTGTTCATCAAAATATTTCCAATCCGTGATTCCCTTTTCTTACGGTTTATTCTCGTTTTGAACAATCATGCAGCACTGCGCAATGGGGATCCTCTCACAACCCATATAGGCCACGTTGGGCATTTCATATATAGACCAACCTTCGAGCAGTTCAGGGATTTTATCGGAACAAGAAATCTATTTTCCACATATCTTGACGTGCCTTTCAGAAACATTCTTCCACCTAAATCCATCCTCCCATCAAACACATTAGGGACAGCATTTCCAAGAGAAGTTTACAAGTTCCTGCACCACAATCTTCAGGTGGGGAAAAAGGAGGATAATCTTAAAAATATGAGAAACAATTACAAGGAAAACAGCATTTTTCAATTAACTTCAAGAATATTGAGAGGCATGACCAAAGTGGTGTGAACCGGAGCTATCAGTTTGAGCTAAGTCCTAGAAGAAAGCAAAATTTTATATGCAATAACATGAGCAATTTGTAAAGTGACAATAACAAGTTAACAACCCATACAAATTTATAATTATTCTGTGGAACTTTTGATATTTAACTAATCATTGTTGGAAGTGACAGACTAACTATCTAAAAGGTCAAATAAAAACTCCTCATCGCCAAAAGTGTAAAGTTTTACATACTTGGAAGTTGGAACCTAGGCTCCATTGCAGTTCACAGCTTTAAAAAAAAAAAGAAGACAGCCTTCCTTATAAAATCAGCTCAAAATTTGGGAAGGGATGAGGAGATGGAGATACAAATTCTAGATCTAGCTTGACACCAATTCATTTCTCAAGCTCAAAGCCAAACAAGCATAAAACCATTCGAAGATTAGTAAACAGACTGACTTCCTTTCAAATTGGTAAAAACATGAAACTTTAATTGCAAGCAAAAACGCTAGAAATGTGAACAATAACAACGTGGAAAATGATAAGCGCAGCGCACTCTAACTTTCTAAGTACACATATAAAATCAAAATTGGAACTTTCCCGTCAGACACAGAACAATCTCCTCATTGCCCCCTGTTTTTTTTAATAGATGTCAAGTTTAGGATAAAAATAATACATCAGTAGATCCCTGAACTTTTAGACAATTTTTAAGTAGGTCCTTATATTATAAAAATTTGTAATTAAATTTTTAATCTTTTAATTTTTTTTAATTGGGTCCCTAGGATTAACTTCCGTCTGATTGTCGTTTGCCCTAGAGACCAAATTAAAAAAAAAAAAATCAAAAAATTAAGGACTCAATTAAAAAAAAATAGTACAGAAATTTAATTAAAAATTGCGTAAAAGTTTAGGAACCTACTCAATAGTTTAACCTTTAATTTACTAATATTATATTAGTCTAGTAAGGTCTTGGATTTGAGTCTTGTGGGTGAAAAAAAAAAGTTAGAAGAAGATACTTCATTAAAAGTGGTCAGCCAAATTTTTTGACAGAGATTAGTCATTGACAAAACTAGTAAATACTTCGCATCTATTTTTAATTATGCAATTTTAGCCCTCAAATTTTAAAAATCTACAATTCTAATCCAACCGTTAAATATTCATCTGTTGACGGTTAATGCTTCAATGTTAACTATGGTGTGGCATTAGACTGAATATGTGGTAGATAATATTTAACAAACTAATGTCACGTCATAGTCAATGTTGAGACATTAACAATCAATAGATGAACATTTAATGGTTAGACCAAAATTGAAGATTTTTAAAATTTGGGGGACTAAAATTGTAGAATTAAAAAAAGAGACGTAAATTTCAAGATTTTTAAAAATTGAAGAACTAAAATTGTGGAATTAAAAATAGGAGACCAAAATCACGGATTGAGAATTATAGAAAGATCAAAAATACAATTTAGTCACATAATAATAATGCGACAACATTTTAATATTGAAAGATGTTCTCTGTTCCTTTCTATAATTTTCCCTTTAGTCTAAAATAAAACAAAGGCAAAATCAAGATAAAAAAATGAAAATAAAATTAAACTATTGAGTAAGTCCCTGAACTTTTAAATAATTTTTAATTATGTTCTATACTATTTTTTTTTAATTGAGTCCTTACCAAGGAATATTCTGTTTAAGTTAACGGAATATTCACATCAATTTAATGCCAGAGACCTAATTAAAAAAAATAAAAGATTAAGGACTCACTTACAAATTTTTATAATATAAAGACCTAATTAAAAATTATCTAAAAATTCAGGAACCTGTTGATGTATTATCCCTTTATAATATTAAACACTATTTATATCAAACAAGTTTCACCTAGGTTACAAAAACTGATGCAAGATATGGGAGGGCCAAGAAAATATGAACTTAATACAAAGGAAAGAAACATTGACAGACAGACAATTGCAGTTATAATTCTTACAATGAGAAACTAACACGGGAAAGAATTCAGCTCAAGACTTACCTTTTCATTAAGCTCATCATTGGGAAAACTGCTCATACACAGGTCTGCTTGTCCTGTCCTTCATAGGAATTAGATTAGATAAAGAGCCAAATCAAGTGACATTCACCAGATAAATATATACCCGCCTAAAACATACAAAGAAATATGGCAACACAAAAAGTCAGAAAACTTGTATTGCACCAACAGATAACAAATTAATAAATAAGTAATATAATATGCAATCATCTTTTGGAAATGCAGAGGGGAGAGTTGATATCTAAACTATGCAAATCAAACATACAATCTACACACCTAGGTGGAATTTCAAGAAGCATCATCATCAAAAAGAACTTTGTAAAACCGTTTTCTTTCTTCGGGATCAAACAACCCTCCCACCTTACTATCTCCATCATCATCATCATCATCAGAACCTTCATGGCTTCTCCTTCTACCCTTGGCACCATCTACAATAACCAAAGGAACCCCTCTCTTCCTCCTCTTTTCCACATTCAGGAGGCGCCGCCTCTGATTGTACTCATGAAGCCCCTCCTGCATCAACTCCCCAAACTTCTCCTTCACGACCACCAAAGGATCCTTATCCACAAGCTGGGACCCAACATAAGCCTCTCTAAGAAGCACAGTGTAAATCTGATATTTGTTGGAAACATAAAAAATCCCAGGATGCTTGAGCAACAAGACATTCAACCTATCAGGCAAAACAAACTCCCTCCTAAAATGTCCCAACTTCACAATGGAAGCCTTCTTCCAAAGAGTCAACGACAACAACTCATGCACCAATCCAACATTCCTCTTCTCTATCTCCCTGGACCCCTCCTCCAACCCTCTCGGATCATAGTACGGCGAAACGTAAGGGATTTCATCGAATTCGCGAAATCTCTCCCAGGATTTCACCCAGGTGGAAGGCAAGGAGCACGAAAAGCGCGGCGGAGCGCCGAGCTTCCGCGCCGAGGCTTCGACGGCGGAGACGGCGAGGTCGGGGTCCCAGTGCAGCAGCTCAACGGCCATGGAGCTCCTTCTGCCACTCTCGTTGACGATTCGGAACAAATCGGGGTACCTTGGCACGATCCTGATTATGTAATCGTCGGGGAAGCCGAAACTGCGTTTGAATTCGTTGATTTTGAGGACGGTGAGTCTCTTGCGGAGGGTTAGCATGAGGAGTTTGGCCAAACGGTTAACGAAGAGGGGTTCCTGGGCGTCGATGAGGGATTGTTCCTGTGCGACGAGGTTCATCATGCGTTTGGTGAGGCGGCAACGGTCGTCGTGGATCTCGAAGCAGCATGGGTACTTGGAGAGCCAGTTGAGGGCTTTCCCTTGGAGATCGAGGGTTTTGAATTTCTTCTGGAGGGTTGGGATGGGGATTTCGTTGTTAGGGTAGCGGAGGATGATGTTCTTGATCTGGTTGTTCACCACCCACCGCCGATTGCGAGATAGTGCGGATTCTAACTCTGCCTCCTTTTTCATTGACCATAGAGAGAATCTTCGGAGGACGAGCCACTGTGCTCGTCCACGTTCCCTGGCTTGGAGATGGTTATGGATTCGTCTTGTGAACATTGAATTCACGACAAAGAATGGTATCTGGTGATGAAATTCAAAGCCATCTACAATATGAAGTAATGGAAGCAAACGCTACTCCCTTAATTTACCCATAAAACATAACTACTACATTTTCCAGTTGTACATGGTTATCCTTAGGATTAGGAGGGGGTATTATAGAATTTGTCTATATTAATTTCAGTCAAATTGATACCATGCCACCAAAGAATCAAATCACCATTTCATTCATCTGTAAATATGATATTTTCCCCACTTTCTAGTTGGTGAATGTTGTTGGGTAAATTTGTCTAACAGCACGATTGTTTTATTCTTTTTAACAACCATCGAGATCTAGATTTGAATGAATATCTTAGTTGATTCGGGAATGTATATGGAAGCAAGTCTCCAGCGATATGTTTATGGAACTTATATTTCCATTAAAAGCGATCTGGTACCCTTTTACTAGGGGAAATCAAACTGCAGAATTTTACCCCATGGCGCTTTTCTGCTTACTCAGTTGCCCATCAGAGAACAAAGCTATACATACTTTTATTTCTCATATATAATTGTATTACATTTTCATAATTTTTTTTGAAGGCTTAAATACTTAACAAATACATATGAATAAATCATTAATTTAATTCTTGAAATATCACCTTCTTTCTTAAATAGTCCTTAAATTAATAAAATTATATAAATAATCTTTAAAATATTAAAAATTATAATATATAGTCTCTCAAATATTAAAAAATTCTTCACATTAATCTTCATTAAGAACTAAATTAATAGATATTCAATACTTTAAAGACTACTTATGTAATTTTATTATTTCAAAAACTATTTAAGAAAAAAGATAATACTTTAAAAATTAAATTAATAGTTTATTCAATACATATCGATGAAATATTTAAGAGTATCAGTATCGTCTGTACCAATGAAATATCAAAGATATGTATAGAATGAAACAAATTAAAAATATCAGTGCTTCATAGTAGGTGGCATGCTGGCAGCATAGCAGAATTGCACAAGTAACTATCGTGATAACTACTAATCACTGATCAAAATGCCTCTACGTAAACTGATGCTTGCATTCCGATTTCCGAGTTTCGAACACTTGGATAAATATGATCAGAAGCTCAAGCAGAGGATTGCGACTGGCACACATGGAATAAAGATGCCGATCATCACAAGAGAAAGCGATGTTCCACAACAGAAGGTGCGATAATATTATTACGACTGTTCATTCTCCCATATTCCAGAAGCCAAGCATGAAACTTTACTATTACAACAATTTCAGAAACAAGAACTGATTTCACGTTTATTACTAACCCCCCAAGAACTATATATAACTCTTCCTAATTGGTGGCAATACATTTAAATGGATGTTACAAGTAGGCTAGACAATGAATATCGCATCCCTCTTTTTTGTAGCTTTTGAATGACATGACAAAATCGAAAAGAAAGTTGAATATACATTAATCCACATTATATAACGGCTATGCACATTGGAGAAAATTTGGAGATCAGAACCCCCTGTTCATGTGCCTCAAGGTACCACATTAAAATAAAACATAAAAATTTTATCTACTCTTTGCTGAACCAATTGTGCTTTCCCTGTTAAACACCTGTAAGCACCACAAATGACTCCAAATAACGTCTCTCAAACTATACTAGGAGGCTCCCCTGACCAGCTGCAGGCAGCACGGGCCCAGCGTGTCCTTATGCAGTCCACCAAAGGTGCATGCTGAGTTGGCTCTGGTTTAGATACTTCATTGTCCTTCCCAGCAGACTCACTTGCACTGGAAGCAGATGAAACTTTCACATCTGCCATAAATTCCTCAGGCGTCCACCTTGGGGGAACTGAAACACTCAATTTTGTGAGCCGAGGTCTTTGCAGTGGAGTTTCACCCCCAGAATTTACTTGACTGCCATTCAAATCTGATTTAGCAATCCCATTAAAATGGTATAGATCAAAAACCTTCTTACCCATCAATCCTGATGAATCCTTCAAACCTCCCAAGCTTTTGTCAAGATCCAAAATTACTTGCCAGAATTCACTCCATACAATGAACCCGCAGAGCAAAGATGTTCTAGCTTCTCTGGTGGAAATTTGATATTTGTTTCTTTGAGGACTTGATGAAACCCTTCCACACTAATGAAACCACCACCTCCACTCTGATCTTGCGCATCAAAAGCTTTGCGAATCTGAGTTTCCCTTCCTTCCAGTTCATTCTCATTTTGGACGCTGGGGTCAAGAGCAAACAGCACTGTGTAATGGGATTCACTCCCCACAACCCATATAGGCCACTTTGGGGATTTCAGAAACCGACCAACCTTGCAAAAATTCAGGGATTCTAATAGAGTGAGAAATCCAACTTCCACATCGCGGGATATACCTTTTAGAAACATTCCTCCACCTAAATCCATCCTTCCATCAAACACATTAGGGACAGCCTCCCCACAAAGCAGTAGATTCACAATTTCCTGCACCACAAGATTTATAGAAAAAGACAATCTTTTATATTCCATAATATTATTTAAAATAAGCATTGGTTAAAAGGATGGCAGCATTTTTCAATTATCTGTAGTATATATACCTGGGAGGCATGCCCAAAAGGTGCAGTAACCAGTGGTAGGCTGGGATCATCCCTGTCACTTTGAACCGAGTCCTAGAGGAAAGCAAAATATTGCATACATTAACTTGAGAATTTTTGTAGGCATAATAACAATAGATGCAAATTCAGTTACCTATTGGAATTTATCACGTCTAATTTACCATTTAATTCCCCAACATTTAAGGACCGTATAAAATGACAGACCCAAAATTTTCTAAAAACAATAGATAGAAATAAAAAATTTAAAGGCACAGATACTAGTAACAATCGCCCTATTGCTTTACACAGCTTTGAACAGGAAAGGCCTACTACATTAGCACAAAATTTATAGGAGATTAGGATGAACTATGAATATTCAAATCCTGGATCTAACTTGATGATGATCCTTAAGCAAGCAAGCTAATGTAAGCCTATTAAAGAAATATTGTCATCCAGTTTATTTTTCATTTCCAGTTTCTGAAATAATTTGGCATCCAAATACTAGCCAGAGGCAGTAATTGGACACACTTTAGATGTTGTGTTGAATCAATCTGGGTTTGGTTGTGATGTTGTGTCATGCATTTTTGGTATCCTTAGAAAATTCTATATCCTAACAAACTTTAGATGAATCTGTTTGGATATTATGATTACTATTGTTTTAGGAGTCTTATTAAGTTAGGAGTGTTATTGGGCTAAGCATGCAATGATTGCATCACAGTTGTAATTTACCTAGAATATATTAGTATAAATAGGATAATAATGTTAGTGATTCATTATCACAATATAACAATTATTTAGAGTCCTATTAGTAAAATAAAGTAAATTCCCTCTTTTTACTTTTCCACCCAATACCTATAATTTCAACATGGTATCAAAGTTTCCACCATGGTATGTCCATGGTCCCAACAAAGTTTCTAAAATATGGAACTCCTCTGTATTTCTTTTCTGCTTCTTACTTGAAAATTTCTGGTCTCCTTATTGGTTCTAAAGAATAAATAGAAGTACTAAGCTGGTCTTTTTATCTCAAAATCACAATCAGTCATTGTCCTGTTAGTATGAATTTACTTTCTCTTCTCTTTTCCATTCAATCACTATGATTTCAGCAGAAACCTTACAAGCTTGTGGGCTTGATGACTTTTCAGAAACAATTTCTTGACTAGAGTCTATTCAAAAAATTATTTGCCAGAAAAACCCTAACTCTGAATTTTCCCTCAAACTTAGCAAACCATGAAGAATTGTCACAAGTATTAACCACATCCTGAAAATAACTCAATTCTGATAAAAAAAAACTGCATCTTCCAGTAAATTTTTTGAATTTAGAGAATTTGACAAACAAATCAGAGAATCAAACCTGAACATCTTTTAGATTATGTTTAAGAGAAGCTGACAGGTGAAAAGAAGACTTTTGGCAAAATCATTAAGCACCCACCACTATCAGACCACTTTGGGTGCAGGTAGCTCCAGGAGCTCAGGACCCTATCTAGGTCCTGAACAACTAAGGAGCATTAAATGGGTTCAGGGGCAGGGGTGGGGAATGGCATCAAGGGACCCAGAAAAAAAAATATTTCAGCCAATGCAAGCCACAGCAACACATACATTAGCTAGGCTGTCATTGGTCTCCTGCTAATTGCAAGCAATTTAAAGACTCACATTCATATCTCAGATACAATGTTGCACTTTATGATCCAAAAGACCTAGACAACCAAAAATGCAAGAAAGAATTAAATCACACTGCCATTTTTTTAAAATTGTTTGGGTTGCCCGTTCTTAAAATAGACATACACTACTATTTTCCATTACATGAATGTTCCTATAGGAGCAATTAGAAGTAGAAAACACAATCAACCAAATAATACAGTTATCAAGTCATCCAGTGAAATTCTACTCTTTACACAAAAAGAGATTGCATATTCAGTCACAAGTAGTTCATTCTTAGAAGGAAGAATCTATGAAGCACGGACTCTAACACAGACACCGGACACAACATGGACACCCAGACACAACTAATGTCTAAAATATAGGACACCGGGACACCTGCATACACACACAAAAAGAGAAGGACTCTAATGAAATTAAATATGAGTAACATAACAAAAAATACAAATTAATGATATATTCACCTTTTTGAACAAACCTTCTATGTTTTTTCCATGATAACAAGTCCTCAAAAAAGGCAGAGACATTATTTTTTTAATATTTTATATTATATTTTAAGCTAACTTAAATAAAAGTTAAAAAATGACTATTTTTTTAATAATAGTAGTGTGTATCCATTCATATGGAGGTGTCGGCTCAAGTGTCCAAGGTGTATAGAGGTGTCTGCCTAAGTGTCTAAGCCAACAAAAAACACTCTTTTTTTAATTGGACACCTAATTAGAAGTGTCCAACATGTGTCGGACAAGTGTTGAAGAGTGTCGGTGTCGGAAACGTGTCCGACACCGTGACTCTTTGAACAAGAGATGTGTCGGTGCTTCATAGGGAAGAATGCCTCAGCAAAAGAAAATAGAGGGGAAAATATAGCCCAATATCTCTTGCTGTAAAAGACAGTGAATTCAGAGACTGTAAAATGCAATGTGAAGTAGATAGCAAAGCTTGAAGCAGGCAAACATACCAGATCCCGAGAAAGTAAAGCAGAGATCAGGAAAAGTAATGCTCCCATTCGACTTTGGAATAAGGGAAGATTTGCTTCAAGCCTTTGCAATGCAGTTGTTTGTGATGTGCATGTTTCAACTCTAAGAACTTTCTGCAGATCCAAGGCAGATTCAATGGAAAGACCTTTAAGTGATTTTGCAATAACCTGTTAATTGGACAAGACTTGAATCAGCAGATAAGAATATCATAGAAGAATCACAGTAGAAGACAACAATAAAAAGATAGGGAATTCAATTCAATCTATTGCCAACAAGATGCAACACAAATAACCAATATCAGTACAATAACCAAGGTACCTCATCCTCTGAAATCCCTTCAAAACGCTGAATGTCATTCTCCAGAATGCTCAAAGTTGCAATCACAGCCCTTCTATTACTTCCACAGGAAAATAAAATTTCACCCATACTTCTTACCAGGGCTCTGCCACAAAATCACACAACAGAAATATATCATGAGCATGGCATATGTAAAACCATGAAAGAACACACCTACCAATATTAAGGACATTGGATAGGAACTAAAATTTATAGACATGAATTTGATTGGACAAGACTAGATTCAGCAAACAAGGCTATCATAGGAGAATCACCGTCACAATAGAAGACAACAATAACAAGATAAGATATTCAATTCAACCTATTGTCAACAAGATGCTACATAAATAACCAATATTAGTACAATAACCAAGGTACCTCATCCTCTGAAATCCCTTCAAAACGCTGAACATAGGAGAATCTGAAATAAGCAAATTTAAATATATGGACATATACTAATAAGCAAATGAAGTCCACAACCAGAAAACCTGAAATCTTCACCATTCAATAAAAAAATGAGAAATAGAGGTTAAGTTATTATGAACCCATAAAAAACCCAAGAACTTGCATTTATACTATATCCCACATTTAAATAAATAAACAAATAAAACGAGTGAATAATGCACACATAACTTAAAATCTAGGACCAAGTATGCCTCCAATGCTTGATCACCATGGTGAGTTGATGAAACAGAAGGAAAAGAAAAGTTATTTGGACACACACTAAATGTTAATCTGCATTTAGGTGGTTTAAGTGTTAGAGATAGGGAATTATTTTAAAAATAGGAGAAGAGGGTAGAAGAGGGGAATTATTATCATTTGGGAAACTGAGCATTAGCTCTGTTGCAGAAAGGAGAAACCCTTGGAAGGAGAATCTTCTCTATGTAACACAATAAACATTGCCAAAGCATTCTTTTTCCTTTTCTTTCTCTGTTTTTCTCATCTCCCTCGAAAACTCAGAAGACAGAAGTTTTTAACAATTGGGAATAATATTTCCAGTCTAGGAACTTAAACAGACAAGTGATTTATAAAGTCAATATATGGTTAACCCATTAACCATTCTTTGAACCTTTGTTAATCACTTTTTTGGTTAATTATTCCTAAATTGAAAATGTTTCTACCAAGAATTCCCAAATAGTAGAAACAAATAAAAAAGCAAGCATTTTTCCATTAGGTGAGATCCGTTACATGGATCAAACGACACCATAATGTTCTATTGTAAATAATGTATATAAACAAACTATTGACCTCTAAATCCTTCTTAATGATCTCACTTATAGTTTTTCTCAGTCTCCCTCTACATCTAGCAATTGTGCTACCCTCCATCTGGTCTACTCTTCTTACTTAAGTTTCTACAGGTCTTCTAGGCATATGCCTAAACCACCTAAGGCGAGTTTCTACCATCTTTTTATCGTAGGTGTTACTCAACTTTTTCTCTAATGCATTTATTCCTAAACCTGCATTGTCTATGTTAACTCATCAAATGTAACATTTCCAGCTCTGCTATATTGAGTTTATTCTCTTGTTGACTTTTTAACTTCCAACATTCAGTTTCATACAAAATCGCAGGTCTTGTATAACTGTGCGTTAAAATTTTCCTTCAAGCTTGAGTGGTACCTTTTTGTCACAGATAACACCTAAAGCACCTCTCTACATCTACCTCAGTTGAACCCAACAATTTACAACTCTCTCTATCTTTTATATGATGGACGCTAGATGCTTAAATCATGTGACTTCTGAATTGTGAATTTGTGATAAACTATGTTCTCCAAGTTTTACATATAAGCCAAGGTTGTTGCACCCCTTTCTAAACTTTCATTTTATATACTTCTTCTTACTTCTACTTAAGCCAAAAAAAGTCGTGAGCTTCCGAAACTCGTCTCCATATCTCTAACCTCCTATTTACTTCCTTGTGCATACTAACACCCTTCTTCTAGAACTCTTCACTAAAAGCTCCCTTGTATTTTTGCCCTTCAATTGCCACCACTTGATATGGAAATCCTATCTTGCCTTTTTCTTCTTTTCTTCTCAACTGTTACATCCATGGCCAAGATTTTGTGTTGGGTATTAGAGTATAGTTTTACTCTAAACATGTAGCACTCTATCTTTTCTCTTCCCTATACAACAATAGTTATAGGTGGCAGTTACAACAGTTATAGACAACAGCTGTCATCTCTAACTAACTCAAGTTAGTTAGAGTCAGCTTTATACTTTCCCACATAAATACCTGTTGTAACTAATTGGAAGTAGGTTGAATTCATTTTCACAATAATAACAAGTCTCTCTTCTTAGTTCTCTCTATTTCTCTAAATCCTAACATGGTCTCAAAAGCTTAGTTCAATCCTCAAAACCCTACTGCTATGACTTCAGATCAAAATCCTCCTCCTCCACCTCCTCGCCATTCAATGTTGATTCGGTGCCACTGTCTCAATCCTTCGTTACATTTTTGCATGTGATTTTCGAAAAATTGAACACAAAGAATTACCTCCTCTGGTGTCAACAAGTAGAACTAGTAATCAAAGGTCATTGTCTACATCACTATTTGATTAATCCACCGATTCCTTCGAAATTTCTCTCCATTTCAAATCATGATGCTGGTCGCGTCTCTGATTTGTATCTTGCATGGGAGCAATAAGATCAATTGTTATTGTCATAGCTTCAATCTTCGATTTCGCGCGACATGCTTACGCGCGTCATAGGTTGCAAATCGTCTTGGTAACTCTAGGATATAAGATTCATTCCTATTTTCACTCACATACGAACGCAAAGGCTAGGCAGCTTCGTACTGTACTGCGCAACACAACTCTTGAAAGTCGATCCATATCCAAGTTTCTTCTTCGTATTCAAACCCTAGTTGATGCTCTTTCCACCATTGGTGACTCTGTTTCTTCCAAAGAACAACTCGACATCATTCTTGAAGGTCTACTTGAAGAATATGAATCCACAGTTTCACTCATCAGTAGCCACTTTGATCCTCTATCCATTGACGAAGTAGAAACATTGCTCCTCGCGCATGAAGCGCGTCTTGAAAAGTTCAAGAAGAAAACAATAGCCTCAATTAATGTTGCAGAGGCATCCTCTAGTTCCTCCTCTTCTTCGGTTCAACTGCAAGCCAATTTGGCTATGCAAAATGATGTGCAATCCTATTCTACAGTTGATTATGGTGCGCACTCTGGACATTGTGGTGGCCATGCTGGTGCCCATGGTGGTCGTGTCGTGGTCGATCCTACAGCTATCAATGTCAGGTCTGTCATCACTACAATCATATCACTTCAGTGTGCTATCATCATTTTGACGAAAACTTCGTGCCTCAATCACCTTTGGATCCTCCTATTACAACCTCCACCAACCGTCAATGGAATGCCAACAACTGGCATAACCATCCGTCCCACTCCATCCCTACAGCACAATTCAGTTCACAGTATTATCTGCATCCTTCATCTACCTTCACTTGCTTAACAAAGGCCAAGCATATTGGGTCCCCCTCCCTCTACAGGTCCTTCCTCAGCACCACCACAGGCTATGCTTACCAGTACTGATCATGGAACCTCCTCCAACTGGTATCCTGATTCAGGTGCCTCGCATCATGTCACAAATGTCTCGCAAAACATTTACCAGCAAGTTCCCTTTGAAGGTCCAAAACAGATCATAATTGGGAATAGCCAGGGACTCAACATCCACTCCATAGGTCTCACAAAATTTTCCTCTCTTCTTAAACCTAATATCTCCCTTATTCTCAATAATCTACTGTATGTTCCCTCCATCACTAAAATCTAATGAGTGTTAGTCAATTTGCCAAAGATAATTCAGTTTTCTTTGAATTTCACCCTTCCTTTTGCCTAGTAAAATCATAGGGTACTAATGAAGTACTTCTCAAGGGCACGGTGGGTTCAGATGGTCTTTACCAGTTCCCATCCATGGTCATTTTGTTCAAATCATTCTGTAAACAGCTACTTTGTAAATACTACATCTAAGTCTTCTCTTTCCTTTACAACTTGGCATGCTAGGCTAGGCCATCCTAGTATAGATATACAACGAATGATTTTTCATCATTGTAATATTCCACCAATTAATAAAATGGTCTTAGATTTTTGTTCTTCCTGTTGTCTTGGTAAATCTCATAGACTCCCCTCTACCCCTTCTACTACTGTTTATACAAAACCTCTTGAATTAATATATAGTGACCTGTGGGGCCCAACGCCAGTTATATCTGTTGGAGGATTCAATTACTATGTTACCTTTGTTGATGCGTCTACACGCTTTACCTGGCCTTTTCTCTTAAAGTGCAAGTTGGATACCTAGACAGTATTTAAAGAGTTTCATCTCATGGTGGAAAAACAGTTTCAGTTGCCTCTTAAAGCAATTCAAACAAATTGGGGAGGAGAATTTCGTCCATTTACTTCTTATCTTCGTCAATCTGGCATCATACACAGACTTATCTGTCCACACACTCATCATCAAAACGAAGTAGTTGAACGAAAGCACCGATATGTAGTTGAACTTGGTCTAACTCTTTTGGCTCAAGCAAAACTACCACTCAGATTCTGGGATTATGTGTTTCTTACCAGCACCTATCTTATAAACAGGTTGCCTACAGTGTCTCTTGGCTTTGCCATACCTTACCACAAATTATTTGGTCAACTACCAGATTACATGTTTCTCAGAGTGTTTGGTTGTGCGTGCTACCCGTTCCTACGGCCCTACAATAATAACAAACTTCAGTTCCCTTATCACAAAGGATACAAGTGTCTCGCTACAGATGGACGTGTTTATGTGTCCAAGGATGTTATATTCAACGAGAATCAGTTCCCTTATCTTGATCTTTTTCCCAACATCAGCCTTCCAGTCATGCCCACCTCCACTTGCATTCCCCTGACCATAACTTCACCTCATCCCCCTCCACTTGCACCTAACATCACTCAACCTATACCTCAACCTGTTGACTCCTCTAACACACCTTCCCCAGATACCACTACAGCCACTAGCTCCTTTTCTCCACCTGAAGCTCCTCCTAGCAACACCATACCTCTCAACACTCACCCAATGCAAACCCGAGCCAAATCTGGTATCATTAAACCCCGAATCAATCCTACTCTTCTCCTAGCTCACTTAGAACCCAAAACAACTAAGCAAGCACTTGCCAGCCCCACTTGGTATGCAGTTATGAAAGTAGAATATGATGCTTTACTCAAGAACAATACATGGAATCTAGTCTCTCTTCCTTCTGGGAGAACACCCATAGGCTTGCAAATAGGTCTTCAGAGTAAAAGAAAATCCTGACGGTTCAGTTAATAAATACAAAGCCCGCCTCGTAGCAAAAGGATTTCACCAACAGCTTGGTTTTGATTACACTGAGACGTTTTCTCCTGTTGTCAAGCCAGTAACAGTCCGTATCATACTCACCCTTGCTCTGACTCATCACTGGCCATTAAAGCAGTTAGACATCAATAACACCTTTCTCAACGGCTTCCTCAATGAAGAGGTTTACATGGTGCAACCCCTTGGATTTGAACACACTAATAAAACTCTTGTCTACAAGCTCAACAAGGCACTCTATGGTCTTAAATAGGCCCCTCGGGCCTGGTTCGACAGACTCAAAACCACACTCCTACAGATTAATTTCACTACTAGCAAGTGTGATCCTTCTCTATTCATCTATTCACACCATGGCACAGTAATTTACGTATTAGTTTATGTTGATGACATCATTATCACTGGATCTAATTTTTCCCTAATGCAATCTTTCATCCTCAAGCTCAACTCTGTTTTCTCACTAAAGGACCTTGGCAATCTTGATTATTTTCTCAGTATTGAAGTCAAACCTCAGATTGATGGTTCTGTAGTCCTCACTCAAAGCAAGTATATTCGTGATCTTTTGGTTCGCACTAAAATGGATGAAGCCAAACATATTTCATCTCCTATGGTTGGAGGCTGCAAATTAACTAAAGAAGGTTTAGATAATATTCCTAATCCTTCTCATTACAGATTAGTTGTGGGTGTCTTACAGTATGTCTCTATAACAAGACCTGAAATCAGCTTTTCAGTCAACAAAGTCTGCCAGTTCATGTCTCGACCTTTGGAACAACACTAGGCAGCAGTCAAGTGACTTCTTCACTATCTCAAGGGCACCAGTTCTTGGGGCCTTCATCTACAACCTGCTACTGTTGCTACTCCACTCTCTCTTCAGGCCTACTGCGATGCAGATTGGGCCTCTGATCCTGATGATAGGCGGTCTACATCTGGTGCCTCTATCTTCTTAGTACCCAACCTTGTTTCCTAGTGGTCCAAAAAGCAAACAGTTGTTGCAAGATCCAGCACTGAAGCTAAATATAGAAGCCTTGCTCTTGCCACTGCAGAAGTCACTTGGATTCAGACTCTTCTTTTTGAATTGGGAGTGTCTCACACTGTTCCTCAACTTTTCTATGATAATATGAGCATTGTTGCCCTGGCTCATAACCCTGTCTTACAAGCACAAACTAAACATATGGAGTTAGATCTCTTCTTTGTTCGAGAAAAGGTTCTCAGCAAGCTTCTTGAAGTAGTTCATGTCCCAAGCACCGACCAATATGCTGATATCCTTACCAAGGCGCTCTCTCCCACTCGATTTTCCACACTCAGGTCCAAGCTCAGAGTGGTGAACTCCACTCACCCCTCTTAAGCTTGTAGGGGGGTATTAGAGTATAGTTTTACTCTAAACATGTAGCACTCTATCTTTCCTCTTCTCTGTACAGCAGTAGTTATAAGTGGCAGTTATAGTAGTTATAGGCAACAACTATCATCTCTAACTAACTCAAGTTAGTTAGAGTCAGCTTTACACTTTCCCATATAAATACCTGTTGTAACTAATTGGAAGTAGGTTGAATTCATTTTCACAATAATAACAAGTCTCTCTTCTCGATTCTCTCTGTTTCTCTAAATCCTAACATTGGGTAATCAAGCTCTCCCTAGATATGGATTTGTACCCTGTGCAAAGTTTGCTTTGTGATTTCCTTATAAAAAAGAAATCGATTTGAGAGCATGCCACCCTACTTTTGTAGGTCATTAGATACTCTTCCCCTTTCCTAAAACAAGTTTCAGCTATTTTAAAGTCATATCATAAGCTAATGAAAAATCCAAGATAGATCTACCCTCTGCATTTGCTTTGCTTCTCGTAGATCATGATTCAAGTGTGAACCCTCATATCTTCTAGATGTGCTCCCCAGTCCCCACATGACCATTTAGATCCCTTCCCAAGAAAATCTTTCCTCATAATGGTATTCTCTGGATTAAAGGTCCTAAGACTTCCCAAAATTCTATCTTGTACAATGTGCACTCTTCTAATCCTACCAGAATCACTAATTGTATTAACTCTCCCCTTTCTACCACATACATCACAGAAATTATCCTATCTCCTAGTCTTTTTATGTCTTTAACATCATTCTTTTAATACTTATCTACAATTATACCCACCTATTTCTTGATTTAACCTTTGCCAATATACCACAACTTAAAACCCAAAGTGTCTAATTCCTTTACCTTTTCTCCTACCCACTTAGTTTTTTTTTTATAAGCACATAAAATTGATCCTCCTAATCATGGTGTCTACTATTTCCATTGATTTACCTGTTAACTGTAAGTATGCCTATGTTCCATGCTCCTAAACAAATCTTCCTCCTGTGAACTAAATTCTTTACCCACACCCATTCATGAAAATGTGGGAACCCTTGCTTCTTCTTTTTTTTGTTTTTACCGTATCCAGGCAGTGAATAAGACTTTGATGAATATATCAACTCCTGACTCAACTTAATGTTGTAGAATGAACAACTACTACTGTCGACTGTACATCAAATGGAATAAATTAACAATAAACTCAATTCAAATTGAAATTGATTAAAAGCAAACATATAAAACACTATTAAAGGTAGAGAAAAAGGATACTTAATTGAATCAAATCAATATTCATCTTCACAATACACCAGAAAACAGGGTGCTATAGATAAAAAAATTGACAGAATTAAGACATGAAGTACAACATACAAGAAATGAAATTATAATTTTATTATAATGAATATTACCTAGCTAAACACAAATGACTGATCAGGAAAAAGTTAATCACCTTACTTTTACACCTTCAGTGAATGAGGAAAAATTATATGATGGAACAGATTGACTTTTAAATGATGCACCCGGACCCTTCTGTGGCATGCATGATACATCTTTCAACTCATCATTGAAGAAAAGAATGTATTTAAGCACAAATGCCTGAAAAGTTAAAGAAAAACATAAGCAAAATCAACATAGGACAAAAAAATGCTTTTGGAATTTATATTGTATATCAGTATTCAGTAGAATAAATAAATGAAATAAAAATAACAAATGGACATGTTTAATTACATGTTCACACATGAACAAGCTTGCTAGAAAAGTATATTTTATTCATCAAATCAACAAATTCAAAATTACTATAGCAGATAAGTTAAAAATAACGAATGAGCGGATGGCAAAAATACTTGCACTCATGGGTACCCAAGCAGATTACCCACAAGAAGATGGGAGATGGATATTTGTTAGGTGGGGGCAGCGATCATAATACCTGCCCCATGGATACCTATTTACTTATTGTTATTATTATTATTATTATTAGATGAGATAAAAATTATTTTTTAATATTTATAATGAATGTTTTAATATATATATATATATATATATATATATATATATATAATTCATGTAATAATTATTTATGTAGATTGATCATTACAAAATATATAAATAAACTTGATATGTTGTTTGCAATACTAATTAATTTTACAAAAAATATAAATTAATAAATAAAGTTATATATATATATATTTTATTTTATTTTTCTTTTCATGATTTTTAAATTCTAAAATATTAGTGGATCTCATGAATACCCAGTACCTGTAGGGATACCCACTAATATAAATGGAAACAGATATAGTAGAGGGGAAGCACTACCTGCACTCATCTGCCCCATTGCCATCCTTAAATGAGCATAACTAGACATCATTAAATTCATTTTACTTGCAACATATACACGGGAAATCATATAAAGAATACATGGAATACATTTATCATACAGCCAGTTGCTAATATTTTATGCCTGTAAAATACTTGTTTAGTGCCTATAGTTAATACATTTACCATACTGCCAGTGGCTAATATTTTATAGGTTAAAGCACTCATTTAGTGCCTATAGTTTCACTCTAAATTCAATTTAGTCCTCACAGTCCAAAACCATAGAAAACAGTCTCAAAAGTTTAGCGATTGTTATGGTAAATATTAGCTGGGCTTGCTATCCAGAAGGTCCCTATTAGAACTGAAATTATCACACAACCAAATAAGTACCATTTTGCATTGTTTGAAATAGGAACTTTTTAAAACAGTTTTGAAAAATGGACAGCATGCTACTAGTTCATAAGCAATATTGAAAAATGTAGCCATTACTTGTATAGCTGCCAAAACGCCACAGGGGCCACCTTCATGCTGCACTAGGCCCATTGATGTTACAGGATCAGAGCTAAACCTATAGTAAAGTTTTCATAGCATTAGCAATAAAAAGCAAGTACACAATCTTATTCAAATTTAAAAGTATAAGAAACAAAAAATTCAAAAGTCAAAACATCTTTAAGAAAAGGACAATATGTTCAAAAACACAACATGCAGACGAAGAGTTGAAGACAATATTCATGACTTCCTTTAATACAATGTTTTTCAGTGAATGGAATTAATCCATTCATAAATTATGCTTCACAAATGAAAAATGGGCAGCATAGCATTAGTTTCACAGCAGATAGGTTGGACTGGACATGATGCACAGAAGCAAAAGTTGAGTTACTAAATAAGAAAAGTTGGTCATTGATTACTGAACAAGATACAACGCTTATGCCAATACATTATATTAAACAGACCTCAACAGAAGCTCAAAAATCAAAATAGTCTCCAAATAACAAACAAATAATATTAAGCAATGACAACACGTGTATGACTTTGCTAGCTAACTAGAAGGGAATGTAGCATTAAGTGAACATAATGACTTTGTATAACAAAGAATTTTGCCACTCTACTTCGCGAAAAAAAATGACTATGTTCAATAGCAATGTTGCATTGTTTTTTAGTTTTTTTTTTGTTAATTTTTTTTGGTTGGAACTTTATTCATGCTTTACTATGCAGGGACAACCAGCCTTTTATTAGTCAATTATTTGATAAACCACTTCCATCAAGCAATCAATGAAGAGTAGTACATAAGAAATTTGTCTAACACTAGCAGAACATAAGAATTTCACCCCTAGCAGTCCCTCATTCAGTCGATCAGGCTTTCACATAGGAAGTTCCACCCTTCCTCCATTGACAAAAAAGAAGAAACCCATATTGACAATACTTTATGCTTACTTTTGCAGTTTTATTTTTACCCCATTCCTACAACTTATTTAACTCTAATCCCATACTTATTGTTTGAATGATCATCACCAAGGCTCTCACAATTAAGTCAGATTTACAAAACCCTCCATATGTTTTCACTCCCAGGAAAATGCATTCTTTTGAAGATAAATGATTCCAATTTTTTCCATTTTCTTGTAAGAACTTATATATATTGTAATTTCAAATGCCAGAATAACCAGGTTCGCTATATTAATGATAATGAGAGCATAGCAGTGAAGTCATGGGACTTTTCAAGACTGTATGAGTAACTGAGCTCACTTCACAATCCCAATCACAATCACAAATACAATACAAATATTTGCATACCCAGATTCAGAACAAACAAAAACAGCATGGTATTAGGCTACAATGAATGCACATTATGTCCAAGCCAAAATAACTCAGACTCAATCACATAGATACAAGGAACACAGACAGCTGGACAACATAACAACAATATTAGGAGAAGCAGGGATGCGCATCGCAACATTAAACAACTAAAAACCTCCTAGTAGAGACAAACAACAGAAGATGATGAATTCGTTACAATTACATCATCATCTTGAAAAATGAAGTATACAACAGAGATTTAGTTCAGTTGCAAATCCTACACTTGGCAACATATCCATACACTTCAGATAAATTAAAAGGTTATTCAAAATTATAAATACCGTATTCCCTGGTTGCTCCACCGTGCAAGAATGCCCTTAGAAACTTCATTCCCAAACACCATAGAGAACAATTGATCAGCATCTTCCACTGAAAGCTCCTTACTCAAATTCACACCCTTCAAACGCAACTCCTCCTCTCTCCTCCCCAATTCACCGCCCTTCTTCACCGGTGACGGCGACGGCGAAGGCGAAACCCTCGCCGCCGCCGCCATCCGCTTTTCGGCCGCCGCAGCCATGAGCTCGCGTCGCCGGGTCTTAGACTCAGGCGACTCTTCCGGCGACCCCGAAACCGCCCCGGCGACGGCGTCCCGCGGCTTGCTGCGCTTGGGCTCCGGCGTCGAGCGCTGCATGCTCATCCGAATCGCCATTTGCAAATCCTCGTCCTCTCCTCGATCCCCCATTCCCAAACGGATCAAAAACTTCAATCCCAAAACCACACAGAGACAGAGAAACCCTTGGAGAATTATTTTTAGGGCTCCGCTTCTCGGTAATCGAAAATCGAAGCTTCTGGAATCGTGTGTTTCGCGAAATCGACCTGCGATTGGGGAGAATTGGAATTCGGAGCGCCGGGGAGGGGCAAAGGTGGAAATGAAATTGTGGGGGTGGCGGAAATAGCGGGTTTTGGCGGGGCTGAAGTCACGATGGTGCCGTGGAGTGAAAACGGTGTCGTGTGAGGATGAATCTTTGTAGTTGTGTTCTCTGCGAAATGACCGTGAGGCCCCTCGGTTAAAAGATTCGGCGCACTGGTATAATCAGTAATTTAAGTGAAAAAAGAGGGTACTGTGGGGAATTGAACATTGTGATTTCGATTATTTGTGCAGATTATGTTAGAAGCCACCGCCGATTCTTTCCTTTAACGGAGAGGAAACCAAAAAGCGCTTCTGCTTTTCCTGTTGAGAAAAGGGAAGAATAACATGAAAAATTCTTAATTATTGTTTTTCTTTTTAAACTTAATTATGTTTTTAGTTCTTCTTTGAAAAATGTTTTTTGTAGTTCTTCAAATTAAAAATTAATTTTCTCAGTTTCTCAAATTTTAAAAATATTGATTTAGTCCTTTAAGATCATTTACGATATCATTTATAAGATAAATTGAATCAACTGTGCAGCATTAGTTAAGTTTAGTGTGATATTTTTATTAACAGAAACATTGCTAGGTGGTTTTGTGTGACAGATTCACTAATTGCGTTTGAGCAAAATAACCAAAACGGAATTTTTAAAATTTGAGGGACTAAAAAGATACATTTATCAAATTTGGGAGACTAAAAACATAATTAAGCCTTCCTTTTTATTTTTAAGAATCTTAACTATAGTTTTATTCCTCTTTTGCCAAAATTTCACTTTCATTATAATTTATTATTAATTATTAATGTATTTTTAAACAAGATATAATTTTTTTATAATATTTAAGAGTTTTTCATTATAATTTATATTTAAAAAATTTATATGAATTAATTATGTATATTTTATAATTTTAAGTGATTTGAATACTTTTTGTTTTATTGTTACTTAAATTTAAAAATTCATGTAACACATAAAACAACTACTAATATATTATAGTAAAGCTATTTCTTTAGCTTTTAAAGTAACCCTTTATATCAGTTATTGGTACTTGATATTAATTTTTATTATAAAGTAGAGTTTAATGACTATGTACTGTCAGTGTAAAAAATTTACACTATCAGCCAATCAAAAATCACTATTAGAATGACTTTTAAGGTAGTTATTGTAAAAGTCAACAAACTTATCATGCATGGTGGTTTGTGATTAGATAACTATGTAAAACTGTTTTACACTGTAAGTGTACAATTTATTTTTTCTATAAATTATTCCATCATTTTAATATACTATTAATAAATATTTCGTTTGATATATAACTATTTTAAATTTAAGTGGAAGTTAACATTATAAATAAAAAAGTGACATTTTTAAATAAACATAAAAATCCAACAGTTAAATGCACATTTAGTGCGTGCATAAGGTTTTATCTTATCTTTTCTTTTTTTTTCTCTTCCAAAAACTCGTGCAAACATAATGTAGAAGATTTTTTTAAAATCTCTTTTAATAAAGATAACACAAACACGCAAGTATTAATTATAAATAAGTTAAAAAAAAATCTAATTTTAGAATGATTATCTATTCAATTAATTGACAATATTTAAAAGATTAGGTAACAAGTGACTCCGTAATTAATTAACCATTTAACTGGTTAGTTATTTTCAAGTGAGAAGATACTAATATCTTTTTCATTATATATATGTGCTAAAGTGCTATATGATCAACGGATTTTAATTACATTGAAATAAAATTAATTCAGAAGTTTGTTTACGAAGATGGTGATTCGCTGGCAGGCAAGGAGGGTCATTATATTTGTGATAGTTATGTTATAGGGACAAAATGTAGCACTAAATAGTAAAGGAAACAGTGACAAAGAAGCAAATGATAACGAAAGAGGTGGTGCGATACAATTCATGGAGCATTGACCCCATAGGATTAAGGGTGGTAGAAAGGGTCATCTATATTATATTATATATACTTACAAATAATTTTCAAAATGAAACATTATATGTGTCAGAATAAGTTCATTTCACATTTTAGTTTTTACATGTAATTAATATACTTAGTGTAATTAGTGTTAAACAGAAAATATTGAACAAGTGATATCAATCAAATAATGTTATAGATTATTATCTTTTATTTACTATTGAATCGGTTTGTATGAGATTCTTTCTATTTTATATACCAAAATTTCTATTTTTAGATAACAAAATATCAGTTGAGGTTTTTTTTTTTTTTTTTTTGCTTTTGTATACCAATAAATCAAAATTAAAGGTGTCTTATTTTTCCATTTTCTCTAAAAAAAATTCTTTGATTTATTCATGGCAACATATTGTGACACTAAAAAGGATGAGCCCTTAGTTTAGGGTTGATGTTTTTATTCTTCTCTCATCTAATTTATGAGATTCTTCTTGTTTGTTTTTAGTGCATATTTTGTTAGCAATAAAAAAAAGTAAGTAATTAGTATATTTTATCATTCTCCCATTCCCCCTCCTTTTATTTATGTGTTTTTTTTTTCAACTTTTGTGATAATATCTCACTTTTTTATTATATTTTTAAACCATTCTTAAAATTTATGTGAGTTTTTTTTTAGTGGTTTATTAAATTATTCTTTTTTTGTGTTTATGACATATTTTGTGGACACACAAAAAAAAAAGGTGAGTAATAAATCTATTTTATTATTCTTCCTCTTTTTTTTTCTTATTTTTGGGTTTTCTTTTCAATTTTTGTGATAATCTCCCATTTTTCTGATCACATTCTTAAACTAGTTTTAAAATGGGAGATTATCATAAAAGTTGAAAAGAAAACACAACAAAAAATAGAAGAACAATAAAATAGACCCAATATGTATCCTTTTTCAATGCCTACAAAATATATCCTAAACAAAAAAAGAAAGGATTTCTTAAGACTTTAATAGGAAATAAAACACATAAATTTTCAAATGGTTTAAGAATAAAATTGAAAAAGTGAAAGATTACCACAAAATGAGATAGCACGTAATGCACAAGAAGGTGGGTTGAATTGTGCGTCTAAAAACTTTTTCACCATTAACCAAGTTCGAAAAGGATTTTGAGCTAAAGGATAGAGAAGACAAGCACATACAAAATTTTATACTGATTCACTCAACCTTGAACTACATCCAGTCCCTTCACTCAGAAGGTATCCACTAACCAACCTTGGTTACAAGTATTCTTCACGGCCTTTTCAGGCTTTACAATGTAATCACCCCAGATTGCTTTACCAAGCCAAGTATTCTTTGTTCACTAAGCCTCTCCAAGCTTTCACAACAAAAAGTTATTTTACAAAAAGATTCAACTCACACAGTGAGGATATAGAAGATTAAGCACAATATCATAAAGTATCAGAGACTTATAAACTATTGTCCAGTGGACATGTAAGAAAAACAATAAGCGTTTTTATATTCGTGCTTGATTCGTCGTTGTTTACTACTCTTCTTGCTCCTTCTATCTTGATATATATATATATAGTCTTCAACAAAAAAAAAGCCGTTGAAAAAGATTTGACTTAACTCTTCAAAAAGGTACACATATCGAGCTTTCAGACATATCAGAAGAAAAACATCATTTTGAACTGTACTAAAATGGAAAGAGAGGCTCTGTGCAGGAGTTTTGCTTTTCTAAACATCCTTCATTTGGTTTGACAGCTCAAGGAGTTGACTTGCTTTTTCTGTCTTGCTGCGCTTTTGTACTAGAAAGTTTCTGTCTACCATTTCATGCTTGAAATATTTTAACATTAGATATTTAAGAAAGGTAAGACATTAGTCTCGATATATGAAAGAAGGACGCATAGATTAAACAAGGGAGAACTTAGCCGTTTAGGATCTTGCATTTAGACGTGTCTAGTGGTTGTCTAAAGTTTAAGAGCATTATGTCCATAAATGAAACTTTACTCTTGGACGGTCATCACAGAAGAGTTTATTGGATGCTTGTTTAAGATTGAATGCTGTAAATTCGTTAGTTTAAAAACAAGAGACTTAAACTTTAATAAGTTTGTTATCTTCAAAATTTGAGGATCTAGACACTTCAACGTCTTTGGTTCCAACAAAAAGTTGTAAAGAAAATACAAAAATTAGAAAAACAATAAAATAGACTCGTTACCTTTTCTAGTGCTAGCAAAATATATCATAAACACAAAGAAAGAAGGGTCTCAAAAATTAGATGAGAGAAAAAAAAATAAAAAAAAATCAATGCAATAGACTAAGGGTTCACCCTTTTCAGTAATCTAAGCAAATCAAAGGAAGAGAGTAGAGAAGATGAATATATGAGAAACTTTCAACTATAATTTGTTGACATATAAAAGTAGAAAAAACCTTAAATCATATTTTGTTATATAAAAGTAAAAATTTGGAATATATAAATACACAAAGAATCCTAAATGATATATATGAATCTCATATAAACCCATTAAAACTAATGCAATAATAATTAAAAAGATATGGATGTAAAACATTACATGAATGAGGTATCTTAATCGTCTATCTCTTTTATTTTATTTTTTTTGTACAAACAACATGTATCTTTTTATGATAAGCAATCATGCTCGAGTCAGGTAGAATCATTATGGGCAACAAAGCTTTCCTTATGAATATTTAAGGTAGAACCATTATGGGCAACAAAGCTTTCTTTATGAATATTTAACATAACTGCATATCTAAGACTTGAACTCAAGACCACTAGTTCAATCCACGCGCTTAATGGTGACTCTTTTTCAATCTGTCATGTTTTATCTCTATTTTTAACTTGAATTTTAATAATTTTTTCAAAAATGTCAATAATTAAAAATTACTGTATATCATAATTTAAATTTTGATTGTAAATCCAATACATATAGATATATATAGATATTATATATATATGTATGTATATATATAAAGTTTAATTTTTATACATTATCAATGTAAAAAATTTCACATTGTCACTAATCAGATATCATTGTTATATGACTTTTAAGGTAATTATTATAAAATTAACAAACATATCATACATGACGTTTTTTGATTGAATGGCAGTGTAAAAACTCTTTACACTATCAATACATAGACTATTTACTCACTTTAGATATATATATATATATATATATATATATATTCAAAGATATTTATTTATTATAAAATTTAATTATAATATAATGAGAAATGCTAGCAACACTATCTCAAATGCTCTCTTTCTAACCACCTTCTTTACTATTGGTTAGAATTTTTAGAAATCACAAATTTTAGTGGGTCTCACTTCTTATTTATGAGTTTTTCTCCTGATTTAGCAGTAGGACCTACCAAAATTTGTGATTTTTAATAAATTCTAATCAATAATAAAGGGAGTGTTTGAGATAATATTGCTAGCACTTCTCTAATATAATTTATATATTCTAAAATATTTATTTATCATAATTTAATTATAAAAAATAAATATTTATCTTATTATGAAAAACTAAAATACTTATATAAATAAAAAATAAGATGGGATGCTTAATGTAAAAGTCACATGACTTAATAAATACTTTCATCCAAGTGAGTACTTAGATTTGAAATGAGATTTATTATGGAGTGTCTTAAGGGCACACATTAAAAAATTAATAAATATTTTTTTTTATCAAAAGTATTCACAATGAACGCATTAGTAGCATTAAATGTTATTTTAAAAAAATAAATATTATATTATTTTTTGATACTTGAGAATTTAGAAGAAGGCATGATGTTTCAGTCTAAAGTAGGAAAAACTCTCAAACTCAAAAAGTACTTATAGAGATACTTATATTTATCTCATCCTAAGAAGATGAGTGAGAGCTCAAACCTACGACATATTGAATTCGAGAGTCTATCTTGGTTCACTCAATCAACCCCTTCACATTAAATATTATATTTTGTTATAGATCTTTGTGTCTTATTAACAAATTTCCCAAAGAAATTAGTTAATCAATCAATCAAAATATAAAATGTTTTTATTGAAAATTAAGGTGAGTCTCATTAATTGGAATTAAGGTGGAAGTGTTTTTATTTTTTCAATTTTTTTTCACTTTTAAGTCCTTATGCCTAAACATAGTTATTAGCATTCTCTAAAAATATTTTATTTTTAATTCTTTAACTAGTATTCTAAAGACATTCATAAACATCCTTGATTTATAATTAATAGACTTAGTTGTATTTTTTATCTTCACATTTTAGCCTATGTACTATTAATTTGATCTCCTAATTTTAATTACCAACATTTAGTTTTCATAATTTTCTAACTATTAAAATTAAGTCCTTTATCCCTAATTTTATCTAATAATTAATAGAAATGTATCATATATAACATGACATCAATTTGTATATTAATAAAGGAAAAATGTTAAAATATTTAAATAAAAATTAAACAATAAATGCTTAAGACCAACACTTGAAAGCCATTTATATATATATATATATATATATATATATATATATATATATATATATATATATATATATATATTATTTAGTCATCTATATATAAAATTTATAATAGTTATCTTGTATACAAACTTTTTTCGACTTATTATTAATTGAGAATGTTATTAAGAGTTTTTCTTTAGTGATAACATTTTTAGAAATTTTTCTTAACCTCTTGTTTCTTTTAATCTATCTTTTTTATCTTTATTTCTAAGTTGAATTTCAATATTTCTTTTTTAAAAAAATAATCAATAATTAAAAATAGAATTATTATCATGATATAAATTATTTATCATAAATTTAAAATATAATTTAAATGTTCAAAATATTTATTTATTACGAATTTTAATTATAATATAATTTATATATTTAAAAGTATTTATTTATTATAAATTTTAGCTATATAAAATAAACATCTATCATATGTATTGCCCATACTAAAATATTAGTTAATAAATATTTTTAGTTATTAATTTATACAAATTAACGACACATTACATCTCTCTCTTACCTTATCTACGCAAATTAAATTAAAAATCTAAAAATATATTAAAGGTGGATAAAATGGAGCATTTTGTAAGGTTTAGACTTGATGCAGTTGTTTGGAGACTAAAGAGTACGTGCATCATTCACCAAAAAAAGACAAAACAAGGAGAACGTGCATCCACATATAATATATAAGATATAACCCTTGTACCTCAAATTTGCATGGTGGTGTCGTGCTTGGTCATTGTTCATTGACGAAAGTGCACAACAGTACTGAAGTGAAGGGTGAGAACAGCCACAGAAAGGAACCCACAAAGATGACGACGAAAATCGTTATCCGCCGTCATCACCACGAGCTCGCTCCCTCTCCCTACGCCTTCCACGTGTCATCCGAAACTTCCCTTCCCCGCAGATAGCCCCATCTCTTTCTCTATATTCAAATATATATTATTGATATATATCAATCAAGCCATATGCATATGTGTGCATGTATGTCTGTACATATATATCCAAACTCATCACTTGGGTTGGGTTTGGTTCGTGAAGAGTGTCGGAAAACATGGATCACAGCGCGGATGCTCAACGCACGGACCTCATGACCATCACCCGTTTCGTGCTGAACGAACAGTCCAAGTACCCTGAGTCTCGTGGCGATTTCACAATCTTGCTCAGTCACATTGTTCTCGGCTGCAAGTTCGTCTGCTCTGCTGTTAACAAGGTTCCTATACCCTACCTAACTCCCTAATTAATCAACCCCTTCTACCACACATGTTGAATATGCATGCCCCATAAACCATTTATATTTTGATTTTTCCTACAAGTGCCGCCATTTCATTTGGAGGTGTCAAAATGGCTCGGGTCAACTCAAATTCACGCAAAAAAATATAGGACTTAAGTTTTAATATTTTCAGTCTGAATTAAACTTGAATTTTTTTTTAGTTCAATCCAATCATGATCTGATTCGGCTCTATTTGGCAAAAATCTAAAAAACAAACTAGACCTTCATCACTATAGCCCCCAACTCACATCAGGCTGCCTAGCCCATTTTGATATCTCAAATTTCATTTGAGTTGAAAGAAGCAGCTATATATATTGAGAAAATTAAGCATGATTGTTATCATAAACCAACTATTTCAGTAACTATAAATTTTTAGGTCAAAACGCATAAATAATGTTATGTTGCATTTTAACCCGTCTTTTCATGTTAGACTCCTTTAAATTTGAAGAATAAATAATACATGCTTGCCTCATATTGAAATTTAATTTTTTATTGGAAAAATAGAAAATGCAAATATTAAACTCTAGATACAGGTCACTCTAATACACTGCCATGAAATAACTATTCTAAAAATTTAAATTATTACCTGAAAACACATTAATGTTTTTATATTGCACTTTAACACGTGCATCCCCAGATTTTTTTTTTTGAAATTTATTTTATTTTTGATGAATCGGTTTACTACTAAGTGTAAAAATTTTAATTATAACAATTGATTACGCAGGCGGGTCTTGCTAAGCTTATTGGACTTGCTGGAGAGACAAATGTTCAGGCAAGTGGTTGATAAATAAATCTTAGTAATCTTCACTTTCTAATGTATGATGATTTGATCCTCCCTAATTAATTTTTCTTATTTCGGTGTTCATTTTTATTCAATTTGTTTCTTATCTGGAATAAAGGGTGAAGAGCAAAAGAAACTGGATGTCCTTTCCAATGATGTCTTTATCAAGGCTTTGATCAGCAGTGGGCGAACGGTAAGTCATCAATATGTGATTTGGTGTGTCTTGAACTAAGGTATATATAATATATACATGTGCCTTTTGTTGATGGTGAGATCTTTTCCCAGTGCATCTTGGTGTCTGAAGAAGATGAGGACGCAACATTTGTGGAGCCTTCTAAGCGTGGAAAGTTGTTAACCTATCTATACTAGCAGTAGCAATGTTTCTTCCTCAGTGTTTGTTTATTCATCCTTGGTTTTGCTGAGTCTAATCATTTAGTACGATTTTTTCTGATTGTGCAGGTACTGTGTTGTTTTTGACCCGCTGGATGGTTCCTCTAACATTGATTGTGGTGTTTCCATTGGCACAGTATGGTCCCTCCTCTGAAATGCATGCCACGTTTTTCTCTTTCCATTGAATGCTCTTGCAATATATACCTCTTGACTTGCGCATATAGGGTTGGGGTTAATTAATAATATTCCAGAGTAACTAGAATATTGCGGTTGCCAATTGAGTGTGTTATCTTCCAATTTAGATTTTTGGGATTTATTTGGTGAAAGAAGATCGTGAACCAACCATCGAAGATGTTTTGCAACCTGGGAAGAACATGTTGGCAGCTGGTTATTGTATGTACGGAAGCTCTTGCACGGTATGATAAATTAAATCCTTGTTTAAAACTCTGTTGTCTTTTTCTCGATCTTAAACAATTTTTTCTTCCTCTTTTGGCCATCTTACCCCTCTGGTTATGATAAATTTTTAAGGGGGGTGTATGTTACTGATCAATTTTTACTAATGATAGATACTATTACATTTGCTCAGTATGAATTTTTGTATTGACTATTTTTTTGGGTGAAAGATAAAGCTCAGTTTCTTTTGTTTGTTCATAATTTTTCTGTGCACCTGTGGACTGAGTTGTCGCAAGTTTCCTTTGACTTCATTCTAAAATTTTAAAATTTTTAATTACTACTTTGTGGTATTTTACAGCTTGTGTTAAGCACTGGAACTGGTGTTAATGGTTTCACCCTTGATCCATCTCTTGGGGAGTTCATTCTAACTCACCCCGACATCAAGGTATATTAATCTCCCAATTCATCAATAACCATAGTAAATTGTTATTCTCTCTGTAAATGCTCTTGCCTGGCGACTCAACTCAAGTTACATTTGTTCAAACTAATTAAGATCTCAGCCAACTACTTCTATCTTTGAAATTAGCCCACAAAGCTGACTTGTACAGTATACTTAAGTCTCGTCAATTACAAAGGAGATGGATGAGCTTTGTTAGGCCTTATGAACTTGCTAAATTTATTTGCATCCTAGTTAAGATGACAGCTCAACGGCAACTCTTTCTCTTAAGCAAGTGTTTGATCAGTATGTTTAATTCTGACGATTTAGATAATAGACAGGATTTTATCTCCTTGAACAGTCTCCATTAAACAAGTCATAAATATCTTTTTGCTGAAAGAGAATTGCCCGTTTTAACCACTTGGAGTTAAGAATCTAAGACCACATCCATATGTTATATAAAGTATCTTTCTTATAGAGTTTTTATTGTCAAAGCCGCATTGATTGAGCCTTTGGAGCTTTGTGACTGACTGACCGACTGTTCTCTCAATATTTGTCTACCTTTTAATGAGTACTTAGTGAATGGATCTTCATAGAGGATTAAGGACATGAATGATCTTTATTGATTTGTGACTTATTTGAGTCATATTTATCCTTCATCTGTGGTTTCAGATCCCGAAGAAAGGCAAGATCTATTCAGTGAATGAAGGAAATGCTAAAAACTGGGATGGTCCTACTACCAAGTATGTATGAATCCAATAGTGTTAAAATGTTTCAGGCACTATAATGCAATTTGTGACAGTCCTTGATTTCCTTTCTTACTTCTCTTCAGGTATGTGGAAAAATGCAAGTTTCCAAAAGATGGTTCATCACCAAAGTCCTTAAGATATGTTGGAAGGTATAGAGCATAGTGGATTTTCGATCCTCCAAGGAGTCTCATTTGCTTGAGTTGCCCTTGATTTAGTCCTCTCGTAGTTGGTTCTACAAACATTTACCATGAAATAACAAATACAGATTACAGCCTATGGATAACTAATCCTTTACATGTGATCCATACCCTGTTGCCTTCTAATGGATAGCTCTATAATGAAGTGTGCCATTTTGTCATTTTGGGCAAAACAGATATAACATTCATTGCCATAGAATTCCTAATTTTGGTAAAAAAATAAATAAAAAATTAATGCTTACTCCAACTCTAGCAGCTGTAGTGTGTATAGTTCCATTTTCTTTTGGGTTGAAGGTATTCATATGTTGTTCAGTTACTGACTCAAAATAACTAAACCTCAACACGGTAAACTCTTTTTTTTTTTTTTGTAATGTTAAAGAACCTATCTACGGATGATTAATTTAATAGAAGTTTTGATAGAAGGACATGTAATGTAATATAATCCATAGCAGCAACCGTTAATATAATAGTGGACTGTTCTAGATGATTTGTCCTTGCGTTATCATCATAAACTATTGTACCTGAATGTGGATACAGAATGACTGACTCAAATGTTTGGTCACTTTCAACAAAACAAACATTTAATTTATGACATTACTCTGTCTGTGATTTCTGTAAATTAACAGTATGGTAGCTGATGTTCACCGCACATTGCTTTATGGAGGTATCTTCCTGTACCCTGGTGATAAAAAGAGTCCAAATGGGAAACTGCGGTATGCGAATTTCTATCTCTGCCTTATTTTCCTTAGTAGCATATCCAACCTTACTACACTGTTTATGGTTACTTAACTGAAGAAATAATTATGGATTTACTTTGACTGGTGCAGTGTACTCTATGAAGTCTTCCCAATGTCATTCTTGATGGAACTAGCAGGAGGACAGGCTTTCACTGGCAAGCAAAGGGTAATATACTAAAAATAGGGGGAGAAAACAAAAAATAGTTGTTAACCTTTCCCTCTCAATATGTTTGGACTAAAATTCTCTCCCCCCCCCTTTCTTTGTTTGAGAGGACAAAGAAAAAATAATTGAAGAGAGATAATTTTGAAATTTAAATTGAAGAGAAAAAAAAAATTAATTTTTGTTTTTAAAATTAACTTTTTCTTAATTTTCTTTTTTAATTAAAAAAATTATATCAGTATTCATACTTTTTTTTTCCTCTTTATTTTATTTTCTCTTGTCCAAACACATCACTTCCTTTAGCAAGCAAGAAAGAGACATAAATTACTAAAGCGCCTTTGGAAGACATTTTCTTGGTTGAAGGAGTTAACACTCATTGCCACTACTTTTGCACATAATTGGTGAACCCCTGCATAAGTAATAATGATGAATTTGTGCACCAGAAAATTTGTGTACTTTTTCCTCCTCTATTAACATTAGGAAAAAAAGAAGAAGAGAATCCTTATCGATTTTAATTGGATTATAAATGCATCCTTTGCCAATGACAGTGATAAATCTATGTCAACAGGCACTTGATTTGGTTCCAGAGAAGTTGCACGAGCGATCTCCCATATTCCTTGGTAGCTATGACGATGTCGAGGAAATCAAAGCTCTTTATGCTGCTGAGGAAAAATAGGAGTGAAGCTGGAAAGCATTCTTTGTCTTTCGCTACTTACAAGCAATTGTTATCTAATTGTTAGACAGATACATGGTCATGTATATGTTAAGAAAACTTGTTAATGTTTTGTAATTTAGAAAAATTATTTTATTACGTTATACCTAATATTTTAAAATTAATAATTTATTTAATATAATAATAATAATAATAATAATAATAATAATAATAATTTCTGTAGATATTTTGATAATAATTTCTTAATTATTAAAATATTATTAATTTTATTTATGTATAAATGTTTATTTTATTGTTTTCATTGTCTTTACTTTTTTTGTAAATTCATAACATTTTTTTTTATTTTTTGGACGTTTTAATAATATTCTTTTTATAATTTTCTTATTATTGATATAATTTTATAAGATATTTCGGTATGTTAGTGTTTATTTACTATAATTTTATGATTTTGCAAAAAGTTATGATTATTGGGTTTATCTCTTCTAAAGTAAGGAGATATGTAAAGTGAGAGGGTAAGGGTCTATCAATTGTTGATTTAAAGTGAGTTATGATTATAAAATATTTTAATTCAAATCAATGGTGATAAATCATCATATGATTCACATTCTCACTTTAACATTTCTCCTAAATTTAGATGAATCAAATTCATTGTTATTCTTATTGTTGTATATTTAATTTTAGCATTTTTAGTTTTTATGTTTTTGTAATTTTTATTATTTGGATAATATTTATTTTATTTTGGTTTATATATGTGTGTTTGAATTAAAAGGATAAAAAAAGGAAAAAGAAAGTTTGAAATAAACAATCTACTTCTATATTATAAATTGGAATAAATAATTTAAAGAGTAAGACCCACACTATTAATTAGACATATGTTGCCTGACTTAGGTCGAACGAAACATTGGTGTTATTTATGGGAAGACTAGTTCTCATTCTTGGTTGATCTAGAACAACCTAGATTGATTTTGTTTCTTTGATCTAGTTAGCACATGTGACCTTTCGAGCATCACCACAGTGGAGGAGACTAGAATGAACAATTTTAGTCGCTTGCTAAATCCTCCAAGAATAGAGCAAAATGGACAGTCAACACCACCTCCATCGGTTGAACATATCAGTAGCTTGGCACCCACACCAAAACACTTGAGCAAAAGCATATGAAGAGACTCATAAACAAGCAAGCATAACTAATAGAGAACAAAATCAAAGGTTATGGCGATTAGAGGCACAAGCGACAAATATCTCAACCCAAATTCCACCACAAAACTCCAACTGTGTATCAAACCGGACGAAATCATTAGTCACACAATTTTCTCTCTGTGATTAACATCTCTAAACACATGAAAGGGAGCCTAAACCGTCCAAGAAATCTTTTTAGATCCTCGATCTCACATCGACGTCTCATGACAAGATCTTGGAAATCAATCAATCACTATTCGAGAGAATCACCATGTATCCAATTGCAAAAATTTTGTGAAAGTTGCCAACAATGGATAAGTACAATGGAACAAGAGACCCAGGAGATCACCTTGATGTATTTGAGTCCCTGATGTCTTATAAAGGGCTACGAGACCAATCTTTTTAGATCCTCGATCTCACATCGACGTCTCATGACAAGATCTTGGAAATCAATCAATCACTATTCGAGAGAATCACCATGTATCCAATTGCAAAAATTTTGTGAAAGTTGCCAACAATGGATAAGTACAATGGAACAAGAGACCCAGGAGATCACCTTGATGTATTTGAGTCCCTGATGTCTTATAAAGGGCTACGAGACCAATCTTGTGCCAGGCATTTCCCCTAACATTAAGAAAGATGGCTTTACGGTTGTATCAATCACTCCCAACTAGGTTAATCAATTCATAGCCAAATCTAAAATCAAAATTTTCAAATCATTTTTTGATAGGCCGAGCTCAACCTAAGATAAAGGCTAATTTTATGGCCATACGACAAAAACAAAGAGAACCTTTCAGAGAATACATTGTCAGATTCTCTCAAGAAGCCCTCTAAGTACAAGACTTCACTCCCAACATCAAACTGCACTTCATAAAGGATAGATTACTACTAGGAACACCATTTTACACCTCCCTGGCAAGGAAAAGGCCTAGAATTTGAATACCTTATGGTAAGATCAAGAAGTTTGTGAGCCTTGAGGAAGAACTGAAAACTTTGCAATTAAAAAATCAATCAATCATAGAGAAGGACAAAGCAAATGACATTAGTACTAACCAAAATCAACCTAAATGGGGAGGAAGAGGATAGGGATTTTAGTGCCCAAATATCACTAAATGCCTTTAAGCTTTAACTATCTCCACTAGGTCATGGCCTAACTTGCTCTTAAAACCTCCTGTCTTTGAAAAAACAAAATGGGTCTCCAAAATTGAAAAGAAAAGCTAACTTGAAACTTTTACACATTTTTCTAATGTGTCTTTTCCATACTTTGTTTCTTGCACCTCAAACATTCCAGGATTAAGGAGTGGATTGACAATCCATTTCATCATTAGGTGGCCTAGGCCTATTGTCAGCTTAGGGGCAAGTATTTCCTTCAATTGTATTCCAAGTTGCATTATAACCCTTGTCAGGTGATGCTTGATCTATTAGTTAAAATTGTGTTTGAACAGGACAATGCACACTCATTGATAGATTATTCAAAATGGGTGGGTTGTGGTCTAAGTTCTCCATACTTCCTCTACACGCCTTTATATCTAAATTCTTTGTTTTCAAGATTGGTTCCCTCCTTATAATCGATCCCACCGATGCCTTATTTGAATTATTAATCAAAGTTACAATTCACATGATTTTCCCCACTTAATCAAGAACTCTTGGACGCTTTTTTGTGGCACAAATTTTTGAATCACGTGTTGCATCTCTCTCCTCTTCCAAATCAATCTCCCGTGATTGTATCACATGCTCCAATGCATTAGGAGCACAAATATCATATTTATTATTATCCACATTTTTAGCATTCGCACCATTATTAGCTCGCCTTCTACATGACACTACCATTCAATCCCTATGTAAGAAGTCTAAAAAAAAGGAAGGATATCTTGTCTAGATTTCAAAATGATTACATGATAATTTTGTTCTCCATTTTCAATTGTGGCAGTTGCAACCCCATTTCAGGTGGGGGAGGAGATGATATTTTTAGCTTCATTGCTAAACTTCTATAATCTTTGCTTCGTCCTCATTATACTCTCTTATTTCTGTTCATTCAAATAACATATTTTTATTTCTCTTTTATTTTAGTCATTCTTATTTTTTTCTTTTTTATTTCTTTCCTTTCTATTTTACTCTCAATCCACATAGAGCATATTTATATATCCGTGTCTATATCTAAACTTATTATTTTCATATTAGTTTGACAAATTTCTAAAATATAAATGCTAACTTAAATATAAGCTTTTGTAATCCATTTGTTTGCTAAAATAATAAATATGAATATTATTATACTGTTAATATTAATTATGAAATTCTAATGTACCAAAAAAAATGTGAAAGACTAATAAAAAGGGAATTATGTTTAAAGGAGTAATGTAGAACTTAATTGTAAAAATATTCAAAAAGTAATCTAATTCTTTATAATAAAACATTATAAATAGAATAATTGAACTTAGAAGAATTTTTAAATTCTAATTATATAATATATTACACAGGTATAAATAGGACTAGATGACCAACATGTCGTTGGTCCGAGTAACATTGGGTTTAGATTCCTTAAACAAGGTTTCATGTTTGAGTTTTGTGAATGAAAAAATGTGATTGGAAGGAGAAATTTTACTAAAGGTAGCCAGTCAGATTTTTCAGCAAAAGTTAATTATCGACAAAATTAGTGGATACTTTACATCTATAACATAGTTATATATATAAAAAAGATTTACCTGTATCTACACTTTGTAAAAATTTGTTCATAATTACTCATACTTTTTATTTTTTTGAGAACTCATAATTACTTATACTTAAACCTACACTCAATGGACAAATACAAATCTTACCCAATATAAATAAATTTTATGGGTACCTACTTGGTTTAAGTTTAATTACCATCATTACTAATAAACGATACAATAAATTCTCTCATCCCGATTTTAATTTCATGTTAATTTTTTATTTTTATCGAATTATACTTTTTTGAATATTTTTGCGATTAAGTTCTACATTACACCTTTAAACAGAATTCCCTTTTTATTAGTCTTTCACAATTTTTTTGGTACATTAGAATTTCATAATTAATATTAATAGTATAATAATATTCATAATTTATTAGTTTAGCAAACAAATGGATTACAAAAGCTTATGTTTAAGTTAGCATTTATATTTTATAAATATACACACATTTTCTATTCCATCATGTCTTTATGATGTGCACAATATTGATTTGTTCACACATCTTCACTTTACATTCTTATCCTTCTTTGTTCATCACAAGTCCTATTATATCTTTATGAGTTATTATAAATATACACACATTTTCTATTCCATCTTTTTTTTTTTAATTTCTCACTTCATTTTCCATCATATCACTTATCAAATTTATCACTTTTTTCCTTTATGTTTTACTTTTTTTTCTTATCTCTATTTTCCCACACAAAATAGGGTGGAAATATAGTATTTTCCTATAATCCTGCCGTTCACATACTCACATAAACATACTAATTGAGTAATTATGCTTCTAGCTTCAGCTTTATATTTTTTTAATACATGTATTAAAAATATTTTTAACCAGAGAATCATGCCAAAGTCATTGACTCAGCCAGGTATAACTGAGGCGCACGCATTCCAATGGCATTTTTGGGACTTAGAATGAAACATTTCCAGTATTCTACATTTGGGAATTAGAATGACGCATTCCCAATTGTTACTAAAAAATTATCCTACTTTTGTCATCGTCTCAAAAGAAGGAGTTCAAGATTTGTTTTTAGAACTCTGATCCCCACACTTTCCTCCAATAATAATACAATATATCAATAAATTAAATATTGTCCTTTCAAATTATATGGGAGAATGGATATATTAAATCAAAAGTAAGAGATGCATGAACGTGACATTGTTTCATGCCTAGTTAAATCTTTCTTAGACCGCCAAGCTGCAACAAAAAGAGCCCCCAACATCAAGTTGTGCCGACTATAATATGCTTGGCGTTATCTTCAATTATTCGTAACAAATATATAATATATGTATTTTTTGAATGCGACACCAACTCTTCTTGGGAGGACCCACTAGATCTCCCAATACATTGAATCTATTTAGGTTCTTTCCATCCTTTGGCGTCATATGTACAACAACTACTAAACTAGCTTGACACATGACATGCCCGCTTCTGTATTTTTGTTTATTTTTATATGAACGTATTTTTTGTTAAAAAAACTTAATAATCCCATATATTTATTCATATTGTGCGATTTTTTAATTAAAATTAGAATATCATTTTATTAACTTACACATTAAAAATCAATATAAATTACTGAGGTAAAATTTCAATTAAAAATAACGCTACAAATACCTAAAAATAGTGTCTAAATTTCTGTTTTTTATTTACCTTTTATAGAAAAATAAGGGACTCTGTCGCTTTTTTTTTTGTTACATCATTTTTAAGCAAACTGCCAGTGTTACGTGAATAATATGAATTATACGATAAGTAGTATAATATATTACTTGCTTATCAAAAAAAAAAAAAAACGATAAATAGTATATTAATCCATTGTATAATAATAATTATTATAATATTATATTTATAATAATAATTTTCACTGAATAACAAAAGGTCATTCATTAATTATATCACACGCCATTTCTCATGCTGTGTATGTATTTCGCTTGGTTTTCCTAATATTCCCCCTTTTTGGTGGGGTTCTTTTCAGTTTTTCACAGCCTTCAACTCCTTCTCTGCGTGATAGGAGGGAGATGTTTCTCGTGATCTTTAGCTCTGGATTCTGGGGTTGGTTGCAAAAAGGTCCTTTTTTGCCTTCTGAGGGTGCAGTTCTTTGCAGGTTTCCAGCAGATAAGTACCTTACCTCTGTTGATGAGCCTTGAAGGTTTTTGATACTGTTTTTCTGCACTTTTTGAACCTTTTCATTTGGTTTTGCATCTGGGGTGTTGTTTTGGAACTGTGACCCTCCCTTGGTATGTGAGTTTTTCGTAATCTGTAGATTGGAGATATTGGTTTTTCTGAAATGATATTTGGGAGAGAGATTCCCATTTGATTGATGGTTATTTATAGTTGAAGATCAAGGGGGTGATGATAGGTGGGATTGAAAAAGCTGTTGGATGATTGAGCAGAAATGGGTTTGCATGATTTTAAGCTGTAGATAAGGTGAAAAGGGTTGAAAGAAATTGCGTTGGAACTAGGATTTGAGGTCTAATGGTCTGATTTGGGTTGTGGTTTGTGAGAAGCAATGGAAGGAAATTTGCAACAGGGAGGCATGATTCAAGGTGGGACTTCTTTTGGTGGCTTTGATTTGCCAGGATCAATTCGGGTTCAGCATCAAGCACAGCATCCCCACACCATGCACCAACATCAAACTCATCCGCGTCAAGGGTCTTCTGTGCATTCCGCGGTTCATGATGGGTTTCCACTTACAGTGGAAACCCTGCAGAACTGTGACCAAACCATTTCATTGACAGACTTTAGTAAAGGAGACAGAAGCAAAAACTCAGTGAGTGATGAAGACGAGCCGAGCTTTACTGAGGATGGTGTTGATTGTCACCATGAAGCGAGTAGAGGGAAGAAGGGATCACCTTGGCAGCGGGTGAAGTGGACTGATAAGATGGTAAAGCTTCTGATAACAGCTGTTTCTTATATAGGCGAGGATGTAACTGCTGATGGTGGTGGCAGCGGAAGAAGGAAATTTGCAGTATTACAGAAGAAGGGTAAGTGGAAATCTGTTTCCAAGGTCATGGCTGAAAGGGGTTATCTTGTTTCCCCTCAGCAATGCGAGGATAAATTCAATGACCTTAATAAAAGGTATAAAAAGCTTAATGATATGCTAGGGAGGGGCACTTCTTGTCAGGTTGTTGAAAATCCTGCACTGTTGGATGTAATAGATTATCTGACTGAGAAAGAAAAGGATGATGTTCGGAAAATATTAAGCTCAAAACACTTGTTCTATGAAGAGATGTGTTCTTATCATAATGGTAATAGGTTGCATTTGCCACATGATCCCGCATTGCAACGTTCACTGCAGTTAGCTCTCCGAAATAGAGATGATCATGATAATGATGATATCAAAAGGTCCCATCATGATGATCATGATGAAGATGATCAGGATGCGGAAATTGATGATCATGATGACTTTGAAGAGAATTGTGCTTCTCATGGTGATAGTAGACGAATATATGGGTCGTTAGGCGGATCTTTGAAGAAATTGAAACAAGGCCAAGGCCAAGATGATGCTAATACTTTTGGTAATTCTTCAAATTGTCAGGACTACAACAAAAGCTCATTTTCCCATGGACAGATGGTCCAATCTGATGTGAATCAAGGTTTACCTGAAAGCACGAGAGCAGCTTGGTTAGAGAAGCAATGGGTTGAATCTCGCTCACTTCAGTTAGAAGAACAAAAGCTACAAATTCAGGTTGATATGTTGGAACTAGAGAAGCAGAGATTCAAGTGGCAGAGGTTTAGTAAGAAAAAGGACCGGGAGTTGGAGAAGCTTGAGTCTAGAAAATGAACGAATGAAGCTTGAAAATGAACGTATTGCTTTAGAACTGAAGCGAAAGGAAATGAGCACTGGCTTTAAATAGGTCAGCACTCTTGCAAGCTTTGTGGCAATTACATTACATGCATGGTGCTCCATTTTTCTTGTTTTTGATGTCTTTGGTAAGATGTGGTTTGTTTAGTTGAAAGAATGGGTTTTTAATTGGGGAACTTTGCAAATTTAACTCTCCCTACTGCTTGTACTGTTAAGTTTGTTAATAGTAGTGCATCATGATTAGGCTCTACTGACGTTTTGTTACCTCTGTTTGAAGACTGGGAAGCTGAAATCCCTTTAATCTTTTTATTTTGTAACATTAAATTCTAATATTATATATTGTCTGTCCTTTCATTTTTGTTACAGCCTGTACTCATCGTTGTTGTTATTTTTTTATTTTTTTTTCATTCTTGAAATCATTTATGTCCCTTATCTACTGGGAAAAAGACTTTTTCATTGTTGAGATTGAGATCATGTACTGTTCATACTTCATACCCACCAGAACAATTTTGAGAGAAATCATAAATTTTAACTATACCTTAGAATAGGTTAATGTAGCTTTATCTTTCTATCTTCTAAAGAGTATGATAGCTAGATGCATTTTTGTCAATCAAGTAATTTCTTTGATATATTTACAAATTATTTAGCATTAATTCGAAACAATGAATATATTCTCAGCAAAAAGAATATGAATATATATGTCTGAAGTTTCTCTTTTATAAGGTCTTTTAAATTTATCAGCAATTCAGCATTCAGTTGGTTGATTGCTACTTGAATCTAGGGGAGGTTTTTGTTTTCATATACTTCATAGGCTAAAAACGGAGTCTTGTCAATCTATAGTTAGTCTATTGCTGTTGAGTTTTCTCGTAAGTTCTTTTTCCATTTTGTCACTCTTTGCTTGAATACTTGGCAATTTTTTCTTGGAAAGCCCTTTGGAAGTAAGTCCAAAGTTCACTCTAAGGTCAAGTCTTACTCTTATATTTCATAGGCTACTCAAAACATTTTACACTAATAATATATTGCAATGAATATGCTATATCTCCTGATGTGTGTGATGTTTTCTAATACAGAAAAGTTGTACATTTCTTTTTTACATTGCCCCGAAGCCAGTAACATTTGAAATAGGAATCTTGGTGTTCTTTTTGTGAATCTTCAGCGTGTCTTTTGTGCTTGTAACTGTTTTTTTTCCATTTGGTTTAAAGGGTTTGGCAGTGATAGGCTGTGCCATTGTATGCTTTTCTGTGGTGTCTTTGGTTGTAGTGAAGTCCTCAGATTTTTCAGGGCAATTTGCTTCCTGTGCAGGGAACATATCCCTATTCAAGGAAAGAAGTGTATAAGGTGGTTTAAGGGGAAAAAGTGTGAAAGAATCATTTCCCTTTTATGAAATATATGCCATCTTTACTTGTGATGACATTGTGCTTGTTATTAAGTTACTCAACCTACAAATTTCATGTATGGTGACATCATTTTATCTAATCCTATTACACTAACATAAACCACATGTAAATAATGCAGTCCCATTCCTATTTTGCAGCTACAATAGTGCATGTTATTGAGTCTGAACTCTGAAACATACTAGTCTTATAGAATAAGTATTATATATAGTTTTATTGCTTTATTTTTCATTTTTTTAATCTTAAAATTGTCTAAAATATGGGTGGCTAGGATCAAACTCCTGGCCACCAAGTCAATGATTAGGTACAGGCTTGGAAATTCTTTTATATCTCAAACATGTCCATCCCAAGAAAACCTTTTGGGCTTAAAAGATGGACAAAGCACAGGCCCAACATAACTTGTGCTGAAACTTTTAGTTACAAAAAATAGGAGTGCCAAGGATCAAACTCTTGACTACTTAGGGTGTGTTTGGAAAAAAGTTATGTTGAACATAACCTGCATTAGCTCCAATGACACAAGGTAGTTCCTTATCTGTTTATTGCTTTGGAATTCGCAAACTTCCATCAGAAGATTTAAAACAGTAATCCAAACACACACTTAGTCATGATGCTTTAGTACTATGTCAAGAACCAAATTTTCCTAAAACTTGCCATATTAAATTTGATCAAACTCTTGACTACTTGGTCACAATATTTCTTTCTCCTAGTTTAGTTATAATTTTGGTTCCAATTGTCATGATTTTAGTTTGTTATTAAAACTGAGTTTTCTTTTTTGTCTCATCATTTATAATTCAGCTCTCTTTATTGAGGAATTTTTTTCTCTTTCCAAAATCTGTCTTTATATTTGGTGCCAGAAATAAGAGTGACATTATTTTAGCAATGAAAACACCATGAATTTTTGTTTGTACTTTGTATCTATTATTAGCTGACGAAGTGAAGAGATTGTGCAAGATGACCTTGTGAATTTATCCTAGAGATATATTTATTCTGTTGGTGTATGCAATGTAGAATGCATTTAAAATGTCGTAGAGGGTGTATTGATGCTTTGTGTCTCTTGGGGTAAATGCCTAATGCCCGTGTTCAACCTATCGGGAAATTAAGTTCAACTCCATAAGGGGAGGGAAAATGTGCGATTTGGAACTAAAAGCTTATACAGCATATAATTGTTTTCTTTTTTCGTTTTCTTGTATACTGGCAGTCGTAACCATGATATGAGTGTAGTCGTCGCATGATAATCTTTTTTTTTCTTAAATTTAAATTTTGAATACAGTGATTTAAATGGGTGTAGGTCACCCATTTAGCCAACTTATTATTTACCCTACTCAGATGCAGGTATGGGTGAGAAAAAATACATTTGAACGAATATGAATGGTATGGAGTAGTTCTTATTTGCAAATGGGCGTGCTCTCTTATGTTTTGAATTTTAATTGAATACCTGTATAAATTTTTCAAGTAATAATAAGTAATAACAATTCATTTTTTTTTTAATATAAGGATATTGCTAAAGAGTATCCTTAGGGCTCTAGTTAAGGAAAAAAGTATTAATATTTAATGGAAAGGAAAGCATTTATTATATTGACAGTATAAAAAATAATTTAATACTTGTTTTTAAGTAATTGGAATTATTTAATTAAATGCTCCTTGACCAATTCCCTTAGGTATGTAAAACTCCTCATTTGGGTATGTATTGCTTTGTGGGTGAGAGAGAATGCACCTGAATGGATGTGGAGAGGGGAACAGAAATGTCTATTTGGATTTTGGGTATGAAGGTTGAATGCAACCCAACCTTGACTTGTGTTAGGAGTGTTTACGGGTTGGATTGGTTCGGGTTTAGGATAAAATCAAATTTGAACCTGTTAAATTTAATTGAATTGGTTTGGTTTGGATTTGAAAATTTTTGACCAATTCAAATCAATCTAATCTGATTAAGATTGGATTGGTTTGATTCGGATCATCACATTATGATAAAAAAATAAATTATTATATTTTTTTTTCAGGTTTTTACCTCTAATTATTGTTAATTTTATGTAAATTTTTTATTTTATATTGATGTAAGGTAATAATATTTCTTATTCTTTAATAATTAAATATTTATTTTATTTAATATTTACTTTTTTTTGTAATTATTATTTTATATATCTCATTAATTTTTTACTCAAAATACGATAAAAAAATTACATAATAAATATGACTAAATTAAGACTCTTGGTTTTACTAGATAAGATTATAAAAAGATCAAATTGAATGAAAGAAAAAAAAAAAAAACAAAAATAGCAGAAAAATTTAAGTACCAAAGTTTAAAATGTATTAATATAAAGTTAAAAAATAATTATTCGGGTCATAGGGTTGGTATAGCTTTTTTCACTATTGTTTATATTAGTGTATATAAATATAGATATAGGGCCAATTTGGTATAGCTTTTTTTCACTAAAGAATCACTTCATTTTAAAAAATTATTATTATTATTTTAGTTTTTTATGTGTTTGTTTTAGCTTTTCAAAATAATCAGAAGTTAAAAAGGATATAAAATCTGATTAAAATCAGAAGCTATTTTGAATAGCTTATAAAATCAGTCGCTTCTTTTAAAAAAAGTGATTTTTATGATTGTAAAAAAAACATAAATTAGCTTATGCCTTTTTTATAATGTCTAAAAATTGATCAGTAGATTATTTTAATTAAGAATTATTTCTTTTTTGATCTGTAACAAACCAGCCGATAAACATCCTACTTTTAGTCGTTTATGATATGAAAAATATTTGATAATATAACCTAGTTTCTATCAGTGCTTCAGCATTTTGTTGGGTCAAATGAATGCAGGGGGAAGATGTTTATTTGTGTAATAATTGACAAAATTATCATTTTCAATTTGGGTTTAAAAGTCTACAAATGGTACTCAAAATGTGTCTCCTGGCTATAATATAAAGCAGATGATTTTTAATTGATAAGAACTAAATCTTACAAATTAAATATAACTAATAATTTTTAGGATTCATAAGTCTGATTATATGCTTGACACCAATTTCTTTTCTTAATTTCTTGCTTCTCTGTCATATTCTCTAACGCACTCAAATGCTTGGCTCTTGTCCCTATTGTCATGGTTGGTGCTGTTCGAGTAACCAACACAAATATTTGTTCTGCGTAGATTTGCTTTCCTCTTTATGTTTGATAGAAACTGCCACGAGCCTATGACCTTCTATCTTCCATACAAACCATTACTACCCCTATAAGGAATTTTCTGTCTCGTTGATCTTAGAGGCTGCAACAAATGATATTCTGAACTTGTTGTGGGAAGATTGTCCATCAGAATTGTAATAATTAGAACACTTGGCTTTGCAGAGGATCAATGCCTTTGCTCATTAGTTTTGTCTTGTATCTGATGCTCAAGAAATGCAGGACCTGAATTGATCGCTTCAATGGTTGATCTTGAAAAAAGAAAGAAGAAAAAACCCTCAGGCAAGGGTGCAGTACAATAGGTGAACTTGTTTTACACTTTCAGAGTATTGCAGACTTACTAATACTAAAAAAAGTTATTGGAATTTGCCACCTGGGATTGATTTATATTGTTGAGGTAAGTGGGAATTTGGGTAGAGGTCCAAGGTTCAAGCCTTGTTAACTTTCCAATTTATCAAGGAAAGGATCTCTTGAAATTTTGAAGAATACATTTGTTGCAACTATTGTTTATCTATACTAACAACCCTTCCTATCTCATCCCCTAAAAGAGATTATTGTTGAGTCTTTTAGGCTAATCTATAATATCATAAATCTGTCCAAATTTTAGATAGGTGTCAACTTCTTATCCAATTTATTCCCACCCTTGTACTTTATTTTATTTTATTTTATTTTATTTTATTTTTGTTGCTGTTTTGTAGTTTTTCTATAAACAGCGCCTGGTTACAGTTATCCAATTGACTGCTGATAGTGATAGTGCAATGTCATGTGTACATCTATTCTAGAGTAACCAGATTGTCTAAGACGAGTACATTCCACATTTTACTGCTACAATTATTGTGAGTACAACTTTTATAAACTTATCAAATTACTTATTTCCAATATGCGCTGGTGGATTGACTGTAATTAGTCTTGACTATGCAGCAATTAGCTAGGGAAAAAGTATAATCAACACCTATATTTCTCTGGTAACTGCATAAGCAATTTTCCCATTAATTCTAGGAACCATCCTTAGAATTACTATTAGGTATGGTTTCTCATGGTTTTAAGGATCGGTTCCTTTTCAGAATGCAAAATGTCACAAGTCAATAAAGATTGTAAATGGTAAAATTTGGGCCAATAGGAAATGACATTTTAGGGCTGGTTTGGTATGAGAAAGTGATTTCTGCCAAATTCAAGAATTTCCATTCTTCTAAAGTGTTTGGTTTCAATCATGAACGAGGAATGAAGAATCGCACTACTCCATTCGCTTATTTCGTCCACAGAATGAATGCGCGTGATTTAAGTTGGTGGGGGAAAAAGTTGAGAGTAATTTATATACAATTTTTGTACAACAAATTTTACAAAAAATAAAGGGATAAGAAGAGAAAAAGGAGAAGTGTGAATAAAATGAATGATGTGATTGAAAAAGATAGGTAGAAAAAAGGTAATTAAAAAAAACTAAACCAATATTATATAACTCAAAAAATAATCTAGCATGCAATAAATCATTATTTCCACCCATTTGAAGGAAACATTGTTGTTGTTTTCAAATTTAAGGCCCAGCTTTCATCAAAAAACTTTGAAAGCCCAGAATAAGCAAATCGTCTGACAATACAATTCTTTTCGGTAAACGTAAGACTTGTCCGTAGTTTTTGTACCTGTGATGTATCCTTAATTCCATGTAGTTCTCGTGTTTCTTTTTTTTTTTTTTTTTTTGGTTGAAATGTAGTTCTCGAGTTTTAGTTCGCACAAATTACCCTCTTTCTCTATATATCCTTGGATAATAATTGTATTCTACTTAATCTTTATTTCGAAATTTATAAAATATAAATTGATTTATTTCGAAATTTATAAAATATAAATTAATTTATTTTCAAATTCTTATGATTTTAATTTTGTACAGATAAAGAACTGCACATAAATATGACCAGATTTGAGGAGAGTTATTTTATTTTTAAGGTGTAGAAGTTTTCTTTATTAGGTTAGTCATTTGACCTTACTTACAATAAAAAATTGAGTAAGAAAAATATAAAAAAGAAAAAAATCGATTCATCTTTGATATCTTCTAAGAATTTAATTTTATTTTTATACATTTCACACTCTTAGCCAATTTGGAATCGTTTTAGACATAATTTTTAGCATAATTATTACAAAAGTTAACGATATTATCCTATATGGCAATCTATAATTATATGATAGTGTAAAAATATTGGTATTGTGAGTACATTATAATTAAGATCATGCTCTAACCATAATAAATTTCATGTGAAAATTGATTGTAAAATTAATTTTTAATTTCAATGATGTAATTCCTTGTTTTGATCATTATAAATAGGGATGAAAAAAAATCTGTGCTCGCAGATATCCGTGAATAAAATCTATCATGGTTAGAAAATGAGTAGTTTTAATAGATATCTATAGATAATTTAAACGGGTATATCCGCCATCCATTTATTAACTGATCAGGCACGAATATCACGGTACTCGTATCCACGAATACCTAAAATTTCAAAACAATTTTTTATTATAGAAGAAATCTTACATAATTATCTTATGAAAAAAAATAAAAAATTTGTGGACCTTTAAAGTATTTCTTTTAGAAAAATTGTTAGAATAATTAAAATCTATGATAAAGTGATTATTTTAAACAACAACTCTTTAATTTATAAATCTAAAGTGATATTTGCAGCACCATAGGACTGTCCACAACACACTAAATAAATTTGTTATTTTTTAATTTTTTAGAAAATACTCATAGATATCTATTGATATTAAAAAAATTCGCAAGTATCTACCTAATAAGTACTTGCGCAGGTAATAGGGCAGATACGGGCCGAGTTTCTATCTAGCGGAATAGATAGCGGGTAACTACTAACCATATTCGCCTCGTCCCGTTGTCATTCCTAATTGTAAACAATATATTTTAAGGTTCAATGATTACAAGTAAAATTTAGGTGTACTATTACCACTTTGTTTGTAAATAATTGAGTTTAGTTGAAATATATTGAAGTGCAAAATTTTTATATTGTCAATTAGTTATAAATTATCATAACGTTAAAAATTATTTACTTTTATGATAATTGTTGTGTGGTGAACACAAGAATGCATTTTCGATGAGCTCCCACGATAGTTGTTGACGTCTCCGGCGGTTGCACCTATAAGGACTTCGATGCCTAAGTCAGTAAGGTTACCAGTATGAGTGAGTATGAGAGAGCGTGTGTACCTAATGAGTGTAGAGTCCTTTATATAGTGTGTTTTGGAGGGAAATTCTGTTAGAGCTAGGTGCCACGTGGCAAAGTGCGTTTAGGTGCCTAAATACACGCGTGTTCCTTGCCGTTAGGCGCTTCCATGCTGTGCCGGGATAAAGATGGACTCGATTTGGGATAACAAGGGTTTATGAGCCGAAATAAATAAGGCTGTGAAAGCCGGGATAGGTGATGACTTAGATTGTGGGTCCGAGTGACCTCTAGAACAGTTGCCCCCAAGCCGATGATGCTTGGAACAGGCATCATTGGCTTAAGAGCCTGAAAGAGGGTCCGGGATGGTGTTGCCCCCAAGTGGGTAAGGCTTTCCGTTGGGAAAGGCTTATCGACTTTGGAGTCGAAAGGTTTGAGTCTTTTCAATTTTCAGACAACTGAGCCGTATTTTTTGGATAGTCAAGGCGTATTAAATGCGTAATGATTCAATATCTTAAACTCTATAGCGTCTCAAATTCCAAGAGATTTGGTGGTTGTCTTTTGAAAATTTTGGACTTGGGCCTGGCCCTGATATAGGCCCGTAATATAAAAAGGGTGTAAACTCACACAGTTTGGTACGCTTACCTTCATTATGCTATTAAGATTTTATTTCCTTTTCTTTGTGAGAGTACCTTCCGCCTCCTACGTTTTCTTCCTCCAGTGAAGGACGTGAAGCCTACTGTTCTACCTCCATTGTTCTTCATTACCAGTAGCTTTATATATTAAGGTGACATTCTCTTTCTCGTCTTTACTTTAAGGATTCCCTTGTATTTTGGTTTCTTATACTGTATTTTGTTTTTTGTTTGGTCGAAGATGGACCCACGTAGACGTGATGTTCATCTTCCGCTCGAGGCGGTCGTGGAAGCCACCTAGGGGGCTTCGTTGCTAACTGGCTCTTTCAGTCTACGGTGGTGCCTTCGTCCCATCGCACCGGTCATCGTGGTTCGGAGGGTGTCGCCGATGGCGTTGGTTCTTTGGCTAGTCTCGCAGCTACATGTGGAGGGGGGTAGCGGTCTGGGGTGGGTTAGGTAGACGAGGGTCTGCAAGGAGGATTGATGAGCGCCCTATGACAGTCGACCCAAAACAACCTTCACTGCCTAAAATCGTAATCTGTCCTGAGGTCTTGGAGAAGTGCTGGAGCCACTTAAAGGCCATAAGGATGCCATACAGCTCGGACGAGGTATTGGAGTATGCCAAGGCTTGGGTGCAATACCCGGACTGATGAGGATCCCTTTCGAGCTGGGCAATATTTTTGAGGTTAAAAGGTCGGCACAGCCAAGCACTAGGGTTGGGTCGCAGTAAAGTCCCAGTTGGCCTCTTCTGACCTTTCTTCCACTATTTTTGACAGGGAGATGGGAAAACTGTCAAGGTTGTGGAGACTACTCTTGAGGCATACCATGACGTGACCGACCTAGACATTGACTGGGTTAACAAGGAGGTGGCCGACACTCGGTCGTGCTTCAACCAGGCGGCCTTAGATGCCTTGGTGGATAGCCTCGAGCTGAGCCAGGGTGGTGTTGAGATGGCATTTGACATGGTTGCTCCTAGGGATGATGGTTGCATATGTTCGCAAGTTCGAAAAGAAAACATGGGGACCTCGCTTGAGGCTGAGGCGACAGTGGCAGGATATTTATACCCCGACTTCCTCCCCATGTATTTAACATTATTTGAGCACCTCAGGATCAGGCTACCACTAACGGAGTTCCAGGTGTCGATCCTAGAGTGTTGTGCCTTCACAGCTTCATCCCAATTCTTGGGGGTTCATAGTGGTATTCGAGAGATTGTGCAGCCGGGAGGGAGTTGTCTGTAGCCAGAATTTATTTCTATACTACTTTACTCCCATCCGCCAGACTTATGATAATAAGTTCTCCTCTGTCTCGTTTTGAAGTGTCTGGGGTAGGGTATTACTTAAACCCTTCCAAGATTCTTACAAGGACTACAAGGACAAATTCTTCTTTTTGCGCCCCCGTGCAGAGAGCTGGGAGGTATTATTTATGGTTCGTGATGCACGGGAGAATGTTGTTGAGCCCCGGTTCCCGTTACACTAGTTGTGCGACCATTATTGCTTGGATCATGGAAAATTTTTGGTCTGAAATGATGACCTAAGCCTAGAAGAAGCTTGAACCCGGGACCATTTTTTCGCTATGTTTTTGCCATGATAAAAAGCCTGTAGGATCACATCCCCTGCCAGTGGTTAATTGACACTACCCCTGTTGAATACCGCCAATATTTTGGTCTGTTTATGTAAACTTTTTACATGTTCATTTTTTATTGTCTTCATATTTTGTGTATAACTTGACTGGGTTCATGTTTTCTTGCAGATGCGATGGTGAAATCGAAGATGGTCGACTTCACCTTAGCCCTTTAACAAGATAAGGCGCCTAAATCCAAAGAACCAAGGAGGGCTAAAGGGACAATTAAGGCAGTGGAGAAAACACAGGCGCTTCCTCCCCCGGTCCTCGTAGCAGCAAAGGGTATAGTGATTAGGGAGGCCAAGAACCGAGATGCACCTGTATCAGCAATGCCAGCTTCCACTGAGGTTGTGCCTTCTGGGGTTGGCCTGCCAGCCGGGGTCTCCAAAAAGGTGTCTGTTGATGTTGCCCCGGCTGACGTCGCCTCCGGGAAAAGGGTAGTGACTGATGTTGTACCAGAGAAGGCGCCACCTACAAAGAGGCGTTGGGATCATCAGCCTTCTTTTTCGATGGTGGAGTTGGTTGATAAGCACATTTTATTTGGAAAGGTGGCGATCTTTGAAGATAAAATTTATGGCGAAATGAGCTCAATGAGGGGGGAATTGGGCGCTATACGGGGTGGGCTTGACGAACTAGGCTCCCTCTTCAGCCATATGTTCCATGGCTATTCGCAATACGTGTTGATGAGGGAGGCGTTCGGTAGCCAAAACCCCCTAGATATCCTGGCAGAGAAGGATGCAGTGATATCCCGACTGAAGCAAGCTGAGGAAGGTGCACCCTCGGCAAAAGAAAAATGTGGCTGAAGGATTGCCGAGCTGGAGGAGGAGGTGCAATCGCTGAAGGGGCAGCTGGTGGAAGAAAAAACTGACAAATTGCGGCTGGCCAAGGTCAAGGTGAATCTTCAGATGAAGCTGTTACCGCCCATGCTAAGTATATTGAGCTGGATTTAGATTTATCCTTTCAGTTCCAAGCTTTAGGAAGTAAAGTCAAAGATTTGCAAGCTATGATGCAAGAGTTGGAATCCGGCATGGCAGCTTCTCAAGAAGAGACCCAAATAATGCACTGACGCTGGATCGAGTCCGTCTAGCTCTCCTTCAAGAACACTATGGAGCAAGTGTGCTTCCTCCTTCAAAGGAATATGGACCTTGCGTGTGCCTGACCGGATTGCGAGGTGATTGACCACGTTTAGCACGCAAATGTGAATGGTGAAATGACGTCGGCGGATCCCACAGTTCCAACGGTTGATTTCAACGCTGAAGATGACGTTGAGGAAGATGAGGCCGGTGGAGAGCATCAAGGTGCCGGGGTTGATTACGAACCTTCAGCAAATAAGCAAGATGCCACAAGGGAGCTTGCAGAAAGCTTCATATCAACCCCGCAGGTGATACAGATTGTCCTGCCTTCCGCCGAGGTTGTGATGCTAATTGGTGATCCTGAACCCGAAAATGCTGGTGTTCCTGAAGATGCTGCCAATGCTGGAAATTGATTGCTAATGCCAGAAATGCCGGTTTATTTTGTAATAATTTTTTTTTGTTTAGTATTCTTCAGATCATGTATACATGTTGATATATTGAATGTAAATGAACAAGTTTCAATGCTTTCTTTCAATGTCTCCCTTGTTGAACACAACTTAATATATGTACTTTACTTTATATATAGATTGCTTGCCGCACCTTTGCTAAACACTTTCTTGTTTGTTCACTTTTCTTCTTCGCGCTTGCTTATTTGTTTGCTTTTGTCTTTGCACATTTCTTCTTTAGCGATCTTCCTACCTCGGCTGGAGCAAATCCATGTACACGGGTTAGTTTGCAATGGCTTTATTTTCATTTTTAACGATCTTCCTACACCGATTGGAGCGAATCCACGTACATAGGGTAGTTCGCAATGACTTTATCTTCATTTTTAGCAATCTTCCTACCTTGGCTAGAGCGAGTCCACGTACACGGGGTAGTTCGCAATGGCCTTATACTTCTGTGTGTTCGTTCACCCCTGTATTTAGCTTTATATGGCAGGAAAACTCTTATTTTATTAGTCACATGGGACAAAAATATTACAAAAGCCACAAGTTATAATATGCGACTCTATCTAGTTATACTACTGACTTAAAATAACTAGGAAATCAAAATTAGCGTTACCAATCATGCCTCAACTATAGTATCGTCTGAGGTTGCCTGCATTCCACATTCGCGGGATTGTAATCCTGGGTAACTTCTCTAAGGTGTAAGCACTTGTTCCTGTCTTTGAGGTAACCCGATATGGGCCTTCCCATTTCTCGGCGAGTTTTCCTTGTCTGGTGTTTCTTCCTCCTATGTCGACACACCTTAAGACCATATCCCCGGGCTCAAAAGTGTTATGTACGACCTTTTTATTATACCTTGCCGCGACTTGTCTTTTCAAAGCAGCTTCTCTTATGGCGGCCACCTCTCTTCTTTCTTCCATTATGTCTAACTTTAAATGTAGCAGTCCATCATTATCCTCTAGCCTCAGGTTAGCCACTCTCCACGTCAGCTCCACAATCTCTGCCAAGATCATTGCCTCCACGTCGTAAGTAAGGCGGAAAAGAGACTCTCTAGTGGAAGAGTGGGGGGTCGTGTAGTATGCCTATAAGACATGTGGTAGTTACTCAACCCAACACCCATTTGCTTCATCTAAACTTCGTCTGAGCCCTCTGAGGATGACTCTGTTTGCTGTCTCGGCTTGCCCATTTGTTTGGGGGTGTTCTACTAATGTGCAGTGTTGCTTGATCTTCAACCCGACCAAGAACTCTTAGAAGCTTTTGTCTATGAATTGAGTGCCGTTGTCTAACACTAGGACATTTGGTATCCCAAACCTACAAATAATCTTTCGGAATACGAAGTTCTTGATGTTCCTTGCCGTGATAGTGGCTAGTTCTTCCACCTCGATCCATTTGGTAAAAGAGTCGATCGCTACTACCAAGTATTTAACCTGGTTGGGTGCTTTGGGAAAGGGGCCGAGTATATTAATACCCCACCATATGAAAGGCCATGGCCAGGTAATCATGCTCAACTCTTTAGGGGGGCCCAGATGAATGTTGGAGCATTTTTGGCATTTGTCACATTTTTTAGCGAACTCCATAGCATCGTTTTCTAAGGTCGGCCAATAATATTCGGTTTTGAGTATCTTCTTAGCCGATGCTCTTCCTCCTAAGTGTTGGCCGCAGGATCCCTCATGTATCTCTGCCATCACATATTTAGACTCCAGCTTTCTCAAACATCTAAGCAACGGTTGTGAGAAGCCATGTCGGTATAGTTTATCATTCACTATGCAAAAATGAGCTGCAGACCGCTCTAGCCTCCTTGCTTCTTTTTTCTCTTCTGGGATGATGCCTTCATTCAGATAGTTAATAATAGGAGACATCCAACTCTGCTCTGACTCTATCACCAACACGAGATTAGGCTCGTGAATTGTCTGTTGAATGACCGTTCTATTATTGTCGGAAGACCTTGTGCTAGCCACCTTTGATAAAATATCTGCCCTGACATTTTTCTCTTGAGGGATGTAGACAAAGTCTATATTATTGAACTTTGTCATGAGAGTCTTAACTTTTGCAAGGTATTTCTGCAATATCAGCTCCTTGTCTTGAGAGGCTCCGTTAATTTGCGAGATCATTAACTGGGAATCGCTACAAACACACAACAACATCCGCCGCCATGACGAGTCTGGCTATACACGCCTTATACTCTGCCTGGTTGTTAGAGGTGGGAAACACGAAAGTCAACGATTGTTCCAATATAACATAGACTCCAACAGTATGTCGGTTCCACTCCTTTTTTCATTAGACGACTCGTCTACAAAAAGGGTCCAAGTCGAATCTCTAGATGAAGACTTTGTGGGAGTCAATTCTGCTATGAAGTCAACTAGCGCTTGGGCTTTCAACACCTGTCTTGGCTCGTACTGGATCCCATATTCTAATAATTCTATGGCCCAGATTGTCATCCTTCCTGCTAATTTGGGCCTGTGAGTTTAACACCCTAAGGGGCATTGCCGTAACTAGCTCTATATTTCTAAGAATGAAAAGAAAAACAAACTTAAAAGGTAGACACAACATGCAAATATTACTCTTAAATGTAATTAGATATTATATATGAACCATATAGTAATTAAAATACATGCCTAATACAACTCATCTATCACCCAAAGGTGTCATATAAAATATAAAGAATACAAAAAAAATAATGTAAACTAGGCTACGACTTCATGCACGTGAGTCCAAGCTTCATCTGTACATGTCTTTACTTGTATCTTGAAAAAAGGAAAACTTAAAGGAGTGAGACATAATGTCTCAGTGAGTGCTCTAAGGGTTCTACGGCTAGGTCATACTCTTTTACTCGGACAACCTTCATTACTTATCTTTCATGGCTTTTGTCTCATTCAGTCTCTCATAATTATCCATACCTATGGTCAGGTTTACACCTTTCAATAATCAGTGTTTCTTGTTAACTCCTTTCTCATTCTCACAATTGTTATACAAGCTTACTATCTCATTCTTAACCTAAGAACACTTTCTTACCCAAAACCCTCTTTAGTATTTAAACCCTTCATGTTTAAATTTTACTTTTCTTCCTTTTGATATTTAAGGTTATTCTTTAGGGGTCAAGTCTAAGGTCACAGATGTTCTAAAATACTTTTGACACTCCTTTAACACTCACCTTAATACCCTCATTTTGTTCTCTCTTACTTGTCTTATACCTTTCTATTGCGTTGTGTGAGGATTCATTCTTTCTCTATCTTATTCACAACTATTATTATCCAACTAGAACCTTCATAGCACTATCCTAGGGCCTAGACTCTTACTTATCCTTAAGGTAGCAAACACAATTTTAATTACAAGCACATATTTATTTCACATATTTTGCCTAGTAACTGGACATACGCATCGTTTTGTTTCATCAAACAAGCAAAACATACATTCATAACACAAGCACATATGCATAATCTCGACACTTTATCACAAGACACAATTACGTTTTCACATGTGTTCACATTACATTAATCGCTCATGCAGGTCACACAGACTTCACATAATTACAATTATAGCACACTTCAACATATCACACGATAACAAGATACATATGCATGCTATGTTCCTAAACCACTACTCATGCACATGTGGCACCAACCTAAACTTTTCAGAAAGTAGATTAGGAGTAAATGCAAGCCATAAGAAGCGTCATCAATACCGATGCCTTCGGCTTTTGCACCCTCAACTAGCATGATATCCCCCGGTAACCAGTCAGAGTTACCTAGTTTTACCAGTATGCCTCGGCTCTATAGGATCAGCATAGACCATTGGAGTTTTCTCAACTGAATAACCCCTAAGGCTAAGGTTAGACAACCCATCACGGCCTCCACTAATCAGATTCCTACATACTTTGCTCATCACATAACTCAAATGTTATGATGCATAGTCACAAATAATGCTTACAACTTTTTATAGACTTTTATCATGAAATATTGGCACAATTTCATATCACACAGTTTTTTCAAGGTAAATAATAATCATACAATATAAACTCAACAAGGCATAAGAAAACACACAACAATGAATTAAAAACTGCAAAAAAGAGTTCATAAACACAAAGAATAGAGTAACAAAAATTGTATCTGCCTAGCAGGACGGAAGTCCTGCCCGGCGATGAACCCGCCCAACAAGTTCGCGTTGGAACCCAACCGCCCAGCAGGTCCGCACACCTAGCGTCAACACATAATCTAGTTTTTGAAGAAAAGTCACCCAGCGACTATCTAATCCCACCGGGCGGATCCGAGGTACTAATTTTAATTTATTTTTCCTATTGTCTTTGGGTTCTAAATGCTTCAAGATAAATAATTAGATTCTTAATCACTCTTCTACATTGATAATTGGTCAATCTAATCTATAATTTCCTTACTCCCACACAATTCCCTCAAAACTCATCAAATCCCTAAATTTAGGTATAAGAAAGGAAAAAGATAAATAGATGAACAAGACCAACATAAAGGATGAGGAAGGGTACGAGGGAGACACTCACCTTTATGGACATGCAAAGCTGAGTCCTAGGGTTTGGGTCTTTCAGTTTCTATTCCTCCTCTTTCTCTTTCTCTTCTTCTTCCTTTTCTCCTCGTACTCTCTTTACCTTCTTTCTTCTTCTATTTTGTGACGGCTAAACCTAACCCTCATTCTCTATTCTCTTCTTATAACATGTGAATGAATATGTGGCATAGTGGGTTTTAGTCCTCTATTGGGCCCTAGATGCTTTTTTGGGTTCTATGATAATATTTCTATTAATTTCTAATGCTAAGGTGTTAATAACAATAACACTAATAATAACAATAATAATAATATAATAACAACACCATAACAAAGAATTAATAATAATAATAACAACAACAACAATAAATATAATAACAATAACACAACACAATAATAATAATAATAATAATAATAATAATAGCAATAACAACAATAATAAATATAATAATGATAGGAAAAAAAATAAGAATAAATGATCTAATAACAATAACTCTTAAAACGTCTTTTGTCTAATAACACATAGGAAATGTCCTACTAAGAGCTATCTCGTGGTTTATTTCTAGTACTTGAAATTTGGGGTGTTACATGTGTAGAATGTGCCGGATTGGTTGATCCGTCCTTACTATAACCTGATGCGACTGGAAGTATGGCCTCAACCTTCTAGCTGCCATTACTAGGGTAAACACTATCCATCTTGGGATATCTCGGTTCATCTCCTTCTTGGAGAGCTCTACTCACAAAATAGACTAACCTTTGTCCTTCCGGCGTCTCTTGTACTAGTGCGACACTCAGCTTCATCGGCCACTGCTAAGTATAGGTATAACACTTCACTCGCCTTGGGTTTAATGAGTAAAGAGGAGAGGATAAGGTCTCTTTTAGCCTAATGAACTTAGCTTCGCAATCATCTGTCCATTCAAAAGGTTTGCCCTTCCTTAAAAGCCAGAAAAAAAAGGAGAGCATTATGTGCCGATTTGGCTATAAATCTCATCAACGCGACTAGGTGCCCCGTTAATTTCTACACTTCCTTTACACTTTAAGGGCTCTTCATTTCTAGTATAGCTCAACATTTCTCCGGGTTTAACTCTATCCCCCTCTCAAATAGCATATATCCCAAAAATTTTCCAGTTGAGACACCAAATGCACACTTGTTGGGGTTTAGCCTCATATTAAATTTTTCCAATTGGGCGAAAGTTTCTTCTAAATCCTAGAGATGTGTCGAAGGGGTGGCACTTTTCACGATCATATCATCAACATATACTTCTAGATTCCACTCTATCTGTGCCTCAATCACCTTGTAACAATAATTAGCCTTTTTAGTCATAAAAGCCATTTTCTCCCGATCGCATGGGAAAAAAAGAATATGAATGTATCCGGAGTAAGCATCCATGAAAGACAGATAATGAAAACCGGATGAACCATCCACCAACTTGTTAATGTCGAGCAGAGGATATGAATCCTTCGGGCAATGCTTGTTTAGGTCAGTGTAATCAACACACATTCTCCACTTCCTATTTTGCTTCTTCACAAGCACTACGTTGGCTGGCTAGGTGGTATACTTTACTTCTCGAATGAATCCAGCTTTCAGTAGCTCCTCCACCTGTCTATTGATCTCCTGCAAGCGCTCACGAGCCATTTTTCTCCTTCTTTGGCATACTAGTTTCATGGAGGGGTCAACCTCTAGCTGGTGGCAAAAGAGATTGGGATCTATCCCGGGCATATCTATCGGCTTCCATGCGAACAAGCTGGCATTATTTTTCATAAGCGTCGATAGATCCTCCTTCATCTTTTCATCTAGGTTGGCTCCAATTTTCATGACTTGATCCTTCTCCTTCCCCATCTAAACTGGGATACATTCTCCTTCTAACTCTAGATGAGGTATCTAGGTATCTCTCTTTATTTCATGCCGGCAGTCAAGTTCTAAAAAGAGCACTTCACCCTTCCCGAGATTGGGTTGGTATTCTATATTAGGATTGCGGCCAACTTTAAGGGACTCCTTGTAACACCCCCTAGCTTTCCTCTGGTCACCTTGAAGGGTGACTACCTCCATGTTATCACCAACGAACTTCATGGCTAGATGCGGGACCGAGATAACGGCCCCCAATGCATTCAGCGTCGATCTGCCAAAATTGCGTTATAGGAAGACTTAGCATCCATAACTATGAACCGTGTGATTACGGTTTTCGTGCATGGCGGCTTTCCGAAAGTCACGTGGAGCTTTATGTACCCTACTGGCATTATGTGGCATCCGAAGAATCCTATTAAGTCCTCATTGTACGACAATAACTTAGACTTCGAGATTTTCAGCTTTTGAAATAGCTCGTTGAACATAACATCGATGGAGCTGCCGATGTCTACCAGTAACCGATGAACCTCCTTGTTTGCTATCAAGGCCTTCACCACTAGAGGATCATCGTGGTTTGGCATAACGTCGGCATAATCAGAGTCATCAAAATTCAATGGTGGTGCCCTTTCCTTTGTAGGGCTATCACCAGCACGAACCCTGGAGGAAGTTGCCATTACCTCTCTAACATGTCTCTTTCTCGCGTTGTTAGATGAACCTCCTCCTGAAAATCTGCCTGCGATGACGTATATGATCTATGGCTTCGCGCGGGAGAATAGGCAGGAGATCGTGTAGGTCGCCGGGATGACGAGCGTCTGGGAGGTTGACGGTGTATAGCATGTACTTTGGCATCGTCTCACGATGGCCAGGGTGAGTGGCTTCTTGCGGGGCTATGTCGGAGTGGTGACTAGCTTCTCCGGGGTGGAGAGCGCTTCTTCCTTGGGCTCCTGCATCTCTCTTTTCTAGGTGGTGAAGGGTGTCGTCCTCTATCACTACAACCGCCATTGCGCTTGACAAAGCGGTCTAGTCTCCCATGTCTGATCAGCACTTCAATTGCATCCTTCAGCTGAAAGCATTCATCCGTGTCATGCCCCGATGCCTTGTGATATTGACAGTATTTAGATCGATCGCCTCCTTCTCTATTTTTTATTGGCCTCAGGGGTTTTATTCCTTCCTCCACAAACTCCACATTAAATACCTCGTTCAAAATTCTTGCTCTAGAGGTATTCAGCGGCATATATTCTTCAAACCTCGGGCCTCTTTTACATATACCCTGATCTTCTTGACAGGGCGATTTGTCGACCTTTGCCTACGGATTTTTCTTCTGTGTTTCAATCTCAACTGTTTGAACCTTCCTAGCCTTTAGCACATTTTCATAGTTGATATACTTCTCCGCCTTCTTCAAAAACTCCTCCATCAAAGTCGAAGGTGTTTTGGTAATCGACATGAAGAAAGGTGAGCTTGGCCTCACCCTGTCCTTAGCTAACATCAGAACCACTTCGGGTTGTAGATTTTCGGCAGCTCTTGCCTCTTGATTAAATCTGTTGATGTACTCTCTTAACAACTCATTTGCACCTTAGCAGATCCTCCTCAAATCGGCCTCAGTCTTTGGCCTGGCCTGGCCTTGCTAGTCGCAAAGACGGTCTTGAATTTGTCCCTTAACATTGTCCATGAGTCAATGGACCTTGGTTCTAGAGATTGGAACCACTTTAGTGCCACTCTTTTCAATGAGAGCAAGAACGCTCTACATGTCAACGAAGCCGACGCTCCTTTGTACGACATTACTGACTTGAACACTGAGAAGTGATCATTTGGATCAGAAGATCCATCATACAACTCCAGAGAAGGTAGCTGCTGCAGCTGCTTTGGGACTTGCAAGTTCAAGATCCTTAAAGAGAAAGGAAGGTTGAACGGAACCATCTCATCTTCCTCATCCAACTTTGTTGCCATGTGCGCGTCATGCATCTCCAGCACAGGCTTCAGAGCAGAGGTAGTGGACCTCTCAGTGTGGTCGTAAGTATTCTCTGCAACCTTCTTATTGTCTCTCTTCGCTCGAAGTTCAGTAATGACCTTCTCCTGCTCTTTCAACGCCTCTCTTTGCTACTGTAGCAGAGCAGCGAGATCCACCATGGTAACTGACGGTCCTGGAATAACGTTCACGCTAGGAGCCGCTTCAAGAGTGGTGGAAGCAGCCTCGCCATCCTTAGGCAATGGTGCTGGAAGCTTCGGTGGCGAAGGTGCCACAGCGGACTTTTGGTTCCTTGTGCTAACCATCACGATCTTCAGAGAATGAAGAAAACAAAATGAAGAGAAGAGAATCAGAAAGCGATTACCACAGATCGTGCCAATGTTGTGTAATGAACACAAGAATGCGTTTCCAGTGAGCTTCTACGGTGGCACCTGCAAGGACTCTGATGCCTAAGTCAGTAAAGTTACCAATATGAGTGAGTATGAGAAAGCGTGTGTACCTGATGGGTGTAAAGTCCTTTATATACTGTGTTTTTAAGGGAAATTCTATTAGAGCTAAGTGCTACGTGGCAGCGTGCGTTTAGGTGACTAAATACACGCTTTCCTTGCCGTGAGGTGCTTCCCACACTGTGCCGGGATAAAGATGGACTCGATTCGGGATAGCAAGGGTTTATGAGCCGGGATAACTGAGGCTGTGAAAGCCGGGATAGGTGACGACTTAGATTGTGGGTTTGAGTGACCTCTAGAACAGTTGCCCCCAAGCCGGCGATGCTTAGAGAAGCATCGCGGGCTTAGGAGTCTAAGTCAGCCCCATAACAATAATTAATTTAAAATTCATACTCAAAGTAGTATGTAATTAATTGACAATATAATTTTTTTTACAATTTTAAAATTAAACTCTTAAAATAAATATTTAAGAATTTTTCTAGAACATAAGGGATAGATCGACTAAAAGCATAAAGTAAAATAAGATACATAAATACACAATTACACACCATCAAATTAAATTTCAAATATAGATGAAATCTAAATATTGATAACATTATTAGTGTTTATGATCATTAACATGATCTAGTTTTATTTAAATATTTTTTTATTTCGAACATATTAAAAAAATAATTTAAATTGACTTGCAAATAATTTTTTATGTTTAGATACATCAAAATGAATTAAATATATATCATAATATAAATTGAATTTATTATATATCGTTATATGTTAAATGACATGTAATAAAGTTAGAAGTATCATTTTAAAAAATAAATTTAAATATTATTTTATTATATAAAATAATGAAATTTAGATAAAGATAGAAGTATCATTTTATTATTATTATTTTATAATATTATTTATAATAATAAAGTAATAAATTTATAATATCAATTTATTATTTTATTATATTCATGTTATTTTATTATTTTATTATATAAGGATAGAAGTATCATTTTAAAAAATAAATTTAGATACATCAAAATGAATTAAATATATATCATAATATAAATTGAATTTATTATATATCGTTATATGTTAAATGACATGTAACAAATAGAGAAGTATCATTTAAAAAAATAAAGGATTATAATCTCATCGAAAGGAAGTATATTTTTTTATGTTAGGTAAAATTGGAGATTTTTTTTAGTTATTTTTTTATTTTATCTTTAATAATTGATTAGTTTAAATACAAAATTAACTAATATAAATAATTTTATATTCTTTTTTGTATTTTTATTATAAAAACTTATTATTTATTTATCATATAAAAATATAAAATTTATTTCTTATAATTATATCTATAATCGATTATTGAAATAATTTTTAAAATAATTTAATCTCAATACACACTAAAATTTAAAATAAATTATAAGATAGATTTATTTTTTAAATGAGTCCTGACTATATATATTCATTTTAATCAAATCTAAAATTATTTTTGCATATTAAATGAGTTTAATAGGCATGAATTGTTTGTGTAAAAGTTTGTATACTGTCAATCAATAAAAAATTATTTTTGGTGTGATTTTTAAGATATTTATTATAAGGGGTCATCAAACTTATCCCAAGTAAAAATGGAATAAACAACAACTCCATCAAAAGATAATTGGTAAATTTTTTTATATTATACCAATTATTTTTGATGGGATTGTTTAGTCCCATTTTTACTTAAGGTAAATTAGACAATTCCATATTATAAAAGTTAACAAATTTATCGTATATGACAATTTATAATTGAATAATAATATAAAGGTTTTATATTGTTAGTGCATATATTATTTTTTCATCTTAAATTTCGAAAAGTTAAAAAATTATTTATAAATAACATCAAGAGTTTAATAAATATGCACTATAAGTGTAAAAGTTCATACTATCAACTATATATATGTTAGATTATAATTGGAAAATCATAAAGAGCACATATTAGTAATTGCATGTTAATTTTTAATGTATTTTTTTCTAGCCTTAGTTGTTTTATTGTTTTCTATTCCCAACGGGAAAGAGTTAGTTGCTGCTTCGATTTTCTTCTCCGTGTGTAGCAGCGGCTTGTTGATCTAGTTTATTCTAAAATCAATGTTTAAAAAAATTGATTCAAATACATGCACTGTGACAGGCGTGCCGTTGCGCGACAAGGGGGCTATAGTATGGGCACCACGGCCGCGGGGGCGGAGCGTGCCATATTGACAAGACTTTGCTTTGTCACTACTTCTTTTCACTTTTGTTTTCCGAAGTATGAACCCTTCTTTCTTTTTGTTGACAAACTTGCTTAATTTTTTGGTTCAAAATTATTATTTGTCATTTCATCAATCATTGTTCTATGTGGTTGTCTTTACCAATAATTATAACTTATAAAATGTTAAAATACTTTAGAGATAGTTCAGAAAAAAAAAAATCATATAATCATGGACTACCTCTTCCAAATTATATAAAGCCATCCATCCACCATTATTTGACAAAAAAAACATTTGAGTTCATTTTGTTAAAGACTAAATTACCTGCATATATACTCACAAAGTTGAGCTGTTTTGACTCAAGAGTCAACACGTAGCCATTTGAACTAAAACATATATAACAAGATAAATAACGGTGATAATGATGTTAGTAGTTTGTCAATTTATTTTAATGGACAGATAACACTATAACGGATATTGACTTAAGATAGCAAGAAGGTTTGCTTTTCAACTTACTAGATCAATTTCGACGAAGGGACTATTTTTGTCTGGCTGTTGAGATTGTTTGTTGTTCGAAACTTTAAAATAAGGACATAGCATAGAATATATGAAACTAAAGCAGAATGTGCATATACATGCTTTCAAAACCAGGGAATACATTATACAAACTATTCTATTTAAAATGGGTTTCATTATATTTTTGTTTTTCATTTTACTCAAATTTGACTTTGCTTTCTGTTGGAGCCATTATGAATTTGGTCAAATGGAATTATCGAAAAGCAATGTATGAAGGTAAGTTGTCATCAAACTTGTGTCTTTTCGACAAGATTCAAATTTTGTCGAAATACTCTTTTCGACAAGATTATGATTAGTACACAAAAAAATTGCTCAAAAGTGTTTAACTCAAGAATCTTCAAGGAATTCGAGTAAAAGTCTTTGTTATTTGAGGAGAAGTTCGAATCATGTTTGAGGAAACACTCAAGTCACGTTCGACAAAAGATCTTAGACAAATCAGAATGATGTATAAAGGAGATCATAATAACGTTGGAAGCGGTTACTACTAGAAGACTGTTCTGTACAGGTGTCAGCATATTATTTAGAAGTTATTCATATATTGTATACATGTCTTGTTGTAGTAATTTTACCTTTAGATGGAATGTCTATAAATAAACAACTGTGTAGTCATTTTTCTTTTGTTCTGACCATTTACACAAATCCAGTATATCACGCATGCCACATATATGGCTATTGGTCCCAAGGAGAACGTGTATGTTTTAACCCATCTTTTATTTCAATGCATTACATTTGTTGCAATTCCTATCTATAACCTTTCTCCTTTCGATAACTCTTTCTTCTCTCAATAACTCCTTCACAGTTTAATTTTAATGTTTATGCTTTTGTTCAATTACTTTATAATATCTCAAAACCATACATTTACATGTATTACAAATTAATTTGATATTAATTCAATTTGTATTAAGAACATAACAAATTCGAGTATTATGTGGAACTATTGCTAAATAATGAAATACTAATCAAATTGTTCTCAAGTTGAAAGTTTTAACTACTAGTTCTAATAAAAGAATCCACACTAAAATTTTAGATTCTAAGTCCCGTTTAAAAATCTTTATTTGTTGATTAGAATTTCCGTGAGAAGTTATCTATTAAGAATCGAAACAATTTCGATTTCTCAAACAAATTTCCACCATCAACACTTTCCCTAGCTAGACAAGGTTATATATGTAATTTTCAAAATGATGGAGATATCTTATTTTTGTTGAGTGATGACGTTTCATACAAAAATATCAAGTTAACCTCTATAACTCATATAAATCAACTCCTTTCGTGTGTAGTTACTATATGTCATTCATAAATAATTTCAAATAGGAAAGCTGATCCTTCTATTATTAGTTTCCATTAATATTTGTCGATGTGTTAGTGTGTCACATAACAGTTGTGTTGGTTCTTTGTTGTGAAGTTATAAATATCATTGTGTTAATTGGGTTGACACATACGGTCAAGTCTCCTATTAAAACTAACTGAGATTGGTGATTTTTTCTGACTTTGTAAGGAGGGGTGCCTTCTCTTAATTTAAACCTTTTATAACAAAAAAGAATATTATTGTACCTTTTCACAATGTCTTGTAGCATGTCTTAGGGTGTGTATTAGGTTTGGCGTTTGGGAGATCTGCCCCCTTAGTTTGCGGGATGCATATTTTCATATTGAAGTTGTGTGAATATTATTTATTTGAGAATTTTGAATTAAAATTAAGAGTGTGTTTGGTCCAGTATTTTTTGAGCTTATCTTATCCTTAAAAAAGGAGAAGTTAGTTCATAAAATTTCTTAAAGAAAATAAGTAAGTTAATTTCACATAATAAAATTTGAATAAAAGAGCTTTTAATTAAATTAGTAGAGAAATTTTTTTCATAGCTTACACAAAGATTATTTACGCATTTCTCTCTTCAAATTCCAACTCAACCTAAATTACCATTTTAACAAAAAATCACCAACTTTCTATTTTGAGTGCTTTATCAACTTTCCCATTAAATAATTCTCATAGATTTTAGTTTCTTCTAAATTATGTTTATTTATAATGAAATCTTACTTTATTTTTAAATTATTTATTTTAGAACATTAAAAAATATTAATTATTTCTAATTTTGATATTGAGATGAGTAAATATTTTTAAAAACATATTATTAAAATGAGTAAATAATATAGTTAAATAAAATTTGATATTTTAAAATATTTATAATTTTTATTATTTAAATTTAATTTAGAAATCATAATTTTTTAACTTTTTAATTTGTGGTTAAGGTTTTGAATTCTTAATTACAACAATATATTTATTAAATAATTTTTGAATTTTTTATTAAATATTTTTAATATAATTTAACATTATTAAATTCTATTTAAATAAATTATTTTTTATATTCTAAAAATATTATTGAACAATAATGTAGTAGATTTTAAACATTTTATCTTTTGTAATTAATATTATATATAATAAATTATTTGTAAATCGTACTTAAAATAATTTTTCATTAATTAAAATAATTTTTGACATGCTGAAAATTAAAATATTTAAATGTATATATTTTAACACATTTATGTGTTTTTGTTGTTATTGAAATAAATTTATGTTGATCAAATTAATTTGCGTAATATTTTTTACTTTTATAAATATATTTTTCCATTGACTAAGGCAATTAATTTTAAATAAATTTAAGATTTTTAAAATTTATTATTAAACAACTTTTAGCTTTAAAAAATTTTAAAACTAAAAAAATTAAAAAAATGTTAAACAACTTTTACTTTATTTTTAAAGTTTTTATTTTATATGTTAACTTTAAAATAACTTTTAAGTAAAAAAGAAAAGTTGAATGAATTCTGCGCTTGTTTTGACTACCTCAACCTAGAAGGTCACATTTTGTTACTTTTGCATTGAGGAAAATCTCATATATATGCCTTTACAAGAATATCTTCTTAATTTAATATTATATTTACCATTTTAATAATATTAAATAAGAAAAAAATATCTTTTGTTGTAATCACTAATCATATAATTAAAAGTGATTTTAATTTATCAACACCGTCTAAATGTTTATTATTTCAGAGTCACTTTTCAAATAAATTAAATGCTTGCAAACATAAACTTATTCATTCAAACCTACTCTTAACCAAATTAATTTTACAAAATCAAGTTCATCTAAAATATTTGGAAGCACGCGTTCATCCAACACACCCTTAATCTTAAAGTATTAAATCATAAAATTAAGACAAATGTCCTTAGTATTGTGTGAGTATTTTTTTAGTACAAATAAAATATCAAAAGCATAAATTTATAATATTTTAAAAGTAAGATTAATTTATTTAATACAATATTATTTCTTCATGATAAAAAAATTAAAATATAAAAATAAAGTCTTTAAAACTTTAGTTCTGAAAAATCATAATTAATGAAAGATTATTTTACAAGTAATTCACAAATATCTTTTTATGTATAATGTTGATTCAAGATATTTGAGCATTGATTAAAGAAAATTAAGAAAAGTAAAACTCTCATTTAATTATATAATTGATTAAGGAAAAATTATTGATTTGATATGAAAGATCAACAGAAGTGTTACAAAAATGAAGACAACCAACTATATGAGAACGAGAGTGTGTACAAAGGTTATTTCACTCTTAAAAAAGATAACCCAAATTTATAATATCAGAGTTTGTTAAAGTTAGAGAGAGAGAAAAATTGAGAGAAAATCTAAATTAAAATATTGATTTGATTAAGTTCATATATGATATTTACACACTACACAGTTATAATGTGGGATGAATGTCTAATCACAAACAGAAAGGGCTCGATGCTTTCAAAGGCTTAATTTTTATGCATTTTGGTTGCCTTTTTTGTTCTATTAATTTCTTGATCCATTAAAGCTTTTATTACCTAAAATAAAAACATCAAAATATAAGTAAATAAATAAAATTCCTTATTAAATTTAGTAGAAAATAAAATAGATAATCTTTTTCCCTCTAACATTCTAAAATTCATTTTCTTGAGTGCAAACTAAATTAGAATTCAAAATAAGTGCCTTAAATCTCTTTAAAAATAATAGAAAAATTAGATAATCTAAAAAATTATCAGTTGCTATGTCTTTAGCTTCGTCCATACCAGCTGATGTGTGCATTTTATAAGTTGTTTATTATAGTTTTATTACTAGATTACATGCATTTCATTATGGTTTAGGACTAGTTACATGTCTTATTGCATGTTTTTCCCTTTTTGTATAATGTTACGCCTTTTTCTTTGCTTGTCTTTAGTTTTAGGAAAATCTTGTACGTTGTTTAGGCTTGGAAAGCAAAAGATTTACAATTGGGAAGTCCTCTAGATGATTTGAAGACCTTTGAGTGCTTAGAAGTCCATTTGGAAAGCATGGGGGTCATCCCAAAGCATTTGAAAAGGAAAAACTTGAAAAAAATCGTTGGAAACCTCGCCACCACGCGATGGCACATTCCTGATGTTGAATCCACACTTGCATGTTCGCCACCATGTGGTGGCGCATCCCCTGGAGTAAAAATTCACCCTTGTGCACTTACCGCCAGGTGGTGATGCTTATCACCAGATGGTGGGCAGAAATACCTGATAGATTTTGCAAGCTTCTGACTTCTTTTGGGGGGGGGGGGGGGGGGGGGAGACTAAGACCTATTATAATTTAGTTATAAATAGACATTTTAAAGGATTTTTATTATCATTTTTTGAACTTTATTTGAAGCATGGAGAATTGGGGATTGCTCTCCTCTTCTTCAATTATCTCCTGGTTTATTTTTATGTTCTTTCTCTTATTCTTTTTTGGCGTTTTCTCATGACTATGTATGAGTAGAATCCTATCTTTCTAGGATTGGGTGTAGCCCTATGATTGTCTTAATGAATTGATTTCTGTTTGTCTATGTGTGATATTGTTTCTCTTTTGATTTCTCTTCTATTGCTTTATCTATACAAAACAAATTAGCCAATATTTTTCATAACCTTAGGAATTTGGGAAAGTACTGAAAGGTGAACCTAAACACCGGACTCATAGGAAAGGAACGTAAGTTTAAACCACGAAAGTTGGTTAAAGCCTTTGAGGAATAATTAAATTAACAAAGAACTTAATGGGTCTAATTAAACGCAGTCATCACGACAGTAGGTGATAAATTTGGTTAGATACCCCTTTGTATCTTGAAAGAAAACGAAGGGTACCTTAGGTTAATTCACCTTCAATGAGAACAAGCGAAGCACATAGGTAGCAGAATTAAGACATTAAGCATCATAGTGTGAAACCTCATTCCTAGAAGTCTTCCCTTGTTGAATTACATCCAATTTTAATTACAACTTAATTTAATTTCTAAATTGCATTTTCTCTCAATTAATCAAACCCTGAATTTCTTAATTAAAATTTCTTTTGTTTAATTTTTATTTATTTAGCAATAATCACTGAACATATAGTCCTTATGGATACTGATCTTAGAATTATTACTTGACGACAACCATGCTCTTGCGATTTTTGCACATCACCAGCTTTTTGCAATAGTGCTATGATATATTTCCCATGAGAGAATGGAAGTAACCCCCTGGATAAGTGTTTAACTTCAATTCCAAAGAAGTAATCTAGAGTGTGTAATTGTTTGAGAGTAAAAGCAAAGTGAAGCTTAGAGATTAGAGGTTGAACTAATTGAGAGGAGGTTCATGATGATTATAATATCATCAACATATATCCACACATAAAGACTGGTGTTGGATAACTTGAGGCTAAGAAGAGATGAATCACATTTGCTCTGTGAGAAGCCAAAACTGATGAGTATCTGAGTAAGCCTCCTATACCATGCCCTTGGTGTGTGTTTATGGCCATAAGTACTTTTTTAATATCTTGTAGACTAGGTTTGGATTGTTGACGGTCGCGTGTGTGTGTGAACACATACACACACGCACACATACATACATACGTACATATATACGTATGTGTTTATGTGTGTCTACACACACACACACATACACACATTTCCCATTAAAGAGTAATCAATTTGAGGCTATCCAATCTATTCAGATTGGTGTGACGTGCCACGATATTTTCAAGTCGAGCTAGGCCAGGATAGTTTAATTGTCAACTAGTAGTTGTCTAGTTCAATCCAATCCTTTACGAGTTGTGAGCTAAATGGACTGGCCAATTGGGCCAAGTTTTCTTAAAAGTGATTTCTTATTTCTTCACAACCTAAACAATATAATATTAATTTTAATAATATATATAATTTATGTAAAATAATAATTTTTCTAACACATTATACTATTCTAATGGCTAATGAAAACATTGTCATATTTTAATTAAGACATAAAATACATCTATTTAATAGGTAATAGATATCCAAAAGTATTGAATATCTCTCCCTAACTAAAAGACAAGTTGAAAAAACTTGTGTAATACTTATGGGTTAAATCAAAAGAGAAACACACTGTGAAATGTATGTGTTACGATATACATAATTTTATTTTTTAAAATTTTGAGCCAAAGAGTTAATCTGACCTATATAGGTAGCCTGTATCAGGATAATAAATTTTTAGACTAAGGTTGGAGCAAAATGATTTTAAGCTTAAATTTTATCAACTCAAATTATATTTTATGTCAACTTAATCAGGTCAACTCATCAAACTTAAGTACTTAACCCATTTTAATATCCCTGATAGAAACTCTTTAATACCAAAATGTCAAGAATTAATTATGCAAAAAAAAAAAAAAAACACAACTTACTAGATGGGAGTTCAAAATAGAATTTGACTCCTTTAAAATGCATAATATTTTAGAGAATAAAATAGGTAAAACTATAATATTTTGAATTAAAATTTCAACATTTTAATAATTTCATAATAATATATGTGCGTGTATTTTATCATAATTTTAATTATTAATCTTTTAACTAATGATTATAATTTTGTATTTCATCTTATAAAATATATATTTTATTTTAGAGGAGTCAAATAAAAAAAATCTTATTTTATCATGTTGTAAATCTTACACTTCATTTGAAACTTTCAACTCTAAATTATCATACATGCTTATATACTATTAACATATTAAGTAAATTCCATTGATACTTTCTAAGATTTTATCAATTTCATTCGATATTCCTCCTTTTTTACTCCTACACTAACCCTTATTAATTATTTGATAAACATTGACACCCCTTATACATTACATTAACTCTCAATTGTTTAAAAAATATTATACCATGTATTCCTATAAAAAATGTTATTGTAAACGTTGAAAAAACAAAGAGGTTATGTGCAATCTCAAAATATCTGATTTACTCTAACATATCTACTTCTCTATAGTTATCATTCACTGAGTTTTCTTCATTTCTTTTCTTTTGCGTCCGTGTCCCACATTCCCTGTAAAACTTTTCAATCTAACCCAGTGCAAAGTCAAAGATAATAGTGGTCAAATATACATTATACTAATACTAGTTAATCAATAATATAAAACTCTCAGGTGGTCTCCTTTACCCTTTATTTGTTGACTAGAACTTTCCTTATATCTAATAATCAAGCGCATACCAATTTTTCAGAGTAGTTCCATTTTGTCCAAAATTGAAATCAAATTTCTCTTGGTGATATTAATTTTATGCCAGAGGGCACATAACTGGAATTAATGAAGCCCCATAAGAAGACAATTCCACTCATTTAAAATGCACCCTCATCTGGTAATCAAAATGTGTGAAACAGTGACGACAAAAAAGAAATAAAATAAAAGACACCAGCAATGGCGGCACTAAAGTTAGACGTGGCTGAAAAACAGTGACACCTTTTTGCTGCTTTTAATTTTTGTTTCAACTTTATTTTTATGGTATTTTGTTTCCATCCGCTATGACCTGATCAAGACTATAGACTCTGCTTATCTATATCCTTGTTTGGCTGTGCGATTGATGGTTGATGTTAAATCTTTGCTGCTAAATATATCTCTATATATTGGTCTCATATATATTATTGGAGTTCGTGGGGTTATTTTCCTTTGTGGTCCGTTAGGATGATAACGAAGAAAGAGTTACGAAGCACACTTATGTAAAGTCCATTGGCACATGCTTATCCAATTATCCATTTGAGACTTACTTCACAGAAGTGGATGAGTGAAAAAAAAAAGGAAGAAAAAAGTTAAAACGAAAAATTCAGGCCATAAATTTAGTAAACAAAAAAAATGAAAAGCTAAGAAGTGGACGTGAAAGGATGTGTTTATTTGTTACGTAGTACTCTCCCTTTCTTCTCCCCTCTTGTAAATTGTTGTTTGTGGGGACATGGGCCCTCCCACCCTTCCTTGCTGAATATGGGCTTTTTGAGTGCCTTCTTTCTTAGGGTCCACATTGGGGCCCATTTACAGCGACCTTATTCGTATTAATGTGGTTCTTAATTAGGGTTAGCAATGTATGGCAAAAAGTGTTTAGCAATGGCAGAGAGTGGGTAACTATAGTTGTTATATATCAAGAATGCTGGCAAGTCTTTAAATCAGTGACGGATCTAGGAATTTTATGTTGTGGGGGCAATACTCATATACATAATTTTGTGGAAGCAATACTTATGTTATGAATTAGCTTTTTATACTATATTTCAAACTATAAGAACAATTTGTAGTTAAACATATATATTATATCAAGAAAAAATTAGAAGTTAGTGGGGACAATTGCCCCCAATGTCCACCAAGTGGATTCGTCACTGCTTTAAATCATTGATTAGAATATTATTTCTTTCGTTCTGTTTTACTTGTCGGCTTTTTAGAAAAAAATTGTTTCTATTTATTTGTCATTTTCAAAGTTCAAGACAACATTAATTATTTTTTTGTCAATTATACATTTACTTCTTACCTAATTTTTAATTAATTTACACATTTACAACTAATATGTATTTACTGTAGAGTAGAAATAAGAAAGTGTAAAAAAGAAAACTTCAAAACTATTTTATGAAAAACAAGGAAATTTATTACATTTCTTGATTTGTATATAAAACTTTAAATGACACTTAAAAAGGAAAGGGAGGTAGTAAAAATGAAAAGGTATAATAGAACATCATTAGAAACACACTTCCATGATAATTTCCAATAAATTTTATTTGTAAATTCCTTAACATTCTTAGAGCGTTCATTAGCTGGTCCATTGTTTATTACTTACTAACATTGGGATCACAAAGGATTTTGTTTATGGCCCTACGTGCAATATGCACATGGTTCCACGTTCCAATGAATCTACGGTACAAGACTTGGAGGAATAATTTACTGTAGCTTATAAGTAAGGGCTGTAATAAACAAATAACATTATTGTGAAGGACCAAATCGTTTGCACATGGTTATGATTGCTTGCAATTTACACTTCACAACAAACGCCCCAACCCCCCCCCCCCCCCCCCCCCCCAAACCTCTCTTTTGTTTACTATATATATTCCAAACTTCAAACTAGATATTATACACCAAATGAAGCAATCTTTAAGGCATAATATTGAATTTAGAAGAGAGAGTGTGAGAGAGGGTGTTAATTAGTATACCACTAACTTGAAATTAAAATGATCTATTAACTAAACGATACTTTTTTTTTTCGCTTCATATAACGGATTAAAAATCCTTCTTGGATGAATCATTTTAAAGGTTATTATAAGGAAAAGAGGAAGAGGCATGTGTGACAATTTTGAGAAAAGTAAAAGAATAATGGTAGCATTGTTTTAACCCATCACGCTTCCTCCAAAATGCAACAATAATTTCATCATAAAGAAAATGGCCGGAAGTAAAAAGGAAAGTGGCTAGCAAGATCAATAATCACCCTTTTATATGTTGAGCCCTACTTTACCATTTTCTTAGTCCTTGGGATAGTAGTGGTGCATGCGTGTCATTTGCTAGATTTTAAATTAACATGGACAAGATTATGAGGGAAGGAAGGGGAAAGAGAAAAGAAGGGAATGGGAGGAGAAGGGAGAGGGGGGCAAGAAAAAAAAAATGAATCAGATTGGTGGATTGCTTAGCTGGTGACAGATAAATCTAAGGGTTAATCCACATGGTAGACAGAAGATGTAAGTGTACATTCACATCACATGCACCCCCCATGTGAAGTAAACCTTTTGTCTACATGTAAAACTTTTTCTCATATGGGTCCTGTAAATGTAAAGTCATCTAGATCCACAAATTGTTACGTATTTAATGAGTGCATATGCATATGTATATGTTTTTTTTTCCTTTCTTTTTCCCCCATCTCAGCAACTGCAAAAGTGAAAACTGCGCCCCATTTTCTCCTATTTTCAGTAAAATCATTGTCTGAAGGGTCGGTATGCAGTTTCTTTCTTCTTTCTTAACTTTTTAATTGTTCTTTTATAAAGAAAATTTATTGCTAGAAAAAAAAAGAAAAAGAATGAGGTGGGGTTTTATCCTTCTTCATATCCATACCATCATAGCAGTAATGTTTTTTTACCACACACTTATAAGGAAAATGTTAGATAGGATCATGTTTCTCTTCTGTAATAGACGAACTGACACACACAGTAAGTAATCCTTGAAATGTAAATATATAGATTCAAGTTGCATTCTCCATTCATATTATTCTCTTTCAGTGTTTCCTATGTAAGATTAACCGCAATATGCAAGTTACAGCCCATTTTCGTAGTTTTTGATTTTAAATTAATTTATTCGTGACAGTTACATTGCTGGAGACGCTTGCGTATATACCCTAGGTGTAAAGTAGAAATCGTGACTTCAACTTTCTGTTTACTTATCGTGTAGTTTTAACCTTATTATTAAAATTATTATTAATGATAAACATATAAATATGCAATGATATTAGGAATGACAACGGGACAGGACAAACAAGAATAGTAACTACCTGTTACGCTAGATAAAAACTTGCCTCATGCCCATTCCGTTACCTGCCTAGATACCCCGTTAGGTGGATTCTTTCGGATTTTTTTAATATTTGTGGGTATCCGTGAATATCCATAAATACTTTCTAAAAATAAATAAATAAGTTAACAAATTTATTTGTGTATTGTAGATAGTCATAAGGTGCTATAAATATCATTTTAAATTTATAAATTAAAAAGTTGTTTAAATTAATCACTTTGACCATAGATTTTAATTATTTTAACAATTGTTCTCAAAAAAATAGTTTAAAATCCCACAAATTTATGTTCTTTTTTCTTTTGTAATATAATTGTATAAAATTTATCCTGTAATGAACAATTATTTTGAAAATTTAGGACAAATTTTGTGTAATTTTATCTATATTAAGTGTCATGATATCCATGCCCGTCCCGTTAATAAACAGATAACAGATATACCTATTTAAACTATTTACGAATACCCATTAAAATTATCCATTTTCTATTCATGAAGGATTTTATTTGCAGATATTTGCGGACGCAAGTTTTTTTGCCATACCTAAATGATATTAACTAATATATATGTTTTTAATAATTACAAAACTTGAATTTGAATCTATTTTTTTATTGGTGGCTGATTTGTTTTGGTGTATAATGACAACAACAAAGTTTAAACTTAGGACCTTGTACAAATTATCCTAACCCACCAACCTAGTGCGTTATTGTAAATCCTTACTAAACCCACTCTAAACATTAATTTTATAGTAGACACACACATTAACTCTATGAAAAAGCCTTTTGAACTTAATGCATAAATTCACCCTAATTTATGCAGAAATTATCCTTATATTAGAATGGAAGTCACAAGAATGGACTTTTGGACAACACATACGCATAGAAATTTTAATATCATATGTCATAAGCCAACGAATCAGCTCTCACAAAACCTTAAATTATTAAGCGGGAGCTTGTAAATAATTTTATGCCTAATATATAAGATATTATAGTTCATAAGTCAATTTCTAAAAGATAATACGCTTTCAATATTTTCCCAAGGTAATTTAATTAGGAAGCAAACTTTTTAACAAGAAAATTAAAATTTCGAGGATGTAAGGAAAAAATAATGTTGAATTATTTTTATTATATATGCTTGAAATTTTGTATGTTCCAATCATTCGAATTGAAATTTATAGCTTATATTGACTAATCGAGAAAATACTATCATTACTGGTTGAAAGATGTGATCAGCTTGTTTCCTCCATCTACTTTCAATCATTATAACCTCATTATTTTTGAAAGACATGTATACCACTAGTGTCTGCATTGGTTACATTTAGATTGTGGCCTTTGTGAGTGCCTCCGCAAGAAACTTTACCATTGATTGAATGTTGTTAGTCTTTTCTTTTCACTATCTCTTTCGTTTTTCTGGTATGCACATATTGTTTAGTACTGGCATGATTCGCTTTTCAATATAATGGCATATATGAATATGCGTTAATTCACACATAATGTAGTCAACATGTTCCATCACAACTTTCGTGAAAATAAATTTCTGGTAGAAGCTGCCAATGCCATTGCATTATGTGATTGCATCCAATTATATTATTGCGCACTGCAGGGTGCTGTTGTCGATGATGCCTACCTTCCTTAGCTATATAATATTACACATATTATATACATAGTGAATGTACAGAGAGAGATCTCTCTAGGGAGGGAGGGAGAGAAATTACACTTATAGTATGCGTTAGGCTATAAATACCAAAAATAGTCTCTAGCTAGGTTTGAGAAGTTCTACAATATATATACATACATAAATATATATATATATGTATGTATATATATATGTATGTATATATATATATACATACATATATACATACATACATACATATATACATACATACATACATATATACATACATACATATATATATACATATATATATATATATGTATATATATATATATATATATTATATATATATATATATATGTATGTATGTATATATGTATATATATATATTATGTGTCTTATCCAGCTAGATAGCCAGCGAAGCAAAGGAGACATAGAACTAACCCAGTAAAATCTAATTTGATGTTTGTAAGACAAGCAATGTGGTTAAGCAAGTTATTGTTGAAGTGTTGAGAGGTGAAAAGATTTTATTTTTTTTTTTAAAAGGAAGGGAGAAAAAGTATTTGAAAAAAGGGGTATGACAAATTTTATGATGAGATGCCTACTTTTGTACATGAGTTCCTATCCTTTATTCACAGTTAATATTAACCAATCAGATATTCCATCTCACGTGTTCAATGAACAAAAGAGAGACATTCATGTGTGGTTGTGTCTTAATTTTTATTTTTCTTTAGGGAATACTAACATGGTGTGTGGGATTTACTTTTTTGAATTTAAAACTACTAAAGGAAAAAAGACATTTGGATTCATGCATCTGAAAAGTATGCAAGTTTATTTTAGAATTTGGAATTTCATTTTGTATGTCCAAATTCTCGCAATGTTGCAAATAATTAATTCGAGTAAATTAAGTTACATATAATATAATCAACATATTTTTTTTTAAAAAAAAATTAACTCAAATTTTCAATATTTATAGGTAGTCATTGAATAAGTTAAAACAGTAGATATTACTAATCTATTTAATAATTAATAGCAATATGTTAAATCATTCTAAAAAAAATAATTCTGGCTGTTTCGCTATTTGTTTTAATCTTGTAATCCTACTTTGGTTAGGATAGCCAACCTATAAGAATGGTCTCATAATATCCCCAGAATGAAAATATAGAAAAAAAATTTGCATCCACAATAATTTATATGGACAAACATAGAAATATTTTTGACCAAACTTATGTGGTCCTTAGCCCTTGCATTGTGATTTATAAATATCTAGTATGTGATTTCCATATGCTCTTTTTACCCCCCCTATATTTTTCTGCAAAAACATATTTTCCTATTAAACAATAGCTACAAATATTCAAAATAAGTATTGCTTAATCTAATAACTTCGTATTCAAGTGTGATAGAAGATTCCCATGTTATAAAACAATTGATAAAATAAAAATATTGCGCATCTTAATATATATATATATATATATATATATATATGCATATATACATATATATGCATATATACATATATATATATATGTATATATATATATTTATTTATTTATTTATTTATTTATCTATATTTAAAATACACATTTATGCCAATAGTTAGGGGTGTTCCAAATTCATTTTGACCATCAATCTATCCCAACTTGAGCTTTTTAAGCCAAATAAGACCTAGACTTTCTTTGGGGGGGGGGGGGGGGGGGGGGGGGGGGGTGGGGGAGAGCTTATAACCTAGTTGAAGCTTATAAGTTATAAGCTAGGAGTTGAAAGCTATAAGCTTAAAACTGTTTGGTGGGATTAGCTAGTAAGTTAGCTGATAAATGTTAAATGACATATTTAGTTATTTGATTATGTGTGTATGTGTGTGTGTGTGTGTTGTGTGAATGTCATTTTCAATATTTGAATTTATTTCTAATAGCATAATATCTTAAAAATTAGGACAATAATTTTAAATATTATATTATAAAGAAATGATGAAGATTTGATGATTTTACTTGATCCTCCCCAAGTATGGTGATCTAAAATAAAAAAAAAAAGATTTCTAAAATAAACAAAAGGATACAAAGGAATTTCAAGTAAATTGGTGAGGATACAAATAAAAAAAAGAAAGAAAAAAACCTAGGAACTTATAAGTTATAAGCTAATTAAATTAGCTTATGAAAATAAGCTAAAAGTTATTTTAAAAAACTTGTATACCAAATAAGTTTATTTTAATTAAACCAACTCTATAAGTTACTAAACTTGCATACTAAATTGGCTTATAATCAAAATTTGAGCCAACCTTCCAAGTTATTCCGTTTGACCCCTCTCTCTCTCTCTCTATACATACATACATACATACATACATATATATATATATATATATATATATAGAGAGAGAGAGAGAGAGAGAGAGAGAGAGAGAGAGAGAGAGAGAGAGAGAGAGAGAGAGAGAGAGAGAGAGAGAGATTTGTAATTTCTTTTGCATAATAGCAATACATATATATTCAATTTTTTGTACTTATATTGTACAGCAGACATGTTAGAAGTAATTAAAATCAACAGTTGACACATAAAATCTATTATATCAAACTAAGCTAATTATAATGAATTGGCTTAAATTAAATGTAATAAATAATTGGTTAGACGAAATAGGTAAATCATTGCATTATTTTATTTGAAACAAGCATATTTTAAGCCAATTTGGTATCATCTTAGGTAGATTTTAATTAGACCTTATTGCATATGAAAGTTTTTTCAAATCTACGATCAAATTTGATAAGTGAGTTAAATAAAAATTAAGACTTTATAAAAGATAACTATAATTCTTCTCAATTATCTCATGAGTAGAATATTTCTATTAATAAGTTCTCAGTTTCTAGTTTTCAGTTGGGAGATGCTCCGGATTTTATATATATATAAAAAAGTTCTCGGTCCTTAATAAATTTGTTATTTTCTTAACAAAAATTAGTCTTCCTATATATTATCAATTGCCTACCTATGATCCACCTTTTTTTTAATAAAAGAAAATGAAGAGGTAACTCCAGCTGCCATCACCAATTTACTTAGATACCCCACCATTACCCATTGCCTTGTGTATTGTTTACTTTGACTTAAATGCCCTCTGCACATGATTCGCAGGTGCTTTGTAAATTAGATTTGTACAACAAAATAGATCTCAAAATAAAAAGCTAATCCTTGATGATTATATGCATTAAATGGTATATTGATTAAGTGGATCCCACGTCCTTGCATTATATATGTGCTTGCATTTCCCCTTGTTTTGTTTTAGACTCAATTATTGACTTACCGATTTGATGGCAGGAAAAAAAGAAGACAAAGTAAATATATTTTTCCAATCTTTCTTCGCCCTGTTACCATTCTATTCTATTTTTTAATTATTAAGTAGATTACACTTACACTTTTTAAGGTTCAATAAATTTTTGTTTAATATTTCTATCTTTTTTAATCTTACACATATAAACTTCTCTTAATTAATATAACAATATAATATATTGCGTACTCTTTTCATTAATATAATTTTTTTCTTGATACTATGAATTAAAAAAGGTTAAAGTAATTAAATTTCTGAAAGTGTAAATGTAATTTGTCCTAATTGAACTATTATTATACCTTTTATATTACTAACTATTTCCAATTCCTCTCTCTCTCTCTCTCTCTCTATATATATATATATATTTCCGATTCCTTTAACCGTGGGGGTTTCATTTGACCAAATTTTTTTGCCACAAACATTTATTATAGTTACTAATTCTAAGGAATACTGTCTTTCAAAAGAAAATTTCTTTTTGTCTCATCTAATGCAATGGTTCGCAAAAAGGATTCCAATTGACAAAAATACACACCCAATATAGAAGAATACAAAATGAAATACATAACAAGTAAAATAAAAATAAAAATCTCAATATTCAACAACCTTATCTCAATATCAAGTCATTTTCAAGTGCAAGTGCAACGATCAAAGAGGTTTGGAATTTAAAATTCGAAAGAGAAACGCAACGTTCACATAGCATAGCTCAGCGGTGGTGCCATAATTGTATATGGGTAGGAGCCATTGTCTCTGATATAGAATATATATAAATAGGAAATCATCAAATAAAGCGCACCATCACCTACGACTCCATGGTCTCTAATTTTATTTTTTTTCCTGGTTTAAGAATTAGCACAACATTCAAGTTTTTCTAAATCGATATTTCTGATAATAATTCTATTTAAATAGTTCTAAATTCTAATAAATTAATTTAATAATATTTCTTTTATCAATAGAAGAAGATATTAAATATTTTTTTTACATTATTTAATGCTTTCTACTTTTATCACGTAATATTACTTTCTGTTTTAAAAAATTGAGAGGATGTTATCATGTTATGAGGAAATTGCATCACTATATTTAAATGAGAAAATTTTAAATCTTCCTAATGAATAAGGTTAATAATAATCTTAATAATTACTTAAGGAAAGAAGATTAAAAGCTTTGTGTTTTTAAGAAACTAAGCCCTCGCCTGTGTTGATACTCAGTATATATCTGAATCAACTATGAACATATACTATTTTAAAAAGTGACCGTGTATAATAATTTTTTTCAAAAATAATTATAAGAAAACTAATTCATATTTATATATGTTAATTCATAAAATATTTTAAGATAAATGTGATAATTAGTTTTATATATTAGATCACTAATAGAAATATATTAAAAAGTTATTTATTTGAAGGAGAAAAAAGTATTTATCGGGTAACTTTTAAAATACTCTAAAATAATCTTTAAGTAAGAGCAAAATGCTCAAAATTTAGTTTATTGAAAAAATTTGAAATAATACTTTAAAATTCATGGACCACCTTTTTTTTTTCCTTTGCGTCCAAAGATGGTTTTACAATTTTTTTTTTCGGTGAAAACGGATGTTTTAGAAAATATTTAAGCACATACATGCTTGTGTTCAACATTTTATTTTGTTTTAAACAATTAGAAATTGGGTCAGATGATATTACATTACTTTTTTCTAAAATTATCAAAGAAGAATTAATTGTTGTTGGTTCTTTTAAAATATTTAATTTCATTAAATATAATGACTTATAATTAATAAATTAAATATTTAATAACCTGTCAAAAATATTCATAAAAATGATTCTAAATCATCCTAGTTAATAATTTTTTTATTAAATAAAATTCATACTTAATTACACTTTTGGTCCTTTAACTATCGTTGAAATTTGAATTTGGTCTTTCTATTTTATTTTATTTTTTGCAAATTTAGTCTCCCATTATTTTAATTATGCAGTTTTAGTTTATCTATTAACATGACATCCAACATTTAATAGAAATATTGGCATGACATTGTGATAGAGTGTCACATCAACATCAATGTGTTAATGTGATAATGCAGTAAATTGTTATGTCAATATTTTTGCTAAATATTAAATGTCAAGTTAAAGGACGAAACAAAATTATACAATTAAAATAGTGAGAAAATCAAATTCACATGATAGTAAGAAACAAAAAATACAATTACGCATAAAAATTGATGGATGCTTCAAGTTAAAAATATTAGTAATTTTATTTTCTTTATACTTAGTATTAATTAAAAAGATACATTATTTTTTTAAAAAAAGTACTTCATATGATTTTAATAAAAAAATAGTAAATAAATACATTCAAGACATTAACAAAAAAAAAAATGATATATCTTGTTAGTCCTTTCCAAAATATCAAGACTGTATTTGATTTCACGCTCAATCACATTGAACGCCAATCCAATGTGAGAAGAGGATTGGGTTCAATGAGCATTGGAAATGGGAGGTTAAATGGTAAAACAAACACATACTAAGTCCTATACTCAATGGGTGTGACTTAGTTAGCAACACATACTCAGCTTGTGTGGGAGGATCTGAGTTCGATTTCCACATAACACATCTTTGAGAAGGGTGCAAGGAGCTTTAAGTGTAACTAAGTTTCAAACTGGGAATTAGTCCTGCCCAAAGAACTGCAACTTGTGAAAATACCTTGGAGTCCCATCGGAAAGTCCAAAACCCTAATTACGATGGTTAAAAAAAAAATTAAGTCCTACTTATTTTCTTTTTAAAATATTCATTACATTTTAAGTTCTTAATATTTTTATTTTTATTTGATACTCAATATTTTGATTCTTTAGCCAAAGCCTCAAGACATTAACATAACAAATGTCATAAAAAAAATGGAGTAGTACCAAAGTACTCCTTAGAGTAATTACTTTGTTTAAATTTAGCGAACCAATAATTCTTCTTGGAATCACCCATGATGCACAATATCACGGCCATCAAAACTTTGACGCCATTTATTACGGTAGGTCACAAACCCAACAGAACTGGCCACCATTTACTTCTGTTCATAAATAGCTTGGCCTAATAATATGACCTCCTTCAAACTAGTTCTATTCAACAGTGGTTCCCACTTAATAAGAAAAACAATTTTCTTCATTATAAAATATTGAATTACACTATTTACACTTTTTTTCTTAATCACAAACCGATTCTGAATACCAAAAAAACACCGCGTAGAATCACAAAAAGATATTTTAAACTTCTTTTTTTTTTTTGTCAATTTTCATTTATCTGGTATGTGAAGAAAAATTTGTCCAAATTGCAATTGTCACGATCAGGGTAGGACCCCAAAGGCCACATGTAGAGTACCACAGTTCTAGGCAACAAGTTGATGATTAAAATCAACACCCCAATGTTTTTCCCCAGATAACAATTTATTTATTTTTTAAAAAAGGGCATTTTGGGTAAGTCATAGATCTACATTGTAAAAAATCAAAATAAAAAAATATAGAAGCTGTGAGACGGAGGGACAAACCCAGATCACAAACAAGCTGATGTAAATAAAATATAGGATAGATTAGCTTCAATGATTAAAGGTCAATGCAGGAACCACGTTAGGGCCTGTTTGGTCATTTCCCAATGAGTATGCCTAACCGCTACTGAAATCCAAAAAACACACCCCAAAAGAAAAAGCAACAAAGCTCGTCTTCATCTTCATCCCAAGAAAAGGAAAATAATAAAGATAGTGTAAATTTCAGAAAAAAATGTTTAAAATATTTTTAAATAGAAAAAATATAGAGTAAAATAATAAAAAAAGAAAACAAAAAGTTGACCTACAGGAGCCGGCCTTTAACTAAATATAGCTGGACAGACAAAAACCAACAATTATCTCCATCGTCTCTGTGCGCAGCTGTTCAAAAATCTATGCATCTATTTATTATTTCATAAATAATAATAAATAAATACACACAAATAAATACCTGCACCTATTTTTCCGTGCCACTTTTCTTATTACCATCAGGTGAATTTACCGGATGAGAACAGATAAACAGTACCAAAAAAAAAAAAAACCCTGAAGATTCCACAGCTAAAAAAGAGGAGGAAACACGTAAAAAGATAACTAATAAAAAAGCAGAAAAAGGGAAATATTTATTTATTATTCCTATTACAATTAATTATTCTTATTTTAATAGATAAATAAATGAATGCATAACCAAATAAATAAATTCACCTCCAACAGAGAGCATAGAAAAGGGGAGAGAGAGCGTTTTCGTATGTATGTATATACACACACATACATTGCATATACATTACATAAAATAAAAACCCATCAAAATTTGAAAGAATTCACCACCCTTTTTGCTCTGTTTATATTTTTAATTTTTCTCCTGGTCTCAGCTGCTGTAATTGCTGCGGTGCTGTTTTGCAAAAGAGGGAGAGAGACCCAAAAGAGACTATGCTCGGGGATTCGGCTGTGTCGGGAGCAGGAGGAGGTGGCGGCGGCGGAGGAGAAGGCGGTGTCTCCGGCGATGCAGTGGCGGCGGTAGCGCATGACGGGGCGGTGGCGGTGACAGGAGACGGTGGCGGCGTTGGATCAAATTCGGGGGACGATGAAAGGGGTAGAATCGAAGAGGGTGAACGTAGCTTCGGTGGTAACCGCTGGCCACGACAAGAGACTTTGGCGTTGTTAAGGATACGGTCGGATATGGACGTGGCGTTTCGAGATGCAAGTGTTAAGGGTCCTTTGTGGGAAGAAGTATCCAGGTGCGTCACTACTCTAACTCAATTATATTAATCTAAGTTTTTATAAATATAATTCTTTTTTTTTTTGCCTTTTAGTTTGCTTCTTGTCATTCAATTCACTTCACTTCAATTGATGTGAATTTTGAGTTTTTTTTTTTTTTGATGGGGTGTGGGAGATCTGAGAATTCAATTTTGCTTTGGTTTTAAATTTTATTCTCGGAAATGTATTCAGTATTCCACTAGCTTCAAATTCAATTCCATCTTTCCTCTCTCTCTTTTTGTATCGTTTGGATTTTGCTTCCTTTTCCAGTTCCTTTTGTGTATTTTTTTCTTCCCCTTAAATAAATTCCTCCCTTTTCTTTTTTTTTTTGTTTTGGAGTTTGAGCATAAAGTTATTATAAAAGAATTTAGATGTGCAGGCTTCATGATTTGAGCATAAAATTATTATAAAAGAATTTAGATGTGCAGGCTTCATGATTTGGGTGTGATTTGCTTTTCTGACATTCACTTTGATTCATGTCCTATTTTCCAAATAAGTTACCGACTTGAATTGAGTCATCAAAAGCGAGATTTTTCTTCCCCCCCTTTATTTCGCTTACCAACTCCTACGGGAAATTAAAGGAGAAGATTATCTATCAAATCTTCTAACCTGGGTTCATGTGTTTCTCACGGGGGACATTTCTGTTCATCAATTCATGCGATTTTGTTACTCAAAACTTCAATTACGTGCAAGTTTGACATTTTCTCCCATCTCTCTTTCACTTACCTTCTTTTCCCTTGCATTTCCACTGCTTGATTAATTCACCTCATCATATTTTTATTTTATGCTTATCTCATGCTCCCAGTGTCTTTTATCCTTTGTCCTTTACCTGACTTTGATGAGATAAGATAAACCCAGAGAAACTCCCCTCCTTTTTTTTTTTTCATTTTGTCTTGTTTTTGTGCATCAGGAAAATGGCAGAGCTTGGGTATCAGAGAAGCTCCAAGAAGTGCAAAGAGAAATTCGAGAACGTCTACAAGTACCACAAGAGAACCAAAGAAGGTCGAAGTGGGAAACAAGATGGCAAAACATATCGTTTCTTTGATCAATTAGAAGCCCTTGAGAACCACACTCCAACACCTCATTCCCCCAACCCATCACCAAAACCACCACAATCAGCAGTAGCACCATCAAGAATAGTAGCAACAACAACTGCATCAGTGCCACTCCCAATTGTAACAACAACAACAACAACAACTGCATCATCAGTGTCACTACCAATTCCAACAACAACAACAACAGTGCCAATGCAGCCAGTAGTACTGTCCAACACCACTCTCACTAGTGTCCCCCATATCACTGTTCCATCAACAACACCACTCCCTATTACCATACCTCAACCCATCCTTACCACCCCATCGATAAACCTCACAACCCCTTCTTACCCTCCACCAAACCCTACGAATTTCCCACCACCATCCACAGCAAACCCTACCACCCACACAACCTCTTTCCCCACCGACACCTTCTCCAATTTCAGCTCCTCCTCCACCTCCTCCGATGAAACACTGGAAGGAAGGCGCAAGAGAAAGCGCAAGTGGAAGGACTTCTTCGAGAGACTAATGAAGGAAGTGATCGAGAAGCAAGAGGAGCTGCAAAAGAGGTTCTTGGAAGCCATAGAGAAACGCGAACACGACAGAATTGCAAGAGAAGAAGCATGGAGAGTACAAGAGATGCAAAGAATCAATAGCGAAAGAGCAATCCTAGCACAAGAAAGATCCATAGCCGCAGCCAAAGACGCTGCCGTAATGTCATTCCTACAAAAAATAGCCGAACAACAGAATCTCGGTCAAGCACTGAGTAACATCAACCTCGTACAACCACAACCGCCGCCGCCGCCGCCGCCACATCAACAGCCAAGTGTAGCACCACCTCCGGTGCAACAACCACCGCCCGTGGTTGTTGCACAGCCGGTGGTGCTACCAGTGGTTCCACAACCACAACAAGTGACGAATATGGAGATAGTGAAAGCTGATAATAACAACAACAATAATAATAGGGAGAATTTCATGCCATCGAGTTCTTCGAGGTGGCCAAAAGTGGAGGTTCAGGCGTTGATAAAGCTTCGAACGACCCTGGATGCAAAGTATCAAGAGAATGGACCAAAAGGTCCCCTGTGGGAGGAGATCTCAGCCTCAATGAGGAAGCTGGGGTACAACCGAAACGCCAAAAGGTGCAAAGAGAAATGGGAGAACATCAACAAGTACTTCAAGAAAGTCAAAGAAAGCAACAAGAGGAGACCCGAGGACTCCAAAACATGCCCTTACTTCCACCAGCTGGACGCGCTGTACAGGGAGAGGAGCAAGGCCGAGAGCGCCGCGGCGGCGAAGGCGGAGACAGCGGCGGCGCCGCTGATGGTGCGGCCGGAGCAGCAATGGCCACCTCAGCAGGAGACCATGAGGGACAGGGACATCACAATGGAGGACGCGGAGAACGAAGATGATGAGTATGAAGAAGAGAGAGACGGAGAGGAAGAAGAAGAAGAAGATGATGATGAAGAAGAAGAAGACGAAGAAGGTGGTGGTGGGAACTATGAGATAGTGGCAAACAAAGCATCAGCTGAGTAGTGTGATGAAAGAAGGTGGAGCTAGCCGCGTAGGGTGGGTCAGAGAGAGTGCAGGGGTTGTCGGAGGAGGTGGTGGTGGTGGCCATTGTGGAGGAGATCGAAAGAATTTGAATATTCACGTACGGCCAAGTTACACATGGCATGGGGATCGACCGGTGGAAGATGAGGTTTGGTTGGTTGGTACTTTGTTGTAGCATATAGTCAGTAAGATTACATGTTTCTTTTTTCTGTTTTATAAAATTTGTTTATTTTTTGGGATAATAAATATGTTCGATCAGAGAGGAATTTAAGATAGAGACCAATAAAGAAGAGAGGGACCTTAATTAAGGTTGTATTTTTTATTTTTTTTCCTTCATCTTGTTTTAACGTTCGTGGTGGTGTAAATGTGAGGAGATTAATTCGGGTTTTTGTCTTTTTCTTTATGTTTTCAGTTTTGACATCCTGTTACTCTTCTAATCACTGCCATTGACTTTTCTTTCCTATATGTTTTCTTATTTTAGTCCATATGTTGGTATTAATAAAGTTTAGCACGGAGGATAATAGATAGTCGAATATTTTAAATATATTATTGAAGTATTAAATATGTTTTTAATCTCCTTAAATATGATAAATTTTAATTTTATTCCTTTAATTTTTATGGATTCTGTTCCTTCTAATTTTATTTTTTTTAAATTGCTCCGTATCATAATTTACTAATTATATGATATGCATCTAAACATGTCGTAACATTAGTAATTATTCTAAAATGATATATAACGTGATATGTTTAAATATATGTTAGATATTATCACTAATTTTTGATTTCTGATTTAATTTCTAAAATTTCTAAAATATTATTCTAAAATTTAATTTCTGATTATACATATAATTAATTTATTAAAAAGATAAAAATTATTTCAATAATTTTTCCGTTTCAAAATACTACTGTAATTAAAATGCACACAGTACACTGATGAAACAAAGAAGAAGAAGAAAAAAATTGAGATTTTGGTGAATTAATTGCCCCGTTATCCCTTTTGCACTAAGTTATCAGCGTTTTGTCAGAAATCAGAATAGAGGATCAGAAAATTATGGCATTTAACTGTTGGCGCCGAAAAAATGGGATGCAAAACAAGGTTTAATAGTGAAAAATGAGAATGGGAAAATAAATAAAAAAGTTGATTAAAATAATATTAAAGGAGCCTCAAATTGTTGGGATAGTGACCCTACAGAAAATGCCAGCATCACACATGGAGTCATAAACCCTTGAAGGAGGGTCCACCAGGAGGAATCTTGTGAGTTGTGAGTAACCTCACTCTGAAAAGAACCTAAAACACTAGCATGCAGTTGTTGTCTCTGTGGCACTGTGCACGCAAGGTGATGTGTTTCTATTCATGGGTGTCAGTCCTAAGAAAGAGATGAAGGTTCATCATCATGATCATGATCATCTAATGGGTCAACTTTTTCTGCTGTTAATGTGCTTTTGTCAGGCTTTCATCAGCATCCAAATATCTAATGCTGATCCCGTTTCTGAAAACAAAAATGTACTTGTTAAAAAAATGATTAATGTAATTTGTTTATTTTTTTCTCTAAAAAAAGTATATATTGATTGGTTTATAAGTAACGGAATGGAAGAGATTGTCTTGTGCTTTTGGTGTGTCTATATATATATATATATATGCACATTTGAGAGACTGCTATAATGGAGGAATTTTCGTTTGGAATAACACAGGTCATTATTTTTCTTTGAACTCATAAGCACAATGATTTGGTGGGTATCTAATTCTCCTCTTTATTCACTTTATTTTTAATTTTCTAATATTTTTCTTTCTAACTGTTGATATTTACTGTGGCCAATGCAAATAATACTCCTCATTTTCCGAGTTAATTTATCACTTCCAAATTCTTTTGGTTAGCGGAATCATAAATATAGGTCATAATTCCCCTTTGAACTTTTTACAAGGATAGGATGATTGCGAGTATCCAATTCTCCTCTCTTATATTCTTTAGTTTTATCTTTCTTTTTATATAACCATTTTTATATATTATAAATTAGAATACACAATTTATAAAGTGAGACTTTTATTTTCTTTTTTTTAATTAGATATTTTATTATTTTATCTTTTTCTCTTTTAAATCTACATTTTATATACTAGCCCGCAGCTAGCCCAAGAATTTTTCTTTCAACCATTTCAAACTATTATCCTTTTATCTTTATCTATATACTTAATCTTCTTATCTACATATCATTTTTAATTTTATTTTATTTTTATCTCTAAATTAAATTTTAATATTTTTATTTAAAGAAATTTTCAATAGTTAAAAATAGCATTATATTCCAACTTAAATTGTTAATTGTAAATATAATTTATATATAAACAATATTTATTTATTATAAATTTCAATTATGATATAATTTATATATTCAAAATTATTTATTTACTCTAGATTTTAATTATATAAAAATAATATTTATTTTATACAATAGACAGACTAAAACACTAATTTATTTTAATTTTGAATTATTGAATTTGTACCAAGCAATGTATTTTATACTCAACATCATATTGCTGTGTAAATTATTTACCATAAAAACTCATTGAATCTTGACCAACTTAAGTTCAGTTAAGTAAATCTATTAAAAGATTTATCTTTTTAATTTTTTTATTTATAAGAATTGAATTCAATTTATTTTAAAGAAAAAATAAACTTTTCCCCACTTAAATTGACAGGCATTAATAATCTGTTTCTTTCCCACTTAAATTGAAGCTTGTTGCCTCCAGATTTCCCCATCTCTATATGGTTTTAATTATTTCGTCAATAGTATATATGCTTAATCACTACATGGTTTTAATATTTTTTATTACTAAGTTCATCACTGCAAATCTGAATTACACCCTGTAATCTCATACGTTAATTATTTATAAATTCTGACAAAAATGGGACGCGCAATGAATAACCACTAGTGACAAAAATCCCACTTGATGACCTCAAATCAAGAAAACCCTCAATTTTATGGCTAAGATAATATAAGTCTAGGTACTTGTATAATTTGAGTCGAAACATTTTAAAACTAAAATTATAGAAAAATAACAAAGAGTAATTAAATAAAAATAAAGAGAAAAAAGTCAGAAAACTGTGTAAGGGGGAAGGTTTACAGGTGGTGTTATATTCCAAATTGTGCATTTGGCAGATGCCAGTCTCAACCATCATGGTGCATCTATTTGACTTATGTATGCCCTACAATTTTGTCCATTTTGATGAAAATGCTGCCTATTTGCGCGTTAAAGATGTGCCCCACAGTATTGATTGGCCTGCATTTACCTCCTACGGATAGGAATAATTATTCTGTTACACAGCAACAGTTTGAGACATAAACGCTCCAGTTGCAGTACCTTCATTCATATACGTGCATGCAGAAAAGTCTACGGACCCTATTCCTTTGTCGGAGGCAAAACAATTGATCCATGGTAACGCCTTCCCCTTATTCATTGCCATCAATCACTGCTCACTAATAAGACTTGGGAAACTCTATGTAATATACTTCTTCCTTTGTGCCATATTTTCATTCAACTTCTTGTGTTTTACATTTTGGTCTTAATTAGGAGAACGCTTAAGGAATTAAAATAAATTTAAATCAACAATACTTTTAATTTTAATGTATTAAAAGATAAAATTTAAGTATAGTATTGTAAATACTAACTAAAATTGAAATTTTATTTTAATAACTTGCATTGACTTTTATGACATTTAATTTTAATTAAAAATAACTTAAAAATATATTTATGATACTTTGTTTTAGTTTTGTCTTATATTAAATATTATATTTTGAACTAAAAATGTATTTTATTTTATTGTAACAGAATTATCTATTTTTTTAATCGTGACCACACAGATCCCACGTTCATGTGTTATGAATAGTCATAGGAAGTTTTGCAGTGCACTTGTGGCACACTAACAAAAATACAACAACCATATTTATATACTTATACAGTATTTTCATGTCCTTTTTTTTTTTATCTTTCACTTCTTATATGATATCATTTGTCATATTTTTTATTTTTTTTCTATCTCTTATTAAATGTATACACCCATGAAATATATATCAATCATTTTTGTTTCTAAAATACAAAAATGGGTTGTTAAGACTCTTACGCTCAGCACTCAGCAGTTTACCGAGTGATATCCGGCATCTCAATATTTGACCAACAATCGCCCACTATAATATTAACTGTGTCTAATTGTTTTTTTATTTTTTAGTTTTTTTAAATCTATTTAATAAAATATATTTTAAAAATAATTTTTAAATAATAAAAATAAGGGAAGAAGACGAGATAGTGCGAAGAAGATTATAAGTAACGCAAAACTACATATAGTAAATAATTTAAAGATATTATATTGTTTTCTTTTGAAAACTGAAAAATATTACTTTTAAAAACAATTTTAAAAAAATTACTCTTATCAAATGATTTTTTTTTATTTTCTTAATTTTAAAAGTAAAAATAGTTTTCAAAAATAAGAAATAAACATCCTTTAGACTCACTCACATAATTGTTTATCATTTTTTTTTATAGAGACTACAGATATTTTCTATCGGAGACAATCTTGCTCAAGCTAAGTAGGACCACTATGAGCGAAGCACAGCTGCATACTCAAGACTTGAACCCAAGACTACTGGTTAAGCTAAAACAACCATCCTTGATCACGTTAATTGTTTATCACTTAACATCAAACTTGTTATGATGGGAAAAAATTATATATATTTGTTAGAGCGAAACTTTATATCTTTATTATAATTGTGAGAATCTTGCATTTAATTATACGGGGTGCAATTGAGCTGCAAGGACTGTGTTGTCAGGGGTGCATAATCAAACGAATTTTAATCAAAATTAAAAATCAAGTAAAATAAATAAATAAATAACCTGAATCGACTTTCCTATTTAGATTTAAAAACAATTCCAAATGAAATTATACATGTTTTTAAAACATTATTTTATCGAAGAAATTTCATTTTATTTATATTTATTTAGAAACTATTTTATTATATCTCAAGTCAAATTTAATATCCTCTTTTGAATTTGGATATATTATAAGATTAACAATTAATTTAAATTAATATTTAGAATTTGGATTTGTATGTTGATATATTTTAATGAATTTTTTAAACAGATATTACGTGTATTTTGATGAATTGGATGAAATTATATATATTTTTATATTTTGATGCAATCAACAAAATTATATATTAAATTATTTTTTAAAAAAATTATCAATTAATCCAAACTAATTACAGATTGGATTGACCTTATATATTTTAATCAAAATCAATCAAATAATATTGTAAAGAATCAATTAAATCAGATTATTTGTGATTTTTTTTTATCAAATTTGCGTTAACTCAAACTAAAAACACTCATACCACCGAGCACGTGAATCAATTGATATGAAATTGTTCTAACTTAATTAGTAACATTAAATTTGAGTCATAGATATGCAACTATGTTAAATATTCAAAGGAAGAATTTTACCGCCCATAATGATTGTACTTGATTCAAACAAGATTGTTTCCAATAAATAATACATGTGGTCTATAAAAAAAAAAAATCTAAAAACACTCACACATCATCATGTGTTTGTCAAGTAACAATCTGTATCTATATGGTGGGCTGATCGCTGGCATCCCTTATGAGACCAACAAAAAATACATAATTTATTTAAGATCAGTAACATTTGTTAGGATAAATTATAATGCTTTGCTCTTCTTGTGAAACATAAAAACAAAACATATTTCCAGGCATTTAACAATATTATCAATGGAAGTAATTTCATTTGAATTCAATTAATTAAATAAATGGCAGATAACATAAATAAAATAAAGAGACGTGTTAGGATGAGGGAAAAAAAAATAATGGTACCACATTTTGTACTCTTTAGGGGGGGGAGGGTCACATGAAGGAAAAAAGATGAAGGAGGACTTAATGATTGAGAATGAGATATAACCACTGATTGAAGTGACGGGTGTAGTGTTATTGCTGTAGCTTCTAAGCAATAAATGGTTGAAAATATTAATAACTGATTAGTTTGTTGTTCATAGATTTTGCGTAAGTAACTGATATATTTATCAAATTGCAACGTAATTTATTATATTGAATCTTAACTATTAATTATATTTGGTGTACAGTTTTGAATTAAGAATAAAATAAGTCTTAAAAATACTATTTCTATTATGAAGTTAATTAGAGTAGGATTATGATATATTTTCAATATTAAAGTTTGAGAAATGTTATTTGTATAACAATTCATACAACAATATTTTTGTGTGTTTATTTCTCTTCTGTACATCATTTATTACATCTCATAATGATAAAGAATGATAAACACAAAAAGTGTTGTTATACATGTAACATATCTCTTAAAATTTAATTATACAATGTATTGTATTACTGTTTTACATTCTATCGTTAGTAAATAAGACTAAGTAATTAAGTTGATACTATTCATTAATTCTTTTACGGAATATATAAGACTTTATATCACAATAATGAGAAACGTCAAAAAATGGCTATAGATATAAATTTCTTAACTTATAAAAGAATATCATATGCTTATCCAAAAAATAAAACAATATCATATATTTGAAAATTAGTTGGGGAGGGAGGGGGTGAAACCGCGAAAGGTATTGGAATCTGATTACCACCCAATTTACAGCTTTAGCATGTGCATTTGCCGGATGCGTCGTCAGCAACAGTTTCTCTGAATCATATAAACAGCTATAATTTTTAAACACATAAGTATTATGGGTTTGTTTAGATAATATTCTTCATAAGTATTTTTAAGAAAAAAAATGAAATAAGTTTTTTCAAAAGCTAAAATTAGCTTATACATAAGTTAAAATTAGTTTTTGGATAAGCTTATATGAGAAAGCTTTTACAAATTAACTTATGTATAAGCTAATTTTAACTTTTGGAAAAACTTATTTTATTTTTTTCTTATTTTTTTTCCTATAAGTATTTTTGGAGAATTTTACCCAAACAAACTCTAAAGTAGTATAGGAAGCAATTGTAAGGAAATAAAATACTTTACATTATGCATCCAAAAAAAGAATATCGTGCATTAATGGAGAAGGATGAGCTTTTAATCATGAAGTGGGCAGAGTTTTAATGAAGCTTTTAATTATGAAGTGAAAAGATTCCATTGAAGAAAAGCTTTGGAATCATACGATCGATCAATGTTTAACACAGGAAATGATGATAAAATAAGCACTGCGCCGTATCAATACATCCTAAATTTAATTTTATATTCGTTATCCGTGAATCGTCACCAAATGAGTGTGGAATTAATTTTTTGTATGATAGTAATAATTTCATAAACGATAAAGTTCCAATAATATTAATCCCTATAATTGAAACCAAGCACCACATATATATTATTAACCTGAAAAGGAAGCACAGATTACAGACATGGAAAACCCAAGAAAGTTGAAAGTTTCGAGACTGAGTCTGCACGTAGCTTTCATGATAAAATCCAGAGTGAATTTCTCTCTCTATATATTTACCTGTATTTGGTTTCACAAGGGAAAATTCTCACCACTGCAGATGAAGGTCACTCGTCGGAAGCAATACTAGAAGATATATATGACTAGCGAAACTAGCTAGTTCTGTTAGCAGCACGGTGCTGATCTCAATCTTGAGAGAAACCTTTGTTGAAAATCATGGTGGATCTTCTTCGTAAGTATTTTAATTTTCAGTTTTGTCCGAACTCATGAATGTACAAATTAAACAACTTTTTCTTTTGTTATCTCATTTTAAGTCTCAGAGAGAGCGCGTGTTGTTCTTTATACATATGGCGCTGCCTCCTCTTTATTTCCTTTTGTTTGTTTAATTTAAATTTGTGTAGTGTAATCATTGTCTTTAGAGATGGTGTATATATATTTGCTAACATATACTTACTTATTTTTTAGTTAGAATATATTAACAAGCTACACGGTAAGTATATTTTAAGAAACATTATAGTTATAACTTGATAACGTACTCTAATTAAAAAATAAGTGTATGTACGTTAGCAAATTTCACAAGTATTTGCTAACATACACACATTTAATTTTTAGTCAGAGTATATTAGCAAGCTACACCGTCGATATATTTTAAGATATTTTATAATTATAACTTGTTAACGTATTTCAATTAAAAAATATGTGTGTGTACTTTAATAAATCTCTATATTATATATATATATATATATATATATATATATATATGCCTCATGGGTTGGACCGAATGAATGAATGTGCTTGCATCTGAAAAAGGTGGGCGGGAAAACAAGAAGAACAGAATATTAATGTTGTCGATGGATGATGGTCCATAGGGATGCTAAAATTTAGCTTTGGTTTCAGAGGCTAGCTCTTAACTTCCTCTTGCTTTTCTATATATAGTGCTGAGGCAAAAATCTCATAGCCACATAAAAATAGGAGCAGGAAACATTTAACAAAGCGTTAAAATGCCAGCAACTCCAATAAATTTTTGCTGCACGTGGAGTCCAAATTTCACACCTACTTTTGTTTTAATTCGTGTCAATGTTTGCACTTTGCATCTGTTGTGCGCGAGGTATGGACAATCGACTTTGTCCGAATTCTCGTAAGATTTTGATCGAGAGGTGCATTGGATCGAGGTTTGCGGTGTGTTTGGTAAAAAAGAAGGAAATAAAAAAAAAAGGGAGGAAAGAGGTATTGGATCGAGGTTTACGGTGTGTTTGGTAAAAAAGAAAAAAATGGAAGAAAAGGAAGAGAAGAGGTGAAAAAAGAAAAGAAGAGAAATATGTAAAAAATAAAGTGAAAGTTAAATTTATTTGATTGAAAAAAAATAGGAAAAAAAAGGTAGGAAAGAGAAAAATAAAACAACAAAATTGATTTTCATTATCAACAAAATTGATTTTAGGTTGTGTAAAAAGTTATAGATAGAAAGCTTTTACACTATGCAAATTGATTTTTTTAACCAACAAAATTGACTTTGTTGGTTTCGTTTCATCACTTCCTCACAAATCTTCTCATTTAAGCGTGGAAGAATCAGACTGTGGCCCCACCATTTTTTCTCAAAAATTTCTTCTCTTTTCCACTCTACCAAACCACATCAATTTTCTTATTTCCTTACTCTTCCTTCCTCTTCCACCCTTATCCCCCCTATTTCGACGATACTAAACAAAATTATTAGAGTGTATGAAAGATATTGTGAATAAGGGTTGAATACATGCAAAAGGCACTCGTTGGTCCTCCAGCCTTGCAACAATCGTCATAAGGCTTCAAGCAATAACTATGGTAATTCAAATTTTTTCGTTAATGTACCTTTTTAACCCCTGCTTCTAAGGTGGAAAAGTCAATTTTACCCCTATAAATGTGTTTATAATACGGCCTTCCCTTTATCTTCTTCTTCCTTATGCTTTTCACATTTTTAATTTCCCTCTTCTTCTTTTTTACCGCAATTTTTGGCCATCGTCTTTCACCATGAATTCCTTGATTTTCTCCACATTTTCTTTCGCATTTTCAACTCCCTTCCATTTTGGGAACTTTCTCCTCTCTTTTTTTTCTTCTTTTCTAAGATTGTTTTGTTGAGGGGGTTGGAGGAGGATGACTACAAGATCTTTGTGGAGGTTTTCTTAGAGCCTCTAGCATCATGGCCAAGGTCTGGTTATGACAAGTCTTCTCCCAACAAAAAACTTAGGGACTGTGTTTAGTCGTTACCTATTGGAAATCTTAGGATGCTTTTCGTCTAATGTGGGGTTACTTCATTTGAACAAATTTAAAGGGCTAAAGTAGCTTCTTTTTATTCTGTCGAATTCTTAAACCTTTCTTATGATTCTTTCAATTATTTATATTCTAGAATGAGTTCTCCTAGCCTAACTCCTTCTCTTAACTTGGCCCTTGCATGTCAACTCGTACTAATGTTGAAAGTTAAAAAGGGTGAAGACTTTACTATCCTTGCAAGGTTAGACTAATACAGATGGTTGGACCAAGAAGTGCAAAGGACACCCACTTATTTTGTTCTAGCTCGGTCAGACTAGCTTTGGGAATGCGTACAGGGGTGAAGCTACGTTAAGCTCCAAGGGTGCCGTGGGCCCCCCAAAATTTTCAATTCTGTTATTTTTTTTATGTAAAAAATTATATGTTTATCAAAATTTATGAGAGGATGAAAAATTTTATTAAAATTCATTCAATTTTACAATCTTATTTGATAAATCTCCCACTACATATAGGTTTTATTTTTTATAGGCAAAAATTTACATTAAAATAATAATTATAAAGAAATATATTTCAAGACAAAAAGAGTTCTTAAAGAATAAAGGATTGAGTATGAAAATGAAAAGTGTTGAGAATTTTGAGTATGTGTGCCTCTCTTATTTTCTCTCTTTTAGTTCATCGACAAAAGAATTCTTAGTAAAGGATTTTATTACCATTTTTTTAAAGAATTTAAAGTGTCTAAAATTTATTTTTAAGTAGGTTTATTTTTTGTTAGCAGTTTGTTTTTAAATATGCTACGGATAATCTTTACATTAGCAGTTATTTGTTTAACTACTAATAAAAGTCTTACATATTTCATTAGTGTTTCACATTGTAATCGCGAACCAACATATATGTGCTAATTAGGTATGGTAATGGGGTGAGGCGAATACGAGTAGTAGTTACTCACTACCTGTCTGTCAAATAGAAACCCATCTTGTGCCCACCCCATTACCCGCGTGGGTACCTGTCACGTACATACCTGCGCATGGACTTTTTAAATATTTGCGAGTATGTATGGATATCCATCGATACTTCTTAAAAATAAAAAAAAATCAACAAAATTTATGTTCTTTTTCTCTTGTAATATAATTGTATAAGATTTGTCACATTATCTAAAAATTACTCTCTTTAAAGCATAAATTCAAATAAAACTACGCTCCAAAGCATAAGTCCAAATAAACTATTGAACTACACTCAAAAGCATAAGTCCAAATAAAACTACTATCTAAAGCACAAGTCCAAATAAAACTACTTCAATTCCATAAGTCTAAATAGAAATACAAAAAAAATTCACTCATTAAACGGGTAGCGAGTATTCGTAGGCACGGATACCATGATACATATGCCCGTCCCGTTAACAAAAAGGTAGCGGATATACACAGGCTTGTCCCATTAATAAGTTGGTAGTGAATATACCCGTTTAAACTATTTGCGAGTACCCATTAAAATTACTCATTTTCTATCCATGGTGGATTTTATCTGCGAATATCCGTAAGTGTGAATTTTTTTTGCCGTCGCCAGTGCTAATAAAGGCCTTTTTTTTTTTTAATAATGACCTTAAGAGTGGACATAATTTCAAGGTTTGATGTATAAAATTATGTTTAGAAATGTGAACATCTAATTTTGTTTGGGTAAATAAATATAAAATGTAAAAAAAATGTGAAAAGAAAAAAGAAATGAATAAAAAAATAAAATTATAAAGATGACCAAAATGTTTAATCATAATTTGCTTTGACCTAGTTTAGCATTAGAACCCAAAAAATATAGTTTTACCACTATTCATTTTTTGTTTGTGGCCGAATTTGAAAAAATACTAAATTAAATTTTTACAAATTAATAAAATAAAAATAAAATTTGTGAACACTTGTTTTTTTTTTATCCATGTAAATAAAATAAAATATAAAAGAAAATAGACAAATAAAGGGGGTGGAGAAAAAAACAGGTTAATGAGTCCATTTTTTATGTTGAACGTCATGAAAAGACAATGTTTGAGGTATTCTTTGAGTCATTGGAAAGCTAAGAGAAAGATCTACAACTCATGTAGCATGTAAAGCAAAAATGAATTTTGTCTTGATGAAAAGTAACTTAAAAGTATGTTAACCAATGTAGAAACCTATGTTCTAAAAACTAGACTGGGCCACCTGGTCAAACCGAAAAATCGATGAACTGGTTACTTGACCAGTTCAAAGAAATCACATAATTGGCTTGAAGAAAAATAGGTCAAAAAATTGAAAAATCGGTCAAAACTGGTCAAAAACGGCCAAAAACCAATTCACAGCTAGTCAATGAAAATTGCTTAATATAACATTATTTTGACCTTTTCCTTAAAAAAAAATCAACTGAAAATATTTATCATTTTCTTTTTTATTTTAAATATAAACTTGTTTTATTAATAAATGTTCATGTGTATAGTTAAAACTTATACTTAAGTATCATAACATATTTGATTTACACTTTTGTGGGTATTGTAAATGTAAATAACCTATAAAATTGTGTTTTATTTTTAATTTTTAGTATTATAAAGTTATGATATTATTTTTTTAATATTATTTTATGTATTATTTAATTATTATTATTATTTTATTAATACTAGTTCGACCATGGTTCAAATATGATTGAACTATTGAACTTTGAATCAATATTTTGACCAATTCAATGATCAGTCCGATTCTAAAAACATTGGTAGAAACCCTCTTACATTAGGCAAGCTACTATCATGCATCATTTCCTTAATTTTCTTACATAAAGATCGAGGAGATCACCAAGCAACACAGGACATAGAAAAATATGGGCTTAGCGCAAAGCACGAGGCTTGTGACATTTTTATTTATTTATTCATTTATTTTTCTTAGAGATTTAAATTAGAGATGTATGGCTACTTTGGATTGTTTTATACTTCACAATCATCAATAATTGTCGTATCAAGGTATGTTTATGTATCTTTTCAATTCTTTTTCTCTATGTTTTATTTAATTTTTTTATTGTTCTTGTTATTTGTATTCTTTTGTTCCTTTCAAATTAAAAAAAAAATTCATGTTTTTCTATATTAAAATATTTTCCAAAGAATAAAAATGGTTCACTATTTGTGTTAACCATTTTTTATCTCCGTTATGTTTGGTTGTTTCGAAAATTTTGTTCAATTAAGTATTTTCTAATAATAATAATAATAATAATAATAAAGGTTGTTACTTGGTAGTGATAACCATTTTATTTAATCATGAACATAACAAAAGAAAATTAGTTAAAATGACATCTACTCTAAACAACTCTAGACTCCCCATATATATATACCATGTTGCTGAAAAACATAGCAAATAAGCATTAACTTTTGAAGAAATTAAAGAATTTTATAATTTGAAATCGTGTCGTTCACATTTAAATAGAATAGGATACAGCAAACACTGAGGGCGTAGATCAATTGGTACGGGTTGTTGCAGCTTAACGAATGGTATTGAGTTCGAGTTTTGGGTATACAGCTGCGTTACATACTTAAAGGAAAAGCTTGCCACTCATAATAGTCTTATACGGCTTGAACAGGATTGCTTTATATGAAAGATACTTGTGGTCTTAAAAAAAAAAGATTACAATACAGCACATAAGGTGAGTGAAACAGAAGATAAGAAAAGATCCAAAGAATACCAAGCATATATAAATTTCCAACTATTCAACTTACACATTGTCACGTGACTCACATAGTCAATGTGAACTATGTGTATTTCATTCTCTTTATTTTACACGTTGTCACGTGACTCACGTAGTCAAGAATGAGTGATTAATTATTCACTTTTAAACAATACCAAACATGTCAATTTTAAATTATTAGTTGTTGAAGTATTTTAATTGTTCTTATCTCTAACGATGTGAAAGAATATATATATATTTTTTAAAATAATACATAATTCATGTAATACGAACAAAGGATTGACGCATTTATTGAATCCTCAATTAAAATCAAAGCATAAAGAATAATGATTTAACAAGTATTTAAGAAACCCACCAGGGTTGACTTAGTGGTGGGAAGATTGAGATAGTATGCATGAGATCATAGGTTTTAACTTTAATGTGATAATTGTACAACAACAAAAAAAAACTATTTAAGAATAATGATCAAGAAATACAATAATCATTACATGAGTGAATCACCAATTTAATCCCTGAAATTGTAATGATTAATGAAATTAGTCCTTAAAATTAATAAAACAACAAAATGGTCTCTAAAATTGTAAACTATCTATTCATTTAGTACGTAAAATTGTAATGGACAATCAAAACAATTCTTGAAGTAAATAAAATAGCAAAATGGTCCTTGAAATTATAACGATAAATCAAATTGGTCCTTAAAATTAAAAATGCTTAATTACACTTTTTGTCTCCAACTTTTAAAATTTCACGAATTATATCCTATAGTTTTTTCTTGTGCATTTTGACCCTAAACTTATATAATTTTGCAAATTTTATTCTAACATTAATTGATCATAGTATTGACATGACAACTTTCAAAATTTCATTCATTTTACCCAAAAAGTGTAATTAAGCCCTTAGAAAATGATAAAAATGTTGGAGATAAGATTTGAACCTTGACCCCTTCTTTCTCCACTACCATCAAAGCCACTAAGTCATTTAACATATTTAATTTGTATGTAAAACATATATTATATATATCATTACTGGATTTGTTAATTGCACTTTTGATTTCTACGTATATATGTATATTTGTATAAAAAAAAATTAAAAGTTAAGAAGATAATTTATTTATTAAATATTTTTATTTTAATTCAAATTATACAAATTTATTTATTCAGTTATATAATATTATTTATTATTTATATATTATTTATACATCTTTCACCCTTTTATTTGTAGGATAGTTATTCATAAATCAAAAATATTTAATAAATAAATTTATAAGATATTGTATAATTTAACTAATAAATAATTTTATATAATTTAATAAATAAATTTGTATAATTTTTAAATTTATACAATTAAAATAAAAATATTTAATAAATAAGCTTATCATCGTAACTTTTAATATTTTTTCATACTTTAAATTTAAATGTACACTTGAGGAATAAAAATGTAAATAACAAATGCAAAATATTATATATATAATATATTTTTTATGTATAAATTAAACAAGTTAAATGACTTAGTAGTTATGGTGGTTGCAAAGAATAAAGGGGTTAATGGTTCAAATCCTATATCTAACACTTTTATCATTTTCTAAAGACTTAATTGTGCTTAAGGGGCAAAATGAAACGTTAGGATAAAATTTGCAAAGTTATATAAGTTTAGGATTAAAATGCGCAAAGAAAAATTTAAGGGCAAAATTTACAAAATTTTAAAAGTTAGGAGGCAAAAAGTGTAATTAAGCTATTTTAATTTTAGGGACCACTTTGACCGACCATTATAATTTCAGGGACTAAATTGGTTGTTAATTTACAATTTGAAGAACCATTTTACCATTTTATTTATTTGAGAGACTAATTTAACCGTCAATTACAATTTTAGGGACTAAATTAAATGATAATGTACAATTTTCAAAGACCATTTTAACATTTATTAATTTTAGGGACCAATTTAATCGACCATTACAATTTTAAAAATTAAATTGATGATTCACTCTTATTATATATTACATTAAACAATCTTTAGACTAATACTTTTGACTTTTGTTAATTTACACTCTATCATTTTAGTCTTTTAAGTTTTTATCTAGCTTATAAAATTTTCGTATTTATGAAATTAAGCAAATTTAAACCCTCCATAACTTTTTTCAATCTAAAACCTTCAAATTCTTATTGTCTATTTAAAATTTTCTTTTATGAAATAAATTAAATTATTTTAAATATTTTTTAGTTAAAACTCACCAACCAAAACATCAAACTTATTTAAAAAAAAACATCATTTTCACCCCAAATTTTAATTCATATATTGTAAAAAAAAAAAATTGTATCAAATATACACTAATTTTTTGACTTTTAAGCTTTTCAAATGAATTCATATCCCAAATCCGTTAGCCCCCCCCCCCCCCCCCCCCATAACATCAATTTTTTTGATAAAAATCATAATTAAAGTCTTTGGCTCACTAGTGGGACTCCAAGGTTGCTCACAAAGTTCTAGTCCTTTAGGTTGGTTATAAAACTAATTTTAGCTCGGGACTTAGTCATACTTTAAAGCTCATCACCCCTCCTCAAGAATGTGTTTTGCAATAATCAAACTCAGGTTCTCTCCCACAAGCTTAGTGTGTGTTGCCAACTGAGTCACACCTATTAAAAAAAATGTTTAATTTTAAAAATAGAAAAGCTTTGTTACGTAAAAAATTGGGACTAAAATTACATATAATTTCAACTAAAAAGATAAAACATGTATTTAAACATAATTTTTAATATATAAAAGATATAGGTATTAAATATTTTTATGTTTTAATATAGTAAAAAAAAAAATTTTTTTTTTTGTTAATCAATGTTTTAAAACTATTCATTTAATATTCTGAAAAACAATTTTAAATTTTCTTGTTTTAATTCTCCTATTTATTAGATCAATAAAAAATTAATACATGGAAATAACACTACTTTTGCAAAAAAAAATTAGCTTGTTACATCATTTAATGCGTAAAGCTGTCATGAAAGAAAAATTATTAAGTAATTCATGACTACCAAGTATTTATAGTTTCAACTAATGCTTGTATAACACATCCAAATTTTACAATTTATGAAAAATAATTTATAACATTTGATTAGATATCATGTGAAGATTAATAAGGACCATAATAGTTCAGGACCACCTAATAATTTTTCGTTACAAGGAGCGTGAGAAAAAAAATGGTCTTGTTCTTATTACAGCTTTATTCCAAGACACAAGTAGGAAACTTTTCAAATAAAAGTGAATATTCCACTTTTTGGTCAAGAATATAATAAAATCATGTGATCATTCTTTTTTTTTTTTTCTAGTTTTTGGACGGCCTATTTATTTCCATTGGCTTGCTTTGATTTTTCTAGAGTTAGAAAATATATATAATAATGTAAAATATATTTATAATCAATTTAACAAATAATTTTGGGGTGAGTTACTAACTTAGTCCCTGAAATTGTAATAATTGGTCAAATTAGTCTCCTAAAATTAATAAAACGACAAAATGACTCAAAAATTGTATATTATTAATTAATTTTGTCATCCAAATTGCAATAGACGGACAAATTGGTCCTCGAAATAAATAAGGTTAAATTAATTTAAAGGTCCCTATAGTTTTATAGAAAATTTTAATTAAGTCCTATAGTTAAAAATACTAGTCCTATAGTTAAAAATACTTTAAAAAAGTCCTTATAAATTATAATTAAATCCTTAAACACTAAACTCCCACATTTAAAGTCCACCAACAATACTAAAACCATAAGACTAATGACTTTATTTGGTATACAAATGAAATTTATATTATATATAATTTAAATGGGAGACCAAAATTACATATATATTTACCACTACTAAATTAAATAATATTAACCTCATATAAATTAATAATATTAAAATTAATATTAATAAATATAAATTAGTATATATTTATTGGATATTAATAATATTAAAATTAATATTAATAAATATAAATTAATAATATATACTTGTCAGCATGAATGAAGTTTGAATTCCCACCCTTAGAGTTTTCTAATACATATAAATTAGTATATATAAATAAACTTCTAGAAAAATTTTAATATATTAGATATGATATAAATATATCAAAAGAAGGTTAATTGAAAATATATGATGTAAATATACTTTTTTAGTGAAATATATAAATAATTATTTCATTGATAATAATATCTTATTTTAGTCATTAAAATATACAAAGAAAAAATATAAAAAAATTAAAACAACACAATTTCATAAAAAAAGAAAATTATTTAAATAGTGTGATTAAGTTATAATTAAGATATATAGTATTAAAAATATAAGTTATTGTCTGTTTCATTTACAATATTATATTATTTATTTACTAGTAGTGAATATATGTGTAATTTTAGTCCTTAGTATATATTATTAATTTATATTTATTAATATTAATTTTAATATTATTAATTTATATAATGTTAATATTATTTAATTTAGTTATAGAAAATATATGTGCAATTTTAGTCTCCCATTTTAGTATTATACAATATAATTTTTATTTATATATAAAATAAAATCATTAGCTTAGCGGTTTTAGTGTTGTTGGTGGATTTCTTCAAGGGTGAGGTTTAATCCTCACCAATTAAATATAATTAACAGAGTTATAATGGCATTAATGTGTAGCTATTTAGTTACAAACTTTTTAAATCATAAGGACTTTTAATTAGTTTATATAAGAAAAAATAATATATATATATATATATATATATATATGTATCATTATTCTATTTGTTAATTGCACTTTTAATCTCCTAAGTGTATGTTTATATTTGTATGAAAAAATATTAAAATTTAAGATATAAATTAATTTATTAAATATTTTAATTTTAATTTTAATTGTACATATTTATTTATTCAGTTATATAAAATTATTTATTATTTATAAATTATTTATACATCTTCCATCCTTTTTATATGTGAGGTAGTTATTCAAAAATAAAAATATTTAATAAATAAATTTATTAGATATTGTATAATTTAACTAATAAATATTTTTATATAATTTAATAAATAAATTTGTATAATAAATAAAATATTTAATAAAATAATTTATCATCTTAGCTTTTAATAACAAAAACTGGAATTAACAAATATAGAAATTGCATATATAATATATTTTTTATACATAAACAAGTCAAATGACTCAATGGCTTTGGTGTTATGGTAAAGGAATATGGTTTAAGGGTTCAAGTCTCACCTTCAATATTTTTCCCATTTTTTAAAGGCATAATTGTGCTTTAGGGGCAAAATGCACGAAATTTTGAACGCTACAATAAAATTTGCAAAATCATATAAGTTTAAGTTTAAAATGCCAGAAAAAAAAAACTTCAGGGATAAAATTCTTGAAATTTTAAAAGTTGAGAGGTAAAAAGTATAATTAAGTTTTTTTTTTTAATTTTATGGACCAATTTAACTACTATTATAATTTTATGAACTAAATTAATTGATTATTTTTAATTTCAGAGATTATTTTACCATTTTATTTATTTCAAGGATTAATTTGACTGCCCATTATAATTTTAGGGATTAAATTAACTAGCAATGTACATTGTACATTTTCAAGGACCATTTTAGTATTTTATTAATTTTAGGAACCAATTTTGCCGACCATTACAATTTCAAGGATTAAATTGATAATTCGTTCAATAATTTTGTATGGTATTTTAGTTTAAATAAATAATAATTACACTCTTTTTTTTTAGCTTTTCATATGGTCCAATTTTAGTAAAGTTAAATTGAATCTTTTTTTGAATGATTCATATAAGGGTAGGAATAAGTTGGTGCGAAATTGAATTATTTTATAAATTTAAGATCTAAATTTGATTTATTTATTTGACATAAGATATTTTTTAAGGCTTAACTTAAAATTTTTAAAAATTTAAGTTAATTTAAAAATTTACTTTATGCAAGACCTTTTAAATATATAACCTTAAAATAAGCTAACAATTTAAAGTTGTATGTAAATCAGTAAACTTAAGCTTTAAATAAATTAATAAATATATAAAGTCAAAAAAATTATAGTGAAAATTTAATATTATAACAAATTATTATTATATCAAAAAAGGTTTCTAGAATTTTTACCATGAAGATTTTGACTTTATCATTAAATAACAATTGACATATTTTATGGTTATATGATTAATATTTCTTAAATTCTCAAGATTATGTTGTATAATACTTATTTATTTATTTCTCTTTTTTTAACTTATTACCCATTATATTAATTATTTTTCCATTTCCCCCTCTTCCTATCTTTCTATTGTCTGTAAAAACATATACATAACAAAAAAATGAATTTTTGTAAATTCATTTAATATTACATTTTATTTCAACCATTATTTTTTGATAATTATATTAATTATTTCTATGATAATAGTAAATTTACATTTAAATGATTAAAAATATAATTTAAAAAGCCTTAATTGTACTTTGTGCCTCTTAAGTTTCATCATTTTGTGGATTTTGCCACTATGTTTTTTTTTTGTTCTTGTATTTTGTTATCCTATTTTTGAAATCTTGCAAATTTTACCCAATCATTAACTGTTCATTAAATAAAAATTCACAAAATTGGACAAAATTCGCAATATTTCAAAAATAAGGTGAAAAAATACGAGAGAGAAAAATATGGTGGCAAAATTCGCAAAATAATGAAACTTGGGTGGTACAAAGTGCAAATAAGCCATTTAAAAATTTAGTAAGATATTACATTAAAATAATATTTTTTACATAAAAGACATTAATGTTTATATTTTATTTTCATTAAATATATAAATTAGATATAATATTTTTTCTAATATTTTTAGCAATACGTTTTTTTAAAAAAATATTGATTAAATTATAATATAACAAAAAATGATGAATTTTAAATGAATGTTATAATTGATGTAACTTTTTTATTACAACACAATATTTATAACGTGGCACCGATTGACTCATCATAATCAATCCAAATATCCAATTGAATATGAAAATGATACATATATATGAAATGTGTCTAGCTAGATCCATTGTTATGATTGGCATAATTATCTAAATGGCTTGACAACAAAAGATGACTAAAGTGTATCAGGTACACTTTTTCGTTTTGTGTGTTGTTACTTGTGTTTTGTATAGAGGGCTACCTTTGATTTTAAGGATTTGGTCTCGTCCACATACTCTTCTATAGTAAATTTTAGTTCTTATCATTATTTTTGTATGCTGAGGATGTTGTTGATCTCGCATTAGCCTAACAAAGATGGCCAAATTTGGTTTGGCAGTTCGTTTATCTCTTTCAAGTTTTCTACTTCTCTTAATCAATCTGGTTACTCTCAATTATTTCATTTGGTTAATTCAAGTTGTTTCTTAGTTTTATGATTTATCATACGAAGATGTCCTAGTGCTATTCTTGCATATATTCTTTTTAGTCTTACATGCAATGGTAATTACCATTCTCTCATGTGTTCTTTCAAGTCTTCTCTGCTTCCCCTTCTACTTAAACTTTTGATTAGCTAGTTTGAATTTCTCTAAAGTTTAAATGCCATAAATAATTGTTGTGCTAGTGCTTGTGTTTTTTTTTTTAAAAAAAAATAAAATATGGGTTGTGGCTATTATGAAATATAAATGCTCTTTTTGGTAACTTCAGGTATGATGTGAAGGTTGCTAGAGTAAATGAAAATAGACAATAAATGGAACAATATGATTGGTTAATTTGTAGTAAAGGATTGTGAAAATTGTCACTGAATATTTGGAAGATGTAGCAAAGAATTGGTTAATTTTTTTTTTCATTTTTCATCCTTGTACATTCTTTTTTTTTTTTTTTCATTTTAGCCCCGCAAATGTTTTTTTTAATTTTTGGTCCTTCTACAGTAACGACGATGTGGCATTATTGTTGACATGGCAGTGATGATGTGTTGGTTGCACTAACATGTCATGTGTAGTTGACGTCAACAATTTAACGTTTTTTGTAATAGAGTTGGACACAGGGACTAAAAATTAAAAAGTGCTAAAGTTCAAGGATGATTTTGAAAAAAAAAATTACAGGGACGAAAAATGAAAAAACGCTAAAGTACAGGAACGAAAATCATATTTAAGCCTAAATAAAAAGTAAATGGCAATTGATAAAATGACAATTGAAAAAAGATTTCTTAACTTTGAACTGCGGACTGCTTCAATTAAATGTGAATATCCTCTCTATATATAAATTAAAATAGCTATATTAAGCGAGAGTATTTTTAGGAATTATTCTTTAAAGAAAGTATTTTTAGCTTATTTTCTTCAACTAGAGCGTTTTTGAGGATTTTTCTCAACATCTCATCTCTTTTAATCTATCCTTTTTATTTTTAGTTCTAAATTGAATTTCAATTTTTTAAAAAAATTATCAATAGTTAAAAATAACCTTGAATCACAATATAAATTATTTATTATAAATCTAAAATATAATTTATATATTCAAAAATATTTATTTATTATGAATTTTAATTATAAAATATTTTATATATTCAAATGTGTTTATTTATTATAAATCGTAGCTATATAAAATAAATGTTAATCTTGTGTATTGCACAAACTAAAATACTAATATATATATATATATATATATATATATAATATATATATATATAAAGAATGGATAAAAGAAACTATTTATGTCTTTATTCTTTCAGGATTATATTTTATGGTTTTCCACTGTAAAAAAAAAAAAACAGAGCATGAATATTTTTTATTACGAATTCTATAAATTGAAACATAATTGTTCGAGGGAGTTTCACAGGGTGGATGCTCTAGGCGGCTTCAGTGAGTGGCAGCACCTGATTGTCACCTATAAACACAATTCGATGCCTAAGTTAGTGTCTGAAAGAGGTGAATAATAAGGCTTAGATTTGTACCTAATGCCTTATATAGCAACAAGGTGGTAAGTTAGTTACCATCCAAAACAATAATTAATTTAAAAGGTTCAATTAGAACTCAAAACTCTCAATGAGCTACTAAATTCAAGTAATAAGTCTGTACCAAAAAAAAAAAATTCAAGTAATAAGTTTATTTAATTAATCAACATTTGTTATTTTTTTTAAAATAAAATAGTTTCAGACACAAACAATATTAAAATATGGTAATAGTGGTTCGATCCCATAAAAAATAAAAGAAAAATAGATAATTCATAGGATTATCACTTGAGTCATAATTAATTATTATGTTCTAAGCTTGTTTACTACACTATAAAAAAATAATATATAAATGATTTAATGTCTTGTTATAATATTTATCTAACAAAAATCAAAGTTTTCATATAAACATTGTAATTCTATATCAATGTGACACATTTGTTGCTATAAAAATAAATATTAATTTATTATTATTATTTATTAATATAATACATTATATTGTTAATATAGATTTAAGATATTTATATCAACAATTTAATTTCTATTAAATAAAACTATACCAACGAAAGTAATCTTAATGCTTAACATTTTATTAATATATGACATTTTGTTATAACAATTTGTAGCAATATATGTGATATTCTTCTTTGTTTAAAAGGAAAATACATGTATTACAAGACAAATGTAGATTAGCATAGGCCAAAAGTCAACGCTAATCATGAAAACCTAATGCTAATAGCTAATTTTTCATCAACCAAGTGATCGCGTCATGGCCATCACTACAAAAGTCATCACTTGTGTTTTTGCATCGGTCATAATCGCTTACTAGCATGCCAAGTCAACGCTAAAGCCTATACTAGTTTTCTTCTTCTTCTTTTTTTCCAGCCCCCCCTCTTCCCTCCAACCACTATTTCTCCATACAAGCAAACCAACCATCTCAATACCACCAAAATCAAGTTACACACCAAAAGCCTTCACTCCCAGACCAATAATGAAAATTGAAACATTATCCTTCACACCAAGCCACCACTTTGCTGAACCTCACCACAATGAGCCACCACTAATGATGTTGCAAGCCATGGTGAACCTTTAAGTCTCGCTACCACTGCCCAACCATTGCACCAACACATTGCGAACGCCACTGCAAGCCATTGTTAAGAGCACCATGTTGCAAACAACAACCATGGCATCCTTGCCTTTCTTCATCACAACCATCAAAGCCCAAACCCCATTATCACAACCACCACCAGCCACTTGCAGAAAAGAGAAAAGAAAATCAATTGCGGTGGGGAGACTAAATTTTAGCAAAAAGGATTTTAGAGAGCAAGAAAATGATAAGTAGCATCAATCTAGCCAACAATCATATTACAATTTTTTTTCTCAAAAATTAATAATTAACATCAACAATGACCAATGTAAGTGAAAAAGCATAAAAAAATAAAATAATAACAAAAACCAATTTAGCATTGATGGTGCATTGGCTAGTTGCATCGATTGGCTTACACAAGTTAAAAAGGATAAAAAAAAAACTATAATAAAAATCAAATTATCGTCACCCAACTATCGTGAAAATCAAATTAGGGTCGTCAATCTTGAGGTTATCGCTAGGTGTTTGCCACTAATACGCATTTTTGTTTTTTTTTTCTAAGCAAAACTTTATTAATAAGCAGAGTATTAGGGATACTCTAACCTAAACAAAAAAAGTCATACAAGGCCAAATCAATTGGATAAATAAAGACAAACTAATGGATCAATACACCAATCAGGGAAAAAAAAAAGCATTAGACACTACCTATGTTTGCCTTAAACCAAGTCCATGATTTGACCTTTATAAAGTCCAAAAAAAAATAAAATCCTACAACACTATTTTGTTACACATTATCCAAGTGGACCAAACCACACTTGAAAAAAATGACAAACAAGCACTACAAAAAAAGCAGCTCTTAACCACAGTTAAATTGCCATGCTTATTGTGACCGTGGGTAAAATTAAAATGAAATCAAATTTACTAGGTTAGGATCATGGCCAAACAACGCGCAAAACCTTTCAGCAAAAAGAAAAAAAAAACGCGCGGAACCTTACTTTTTTGCCCTTTTTCCCCCCATCTCATTTCTTCAACTTTTGGCTCCTGAATTTCCCCCAAAAGTTAGAAACCGTTTCAGTATCTCTTTGCATCGATTTAGAAGCCCTAGGATTTCTGTGAAGCCAGCACTATCTTCCTCAGCTTATATCCAAGTTTCCAAAAGTTGCAGAGACTAGTTTGGGACCCTGTTCTATCCAAAGTAATCTTTCTCACATGGTAAAAACCCAACCCCCTTTATCTTTTGCTACAAAATTTCAATTTCAGGGTTTCATGTCCAAACTCGATTGGGTTTTTAATTGATTTTTTTTCAAAATGAAATAGGGTTGTGCAGGACCAAAGAGTAGCTTTTGATTGATTGCTAACTTCAAGCAATTTTCAGTTCTCCTTTGCTGCAATTTTCACACTGTGAGTTCGTCTATCTTCCATGTAAAGAATGTGTGTTTTTCCATGAGCACACAACACCTATATTGGCTATGCTTTTTGATTGTGTTATGAATCTACTAGTTCCTGACATTTAATGTTCTCCCCCTCTTCTGTTTTTTCATTTTGGGTTTTTTCAATTCTTCAATTGTATGGAATAATAAGTGTTCCCCGCCAACTATTATTCTCACGAATTGTACTGGGGTGTTGAAGGAGGGTTTTTTTTAAATGGTAGAAGCAAGCATAATGGGAGAAAGTTGGATTGGTTGCCCCTATATGGCAATTTTCATGTCACGCCTCCCTAGTCGAAGAAAAGAAATTGTCATATGAAATTCCCAAAGCAGGGGCTTCAATTATTAAGTGTTAAAATGAAGCATTGTCATGTTAACAAATGAGCCTAATATTTAAGATATGGCTTACCAAAAAAGATATTTAAGATGATTTTGTGTTCTGTTGTGGGCCAATATTTTATGAGAGGAATGTTTCTACAAATTTTAAGTGAAATTTGAAAAAAAAATTATACCATGTGTCTTTATGTTTAGTTTTTCCTAAACATTAGATATTTCTGTGTTATGTTAACAGAGCCAAAAATCAGCTCTCTCTGTTGTTGCTGTTTGGGAAAATAGCAAGAAAACAACTCTTGAAGTTCAACTAAGAAAAATTGAGGTAATACTTATTGTTCAATTATTCGTTGACATAATGACATTGTTTTTCTATTCTTCATGATATCGTAATGGATGTTTGGCACTGCACACAGAATTTGCACATCCTATTAAAAGGTGTAATGCTAAACAATATAATGAAGATAAGAAAGACAAAATAAAGTAAGAATTTATGTTGGCCTGCATTACATGGATTATGCCATTATTAATGAAACAAGAAACTACAGACTGGAACATACTAGAGTTATTACTTTTATATTGATAGAATTTGGCTATATTCATGTTACAGGTGAGCAATCTCTTTCAAATATAAGAATACCAATTGGTGTGTCAAAAAAATCAAAATTTAATAGCAAAAGTTACAGATGGCTTCTCCTCAAAGGGCAATTATAATGGTACTACACGCAAGACCAGCGCTTCATTCTTTATATGATGTCCATTGATATTAGTCTCATTATTTTCTTTTCTGTTTGTTGAGATAGAAGAATAAGAGGAGTAAATTTAAAAAAGAAAGAAAAAAGACAGAAGCATTAAGAGTCTTTTGGCTGAGGAATACTAGCCGAGGTGATTATTTAGATAATGTTGAACTATCAAACTTTGAGCACTCTCCACTACTTTGTGATCCGACAAAGCAAATTAACAATCCCTTTAAATGATGTTCAAGTACATGGGATGAATTTTGGATATGCTAACTATGAGAATTATCTATGTTTCAGTGAGTGTTTCTTATTATACTCAATTTGCATGTCATAACTCATCACGTGTGGTTCCTTTGAAGCAAAGAGATGCAAGTGTGTAGAGGATATATAGGCCACGTAAAAGTGGAAACAATGTCAATGATTCAACCCCCATTTTCCCCTACCTTTCCATTCAAAGGATAAAACTTACAAAGAAAATCTTGTAGCTATCAACCATAAATCCTTTGTCTACACCTTCAATGTTTAAGATCAAAATTTAATAAAGTAAATGATTTTTTTTTTTTTGTAAATAGTGGTTATGTTTTCATTTAAACACTTAGCTTTATTATTAAATTGATGGGACTTAATGAATTTGAATATATGAAATATCAATGAAAGCCCACGTAGTATTAAAGTTGAACTTTAGTCTTGACTAGGATAAAGTTATACAAATTATATTATTTATTATTGTTGGTGCAAAATATTGAACCCATAGCTGCAAAAGAAATATAGATAATCTTATAATAGATCTAGTTATTGAATAAAATAAATATATAACCAATTGCTTGAATGAAATAAATATATAACACTGTAAAAAATATATTACTTGATTATAGATGCATATTCTTTATTCTTTATGTTTAAAGATGTTAAAGGAAGTTTATGATTATTACAATCCTAAATTTCTAAACATGTTAACCTCTTAAAGTAATTATTACCTTTTTATTAAATGACAGATTTGATTGTGTGTGGCTTGGAGGAATTTCAACTAAAATTTGGGGAACTAGTACTAGTACATTCCTAATTAAATATTTTGCCTTTTTTATTTATTATAACACCAGTAACAAGTTTTATAACATTTAAATATAAAATCAAATAAGCTTGAGAAAAACATAAAGCCATTTGAAAGAAGAGTTTAGGCGATACTTTTGCTTTTCTAATTTGCTTTCATTATTGTGTCAATCAGGGTTAGTTGCTTGGACTCCTTTATAATTGCTGAGTAAGTGGTCTTATTTTTAATTTGTGGTTATACTTTGCTATTTGTTTATCTATCTTTTTAAGAGAGAGTGTGCAAATAGTCCTTCTCATTGATATTTAATAATATCTTATTTACTTCCTCATTAGCTTTTTATAATTTTGTTGTTTGGCTTGAAACTTTATAACAAATATCCACTAGAATGTGGCATGGTTGTTGTATGCAAATTTCTTCTTTTAAATTATGAAGCTACCACCATCATATATAGTTTCTGTCAAGATTCTCTATAAGGATTTTGCAAGACCAAGCTTGCTATGTTCCATGTTGTAATTTCTTTTAATTGATATTACTAGAAGAAACGATACTCTATAGTAATTAGTATATTGATCATAATTGACTTAAATAATAGCTCAAATTGACTTTTTTTTAATTTTTTTAATGCTGGATTTGTATTTTGACACAAGGCATGAAACCAAAAAGTATTTATAGTATAATATTTTGGAACATTAACTATAGATACATATATACAAAATTTAGCTTGCTAGATAAAGCACATATGATATATAAATATTAGATACTGGCTGATATCTTAAAGCCATTTAACTATTTTCGTATTACCTTGTTTTTATGATAGATTGGTACTATTGACTAATAATGATATGTGCTTACAGTTATGTAGAAGGATTTATGCCTTGTGGTGTGCTTGTGGAAATGTAATGTGAGAAATATACATTTATTTAAAGCAGCTTAGGAAGCTTTTTTTTTTTTTTTTTCTAAAAAGGGATCAATAGTAGTAAAAGAGGAGGAATTATTTAGAGTAGCTTGAGTGATACCTTTGTCAAAGCAATTTTGGGATTGTCACGTAAGAAATTAAATAGAGTTTATTGATCAATTACTAGTGGCAACATTATTTACTGTAAAAATGTGTTTTTTTGGCATCATTATTTACTATAAGAAATATAATATTGATGATAATGCACAGCTTTTGGATTCTCTTTTAAGTCTTCTTTGATGTACTAGAAATTTATGCCTGTTTTTTTGTTCCCTCTTTAGCAGGAACTATACAAAGCTTTTAGGGAATCTAGAGGATTTAGTGTTTCTCAGCATATAGTGGTATTGAACTTGCCATCTCTTGCCCTTGTTGCTTGGAAGCAAGATTCAAAAATTTTGAGTTTTAATTCTTGTACTATTGGCAATGCAATGTATATGTCAAAGCTACTTACTAGTTTGACAATCTTTTTAATCATCACAAGCAGTAGCAAATTTTATTAAGCCCTCAAAAACTAATTTTATGTTCTCTTGTGTTTTGTGCATGACTTATCTTGAATAAATATTAACATATATCTACCTGTATGACCAACTTGAGAACTTGTTGAACATTTGATTACATCGTGAGGATTTATTTTAACGTTGGAGACTTTATTATGTACAAGATTCTTGCTGTGTTTTGAAGATAACCCCTCTATCAAGTTTTACTTTTACTTTATTTTAAGTTGCATTGTTAGATTATCACATGATAGGACTAGGAGTGACAATCAAATTCAGCCATAAAATTAAAGACTAGTTTGTAATAAAATTTAAGATGTAAATTATATCATTATTATCTTAAACATTTTAATAATTTATTCAAATTTGAAAACAAATTCATCCAATTATGATTGATAAGAGTTGGATTGACAAACCAATCAAATCAACTAAGTTCTTAAACGAAGTAGTCCAATTTTTGGACTTTGCCTTTTCAAATGCAGCCATCAATGGATGTATCCTGTGTCCTTGTATTACATGTGGATTTCATCATATGGGTGATAAAGCTAAAGTGTTTAGTCATCTCCTTCAAAAAGGTTTTCCAAGGAAGTACACATTTTGGTACATGCACGGGGAGAAACATGTTCAATCCAATGTTGAATCAGTAGGTAAAGCAAGAGAAGAGCCAATTAGACAATATCCAATGCAAGATATGTTAAATGATGTCTTTGGTAACTTTGTTGATCATGGAATTCAAGATTATGAACCATCAAATCCTCCTAATAGTGATCACCCTAGGGGTACAAAAGATGTAAGTAATGAGGAGTAGAAAATTAAAGAGTTGTTAGAAGATGGAAATCAAGAACTCTATGATGGTTGCACAAAATATAACAAACTGTCATTTATCGTTCGTTTGTATCATATAAAAGTTTTATGTGGTGCAACAGATAAAACATTCTCAATGCTCATTGAGCTTCTAAAAGATGCTTTTTCCCATGCTAAACTACCATCTTTCTATGAAGCAAAAAAGATGGTTAAGAGGTTAGGTCTAAGCTATAATAAGATTCATGCTTGTCCATATAATTGCATGTTGTATTGGGGATCATTGGAGGATGAGAAGAGAGATAAATGCAAGATATGTAATACATCCAGATGGAAAGTAAATGAAAATGAAGGTGCTGCAAATGATATGGTGGATAGCAAAAAAAAAAAGAAGCCACAACCAACAAAAGTACTACAATATTTCCCACTTATACCTAGGTTGCAAAGGTTGTACATGTGCTCTAAAACTGCAGAGCTCTTAAAATGGCATGCTATGGTGGCAAACCCAGATGGGTTGTTAAGACATCCTAGAGACAGTCAGGCGTGGAAAGAGTTTGATGCATTGTATCCAGATTTTTCTTCAGATCCTCGTAATATACGACTTGCCTTAGCTATAGATGGTTTTAATCCATATGGAACTTTAAGTTCTACTAATAGCATATGGCCTGTGATGTTGTATGTTTATAATTATCCTCCTTGGTGTTGTATAAAGCAAATTTCTCTTATCATGTCTATGATAATTCCTGATCCTAAGATGCCTAGCAATAGTATTGATGTTTATTTACAGCCTTTAGTTGCAGAGTTAAAAGAATTGTGGAATGGTGTTGATGCTTATGATTCCTATGCTACTGAAATGTTTCAAATGTGTGCTGCATTATTTTTCACTATTAGTGACTTTCCCGGTCTTGACAACTTATCTGGATGGAATACACATACTTGATTTGCTTGTCCCTCATGTAAGTTTGATACAATTTCTAAAAGGCTGAAATTTGGAAGAAAAAATTGTTTCATGGGACATCATCGATATTTACCAATTAATCACAAGTATAGGTAGAATAAACAATCCTTTGATGGTTCTATGGAGCTTAGACCTGCCCCCTCTTCCAATGTCAGGTTCGAATATCCTAAGACAAATTGAGGGTAGTTGTAAAAGGCCACGTGTTGAGGGTACAAGTGAAGGTGGCTCACTATAATGGAAGAAAAGGAGTATCTTTTGGGATTTGCCTTATTGGGAGCATAATCTTATTCATCATTGTCTTGATATGATGCACATAGAAAAGAATGTTTGTGACAATGTATTGTTTACTGTTCTTGATGACAAAAATCGAACAAAAGACAATCTTCAAGCTCGTAAAGACTTGCAAGAAATGGGAATTCGAGAAAGGCTTCACCCACATCCTAATTCCTCAAAGTTTCCTCAATCATGCTTTAAATTGAAATTATTGGAGAAGGATATGTTCTTAAAAATTCTTAAAAGTGTGGTTTTTCCAGATAGTTATGCATCAAACATTTCTAGATGTGTTGATATAAAGAAACACAAGGTCTTTAGTCTAAAGAGTCATGATTCACATATTCTAATGGAACATCTTTTACCAATTGCTTTTAGAAAATCTCATCCTAAGGAAGTTGCTTCAGTGTTGATTGAGCTATGCAACTACTTTAGAGAAATATCAAGCAAATTGTTAGATGTGAAGAATATCGAGAAACTACAACAGAGAATTGCTTTGACTCTTTGCCACATGGAAATGATATTTCCTCCTTCTTTTTTCACTATTATGGTTCACTTTGTCATTCATCTTGGAGAGGAAGCAATGATTGTTGGTCCCGTGCATTATAGATGGATGTACCTTGTTGAAAGGTATATAGTATATTTTCTTAAGTTGATAAATTATAATGGTTTTACATTTATTAGATCCATTTCCTTTTATTTTTAGGACCCTTGGCCATTTAAAATCATATGTTCATAACAAGGCTGCACCAGAAGGTTGTATAGCTGAAGGATACATTGTGGAAGAATGTCTTACATTTTGTTCAAGATATTTGGAGGATGGTGACATTGAAACAAGGTTCAATCGACCAAGAAGGAATGATGATGACAATGGGGTTAGTGCTAGTAGTGAATCTATTATTTTGTCAAAATTATTTCCTACATCAGGTAGGCCTATTGGAGCTATCAAGATTTTTTCTCTTATGTTATTGGAGAAGATACAAGCTCATCGTTATGTGTTAACCAATTGTGAATTAGTGGATGCATTTCGTGAGTAAGTTTTATGTATTTACAAATAGTTGGTTTTCATGTTATCATTAATTTCATTACCATATGTAATAACCAAGAACTTCTTCATCTAGGAAGTGTAAAACTGAGGTTACTAGGATGCATCATGGAAAAAGAAGTTCATCTAAAATTGTGAAAGAATATGTTCACAAACATTTCCATGAGTGGTTCAAAGAATATGTAAGGATATTTGAGTTTGACTTAACTTTTTCACCTCAAAATCTCATGATGTATATAATTGTCCTAATACTTTTCAAAAAAAAAAAAAGGTTACAAGAAAGGATGATCTAGATATTACAGCTGAAATTGAGTGTCTTGCAAAAGGTCCAAATAACATTGCAAGGAGATTTGATGGGTATAAGATTCATGGATTTAAGTTTCGGACAGAGAGGAAGGAGCAAGGATTAAGAACTCAAAATAGTGGTGTTGTTATGTCTGCTATTACAAAGAACTTTTCAATTGGAAGGGAACCGACAGAAGTATCAAATAATGCATATACTATGGGAGATTGGTTGACATCATAGAACTTGATTACTATGGTCAATTAAGAGTTGTGTTATTTAAATGTATATGGGTAGATACTACACTTAACAAAGGGATCAAGATAGATCAATTTGGGATAACAAGTGTAAACTTCTCTTGCTTAATACATACTGGTGTGAATGAAGTAAATGAACCATTTATCCTTGCCACTGATGCTAGAATGGTATATTATGTTTATGATCCTTATGATGAAGGTTGGTGTTGTGTTTGTCATATGAAGCCTAGAGACATATATGATATGGGAGATGTGAATTTAATGGATTCAGAAGAGACAATAATGGAAGACATTCCTTTTTGTGAGCAAAATGTGGAGAACATTGAAGAAGTACAATTAGTGTTGGATGATGTCAATGACAAAGAACAAGAACAAGATGAACCAATTTTTCATGACGATCATAATAGTTGTAGTGATGAAGATGATAGAAGAATGTTAGAGTAGTATAATACCATATGTTATGGACTTTGTAATTTAGCTATAGTTCTTTTTGTACTTCTTTAATCCTTTGTTATTTGAGAACTTTGTATTTTTTTTATCATGTAATGACTAGTTCATATATAAATCATTTGGTATATACTTTGGATCCATGTTTTATCTCTTTGTTAGTAAATCATGCAGGTATTTGATTTGATATGAGGCAAAAGCATAAGGCATTAGGGAATGAAATGTTAGAAAGATTATGTGGACAGTAAGATCAAAATGATAAGGAGATTTTTCAAGATGAGCACCAGCAGCAAAGTACCAACAACCAACTTGATGATCAATTTGCAAATGTGGACATAAATGATTCATCTAATCATGACACATTTGACCATTCCTTAAGCCCGAATGAAGCTCGTCAATCACAACAAAAAGAGGATCCCTTACTTGTTAAAGTTAAAGGTAAAAGTAAGGTGTCAATATAAGTTTATTTTCTTATTTAGTGGTTGTCACATTAGAAAATGTATATTAACTTTGTTATGTGTTTATAATGGTAGATATTTGTACGGGAGAAATTACAATTCAGAAAATGGTAGCAAATCAAGTTTGGTATTTGGAAAAAACTAAAAAAGTTATTGTGGAAAACAATGGTAATGGACAAGGCAACGATAATGGATCAAACTTACTAGTGAGGTTTCTTGGTAAACTTGTTCAAAACTCAACAATTTGTCCTATATCAGTTGAAAGATGGGATTGGATGCCAGAGGCGAGTAGTAGAGCACAATGGAAATATATAGAGGTTCTTTTTTTTTAAAACTTCCTAACACTTTGATTGTTTTATGATCCCTTGTCATTGAAGTCTAATTTATGAATATAATATTTCAAGGACAATTTTGAGTTTGATTATGTTGCTGGTATCAAATGGGCAAAGAGTACATTAGGGGAAAGATGGAAGGCTTATAAATATAGGTTGAGGTGTCAACACTTTTACCCTAACAAAAGTAAGGAAGATATACTTGCTAATTGTCCTTCAAGCATGGATTCAGCTGATTGGAGTGCTTTTGTGCATCATTATAAGAATAATCAAATGAGGTATAATTATTCTTTGTTGATTTATTTTTTTACTTTATCATTTTCTAGGAAAACTTGGTTTATAATGACTATTATATCTAAAAATTATAGAAACAAAGTGAACAAAATAAAACAAATCGTAAGAAGCTCAAAGTTTCACATGCCAGTGGTAGTAGAAGCAATGCAAGAAGGGGTCGTGATATGGTAAGTTATTTTTGGGATTTTGTCTTATAGCAAAATTTAGTATATTGTGTATGATATTAGGCATTAATTTATATTTTATTCATGATGTTAGGAGTTACAATTGGGAAGGCCTGTATGCCGAAGTGAGATTATTTTGTCAACTTTGTTAAAGAAAGATGGAAACTATGTGAATGAAGAAGGAAAAGTCATAGTTGTAAGTAAATTATATTTTTTGATTGAAGTCTTGACTATTGTTACTTTAGTTTAGCTTTTCATTGTGATTGCTTTGTTCCTTCCCCTAAATGATTGAAATCATATTTGATTGAAGCCATGAAGGCTAAGATTTGGAACCTAAGAGTCCAATTAGAGCTACACCACTCCAAATGACATCAAACTTTGTAATCTAACTCCTTTTTAGATAACAAAAATGTTGGTGAAGGTCTCATTTCAATTGCATTTCAGGTTTACAATTTGTGCAGGTTACTTCCTTAGTGCTTTACAATAATTTACTTGCACTCTAATAGTGATAGACCTTTGAATTGAGAGACTATAATTGTAATTGTTTTGAAGCAGAGAAAGAATATTCTTGACAGTTTTTATCATTAATTGGAGAACATTACTCCAAGTTAGTGCTTACTTACTAGAGTTAAAAACAGAGGTAGAAACACATCAAATAATAAAAAAAATAGTAGTTAAACAAGGGTAGAAAATTCTTATTGCTAAGTTTAAATTTATTTATTAAATTTATGGTAGAAGTATCAAGGAGAAGACATAGAAATAAATATAATTTGCATATAATTTCAGCCTTTAATAATATTAGTTAAATAAGGGTAGAAAGATCTTCTTGTTAAGTTTTTAATTTGAATATATATAATTTCAGTCTTAAATAGTATTTCTATTCTGATTTATTTATGTTTGTTTTATGATATAGTATCTTTTTATTAATCACACTTACCCAGTTAAAAAATTATTTGTTTTTTTTAAAGGGCCTTTTTTGCTACAGGGCCAAGTGCCATTCTTTTGAATTATGTGATGCATGTGTATGATTATCATTTGGAAAACTATGGTTTTACATAATATCAATTGTATTGTTTAAATATTAAAACATTAACATTGCATATTTTTTATCATTCTATTTTAATTTTAATGTTTAAGAAACCTTTTCCATATGCTATCACAAGTTAACAGTGGGGCTTTTGCTTGGCCACCTAGAACGTGACATTTACTTCCAATTTCTTCTTTGAATTTGTTTATCCAATAACTGATGCAACAAAATCATAAGACCTTTCTTGCTTTGACTTACTTTACATGCACCTTTGGCCCAAGGTAAAGACCAAGACCAAGATGGTTTTCTCCCCTCCCCTAAAATTCTATAAACTCTAAACTTTCCCCCACCCATGTTAACGAGGTTATTAAAGACAGTTCTTAAATTCTTAGTATTTTGTTTTGTTTAGATTGTACATTTTTGGCACTTTATTTACTTGTGTTATTTGGATCATTTTCATTTTTTTTCTTTACATGTACAGCATGAAACAAACATGAGTTGATCTATTGGATTACATTGATATGAATCGTGTTTGAGTTCTAAATGCTTCTTAAGTGTGGCATTTCATTCTTTATTAACTAATCTATTTTTATCTAATAGGATAAGATATCAAAAAACTTATCTAAAGATCAAGAACGTGTTGCTACTTTAGGTGTTTCGTAAAAGGTTAATGTATATCCTGATGATGCGATTGGAAAAGTTTATAGAGTTGAGCATTCAGGTCGGGTGCGTGATTTAAGGGTTGGTAGTTGTCCCACTAATGTTTTTGGAACTCTTAGACATTTCACTGATTTTGTCAATGTTGGTAGCTCTAGCCAAAAGGATGTTGAAGCTTCACAGAAACAAGTAGACACTTTGGAAGAGAAGCTAAGTGGATATGAAGAGACTAAGAAGCAATTGGAAATTCTACAGAACTTCTTGCAACATAAATTTGGTGATGAGTTACCTATTTTCAACCAAGGTGTTCCTCCTTTAAAGTTGCTTAGGATGTACATGAATTGTCTTATTTTTTGCACTTATGTCTTTTTGTTTGCACTTGAGATCACTAGCTTGACAGGATGTTTCCTTTTATTTTGTATAGTGATCAATATATTGCAATTGCTTGACTTTTATTATAGTTATTACCAAAATATTAACTTGTATAATGAGTATCTTTATTTTATTATTTAGATTGTCTTCTGATTATGTATTTGTATAGGAAATTACAACAATGTTAGTGAGTTACCAAAACCTAGTTAGGTATTGTACGGACACCCAGCAAATTTTAAAAAAATTAATAATAATTTAGCCACGGTTGTACCATGGCAAAAAATATGCTATATTAGCCACGCTTATACCCTGGCAAAATTTCGTGCCATGTTAGCCACGGTTATGACCATGGCAAAATAATGAATTTTGAATATTTTATTGGACTCATTAGATGTGGTTAAGACGTGGCTAAATAAAAATTTAACCGTGGTAAAATATTGTTACCACGCTTAAAATAATTGTGGTTAACATTAAATTTGACTGTGGCTATTTTTTGCGACGCCAGGATTAGCTATGGTTACTGTAAACATGGTAAACATATTTTGCCATGGTTATTTGATGGATTAGCCACGGTTTTAGACGTGGCTAAGTAGTGCTTTTTTTGTAGTGAGGATGCAATTTTTTCTTCTTAAAATAAAGCTAAATTGGATATAATGAGTAGAAATATCATTAGGAAGGACTCCAGAATAACCAAGTAAAGCATAAGCTACCTTCCAAATTTGGTTTACTTGTCACCAAGCAAGATAGAAATAGGCAATGACTATCTTCTTCAAAGGAAATGCACAACACACAAGATATAACTTGCACCTAAAATAATACTCCTTGTTTACACAAATTTACTTGAGTTGTCAACCTATCCAAAATGACCTACCAAGATAATGCAAGCACTTTGAAAGATGCATAACTCTTCCAAAATTTTTTAAAGGTAACATAATGAGAAGTGTGTGAGCTCCTTGACAACAATATAGACTGTAGAAAATATAAGTTGGTTTAACGGTAAAAAGACGAGAAGAATCATGCTTCCTTACCCATTGGTTTGGCGAACTTCTACACAAAGAAATAGAACCCCAAGACATTTACCAGATCTACCAACAGCCCCATATCCCAAACAAAAAGACTTCTCCTCTACCTCCATAAACAAACCAATTACTATCAAACCGTTCTCCCATTTTAGCCACACAGGCACCCCTATTAAGTGAGACTTGAAACAAGCGAGAAAAAGAATGTTTCAGACTATCATTACCAATCCAAACATCATACTAAAATTGTACCTGCTCCCCATTTTTTTACTTTTCTAGTTACACATTGAGCAAAACAGAGTGATAATACACAATTAACACTCTCTAACAAACACAGATCCCACCACTAAACAAAGCTAAGTGAAGCTGTCCATGGAGCCTCTACAACACAGATCTTATATTGCCATACTTAAAGGATAACAGTAGATACCAAACATCTCAATCTAAAAGAAATCGCCTGAATTTTATAGTGATGCTTTCCATGATTGTAGTGATTCTTTTATTTTCCTGGTATATTTGCAAAGCAAACCTACATAATTTTTATAGCTTCATCACGTAATCAATATGTAACAAACAAAACATCTTTGATAAAGAACGACTATATGTTTGAGAAACTATATATATGCTTGACTTCTCAACACCTACTGTTTGAAAAAGACCTTAAGAAATTTATAAATAAATGTTTCATTACAACCAGCAAGGTAGCAGGACTCCCTCAAAGATGCCTATGGTCTTTGGATGCAGTGCTGAGGACCACAAGAATACTAGCATGAATCAGTTTGTCAAAACTTAAATTAATTCACATTAATGCTTGAGGTGGGAGAAACATTTAAAAACAAATTGCATTTAATCATTAATCCAAATAAAAATTGCATTTAATCAATGTAAACCATATCGATTCGATTTTGTTTGTAGTCCCGGCTTTAAAATTCAAATAATTAACACATGTAGGAGTTTTCTTTATTCTGTAGCATATAGTAGCAAATATATAGGTATAAATAAAATTCGACCTATCTCTAGAGAACCTCTGAGGGACAATGCTTCGAACTAACTTCTTTTAAATAATTCAATAAACACTAATTAAATAGGGCAATGATTTCAATCCCAAAAATTTTGGATTAATTTCAGTGGATTAATCTCAACTTAAATGTCGGCAATTTCTACCAAGAGAAAAAGAAGACCTAAGAGGTCAAATCTATAGGTGTCGTGTAAGACCTATATATACATGTAGCCAAGAGCTTTGTCAAATTCGAGTGGCTCCAGAAATTATTAGTTCAATCACTTTTGAAGGAAAGTCAAATTAACAATTTATATGTTGCCACTTAGGATGCATGAGAGAGTCGTTGTGAAAAGGATGCATATCATTAAGCGATTTTAAAACAAACAGATTAGCTTTAAGTTTTTGTTACTATACATTTAGACTATCAATTTTTCTAAGATGATGCAATTTCGATACAATAGTATTATAAACAACTGATTAGAAAAATATTGATAAGCACGCGCACGACTTTGAGTTTGACATAAATAGATATATAAATTTTTCAGATTGGACAAGATTGAAGGTAGAAGCATCAAGCCCAAAATCAGATGCTCTTCCAGAGCCACTAAGGTATAATTTATACGGATGTTGTGGTCCAACAGTGACATATATGATCAGCTCCAAGAGACCAAATTGAGGCATGTGTCTAGGTTTATCTTTGGCAGAATATATGTGGTAATCGCTTGACAAAACCAGAGAAAATACGCTGTGTCCCTGTCATTAACTTTAGCTATCATCATTAGTCACTAAGTAATCTTTACAAAATCGTCGTTTTCTCAAGTAATGGGAGAACATTTCAATGCTTAATAAAAGAGAATGTGAACACTTTAGGGAATTGGGGCAATAAAACTAATCAAGACTTTGGGATCTACAAGTAAGCAAGGATTATGTTTAATAAAGTATGTCTTGATTATCTGAAAACGACACGTCGACACCTGTTTTTATATTAATTTTGTAATCATAAGATATATATGGGTTTTTGATCAATTGGTGCGTTGTCTTTATTTTAATGTTAACATTTTGATATAACTTTATTTTTTTTAAAATGATAAAAACATGACAAATCATGAATATCAACAACGACATTATAGCAGCCATTTTCTAATTTCTTTTACCAAAGTCGTGAACATTAAACTTGATTTAATATATTCTTTAATTTAATTTAATTGTGGGCTTGACATAAAACTTCTGATTAATTTTTTTAATTATTATTAAGATAAAGTTATATTCATGATGTAAGATTTAGCAATCAAAGTAAATAAAAAAAAATAGTATACAAATTTTAAGGCTCCCACAACTTTAGAATAAGTCATTATTTTTGTTCATGACTTCACTTATAGAAATACTAAGAAAAACGAGTGCTAACAATACACTCTTTAACATATTATTTCTAGCACATTCTTTTTTGTTGGTTAAGATTAGTGGTTTTTATTACCTCAATATTCTCTCTAACATATATATTCTCATACCATATTTGAAGGTCTCATTGGACCTCGTGTTCATAGTGGAAGTACCCTATCACATAGTGGGAAGTTGTATTGATCTTTTCACATTGCCTTGCTACCATTACTCTATATTGATCCCTATAAAAATTCTCTTGTAAGAAAATCAAGTAAAGAATTTTTATCTTCCTTGATATGCACAATTTCAAAATCAAAGCATGAAAGTAAAGCTTGTCATCTAGCAAAAATATGTTTAGAAACTAAATTTTTTACATCATTTTTCAAAACACATGGAGTAGCCTTACAATTAGTTCTAACAAAAAAATAATTGCTAAATAAATCATCTTGAAATTTTGCAATGCACAAAACAATAGATAAAATTTCTTTTTCAATTGTAGAATATTTTTGTTGATCAGCTGAATGTCAAATTCCAAAATAATATCTAATTATTTGTTCTTGAGAAGAATTTTTTGAGACTTGTTTGAAAATTCTTCTATAACCTATTTCTGAGGCTCAATTTCTACAATTAAGGAGGCCATAGGTTTTGAAATTCCTAGACAAGGCAAATACTTTATAATTTGTTTAATTTGAATAATAACTTGAGACATTTCAACAATCCATGGAAGAGGATTTTGTTTAGTTCTAATATTTGGAACAAAATCGTTACATAATTTAAGCATCCTAAAAATCTTTGCAACTATTTTTATCTTTAATTTCATTTGGAATTTTTTTTCAAATTCTAGGGACCGTTAAATAGGAGTTATTGTTCTCTACTATATTTCATATCATAAAATTTTGGTTTTTGTTTGAAATATTTTGTCTTTTTGGCTGAAACAACTAATCTATTTTTTTAATTATTTCTATAAAATTATTTAAATGTATGATATGTTGATTTATTCCTTGTGAAAAAATTAATACAACAATATACTACAAAAATTCTATGTGTTGATAAAAGATATTATTCACAATTTTTTGAAATTCAATTGGAGCATTTTTTAAACGGTGGGGCATTACATTCTACTCATAATGTCCAAAGGAATTACAAAAGCGGTTTATATCTATCTTCTTCTACCATCAAAATTTGATAGTAACTTGATTTCATGTCAAATGTAGAGAATATTGTTGCATCATGTAGTCTTTTTATTAATTCAACTTTATTAAATTAGATTTATTGAGTAATTGATATCTTCTACTAGATTTACCCCCTTCTCTTTCATAAATCATAACGGGCATATGTATTTTTAATATATAATTCTTTTTAGTAATAATTTTTTAATATATAATTTAAAACAACTTTTAGCTTATAGGAGTTTTTTTAATTAGAAAAGGTGTTTATGAAAAAAGTTAGAAGGAGCTTATTTGTGAAAAAACTGTATAATATAATGTAAAATTGTGTGAAAAGTTTAACTTATTTATTAATTATTTTTACCTATAATATTTTTTTAAAAATGTCAAAATTTTGTTTAAATAATTTGAAACTATTACTGAGGTTAGATTCAATCATTTTCTATTTTAAAAATAAGAGTCTAAAATAAGTCGACTCATTTGAATGGATTGGCATTAGCATTTTTTATTGGTGCTACGTATATAATTCAAGCTTAATTATACTTTTTGTCTCTGAATTACACAATCTTGTGAACTGTCTTTAAATAATTTTTTTTGCAAATTTTGTCTCCCTAATTTACAAAATGTCATGAATTTTACCTTGACATCAAATCTTAGTTAAATCTCAAACAGCGTGAATACTTTTTGGTGGTTTGAACAAGTAAACACATGTATTTAAAATAGTTGCTTTTAACATAAAGCCGGTAAGTTTTAATCAATTGCAAAAATTAATCGCCCCCCGCCCCCCAAAAAAAATTAAAACTTATCAATAGTGACAGTTAAAAACAGTTGCTAGTAAAAAGCTATTATTTTAAATATTTTTGTTTATTGGCTATTCAAAATTGTCAAAAAGTGTGCATGCTGTTTGAGATTTAACAGAGACTTGATGTTAGGATAAAATTCGCAACATTTTATAAATTGATGGGAGAAATTCATTAAAAAAACTTCTTTAGAGACAAAATTCTCAAGATTGTATAACTTTGGGGACAAAATGTGTAATTAAGCTTTTAATTTACAAATGGGTTAAATCGCATTTTGTAAAAGAGAATATTACAACTTTCAATAATATTATTTGGAATGAAAGTTTTCATATGAAAGCCTAATGAACGTTTATTATCAATTAATCATGGTTGGAGAGGTAAAAAATAAAATTAAATATTACTGATAAATATACAATATTTGTTTTTAATTTTATTTGTAAGTCACCCAAATTTATTCAAATTAACATTATTCTAAAACTATGATCTCATTTAGGGTGGTTGTAAGTTTTTACTTTTTGGTTCCAAACTTAAATTTAAAAATAAAACTTGTTTGGATCAAATTGATGGTTTTTAAATGAATTTCAAAACATTTTTAACTCACTTTCGAAAATAGAAAAAAAAAATTCTAGTTCTAGTTTTTAGAAGTTGCCCCATCCCTTTCAATATATTTCTCCACCCCTCCACCTCCTGCTTAGTTTTTTCTATCTCTCATTCAGTATTCATTAAATGTGACAAAATGAGTCAAGTTGATCTACTCGACCTGAACTAGATTGATAAAATGTAGGGCTTGAACTTTAAATTTTGAGCATAAACTAAATTTGACCTTTTTAGCTTGATCCAATCATGTCTCAAATTGAATATGAGTTTTTTGGCCTGACCCTTTATAACTCACGACCAGTGTTTTAAAACCCAGTTCAGACCAATTGGTAGGACCAATCCAATCAAGAACTAAAATGCAAGTAGGTTAATTCTATTACTAGATCGAATATGCTTATAACTCATTGGTGATGTCATTGAACCAACTTCAAATCGAATTTAACTGATGCAACCTGGTCCAACACTGACCAATTGATGCATTTTATGTTGATGCATTTTGTGCAATGTGCAACCCACTTGGTCCAATTCTTATAACACTACCCATGACTTGCATCCAATTTGCAACTGGCCCGACCCAAACCCACTCAATGAAATGTAGGGCTTTGACTTTAAATTGTGAGCACAAATTTAATTTGGGACTTTTTAGCCCAATCAAATCATGTACTAATCTAGTCTTAGCTTGCAAAAAATTTGTACAAACCAAACTTTCACCAGGCTTGGACTTATTTTAGAAGTTCAAATTGAATATGGACTTTTTGGTCCAACTCGCTACAGCCTATCACTGACACAACTTGAACTTGCTCAATGAAACAAAGGTTTTTAGCTATAAATTTTGAGCACGAATTAAATTTGAGCCTTTTTAGCCTTATAAATGTTTAACCTATAAAAGCCTACACAAATTGGACTTTCATCGAACTTTGACCCCATTTAGAAGTCTAAATTGAACTTGAGGTTTTTAGCCTGAGCCGCTATAACTTGTGACCTATATCAAGTTTGTGACCGATTTGACCCAAACTCGTCTGATGAATATAGGGTTTGAGTTTTAAATTTTGAGCATGAATTAAATTTAAGTCTTTTTTAACTTGATTCAATCAAACTTAATTTTGGGCTTAGCCCACAAAAGGCTTGTATATATTGAGTTTGAGCCTCATTTAAGATGCCCAAATTGAATATGGGTTTTTTTGGCTCGACTTGTTATAGCTTGCGACCTACATCAAGCCCGCAATCTAATTTAATTTGAGTGTTTTAGCCCAGTCTAAACTTAACTCACAAAAAACTTAATTCTTTTCCTTTCCATTCTATTATGTTCTCACTTCAAGTTTTCTCATCAAAGCCTTCTATGAAAAGTCTCAAACCTTTTTAGTGAACTTTTAAAGAAAAATTATAATATTACCAAGTTTTTAAAATTGAAAATTAAAAAAATTAAAGCTACAAACTAAAAATTAAAAACTGATTTTATTTTTAAAAATTTAAAAACTTAAAACTAAAAATCATGTCAAACGATACCTTAATTAGCTGTTTCTAAAATTTTAAGTTGTGCCTTCCTCCATCTGCTTGTTCTTTGTTGATCACTCGTGGGGACACTGAAATTGTTCATCACCCTCAATTATAAGCAAAATTACTAATAAAAAGTTTCAACTCCAGCTCGAATATAGTCATGCGTAGAGTTATATATAATATTGATTCCGATAGTTTTTTTTATCGGCAGTAGTTCTTTATTAAAAATATATTCCTTTTATAAAAAAACACGCAATCAACTTCCTTGTGCCTTTGAAACTGATTTTGTTAATCAAGGAAGAATAGAAATCATCAATATCATCTACTTATTCTTTCGTTTTACGGTGAATAGCATTTTCAACCTCCGCACGGGTGCAATAATGAACTTGTTGATCTGGAGAATCCCAATATATATAATAGATGCATCAAAGTCAACACGGACTAACATAGAAAAAGAATATTATAATTGAATAGCTTAATTAATTTTGAGAGCACATGAGTCGTAAGATTCCTCCCTGTGGTACCTGAACAGGATGGCTCTTGCAAAGTTGTCATTTTTTAGCGAGTAGCTAAGAAAATGGGAACTGGGAAGAGGAGAATAGAGGGGTTGTGCTGACACTACTTTTGTAATATAACAGCGGTATTGATTTTAAATTTTATACAGGAATTATTCCTTTACATATACAAACCCTAGCTCGTTCATAGTAATTTTTTAAAGGATTCTTTTTTACCGCATTCTCGTGAATACGAATAATAAGTCAAAACTAAAAAAAATATATTAAAATTATTTATTGTATAAAAAATATTAAAAATAATTCAATACTTATTTATAAGTAATTTAAAACATTAATGAGATGTGTTTAATATTTTTACATTATATGTCTATGAGCATATAATAGGAAAAAAAAAACCTTTTTTATTGATTGAATCATTATATGTGTGTAATGGTTTTGTTAAACTATTACAAACAATGTTTAAGATATTGATAGATAGGAAAATTTTATTAAAAATTATTGTAAAATTGCATTGAGAATATTAAATATTATATTTTTAAAAAGATTTCACTTTTACTCTTTATTTTTTATTGTCGTTTAAGCTTTTTGCATATAGATTAAAAAATATAATTAATAGGTTAAATTATATTTTTGATCTCACGTCTTTATTTTTAATTTTAGTTTGGTCTCTTAAGTTTAAAAATTTTTACTTTGATTCCTCAATTTCTATATGAGGTTAAATTAGTCATTTCATCAGTTTATTACACTAACATCTCTCATAGTTTGTCACTGTGACCAAGTTAATCAAGTTAATATGGTAAACTGATATAAAAAACAACTTGATCTAACTAAACACTTTAAGATAAAACTAAAAAATAAGATCAGAGACTATATCTTAATTAGCTTGATTAATATATTCTTCTTAAATTTCTTGATATGCCTAACTTATTTTATATATTTTACTCAAAATTATTTCTTTTGTTGATTAACAAATAGTCATTAATATTATCTTAAGCTTTTAAAATAAGATTTTTTAAAAGAGGTAATAGTTAAAACTAAACTGAGTGAATAACTCTTTAATCACTATCTTTGAGATAATAACCAGTAAAACCGATATATATAAACAATGTAACTTGAAGAACATTAATTGACAAGAATGGACACCTGACCAAGCTAATCCCAAATTTAATGTGCTCCTATCTTCTGTCACTAAACCACTTTTCCCTTCTCAACAAACTCAACATTTTTCTCTCTATTACAGCATTACAATAATATCCTCTGGGTTGTGAAGTCAATGGTGAAAAATTAACAAAGTTCTCCTACTATATATTAAACTGTATCACACAACTAAAACTTGGAAGAACAAGAAATTCAAAGCAGTACTACACAGTGGTTCCGTGATATTTAATGAAAGTAAAGGAAAATTACAAGGGTTGCATGTGACTTTTTTGTATTTTATTAAACTCCTATGGGACCTCATTTTCTTTCTCTGTCATCTTCAATTTACACTTTACACATAAATTAATTTATGAGCGCTAAAACATGTACACCCACTATAGCTTCTGCTTTGCTGGCCCATGTGAACTGTTCTTAGTGTAAACGATCTTTACTCTGATCCCAGTTCATGGCGGCCGGAATGTGACCCACAACTCCAATGATCTGCTTTTAAGCTGGCCCATGATCAGAAAGTGTGTGTCAGATAGGTACCTTGTGCAGCACCATGCTTTTAGATGGGTCATTATTAAAGAATTGAATTTTATAGTGCAGGTGTTTGTGGCATGCCCTTTAGTGAGTATCTGCTATGACAACCTTTCAGTGACATCTCCTAACCCACCCCAAATTGGAAAAATAAAGTAAAATAATTAAAATCCAAAAAAAAAAAATTAAAATTAAACTCTCCATCCAATCAGAAACTTCCTTATCTTGTCTCATTCAACGGTGTCCACTGAAGAAAGTTTATTTGTCGCAATCTCATAACGGCTACCTCCTTCATCTTCCACACTCTCTAGATCTCCCTCTTCATTATCATCGTCTTCTTCTTCTTCCTCTTCCTCCTCTCTTTCTTTTCTTTCATATTGACTTTCATTATTCTCCTTCACTGCACCTTGTTCATATTGAGAGGGAGGTCTCCATTGCTGCTCCGGTTGCACCCTCAAGGGCTCCATCATCTCATGTGGCTTCATGTTGTGGAATGAAGCACCAAAGGGGTTCTGAGTTTTGCTCTTTTCTTTGTATAAAACATCAAGTTCATGAAAATAGGGACATGTCTTACTATCCTCACGCCTTTGCTTGTTGCTTTCCCTGACCTTCTTGAAGTACTTGTTGATGTTCTCCCATTTCTCTTTGCATCTCTTGGCACTCCTGCTGTACCCGAGCCTCAACATCCCCGCCGATATATCCTCCCACAGTGGAGCCTTTGGTCCATTTTCTTGGTACTTAGCTTCAAGACTCGTCCTCATCCTTATCAAAGCCTGAACTTCTGCCTTCGGCCACCTAGAAGAAGATAAAGAGCTCAATGGAGTAGTAGTAATAGCAGTAACAGCAGCAATAGCAGTCCCAGCACTGTGACCATTAGTCATTTTCTGAATTTCAATACTGTTATTGTTATTATTTGACATCATCAATGGCGTTTGTGGTGGTTGTACTTGTGATACTTGTGGAGGGGGTGGTGGTTGTTGAAAGAAATTGGCACCAGCTTGTGTTGTGGGATTTTGGTGCTGACCAGATGATAACTGTTGCAAAAAGGCAATAACTGCTGCATTTTTTGCTGCCGCAGTTGATCTTTCTTGAACAAGAAGTTCGTGTTCTCTATTGATCCTTGCCATTTCTTGCATCCTCCAAGCCTCTTGTTGTGCCACGTGTTCTCTCTCCCTTTTGTCTACGGCTTCCAGGAACCTCTTTTGCATTTCCTCTTGCTTGGCCAGGACTTGCCTCGTGAGCCTCCGGAAGTAGTCCTTCCACTTTCTCTTCTTCCGGTACTTCTCTTCCAGGTCTTCATCTGAGGCCGTGGAAGAAGAGGTTGAAGTGGTTGAGAAGAGGTTATTCATGTTGGGCAAAGAGTAAGGGATGTTATTGTTGTTGTTGTTGTTGGGTTGTGGAGGGTTTCTAGGGTTGGTTACTACTGTTGGAGAAGTGATGGTGGGGGTTGTGGTGGCATTGGTCGGTGGTGGCGGCGAAGGAGATATGACTGTAGGGTTTGTGGATGGAACAGTGGTGGTGACATAAGAGATTGCTGTTGTGTCACTAGGCCTTGGTGGGGGTGGTAATGCCACTGTGTTTGTTGTTGCCAAAGTGGGTTGTGGTTTTGGCGGGTAAGACACTGGGAACTGGTTCTCAAGGGCTTGTAATTGATCATAAAACTTGTAGGCTTTTCCCTCGTGTTTGCCACTCCTGCTCTCTTTGGTTCTTTTGTGGTACTTGTACACATTCTCGAATTTCTCCTTGCACTTCTTTGCGCTTCGGTGGTAACCCAGTTCTGCTAGTTTCCTACACACATATATAGAGAGAGAGAAAGAGGGAGAGAGAGAATGATCAAATTTTATCATCATACTTATATCCACTGAAAATTGGAAATATTGAAAATAAAACAAAAAATAAAGCTACTTCTTTTCACGTAAAGAAGGGTAAAATTTTAGACGGTTTCGCCGTACTGATAAAAACATGACGGTGATTAATACCTAAAAGAGTACTGAACAATAAATAAGACGCAAACCGATCAAATGAAAGGCTGAAACCGAGACATTAAGGAGAAGAGATAAACTCAACAAAATTTGATTGTACAAATCCTGAAGAATCATATATATTTAATTACCTCACAGCATGATTCATTGCAACTATGGACTCGTTATATTATACCCAAAGGATATGCTTCATAACACAAGATTCAGTTAGAAGAATTTCAGCTCATGATTTGAATGACATATGTAATCTTATTACTACGGACTCTAGGAAGATGATTAATTAATTATTATATATCTCATATATATGTATACTTGAAAATATAAATTATAAGGTATGCCCCCCTCCCTCCCAATTGATTCATAGATTTTTTTCAAAGAAAAAAATAAAATCCACAGACAGCGCAAATGGGTTCAAAAAACTGATTGGTTTGGAAATTGACAATGAATTCACAAATCTTCATGCATGATCTTGAAGAGAAGCTAGCTAACTTCCAGCATAGTATGTCTTCAAAACGAGAGAAAAGAAAAGCTGCAAAGATGAAGATGGAGAAGCTGACACACCAAAAAGAAAACAAAAACCAGAAAAAATAAACATACATGAATAATGAATTCAGTTAAATCATATATATAGTTACATATATATTTGTGTGTGTGTGTGTGTGTGTACCTTGCAACTTCGTCCCAAAGTGGACCCTTAAGACTTGAATCTCGAAATACAGCATCCATATCCGACCTTATCTTCAAGAGAGCCAAGGTTTCTTGGCGGGGCCATCTGTTTCCGCCTAATGAATTGTTGATCTTATCAGCTTCTTCTTCTCCACCACCCTCCTTTCCCTTCTCTTCACCGGAATTTGCATCCACCATGATCACCTCGCCGCCGTCAAGCGCCGCCACGGCCTCCCCGGAGGAGGTTTCCATCGCTGTTGTGTCTCCGAGATGCATAGAGAGAGAGGGACAGAGAGAGAGAGAGATGTCCCTACCTAGCTAAGCAATTACAGCTTGAGAAAAAAGGGAATATATCAGAAAACAAAGGGAATAGTATAGTCTCAGGGGTCTTATTATGCGCATGGAGAGGGGATGCTTTTGGGGCTGAATAGATTTGTTTATTTTTAGGTGGTGGGATCTGTCAATTTCATCATTGAAAAATGGAAATATTAGGCTTTTATTAAGCTCGGTTAACTTTTTCTTGCTGTATGTGTGTATAATTATTATTGTTGTTAGTATTTTAATTTTTATGATTAGGGCTGTGGAATCTTCGCTTATTTTTTATTTTTATTGTTCTGGGGTTGGATTGAAAAAAGAAAGACAATAGAGGAGTCGCTTTGGGTTCTCTTAGGTGTGTCATACGTAAGTGCTGCAAAAAGCAAAAGAAAAGCTAAGGGATAAATTATAACATGGATCCTTTAAAGAGAAAATAATAATGATAGGAAAATATAATCAAAATGGAAAAGATAATAATAATAATAATAATGTTAATAGTACTAATAAATTTTTCTATACGTATATGATATATATTTTTGAAAAATTTTAATATATGTAGTAGTGGGAACAGCCTGCAGATAGGGACGATGTAGATGATAAATTGGGCCATGTAGGTCAGCTTTGCTTATTGGGGTCTTTTGGATTTCAGTGGAAAAAGAGATTTTGAAATTACCTGATTGCCCTTGAGATGGATATCATGGACCTTTAATTAATCAGACAACTCCCAATCCCCAAGTTTCCTTTAACAACGGCATAATGAGCTTAGCCTTCAGAGGATGCTTTCAATAGTTCTTGTGCTTATCATTAGGTGCTTTTACCACATCCCGATAATGCCTATGAAATTGAATAAAATATGTCTAAACCTAGAATTTACATTAAAAAAACACTAAAGAGATCGAGGTAAGAATAAAAAATGTCTTATAATTTATATCTAGAATAATCTCTTCTATAATTGTTCAGTTTTTGAAACTAAAATTAAATTCATAGTCACATTCTCTTCTTTTTTTTTCATATATTAACTTATTTTTACTTTCCTTAGTTAACAGATTATTTATGAAGGATTTTTAAAATATTTTTACAAATATATTAACTTAATTTTTACAAATATATTTTTGAAAAAATGTTCTAAAAAATAATTTATACATGACATTGTGATTTTGATGAACTTTAAGTTTGTAGTTAAGAAATACTTATTAGGTGTTGTTAACAAGTGCTCTAAGAATACTAATTGAAATTTATTTAATATTTTATTAAATATTTTCAATTATTTAAGAAAGTAAATATTAAATAATATTCTATATTTTTAATATAATAAATGTTTCTATTTTTTGTTTCTTTATATAATATTTAAAGGACATTCGTTAGTATTTTACTAATTTTGATCTAGTTTGTTGATAACGATGAATTCATTATCCTTTTTTATGAAACGAATTAATTGACTTTGGTTAGATAGATCGTAGATGTAGGTCACTTTGTGAAGGCAAAGACCATTTATGAAGGGAAGTAACCGGTGACAAATTCAGTTAGCTTCAACCTAACACAATAAATAGAATGAATTTTTCGATAACTAAAAATCTTCTAACTCCACATGTTTCACCAATTATTTAAATTTTTATTAGGGACCATCCGCAACGGTGTGTACAATGAGGTGACTGTACGTCAAATGGTTATCACTAACTATATAGAGTTATTGAGTCAATTCTTCCCTTTTCTCCTTCAACGTAAATAAATGTTCAATTAGATATTAGATGTAAAAGTGGAGAAGGTGATAAAGTGAGCTTTATTTTTTTTTATTTTGTATTTTTTGGATCTAAGAGTTTACCATTAACTTGTAATGACCCCACAACGTGCTTCAACGTGGTGGACTTTATGAGCCAATATTATTTTATTTGGCATTTTACCGGAAAAGAAAATTATATGCTAGCCTTCAGAATTTTGAACTTGAATCAAAATGATCATTTTGTTACTTAGTCTTCCCTACAAGTAACGACCAAGTATACAAATGTAATTTTTTTTTTTACAATGGTTGTACTAAAGTTAGAACCTAGAACCTCATGCATACTATCCAACCCCCAACCACTAGGCCGACCCTAGTGGGTTAGTATACAAATGTATTAATCTTTCTAAATTTAGAAAATTTTAAAAATATACATTAAAAATATTAAGTTATGAGAATATATAATTAATTAGATAGAATTTAAAAGGAAAATTATTTAAAATTATAAAAATACATGCATAATTAATTAAAAAAATTTAATTTAATTTTTAAAAAATAAGTTTAAAATAACACGTATCATTCTTTAAGAAAAATATACTAAAATAATTAAGTCACTTTAATTTCAAAAATATATGTAAATTTAATATATATATATATATATATATATATATATAATCAGTTTTTCATTTATTAAAATATATAATTGTATTTTAATCATAATAAAATTAATATTGTCAAATTCATTTTTTTAATCATCAATTTCATGAATTTATAAATAGATAATTAACCTAATTAATAATACATAACTCTTTGAAGGATGAAAATGAATATTTACTTTGTTTAATTGATATAAGATATATATATATAAGCTAGAAGAAGTAAAAAATATGAAAATAGATAAAAGTACATAAATAATATTTTTTTTAAAAAAATTATGTCATGGGGTTAGTTTCAGTCTATCTCTCTCATACACATGAACTTGTAAGTCTCTCCTTCATAAAATTTTTGGATTTCTGAGGCTAGACATTACTAGTTAATCTATAAGGGTGAGAAAAAACCAAAAATGGCGTGGTTCAGTTTGTTAATTGTTAACCTCTTTTACCACGAACTTCCCTAAGCAATTATTTGGCTTAAATATCACAAGTGTGACCATGATAATAATATTTTTTATTCAAAATTGATTTCATTGAAATGATATACGTATGTATGTATGTATATACATACAGCCGAAACAAAAAAAAATCATTAGAACTCAATTATTGAATGGATGACAAATGGATCAAGGTAAGATATAATGCCAAAGAGTGGGACCAGGATAATTCATTATTTATAAGTGCATTTATCACCATTATTATGTTTTCTTTCTTGTTTTCTTTATTTTTAATAGTTTTCTTTGAAGTTATTATACCGTCGCAGTAGAATATGTTCATAGGACATAAATTAATTTTTAAAGGAAAGAGAAAGTAAAAGGATAAGATAGAAAATTACAAGGGTATGTTAGTACTTCATGTTGAAGAGTGGGAAGTGTAGGGGGAGAAGTAGGTAGGTAAACATCTATCAAATGATGCAGGTGACACCGTGTAAAAATTATTGCCGTATATAATGCATTATTTATATGGTTATATTTGCTAATTGGTCGTGGAAGTGAGTGATGCTGCAAGACGAGAGCTCCCCTTTCTTCTTTGTTCCTGTGTCACTTTGTTATAGGTATTATCTGAAGTATTGTCGCAGTACTGTGAAATAAAGCTTCCCCACCCCCCGCTTTGGTAACTCCAGTGACCATTGTGCATTTGCTTATGCGTATGTTAGCTGGTTTGTTCGTATTGTCGACCCGATGTGCACTTCAATACAGAAACAGAAAAGGTGCATTGGGGCCAATATTATTCCCGGGTTCGGCGTGTTCCTCGGCAGTGATTAGCCCCTGTTTGATCTTTGACCCCGTATCATGCTTGTATAATTGGATCAATACGCAACATAATTGAATGGTAAGGAATCTACTAAAGTTTCGTGCACCAAAAAGAAGAAATATCAATAAGAATAATAATGAACCCATAGAAGCAGTAGGAGTTATGCGGAGAAATTATTTTAGGTCGCAAGTGTGATAATACATGCATCCTAACACTCAATAATTCGCAAGGTGGAATATAAACGAAAAAATTAATCAGAGATCAAGAACACAATAAAGTGACAAAAAGACATTATTTCTATTCAGAAAAAATTATCAACCATAATATTTAAAAGAATAAATAAAATTCAGAAATTACTAGCTAGTTTTTTACCAAAACAATTAATCAATCCTTATATGTTAGAATTTAATTAAAATATATTGAAAATTAAAAGTATTTTAAAATTCAATCATAAATCGTTACATAATTGAAGATTATTTATTTTTATAATAATAACTTTGAAAGTCATATTTAAAATAATTTTTAATTAGTTAACGGTGTATGAAATTAAATTAAACTGTATATATCAAAGATGAGTGTTTAATTTTGAAAAAGAGAACTTATTTCAATTTACTCATTCTTAATGTATCATGTTATTTCTTTTAAATCAAACATAACACTTTGACCCCCATGTGTTAATCTGTGCATGCATGATTTTGGCCTTCCGAATTTTAATTGCTCACATTTAATCCTCATGGTTTTTCAATTGTTTAAATTAAGTCTTTTGCTTCAAAATTTCATTTAACAAATAACAAAAATGTAACAAAGATGTGACAATCATTGATTTATATAAATTAGCAATATACAATATTTAAATAGAAATACAATGTATAAAATATAACAAAAGTCATTTTTATTTTTATTTTTCATTTAAATATTTTTTATATATTTTTCTTGACAAATCTATACAAAAATCAATATATTTTACATTTTTGTTAATAATTAGATAAAATTTTGGGGTGAGAAAAAATTACGAGGACTAAATGTAAGTAATTAAAATTAAGAGAACCAAAATTAAACATCAATTAAAGTATGAAGACTAAAAGTATAATTAACGATATAGATAAATAGATAAGATTTTTAATGAAATAAAATGACTGTCGTTATTAAACTGTGCATTTAAATTAGTTTTACTGCATTAGAAGGAACTATTTCGGACTGCCCTCAGGCTCAATAAGGATCTATGACTTGAGACTGATTCAGTCCAATTCATCACTTGCACTTCGGCTCATTCATCCTTGAACATCCAACGTAGTTGACCTTATCATCCTGCATGATATCGTTGGACCTCCACTTTTAGGAGTGCAATCCTCATCGTATTTCATAGAACCACTTTTTTGATACAACATGGGCAACCTTTATGTCTAGATGGTTCATGAGCGACTAGAGTTCAAGTCCAACGTCCATCAACGAGACCGAGTTCGACTAGAACATGAATTATTACAAAATACATTTTTTTTCATACAGCTCATACATAACTTTCGATATAATGCATGTCCACCCTTGTTGGTAGGTATTATATATATGTCAAGTTATATAAAGAAATAAGTTCGTATGTCCGATATGCTTTTTCGCTATTGTGAAAATTAACTGGCATTTGCTTAACATTATTTATCGTCGTATATTTTTATGACAAAAGAACACTGGACTTTTTTCTTATATTCTCCAGGACTCTCTTATTTGTATAATACAAGATTCAATCATATCCAATATATTTTATTCACCGTAAAATTTATTAGCTGAACTTACCGTGACCCTTAAAAACATTAATATATAATTAACAATTTCTAACTTTGATGAACTATCTCCCTATCTCAGCAGACATTAACCGTGCTGGCCTGGACAGTTGAATGGCACAACCAGTACCTGAGATGTGCCTTGCTGGCTGAGGGGGATGCTTAACATGGAGGGCATGTGAATGCCCCGTGCAAATTATGTCTTCCATGTGGTTTAATTTAACCTTAAAATTTATATGGCCCTTACTCAAAACCCCCTACCATATGCCTCTTTCTGTTAACCTCTGAATTATTCTTGTCAATTTTCTAAAACGTTTGATCGACAATTGTGGTGAACATGTATAACCAGAAAGTAATTAATAAATTCTGAAAGGAGTCGCGCGTTGGATGATTTGATCCAATCGCATTCATAAGGGAGTATATTATTATATAAGACTAATGATCGGGATTATTTTTTCGTGAAGGAAATCTGATGATTGTGACCCATTAACGAAGGATTACATATAAACAATTGCATTAATATCATAATTTTATCTCATCATGGTCATTTGGAGGAGATTCTTAAATTATATGTAGCTTGATCATACAAAATAATCAATCTTTTTTAACTACTACTTCTAATTGGCCTCCTTTCTGGCTTCAAGTTAATCATTAAATCAAGGGATCGCGGTGCCATGTAATTTCCATTCGGCATGTCCAGAAACGCAGTGCGGGCGCAAACATATCCAGGTCTAACTTAAAACTACACTCAAAATTAAAATGATAGCTAGGGATATTTAATTAAGATAATGGTGGAGTGGAGATTACTCATCCATTATGGAATTGATAATAATATCGATTATTTCGAACAAATAAATCTAACAAATAGGAAAAGATTCTAACTATATATATATATATATATATATATATATATATATATATATATATATATATATATATATTAATGATAGCATGTTTTTACTAATCAATAGATTGGTAAATAGATAAAAGAGGGACCATCAGTGGTATAAGTTATGTACTAACTCTTACAATATTATTTAATAAATAAAATGTAAATTTTATGATTCAACCATTGAATTATAATTAATTATATATTATCTAGATTATTTGTGTCAAATCTTGTAAAAATTAAATAACAATTAGAAGATAATAAATTATTATTATTATTTTCACATCTTTTTAAAATATATATTACATTCATTTTGATGTATATGAATGAGATATCAAATAATTGTAGGTTAAAATAAAACTTAAAATATGTTAGAAACTTTTGATTCAACAATAGATTATAAGATAAAATTATTTAATAAAAGCAATATATTTTAACCGTTTAGTCATTCATAAAAGTTACGATTAAAATTTATTTGAAGACCAGATGATAACTTAAAATAAATATATAGTTCTAATTTTAGCTATTATTTAGCTATTCATGTAACATTTAAGAAAGTATTGGTGGTAGTTTCTCCCTGTATAATCCCGCGCCTATTAATGTATAATTTTAGCGTAAAATTATTTAATTGCATATTATAAATTATTCATTATCATCGATCATATATTACGAAAAAATGTAAAAAAATAGTAATTTATACCAATACTTCATCCAATTTAAACTCATTTGTAATTATACCATATCATAGCAAGTAGATATTGTTAAACGAAATACCTGGATGTGTATCTAGTATACGTATCTGGTGTATGTATTTTTATTTTTTTTAAAGTAAATCCTGTGCTTAAAAAAATAAATTAATAAATAGTATTTTTAATGAGAAAAATTCTAAAATATAAGAAAATAGATTTTTGAACTTTGTCACACAATGATGCATGGTATAACATGTTCTTTCACACCATTTAATTAAGGAATGTTTTGAAATATGTTTACCAAGAGGGAAGCTCTTAATCCATGCATGCAATTTTGATGCAACATTGTAAAGAAACAAATGAGAGAAAATTGCAATTAGGATTTTTCTATAATTATGCATACTTAAAATTTTCTAATGAAAGAACAATTTTTATAATCTCGACATATGAAAGTAGGATTCCTTATTGGACATTAAATGAACAGCTCAACTAGACATCGAAAGTCCAAATAAAAACATCCATCATTATAATTAAAATAACATAATAACATTAATTTTTATAATCAACAGATTAATATTATTTAATGATCCAAAAAATACTCTTATAATTAAGTAATATTAACACTTCGATAGTATTAATTTAAATTATTAGAAACAAACAATGAGTTTCTGACAATGTAGAAAGTTTTATTTGATAGGAATAAACACTATACACGTTAATAAACTCATATGCTATATACAAGATGAATAAAGAAGAGCACAAATGAATAAGACAAATTATGACTTAAATGGATAGTCCAAACAGCTTAATAATGATATAAGATAACAAAATGAACCAATACATGTATCATAAAAAGAGAGTATACAATTTTAAACTTCTATTAACTCAAAACATAAAAAGACCTACTAACATTATGTTGTTTTGAGTGGAACTGGGTTCATATTCCTTGAGTAAGGTCTTGGGTTTGAACTTACAAATGAAAAAATGTGGTTAGGAAGAGAGATCCCACTAAATATGGTCAGCCAAGTTTTTTGCAGAGATTAATCATCGATAAAAGTTGATAGATACTTCGTACCTATAACATGGTTACTAAAGGTGATCAGCCAAGTTTTCCTGCAAAGATTAGTCATCAGTAAAATTTGGTAGATACTTCACACCTATAACATGGTTACTAAAGATGGTTAGCTAAGTTTCCCTGCAAAGATTAGTCATTAGTAAAATTTGGTATATACTTCGCACCTATAACATGGTTACTAAAGGTAGTCAGTCAAGTTTTCTAACAAAGATTAGTAATTGGTAAAAGTCAGTGGATAATTCACACTTATAACATGGTTACCAAAAAAATAAAAAATAAAAAGACTTAACCAAACATATGAGTTACAAGACTAAAATAAAATCCAAATAGTTAAATCTTTTGTCAATGGATACCATAGTCACAATATATAACAATTGGACTAATTAAGCATAGGCCTAAGCACTTATAATAACCGATTAATAAGAGTAATCACAATTGGACTAAACCAATATATGATATTTAACTAATTTGAGTTTTACTAGATAAGTTATTATATCAGCTCATATTAGATTAAAAAAATCAATTAACAAATTTGGATAATATAGACACTTAATCACTACTAGTAACCACAATTTGACTAAACCAACATATTAAGGACTAAAAAGGAAACTAATTATTTAGCAATCAAAAGATTGATTGCTAAATTCATATTTAGCGACTAAAATATCAATCATTAAGTATTTAATTAAAATTAAAATATTATAGATTAATGTGACCACAAATGTCAACAATAAGCAAACACTTACAACCATTCACTAAAAGATTGAAAAAACACAAATAGCATCTAAATAATATCTGTCACTAAATGTGACTAATTTGCAACTAATAAACTTTTTGTAGCTTGCAATGATTTAGCGACTACCTTAGCGCCAATAAATATGATTGCAACAAAGTTGATTGCTAAAAGCCTCACTAAATGACAAGTTTTTAAGTCAAAATTTGTTCACCGCATAACAACTGCTTTTGTGTTTGACTGTGTGTTCTTGTACTAGTGTTTGTCATTTAGCAATTACATTGAAGACATTCATTAAACTACGTCTTATTGTTGTGTCATTTAGTGACAAAAACTTCAATCTGTAGCGATGGAAATGTTGTCGGTCGCTAAACCCTAACATTTGGACTTTTAGGGTAGCTCAATAGCAAACGAATTGGCAATCTTTTTATGTTAAGTGCTTTCCAACCAATTCAACTCTTGAAAGATTCGATCACTAAACCCTAAATATATTTGTGATCCATTTTTCCTTTTTTTCATTTCCCTTTCTTCTTCCCCTTTTTGCATGTGTTGGCCCTTTCTCTTTTTCTATACCTTTGTTTGTTCTCTCTTGCCCTTCTTAGTCTATCTATGGAACTATTGTGCTCTCTCTGCCACTCTTGGCCTCTTTCACCCACATCCCTCTTCTCTATCGCATATGCCTTCCTTTTCTTTTTTATTTTTCTTTTTATGTATGTAGGTTTGTCATTAAGGAACAATCATTTGCCATCATTAATCATCACAATAGCACTGCCATTGCCTTTGGTTGAAGGTACAATTTAAAAGAATATTAAACTGTTTGTTGACTATTTTTTCAATTCTTTGTTACTGTTATTCAATTTTTTACATCTATATGTATAAACTTTGTATTAAAATTCTAATACATTTCAAATTATTTAATAGCATGAATATAACTTGTCATAGGTACTTTCGTTATTGGTTCACACTAAGTTAAAGACCGTGGTGGCCTTAATTATTTGATGGCAAGATGTCACTAACGATCGATGGTTCAACTAGAGGAAACGTTAAGATATAAAGAACAAACATCTGCATGGAAAAATATTTGTTCATCATGTCTTAAGTTTCCTCCATTTGTACCATTTACAACATTTTTTGCTATGATAGTATGTCCACTACATTACTCAGCTAAGTGTGAACCTAATAAAGAAGTATTTATTAAAAATTAAAAATTATACTCATAGGGTCTTCTTGAAGAGATCATTCCAATCATCAAAGAGAAGTTTAAGGAACTGTGGGTCACCTGAAAGTCAATCCTTGAAGAAGTTTGAGAAATGTGGTTTAGTTTGCTATATATAGGTACAATATATATATTAATTTCATACTTATCATTATGCATAATACTTTTGATTTTATGGAATTGTATACTACTTGTTCATGAATAAGTCCTTGTTAATGGAATACTAAGAGCTAAAAGAGTCAAATCAATGAAATTCAACAATAGATACATAATTTCTTTTTGGTAACCGGTCAAGGATTACATTGACTCTGTAGTGAGACGTGTTCCTCAGACATGTTATAATGCCTGCATATCTAGATACTAAAGACATCGAGGACGAACCGTTTGACATCATGATTTTTTTATTTGCATTTTTCTATGTGTAGTACATTTTTATTTTTAATAATAAATTATATTTTTATTTCTTATTTGTATTGCAATTTATGTATATTTATTTTTTAAAAATTAAAAAAATACTCATGACTGAATTAGCAATTGAATAATGATTGCTAAGTTAAATCATATTTTTTAAAAATAGAAAAAATTGGTGACCAAATGCATTGAAGTGATAAGTTCAGTCACAAAAAAAGGGTTGAATTGTGACCTTTTAAAAATTTTGCCCAACTTGAAACTTTGATAACTTTATGAGTTTCTTTCCCAAGTCAAAAAATGAAAACTTGGTGCTGAAGAAGTTATTTGCAAGTGATTAGCAGGTTCAGAAAGTAGTGTTTCTAAACTTCAAAAAGCTTAGTAATATCTTGTATAAAAAGTACTACAAAATCAAATTTTCAATAACAAAGATACACAAGATATTCACAAGTATAAACAAAGATAGTTTTAAGCTTTCTGATCAATTTTCTAACTATCAGATTTTTCCTTCAGATAACTATTCTTAACACATTCTAAAGAAAACTAATTAGTAGCACACATTCAAAATGCTAGGTATTTAGCATAGAAAGTTTGACATAATTAAAACACAGGATTTCTAAAGCTTACATGTGTCATTATAGATTTCATTGTTGTGAGCTCATTTAATAATCGAATTAGCCAATGCATTTAAATTGTATTTTTTTAAAATACAATTTAATGTAGTGACATATTAACAATTGTACTTATCAGTCACTAATGTGATCTCCCAATAAAAAATAACCAAAAATTCAATGATGAGTTGTTACTAATTAGCAACTAATTATGTTGGTCATTGATAAATGTCTAAATTTGGTCACTAAGCACCAGTGTTTTAAAACTCGGACCGGTCATCTACTCGGTCAGGGCACTGGGTCAATGGTCGAACTAGAGGGTCACTAATTGAATCGCATGACTCAGTCTCTATTAAAAAATTTGAAAGTATTCATGACATGTAAATTTCATACCTATAAAATTTATTAAATTAAATTTTAATGGTGATGTGTAACCCGTAAATAAATAAACAATCAATAATTATATTTAAGATAGGGGCAAAAGGACTAGAGGTTACGCATTAAGGGCAAACAAACAAGAACAAGTGAATGAATGTTATGCATTCATGTTAATACAAGAGACATTTATGTCATACGCATACCTGCATTTATGATTTTGGTGATTATTATCATTAGTAAATAAATATTTTTAAATATGTAAATTATATTATAAGTCAAAATTTTTATTTTTTTCAATATTTATAGTTAAAACGACGTCATTTAATACTTTAAAAAAATAATTTTTTTGAACTGGTCCAAATCAACTGACCGGTTCAACTGTCCAGTTCAACCGGTTGACCTACCGAGTCAAACCGGATTGATGGCATATCCGATCCAATCACTGACTCGGACCGGTTGTATGTCCGGTTTCTAGACCGACCGGTCCGACTGGCCGGTCCGAGCCGATTTTTATTACACTGCTAAGCACATTAGCGACTAAAACTATTGAATGGATGAGAAAAGACAACTATTAGGGAAAACTAATTGAATCCATGTTTGCAATTTTGATGCACCATCAAATGAATGAGAAAAGACAACTAGAGTTTTCTCATAATTGTAAATACTTAAAACTATCTAATGAGGTAACGATGTTTATAGGCAGGACATAAGAGCAAGAATTCCTCATTGAATACTAAGTAATCTTATCCGTTACAAGTCATTCACATCAAAAACTCAAATAATAAATATCTACCATTATAATTAAATTAAAATAAAACAATATTAATTTTCCTAATCAATATTATTTAATAATTTTAAAATATTTTAATAATTAAATAGTATTAATTCACAAAAAAAAATGTATAATAAAATATTTGTAGATTTGACTTATTCGAATTTGAGTCGGGCAGAATCATTGAAATCGACAAAGTTTTCTTACAATATTTTAACATAACGGCAATTAGGCATTGCCTCTAATCTGATGTTGTCAATGTATTTTATTTTATGAAATTCTAAACCGTTAGATCTTTTAGCAATAATTATCAAATTCGAAGTTGATTATGATTTGGAATACATCATGTACCTTAGATATCTAAAGTATAAAAATCCGATAAACCCATGAAATATTCAAAACAAGCTAAAAAGAAACATAGAAACAAAATTATCGTCAGATTGAAGCATGCGGGAGAGAAACTCGTATCCAATACAGAGACCTTTCCAAATTAATTAATTTACGAGACCCACGCGCCTAAAATCTTTATAAAAATTCTGTTGTCTATCACTATGCATATGATAGAATGGCTAACAATATTTTTTTTTTTTGTAGTATAATCAGGTGGTATCTAGATCTGTAAGCCTGACTAATCCCCTTTCTCATCGAGTCAGCTTATTAAGGGGTAAAGTGCTCCTAAATATTGTGACTTCATACCCAAATATTTTGATTGAATGATTAACAATTTAACACAACAACTTGCATGTGATTTTCTGAAAATAAAATAAAAAAATAATTAGTACGAATTATGGCATTAATTACATGAAATTTTGAAAGAAAAAAAAACCAACAAATTAACATTATATTATGATATAAAACTCTAGAAGTAAATCAATAAGAGAGGAAGAGGGATGAGAGTTTCTATATGCGCCAATTGTGTGTTATCTAGCATTGCTCTTTTTATATCAATTTAAAATTTTGTACCTAATTAACATTAGTCTTAAAAATATAATAGTCATGTATTTTTATTTTTATTTTTGTCTTTTTTTTCAATAGTGTCTATACATTTTGTAAGTTTAAAATTAATTCTTGATTTTGCTTACGTAAATTAAGGTTATTGCATGACTAAGTCTAAACCACACTAATTCGTCGCTTGAATTTCTAGATATAAATATATAAGTTTACGCATATTATATTTTTTTAAAGGTAGTATTATTGTAAAGACCTTATATTTGCAATTCATAAAGATTATTCGTTTTTAAAGCAAATTTAGAGAATCACGCTATTCCATTATTTATATTCTAAATAAATTGGGAATTACATTAGTAACAAACTTTTTTAGTGTCAGAAAAGAGTATTAATCAACTCAGCTCAGGCTAAGAAACATTAAATTTTAAAACTAGTAAACATATTTGTCCAGATTATTGGAATTGTATTGCTTGATTTGTACATGATCATTAAGCACTTATCTTCTATATACATAAATTAGAATAATTATTCTTTTATGAGAGTGTTATTAAAAAAATTTCCAAACTTCTTATCTCTTTAAGTATATCATTCCCATCTTTATTTCTAAATTGAATTTTTAATATTTTTTAAAAGAAATTATTAATAGTTAAAAATAACACTGTATACATTTAAGTCAAAATGAGTTTTTTGTTGTAAAAAAATCTTAAGAAATCAAAATGAAATTTTGAACAAATGAATCTTAATTTTGAGTGAATAGTCCAGCATACTACACTAAAGAAGTATAAACATTATCTCTTTTTGTCTTATAATTTATCCTTCCTATAAGAAATAATCTTGTAACCCACTAAGGTCGGCCTAATGGGAGGGAGGGTTGGGGTAATAATGTAATATGCATAAGGTCATATACTTTAACTTCAATTCGATCATTGTAAAAAAAAAAAAAAAAACTGCAATAGATACAGATAAATACTAAATTAAATATAGTCTCAACGAAGATTTAAATCATGCCGGCCGCGTTATATATGGGAAACTAATCTGTTTTACTAAACTCAATTCTTGTTATTAATAAAAATTATCTCGATTGAGTATCGTTTACTATTATTTATTCTATATATATAAAAAAAAAAAAACTGAACTCGTGGATATTAAGTTATTCGATGAGATCATTTCCCGGTTGAGCTTTTGAAGTAATTAAAAACGTCACCGCTAAGTTAAATTGATATTATATGGAAAGCCGCCGGGCAAATCTTTAGCTTTTTAGCTTACCTTCATACCCAAGGCGTGGTCTAGGCTGGCAAGTAGGAATATTTAAACTTTTGTGTTTAAGCTAGGGTGTTTATAGGATCCGTCGGGGAGAGATATATCTTAATTTTATCTTAAACAAAATTTTGTTAAGGTTATTCATATGAAAATTGAATCTAATCAAGATTTTTTGGTACATAATCTAATCAAGATTTGATAATATATAAAACGGGAGGGTTATCCTAATTTGTAAACATAATAAATAAATCTTAATATTATGTATAGTTAAATTATATAATTAAAAATATATCAAATTAAGATGTATTTTATAATATATATTTTGAAACAAAAAATATCAATATCAATATAATATTATGTTATAAAAAATGTTATTTATTAAGTTAAGAAGTTTTATTATTAATATATAGTTGTTAAGAAAGTATAAATTTAGAAAAAAAAAAATACATAAGACAACTTAAAATGTAATTCGAACTCGATCTCAAAATATATTAGATCTAATTTCTAAACTCACACCTATCAAAATTAATTTTAGATTCAAACAAATTAAATAAAACGAGACACGTTATAAACACTTTACGTTAGGTTTTGCGTCAACTCAAATTCAGTTGATCCAATCTCAAACTCCCTTAAAGACATATCCTTTGTATTCGGCAGATTTATTAAGAAAGTTAATTTTCCTATGCTTAATAAAAACAATAATTATAATCGTATATATATATATATATATATATATATATATTCCCATCTTTTTATGAAATTAACTTTTAATCTCTCAACTATTCTTTAACTGGTCTTAGTCCCTCAACTAATGTTTATCTTTATTTTTAGTCCCTCTCGTCAAATATCATCGTTAAGCAATTATGTAACAGTCACATTGATAACCACATAACTTGCTACATGGACTACTAATCTGACGTGACAGCCATGTGATAAAATATTACTGGTTCAAGACATTTTATATTAGTTTTATGGCATTACAAATTTTCTAACGGTGTAAAATTACTAGAAAAAGACTTTGAAATTTGCAAAAAAAAAAATAGATAAGGGGATGCAATAAGCAAAATCAATAACTCACAATATACAAATTAGCAACCCACTAAACCATGATCTAAAACACAAAATTAATAACCCACAATAAGCAAAATTAACAAGAATAAGCAAAATCACAAACCACTAAACCCATGAATCAAAACCCCAAGTACCAACACTAGGAAACCCCATGAATTAAAACCCCAAGCACCAAAACACCACCATAATTGCCCTGGATCCACCACCAAAACCCCATCTAATTTTCTCTCTCCCTCCCTCCTTTTTTTTGCGCAATCATTCTCCTCGCTCCTCCTTTGTTCGCTCTTTTCTTTGACGAATCCATTGCCATTGTTAAGCCACTGTCATCTTCGATGAACGAAAAGATCCTCCATTTCCTTCGCATGGCCTCCTTTTGCTCCCACAACCTTGTTGCATAGCCTCTTCCCTTTCAATTTAGACGTTTCCATCTCTGTTTTCTAGCGACATCAAAACCCGCCATCGTCACCTTGCTTTCTTGCCACCATTGTCGCCCAATGTCCTCTTTTTGTGCACGATGTTGACCGTTAAGCAAACCGGTTCATGAGAGCAAGATTAAAATAGAAGAGTTTAGTATTTGTTTGAGAAATGGGGTTAGGAAAAGTTTGAAGATTTGGAATTTGGAATTTTTCACAAGTTGTGTTTCTTACTTTTTTTGCATTCTTTTTTATTTTTCACAAATAATTTGAAATTAAATAATAAATTAAGAAACGCAAGTAGCAAGTCTTACTTGCATTTCATAATTTACCACGTGACTGTCAAACTAGTAATCCACATAGATGCCATCATGGCAACCACATCATTACTTAACGGTGATACATGATAGGAGAAACTAGAAACAATGACGAACAATAATTAAGGGACTAAGACCGATCAAAAAATTGTTAAGCAACTAAAAGTAAATTTGGTGAAAAGATGAGAAACTAAAAAAGTAGTTTACCCAAATTTTTATACATGGCTTTCACATCACACTAATAGTCCACGTGGCTATCACATCATCACCACTTAACGATGATACTTGATGGGAGAGACTATAAACAATGATGGACAACAGTTGAATGACTGAAACTGGTCAAAAAATTATTTAGAGACTAAAAGTAAATTTCGAAAAGTTTAAGGACTATATATATATATGAAATGAGAACAAACAATAACAACTCTTGGATTAAGATTAAAAATAATAGACTATTAAAATTAAAATCCAATTACAAAAACCTCTTATAAGACCATTACTATTGCCAACACGCTTTCGGACATACTCTTTTAAACACACTTTATTTTATTAGTTGAAATTTATTTGAAAATCACAAAACTCAATCTCAAGCATGTGTGCCATAGGCTTCTCAACCATGTCGACGTCTTCTTTGTCAATGACGTTTCACTCCTCCGCAAACTTAATGTAAGGGAAGAATAATAAAAAAAGAAAGGAAGAGGAAGAAGGGAGCTGTTGTCGGAAATCGCCTTCGACAACATTCACAGCGACTCACAAGATGTTGGTATATTTCTTCCTTATTCTCATTTTTTTTATTTTTCCCTATTTTCTTTTTGGTATATATATATTTTTTGTTCTCTGTTTGTTGCTTGCTTTTGCTCTGTTGTGCACAATGGTTGTTTGTGACTAATTGGTTTATGGATAGGATTTGTTTGATGATGGATGGTAGAATGAGGAGAAGATGGAAATAGGAAACCAAAAGGCAAAAACGAACTGAAGAGAAAACAAAAAAATTATTCTAACTTAGAGTGTTGCCTTTTAGAAAACGCTTTCTGAGAATAAACAACAAGGGTGTAGAAAGTGCTTCATAATGGAAAAATAAGCACTTTCTAATTCAATTTTTGGCATAGTGATATGAGGTTGCACTAGTCTACAAAGATGAAAAAAAGTAATGTAGAAATAGAATGATTAATTGAGCAATTGCCTCAATTTGAAATTGGTGAATTAGGGGAACGCGGTAATGGAATGAAAGATGAAACGATTGTCCCAATTTCAATTTAAGGGAATTAAACTAGAGGGGTGGAATGACATGGGAAGAAATTATCATAGTTTAGATACTTTGTTTATATTAGAATGATTCTATAAGTAGTTAGTATGACAGCGACCAATCATTGATGTGTAGAAAATTTTGCCATAATATTTGTTTTTCTTGAAGATACCTTGAGTGAGCAACCCTAAGAACATTAATTCTTTCTTTATTTTTTTTACTTTTTCCATCTACTTTTCTTTCTCTTTCTTTTTTTTAGCAAATGTATTAACAATTGTAAATGAGTCAAGTTATTTTGTTACGTGATTAAAGTTTAAGAAAACAAGATTTTTATCAAAATGAACTTTATTAGACTTGTAACATAGCAATGGTTAAAAAATGTTATGAAAGGAATAATTTGAAAGACTCAAACAGTGTTTAAAGGTTATTCGAAATAATTCCTCCCTCAATTAAAATCTTCAAACTTCCTCTTCAACTTTAACCATCATGGATGCTTGTCCCAATCATATTCACTCATACTTCCACTCTGCAAACTTTGGTGTGTTTCTTGCCTCCACTTTGCGAGTACTAGGTGGTAACACTTCTTGTACTTGTGTCATCGTCAGCTACTGAGAGATGCCGCTTGACTTCCACACCGTCAAGAAGACTTTTGACACAAGAATGTGCACTATCGTAACTATCGAGACACTTCGCTTGACTTCCACGTCAATAAGAAGACTTTTGACACAAGGATCTCACACAAATCCACCATCAGTTTCATCAAGCTTCAATACTCATCTCACAATTCACAAGCCACACAACCATAAGCCCTAACATCACCGTTGGGGAAACAAGCCCCTTCACACACAACAACACAATAGAAATAGTGGAAAACACAATTTAATGTGTTCGGCACCTCTTGCCTACGTCTACAGGAACATCTCAATATTCATTTATTATCTCAAGTATTCACCTCATTATAAGATTTATAGACAAACATGACAAAATCTCCCTTCACATAACCCCTTCTCACTTAGGATGGTGACCCCCTTCTAAGTTGGGTATTAAAATAAGAAACAAGTTTTTAAAATAAAAATAATATTTTTAAATCTAAACAAAATCTTAGAAATTTGAAATTGAAAATTTGAATTGTTTTCCTAACAATTCAAAATAAGAATATTTAGCATGGTGATGCATCTAATATGAAAGCCTTATTGCTTTGTATTAAGCCTATATGATCTTTTTTTATTGGATGCACAAGTAATCCATTCTTGAATCTCCTTTACTATTGTTGATATTCTCTTATTTAATATATAGGAGGAGAAAGTGTAAAGGAGTAGTTTGTCTATTGTAAGACTTCTCAAGTGAGGATAAGAGAAAACTTCTACAATGGCTAGATAGTGTTTCAAGATTAAGGGTGACAAAACAGGTTGAACTTGTTAGATCAACCTACCTAATCTACCAAAATGGTAGGGTGAATTAGGTGATTCAACCCACCAACCTACCTCACCTAACTTGCCACCGTGAATTATTGTAGTGTGGGTTTTAGAACAAGTATGGGTTTTAAAATATTAATTATTGTAGCAAATTTATTATATCTATTGTTGTATCATGGGTTTCACTAGTTGGAGGATTATCACAATTCGTGAAATATTAAATAGCCTTTGTTAAAGGGGTGAAGGGAAGAACGAAGATGGAGTGTTCCAATCCAGGCTTTTGGGTTCTATAATATTCAAATAATTAACATTAAAAAGGATATTTTGGTAAATTTTACATTATTTTTCCTATATTGTCCATTATTTACCAAACAATGTACAAGACTAAAAGTTGTCCAGTAACTTAAGTATTTATACTATGTTATTCGCCTTGTGTTGTAACTCGACATGTATCAAACAAACCATGATTAGTCATTATGAAGTTGAAAAAACGCTCATGATAGACCAGTATGTAGGAGTTTCAATTAATCTCAAATCATGTGATTGAAATTGTTAACACCATCTTCAACGTAAGATCTTAATTTGAGTTTTTAATTTTATTCTAATCGATTTCTTGTTGTCACATAAAATTTAATAACATTTATTAATTTTCACTACAAAGTTAGAGCTCAACTAGAGTTCTTAACTTATTTTTAATGGGTTTCATTTTATCTATCAACTCACAACTCTTGATTAAAACATATTTTTCTAATGCTTAAGCAATTTTGGTTATAATTGCTTATATAAACAACTTCTATAAAAATTCATTTGTTTTAATGATATTTTAAGTTACTTAACTTTAAAAATCAACTTAAGTAACTCGATTGGATTTGCTCTTATATTGACGATATATAACTAAATGATAGAATAAATTTCCTTAAATTGATTGACAATTCGCAAGATACATTAGCCGATTAATTTCAAAGATGTACTACATGACAAAGAACATTGAATTACATAGTAACTCTTATTTAATAAGAATAAAAGATGCGTTATGTTAATTAAAGTGTCGTATGATGCAACGTGGTTTAGACTTTAGACAATAGAAGATAACTATTCGCTTTAATATTTTCCTCGTCTTTAAAGCAAAATTAATTTCAAGCTCTTTAATCCCTGATAGATATTTTTTAGCGGTGGATAATATTAGCTAATTAATACTTTCAGTTATGCGAACGCTATCACTTAGCTATATTATTAAAGCTATCAATAACTGCAAATTAGAATGTGCGAGAAAAATGAGAGAGATCATTTTTTCAAGTTCAGGTTTCAAAAAAGGTGAGTGCACTGTAAACATCAATAGGAACTAGGAGTAAATCAAAAGAAAATTAAAAAAAAAAAAAAACAAAGGACAGGAGGAAATAACCCAAGGGCGTAAATTTAGTTATGAAGTGTGTGTGCTTCATATCTCAATTATTTTGTTTGAGTATTGAATAAGCACTTAAAGCAATTAATTAGTCCTCCCATATATATATATATATATATACAAGATTGTCCAAAAATTAACCTAATCTTGAATTGACTTGAAAATAGCGTTTAAGAATAAAAAATAAAAATAGGGCTAATGTAGCAAATCAATGAGAAAAGTTCATTAGTGCCACAACCTTTTGGTTAATAGAAAAAGCACATTTTTTGTGTTGAGCTATTGATCATTCAATCGGGATTTTATTATATAAATTTAAATTAAAGTTGAAAAAAATTATTATTCTTAGCAAAGAATAAAGTAGTTCATATGGCGCATATACGTCTCCCTTGCGCCACCAACTGTAATAAACTAGGTGAATATACGCATGTAGATGTCTACCTTGTAATTTCACCAACATAAGCCCTGTATCATTTATTCGTACTTTCAATGGCATGCTAAAGCATACGAAAATTAATTATACACACAAATGGTTACGGCATTCGATGATGCTACGTACCGAAATAGCATTACTTTTGTAGCTAGTGTTTACATAATTTAAGGACCTCTAGTGCATGTTGCTATTTTCTTGCGTTCACATAAACCACAGGAGGGTCGCATTCTCTGGTGATGGAATTGGATGTTTGTGGTAGATTAAGGGCAGTGTCGAACAATTAAAAGCTTGAAGGGACCATGTTACTGTTGGGTTACCATTTGAAGCCAAACCAGGGGTAGGTCATAGCTAGGACCCATCCACATGATGAAACTTTGGTAGATATTGTGGTAATGATGTGTCGCTTGAGCAGTCACTCGTATACATAAGTGGAATTTCATGCCAACTCGAACAAGTAATTTTCAGCTACCATAGTTAGCAGGGCAATGCTAGCCCCCCACACACATGAATTCACTCACAGAGATACGGAATTTATTGCTTGATAATGTGGAAGAGAAAGAGAAAATGACGCTTTCTATCTTCGCTCTAGTTGCAATTTGGATATGTATTTACTCAAATGAACTAAATGCATGTATGATAAGTTTGATTCAGATAATTAAGAGTCCGTGTAAATTTAAATATAACATTAAAGTTGCACGTGAAAAACTAAGAATAATTTATATTAAACCTCCCTCCTACAAAGTTTTATTTAATGTGCCATCTAAATTAAATTAAACTTCCTATTTTTTGAAATATATGTTGCACATCTTATTTATTTATTTATTTTATTCTGTGCCATCATTAAAGTTGTAGAATTCACTTTTCCGTTTTAAATTAATTTGCATTATTTCATATGATAGAATTTACCTTTTGGCTAAATTATACAAATTCGCCTACCCCCCCCCACAGTATTTTAAAACTTGATGGATATCTTTTTGATTTCTTGCTTACAAAAAAAAAAAGTAGGGATAATCAATGATCAAATGGAGCTTAGGGAATATTGAATTTAATCCTATTAAAAAATGATTGGGTTGAGTTGGATTCTGGATAATTTTGGGTGCCAATTTAACTTGATTGCATTTGAGTTGAATCGAGTTATGTTGTTTATTATTAAAATAATAAAATGATAAATAAAAAACACAAAAAAGTAAAGAAGAAGACAAAAAAAATATAAGAATTAAAAGAAAATAATATCTTGTCTCAAAAGTCATAATTATTTTATAAAGTACATATATTAAATTATACTATATATTTTTTATGTTTTTATATTGAAAATTTTAATTTCTATTCATTGTCATTATAAAAAAATTTACACTCTCAATCATCAGAAATCATGGTTAATATGACTTTTATGATATTATAAAAGTTAACAAATTTACCATATATAACGATTTGTTATTGAAAGATAATGTAAAAACCCTTTATACTATCAATGCATAAACTATTTTTTTTCTATATTAAATACTAAAATAAATACCTTTTTGTTTTGTGAATAATTAGATTGAGTCGAGTTGAATCAAATATAAGGCTACTAAACCTAATGTACAATACGGCTTAATCGGGTTTGTACAAATCCAACCCAACAAAACATGTAAATTTAACGGCTTTTTTAACTCAGAGAGGTAATTTTCTTTTTAAATTATCAAAATGGGTATTTTAAAAAAAAAATCCAAATTGGGGCAACGACTTCTGAATCGAAAATCGTACTTCTGATATGAGACTTCTTTTTTTATTTTAAATTTTTTACCCACTTCTAAAGAAGTTGTGTTTCTCAAACAAAACTTTAATTTTTAATTTTATTTTTAAAACCTGATACAAAATCGTGTTTCACATACATGATATTTATTTATTTTTTTTGTGGGTGAAGTCGTGTTTCCCAATAAAGAATTTCCCTTTTATTTATTTTTTTCATTGAACATGTTGAAGTCTCATTTGCCAAATGAGACTTCACTTTTTGGCATGAAGTCCAATTTGGCAAATGAGACTTCAACATGAAGCCTCATTTGCCAAATACGACTTCTTCAATAAATTTTTGAAAAAAAAAATCGAAGTCTCATTTGGAAAACACGATTTCAGTATGCTATTTAAAAAAAAAAAAAATCTTGCATGCGAAATACGACTTCAAGAAAAATAAAATAAAAAGGGAAGTCTTTAATGGGAAACACAACTTCTCCCAAAAAAAAAAAAATTTAAATGTAAAACATGTATGTGAAACACGATTTCGTGTCAGGTATTTTAAAAAAAATATTAAAAATTGAAGTCTTATTTGGAGAACACGACTTCTTTAAGAAGTCATTTTAAAAAAAAAAGGAGAAGTCTCGTATTGGAAATACGACTTCCGGTTCAAAAGTCGTATTTCCCAAACATGACTTGCCCCAATTTAAGAATTTTTCTGGAAAATACCCATTTCGGTGATTTTTAAAAAAAAGTACCTCTCTGCAGTAAAAAAGCCAAATTTAACCCCTTTTTTATTTGGATTGAATTGGATATAATCATGATCAGCCCTAAAAAATATATATAAAATGAAGCGTGAAAGGAAAAATTTTAAAATAAAATATATTGATAAAATTTGAATTAAAACACGACAAAACTAGAATATACAAAATTTTGTTAGGAATATTTTAACTTTCGCAAAACTGTATATACAAATCAGTATGTCGTCAAACTTTACGGTTGGCAAAAATAGGTAATAGAGTAATGACCGATGGGATACAGTAATGGGTCATGGACAGAGTTGTGATTGTCGGATCTTTCAAAGGACACCTTTTTGGTATAAAAGGATATGTTAATGGACCTCAAAACCAGATGTGGTGTTTGGGTCTACTTTAACAAAATGACGAGTTTTTGCTTATAAAAAACGAGATTTTTTATATTTACACTTCCTGTAATTAATATGTATACTTCCTTTTTTTCATATTTTTATTACAAAATAATTTTTTATATAAAAACAATGTAACTCTTATTTTTGCATCACATCTTCAGTATTCTTTTAATCTTATTTTTGCACTTCATCTTCATTAATTATTTTTAAATGTTCTTTTTGTATTCCATTTTCATCATTCTTTAAACCCTATTTTTGTACCTTCATCTTCATTATTTTTAAACCCTTTACATCTATTTTTCTCTATAAAAATAACAAAATTTTACCATAATTTTATTCCTTACATTGAATTCAATGTTTTTCATCAAACTTGATAGTAATACTGTGCATTTTTCATCAAAGTAATATTTTGCGAGAATGGGAAGATGTTTATACTTGTCCTCCCAGAGAACGAAGACCCGAGAAGCCAAAGAAGAAATTCCAAGAAGAAATGAAAATAAGTGAAACTTTGATGAGAAGAACTAAGGAACTAAATTGAAAACATAAGAAAGAAGAATCAACCAAAGCGACTGGAAAGAGAGGGTGGCAGAGGAAGAGGAGAATGAACAAAAAAGAACGTTTTCGGAAAGAAAGATTCCTCGATGAGATAGAGAAATTATTTTAAAAAAGAAATTAATTAGAAAGGATATTTAAAAAAAATATTAAAAAAAAGGGAAGGCTGTATTTATTAATAAGGGTGTGTGAATATCATTTGCCCCAAAACGCAAAGAATGTGTTAAAGTTGTTGTGTTTCCCCGACAAGCCCATACACCAGCTGAATCATTGAAATTTGAAGCCCAATGAACTGCGTGCACCAGATCGGTTTAGATCTTGATGATGCCCCATTTTAACCAATATTTTTTCCCCGCTGTTGGAGAAATCTCTATAACTCAAGAAGTTCTTTTTGTATTTGTTTACTGAATGGGCCAGATAGTGGGTCAATTTGTGTCTGGATTTCGGATCCCACAAAAACAAAAAAAAAAGGAAGCATGATTTTGAAATTGATACTTTTCCTTCAGACAATTTACAAGACAAAGAACTCGTATGCAAAGCATTGTACTTGTAGTGGTTTAAATTTCCATAGAAGATGTTTTAGTTTTGAAATTAAAGACACACTTATAATTAGCACCCTAACACACAATAATATATAAAGTTCACATCGTAATATAAAATCTGAAATTACTTTAACTCATCTTTGTGTGATCATCTTAATAAGATGGCCAATTTTGATTTCATTGATGAATACTTTTGAATTTATAACCTTGTTGAAACTAATGGTTTATGTTTAGATGATTTAATTAGGCCAGCTTAATTTGATGGTCATAGTCATTATTAAAACCAAATGTCACTTTCTAAAAATTGTTTATAAATATAATAAAATCCATATAGCATTGACAAGTTTGGTCAATCTCAGCTCACAAAGGGACTAATTAAACCCACAAAAACCTCCATTCTCTAATTAAGTTGACATCTAATGTGAACTATACAACTATAATTTACATTGACGTATAGTGTGGGCTGTACAAGTATAATACATTGTTTTCCCTGCTTGTAGTTTATTATATTTTTTGGCTTTCAAAATAAAAAAGTAATTTATTATGTTTTATATATTCATACATGTTTAAATTTGATATATCAATAACTCACTGAAGTCAACCTAGTAAATGAAGTTTGAATAGTATGCATGAGATTATAGGTTCTAACTTCAATATAACCATTATATACCAAAAACAAATTGATATACTATTCATGTAAAGATTTTTATATTATCATTTAGTTAAGTAATATCTTAAATTTGATTTTTAAAATAATAATAATAAATGCTAATAATTTTTAATAATACAACAATTTATAATTATTTCACAGTATAAAAAATGTTATTATATGTTAATTAAATTCTTGGTCAAAATTACTAGTATTTATGAACGAAGCAAACAATGGGCCAATCCATTGACGAAATGCTTCCACTGAAATTTGTCTCGTGAAAAATGCCTCTTCGCTTCGCGTATAGGTCCTACATCGGTGTTTGTTGAAACTTGAAACCAGAAAGCAAGTTTGAAACATCTTTCTTTTTAGAAATTTGAAAAGGATTCATGATTAGAGGAATGCTAGCATTACTCTCTCAAACACTTTATTTCTAACACTTTCTCAATTAGTAGCTAGATTTATTAGAAATCATAAATTTTGGTAGGACTTATTTCTCATTTAATAAGTCTCTCTCCTAATGTAAAAATGTGATCTTCCAAAATTTGTGAAATTTTATCAATAGTTAAAAGAGTGTTAAAAAAGAGTATTAAAGAGTATTATTAGCATTCGTCTTCATGATTATCTTTGACCGATATAACGGTATGATGATGTGTTTATCCATATACATTTTTAGATGGTATTGTTCTATTACTTAAGTATTGCATAAATGGCCACTGCATATCTAATATATAATCTAATTTTATATAGAGATTTAACTAGGTCAATTATAAAGTCTGCATCGCATCATTTTTTTTTTCTAGTTTATATCACCCCAAGTTGACATACTCTATTCTGTTAAAGAGCTCCTTTAAACGCTTTGCAAGTGAAAGGATTACTTTGTGTGTACGAATACGAACACTGTGCAGTTGACTGTCATCTACAAAATTGATTGATTCGATTAATGGGATTGTGGGATCGACCATAGTCCCGTTATACAAGTTGCAACGTTCTTCTTCCTTCTCCTTCTTCTTCTTCTTCTTCTTTTGTAATTTTTCTCTTACATGCCAACTACTGTAAATTTACTAGACTACGGATCATAATTAGACATCATATGACTGCAACACATGGTGGACTAAGTAAACTCGGGCTCACATTACAACAGAGAAAAAATTGTATTTATGAAAGAGCAATAAAAGTCATATTAATGAAAATGGTATCATGTTATAAAAATCAAAAGCAAATCTTCAAAAAAATTTTTTGTCATCATGTTCATATTATTGGTGCGAGCTATCCATCGACTTTGTCAATGATTTCTACTAAGAAACCTGTCTGACCATCTTTAGTGGAGTCTCCACTCTCAATTATATTTTTTCTATCTACATGACTCGAACCCAATTTATTTTTCATTATATTCCCTTAAAAATTATAGACATTGAACTAATCTCTTGAAAATTTTAAACGTCATAATATCAGTCTTTTATAAATAATTTTTCAATAAATAAAAAGAGCTAATGCCTAAGAAAAGTAAGAAAACGAAGAAAATATTGTGAAGTATGAGTGTCTCAAATACATTGACAAAAATCAGCCTACCTAAATTAAAAATGGGATAATATTCTCTTAATAACCAAAACTGTTATCTGAGCTCCAATTGGTTGTCTAATCCACTAATTTTATTGCCAATTTAATCTTTGAAGGACAATGACAAATTGGGATTATAGGATCTATCATAGTTCCATTCCATCATACAAGTTGCATGGTTCTTCTTCTTCTATATTCAAATTCTTCTTCCATGTGTACCGTTGTACATTTGTTAAAGATCATAATATGTAAGTCATGGTAAGACTGCAGTAAGTGGTGGAGAATGTAAACTCAAGCTCAAATTACAAAGAGAAAAAAAAAAACTTGTATTATGAAAAACCCCACAAAAGAAGATGGAAGTAAAGGAAGAGTATATAATTACTACAATAAAGAAAGTTTTTGGGTTTCTCTCGTCTATTCTCTGTTAGAAGTAATTCTGCTTGATTGATAATTGAATATTAAATATGAGATTCTCTACTAATAAAAAATTGTTTTTATTAGAAACTACTATTAAAAATTTAATAGTTGAATATTAAATATGAGAGTCTCTAGTAATAAAAATTAGAGATGCACTTAAAATTACGGTTGCAGTGCATTAATGATGATTTTTAATATAAACTTTTCATTTTTAATCAAGATATGGGTTAGAGAAAGAGAAATTACATTAGAATGAGTGGTACTTACTCTTACACTAATCAATAACTTTGTTTAATATGTGTTTTTATTAATTTAACCATTAAACTATAACTATATTATTTATATCAAATGTTATAAAAATTAAACAACAATAAAAAAAAATCAAATATTTTTTTTTTTATATATTTTAAAAATATATATCACATTAATTTGATGCACATGAATGGGTATCAAATAATTTTAAATTAATCTAAAATTTTGTAAATATTTTTTCATAAGCAAAATTTTATTAAACATATAAATACTTAAGTTAAATACAAGTTGTGTCCAACTCAAAAAATACAAATAGTAACACCCTATGTGAAAGAGGCTTTTTTTGCATTTGATACAAGATTAAAATTTTGTAAATATTATTTATATGAAAAACATTTTTAATCCAATAATAACAAGTTTTGAAATACACTTATTTAATAAAAAGTTATAAAATAATATAAAGTTATATATGTGGGACAATTGATCTTGCACGTGTCAAACTTTTGTGCTTTTATTACTTAATATTTTTTTTTAAATATGAAATTAACCAATTTAACTATTGAATTGAAAGTTTTTATAAAATAAATAAAGCTTATAAAATTTTATGCAAATAAAAATTTAGCCAATTCTTCACTGTACTATTTTATTTTCACAGATAATAATTGTTTAAAATGTAAGTAAATATCTGTTATTAAATAACAAAACAACACATATTTGAATTAAGTGAAATTCAATATAAATAATTAGACAGATTATGTCAAATAATTTAACAGTTAGATTGATTAATTTTGTATTCCTTATCAAAAGTTATTAAGTAGTGTAAGTACAAAAATTGACACTTAGTGTAAATTGATCATGTTTCTATATGTGTGTGTGTGTGTGAGAGAGAGAGAGAGAGAGAGAGAGAAGAGAACAAGTAAGAACTCTTAATAATTGTGATAAATGAAAATTTTAAATTTAGTACATGTTAGTTTTTTTATCATATTAGTACTGGTAGAAATAGGCCAAGTCGCTCGACAAGGGTCTATGACATAGCTTACACCAAGCCCAGGCAAGGCTAGACTTCTTTAAAAAATAAATCAATCCAAGGTTTTTATTAAAACTTAGTTAGTTAAAAAGGTCAAGCTCTAGGTTGTTTAAAAAGTCCTTTAGGCTTAACAAACTAACCTATTTAAATAATCATAAATAAATATATTTTTGTCGTTGTTATTGTATTATAATAAATAAATATTATAATAATAATATTAAATTTTGTTATAATATATTAAAATCATACATTTGTTTATCTTTGTAGATGTTAAGCATATTAACCTACATAAAGAGTCAAGCTAATAAGTTTATTGAAAGATAAATTTATATTTCATTTAGAAGTTTTATTTCAAAAAATATTTTTAAACAAGTTATCATGAATGTCAAATTAGACCTTAAAAATATGTTTATATCATATAAACATGCTGGATTTGATTCTTGTGAAACAAACATATCTATTTTTACCTCTATCTTAATGTTAAATTGCCATAAAATAGGCTGTAGGCTAGATCAGGCTAGGCATTTAAAAAAGCCTATAACAAAAAAACAGGTCAAACTCAGACCATGTATTTTTAACTAAAGTCATACTTAGATCCAGTAAAGCCTAGTTTAATCTAACCTATTTTCACCCTTGTATATTAGGCTTGATCCACATTTAAGAGTAGCTGAAATGAATCACACACACACACAAAACTAATATTTATAACTTCTACGTATTTTGTTAGTTTTGACATGGTTTGTTTATCTTAACACACAAATAAAATGTAATATCAAACACACAGTTAAACAATTAAATTATATGTGGACGATGAACATTTAAAAAAAAAATACATAACTTTTATAAATAATTATGTGACCACCAACAATCTTTTATAGTATATATTATTATAATATTAGATATGTGTATGCGATTACGATAATCGCATAGTTTAAACAATTTTGCAATATCTATCTTTTATTATTCAAATCTAATAACCATATTTTACATTATCCATACATCACAAGCGTGCTAATATAAATTTATTAAATGTGTAAGACAATGTATTACATAGTCATATATGCGTATATATTTCTGAAAATAAAATTTTATTGAAAAATTCAATAAAATAATCACAATAATACAACAATTAATTTAGTATTATAAATGTGAGACTTTATTTTTAAAATTATGCAACTGTGCATTTTCTTATTTCGAATACCTATCTTACAAATTTTTTGTTAAATTAAATGATTTTTTCAATTAACTAACCAGTTAAATGTAAAATTATTTTTTTATTATTTTAATCGGCACCGATTTTTTTTTAATTGTCATTAAATATAATAATATATTTACAAAATATTTTTAAAATCACAATTTATTAATAAAATTATTTTTTATATTTTTAAATGGTTAAATATGTTTTTAATTTCTCGAAATATTCAAATTTAAAACATTTTATTTTGGTTTTCCATTTTGCAAATGTGTCATATGTGATCCCTTTTACTAAAACCATTAACTCAAGTGGATGGAAATGACACCCTATTGTCACGTGGGATAGTGGTGTTACATGGACCCTAACATGAACTAATGCTTTCATGTCATATGTTTGAGAAAAATTAAAATCAAACTTTTGCATATTTAGATGAACCAAAAAACATTTTATCATATTAATTTGTTTGACATATGATCAAAATAGATCTAAGCTATAGAGTTGTTTGACGTTGCCTTTAAGAAAAATTAACAATGCAGAAAAATTCAGTCCACAAGAAAATTCAGTAACAGGATGGTAACTTAATTAACATTGAATGATTATATATTTCATCATATGTTAGTTCAAAAAGGTGAATGTCCACTAAGATCTAATTTACTCTCTTCATATGTTCTGTCAACTATGCACGAGTCATTTTCTGTGTAAATTCAAAAATTGTGGAATTTAAAAACTTGAATTTGCTACCTTATTTTTTTCGTCAATAACTAAATTCTCTTTTACCTAATACACAATGAGAAAAAAAATATCGTAAAGGTATGTTAAATTATCATAATCATATTTCGTTACCATTTTTTTTCTTTTGTTTTGATCAAATATTAATATTGACATGTCACACTGGGCAAATCTTGGTTCTTAGTTGTAGCGATGTATTCATCATTGTTCTTACTTTTTCTTTGTGGCAAATTTCATAATATTGATCATATAATGCATCACTAGTTTGACCTTATTGATCAAAATCAATAGGATAATATGCAACTGGTTTTACCTTACTATTTTTTTTTATTATTGTTGTAATAGTTGTGAACAATTTTAGTTCTAGTGCTATATTTAGTCTACAAAGTAAAATTGAAATATTAAACGACATATTTAATGTATTAAGCTAATAATATCATCAAGTGTTATGCACAAATTTATATGATAAAATATGTCTTTGGACTTATAAATATGTAAAAGTTTGGATTTAATCCCTTTACATATATAAGATATTGATTTGTATTTCTATCAAACATACGATGTGAAATCATTATGTCACATAACACTGCTGCCATACATGACATTAGATGATGTGTCATTTCTATCTATTCGAGTTACCAATGTCAAATGCATCAAATATGACACATTTTCAAAAATAGGGACCGAAATATGACATTTGAAATTTGAGGGGCTAAATAGACTAAAAATATCTTTAATGTTTTTTTAAAATAAAAAATAAATATTTATATTTTCATATTTTAGTATAATTTTTACTATTAATAAGATGACATTTTAAAATTTTTTGAACTTATATTTTATATGTTACGTCGTTTTGTGAGTAAAAAAAATGTAAAATTTAAAATATAAGTTAAAAATAAATAAATTTTTTACATATATATTCATTAATTTGTGCAATATATAAATTCATAATTACCCGTAAATTAAAATTTCGACTGTTGCTGCCCGAATCTTTGTCCTCTCTCCAGATAGATATCCTCCCAATCTCGGATACTGTAGAAAATCTTTACTGTACTAAACTGAGGTTGTTTAACGTTATCAAAAAATTAAAAGAAATATATAAAAAATAGGTTGTTTTACTTATTTTAAGCAAAATTGAGGTTAAACAATTCTATTTAAAATGATTGGTATAATTTTTTATATACTTAAAAATAGTTGATACAACATAGAAAATTATACGAATCATCTTTAATAACATTGTTTAATTCCATTTTTATTTAGGATAAATTAGATAATCATGTGTGTGTGTGTGTGTGTGTATACATATATACATATATGTGTGTGTCTGTGTGTAATTAGTCATTACATTTTTAATAACTTTTGTAAAATATAAATTTAACTAATTCAACCGTTGAATTTCATGTTTTTATTAATTAGATTAAGTATACAAAATTTCATATAATTTCAAAATTATTTAATAGTTCATCACATCATTTATTTGAACGTATAATATGATATTAAAATATATGTAAATATTCAATGTTAGATAGTATATCTAACAAAGTCCAAATGATGTGAAATTTGATATACATGTTCATGAAGATAATATCACATTATTCAACGGTTAGATTAGTTAAATTTGCATTTTACAAAAAATTATTAAAGGTGTAATTTGACTAACTTTGACACCTAGTATCAACGAATCCTGACCCTATATATATATATATATATATATATATATACTTTTCGACTATTAAGTTTAATGGGACGTCTTGGAGTTAAATTTTTTGTTTTAGCCAATGTTCTGTCTCAGTAAAAGTCCAACATTAATTAGGAATTGGGGCTAAATGCAGTTCACAAAGATTATCTTTTTTTAATGCACTTAAACATTTTTTGAAGGATAAAATGATAAAGACTTACAAGTACTTAATAGGATAAGAGAAAGTACTAGTAATATACTCTCTAACACACTCTTCTTAATATACTTTATTGTTGGTTAAAATCTATTAGAAACTACAAATGTGAAACTCACAATTTTTTGTAATTTACAAGAAATTTTAACCAATAAAAAAGAGTGTGTCAAAAAATGTGTTGTTAACATTTATCAACTGGACAATATTTTGAATACACTGAACCTATCAATATCGCAAACTTAAGCAAAACAATGAATATTTTGGAAACTTGTTTAGGAAAAAGGAAATAAAAAGATATGATCCTTAAAATGAAAAAATATTAGAAAAAAAGTCAAAAAAGTTTTCCTAGATTTATTTAAATAATAATAAGTAAATAAATTATTCAAAAACTTAGTATATTAATAAAAAATAAATTTAACTAAAAAGTTAAATTTGTTACTTTATTATTTCTTTAAACATATTTTTTAGATGTTAATGACTATGCACTATCAGTATAAAAAATTTTACACTGTTAACCGATCAGAAAATCATTGTTGATATGACTTTTAATATAGTTATTATAAAAGTCAACAAATTTATACTAGTGGTATTATGATTGAATGACAATATAAAACTGCTTTGCATTGTGAGTACATAGCCTATTTTCTCTATTTTTTATGTTATAAAAAATTATTTAAAACAATTACCTTCATTCTCAACTTATTAAAAATCATTTAAAATAAAATTCTAATTGCAATTTCATCAGTTAATCAAGTATTATATTTAAATTAATAATCTCTATATTTGATATATTTATTTAATTAAAAATTTTATTCTAAATAGTTAATTGAAACTAATTTACAAATAAAATAATAAATAATCATCGATAGTCCCTCACGAACTAAGATATAAATTTTTGCTAAAAAATGTACTCATAGTTAATGCTTATAAGGTTGTGTTTGGTAGGATAGAAGAAAATAGATGAAAAGGAATCGAAGAGAAAGGAAGAGAAATAGGTAAGAAATAGATGAAATAAAAGTTGTCTAGTTGGAGAAAAATAAAGAGAAAATAGGATGAAAATAAATTTGTAAAGTTGTTTGATTTGAGAGAAAGAAAGAAAAGAAGATAAATTACTATAGAAATTACGTTTTTATCCCTACTACGCATTAATAGTTTTTTTTTCTGGAAATGTATAAGTTAATCGATTATTTTGTACAAAATAATCGATTAACTTGCCAACAGTGCTCGTTCCATTGAAAACTGTAACCATAATTGATTAAGCCATATGTTAACCGATTATTTTGGCAAACAAAGGCACTGGTATTGCAACATTGTGGTGGTAATCGATTATGGTGTGTCCATAATCGATTAGGATGCCTTCCAGAGAGTGGGGTGTGTTGTTTAGGCATCTTAATCGATTATATACTTGTCATAATCAATTATGTTGAGCAAACAGAAGGGCTGTTATTCATATGTACTACCATAATCGATTTTGCCATATGAGAAATCGATTTTATGGACATCCAGACACGATTTTTGGTCAGTGGGGATCATATAATTGATTTTGCTTCCCTTTAAATTGGAACTACAAACACTATGAGTACATATTATTTGTGTATCCACAACAAAACATGTGGCTAATATATATATATATATATATATATATATATAACCTAACAACAATTTCCATGCGTAAATAACCATAATAATTCCTCTTTAATGAAGAGTAATAAAAAGTTTAACGGTTCTTAATGTGCCAATATAAAAGAAATATCCAACATGCAATAACAAAGACACAAGTGTTGTAGACAAACTCACAGAAGAGAGAAGAATAAGTACATATTACACACCTATATCAATATATATCATAAACTACACTCTACTGTGGTGGCCCTTGATGATAAAGTCGTCCTAGTTCTTCAAAGCGTTTATCACAGTCCTCAAACTTATTGTCAACTCTTTGGAACCCATCATGAATTGTAATGGCTTAATTATCTAGTCTGCCTTGTAAACTTTCAATGCCACCTACAATCCAATTTAACATATCATTATCGGTTGATGCATGAGCAGCAGGTGGTTCAGGTTCTTCATCACCTTCGAAATCAACTTCATCATCTCCTTGTTGTTGTGGCTGGTTCACTCCTACATTTGTATGTTGCCACACTCCATTCACTTGTGTGATGTTCAATTTCTTCAGGCTATGTTCATTGAATTTATTAGTCCAACCTGACCTAAACTTAGCTTCCATAGACAAATCGATTCGATGATTTATCATTATCTTTGTTATCAGTACACCATATGGAAGAGACATGCCATTGTCTTTGCACTTTAGCATATGTTGACTACGTAATGCGACCAGTTAATCTGAATTTGTTGTTTCGTTGCCCAAAGTATAAAAATGTCTTCCTGTAAAAGCTGTACATAGTTGCTGCTGCATGGAATTAAAATATGTGTGTACACATAATGCAACAATTTGTCCTCCACCCTTAAACTACTAGCATTTTTGTAACTATGGACATGTAATCCTGGTCTCACCATAGCAACCAATGCCTCCTCACGATCATAGTTGGCCCAGTCACGTATTTGTGAAAGTTCAAACTTATGGCCTTGATACTTCAAATTAGCTAAGCTCAGCCAATCACGTGGCCTTACTCTAACCTTAACTTCCATAACTTCTGAGCACAAATCACCATTATTTGATATGCTTAGGTTGGCATAGAAAACCTTTATCAAGTCAGGATAGTAGTTTGCATTTATTGAAACAAAATCTTCAAGTCCCTAGAAGGAGAGTAATTCTGGAAATTGTAGACCACTCCTGTTAAAGTATTCAACATCCATTATCTTTGGATGAATTAGACCTCTACCTTGAAATTCATCCAAAAATACATCCATCTGGTCATGTTTGCTGAAATAACGGCTGTAATCCAACATATGTGTAAGCTTATCAGGTTCTTGGGGGTTAGGCTGTTGTCTCTGAGGGTTTTTACTATCCTTTTTTCTTTTCTTTTCTTTGTCGCCCCTAATTCTTTTTTCCTTTGATGAACCAGCCATTCTAAACATCTTGTAATAAACATTAACAAAGTATGACCAATATTGAAATGACCAAATTATACACAATGCTCATATTCATTAATACAAAATGTAACGGGAACATGCGTTAAATACATTACATAGGCAATGGTTAATTAAATTATATATAACATGTCATACAATTTCAATGTCTGTCCTACACAGAGGACTTCAAAATATACATCAAATAGCCATATAGATCATTAAAAAAAGAAACGGCGTCCTATACAAAGGACCTTTTAAGTAAACAACATAGAAAATAAAAACCATAATCAACTTCTTCCTACTGTGAACACCCAATTTTGTCCGGCTAAATGAAAATAAAATATAAAAGAAAAGGAAAAAAGAAATAAGAGAACTTTTGAAGGAAAAAAGCTTTTTTTTATGATGAATACCATGGAAAGGTAATGTCATATTTTGAGTTATACTTGTTTGTTTGAGGTGTTCTTTGCACCGTTGAAAAGTTTGTAGAAAAATCTACAACTCATATCTCTACCTCAAAAACCAAAATCAACTCCAAAGCGAGCCATTTAATCATAAAAAAAACTCAAGTTCCACACATTCCTTCTCTTTTACCTTCCCTTCACTTAGAAGTCCCACATTGGACAATCTACAACCATGCATATTTTCCTTCCCCTATATAAAGAGGTGTCTACCAAGCAATATGGGGAAGCCAAAAAATTCATTAATTATAGGCTTAAAGCAAAGCATAGAGCTTATGAAAGTTTAATTTTTTTTCCTCTCTTGGAGCTTTTACTAGAAGCTTGTGGTGGATTATTTTGTGTTCACCACAAATTGTTCTCTTGAGGTAAATTTGCCTATCTTATCTTGATATATATATATATATATGTGTGTGTGTGTGTGTGTGTGTGTGTCTTATAATCTTTTTTTATCATTGTTATTGTTGTTAAATCTTATTCTTTGTATGTCTTTTCAAATTAGAAATATTTTATTTTAATTAATTTTTTAAGAGAAATGATTAATTAGATGTGAGATCTTTTTAATCCTAAGGTTTTGAGGTATAAGTTGTGACAACTTGATGTCTTTAAACTCCTCTCTAAAATTAAAAATGTTAAATCAAAATTAAATTGCTACAAAAATAAAAAATGTTATTGTTATTATTACTTTTTCTCTATGTTTTTATTGTTATTTTAATTAGGAATATTCTATTTTTTTAAAATATCTTAAATAGATAAAAGGATTAATTAGATGTGACATCTTCTTAATCCTGAGATGTTAAAGCACAAGTTGCAACAGCTTGGTATCTTAAGACTCCTTTATAAAGTAAAACAAAATAAAAAAAATGTTAAGCCAAAATTAACTTGCTTTCAAGGGATTGACTTGGGTGTACACCTCTGTTGATTCTATTTTTAGGACGTATGAGCCGTGACGGTTTAGAAATCTTAAAATTTAATAAACAAAATAAAAAAATGACAACACACAAATATTTTCTACAAAAGAACTACGTGAGTCTGATTCTCCATTGCACTAGGAGATACATATGAGCAGGGGCCCACTATTGTCAATCTCAAAAATAATAAAATTTAAGATAAAATAAAAAACCTTTTCTATAATAAATAAAATTCTTTTTTTGCAATTATTTCTAGGGTGAGATAAATATTTAAAAGTCATTAATAATTTGCTTAATCAATTAGAGGTAACCGTCTTTATGACGGACGTTGTAGGATGCTAATACCTTCCCTACACGTAATTGACTCTCAAACCCAAAATCTGATTTCGTAGACCATTTTCTTTTAGGGTTTTCCAATGTTTTCCTTAATAAATATTGGTGGCGGTGGCAACTCCCTGTTTTTAAAACTCTTTTTCATCGTCCTGCCACGACCCCAGTTGCAACAAATGATGACTCCACTGGGGACATTTTGAGAGTGAAGCCTATCATAATTGATTAAGCAAATTTGTGACTTTTAATTTATTTATATCAGCTTTTCTTTTCTTTGTCTTATTGTTGTACATAGCTTAATTTATTACATGTCTTACTATTTGTAAACGTGTTTTACATGCTTTTGAATCATAGGATAGAAAACCTTTTATTATATTATATGTTTTGCAAGTTGGGTAGTCTAGAAATTGCTCCCTTCACATACTTCACTTACACATCTCACACACAATTATGAGTAGTGGTAGCCTTCTGGATGTACATCCTGTTTGGTTATCATGAAGGCCTCACCTAAAGTTTGATCCTTTCAAGAGTATTATCATTTCTAATAGTTTACCTAGTGTTGTGATCAATATTCTGATAGAGGGTCCTTGGCTTTAAGAACCCTTTTTAGAACCATAGAACCACCTATTGGGGAGGACCATATATTAGAATGACTCGTAGAACTATCAGTTCTTAAGAGAACCTTTATAGGTCATAAAGGGAGCATTTATTTTCTTAAAAAAATCAGCTTTTCTAGAAAAATGAGAATAATTTGATCTTAAATTTCTATTCAAATAAAAAATGATAAACACGCATTTTGCATTAGCATTGATAAACACGCCTTCTTTCCTATATGCATCTTAAAAAAAAAAAATTTCTTGCATCTGTCTAAAAAAATTTACACTATATTGTTGATGTACAAACATTTGCATTGTATTTCATCTTCTAGATGTTATTTATATTCATTGTTGTTTTAAAAAATAAAACAAAAATACAAAAATATGCTTTTTATTATTACTACATCATATTTCATGCATCCATTTTCATCTTATCCAAGTCAAATTCATTAGCATTCATCACTAAGAATATTTAAAAATGTTCATGCATAACATTTAATTACATTTTTTTCATCTCATAATTCATATTGATATTTAAAATATCCGTCTTGCATCCACGCATAAAGAAATAACATTTTGTTTTAAGAGTTCCTATCATATCTTTCATGCATTGAACAAAATCCAAGAATAACATTTTGTTTTACTTCATTTCATTTAATGCATTAGGACTGTATTCCATTTATGCATTTAAACATAAAAAAAAATCCCTCATTCATTAAAATCAAATACAAATAAAGAAAGGGGAAAAAAAGAAAGCTTCTGAATTGATTGTTTTTCTTTAAAGATGACAAATCACAAATTCATGCAATTTTGATATTCATAGGAAGTTAGGTACTCAAGTCAAAGAGAGAGAGAGAGAAAGAGAGAGTAAGGAAAAATAAGAAAGGATCCATTAAAACTTTTCTGCAATAAAAAGTCCTTAATGTTTAGGTGGTCTAAGTTGTCAATTTGGGTGATTATCATTATTTGTCATTAACTTTGTTTGAAGCACATATTCACTGGTCAACTTGCATGATGTGTTAACTTTACCTGGTTGAGTTGTTCAATATCCTCACTTCTATATCTTGCCTTTGTTTCCTTTCGACCTCTACGCTTGTTTTTCCATTAAAATTAGCAAAAAAAAATGTTCCTATAACCTTTTGAATGATTCATAATCAAGAAGTTTTGTAAGAAATGACAATTTGAGAATTTTACATTGGGGCAAAGTCATCATCTCTTGGTCATTATATCTAGCCAATTCCCCAAGTTTATTTGAGGTAAGTCTTTTGAGCAAAACAAAAAAAACAAAAAGTCCGTTAAACTAAAATTCGTAAAGGCTGTTTAAGCAAAAGTTAGGACACAAATAAAAAGCAAAAACAACAGCATGTGTTAAATTCGTTATGATTTGAGATGATGTATGACCATTTTTCTTCATCCCAAAAATACAAATTGTTCCTTGTTACCCAATTTGAGTCGTAAAAAAAAACTTTCAATTTACCCTAAACAAGATCAACCCTACATTAGGGGGCAACGTAGTGTTCATATTGAATCTAGTTAAGTTGTGATGTCATCAAAATAATGAAAAAAGGAAACGAAAAAAAAGAAAAAAAGAAGCGAAAAAGAACTGAAAAGTGATGTTTAAGACACAAAGAAAAAAAAAAGACTGAGGAAAAGAAAAATACGAAAGTAATGGGAGAATAAAATATTGGATGTGGCACTACATCAAAAATCCTTGTTTCAAATAAACCTTCAAACACTTATTTGAGCCTTCATATCCTTTCATAGCCTTCTCAGCCACTGGCCGCGTTACAAACCCAATAAAGTCCATACTAATTAAAAATTGACTGCTCTTGTTTTCTTAAAGTTTAATCCTAAGACAAAATAATTTGACTTATTCATTACTATTAGCATACTGGCTCAAAAAAGAAGAAAGAAGAAAAGAAAAAGATATAGAAGAAAAGAAAAAAAATGCTCATATAGCTTGTCCATCTAAGATTGTTGTAAGAAAAGACAAATACTAAGGCGAAAATTTCATGCACATCACTGCTTAAGGGGATCATTCAAAGAATTTGGACAAGTGCAATTCACAAGTCATTCTATCCTTGTCCTTTTTTCACCCCTCAAGTCTAACCGAGGCAATCCATGTGTCATCCGTTTTTCCTCAAGATGAAATTGAAACAATCTCTTTCATCTTTCTTTTGTCATATGATAGGGCTTTACTATCAATTCATCCTTTGATCTCACTCCCTTGAGTTTAAACTAGGACAATCCTTTCCATCTTTGTTTCATCCTCTAACCCCACCCCTTAAGCTTAAATTGGGGCAATTACTTCACCTATCATTCTATCTTTACTTCATTCATTAATTCCATCCACTTAAGGATGAATTGGAGCAATTGCTCAATCCTTCATCTCATTCTCACTCCTCATTTCATCACAAATTGAGGGCAATTCATACCCCTATGATGGAGCAACTCAAGTTTTTTATACTAGGACAATCATTTGATCCATTTTCCAACCTCTATTAAGTGTCTTATATTGTCTTTTTGAAACTAAAAATCCATTTGGCATAGTCATGCATATTGATTAAATAATGTTTCAAAAAAAGATAATAAGAAGTTAATCCCTTGGTTAACATGTTAGACCAAAAGGATTCAATGAGCTTCAAGTAAAGTCTAATCAAAGGATAAGAGCTACATATTCAACCTCTATCTCTTCAATCAAAGTTAGAAAACCCAAACAGTGAGAGGAAATTGAAAAAAAAAAAGGAGTTTACATGACTTTGTTTTCGAAGAAAAACAATCAATTTAAAACATCTTACTCTAAAAAATGAAAAGGAAGAAAAATAATGAAGTTTTTGCTAGTGGCTTTTGATCATACTATCATTCTTGTATGACATCACAATTTTGCATCGTTGTCTAAGCATCCTGCATCATTATAACATGTCATATCATACAACATATATGCATCACATCAAGATTTTTCATCATTTGTTACATTGTTTATGCATCATATCATCCATCAATATTCATCATAACAACTACCCTCCATCCAAATTGTCAATTGCATTTATGAGCTTCCCAAGCCCTATTTTTCTATTTTCATAGGCTTTAGCCCTACATATTAGGCATCACATAACAATCTCCTGCATGTTAATCTTTGCTTGTACATTTATATCATATACATCCAAGTCCAGTACCTACTTGGCATCTACATCATTAACATCTAAGTCCAGTACCTGCCTGACATCTGCATCATTAACATCAAAGTCTGGTACTTGCCCGACACCTGCATCTAAGTCCAGTACCTGCCTGGCATATGCATCATTTATAAAGTTCAGTACCTTCCTAACATTTGCCTGACAAATACTAAAGGAACATCAATCATTGCTTTACGCTTCTAGGTCCCTATGCCCACCGCTTTTACGTTTCGGGTCCTCACACCCACCGCTTTTACATTTCCAGGTCCTAGCGCCCACCGCTTTTACGTTTCAGGTTCCCACGCCCACCGCTTTTACATTTTCGGATCCTCGCACCCATTACTTTTACGTTTCTGGGTCCCCACACCCACTACTTTTACTTTTTTAGGCCCTGCATCCACTGCTTTTATACTTTTGGGTCCTTGTGCCCACCGCTCTTACGTTTCGAGTCTCCACACCCACTGTTTTTACATTTTTGGGTTCTCACACCCACTGTTTTTACGTTTCGGGTCTCCACGCCCACTGCCTTTACATTTCTGGGCCCTATGCCTACCGCTTTTACGTTTTTCTTAATAAATATTGGTGGCGACTCCCTATTTTTAAAACTCTTTTTCGCCGTCCTGTCGCGACCCCTATTGCGACACCTACAAATACCAAACTTTTACATAATGATTGGCTGTAACACATCAATGAAACCCAGCATCTATCATCATTTTTATCAATGTTGGAAGTCGCAAGTGTGGAGGTACACCGAACAGCTTACGCCTATGACAATCATTACTGCACGAGAAATCATAGCACTGCATACAGTGGTCATCTCCTATGTTCATTGCAATCAACAAGTTCCATACGTCTTCTTCTAAGTAAATATGTGTGGTGGTATTCTTCAAGACACACACTTGTTCTCGAATTTTGTCATGCCTGTTTTCAATTGTTAAGACTTGTCGCTCAACAATAAAAGCTTGTCTTTTAGCCACTTCAGATAACTTCTCAATCAATGCATTGCCACTAATAATTGCTTCTACTACTCGATTAAGACCAGCTATTAACTTGTCCATCTGCGCTTCAATTACATCAACCAGTGGTGCCTTGCGCTTTGTCCCTCGTGATGTAGAAGTGCCAGTAGAGGGATTAGACTATGCATCATTGAGACTATATGATTCAACATTTGGAGTTGAAATATGGACGTCGTCAAAGTTCCCTACATTCTGCTCATTCATCATGGTCTCATTGAATGCATCATTTAGATCAATGATCTCATTTTCCTTTTCCATAGCTTGATGGATTTGTCTAGGTGTAAAACCCATATGTCCTGTTGCACGATCTGCACCGTATAGCTTTTCAAGAAGATCATAGTGTCGGACTTGACTATATCTCCATTTCGCAACTAAAGGTTTAACCTATGTTTAACAACAATTATAATCAACATAAAGGTTATTATATAAATCATCTAATAGCAAATATACGACAACATTTGCCTTTACTAGGTCATCCTAAACCTCTTCCTCAGCCTCAAATCTCCTTGTTAGTGGACTCTAAGTGAATCCACTTAGACCGTTGAACAAATCATGCACTTCATGCCATTTATCCTTCATCGTCTTCAATCTATTCTTAACATGATTTTTAGTTACTTCTGATAATCTTGAATCTCGCAAGCTAATTACAATATTTGTAAAAGCTTGTGAGGTCCAAGTCCTGTCAACTTTATTTCCTTTGCGAACTTCCTCAATGGCACCACATTGTAACAATTCAATGGCACCACATTCATAACAATCATGGGAAAAGCAAAAAAATTCCATCTAATATTTATAAATACATCATATTCCTCATTTAAATGAAGTTTGTACATTACAAATAATGGAAATTGTAGAAAATTTAGAATAGAAACCTAAGAATAAACACGACAAACAGACAAATAAGAAATAACTGAAATTAACGATCATATTCATTCCACATTGCATTTGCTATATTATCTCGTACAGTTGCCCCTTCTCTGTAATCATCATCTCGTTGTTGCGCTTGTGATGTATCGATATCGTGCTCTTGCAATTCACGATCAATTTGCACTAATAATGAGTCATCGATATCCACACCAATTAAAAAATTATGGATAATGCAACATGCAACAACTATATTGCGCATTGTCTCAAATTGATAATGGGGTTTTGTGCCACTAGATATAATAGGGAATCTTTTTTTTTAACTCCAAATGCCTTCTCAATAACATTTTGAAGGGATGAATGCCGATGGTTGAATAATTCCCTAAAATTTTGTGGACCGCCAACTGAATATTCCTTCAAGTGGTAATAAACATCGCGATATGGTGTTACAATTTGACGTTTAAGCATGAAACCTGCATCCCTAAGATAAAGTTTCCTTGTAGACACCACACATTTTTTTCACCAAACTCAATACATATATACAAATGAGTTGAACTTATAAAGAAAACATTATTGAACTTCAGGAATTATTAGTGGGTCTTCCCTAGTTCATGCGGCTTTTAATATCCTAGAGTCAGATGCTATTCCTTCCCACCTAGTTAGGACATACATGAATTTCATGTCGAAATCACAGGCTGCAAATACATTTTGCGTTGGATAATCTTTTCTACCACGATACCGAGGGGCTTCTCCTCTCGGTACTTTCACTCGCACATGGGTACCATCTATGGCTCTAAGACAATCCTTTATAAGGAAAAAATTTGACCAAATTACTTAATGAATCAAATGACCATTGTAACATAAATTACAAGACTAACAACAAAATGATACCTTGAAAAAGGGATAAAATTGGGTATTGTTAAGTATTTGTGGTGAGATGTCAATATCGAAAGGTTGAACTAAAAGTTCTCCCTCCAATACAATTATAGCACACAACATAGTGTGAAAGTTCCAACTAACGGTCTAACTGGATTGATGGAAGAAGAAACTGACCGTTTTGTTTTTGACATTGTGACCTAATATATGTAAGAATTTTTCCACTTGTTCCTCCACGGTGGACCGTATGTTATCCTTAACTATACCAATACCTCTTAATTTCTGACACAAAAGAACGAATGCTTCAAGCCCCATCCGTATAATATCCCGACATCTATGTGTATGAACTACATAACTCATTAACTCTCGACGCATTTCCTCTCTTCGAGGAACCAAATCGCTCATTGAATTGTGGATTTTGTTTGACAACATATGCATCAAATGTAATGCATACCCTAAAGAACACAATAAAACCATAGCTGCAACTTCCATCCTTAGTTGCAACTGTTGCTGAGCATGACTTACTAGAGACGTCTTAAGTCTCATTCTATTGCTAAGCATTTCCTCTTCGTCCAATTGATCATTGTCAATGTTTACCATTGTTTGATGCCATATATCTTTTACAAAATTTTCAATGATGTTATTATCCGCCATCTGACCATTTCAAACACTTTAAATTGTAACATAAACTTTGAAAAATAATTATAATTATCATACATTGAAATGAGGTTTAATAATTTAAAATTCATTGTATAAAAAATATAAGAAATTACAATCAATAGTTTTAATTCTAACTAAGTTTATGCACTAAATAAGCATAAGCATAAGCATTATATTCATTGATCATTATAACATATCTATAATAATAAAGTCTTTGTGACTTTCAAGCCCAAAAAAAAAAAAACCATAACCGATTAAGCTACAACACATAATCGGTTAAGGTGTGTGGCTTTCAGGGCAAAAAAAAACACCACAATCGATTAAGCTACCACACTTAATCGGTTAAGGTGTGTGGCTTAGAAAAAAAACACCATAACCGATTAAGCTACCACACTTACTCGATTAAGGTGTGTATGGAATGGTTAATCGATTAGCAACATGAGCTAATGATTAAGCCTCCACTTGCAGGCTTGACAAAACCGAGTATACCGGTGCAGATTCAAACAAAATCGGAACCAATATTCACAACAAAATTTCAATCAACAGCCATCCCAACAAAAATAAGCAAACACCCACCAAAAAACGCATGAAAGGAGGAAGCCTCACCTCTAAATCGGATGTATATTGGAACTGTTTGTCGACCCCCTGTACACCCACATGCGTAGAAGCACCACTTGCAGCTCTCCTCCAGCACTGGTATTCCGTTTCACGAAGCTATTTGGTGAAGATGAACAGTAACAATTTGCAGTTTTGTTTCACAGACCATGTGCTCTGTTTTTTTATGGCTGGGAAGCTACAACGAGGACCACGTTTTCATCGTGCAAAGAAAAAGCAAGGGCACGTTCGGTTTTTTACTTTCAATAGTGATAATTTCTCTCCCAATCCTCCCATATAGGAAGGACAGAATAATAATTGTGGCCCACACAAAAATTTAAAATTACCCACCTACTTTCTTCTTACCAAACAACACTAATTCACTATATTCTACTCCTTCCTTCTCTTTCTTTCTTATTTCCATCCTACCAAACACAGTCTACGCATATTTCAAACAGGATTATTTTTGAAAAAGATTATCGACGGAAAAAAAAAATAGTTGTGTGTCATCATCTTAAACCTCATTAGTCATGATACCGCTCCGCATGCTATCCGACCCCGTCGTAGGCAAAGCGTGAAGCGTGAGCGCAAACACCCCACGTATTGTTAGTCGGCAACCTTTGTTGTTAAGTTGTAAAGGTCAACTGTCAAGGTTAAAACCGTAATTTCAGCAACTTCACAAAATGGAAGATCATTACACCATAAGACCAAAATCAGCAATATCAAAGATAAATCTTACTAGTTCAATAATTTAGGTATTTTTATAATTAATATCCAATGCTAACTTTTAATAAAAAAATTTATTGCATGAGTTAAAAATTAATTGCACTTAAAAACAACATTAAAATCATTTAAAATGTTGTACCAAACTTAGGTTCTAATATTTATTTGATTAGGAATTTAGGATAATGATAAAATACTAGTTTAGGTAATTAATAATTATGTAGTTTTATTTTTACGTGTTTCTGTGTTGGATTTAATGAAGGCATCGCGTTCGTGTGTCGTCCACAGAGTCAGCCTTTGTGTTAGAGAGAGAGAAGTAGAGAGAAGAGAGTTGTGATTTGTGAAGCACGGGATCTAAAACGTGTCCTTTGACAAGACTTTGGAATGTCATGGTTAGTCAGCTCTACCTCTTCATCTAATCTATGATGCACCTTGTGATGCTGTGTTTATGAATGCACCTTTGTTTTATTGAATTTCTTATCTTTTGAATTTTTCTCCATTTATTCCTATATTTTTTGCTTCTTTTTTTTTTCCTTCGCTGAGATTGGGGTGTAGGAAACTTCAAGACCCAGATGTTTTTAGGGTATGATTGGTAACTTTAGATGCCTTTGCTTTTGGGTTTTTTGTTTTGCTTTTGGAAGTTTCTATTTTTGGTGTGTAATTTTGGGAATTTGCAAAAACAAAGAAATAATTAAAAAATATTGTGTTTTGGTTCTAGGATTCTTCTGGGTTCTTGTTCTTTGGTTGATAGAAGGGTTGTAATTTAGAGCTCTGATTTATTTTTGTGCTCTTTAAAGATCTCTTATGTTCTTTGATCTCAACGTTTTAGAGAGAGGACCCTTCTTTTCTTCTTTTGTGCTTGTGTGTCTCTTCTCTTGTGTGTGTGAAGGGGTATTTCATTCGATTCGTGACCTTGTAACTTCCCGAACAAACTAAAAGGAAAGAGGAAAAGATAAACTAAAAATAAAGCAATTAGATTCCCTTCTATAGTTACATATAGTTGAAGATATTATAAAATGGAACCTTTCATAAGTTTTTTATTATTATTATTATTATTTTGGTTCAATTGCTCCTTTGTTAAGTTAGATTAAGGAGGATCAAGGTCATGTTTAAAACCTGCCAAAAGCATGTTTGTGACAAAAGTATGGAATTTTGAGCTGTTTTAGTCTTTAGGTCCATGGGGCTTTCTTTTATGAGAATCTTTGGTTTTATTTTTATTCATTCCACTTTGTGCTTTACCCTATATGTCTTCCTTCTCTTTTATTTCTTGATCACTAAGCATTGAGGATGGAATTTAAAATGAAGTTTGGTTTATTTGCAAGTCCTCACTCTTCTAAGGTTTCAGTTGTGACATCCTCTAAGTGACTAGAGTGGAACATTTATTCTTTAGTGGTGCTTTGATGATATATTAAGTTCTAGGTTATGAGTGTATTAGAGCAAATGTCCTTCCGCGGTATAGTTCGTGATGTAAAGGATGGATTTGGAAGCCTATCAAGGAGGAGTTTTGAGGTAAGGCTTCCAAGGCATCACAGTGGCAAGTCATGCAGTTCGGTCCACGAGTTGCAGAGTAGCCACCAGTTATACAGAAATAGTCGGTGGGCTAGCCTTCTGCCGGAGCTTCTTCGCGATGTTATTAAGAGATTAGAAGCAAGTGAGAGTACTTGGCCCGGATCGCAAGCATGTGGTTGCTTGTGCTGCCGTGTGCAAGTCTTGGAGAGAAATGTGCAAAGAAATTGTTAGCAGTCCTGAATTTTGTAGGGAAGATTACTTTCCCTGTTTCCTTGAAGCAGGTGAGAGCTTTTTGTTCTTCCATGATATCCTATGCCTAAAATATACTTAACATAATTGCTTCATGTATAAAATGATATAAAATTTAGACCATAACCAAATTTTACATTTTTATGCTTGGTTGATTCTTGTCTACAGCCTGGGCATAGGGATGGAACCATCCAGTGTTTCATCACGAGAGACAAATCGAAGCTGACATATCACCTCTACCTTTGCCTTAGTCCTGGTAAATTTTCCTCTGTTAACACCTAATATACATGGATTTATCTAATCATCTTGTTTTGTGACTTTATTTTTTTTTACTGTATAAGTTATGTATTTATGGTATTTTATATGTGTTGAATTTTTCCCTTGTCAATCCAGGCCAAGGTCATCTTTGAATGTAGAATTTTTTATGTTTCCTTGATTTTTCATTTGCTAAATTGCATGTGACGTTCATTTCTATGTTTGGATTGGTGAAAAATGATAGAATGGAGTGCTTGTTGACTGGTATTGATATGTCTATGACATAAGAATGCAAATCTACTTATAAAATGTGAGCTTTGCTACCATAAACTAGATCTTACTTACAGCTTCCAATTGATAGTGGGAATTGTCTGCTCAAATTAATTTTCATTGAATCCTGTTCTTGTTTGTGCAATTTAGATATCTGGCTAGTGTCGTAGATGATGGTCAAGTTCTTTGCTGTGGCCCACTTATGAGTTTCTTATGTTAATTTATTGAAGTTTATGATAATAACTACGGATTACCAAGTTACTTTAGGGTTGGGTGTTGATGTCACTTCTAGCTTATTGTTTACAAGTGGTCATATAATCTTATTCCAAATTTCCAATAATTCAACCTTGCTACAAGCATCATTTCTAACTTGATAATTTTTTTTTTGCCCTTGTTACCTTTGCTAATGTTTTAGTGGTTGTAATGCATGTCTATGCTTAGGTTCAGTATAATTATGAGCAAAAATAGTTCATGCTTTGTGGCCTATCCTACTTAGTGTATTGGTTCAATTATTTGCTATGCTGGCATAAGTATTTTCTTATTTTGAGTTGACAATTGTGTTGTTGTTACTATATGCTGTATAAATATGCATTTAGCAATTTTATGTTCCTGCTTGTCATTGTCTTTAGGACATGTTCTGGACTCATAACTGTGTTCCTACAGTCTTGCTTGTTTAAAATGGAAAGTTTCTTCTTTCTGCAAAAAGGACCAGAAGAACAACTTGCACAGAGTATATTATATCAATGGATGCAGATAACATATCAAGATCTAGTAGTACTTACATTGGAAAACTGAGGTAAGACTTAATTTTGGGTACACGGTTGGGGCTACTTAACATTCATTTTGCACAGACAGTCATGGTATATAACAACTTTCTGGTTTTGATTGACTTGTATAAGATTTAAGGCTATACATAATTTTTTTACCATCATGCAAGAAAGTGTGCTAGAAATTGTTTCTGTACTTTCTTATCATTATGTACTTAAACTGTATTATTTTTTCCTTGTTTCAAGTCAAATTTTCTTGGCACCAAGTTTATAATTTATGATACACAATCTCCCTACAACAATGCTATGTTGTCTCCACCTGGTCGCAACTGTAGGTTTTATTCGAAAAAGGTTTCTCCAAAGGTACCCAGCGGCAGCTACAATATTGCCCTGGTCACCTATGAGTTGAATGTCCTTGGTACTAGGGGCCGCGAAGGATGAATTGCACAATGTACTCAATTCCTGCATCAGCCCTTGAGCCTAGTGGCGCTGTCCCAGGCCGACCAGAGCTCCTTCCCCGTGCCCTTGAGGATTCTTTCCAGAGTATATCCTTCTCAAAATCAATTGACAATTCAACCGAGTTTAGCAGCTCTAGGTTCTCAAACATAATGGGAACTAGCAATGAAGACGAGGAGGGAAAGGCGAGACCACTAGTTCTCAAGAACAAGTCTCCAAGGTGGCATGAACAGCTGCAATGTTGGTGCCTCAACTTTAGAGGAAGGGTGACTGTTGCCTCTGTCAAGAATTTTCAGCTGATTGCCGCAACACAGCCAGCAGTTGGTGCTCCTACAGGAACAGGACCTACACCATCCCAGCCAACACAGTCTTCTAACCAAGACAAAATTATTCTTCAATTTGGCAAGGTTGGCAAGGATATGTTTACAATGGACTATCGGTACCCCCTCTCTGCATTTCAGGCTTTTGCCATATGCTTGACTAGCTTTGACACAAAACTGGCTTGTGAATAGTTTACAAGAGATATATGTGGTAAGAAAAATAGGATTTAATCTTGTACTTTTTTTTTTCTTTTGCTATTGCCTTTTTTCTTTTGAACATGTTCCTTTTTTCTTGCCATTGCCCTTTTCTTTTGGACACTCAATTTAGTGTGCTTTAAAGTTTGAACTATCTTTGTCAAACTTTGATGTTGTAGACTTCCATACTTTGTAAACATGTAATGAAAATGTAGTAGCATTCAATTTCTGTTTGCTCTAATGCAAAGAATCTTAATTGCTTTTTGAAGACTTGGACAGGTACTAATGCACCATGCCAAATTTCGAAAATAGTTCAAGTTATGCAATATATTGAAAATTAGGCATTGAATATATACGATACTTTATCGTGATTTGTTAAATCTTTTCAAACTTAAATAGGTGAACATAAGAAGGGGTAAAAAAAAAAAATAGAGCCATAGATGTGTGACAGTCATCAGATTGCTTTAAAAAATGAATTGGTGTGATTTTTGCACAATTTTAAAGCCCAGAGGTAAGTTAATATTAAAGTAAAGAGTAAACAGTCATTTTAGTCTTTGAAATCCTAAAATTTTGAAATTAAGAAAATGTAAAATAAGTCATTAGAATATCAAATAAGTAATTCATTAGAGTCGGTCTAGTAATAGGGGTTAGGGTAATATACATGAGATTATAGGTTCTAATTTTAATGTATTATTATACACACACACAAAAATGTCAAATAGGTTTATAAACTTAACTACTTATTGTCATTTTAGTTTCAAAACATATATAAATATTATCACTTAAATAACATTTTTTTATTATTTTGGACTAATGTGATTGTTGATTTATATTTTTATATTTATTTTAATTTTCTTTGATTCAAGGATTAAAGTAATAGTGCGTTTTAAGTTTAAGGATTAAAGTGTCTGTTTACTCTAAAGTAAATGACAGGTGATAATCTACAACTGATGTAGATTTATAGAGCTATTTTATATGATATTTGCACTTGCTCAATAGAAATTTATGAGAAATTAACCCAATAACAAGACATTTTATGGAATAAATGGTTTTTTAGTTTTTATTTGAAAATTACATGATTTTTACGTGTTTATTTAGGTCTTGATAATGACAGGAAAAAAAATGAGCAAGAGAAGAGGATGACTTTTAGGTGGAGATCAATGAAATTTTCTAACTGCAAAAGATACAAAAGCAGTGCCTGGTGCCATTTAGAGCCACGCTCGGCATAGAAGCAAAACAAGGCTTCCAAAGAAAGTGGCACTTGGTGCCAAATAACACTACGCCCGATGCTAAGCACTAGGTGCCTAGCGCTAAAGAAACTAGTGCCTGATGCCAGAACATTGATGGATTTTCAAAGAGGTGGCGCCTAGCACCAATTTGGCCTACGCCCGGTGCCAATGTGTTTCAGACTTTTTGTTTTGCGAGCCTAGTTTGTTTTACGGCCCATATAGCCCAAACTCATTATAAAAAGGAGAAAATATACTTTTGGGGATTCTTGGACTCATCTGAGGACCGGAAGCGAGGAAGAGCTTGAAGATTCATCTTTAGCTTTCTTTCTATCTTCTTTTTATTTTCTTTGAACTTAATATAATCGATTTCTTTTTTAAATCCTTCTCTTGTTTTTGTGACTTTAGTTGTTGAATTCATGTTTAATGCTTTTCTATGATTGACACTCATTAAGAAATTAATTAGTAATCTAAATTTTGCAATTGGAAAATTGGTGTTTAGATCGTTCCAATTTAATAACCATGCAACTCTTGATCCTAGGGATAGGGATAGGTTGTATGTCTTCGCGTAAATTTCCTTCTCTTAATGCTTATGACCGATTTTGCTTGCCTAAGGGATTATGGTTTATCATTGGGGTTAAAGGGTTTATCACCTAAGGAATTAGGGTTAAACTAAGTTAGAGAAATTGGAGGTAAGTTACTTAACAAGAAGGGGTTTGAAAAAGAAAGAGATTACTCTAAGAGAGAATCAAGAGGATTCTGAAACCTAACTATTTTTACTCATTAATTTTCTAAACAACTTTAAATTGCGTTCTTTGTTCTTTATTTTTATTAATTAAAAAAATACAAATTATCTAATTCATCTTTTAATTCTTAAATTCATGAGTAATTATTTGGTTGCATTGTTATTAAACCACATCCCTGTGGAGATGATAACTCTTACTTTTCCTTTTATTACTTGTACAACCAATACACTTGTCATGGTCTTAACAATAGGTATTAATGAAAATTAAAAAATAAATGTGATCGTATTATTGTTTTATTTTTTTAATTGAGATTTGCTCTTTTAAAAGGGCCGGTTGTTATTGAAATGAAGAATTAGGAGTAAATTACACTAAAACCTACTGAGATTTTTTTTTCAAATTGTAGATGATATCTCTCTTTTTTTTATCTCTACACTAACCCTCTTAATTGTTTAAAAAACATTACACTAACACTCTTCATACATTACACTAACACCCCTTAATTTTTTGAAAAATATTACATCGTGTACCCCCTATAAGGGAGATTGTTGTAAACATTAAAAAAACAGGGAAATTATGTATAATCTGAAGAAAAAAAACTTAGGAGATATCAGTGTAATTTACTCATTACATGAAGGATCAAGTTCTTCGTGTAAAGGAATGAAGAGATAAGATGATTAAGGATTCAAGGTGGCATGATCAATTGCAAATTCTAATTACATTATGATTCTTAACATATTTATTAAATAATGTTTCTGAAATTAATATGCATTAAGAATTATTCTATTATATATATGTGTGTGTGTGTGTGTGTGTGTATGTATGTATTGTAGAATTCATAGGTATCTTTTATGAGAGACAATCATGCTTAGCCTGATAGGACTACTATGGGTGATAAAGTTCTCTTTTCAAATATTTAACACAACTATATATTTAGGACTTGAACAAGAGACCACTATTTTAATTTATGATTAATTACACTTTTAGTTCTACATATTATGTGTTGTTTTAGTTTTCCAATTTTATCAAGTTAATTAAATTCTATTTTTAAAATTAAGGAAAATTGATTTTTCTATCAATTTTACTGTATCTATAACTTTCAAAGTATTATTTTTTTATCCAAATATTTAAGATTTTATGATGGATTTGGTATATGAAATAATTTTAAAAATATAGAAGTCACAAATTCAGTGAAAACTTGATTAAAGTTGAAAGATTTTATAACATGTGAGATTAGGATATGAAAAGGAGAAATTTTAAAACTTTTTTTGGGGGGTGAAGTTTGATAGTTTGGTTGGCAAGATAGAAGACAATTTATGAAGATTTTGAGTAAAAATTTGAAAATTTAAATATTTTAAGTGGAAGAAATTAACCAGAATACCAAATTTGTTTAATTTTAAAAATAGAAAAAATCATTTGGTTAAAAAATACTAATGAACCAAAATCACACATAATCCAAACTAAAGTAGAGTATAAGTAAAATTAAATCTCTATTATGCAAAGGATCAAACCCAATCTTACTAACCCATTTCTAGCAGGGTAACTAAATAAGTTCAAACATTTTGTTCTACTCATTTACAGTACGTGGCTTATGTTCACACGCTATAAAATGATTATTAAAATTCTATATTATTTATGTAAAATTTTTCATTAATTTCTAGAATAAAACAAGGCTAATTATCATTATTACAATTTTTAATCATAACAAGACAGCACAAATTAAGTGTACCATACTAGCACAAAAACCACTGCTGCGTACGTTACATCTAATAATTCATGACGGCATATATTAATTGATTAATAAAGTTTAAAATTCTGCATTAAGCAAATATCTGTAAAGTTTCTTAAATTTAGTATTTTCTTTTCTTTTTAACTAAAGGGACGACTATAGTTAGTGCGTACTAGTTCGATGTTTAGTAATTACATGATACTGTTTTTAATAGTAAACTTAGATGTGTAAACAAGTTGAGCCGTACATTTGAAATTTAGGCTTAAACTTGTGAAAAAATTAAATTGCTCAAGTCAGACTCATTTATTTAAACAAACCTAATTGAGAGTTTGACCTTGATTTGTTAAAAAAAATAAAGCTTTAGTTTGGTTTATTTTGCTCATTTATCACTTAATAATTTTCCTTTTATGAAAATTTTTCTTAAATTATTTTGTAACTTTATCAATTTAATATTTAATAAATATTTTAATATTAGATGATAATCTACAAATAAAAATATGTGCTCAATATGTGGTATGTTGATTTAAAAAATTCTAGACTATACAGAAGTATTTTTATACAAATAGTGGGATTATGTAATTTTATTTTTTCTATGATATATATATATAAAAGAGTTATTCAAGAGTTGTTAATATCAAGCATATAAAGCTTGGAAATGACTCATTTAAATAATTGAGCCAAAACTCAAGCTTGAGTTTATTTATTTAAGGGTTAAACATCTTTTTGGTTTCTATAAATATAGAAAAGTTCGTTTTTAGTCTCTCCTTTTAAAATCATCGACTTTTCATCCTCCATTTTTAAAAATATGTCACGTTAAACCTTCAGTTACTAACTCCGTTAATGTAGTTAATGGTGATGCCACGTTAGCATTGTCCACGTGGGCACTTTGGATGACATGGCATCCACATGGTTGCCATGTGACAAGTAATATTTCTTTTGTCCCTATAAAATTTAAAATTTGGTTTTAGTGCCCACAAAATTTAAAAAATTGGTTTTAGTCCCCATAAAATTCAAAAGTTTGATTTTAACTCCCCATAAAATTCAAAGTTTGATTTTTAATCCATATAAAATTTAAGTTTGATTTTAGTCTTTAATTCAAAGTTTAATTCACTAGCACTTGATTTCACCACCAACATCACACAATATCATTTAAACCTACTATTATGGATTAACACCCTTTAATAGATAACAAAAGTTCCAACAATTAGAGTTCTAATTCAATAACATATGCAAAACTCTATTACTAAAGAAATATGAGACCAAGCGTTGCAATGTTGTTAGTTACTAAAGAGTGTTAAAGGGTATGCATTTGAGGTTTTAATGCCCAATTTGGATTTAGGTTATTTGTTTGTTGTTATATAAGGCCACACGATTCCTTTTCGACCTTTGATGTTAATCCTTGATAATAGTTTGAACCAAGGTTTATAAAATTGTTAGGGTTGAGATAGGTTTATATTTTTTTCTACTCAACCCAAACTGTGTTAGGGTCATTTATGTGAACCCAAATCGAACTTAATCAAGACCTAACAATATGTGGGACAAGACTGGGTAAATCTAATTTATTAACATAATATATCATTATTAATATTATGTATAGTTAAATCGTATAATAAAAGAAGTTTTATACAATAAATAATATGATTATAAATATAATATTATTTTATACAAAATATTAATTATTAAATTGAAAAGACAGAAAAGTTTTATTATTAATACATAATTGTTAGAAAATTACTTTTTAAAATAATATAGGACATCGGGTTAGGACGACTTGAAACATCCTAAACTAATCCTAAAAAAATCATCATATCTAATTTTTAAAACTTGAACCTGTGAAAATCAATCTCAGGTTGGGTTAGGTTAATGGGATGAGATGGGTCATGAGTACTCTTAATTATTAGTTAAAATTCATTGAAAACTACAAATTTTTTATTATTGGTTAAAATTTATTGGAAACAAACTCTTTATTATTGATCAAACTAGTTTGGTAATTGGTTCCAATTGAACTAACAACTATGATTTGAACAATACTATGTGACTATGTTCATAAGATGAATGTGAAAGTGTATGAAGAAGATATTAGAGATTTTAAAAAAATGACTACAATAAAATAACAAATTAGGGACCAAAATTAAACTTATAAATTTATATGAACTAAAATCAAACTTTAAATTTTATAGAGACTAAAATCAGACTTTAAATTTTATAGGGACTAAAACCAGACTTTGAAAAATTTCTAGGGACAAAAAAAAAAAACAACACTTGCCACATGGCAACAATGTGGATGCCATGTGGTAGCCACATCATCCAAAATGTCTACATGTACAGTGCTGACGTGGCATCACCGTTAACTACATTAACGGAGTTAGTGACTGGGGATTTAACATGACACATTTTTAAAAAGAAGGACGAAAAGTCAACGATTTTAAAAGAAGGGACTAAAAATGAACTTTTCTATATTTATAGGGACTAAAAAGATGTTTAACCGTAAAAGAAATTTTAAAAGTTCCTTTCTTCAAATTTTAAAAGTTGTTGTTGTTGTTCTTCTTATTATTATTATTTGTTGTTGTTGCATACGAAGTGGTCAGCTTAAAAGAGAATTTAATTTAATCGAAGCATTTTAGCATTGAGATCCCGATGCACTGGATTTGATAATGGGAATTTTTGTAAAACCTCTCAATAGAACTTCAAACTTGAAAGACCTAACTTCGTCTCAAAGTTTTTGTTTTGTTGTGAGATTAACTCATTGAGCATTGATACAATTAGGAGGCCTTTTTTAACAGTTGTGTCTTTTACAGTGCATTTGATTTAATGGAGAAGAGGGAAATAAAGAAGAGATCTATTTATTTAATTTGGTTTAAGAAAGGAAAATGAGTAAGGAAAGAAAATATACCTTAATTAGTTCGTCAGAGGAGGAGAAAAAAAATATGAATAATATATTTTTATACTTTTATAAATAATAATGGAAGAAATCAAGAGTAAAATAAATTTCTAGAATAATTTAGTTTGTATGATTTAAAAATCATAAAAATTTTTCCTCTTTTTCAAATCTCCCCAACATCGAACTAGAGACAAATAAGAGGGGAAATATTTTAACCTTCTTTGTTTTTTCTTCCCTTCCTTCTAAATTTCTGAAGAAAGTAAAATTAAAAAAAAATAAAAATCGTTCCCTCTCTTCCCTTTTATTTTCCTCCAACCAAATACACTATTAACAACATTTGTATTTTATTTTTTTAACTTATCCTACATAACTTTATTTAGTCATCAATAACATTAAGATAATATAAGTATTTATCTAGTGGACAGTTTATTTTATTATATAGGTATATAGTGACTCTCATCCTATCAGATCAATATCTTATCCAACCAGATCAAAGTGGAAGTTGTTGCGCAATTTATTTTTTTTTCAAATTATTTGATGCCTACTATGTCAGTATGTCAAAAATTGGTGCAATATTTGGCTATATTTCTCTTGTTTCTTTTTAATTGACAATTTTTTAGAATATTTTTATTTTTATTTATTTATTATTTTTAAAATTCAAGATAATATTAATTATTTTTTTGTCAATTATACTTTTACTTTCTATTTAATTTTTAGTTAATTTACACACTTACAACTAATATGCATTTATTGTAAAATAAAAAAAAGATATAATAAAAAACTTTAAAATTATTTTATAAAAAATAAAAAAATATTATATTTCTTAATTTATATATAAAAATTTTAAACGACAGTAATTGATATGGGTCATAAATACTTCTTTGAATGTATTAATATTAGGCCACGTTCCCGTAAAGTTGTCGAGTTTTTACCAACATACTGCTAAGATATGATGATATATCAAGCGGTCCATCGAACTGATCCAAGCATATAGTCCGAACAAAGACTAAAGGACAAACTTAGAATCCCATACACATTTGAGATATACACACTTGGATTCCCCTCTTTTATTTTTTAAAAAATAAATGTACTTGTGATAGATTATTAACTAGCCTAACTAATCCATTACATATTAGTTATTAAAAAAAATGAATCTAACAACAAACTCCTCGTCCTCAGTCATGGAAAATGTTTTTATTTTTTTTCATCATCATACGAACTATTTAAAATAAACTATTTTATTCACCCATTACAACTTTGTGATACATATCGGAAGAACATGCTACGTATGCATTGTGTTGGGTTGAGCGTCTAATAGAAGTAGTTTAGAAAGGATCATTCCCATAATTAATTAAAGAGATAAGATCAGAGCATACCCAAAATCTGTCGAAGCATCAACATCCCTAAATACTAATGCAGCAGCATATATTAATGCTATATATAAGAAGAGCAACGTGCTTGTATAGAAGCAATCTGACACTTACAATTCGATTAACATCATCATGCGGGCTATTACAAGTGATGCAGAGAGATGAACGTGGGGTTTAACCCCTTGACAGACTTACGAGAAGTGAGCACAGCTAGCATATCACTCCTAATTAAGTTCGTAGTTCTAGACTTCCAGTAACTAACTCATGATATGTATGATGTGTGCACTTGATCTGAACGCAGAAGATCATGGAGAGGTTGTGATGTGCATCCCCTAACAGCAACTTGAAGCTAGCTAGGTCCTCTTCATCATGAGAAACGGAAGAGATGTTAGAACTTTGTGTATGGTTTACACGACTGAAGTCATAACTAAGGAGACAAGGAGAAAGAATGAGTATCAATGTCTTTCCTATCTCCATTTCCCCCTCTCCTCTCAGCCTCAGGTTCTCGGTGGATACATACAGGGTACATCGTATATAAATGTCGTGCAAGGCCACGTGGTTTAATGGGGTTCACAGCAGAGTGTATCAAGTGTAAACTTTGTACTGGCAAGAGCCCCATTCGTTACGGCTCTTAAAAATGTTAATCAATTGTATAAAAAAGAATTTAATTAAAATCCACTTTTGGTGACTAATTAAAATTCGCTTACTATCATTTAATTGCATATCTTCATATATGATAAATTTATTAAGGGCTTAAATATGTTTTTGGTTCCTTAAATTTAAAAATAATCCTTTTCGTTCATGTAATTTGAAAAAAAAAATGCTTTAGTCCTTTTGTCTAAATACAATTAGTGAATCTGTCATACAAAATTCACCGAGTAATGTCCCTGTTAGTGAAAGCATCACACTGACCTCAACTAATACTGCACAGTTAACTTAATTTGTCCTATTAATAATACTATAAGTAGTTTTGAAGAATTAAAATAATTTTTTTAAAATTAGAGGGACTAAAAAAATTATTTTTAAATTTGAAAACCAAAAATAGATTTATTCCAAATTTGAGAAACCAAAAACATATTTAAACCTTTATTAATTTTTATAATAATTATATTAAAAGTCATTTTAAAATCATTCCTGATTAGTTAATATCATAAAAAGATTTACAGTAATATTGCATCGCAGTTAAACTCTATAAAAAAAATTTAGAACTTAAAAAAAAAAATGTTAAAGTCAACTTAAAAAGTTAGGTGAAGATGTACGTGGATCCAAGGAATCTCCTCTAAGTATGAGTAATGTACATTTTATAAAAAAAAAAAAGTGTGAGTAATGTACAGAAAATTTTCACACATTTTAAAAATATTTCTAAGCTTAATAAATCATGCATATTATTTTTTTTATATATAGAAAATTTTATTACGCGACTTGTTGTTAAACTTGGCCTTCGCATTCTGACTTAAAATTTAGAATATATTATATAATATTAAAAATAATTTTCAAAAATAGAAACTATAGATAATAGCCTTCCGTAAAAGGATTTTATTATTTTTATTATGTTTTTGTTAATAATCAAAATAAAAAGTCAATTCTAAAATATTTTTAAAAATTATGCAACAATTAAGTCCCTGCAAATATGGCTCTGTCAAGTTTTAGTTATTGCAAAAAAATTTATTATTTTTAGATTCTTGACATTTTTTTAGTGTTTTTTTTAATTTTTATCATTAATTATGGTTAATTTAGTACCCACATGACTAACAAAATAAAGAATATTAATTAAGATAATTAAGGTAATGAAGAATATTTTAAACTAAGATAATTAGATTGTTTTTAGATGTGTAATTCAATAAAGTAATGTATTTATTATTTTATATAAATAAGGTAATTACATATAATTTAATTTGATAATTAATTTTTAATTTTTAATATATTATGAATAGTGATTTTTATTGTTTTTAATATTATTCTTACATTTCATTTCACTAATTTATTTTTAACATTGTAACTTTTTTAAAAAATTATAATTTACTTAGACGTTTATAATTTACTTTTAATATATTATTTTGATGTTATTTTTATATTTTAATTTATTAATTTTGATTGGTTGTAATATAATTTATCTTTTTAATATATCACATACAGTGATTTCGTCTCTAAAGATAAAAGTAATATATTAAATTAAATTATAAATGTTTAAGTAAATTATAATTTTTTTAAAACAAGTACAATCTTAAAAGTAAATTAGTGAAATGAAAAGTAAGAATAATATTAAAAACAATAAAAATAACTGTTTATAATATATTTAAATTATAAATAAATTATAAAAGTAAATTATATATAATTACCTTATTTATATAAAATAATAAATACATTACTTAATTAAATTGTGCACCTAAAAATAATCTAATTATCTTAATTTAAAATATTCCTCATTACCTTAATTATCTTCATTAATATTCTTTATTTTGTTAGCTATATCAACACTAAATTAACTGGAGTTAATGGTAAGGACTAAAAAAAACACTAAAAAAATGTCAGGGATCTAAAACTAATAAAAAAATTTGTAAGAACTAAAATTAGACAGAACTATATTTACAGGACTTAAAACATATTTAAGCATATATTTTAAATGTACTTAAATAATTTTTTTGTCTCTATAAAATAGAGATTTTTTTTACTTTTAGTCCTTTATTTATTTATTTTCAATTTTCGTCCCTGTAATATTTTTTTGTTTTATTTTGGTCCTTACTGTCAGATTTGACCAATAAATCTAATGGAAGGACCAAAAGAGAAAATACAGAAATTACAAAGACCAAAAATTAAGAAGACCAAAACGAAAACAACCAAAATTAAGAGGACTAAAATGAACATAATTTTATATTATAAGGACTAAACAATTATTTAAACTAAATTTATAAAAATTAACCCTTCAAAAAATACATTAATAGGAAGTAGAAAAATTAAACCTACAATGAATACATTAGTGATCGACAAAAAAAGTATTAAAATTAAACTTTAAATATATAACTTTGTAGAAGTTATGTAATGATGTAATCACCTTCAATTTATAAAGCAAATATAGAAAATGGAGAGCAACAAAAGCGAAATATAAAACAAAACAGAGCTATCAAAAATGAATGGTAGTAAACAAGCGTGGAATAATAAAAAAAGCAGAAGAAGATGCACGATGTTATTATTATATATGAACAAATTACAATAAAACATTGTACCCCCTAAAGTTTTTTCATCGTTACACATGACCATCTTTCTTTTTTGACGTTTACAACAACACTCCTTGTAGGAGTATACGATGTAATGTCTTTCTTAGGTAACACAAGGTGTTAGTGTAATGTATAAAGAGTATCAGTGTAATGCATAAAAGGTGTCAATGTAATGTTTTTTAAACAATTAAGTGGTGTCACTGTAATTTATAATTTTTTTGGTTGGTTACTAGTGCATTTATTACATGTTTAGTTTTTTTGTTTTCCTATCAGTGCATTGTTTGAAGCTTTAATTTTTATAAATTTACTTTAAATAAATGTTTAGTCCCTATAATATAAGATTAATTTTGATTTGGTCCTCTTAATTTTGGTTGCTTTCATTTTAGTTCTCCTAATTTTTTGGTCCCTATAGTTTCTATGTTTTCTCTTTTGATTCTTCCATTAAATTTAACAGTTGAACTTGACGGCAAGAACCAAAATAAAACAAAAAATTATTATTGAGACAAAAATAAATAAATAAATGTAAAAATCTCCTATAAAAAAAAATTATTTAGGCCTTTTAAATATTACATCCTCTTCATTGCTGCCCTGTTCCTAGTAGTAGTAATCTACTAGCGCTGTGCCTTTCAATAAATAAGGTGGCCTACCTGCTTCTGCTCTCTTTTTCTTGGTACATTTGAAATATATTTTTGGTAGATACCCGCTTCTGCTCTCTGCTGTCATACAATAAATAGATGTTGAAAAAAAAAAATTAATTATCTTTAATCATTAGAGTATTTTTACCATTTGTACAATATTTTATTTATTTTATTAATATATATGACTTAATTCACTTTATTTGGATTCAAACTGAATAAAATATTAAAGATGGTAAAATTCTTTTTAACGTAGTTATATTTTTAACTTTTCAATTTGAGATAATTGATTAAATTAGAATATTTTAATTAAAAAATTTATGCCCTTAGTGATTATATGATTATATGTTTACAACTCTTGGAGTCCATGTTCCATTTACTGATTTACATAGTTCAAGATACAAACCTTTCAGAGACTTAGGATTGCCTCATCTCAATTTCATCTAAATGGTTGGGGTTTCTTAAAAGACTTCCAATTATTGTGTCATCATGTAGGTCAAACTCCTTCTTGTCCTTTTTTCTTCAATTTATTTGGTGTTCATTGAACTCCTGGGGCGAGTAAAGGTAAATCATGGGTTGATCTGGAAGGCATTTCTGATAAGAAAATCTTGTCAGCCTATATATGTCAATTCTTATACAAGGGAACATATCCGTTTCAAAAGGGAATTTTATAAAATTGTCTTGGCCTTGAAGAAAGTTATTCCATTTGGATAGACCTTTATAGTCCTCAAGAACATTTTTACTTCCTAATATATTGAAATCATGACCACTAAGACCTCTCGATTTCAGATTTTATTACTCTTGACTGAGATTTTGGCCTTGCTAAGATTAAACTTAAACCACTTTTGAAAGATGCAATGGCCAAATCTGGCCATCGATTGCCGAACTATGATTGACGCTTCTCCTGATATGTTAGATTCGTGGATAGATAGCATCTTTTTAAAGCATTTCTGGCAAAATCTTGTTAAGTTACTAACTTAACAGAATATAACAGAAATAGTGCTATTTTATGTTTAGTTAATTTAAAAATTCGAATATAACAGAATATAAGATTAGAAAATGATAAACCAAATAATAATAATAATAATGTTTTAAGTGTGCATCAAACGTACATTCGAAAATACCCTTAAGAACAAAAAAAATCTATTTCGTGATTTTTTACTAGGCAAACAGACATATGAATAATTTGAATCAGTGTTAGGTATCTTATTTATTTTGATCGATAAAGTTCTTGTAGTATCTTTCTATTTTGTCCCATTTACAACATTCAATTGTGAGGTTTTACTGAAAATTATAAATTAATTAGATTTCATTTTACATTATAAAACTATTCTTTATTTTTAAAAATTTTAAGTATCAGAGCTACTTTGTAGCTTAATTATAAAAGTTTTTAAGATTACCGTGTAATGAAAGCTTAATCATTAACTTTGCTACTTATTATATATGTGAGAGTGTGTATGTGTGTGAAGATGATATAATATATAAAATACACATATACAAATATAGAATTTACATCGACGGAATAATAAACATATCATGAACCGAAACTTGTTTCAAAGGCCAAGTTTCTCATTCAACGATAATGCAAAAAGGTAAATCTTGTAGACCATATATCAGTGGATTCTCAAATAATCTGTGGTCCCAAAAGCATGTCATGCGCATGTACCAAGGAAGAAAGTAAAATTTCTTTTATGTTATGGTCTTGGTTGGTGGAGCACTAATTTGAGAGCTAGATTTTATATAATAATATTCTACCCCACACACAAAAATCCTGAATTTCATTGGATTTGGACTCAGACAGTGGTCAGGTCGGTCTTCCTCAGTAGTGCTGCGCAAATATTTCGGAAGATAATGTTGTCACTTAGTTCAAACTTTTCCATTCCACTGATAGGAAGCACCAAAATGGACAAAAAAGAAGCCATCTAGTCATCTACCTTCAGGTGTATTTCACTCATTGCTTGAAACCTAATGGCGAATAACACGAAGTGCATCATGTTTTAATTTAATAGAACGTTGATAGATTCTGTACAAGCTAGCTTTGTACTAGATCCAAGTTACTCCTACCAGGAGTGTGAGTGTTCATACGGTAAATGTTCCTTTTTCTCCTTGTCTTAAGTATCTTGCCTCAACTCAAGGTATCTGACGCTTAAACTAGTGAGTATCTTACGAAAAAAAAGATTATAGGGACAAATACTTCATACTTTCCTTCCATATGACCCAGCTCCTACGACTACGACCACATCCTGCTGCTTTCTAGCAATTATACGTAATTGTCTGCTTGATCTAGGTCTTAGTAGATCTCGATCGTTGGTTCTTCTTTTAAGAAGAGGAAGTCATTGAATCTTCTACCATTTGGAACAAGCGTTAATGCAAGCAGCGACTTAGACCTTTCATAGATGAATGGCCTAGATTAGATTACACCTTTGATGACTATATAATAATTTAAATATTAGGAAAATAGCTTTATAATTATTCTATTTTAAAGAGTTAAAAATACTCTAACTTTAAAATAAAACAGCTTACTTCTCTTATTTTTAAAAAGTATTGCTTTATTTACTTCAAAAAAAAAAGTATTGCTTTATTAATATTCTAGTGTGTGTACCCATGCTTTGCATGGTGATATATGTGCTTTGATGTGTGTAAAAAAAATATTATAATTATAGTTATAAATTATAAATTATAACTATAAGTACATTGCAAATAATGAGGATTAATACATTTTGAAAATATTGTTTGAATTTTTTTTTAAAGTTTGATTCCTTAGTGAAAGTAGTGAGATAAGACTTGTTATTCAATGATCGGTGCATATTTTATTGAGGACACCTTTTTTATGTATCTAAAGTTCTTTAAGTTATTAAATTACAGTTGTGTGAAAAATTTATCATTCTTGCACAATTATAATTAATATAATTAGAATATGTTTAGAACAATATAATTAGAAAAAGTAACACAAGGAAAAAGATATTAGATAGAAAAGTAAATCATTGAGACAAAATCTAAATTTAAACCCATTAAAAAAAAGTTGCGGTCTTTGTATCCAAAATACTGAAATATTGTTTTAACCTCAAAATATTGAAATATGGGTCTAGTGTGTTTGCCTATGCAATGCACTGAGAAATATGAGAATTGATAATGCAATATAGTTATATTACAATATGTTACAATATTTATTTATTTATCTTATATGTTATAATTAATGCTTACAAAAAAAGACCCCAGGATGATTAAGAAATGAAAAATGAAGAATATCTTTAGGTCTTAGTTTCTTCGTCCCTTACAAACTTGTACCAGCTGGCAGCAATAATATAGCATTTCCTATCTCTTTTATTGTCGCCCTTAAGGATGCATTCATGCAGTTGCCCTTCATCATCCTCTAGAAAAAGTTTTTATTTATTTATTGAAAACATTATTTATCTTTTTTTTTATTTTTAGTTATTTTTGTAACTTTGTTTTTTAATTCTATCATATTTTTAATTGTTTTTTTATTATGTTTTTCATTTCCATTATATATATATATATATATATTCAAGTTTCTAAATGAAACTTGCCAAAAAATATAAAGATTATAAATTTTTTAAATTAAATTTTTTTACATTTAAATTTAATCAAGTAAATATGTAATTGTGCAATTTATTAATGTTTTCTCAACTTCTCTCTTTTATCTCATTTTTTTATTCTTTTCATAATTCTAATTGGTGGTTGATGGAGTAGTTGTCTCTCTCTTATACTCTACATTTATTGGAATTGTTTGAATTTGAACTTTTTTACTTCTCTATGCACCTTTTCAAATCACATTTAATTTATTTTTGCAACAATTTCTAATGCTTTCTTTCTTCATACTTTTCCTATCTTTTAACCTACCATTTCTCTCTTTACATGTTCTTCATGTCTCTTCTTTATTTCTCCATATGCTTTCTCTTTGCTGACTCCTTACATGTCTCCAATACTTTCTTCTTTCTTCGTTTTACCCTACATTTATTTTTATTCTTTTACACAATTTGATATAAGATTTTCATTACTGTATGACGTAATTAATGTTTAGTAATGTTAATTAAATTAGATTATATTTTCATGAAAAATCTTCTATTCAATTATGTTGACTCATGCGTCGCATGGGCCACATCTACTTGCCTTTGTTGTGAACATATAGGATGTGTTTATAAGTATTATTATAAAATTTTTTGAGGGATTAATTTGTCAAAAAAATATAGAAAAAACTAATTTTCAGAAAAATATAAAATTGTAATAATAATAAAAATGTTTCTTAAAGTGTGAAAACAACTTAAATACGTAATGGAAAAACTTCGTGTCCAAATTTGTAAGATACTACCAAATTATGCAATAAATCACGCATCAAGCTGGCGTTTTCATAAATTTTCCTACTTAATTTTATAAAAATATGTTCATCCCCATGAGTTTTATTTTATATATAATATAATTTCTATATTTTTATATTAGTAAATTTACATATAATATCAATGTATAAGAGAAATTTAAATTTACCAATTTAAAAAAAAAATCATCAATAGTTTACATCACTGAGTTTAACTTAAACCACTAATTATCTATTCACTAAAGGATTAACATAAATGAGAAAAGTATTCAATGACCAAATAAAGAGAGAATAAAAAAGTTATTCAACCTACGACTACGACCACATCCTGTTCCTTTCTAGCAATTATACATAATTGTCCGCTTGATCTCGGCCCTAATAGATCTCAATTGTTGGTTCTTCTTTTAAGAAAGGGAAATCATTGAATCTTCTACCATTTGGAACAAACCTTGATGCAAGTAGCGAATTAGACCTCTCATAGATGAATGGCCTAGATCAAATTACACTTTTGATGATCATATAATAATTTAAATGTTAAGAAAATAGCTTTATAATTATTCTATTTTATAGAATTAAAAATATTCTAACTTTAAAATAAAACAGCTTACTTTTCTTATTTTAAAAAGTATTGCTTTGTTAATATATATTAGATAAATTGATAAAAAAAAAAATACTAGTACCAAATTAAAGTTATGGAAAAGGAGAAATTTATTAGCAATATACCATTTTTCATATGCATTAAAGTGTATTTGGTATGATATTTAAGCTAATTTATAATTTATTCGACTAATTTATAAGTTTGTTTAACTAAATTAAAAGTGTTTAACAAACTAACTTATTGCTTATAAGCTATAAGTTTCTTCAATAAGTTAATATCTGGTAGTTTATTATTTTTTATTATATTTATTTTTAATATTTTAATGCAGTTTCACTTTTGTTCTTTCCTTTTTTTATAATAGGGTTAAAATTCCTTCTCATCATCCCACTCAAAAAAACTTCATTATGTTGTCAATTCGTATCCAAAACAATTGACGTCAACGTCTATTTCATTGAAGTCTTCTCTGTTTATAGCTCTCACTTGACTTGCTATTCCTCTACTTTTGATTAATATTGTTTCAGGAGTGTGCCGTTCATTTTATGTTTTGAAAATTTTGAACTACTTTATAGTCTCAAATTAGTATTATTTGAACTACTCTATGGTCTAAAATTGTCCCCGTCCTGGACGCCATATACTTGCCATCCTATCTTTCATGATAGAGACCCTCAAAACGCCCCACAAGACAAAGTTCCAGGTCTGCATTGCTCTCCTGATGTTGATCAACATCAAAAACTAGGCCATCTTCTTCCCCTTCAACCAACGAAAGTCCTTGCTTGCATATTGACCTCCATGATCGCAGCCGTACAAATGAAACGAAAACCAACTCTCACAACGAGAGAAATCAAGACTCTCACAGTCGGAGAGAAAATTTAATGAACCGTTCAAAGAGAAAGACATTGTATTGTCGGAAATATTATCTCACGTATAATTTTATATGCATCCACTACATGTGGTATTAGGTACGTCGGAAATTTTCATGAATCTAAAAAAAATAAAAATCAATATCTGAAATGAAAAGATCTAATAACATTTTAAGAATTTGAGAAGTATTCAGATGGTATATATTTTTTTAATTTCTCTAATAATACATAAAACAAATAAATTATCGATAACTTATTTCTGTATTTTTTTTACTACTGAGGATGGTTGCCGACAGAAATCAAGCTTGCCACAGAAAATAAATAAAGCACAAAAGGTACATTCACATTTTATAATTTCTATATTCACCAGCGCAATTTTTATTCTACGTACAAAGCATTTATCATTGGCAAATAGCAAGAATCAAAATGAAATTATAAAAAAATATCTACATTGTACTAGAAACTAGTAATCATGAAATGACTGACATGTCACATGATCAGCGGAAAACAGAGTAGCTGAGTAGCGTTAAAATATAGAAAAATATAATTATATTCTAAAATGGATTTTTTTTTTTTAACAATGTTAGATATAAGCTTGTGCATGCATTATTTCATAACTGTAAGTATCTACTATATTTAATTGAAATTGGATGATCGAATTTTTTATCCAAATATATTGAAATTTTATTACATAGGTGGTGCATATCATAGAAAACTAAAAATATGTAAGAAGTATTTATTCTATAAAAAAGAGTAAACAATCAAAATCTTTCCTCCCAAACAAAATGAAATATCATTATTATTAATTTTTAGATAGTTGAGTAGTCCCAAACATTCTAAATTATTCAATTACCGGCCCAAAGTTCGATCAGGCCCGAAGTTAAAGCCCACGAGACCGTGCGAGGAGTCCCTCCGTCAAAACTCGAAACCCTTGCGTCTTTATCATTGTCCTTTCTTCTCCACACTCCTCCGCTTTCTGTTTTCGCTTTCACTTTCCTTTTTTTTTTCCAACGAAAATTTATGTTTTCTGTGGTTTAATATTTTCATATTGATCTAACATGAAGGTGATGCCCAATGATGCACAACTCAAAATGCATTGAGCAGTTTCTCAATGGTTTTTGATTTGTCATTGGCTTTTCCCTAACCACCACCCACCGCCACCGCCACCGCCACCACCTTTTTTTCCACATGCACACATACATACATACATATATATTTGATATGCGGTGGTTTGTGAAGGCTTTTGATGAACGCCATTGGCTTTAAACTGCGTGATTTGTTCTAACCTATGAGATCTGAGGGCATTTTCTCGCTTTTACCACACTTCACTGATTTTTTTTGTTTTTTTTTTATTTTTAGACGTAGGTTTTGTTCTGTTTGCATGTGCCTGATGATTGAGTAGCATTGTGTAGGCTATGGTTTAGTATCACGTTGGATTTTGCCTTCGCCATCTTCGTTATTGTTTGGTGATTTTTACATTTTTTGTTCTTTCTATTCTCAGTGGCTACTATTTGCATAAACTCTAATAGTTTGACGGCGAAAATACCATTTAAAACCTGCAAGATGGTAAAATCTGAAGGGGTTTTGTTTGGTAGATATGATGCTTTGAGTGACCAAAATTTCGGTCAAGTGACCTGATAGTAGTGGGGTATATCAGATGTTTAATTAATTTTTTTGTTTTTCGCTAGGGTTTTGTAAGCTGAAAACACATTTTTACTCTTTGAACTGATTTAATTAAAATGTAGCAAGTTGTCTTCTATGCTGCCCAATGATGGAAAAATAAACTATTGAACGGCTACAAGGTTTCGTTCATAACTGGACCTGCACCATTCTCTGTCTTTCTGTCTGTCTGTCTCTCTCTCTCTCTCTCTCTCTCTCTCTCTCTCCGTGTGTGTGCGTGTGTCTCTATCTCTCTTTCTATATATATATATATACACATACATACATTAATACGAGATGGTGCAAGAAGGCTGTGAATGGAGCCTGTGACTAAAGCTGAAGATGATTTGTATTTAGCTATGAGATCTGAGGGCTATGCATTCCATGTTTTTTGGCAATACAAGTCGTTCTCTTTTTTTATTTTTTTTGGTGACGATTTGTCAATTGTTCTTAGACATGCAAATATGCTTACATACTTTTTTATTAACATCTGAAAGCCGTATGGCTTTATATATTGGTGTTCTAAGAACCCTGATTACTTTTGTTTCAAATAATCAGGGGAAAAGCCTCGAGGAGATATGATATGCCATAATGTTCCAATTTTCATTCAGTTATGCTTAGAACTGTCTCTATGAGCAAATTTGGAACTTAAGAAATTTTTGTCTTTGGCGTTTAGTGTTGATCAGTGAGTTGTTTTTTCCTGCTCTACTGTGTTTAAATAGTGTAGCATTGAGGATGTATTGTGATTCTTGAATTATCTTATGGACAGTTAGGGAGCTTGCATTAAATAACTGTTTTGATCTTGTGGGCTGTCAAGTTGCTTGCTGTTGCATGTTACACATAACTCATAGATTGTTTATTCCCTTCACAATGTTTGTATCAGAACTATCTCTTGGGATGTCTTATTCTTCCGAGATTTTTTTCTTAACTGCATTATGATTCCAGTACTTTCATTCTTTTCATAACTGTTGATGCTGCCTCTGCTGCTGTTGTTGAGCATGCTGGTCATTGAGCTCCAAGCTTGTTTACTTGCTTTTATGTTTGTTTTATGATCTCTAAAAGTTGTACATGGAAGATCTTATCAAGCATTTTGCCATCACATCATTTCAAATTTTGTCTTGCCCTCCTGGAAGAGTTGTAATGATGTAATCCTCTACCCTGCTCAGTGATGCCAAATTGACTAATGAACATCTGATCTGTTCTGTTCTTTTGTTCATTATTAGATATGTTCCATCCCTTCTCTCTCTGTCTATATGTGTGTGTTTGTAGATTCATTATAATGTTATCAAATCAAAATTCAAATTGTGAATTGCCAAGCTAATTTTTGAATTGTGAATTGTAGTTTGTATTGAACCAAAAGATACAGCTTTTAATATATTACAAAGATGATATATAGTGTTCAATGTAATTATTTTACATTAGAAATAGATAAAACAACTTAAGCATAAGTTTCATAAAACATAGATGATATATAGTGTTCAATGTAATTTTTTAGCTGAGATGTGAGGGCTGTGCTTTCACTTATATTTGCAATATAATTTTTCTTTTTTATTTGGCAAGGATTTTACATGCGTGCGTAGATATACAAATATGCTTACATTCTTTTATTAAGATCTGAAAACCATGTATGGCTCTAAGTAACCTGACTATTTTTTTATTTTTCAAATAATCTGGGGAAATGCCTAAGGAGATATGATATGCCAATATGCCATTATGTTCCAATTCCAATTTCCATTCAGTTCTGCTCAGGACTGCCTCTATAAAGAATGTCAGAATGTCAAAATTTTTGTCTTTTAACAGTTAATGTTGACCACTGAATTGTATTTTTTTCCTGCTTTGCTCTGTTTGCATAGTCTTCCTCCCTCTTATACCTGAAACCCCATAATTTCAACACTATGCTATATATGTTTTAATCACTTTTCATTATTATTTGTTGATCCAAAATGATATATCTATTAGCATATGGGGCAAAGAATTTTATACTTGTTTACTTGCTTTTATGTTCATATTATAACTTCTAAAAGTTATACCTGAAATATCGTAGTAAGCACTTGACTTACATGTCGTCAAATTTTGTCTTGTTGTCCTGCATCCATTGTAGTTATGTCATTCTCTATCCTGCCCAGTGATGGACAAATTGACTAGCAAATGGTTGCTCTGTTTTGTTCATAACCAGACATGTGCCATCACTTCTCTCTTTCTCTGACTCTGTCTCTCTCTCAATATCTATCTATCCATATATCTATCTATGTGTGTGTATATGGTGCATGTAGGATGTGAATGAAGCTTGTTGCAAAAGCCAAAGATGATTTTATTTAGCTATTAGATCTGAGGGCTATGGATTCCTCTCCACTAAACCCCAAACATGATATTTGGCATGGGATATAATTCTAGAAATTAAAATTACTATGAACATAATTTTTATTATTTTTTTAATCTTTGAAAAATTATACAAAAGTTTCTCGTTCCAGGTAACCTATCGCCAAATTGTGTCTGCCTTCACAATTTTCATAATTATTCAATACTCATGGAATCGTTGTTGATGTTTGTTGTCATAAGCATAATCCTAAGTATTGTCTTTTTCTTTTTCTGTCGATTAGCTATTTATTATCCATTTGTTTATGATCTAGATCAATGCTATGATTGAGGTCGTTCATAAAAATCTATGTTTTCTCACTTTCAATAGCAAACATTAGCTGCAAATGCTATCCACTCTCACTCATGTCGAGGTGGGTAATAACCTAATTGCGTGTTGTAAGGAGGTTGTGGTCTTATGTGCACTGCAACTTGTGCAGGTATATAGTTTTGTGTAGATTAGAACTTGAAACTCCCTTCAGATATGTAAGGTTGGCTTTGAAGCTTTTTATTTCTTATTTGACTGGTTAAGTTGAGTGTCATTTTAATTATTATTTTGTCTTGGCACTTGTATAATTATAAATCACTTGGTTTTCTACTATATTATTTTCATGAGCAAATTTACCTTCCTTTTTGCTTTATCTTAAACTTTTGGATAGTTCTTGGAAGCTGTATATTGCTGGTGTCTACTCTTCATTTCTATAGTATATTTGCTTCATGGAAGAGTGCCAATTACCTTTTTCAATGTCCTCTGGGTGAATGACTGTCATATTTCTTCTGGATATGCCTAATGACGAATGCTCATTGTGAGATATGGTACTCTGAATATTGCTCAAAGCCTTTCCATCTCTTCTGCCTTTCTTCCCACTGCCATCACTAACTCTTCTTCTTCCTCATCCTTTTCCTCTTCTCTCTCCTTTTTCTTGTTGTTGTTGTTGTTATTATTATTATTATTATTATTATTGCTGGCGGTGGGTAGAGATGGTGGAGGTTGTGGGTCTTATCTGCACTGCCTTGATGGATGTCGAGAGGCTTTTATGGATGTTGAAAAAGTACCAATTGGAAATATCTGAGGGCAGAGTTGGTTCCTTGAGTTAGAATAATTGTCATACATTACTTTTATCTTGTGCATTCTTAGTGTAATGGTGTGGCATTTGTCAAATATAGCCCACTGATAGGTGATTAGATCACTGAAAAGTTTGCTGACTTATTTTCAGGACTAGACACCTCTCATCTTCCCTGTCTCCCTTCTTCTATCTTGCTATTTATCTATGTCTAAATTCTTATACATAGGTTGTAGATGATTTAAAAATTAACTATGGGTTTTGCATGTTCTTATTTAAGTTTTTTTTTGTCTAAACTTTTGGCTAACTTGATTGTTTCATGTGTTTCATGATGTCTTGTCAGCAATGTGTTATTGTTTTCTCTTGGAGCTGCACGGCTATAGCTATAGTCATTATTTTGTGGATTTATGTATAATCAGACTTGATTGCTTGGTGAACGAACTTTTCTAAATTAATTATATATGTTCTTTATCTGTCATGCTCTTTCCAAAACCAACATTTGGCTTTGAGGCTACAGGTCAAATTTGGTTAGCTATGGTACTTTTTCTGCGTTCTCTCCCTTTTTCAGTGTTATGTTTGATGCCTTTTAATGTTCATGTATAATGATTGATGAGGATGGTCTAGAATATTTCGGTGCTTTTAACCTGACGCTGGGTTTCTGTACTTGTTTTCTTGTTATTCTGCTTGTACCTTTTTAATTTCTTTGCAATCTTCTATGAAGAGGCAACATAATTTGACTATTCTGCGGTATATGCACCTAATTTTTTTAAAATCTATTAAAGATATATTGGTTGAGATGGACATAGAAAGGTGGTCCCATATCTAGAACTTCAGCAGCAAGTCCGATTATTGCTTATGGGGACCAAATCTAAGATACTAAGATACCGAATATGTCGTAATTTATTTTGTACCATTCCATTGTAGTAATGAGATAGTTGTTTCGAGTTATGACTTTTTGGATACTTGTTCATTTACTTAAATTTTACGAAGAACTATAATGAAAACTAGAATAAAATAAATTAGCATCATTCTACTTAAACGGACTATGCATTATCTAGTTAGTGGTGAGCTGACAAGCGCCATTATTTACTAGGGAGTGGTTCTTGAGAATCTAAGCTTTTCTTGGATTTCCCTTGTTTGTGTACCTGTTTAAACTTGCAGTATCGTGTCTTACCGCGTATCTGGGAGACTTTTTCTAATCTACTTGTAGAATTTAGTCCGTGTTTTTGCTTGATTCCTTTGGAAAGGAAGCTGGTCAACTATTTTGGATTTATGATGGATGATATTCCAAATTTCAATCTAAATATTTACCTCATATTTTCCCCTTCTGATGACCATAGTTCTCTTGAATTTAAAGCAAATAATTTCAAAACTGTGCAGTGCACATTGTATTATTTGACTAATATTTTTGTTTGGCCCCCTGTTACGTCAAGGTCACGGAGGATTGCTGCCTAGGGATGGGAAATTTGAATCATGCTGCTTTGTTTGGGAGCTATAGGGATTAGGTGAGGTATTGGTGGTTGTGGGTAGGAGACAAACAAGAGAAGGGGCCCACCTTTGAGACTCTTGTAGTTGAAAGGTAACTATTAACTAACCAACCGCCCATTTTGATCTTTATGCAAAGAATGATTACAGTTGTTCTTCCACACCCTACTTTTATGGCGGAAGAAAGGGGCATCAAACAATCAATCATGTGTAGAGCTCCAAACTGTTATTTTCATATCAGCACATTAATGCACACATAAACACTGTCATAATATTTGACAGCGACAGTATTTTCATTTTTCTTTCACCTCATCATCTGTACGATATCTTTTTATTTCATTCTTCATTTTTCTTTCTTTTCTTATATCTCTTCTGTTTACTTTTTACACCTAAAAATTGGTGTGTATATCTATCCCTTTTTTGTCAAGTAGGAAAAGTAATATTGTTTACAAAGAAAGGGAGAAATGAGCTAGGAGATAGTGTTAATAACGAATGAGGGAACGATATGGTATTGTTTATGCCCTGCCGTTTTCCGAGACTGTAAAGATATGTTTTATGGATGTGTTTTGGATAGGAAGATGGGGATAATTTTATTATTTAATTTTTAATTAACATTCTCTAATTTGATGGCTTTATAAAAAGAAATAAAATGATTAATTAGCATAGTCTGAATGTGCTAATATTTTGTTTATTTTTATTGTGTATTTGTTATAATTTAAAATTATTATTTTTAAGATAACCCTCATTTCAATAATCATAACCCTTGGGTACATTATTAAATATGTTGTTTGCTAATTATTTTTAATAGAATTTAACATTGTCATGAAATTACCGTTGAATTAATACATACTCATTAAATTTTATTGGCTTCTAATTATTTAATGATTTTTAAATATTTATTGTAAAATTAACATTTAAAGAATATATGATAACATATTTTAGTTATCATACCTTCTAATGGTAACTTGCAATTACAATTGTTTTCTCCCTCTTTTTTATTTTTTGGATCGTATGCAGTCTTCCCTCTATTTTTGAAAACCTGGTGTCGTGTACCTTTTTTCTTGTTAATTTTTCTTATTTCTTTTCTTATATGAAATGAGAGAGGATAGTGTAAATTTAAAAAGGGAGAAGCACAAGTATAATATCACTAAATCTCATATATAGATATAATAAATATAATAACGGTTAGGATTTTATATAGGTAGCTTAAAAAGACTATTAAAAAGCTTTTGTCAATTAAAATGTGGTCTTTAAGCAAACAAGAATATTTGTAAGTTCTGAAGTTCGAGATATCTCCCCTTTGCCCTTTTTCAACTCAATCCCTAGAAGTTCTTCAAAATACAGCACGATTTTAATGTATATTGATTAAGTGCATTGTTTGACTAAGAATTAAAAGAGAAATAGGCAAAATTCATCATGATATCTACCTAATCAAATCTCCAATTAATGTTAAAGTTGCTAATGTTGGAGCTTTTACTGGAACGATATATTTTCAAAGAATAACAAGTTGCGATCTGAATTTGGGAATATCCTTTAAAGTTTGGTCTTCTTCCCTCACAATTCCTCCACAAGATTCCCCAACGAAGCCATAGCCCATCAAAACATGATTTCTAAGATCGTTGGTTGAGGAGATGCCCATATTTATATATCCCCTTCGTTGGATTTGGTAATATTGGAGTGTTGGAGATGTGCGACTCAACACTACAAATGCTTTGGATTAAAGTACAATATTCACAAATTTTGTTAGGAGATCAACTATATTAGTTATGACAGTTAAGTTTGTTGTATCAGTTCGTTTGTTTTAGTTAGGGGTGGCAAACAGATGGATTGGATAAATTTTTAGTCATATTATAATAGATTGGATAAAAATAATCTGTTAATTTATTTTGATTCATTAAAAATTCATTTAAAAAATTCAATTCATTCATGATCCACTTAATAATATTCATTCAATTCATCCATTAACAATTTTTTTATGAATGGATATCCAATCTATTTACAAAAATAATGTATTTTAAAAACTAAATAATTTTTATTTTTAAAATATTCTCTCTCCTCTTTCAAATCCAATCCACAATCAAAATTTTAAATTATTTAAATTTAAGTTTGGAGTTTATAGAAAATGAAAATAAAAAAATAATAAAAAGACTAAAAGAATAAAGTTTCCAATCTTACACTAGTATATGCTTGGGATCTATATTTGCCAACAACGTTGAATTGGATCGTTTTTTTCAATTTTTTTTAAAATAATTTTTGTTGGGTGTATATGAAATAAATTGTGAACTATATATAAAAGATGTTTTCAACTGTGTTTTCAAAACTACAGTAGTCAACAATAATTGATGTGTATTTTCTTTTAGTTTCATTATATGTTTATTATTTATTTGCCTTATGCGTCTTTGTTGTGTGTTACCAACTAGGGGTTAACTTTTTTTTTTTTTTTTTACTTTCAGATTTTATTTTATTTTTGAAAACTAAACTATGTGCTTTTATTCTTTATTTTACAATCATTTTGATGTTAAGTTAATTAATTTGCTCAATCGGTAGCTTAATGTGAGCAAAGTGAATATTTCTTTTTGGCATTTCCCTATATTTCAATTCAAATAGGGGAGAGAGAGAGAAAGAGAGAGAGGGAGAAAGAGGAGAGAGAAGGGGAGGGAGGAGAGGAGAGAAAAAGGAGATAGAGAGTATTAAAATAAATAAATATGAAAAATTATGTTTGATTAATTTTAATCCATTAAGTATTAATTAGATGATCCATTAGATTTGAAAATAAAAGGGGATGGATTGTTATCTATCCATTTAATTATGCGATCCATCCAATTCAATCCAAGTCTTTTTTATTTTAACAACTGAATGGATTGGATTGGATTTTACATGGATAAACTAGATGGATCACGGATAAATGGAAAATTTTGCCACCTCTAACACTAACCTTCCCGTACTCTCGATCTTACTACCAATAAAATAATAATTAATTATTTCTCACTTTACCGCCTCTCAAAATTGTACACTCTAAAGACCCTTCCTACAACAAAACACTTCTGCACTGCTCTGCAAGTGTAAGCCTTTGTTTGGTAAAGAGAAGAGAAATGAATAGAAAAGAAACAAGTGAGAAATAAGTTAGGGGATGAGAAATAGATAGAAAATAATTTGAAATTTCAAGTTGTTTGGTAGGAGAGATGAGAAATAAGAGAGAGAGATAGATAGATGAATGATGGTAGGTGAGAAATAAAGTAAAAATAAGTAGTGGAACCACTAAAAAATTGAGAATTTTCTTCTTTATTTCATTTATACCAAACAATAGAAATTTTCAAAATTTTAAAAAAATTCACCTCTTGTCTCCTTCATAACAAACAGAACGTAAAGGTTGTCTTACTACAACAAAAGTGTAACGGTAAACCAAGTCTTGTCAAGATAAAAAGGTATTGTAGCTCTTTAAAATTTTTTTTTAGAAAAATGTTTTTTTTTTCAATTCATACAATGTTTAAAAATTCATGTGCTACTAAATCTTACATACAATTCATACCTTATTAATGCTATTTTCTAAGCCTTACATATAATAATTAATTAAATTATTGTGTCACAGAAGTTCACAAAAGTTTTTGTTATGTGCTACTATTCTACTAATGCTATTATCATTGTCTAGAAAAGGAGGAAAATAAAAAATGATAATACTAGCAATAAAACACACCCTTATTTCTTACAATAGATGTTCATATATAGCTAAATAATAATTGGCAAACCACTATTTCTCACAAACATACTAGCAAAAAAAACACATTTTGAGGATAACAATAGTAGTAACTAATACTATAAAAACAAAAAGAAGCAAAAACACAACAAAGTGGTATCTAATATTCTAAAAGAAACAAAAAGCAATAGACCCCCAAAAGTTTAATGTAAAACTTTAGATAAAAAATAGAATTTAAATTTTGTTGTGCTTAGGCTTCCTTCTTCCTCTTTTTTGTCATTGATGGACCATGATTTTCTTTATTTGGACAAGTTGCAACATTGTGGCCACTTCTCTTGCAAAAGGTACAACTTCTAGCTTCCTTTGTTAATTCCTTTCCACCTTTTGATCGCTTTGTCCTAGGACGACCTTTTTTTTGTTGAACATGGAGGATTTTTAATAAAATCAACAACCTCGTAACCAACATTGTCAATAAATGGATCTTTAGCTATAGATACTCCTTCACTAAGCATTACAACAACTTCAAGCGGTCTATGAAATTCATCACGACACCAACATAATGGCAAGTATCTATGTGGAATCAGAAAACAATCTTTATGGAGGAATATTGTCAATACATGTCAACAAAGAATAACCCCAAATTCAAAATGCTTACAACCATAACCAACCACATCACCCTCCTATAAGACTTTATGCTTTTGTGAATGTTGCTCTTTGTAATGTTGCACAATGTACTCCACATGATTTTCTTCACATATCTTGTATTGAATTGCCCTTTCAAACTCCTCTTGGAACCTTTTGAAAGCAAATTTTGTGAAAACATTATAAACTTGCTCCTCTAAAAGGGATAAAGTTCGGAGTGAAAGGTCCCTATATGTATCCAACATGGTATGATGTAATTGTTGATGCCCAATGTCCTCAATGGCAAGATCAACCTAAATGTTGGATTAAAAAAAATCAATTTAGAATTTAAGTTGTTCCATAGGGTACTGTAGTCCAAGTGTCACTAACTATTAAATACTAGCAATATAAAAATAATCCACAAAATGGGATAAACCAAGTAGCTAAAGTATCATATGAATACTTACTTGTTTGAAAAGTTGGGTCAAATACGAGCGAGGTGAAGTAAAGCGTTTCACAAACCCATTTATACTCTCAGATCTTCTAGTTGTTGTCATACTCCCAAAGAAATGTCCATGAAGATACGATGGTACCCAATATTGCTTGACTTCATACAAGCCTTTATGTGCTTATTTGCTTCTAGATTAAATTTAGAAACAATGACAGGCCATTCCTGTTCAAAATCATCAATATTGTCAAGCTTGTAAATCCTATAAAAATTAGCACACCATAGCGATTTCGAATAATTGAAGTAAACCAACCACTAAATTTAGCAGTAATGTGCCTTATACAAAAGGCATGTTTTGAGAATGGCATTTCAAGAGCAATTGCTTGAGTCATCCATGGATCTTTGTTAGTAATAATTGTCTTTGGAGGCTTCTTCATGAAAGCAACAAAAGTCTGTATGCAAAAAAATAAAATGTCAATAAGAATTTACATGAGACTATTATTTTAAAAAATGAAAGTAAAACTTTAGCAAATTTAAGAAAAAATGGCAACGTATATTAACATAACCCTCATTAACCATTGAAATGTAGAAACTGTTTCATTTCAAAGGAGTGCACAACCAAACAATATTGTCCTACCATGATTGTCAACTCCGATGAAAATGCCAAAAGGCATATTATAAGAATTCACCTTGTAAGTAGTATCAAATTCAATAGCATCTCCATATTCTTGGTACAATTCAAAGCAATGAGGTGACAACCAAAAAATATGTTCTAGCCTCTTTTGTTCATCAACTATAAATGCATACTGGAAGCAAGAGTTTTCATCCTTGACACACTTACAAAATTGGAAAAGATCATTAGCATCATCATCCATATTATGTTGGTGACTCTTATTGAAGAAATTATGAACATCTTTATGAAGAAATGGAAGATCCCCATGCTTTACATTTTTCTCAAGCTCCATAACACGCATTATTTGCTTGACTGAAAGACCAGCTTCTTTTAATAATAAATTCGCTTCTCATCTTCCTCAGAAATGTTGCGGTAAGATGCAAGGAAATGCACTTGCTCTAGAGGTAATAATTCATAATTGTGGTCGGATGTAAATTCAATAACCTGCCATTCTTCTAGAAAAATCTAAAAGGATTTCTTCAATTTGATTGTCATGAAAGCCTTACATCCACATCTTGAAGACTGTCTGTTTTGCTGCTCTTTAGATGGGTCATAATTTTTTTAATCTAGAAATCCTCCACGGTGACAAAAGGAACCTTGCCTATTTATTTTCCCATTTATATTAACAATTTGACCTTTAATTCTCATAAAACCTATAAACTTCTTTTTCACTTAAGAAACATTGCCTAGTAAAAGGTTCAAAACAATTTTCAAGAGCATTTTCATGAGAGCCTTCATAGTCATCTTTACTTATATCAACTACTTCACATCCAAAATTATCACATGGTTCATGATTTGGAAGATTATTCAAATCAATCAAATTTGTGACTCTCAACCTACATGATTAATTGATAATATTATTGGATTGAAAAAAATTGACAATAAAAATATATTCATACAAATTAATTTAACTATAAATAGCATATTACTACAACATCAAAGACAAGTTAGATGAGATTTACCAAACATAAATAGACAATTAAATTTAAAAAACTAATAATCAGTGCCATGGTTCTATCAAGCATAAACATATAGAATTATAAACAAAAAATTGTTATTATTAAAAGAAACAGAAATGAATAAAATACTTAGTAGTGTCCCAATTTTTGTCTCGATTTTCTGATAACTTGCTTCCTTGACTCTTCGATCTCTCGAGCATTTTTGGTTGAACGCAATCCACCGGAAGGAAGCCTATAAATTCATTAAAGCATAGTAAAATATTATTAAAAAGGAATGAATTAGTTTAACAAAAGTAGAAAGTACCCACAATAATTTTTTCCATCTATTGTCCACATCGTATGTTCATCCACATTTGTTGCAGGACAAGATACTTTTTTTCTATCTATGGTTTTATACTACTGTACAAGAACTGAAAAAAAAATGTTTTTCTAATAAAAAAAACTTTAAAAGAGCTACAACGTTCACACTTGTAAAGCGGTATGAAAGTGTTTTGTTGCATGAAGGGTCTTTAGAGTGTATAATAGTTTTGAGAGGTGATAAAATGAGAAATAATTAATTATTATTTTATTGGTAGTAAGAGAGAGACTACAGGAAGGCTAGTTATATAATAATTAGGAAAGAGATAATTGTTTTTTTCAAAAAGTCATAATTAATTAGATAGAAAAAATTAGTTTGAAAGTGAATAATTAATAAGGTTTATCATGTGCAAGTTTGTACAGGATAGAATTAACTTCTCTTCCTTTATGCCAAATTTTAGAAAACAGAAAGTGTAGAAAAAAAAAAAAAACTTCCATTGGAAAAAGTGCATTCATCTCATCAAGTGCTCATTAATTATTAGTTTTAGGACCACAAGTTAACGCTTAGCCTCCAGGTATATAATAGATTTAATAATAAATATTAATAACACCCTTTATGATATGCTTTTTAATATACCTTTTATTATTATTTATTAAAATTTGTTGGAATTCATGAAATTATACGAGAGATTTATTAATAAGGAGTTGATTCCATAATTCTGTAACTTTCAATAAATTTCAGTTAATAATAAAGAGTTTATTAAAAAAATGTGTTAAGCGTTAGAGAAAATGTTGATAGCCTTTTTCATTAGGATTATTCTAGCATGCATCACATGGTTAATTTTATGGCTAATGTTTGATAACGGATCTTCAGTGTCTAATTTGTGTATAAAGACTGATAAAGTATTGTAGAATCGTGCATATATGTCAAGCAACTCAGGTTCTACATTCATAAAAAATGGAAAACAAGGGCATCTTAAGTCTATAAAAAGTCAAGTTAATACTTGGGGAGCCAACCTTGTGTTTTTAATACATGTTCAAGACATAAAACTTTGGGGAATTGAGATTTCCTTTGGAATCTAACAAAATGAGATAAACTTGCCAGCCTTACGCCAGTGAATCAATGTTTGGTATATGCCTTAATTGTCGTTTAGAAAACCTTGAGAATAGAAATGTGGACCTATCAATTTTTACTTAATTAATATTTGGGAATCACATGGCACATAAGTGTGATTTGTCCATAGCTTAAACAAGAAATGGCACACCTAGTTCAAGGACTAAGCCATGTTTATCGATCCCATAACCTAAGTAAGAGCAACCCACACGTGAGATTGTTTAATAATCTGTTCGATCAGGTTTTCTTATTAGACAATGAAAAGTAAAAGAGGGACTGAGGTTCCCTTTTGAATTGAATGCTCTAATTTATTCCTCCATGGGGCTCCATCCTGTTATTTAATCCTTCTCCCTTTTTTTATATTCTATTTCTTAATTTTTCTATAGCATAAATAAATATGAAGATAAGGTGCCATTCATCACCAACTAAGAGCTTGCTGGAAGCTGTAATTGTCAGAAGAGCTGAATGTCCCTCTCAAAAAATTTAAATTGAATGAACCCCAATTCCTCTGACAATGAAAGTTGTGTTCTGGTTTCCATTTTTTATGGGCAACTTGTGTATCAGTTTTCTCTTTTAATAAGAAAGAAGAGGGTTTGACCAAAGTGTATTTCGGCGTGAAATGCATGTTAACGCTCTCGAGCATCCAAAAAAGCAGCAGTATAATTCTAATGCATTGTATACAAATGTTTAATTTTGGTTCAATGTGTTTTTATTTTTTTACACGTCCATCAAATAATATACTGCCATTAAAGTTTAATTTAGATATACTGTTACAATAAAGTTTTTATATTGTTAACTAATTAAAAAAATTATAAATATGACTTTTAAAATAATTATTATAAGAATAAATAATATAAACATTAATAGTATAAAAGTTTTTTATACTGTCATTCAATTCACAAATTGGCACGTATGATAACTTTGTTGTCTTTTATAATAATTATTTTAAAAGTTATATCAAAGATAGTTTCTGATTGATTAACAGTATAAAAAATTTATATTGACAATGTATGCTTATTAAATTCTTATTATAAAAGTCAATAATCTTATAATACATAATAATTTATGATTGAATGACAGTATAAAATTTTTTTACACTCTGAATATATTCTAATTAAATTCTAATATATTATACATCACATTACTGAAAATAACTTGATTGCAACAACGATCGCATGAAAGATTAATAAGTTTTTGCACTAAATAAATATTAAATATTACACACCAATCCCTCCTTAATTAAGTCCTTAGGCTAAATAATTAATGACAAAAAATTAATGTCTGGCCAGTTGAATTTAATTGACCAAAACCAAAAAGCCGTTTCCAGCCATGTTAAAATTACGCATTTAATAGGATCAAAAGCCTTTAATTTCTTCAACTTAAAGCTACACATATAGTGCCAATTAAACATTAGTTAGACCCTAGTTTGTCTGTATCGATATCATCCATTATGGAAGGACTTCATTTCTAGAGATGTCACTGAAAGGAACTTAAAGTTACATTAATTTCTCTCATTCTGAAGAATATTAGTGGAGGAGAGACATCTTCCAGAAAAATAAAAGGTGTGACATTTGGCTTAATCATTCATTGCTATTTCGTCTGTTCTAGTTTTCGTTACTATTTTAAGGTTGTCGATTGATACCACAGGCATGTATGCACAATTTTTTATTGGTTAACTAATTTGATTAAAGTATCTCTGTTTTCTTTATCAAATGTGCTTGTACTTAATCTTAAAAATATGAGAGGGGCGAATATTTGCTACACAAATCTTCCGAGACAAATCACTGTTATAGTGGTGACGATAAAGGATTATTGATCGTCTTGTCATACAATTAAGCTTAGTGTTCACTTTGTCACCATTTTCAACCAATTTTCGAGACAAAGTGCTTAGTGAAGTACTAATACGTATTACTTCGGGTAATCATATGCTGATTAAGGAGCTTATGTTTCTCGAGTCAATTTAGCGTTAAAATAAGTCTAACGATTGCTTAAAGTTGATCTGAATAACAAAAATGCAAAAGTTCAGTAGGATTGGGCCAATACCCCTTGAATCTGTTGCCTGTTTGGGTTTGGTCTAGTTGTTGTATATTGCCAGTCACACCTAGTTTTAGTGAAGTTCTTTGGTGCATGTACTCTATCAACTTTAAAATAATTTAACTCTGGCTACATACTTTGTATGGTTGGACTCAATTAAATTTTTATAAAGTCTACTACTCAGACCATATCTAAACCGTTGACATATAAATCTTTGATCCATTTAGAAATTTCTCCTAGTTTTTTTTTTTGACTTAAAAATTTCTCCTAGTCTTAAAAACCAATATGCTATGCACTAAAAGTAATTCAATAGTTTTACCAAAAAACAAAAAGCAATTCAATCGTAGGGAAGGAAATCTACGAGTCGGTGCTTAGATCCATGGATGTGATATTATAGTTCAAGATCATGTTTTCAATATTTGGGACGATCGATTATGAGCCTCTGATCTATCTCAAGTCAGTTTCAGAGAGATCGGAATTAAAGAGATTTATACCGTTATTTAAAAAAAAAAATTGGTAGATATTTAATTATGAATTGTTATATGAATAAGATAGAGATTAATGGTTATGCAGTGTTAATGCAAAATGTTTTGCATAGTCAACCGATTAGGAATCAATGTTGATATGACTTTTAAGATAATTATTATAAAAGTCAATAAACTTAACATGCACAGTGAGTTTGTGATTAGATGACTAGTATAAAACTGTTTTACACTGTCACTGCATAACTTATTTTCTCAAATAGAATTTGTTTACTTTTATAATAAGAATTTAATTAGAATACAATAGTGTAAATGTTTTTATATTATCATTTAATTATGAATCATTATATAATTAAAGAGTATAATTTTGATAGACTAATAATATAAATACTTTTACACTATTAATTAGTTACAAATTAACTTAGATATAACTTTTAAAGTAATGGTCATAAAAGTTAATAATATTATTATATATAATAATTTATGATTAAATAAAATATAAAAAGCTTCTATATTATTAGTACATTTCAATTAAACTAATAATTAATAATTGCTAATGTTTGTAATATTTATTTTAAAAATTACATCTAAAATAATTTCTAATTAATTGACAATATAAATAATAATGTGTCAAAATTAATTTTTTTATAATAACTACTTAAAAATATTTTTTAATTGACTCATGGTATAAAAACAATACATCATTATTAAACTCTAATATTATTATTTAAATAATAATTTAAAAATAAAAAAGAACAAAACTTAGATAATGTACCTTAGGTATTAATGGTGTTATTTTTTAATTAAAATTAAAATTTTACTTCGATAATTCACATAATAAAAATATGTATTAAAAGATTTGATTAATTACTGAAATAAAATTTCAATTTTAATTTGAGAACAGCATCAACAATATCTAAAATATTATATCTAAGTTTTGTTCAATAAAAAATGGGTAAGGATAATTGACAGAAATCGTGCAACACGAATTTGCGACGTTTAACAAAGGACAGTCTTTTCGCTCTCAAATTCTGTTGCTTGCTGGCGTATTTCAATTCTTTTCTTGGTTGTTATCAAATTCTGTTGCGACGTTTAACAAAGGACAACCCTTTTTTACTTTAAAAAAACAAATTGTTATGAAATTATTGTGTGTAAGGAATTAAAAATTTTATTGTTATCAATTAGACATTCGAATTTTATTAAAATGTTTTTGTAAGTGAAAGGATGTTTAAAAGACAAACAAAAATAATTTATACCAAAATATATAACACACAAAAAATCTTGTTCCAACCGATAAACGATATTAAGTCATGTCATATTAAAATTAGATCTCTGATTGATTGTCATAATAAAAAATAAAAACGAATTAAAGTTTTGAAGAGTACTTTAATTTCTTTACTATTTAATGAGACATACTTGGATACATCATTTCAAAGTTACATATGTAAATGTGAATGGTTAAAGAGTTAGTATGAACTTCTATCTTTTTTATAAGTGTGAGTTCGAATTTTTCTCATGTCGCTTTCTCCACTAACATAATCGTTTTACCAGTTTTTATAAGAAGAAAAAAAGTGAGTTCGAATTTTTTTCACGTCGCTTTCTCCACTAACATAATCATTTTACTAGTTTTTATAAGAAAAAAGAGAGTAAATATTTATTTTAGCCCTTAAATTTGTGAAGTATTGTTATAATAGTCCTTAAAATTAGAAAAGTATCAAATCAATTCTTAAAATTGAAATTTGTTAGTCATGTTAGTCCTTGCTATTAACTTTATTAGAGACTATAATAATAGTAAGTTATAAAATTTAGAGACTATAATAATAATAAACTATATATTTCAGGAATCAAAATGATATTAATTTTAATTTTAAGAATTTATTTGACATTTTTTTAATTTTAGGAATTATTATGACAATATTTCACAAATTCAAGGATTAAAATGAAAATTTATTTAAAAAAAAAAGTTACATTTGTAAATCATGTTAAAGAAAAAATTAATTCTTTTGAAACTCTTTTTAAAAAGGACAATTTTAATATTTTTATATATTTTGTAGTCGTGAATATAATTTTCGAACTTAAGAATAATATAGCTATTTTGCAATCTTATTATAAAAAGATAAATTTGAAGTTGACGTAACATGTCGTTGCCTAAGTCATCACTTAAAATCCACCATCTATAAGAAAAAGTGAAATAAAGATATTAGATATATATAAAAAAGAAAAAGTCATGATGGATGAGGGTTGAGTGTCACATCACAGCTACCATTACAAACAATAATGACAAAACGTTTATGAATGAAACGGTCCAACCCAACCCTACTGATTGGTTTCTTGAGCAATCCCAATCTGAAGAGTGACGAGAGAGGTACATTGCACTTTTGGACCTTTGAAGTTTTTTTTTTTTTTTTGATAAAAGGACTTTTGAATTATTTATAAACCCAAGTTTTTCCCATGGTATATCCGTCATTTCATTTACACTTTAAAGGGTATCACTTTCGCCATTTTTCTTTGTAGAAAGCAGCGAATAATATGAAGTTATGGACAGACCCAGTCCCTCACACGCCAACGGAGACTTCAGCCAAGAAAGACTCCGTCTCACTCATTACTATAGGACTAGAAATGAGTCGAGTTAAGTCGAACTAAATCACACTGGACTCAACTTGTTAAAAATTGATTTAGCTCGATACTCAATTCAAATTTGATATAAGCCTATTTTTTCAACTCAAATTCGACTTGATTCAAGTTTGTAAACAGTTCGGTTTAGCTAGTTAGCTCAATTCAGTTCAAAATTATAATTATTTGACATATTTTTATTTATTTATTTATTTCATACAAAAATAAAATTAATATGAAATTAATTAAAAAAAATACTTATAATACACACACACACACACACACACACATATATATATTGAGCTAATTCATGAACCAAATGGGTCAAACTATACATAGCTCAAGTTTAGCTAGTTTATTTAACAAGCTCGGTTTTTAACTTAAGTTCAGCTCATTTGATTCATAAACCAAGCTCAACGAGCCAATTGTTGCATCAAGTCTCGAACTATGTTCGAGTTGGTTCGGTTCATTGCCAATCCTACTCATTACTGTTTACAACGCTTTGCTTGATTTCTTTCTTCTTTTATCTTTTTGTTTTTAAATTTATAATGTAAAAACAAATATTATATTACTATTTTTATCATCCACATGGACACAAACTAGATTACTTACTAGAGCGTTTAATTGAAGGAAAAAAAATTATCTAAGAATAAAAATATTTTTAAGAATGACTAAAATTTGTATAGCTAATTATAAATATTCTTGACAAAGTTTACATATATTTTTCAGGAATCAAAATCCTCATATTTATTTTCAATTAAACATTTTCAAGTATATGTTATAAGTGTTTTCTCTAGAAATCCTTTTAGTAAAATAACTTTATTAAGTACTTTTTTAATTTTATTATTTAAATTTTTTAATATTTTGTTTATCATACATGAAACTTTATTATTTAAAATAAATTTTATTATTTTTTGAAACAAGACAAAATTTATGTCAATAATTTTTAACTCGATAAGGGTGGTCCCTTATGGCCTTACTCTTACCCTTTGTTTGGATTGATAAAAATTGAGAAGAGAGACATCGAGAAGAGATAAATAAGTGAGAAAACTTAGTTTTATGTTGTTTGTTTAAGGAGGCAAGTAGAGAAGAGAGAAAATGTTTGTGTGAGACCCACTAAAAAATCTCTTCTTTGTTGGAGAGAAAAGAGAAAAATGAGAGATAAAAAATTGTAGGACTCACTCAAAATTATAATTATAACCTTACTACTTCTTTCTATCTCACAAGATCTATATATATTAAGGTAAATATGTCTTTACAAGAAAAAAATCATTTTTTTTCTCTCCACTTTTCTATCCAACCAAAAAAGTGGAGAAACAAATCAATGTTTTTTTCTTTTCTACTTCTCTCATACTTATTCCAATCCAAACACCTTAAAAATCTATCTATTCTCTACTCATTCTTTCTTCTCTCCTACTTCTTTCTTCTTTACTTCTCTCTTCTCTACTTCTCTCTTTATCCAAACAAAGGCTTTGTTTGGTTGAAATGAGAGAAAGTGATGGAAGAGAAAAAAGTTTGAAATTTAAATTAAAAGAAAAGTAAAAAGAAAAAAAGTTTTAAATTTTTGCTTTTAAAAGTCAACCTTTTTTCCTCCAACCAAACAAAGAAAAATACATCATTATTTGTGCTTTCTTTCATCTCACTTTCTTTCCTCTCCTTTTCACTCTTCCAAAGATAGGGTTACACACTTGAGTATAATGGAAAAATCAAGATTTCGTAATTTTTTTGGGTTAATTAATTTTAATTAAAACACTATTTTTATAAAAATAAAAAGAAACTCATCAATTTTTTATAAATGCCAGGATTACTAACTGGCATGACTAAAATGTTCCTTACAATATAAGGTTCACATAATAACTAAATAGAAAATAGATTCAAAACGATTATCTAATTACAACCTATTTTTTATAATTTAGAAATGTTAAGGATTATTAAGTAGTTGTAACTTAGATGTTTTTCAAAACAAGAGATTCTTGTAATAACCAAATATAGTCAAAAGATCTAAAATAATTATTACTAACAACCAATTTTTTAAAAATATTTAATTTTATAAAATAATGATTAATTTTTTATAATAATTAAATTTAAGAATAATTAAATTATGTATTTTTTATTCCTTATATAAATTATTTAGTTTTTATTATTACTTGTTTAGTCTAAATGATTTATAGATAATATGTAAGAAAATGATTTAAACGAACGATAACATTTATAAACAGTTTATATTAATATTTTTATATGTAAATTAAAAATAAGTCTCAATAATTTTTGAAGTTTGGATAAATTTTGTCATAAAATATTTTTCATAAATTTAAAAACTGTAAAATATGTTGCTGTAATTATTGATATTTTTATTTAGCTTTAACATTATAGACTTTTTCATTCTCTTTGCAACTTCTACTAAATATTTCTTGAATATTATGAAAATAATATTCTTAAATGATTTGTTAACTAGTACCTTGACGATTTAAAAAAAATAAAAATTGAAAATTATTTAAAAATATAATACTTAATATATTAAAAAATTAAAACAATATGTTTTATAAAATAGTTCCTATTTTTAAAAAATATAATAAGTATATACCTTCATTCCAAAACTATTTATGTTTAAGATTAGTACACATAGATTAAGGAGCATTTAGTAAGTGTAAAATAATAATGTAGTCTTTTTTTTATGTACAAGTGGTAATAATGAGATTTGAACCTAGAACCTCATCGCTAGGGCTAGTCTAGAGTGAAGGATTTAGATAATTTGCATGAAGTTCTAGATTCAAATCTTGTTACTATCATTGTGTTAAATAATATGTTGCTAGCATTTCATGTCCTTGAAAACCCATATGAATTAACTCCCCATCTTGAATAAATTGCTTGAATTTATCCATATCCTTGTGAGGCTGGTTATTAACACCACCAATCCTTTCATGAGTTGTAAGAGTACAATTAAAATAATTAATTAGGGCTCGAGCACCTGAAATGCTATCAACATACTTTCTAACACATTCTTTTAGACATACCCTTTATTATTAATTGAAATTCATTGAAAAATACAAAATTTGTTATTTGCTTAACTTCACTCATAATTGTACTTTTCAAAAAAAAATTAATCAATAATAAAGAGTGACCAAAAGAGTGTGTTTAAGAGTATGTTGTTATTATGAAATGAGTATATAAATAGAGTAACAGACCAAATTAGACTTTAAAAAAAGTTAATGACAGATAACATGTTAGGTTTGAGGCTTAAATTTTTTTAAATAAGTTAGGACTATTTAAATAAAGTCTTGTTTGACCCAATCTATTTCCACTCTTAACGTTAAATATTGGTTGTTTGTTTAAGTTTTTTTTAAAAAAAATAATTTAGAAGATGTATAAAAAGGTTATTTATTTATTTTTAAATTTTATGAAAAAGAAGAAATTGTTTTTTGTTGGATTATAATTATAAAAATATTTTTTAGTTTGAAAATAGTCATAATTATAACTGTTTTAAAATATATATATATATTCAAAATAGTTTCTCAAGATAATTAAAATTCTAACTTTTTTCAAAATCTTAAATAATCATATTATAGTTTTCTAAAAAAAAATTCCTCAATAAAATTATTTTTTATGAAGAAAAATAAAGAAACAGCCTGATAATGTTTTAAAAAGTAAAAAACACGTCAAATCAAATTTATAAACAATCCGCATTGGCTCGAGTATTGTAAATATAAGTGATATTAACGTTGAAAGTTTAATCTCTTATCTAGTCACTGTTCTCTTCCTTCACTTTAGTGCTTGATAATTCATTAATTCTAATGTAACAAAATAACAACAATACACTCCACAATATCTTTAATTTGTCATTGTTTTCCTGAATTATAAAACATTTATTTTGTTATACTAATTTAAATTTAAGTTCATCACTTATTTCTAAAGTGCATTACTAAGTATTTATCAAAGAAAAAATTGAGAGCAAATAGCAAAGTGCAAACAAGCATATACACATAATTTGATTGTAACAGTCTAACGGAACCCTAATGTAAACTTTGTTCTGGGCGAGCCACATTTCTCCACGTGCCGAACCCGGACCCCACGTGACACCAAATCACAGCATTCCACCACGTGGTGCCGCATTTACGGTTCTTCTAGTTCTAGAGAAAAGAAAACAATGGAACTGAGAAAATTTTAAAATTTAAATTAAAAAATAAAAAGAGAATATTTCAATTTTTTAAAAGTTAACTTTATTTCTTTTAATTTTTCTTCAAACAAATAAAAAAATCACCATCAAGGTTCACAGGCTGGTAGCTTTAAATTCCCCTCCCTTCAGGTGGCGTCGTACAGGGGAGACAATCAAATTGTCACCGTTTCAAATATCAACGGCGCAGATATCCTCCGTACGCTTCTTTGAGATCTACGCCGCTAAAATTCAGAATCTTGGTTCTTGCCACCGTGTCCGATACGTGTTCGGTGCGCGTTCATGCTCCTCCCTCAACCATAATTTTTCTACTAATTAACCATAGATTAAAACCTAAACCTTTTTATTATCACTCCTAATTCAGGAAAATAACTTTCCTTTTTTTCGTGGGTTCTTTTTTTGTTTCTGCGTATTTCGCCGGGTTTTTTTTTTCCAACTACCATAATACGCGGTCCAATTGTCCCCAATATAATCCTCTCCTTCCTACTAGGGTTCCATGCCTCACTTCTCCCCACATTTCTCTCTTCTTCTCTCACCTCTTTGTCTGATTCTCTCTCTCACCGTTAGAAACTTTCTGACTTCTGTTCTAGATTCTCAATTCGTTGTTCTTTTGGCTCACTGGGTTCAAATTCAAACCCGATTTTGGCTGTCACTTCTAGGTTTTGCAATTGGAGTGATTAAATTTTCAAATTGGAGTGGATTTTTTTGGTTTCGGCTAGTTCAATTTCGAATTTCTGGGAAAATTTTGGGTTTTCGATTCCTGGGTTTTTCAAATTGAAGTGATCAAAGTTTTAAACCTTGAGGTTATTATTTTATTATTCCATTGTTTAGGTTTTCAGGGGTTGTTTTTTCAAAATTGGATTTTGGGAAATGGGTATGTGGAATTTTGTTTTCTGATTTCTGGGTTTTGAAATTGAGGTGAAAAAGTTTTCGAATTTGAGAGAAAATTTGGGTTTGTTTGGATTTTTGGGTACTGGGTGTATGAGATAGGTTGTTGAGGGAAGAGAGAGTGAGTTTGTGCAAGTTGCGTTGTGTGCGAGAATGCCCGCGACGGACTACCAAGGTTCGTCTCCGTCATCGTTAACCCATTTTGGCCGTTCAATTCTGAGTCTTCGTCGCGAACAGGTTCACTCCATTTCCATGGAAGGGTCAAGCTTGGAGGCTGAGTTGGAGTCCTTTCAGCAACGCGTCACTGACCGGTTCCTTGAACTCTCTTCGGTTGTTCATGATGACTTGCTTTCACTCTCGTGGGTTGGGAAGCTCCTTGATTGCTTCCTGTGTTGCCAAGAGGAATTCAGGGCCATTCTCCACACCCACAAGGCTCAGGTGTTGAGACCCCCCTTGGATCGCATGGTGTCTGAATACTTTGAGCGCAGTGTGAAGGCTTTGGATGTTTGTAATGCCATTCGCGACGGGATTGAGCAGATTCGCCAATGGCAGAAGCTGTTGGAGATTGTGCTCTATGCATTGGGGCATCAGAGGAGCATTGGTGAGGGCCAATTTCGACGGGCCAAGAAGGCCCTCATTGATTTGGCTATTGGGATGCTTGATGATAAGGACTCCAATGCCTCAATTGCACATAGAAACCGGTCCTTTGGCCGCAGCAGTGGTAGTAGAGACCATCATCATAGTCATGGTCATAGTCATGGCCATAATCATAGTAATAATAATAGTAATAATTATCATCATCGGTCTTTGGGGCATTTTAGATCGCTTTCGTGGAGTGTTTCCCGGACTTGGTCTGCTGCTAGGCAGCTCCAAGCGATTGGGAACAACATTTATCCACCTAAGGCAAATGATCTTGTGGCTTCTAGTGGTCTTGCAATGCCTGTGTTCATCATGAATTCGATCCTGCTGTTTGTGATGTGGGCTCTTGTGGCTGCAATTCCATGCCAGGACCGCGGATTACAAGTCCATTTTACCATTCCCAGGAATTTCTCCTGGGCTGCTGCATTACTCTCGCTACACGAAAGGATCATGGAGGAGTCCAAGAAGCGGGAGCGGAAGAATTCTTGTGGCTTGCTCAAGGAGATTCATCAGATTGAGAAATGTGCTCGAGGGATGAATGAATTGGCGGATTCTGTGCACTTCCCGTTGACGGAGGAGAAAGAATGGGAGGTTAGACAGATAGTGCAGGATGTTTCACAAGTTTGTGATGCTTTGAAAGATGGACTAGACCCTTTGGAGCGCCAAGTGAGGGAGGTGTTCCATAGAATTGTGCGCGGCCGAACGGAAGGGCTTGACGCCCTTGGCAGGCCAGGCTATTCTGAGTAACTTGTTACCCCCATCATTTATTTGTGGGTGCTGTAATGAGAATAGAAGTTGAGATGATATAATAGCCTAATTTTGCTTCCGTAGAAGTAGAAGACTACAAAATGGAGAAGCAAATGACTGATGGAGATAAAAAGTGGAAGAATGACAAAGGCTGGTGATTTGAAATGAGGATTAAGCCAACAAGGGGGAGGATTCTTGTACCTAAAAATCATAAAAATGTATAGAATGTAGGATATTTGCAGTGGATCCTTGTGGTCTGTGCTGTCTTGTTTTCCTCCCCTCTTGTTTTTGTCGTGTGATGTTGCTTCTGTATAATCAATTTTCTCTGTAACTTGCTGCATCATCATTGTAGCTGATTTTGTTTATGAATATGTATTAGATAAATCTCCTTTTGGTTCATATACTTACATTTGTGTTTGGAAGAGCAGATTATTGTAAAATCTTGACTCCTTTGGAGTATCGGGATTGTTTAATTTTCATTAAACTCTAAGGACTAACTGTAGAAAAAGACATCTAAGTAGATCCAATTTTGAGGTACTTCTGTCTCCATTAGACTGCTTATGTTCTATTTTTCTTCCATTATCATTTGTGGACTTAAATTGTGAATGACATTGACGATGGTCAAGTATTTTGTTCTGTTCTATCCCTACGACCTGTGTTAGGAAAATATGGTCTTACAATTACAAAGATTTTGCTATAGCATTTGGACTTAATGCAATCAAAATCAAATCTACAAGGCGAATTAAAATGTACCACAGACCAGTGTCTCACTCACCCTTGAGCCATTCATTGTCAGATACACTATGGAATTGTGAATGTCACAAAGTAAATCTGTTGTTTCTGTCTTATATGGCCCGTTGTCCATCTGTTGAGGTTTCAGTCTTATGTATTTGAGTATTGAAAATATTACCGCAACTGTTTATTGTTGTAGATGAATCTTTAATGCGTTTTGAGTTTCCAGTCAAGTCATAGAAGTGGGTATACTTTGACCTGGCTTATTACCATCCATAATTGAATTTCTTGGCAAGGTGACACTAGTTCCTGGTCAAGGTAAAACTTGTTGACCAGATGTCAACGTATTCTTTATTCTTTATAACATCTCATATAGTCATCAGGATTTGGCTTTGGGGTAACATTTGTGCTAGAACTTGGAAGTGTTTGCAAGGTTTTCTGACGGTTTCTCTCTCATTTTGTGCAGTAAAATGTCATAGTTTTGGTTCAGCGGTTAAGGTAATGTTATAGTAGATAGTTATTATTATTTGATTTAACATCAATTTTTTTATCATATTATCTGAATAATTGCAGTCTATTTTAATGTCTTTATAGTGTCATTGAAGTAATATTACTCAACCGTTAAGCCATGTAATTTATATGTGGATAGTGCCTTCATGATCATTTCTACCAGTATATCTTTATCTATCTGTACGCACGTGCTGTGTCTGCAACTTGTGCGTAGGTTTAGAAGAACTTATGATTTTTCCTTCACTAGCAAACTAGTGTCTTTCCAGCTCAATACAATGTGAATAAATTAAGAAAGAAAATGGTTTGTAGATTAATGATTATGTAGTCTTAAATAAAAGAGTAAATTTCTGTGGGATACTATAGAAGGACTAAAGTTGAAAGGAAGCCCAGCCCCCTTTGTTTCTAGCAAGTTGATGTTGTAGCAAAGCTAATAAGTAATAACGTCTGCTTTTGAAAATAGCTTAGTGCCCACCTTAGAGTTTGTTACGCTTATGGTGGTGGTTGGACTAGGTCCACTCAACTCTGGCAATTGATTGACGAATCACTCTACTCAACAAGTTGCCACAAAATAGAAAACTACTCAACACCAATTATTTTTATACCTTAATGTCCAAAACAATCTCTTTCTATTTCAGTTTTGTTAACCATAAGTAATAAATAAATAAATAATAAAAATTACAGTAAGAATATATTGATAATGTTAAATATATTTTTTAAATTTTTTAGTTTTAATTTTTTTAATTAGTGTCCCAAAACTATGCATACCAAAACCATTACTATTATAATGATAAAGCAACACAGCCTAAAAGATTAGAACCTGAACACGTGTTATTTAATGAATATGTTTATTTCAAGATATACCTCTTTGTCATGTCATCATCTTACTCAAATAAATCCATTAATATTATTGAAGCATAATATGACCTAATATCATTATAAAGTCTTCTTATATTTTAATCTATTTATTATACTATAATTGAGAGTTCTTCTACTTACTTTTTCATTTTATTGTTCCTCTCAAAACTATCGCATCATATTTTATTATTATTTTATTATTATTGTTATTATTATTATTATGAGTTTAATGATTATGCACTGTCAGTGAAAAAATTTTACAATGTCAACCAATCAGCAATTACCGTTAGTATAACTTTTAAGGTAATGGTTTAATTACTAATTTGGTTCCTTCATATTTATTTTATTCAATTTGGTCCCTCTATTATTAAAAGGTTCAATTAGGTTTCATAATTTTTAAAAATGCACCAATATTGTCCTTTTTGTTTAGAACGATGTCATTTTTCATTTAATTTTATACTAAACGGCATGGAAAATGTCATCCAAAACGTCGTTTTGAATGGAAAAGGCAACATTGTAGCGTTTTTGAAAATAATGGTACGTAATTAAACCTTTTAATAAAAGAGGAACTTAATTGAATAAAATAAATAAATTAAGGAACCAAATTAGTAATTAAACTTAAGATAATTATTGTAAAAGTCAACAAACTTATTATACATGGTGATTTGTGATTAAATATTAGTGTAAAATTGTTTTACACTGTTAATACATAGTCTATTTTTGTCATTTTCGTAACGTTTTGTACTTTTTTATTCATCTTGTATATGTTATAATTCACATGAAATTTATATTTTAATAATGATTTTATAAGCATAGAAAATTTAGGTTATTGAATTACAGTTATATCTGTTTTAAATTAATATTTTGTGAAAAAAATTATGAATATTATCTATATTCCATATTAAAAATTATTAATAAACTAATTATTACATCGTGCACGACACATCATCAAATAATTTAATTTCTTGTACAGTTGTAATAACAGTCAAAATCTTCAAAAATAAAACTTATACTAACTTCTTCGGGTGTTTGAAATGTTTTTCAATAGAAACACAATGTGTAATATATCGCAATACATGATTAACTGATAACATTAAACATTTTAGACAGTGACTATATATTTAAATTAAACCTGGCCATTAAAATCCTGGAAAAAAAAAACCCTTAAAATCCAAATGATCGTGTAGTTCGCATTTACCCTACTGGGTAATTTGTGTTAACTTTTTTTCGGCCGTATTCTGTGACTATGCTTTTAATCTCTAAATCTTAGCCAGAAAAATGGATTGGACATTGCCCAGGTGAAAAATGTCATTCCATCATTATTTCTTTTTATCGTGGGATTCAATAATTGATTTATAATGTGCTTGGATTAATAGTAAGAAATTATGGTGAGCATAAAATTATGGTAAAATCAATACAAAAGCAACTATTTGTTGCTTCAAAAAATCATTGTGAGTGCAACTCCCATGTTACCAAACATACACTTAATGAGTAAGTATTTATTCTTGATGAGTGATTCAGTGAAGAGCTAAGCACATGTTTCAAAAGGGCAAAAGTTTCAACCTAGCATCCCAAAAATCCTACCCAACATTTCCCCTCCTCTCACTCATGAACCCCAAAATAAAAAGAATATTTCGTCCATTATATAAACATTTTTTAACAAGAACAAAATATTACAATTATTGTTGTTTAAACCTTGAGGTTTCACTAATCCAAATGACGAGACAGTGAGGAGGGTATTTATAAAAATACTTTAATATTTAAGTCAATGTTTATTATAACAAAATAACAGTTCTTAAAACAAATTACATACTTAAAGTATCGTTATTGATTTTTTTTGGTGTTCAGAGTATTTCTAGTCAAGAGTTAGAAAATATTTCCTTAAAGTATGAAGATCCATTTAAGAAACTGATTTTTTTCGATAAATGCTCCTTTATATATATGGAGGTAGAGATTGAACTTCTAATCACATGTTTAAAAAGTATGATTATCTGTCAAACATATGACATTATGTTTAGTTTGTTATTGACTTGTTTATAAGGTTTTGCTATAAGTGAATGCTAGGTAGAGAGACTATAATCCCCATGACCATCCGTAAAATGTGAGGAATAATAATAGGAAAAATATTCTTGAACTCTGGCATGAAATGTGTGAATATGGCGAAAAGGATTTTTTTGGCTTGGGAGTAGTGATGTCCTTAATAGGGTAGTTCAAGGATAGTGACATCCAAGTGTGATATCCGTAAAGACATCAAATCAGACCAAGTCCGAGAATTAGATGGAACAAGAATGTTTTATCAGGCTTGACTAGATGTGCCCTCTTTTTATTGAGCTAGTCCAGATGGAACTTGTAGATGTGGGCTTAATGGTTAGATCTTAAACAAATACAAATTTGAAAATATAATTTAATAGATTAATACTATTTTTATAAAAAATATATATTAAAATATGGAAATATATACTTTTAAAGCTTCTAATTAAAAAAAAAGTCAACTTAGTGTAATTGACAGAATATTATTTTACAGGTGATTTGTAAACATCTAATTATATTAGACGTTGACTTAAAAAATTAAACATTAATTAAAGAAATTAAAAATTCCATTTAATTGAATAACGTAATTAAGGAAGCAATGATTTGATGTGTATCATAAAACAAAGAAGACATGTAATAACGTGAAAAAAATACCGTAAAAAAGTGAAAAAAAGAGTATATAGTGATATTATTTTTTTCTAATAATAAATACTTAAATTTATAATATAGGGATGGATTATTGAGTTAATAATTAAATGAAACCCGTCTTTTGTCGTCAAGTAGCTTCTTCTTGTTAAAAACTAAAAATTAAAAAAAGAACAGTAAAATTTTTAAACTTTTTGATATATAGAGGAGTACCAGTAAGACATTTTCTAACACACTCCTAACACATTCTTTTCTATTGGTTAAAATTTATTAAAAGCTACAAAATTATGAGTGTGGTTCATTAAATAAAGAGTAAGACTGTGATTTTTAACAAACTTCGCCTAATGATAGTGTGTTCAAGAATATGTTGTTAGCATTTTTCTTAATATATAATGCTATATATTTTTATTTCTTATTTTATTTCCTAATTTTTAACAAGTGTTCTCAAAATGCTCATTAGCTGCCCATTATTTTTTTTTCAATTAACCAAAGTTGAGCGAGATGCATTAGCATTGTCATTGCAATACCAGCCCTTTTTTTGGGGTCATTTTGCAGTACAAGCCGATAGTCATAGTTTTTGTAGATGGGTGGCAAATATGTAATGGGTTGAAAGAGAGTTGTAGGTCCATTATTGGGCCTGTTATTCTCAAGTAAAGGCAACCCATTGAACAAAAACATAATACGTTGAAGATGGACGTATATGATCTGTGTAAATAAAGTTGGACCAAAATGAAAAACCCGTGTACAGGACGACCTAAACACGTGCAACTAAAATTATTTTAACCATTTATGTGTTTTTATTATAAAAGTCAACAAAGTGACAATTTGTTATTAGATTACAATCTTTACACTATACAGGCATTCTATTGTTTAACTAGTTAAACTTTAGAAATAATTGTTTCGTGAACAATTTCGTTTTTGAAACAATTGATTCATGATACATGAGAGTAAAATTATATGAAAGAAAACAAGAAGGAAAAAGTTAAAAATATTCTTTTTTAGTTAGAGAGAAAATATAGATAAAAAGTTGAAAATCCTAAAACATGAAAATCTTGAATTTCCGTCCCTCTTCATTGTACTTCGCCTTTACCTTATCAAAACATGAAACTTCCACCTCTTTCTTAAACATTCCTCATCCCATCATGAATATTTCCTAGCATCTTATAATCATGATTATGTCAATGTTAGTATAATAACGAGAGAGGTTGATTGATCCTGTGGGCAATGAGGATGAGCAAGGTGTAACCGTGTAAGTATCTCGAGACAAAAAGACCACCCCTGCTCTTTTCATCACTTCAATGTAATCCAGAACTGCTAGACAAGTTGTTCCGATACTGAAGACAAGACAATTTTTTATTTCATTTCCAAGAAAACAGTTCCTTTCTTTCTTTCTTCTCTTTCATGAAAATACATGCTCATATCACATTTTTATTTTACCATGACATAGCCGAGATGCTTCTAGATTTTGGAGAGATTCTTAACTTCTGGCACACAGCTATAAAGCCTATCAAGATCTGATCGTGTTCTGTGAGCAAATATGTGGCTTCCCACTCAATGATTTGAATATTGAGATAAAGCCCCACTTTCACTGGTGTATACAAGACATTCTGCAATAGAGTATTTTCTATAGTAGTTTGCCTCGTGGTTATCTATTCATCATCTTATAATGTGCCAATGTTTTTTACTTTGTCCTTTAAAATCATATTAATTCATTACAATTACCAAAAATGCGATACCTAAAGAGTGGAGAGATGCGGTATTGGTATAGGTACAGCTGTGATTATGATTACTAAAGTTTGTCTTAAGAAGGACGTAGGGTTAATGAGAGAATCTCATAACTATGATCATGTGGACCACTCATTGCTTGTGCTAGAGTATTGAACTTATATATCATGCCAACTTAAATCTACTCTGATCTGTGGATACATAAGATATACTTTATAGGTGAAGACACCCAAAAATAAAAAAGCATCTTCGAATCAACTTAAATTAACCCTTTCTCTCGATCCATTTCTTCCCCACTGCGATCGGGTTCCCAAGCAATATAGTGCATTACAAGAAAAAAAAAATTAACTCTTTCTCGCTCTAATATAGTGAATTACAAGAAATATAAGAGTTACAAGCAAAGTTGATCCTCCAAAAACCAAAGGAGGACAAGGCGTCCATGGTTGTTTGGGACCTCGCTCCTTCACTGGAGGTGTTTCCTCTTCTGTCTTATCTGGAACCTCTTCTGGCACACTTTGCTCTGGTTCTTCTGGTGTCACACTATCAACAACATTTTCTGGTACACTTGGCTCTCGTTCTTCCTTCGCCTCCTCAATTTCACATTTTCCTTTCCCCACTTCTGTTTTAGGCATCACAATTGTCAAAAGTGCATCCTCTTCGTTATACTTAGCCTTGATCCGATCCAACACCACCCCATCGGGGATTCTAAACTTCTTTTCAAACCCTTTGACTTTGAGCTCTCTCTTGAACGGTATCATTTGCATTTCTTGCACCTCCTTCTCCCCACTCACCGAAATCTCAGTACCATCTTTACTTATATTGATGTCAATGTCCTGTTTCTTATATCCTGCATTTGCTTGCACATTAACATATATAGCAATATTAATACAGAAATAGAAGAAGAAAACAAAGACTACAAGTTGAGAGGGAAGACACCTTTAAGATGTGCAGTGAGGATCAACGTTGCATCAGTTTCTTTAGACAAGAAGACAGGTCCTGATCTGTCTTTGGCAAACTGAAAATCAGAAACGGAAGTGGTATCATCTCTGGTTTTTGTGATCTTCAGCCCCAACTCAACTTCCATGATCCTTAATCTTTCCTGAAAATTAACAATGAAATGTTTCAATTTTTTGTATTTCTTTGAATAGACATGATGGCGAGCAATTTTTAGAGTATCCCAGTATATCTTTGTGGCTCTAAGAACAAAACTGTGCAAGTAAAGCATATATTCATTTCTTCACCCTATAGTGTATATGGGCAAAGCGGCTATAACGTTGGTCAGTGGCTTAACTGTTAACTATTCCTATTTTTTATTGCCTTTGAGGGAATCTACTATTGCTTGTGGACACTTAAGTGTAACATATCATGGTTGTCCTAGAATATTATTATACAGTAGCACAATTTCCTAAAATTCAATCTGAAGTGGTTGTGTGTTATTCCTGCCTTACTTGCTCCAACTTAAGCCTTATGGACAAAACATCTAAATGCGTCAGATATTATGGAAAATGCATCCTTAAATTTGTTCGGGAGGGTACTTTAAAACAAAAACCATTTATCAATTCACCGACTAACTCTTGTATCATACCTATATATGGGTGCAGCTTTACTAGAAGAATTTGTTCGATCATCATCAAAGTAGACCTTATTACTCTTCTCGTTCACTCCATTAATCTTGGTTTTTTAAGTTTTCGATCGGCATCCTTCGCAAGAAGCTATCAACTAGGTCTGACGCTAAACGTATTGGTGATATTAGATATAGTTAAATTAAGATTGATTTCGATGGTTATAATTAGTTATGTAGTTAGATAGATGCTTAGCAATATCAATTTAATTTCTCAAGTATTGTCCTCTTTCTCATTTAGCCCTAAAGTAATAAAATTATATAAGTAATCTATCAAGTATTAAGTATCCATTACTTTAGTCCTTGAATTAGCATATTTTACTAACATTCAGGGATTATTTTGATAGATTTTTTAATACTTGAAAGACTACCTATTATGATTTTAGATTATTTGAGAGATTACTGATATGATTTTCTTATTTTAAGAACCATTTAGGAGAAAGAGTTATACTTTAAGGATAAAATTGAGAGTTTACTCGCATTTAGTTAGTTGGACTCTTTCTTATATATAAAACTACATGTGTTCTCAATTATCTCTTCTTCTTCATTTTTTATCAATAATAAAAATTCTTTTTTTTTCTCAATTTCAATAAGGTTTTTTTCTCAAATTTTATTATTTTTCTTAACAAAATGTAGGTGCCTCTTCCAACAAGATTCCAAGTGTAATTCACTACTTTATCAAGAACTAATCCTAGTCAGTGTTTAGTCTATCCAATTTGAAAGGAGAAAACATTTTTTTATTTTATTTTCTATTTTTACAAATAATTATGAAAAATGACGCTATATTTTCATTCTTTTTATTTTAACTTTGGTTATACGAAATTTTAAACAGACGAAATAAAAGAGTGATATTTTTAAATTTATGAAAAATATAAATAATAAAAATCTCAAACTAAATAATACTTTATCCTCAAAAGTCCAAAGTAGCAAATACATGTGCATGCTGAATTTCCATCTTTTTTTTTCGTTTTGGGCCAAAAATAATTAAGGATAGGTACATATTGGACCTTTGATTGCCAACATTTGCCTTTTACGAGATTTAGCTCAACTGTTAGTCCAAAATATAAGAAGCCTTATGCCCCAAATCCATTGGGTTACTTTTGTGCTTGTTCCCAGGAATCATTCAAGTTGTGCCCATTCACTAGCTACGGGCCAGGGTTGCAAAACATGTAAGAGTACTTCTTCTCATCTCGAATATAAATAAAAAATAATAATTTGCACTAATTAAAAAAGTTAATTAATATTATTTAATTTCACTGATCTCATTAACAAAGTAGATTGTTTTCCTAAATAACCTTTTATTGGAAATTGATATTAAGAATAAAAAATGGTCATGAGAAATACAATCTCAAATAAGTGAGGGGCATTTTAAGAATGATATTATTAAATAGGTTGAAAGTAGTTGAGATTTGCTTATATTTAAAACTAACGTACATAAGTTTTTTATTTTCATCTATTCGAGTCGGGAGAAAGCAGAATGGTGCAGGGGTTGATTATACAATTTCAGAAAGGGAAATGCCCTTGATTCTGGACTATCTGTGACAAAAGTTGCGCTGTGGTTCGTAGTTGTCTCTTTATGATTAATTAATAATTTGATATTAGTTAAATCAACGAACTGTGACGACCTAGCATGTTTTTGAAGTCACAATGCACCATTAACTCACAAGCTTTCCCCAATACAAGGGAAGACATTTGGTAGAAGCATGGCCATTAGATCCAAATGTGAAAGTTGTCCCCAACCTAATCTCCATCTGTCGGTGAGATGTATCATTTATTGCCCCAATTAAGGACATCTGTAATCTAGGTCTATCAATTTTAAGGTTTGTAATGCTTTCAACTTTCATTAATATCAGGTTGCCCCCACAGTGTGCTCATTGCAGCACACATGTCCACCAGTTGCTGAATGCATACGAGTGATTGGCAATGAGTCAATGACTTCTCCATCGCTTTCCTGTGAACTAATCATGTAATGGATAAAGGTATATGTTCTATAAAATTGAAATTTTCAGAATTAATATGTCAGAACTGAACTTTTGAATTAGAAATAGATACTAGTTTATAAGTCTGAAAAAAAAACTCCGTTTAAATATTTAAAATATATTAAAAGATCGAAAACTATCAGCACTTGATAAAATAAATGTTATATCAAAAGAAATTATTTTATTTCATGATCAAAATAAATAAAGACTTATGGCTTGATGATATGATTGTTAATGTTAATTTTTTTTTCACTTTTTATTTAATTTCAATCATATAATATTTTTTAAATTTAATTGTTATATACTGTCAGTGTAAAAAGTTTTACATTATCAACTAATCAAAAATCACTGTTAGTATGACTTTTAACATAGTTATTGTGAAAATCAATAAACTTATTATACATGCTAGTTTATGATTAAATGACAGTGTAAAACTTTTTTACATTGTCAGTACATAGTCTATTTTCTCATAAGTTGTTTTTATGTACTTTCAATCCTTTAATGTTAAAGCAACGGTACTAGATCAAATTTCATGGTTCATATTGTTCTTCCATGAAGCCTGGGTAGTTAGTTGTAGTTGTTAGACTCGTTTTTGGAGTGTACCAATACCAAGCTTGGTCCAGCCTAGTTTTTACAATGAGTTCAATTTTCATACATTATTACTATAAAAAAAATTACACCGTAAATCATTTAGAAATTACCAAGCTTGTACCAATTTTATTGACTTTTTTTCCTTATTGCCATTATTTAATTCTTTTCTTTTTCTTCTTAATTTTTCTTATTTTTTGCATTTTTTTATTTACTCAAATAAAATTAAGTGTTCATACATTCGTTTACTTTCTTAAGATGAAGAAATTAATGTAACTATTCCTTAAATTTAGGGATTTTACCTGTCTTAAACTATGACATTAACTCCTTATCTTAAAAATGAATATTCATTAGAATATGCTTCGAAAGCATGGTTTTGAAGAAAAAGGAAAGGTAAAGCAAATATTATATTTTCAGATTAAGAGAATTATATACTCCTATTTGAAAAAAATAAGAAGAGGAAGAAGAAGAAGGTTAAGACATTAATTTCTTTTATTTTAAGAAATTATCAAATTAGAAAATATTTACTCAAAATAAAAAATTTATCCTCTTTTCTTTTTCCTTCAAAACTGAACTGTCAAACATAATCTGACAACAACTAATACATTTGTCAGCGCTATTCAATTCTGTGAGCCCATTTGTAGCCCTCTTGCCATTTTAATTGAAAGCTCTTTGAATTTTTGTAGCGCTGATATTTGCATATGTGATTGTGAATTTTTCAGTGACATTACATTTTATTTTTATGGCCCTCATAATATTGCAAAGAGTCAGCTTTTTTTTTTTTTTTCTACACGTATGCTCTTTTGGAGCCTGTTCAAGACACGATCAAATACTAAATGTGGGTGACATTTATCGCTTTATCACTCTTTCCTTTTTATTATTCTCTTTCTTCTCAATGTATATACTCCTAATTCAAGATGTGTGAAAAAAATCTTTTTATAAGATAAATCAAGTCATCTCAATCCATTTTATAAAATATATATATTATTATTATATGTACTTAACAGTTATCACAACACATATGCATATCTAAAGCAACATATATCAAGGAAACATTCTCCAAACCATACACTCCCAAAACGAACTGGAAGATAACTTAAGACACACTCACATATAAGCCAAAAGCATATATAAGATCGACAAGCCAATTAAGCAGAAGGAATATCCGCACGCATATTGGTTGCTTATGTTTCAGCCAAAGAGATGGTGGTGCTTCTTTCCATGAGCTTCCTCATCCTGCTCCTTTGCTTCCTTTTTCTCATGATGCTCATGAAAGGCAAACCCACCAGCTCCTACTGCAGCTGCTGCTGCAACCTCCTCTTCTATCTTGTGCCTGTGAGCGTGCTCTGGGTCTTTCTTTGCCTTGTGCTTCTCATGCTATCAAACCAATTGCAGCAAACGAAATATCAATTATTTTAAGTTTGCTTTCAAAGCATACGGTGAAAATTTAAAATGACCCACTCATAGGTATGATTGGTTATAATTAAATTGTGTTTATCTCTCTATTCACAAATATTAAAAAAATTACTTATTAGTGTATACACCGGAAGAGAAATACACACGAAATTCTAACATGGCCTTGTCATATTCAAATGACTCTAATTTTCATGTACCATAAGTATTCATAATAAAAAAATTTATAACATTAATCAATTAAAAATCGTTTTAAGTGTGATTTTTAAAGAAATATTTATAAACATTAACAAATTTATCACACATAATAATTTATAATTAGATAATTGTGTAAAAATTGTTTATACTATACTATCAATTAGATGTGACAAAACTCGGTCCAATACAAGCTGGCCGATGCGTGTTGCGGGTTATAGCAATCGAGCCAAAAAAATATGGATTTGATGTGGGTCTCTAAAATGAAATTTAAGTCGAGTGAAAGCACACTTTTTTAGGTGATTTGCAGGTTAAGTCTAAATTGAGACCATGCTCGAATTGTGCTAAAAATGTTCAAAATTTAAAATCCAAACTCTACATTCTATTGAGTAAATTCGAGTCAACCTACGAGCATGCTTGACCCGGCCCATTTTGTCGGAGGATATGTAAACTCCATGTCTAATTCAAGTTATAAATTTATTTGAAAACAAAAAACATTGAAATGAAAAATTTACGAGATTTCAAAATCAGAAATCAGGAAGGTTTTAGTTGTCAATCACGCAGGCCTCTATTAAACAAGAATAAAATAAAATAAAAGCTTTTGAAAAAGTGTTTTTCGAATTTTCAGAACCGCAAAAGCATAAAACTAAACGTTAAAGGATATCCATGTAAAACACTAAAGTGGATACATTCATTAATTGACTTATACAACAAAGAAAAAATAGGAAACTAATAATAATAGTAAAGAAAATTAATTACCAAGGCGTAAGCACCAGCAGCTGCAGCACCTAACTCACCAAGGTGCTCAAGATGCTTGTGGTGCTTCTCTTCCTTCTTATAGTCAACCTCGTCACGTCGATCAGCGTCGTCGCCGTAGCCACCACTTGTTTTGGTGTAGCCACCAGCAGCGGTGGTGTCAGAGTATACGCCACCACCAGCGACATAGCCACCAGAAGTCTCGTCAATGCTAGAATAGGCTGTTTTGTTGTAACCAGTTTCGTAGCCGCCACCAGAAGTCTCGTCACTAGAATATGTTGTTTTGTTGTAACCAGTTTCGTAGCCGCCGCCAGAAGTCTCATATGATGATGGCTTGTTGTTGAAACCGGAGTCATAGTCATCAGAAGGTTTGTTATCGTAACCAGTCTCAGTTTCTATGGGCTTCTTGTCCTCATCCTTGTGGTGGTGGAAGAGGTGGTGGTGGTGGTGCTTCTCTTCGGCCATGGGAGTTGTAAGGGATAATTAATGGATGTTGGTGAATCAAGATGGAGAAGAAGGTGATTTTGGAAATGGGTTGAAGGTGGGATGTGATTGTTGGGAAGGACTAGTTACCTATTTATAAAGTGGTGATGATCATGCTAGACGTGCTGCTTAAGCTCCTTTTTTTTTGGTAGGGTCTTAAATGATCTTGTGGAAGATTGAAAAATCGGGGACCTACTATGTTTTATGATTTTATTTTTTTCACACTGTGCATTCAATAGTGTTTAAATTTGGACCACATATATATACACAAATGGGTTACTATAAATATAATTCATTTTTCTCTTTTATCTCATTTTTATCAATTATTTTCCTTTTTTTTAATTAATTTACTCAGTATATATATATTACTTTCTTTTTTTACTTTTTATTCCCTATCTCTTTTTTCTCTCCACCCCAAAATAAAATGGATATTTAAAATTTTTCCTATACAAAATGAAATTCACTAAACTCTTTTTTTTTTTTTGGCCGGGTTGTCATACGAATATCTCTCTCTCAAGTTGCTTATGTCTGAACAATTTTTATTTTATTTTTTCACGTGTAGTACAGCTGTTGCCAGCAAACTGAAAGAACTTAAAAAAACAGCCCCGGTATATGAAATGACATGTTAATTTTTTTTTTCTTAAATATATGGTTTACATTCTAAAATAACGACACTTTTTTGTTTTAATTCTCATTTAATTTTTATTCATTTTTAGTTGTTATATTTGATAAAAAAAATGTTTTTTTGATTTCTCACTAATCATCAGAGATTAAAAATGCATGATCTTGTAATTTTTTAAGATTAAAAATAAAAATATATAAGAAGTCATTTTAAAAAAAATATTTTTAGGAATAAAACTATATTTAATTAATTTTTCTAAATTTTGTTATTGAATAATCTTTACAAAAATAATTATTTTCTAGAAATTTAAGAGATTAGTGCATGGCTTGATTGAGATGAATGGAGATGAAGAGAGATAGTGTAGATAGTACTAAGATTTGAGTTACTTTGTTTGACAATTTAATTAATAACTCCTCCATGCAAATTGCACTTGACAAACTTAGGAAACTTTATTCCATCATTCCATCTCTTGGAACAAGGGGAGGGGAAGAAGAAGGTGAGAGAAAGAAGAAGGAGGAAGAAGAGAGGGGAAAAGAAAGAAACAAGAAGAGAAGCAAAAGAAAAAAGAAAGAAAGAGAGAATAGGGGGAGGGGTTCCTTCAACAAAGGTGCATGACAGAAGCATCTTCGTTTTTAAATTTGTTAAATCACCAAAAAATTTCTAACAGTTTTTATATTGCCAATTTCAATTTTGTGGTGGTGTTAGAGCACCTAAAGCATCTAATATTTTTTTATAAGATTTTCAACTTTTAATTTTTAATTAGAGATTTAAATGTAATTATTAACATAACTAGATCAACCTGTTTAGTTTATAAATTTCACAATTGTCTTCAATATTAGTTCCCTTTTTTTTTTGTCAGTCTTCAATATTAGTTTCTGAATTGACAATCATTAATAAATTTAATAATTGACTAAAATACACGTTAAAGTCAATGATCAAAATTATTGATAATTATCAAAGTTAAAGATTAAAAAATATAATGGATCCTAACTCTAAAATATACTTATAATTACTAATTTTCAGAAATAATTTTTCTTATTTTGTAATACTAGAGATTAAAATGACTATTAATTATAATCTTAAGGATTAGTTTAATAATTTACTTTATGATTAATTTACTTGCAAAAACAGACAATTTCTTAATGTTCATATCATCGATATCCATGATTCAAAATTTCAAATACGGAAGAACAAAATTCTTATCAATCATATTTAATTCTCATACTTTATTTTTGTGCATATTTTTTTAGTAGAAACTTCCATATCCATTTTACTTTTACTTTTTTTTTAATTTAAGATACAACATATTATAATTTATGGAATTTTAGTATAAATTTTAATAATATATACATACGTACATGTATATATATATATATATATATATATATATGTTGAGCCTCTGTTTGAATGGACAAAGAAAAATGAGAAAAGAAAACAAAAAAAATATAAATATGTATTTCAAGAACTCAATTTGAATAGAAAGAAAGAAAAAAAAGCGAAGAAATAAAAATTAAGGGTGGAAACTACTTATAAATTTATTTTCCTCTCAACCGAAAGGAAGTAAAATAAATAAAATAAAGAGTATAAAATGATAAATGTATTTTTATTTTAGTTGTACTTTGTTATTTGGTGAAGATTTCAAGGTGATAATCCGTTGATTATCTAATTTTTTTTATTATTTTTAAGAAAGTTTAAGTTACTTGTTTTTAATTTTAACTAATTTTGTTCTCAAACAAACAAATTTTAGAATATTAGAATGGAAGTTGTAATGTGGTGAAGATTTAAATGTGATAATTCCTTGTATTATATAATTTTCTATTATTTTTAGGAAATTTTAAGTCAATTATTATAAATTTTAACTATTTTTGTCCTCAAATAAATTAATTTTAGAATATTAGAATGGAACGAGTTATTTGTTTCATTTTCTAAATTTTAATTGGAATTTCTATTTATTTATTTTTTGTTTTTATTTTTAGGTAATAATGAAGAAGAATTAGAACTTTAATAGATCAAGAAATAAAACCAAAAGACCAACTAAAAGAAAAAAAGAATGGAGCTTTCAAGAAACGTGGGTCTTTCTCTTTAGCGTTAATTATCTAGTTCACATATAAAAGGATAGAGAAACAAAGGATTAGAGATCTTCTTCTCTTCTTTCTAATTTTGTTGTTGCTGCTTAGGTTTTTTGCTCTTGCTCTCTCTAGGAGCTCTAAAAGTACACGGAAGACAATTGGGATGGAAGCTAACGTCTTTTCAAGGGTCAATGAAGTTTTCTTTTCCTTCTTCTTCATTTATTGTTATTTTCTACTTTTCTATGTCTAGCTAAACCCCTCTTTGTTGAAGTTGGGTAAATTGTTATGTATCCTATGGATCTATCATTTAGGATTTGTAATGAAAAATTGATTTTCTTCTCTTTGTGTTTGTGTTCTCTTTACTTAATGTTTGTTCAGACTTGATCATGCACCTTTAGGGATTTTTTTTTATCTATTTTGTAAAAGAGAATTTAACTTATAAATATGTGCTCTGAGATACAAACTTAGTAATCCTATAGGTTATGAATAGTCATTGAATGCTTGTTGCTATTAAGGATTTCTAAACTTAATGTTTATTCCTTTTTAATTTCACCTAAGGAATTGAGATTATTAATTGATGGTAAAGGTTTGACTGAGTAAGGAATTATGGTTTAAATAAATTAGAAAATATGATAGACAAAGTAAAAATTCAAATTGAATTAAAATTCATATTATGATACTAGATATTATTGGTGAAATAGAATAAAACATAATCCCAATGTTTTCTAAGTTGATTAATCTCAATCTTTATTGCATTCTTGTTTGCCTATTTTCTTAGAAAAATTCAAAAAGAAATTTTCACCTCTTCTTTAATTTTAAATTTTAGTTATTTCTTTCTTCAATTAAACCAATTACAAATCATCCTTTGTGGTTCATATTAGAATTGCCTTTATGAATTACAAATTGGCTTTCAATTCCTGAAACTGATACTTGATCTTTATTGTTTCAAAATTATTACTTGCAACAACCTAGTACACTTGTTGAGGTCTCATCAAAATGTCATCTAATATGATTTTCTTTCTTTTTATTTTCTATTTTTCATTTAAATAATAAAAGAGAAAAGATATTTTTTATTTTTTCTTAACTTTATTTTCTTTCTTTTTTCTCTCCACATTCAAATAAAGTATAAGGATTAGGGTTAAATAAATAAAAAATAAAATATTAAAAAAATCATTACATCCAATTCCAAAACATAAAATTCATATTTATGTTCTTTCTTTTTTATAATTTATAAAATTTCTATTTTTAACTCGTTAACCTTGGTCATGAGAACTAATGTTTAAATATTCAAAAGTGATAATTTTTTATTAAAAAAGAAAAAATATTTATTATATCAAAAATATAAAATGTAATAAATATTTTTTTAATTAAAACTTATCAGTTTTAGATATTTTATAATATTTGAAACCAAATTAAATATTGATATCGATTTCAAAAATTAAGTTGATATTTGATTAAAAAATCTTATGAAGCCTTGACTTTATCGCTACAAAATATATATATATATATATATATATATATATATTATGTATTTATTAGAATGTATGTGTTAATCATATTCAAGAATGTAGAAGAGTGTACATGTTATTTGTCTAAAAATGTCTTTGGTACTTTGGACTCAACACTCTTGTTTGTATATCATTTTATTTGCTTGTAACCCATTTGTTGAAATGAATTATATAATTTTAGGTATTGAGAGAGGATGAGAGATAAAAGAAAGGGGAAATTATGCTCACCTCTTTTAAGATTTTTTTCAAATGACACACATCTGTTTTAGTTTTTAAACAAGCATTCACCTCCCTTATTTGTTTAGTCAATTGATACGAACCCCTCTAATTTTGTTTAATCAAGTCACACATACCCTGCAAAATAACAAACACTACTTTGTTAATGAGAGGACTTCTTTCACAACTCTACACCCCACAATTTTTAAGAAGTCACAAATAGTTGTATGTTGTAGAGGCAAAAGCAAAGCTCTACGGTGTACTCTTAGATTCTCAACAGTTCCGCTATGCATTATTAGTAAAGTGCTTGTCCTTTCTTTATGTTTCTCTTGTTTTTCTTTTCCCTACATGTTTTTGATATTTTTGGAGAAGAGATTGGTATTCAGACCATATAGATAAAGAGAAAACATACAAATTTTAAAGGGTTATTCTTTGATGTTATGTCAGAAAAGATAAGTGTTTTTTACAAATTAGAAAGAATGTGGGTGTGATTTAAAAAAATCAAGAAAAGTAAATGCAATATTCCCTAAAAGAAAATAAAAGCATTTAATTAATATTAATTGACATGTATTATAATATATAAATATATTTGATAAGAAAATATAATAAAAAAATTTGAGAAATGATAAGGAAATAATTAAATCAATCCTAAAAGATAAGATTCTATAATATAATAAGATATTTTCATATATTATAACACTATTAATATAGGACTTGTTTCCAACATTCCCCTCAACTAGTTTGATACAAAAATTGAAAACAAGTAATAGTTAGATTATGTCAACTCACACTCTTTTACACTCATAAATATGATCTACACATAAATTTTAATGGTATTTCAATTTGTATATTCTGTTCCAAAATTATTGATGTTTAAGTTATTTTACACAGATAAAGGAGCATCTACCCACTTGTCATTGATCGGAGTGGAACTAGGTTCGGATTCTTTAAGAAATGTCTTAGGTTCAAGTTTTGTAATGGAAAAAACGTGGTTGGGAGAAGAGACCTCACTAAAGATGGTCAGCCAGGTTCTTCAATAAGAATTAGTAATCGGCAAAGCCAGTAAGTACTTCGCACCAATAATATGATGACCCAAAAAGATTAAGGAGCATCTAATAAGTGCAAAATATAAATTAATATATTTAGTTTAAGATACCTTTATTTAGTATAAAATACAAATGCGGTTTATTGTTTGTTGAAGTGTTTTTTAAATAGGTTGTAAGTCCAGTATTTTTTGTAAAAATCAAATTTAGTTATTTTATATAGGGAAATATATAAAAAAATAATTAATGAGACTTAAAATTTGTAAAACATTAATAGTTTTAGAATAAATAAAAAAAGACTAAAACATTAATAGTCTTGGAGCGGAAAAGGCATAAGTTATAAACTTTATAATATTTTTATGTTCACATGTTTTTATTATTGCAAGAGTGGTTTGATTTAATATTAAAATCAATTTCCTTTATTATAATTTGAATTTTAATATGATATATTTATTTTTAAAATTAATTTAAATATATGTTTTAAATATATTCAATGATTTAAAATTAATTTTATTAAAATCTAAATTAGACGATTACGTAAGATGTTAAATACATGTATTCTAAATTGTGTGATATCTAATTTATTCGTTGAAAAGTTTGCTATGGTTATTTTCAATTCTTTGACCTCTCCCTCTTTTCTCTTTCGCTTCTTTTTTTCTTTTAGAGTAAATTACATTGACATTTTCTAAGATTTTATCAAATTTTGCTTGATATCTCCTTTTTTTTTCTTATACTAACTTCTGTAATTGTTTGATAAACATTACACTAACATTCTTTATAAATTACATTTACCTTCCTTAATTGTTTGAAAAATATTATACCATGTATTTCTATAAGAGATATTATTGTAAATATTAAAAAAAGTTATGTGTAATATCAAAAAATCTCAGAAAGTATCAATATAATTTATTTTTTCTTTTATTATTGTTTGCAACAAAGAGCACGTAGCCACGTGACATTTTCGTATATGCATAATTGACATAAAAATAAAAATTAGATAATTGTTGTTCTGAGAAGTGAGAAGAACAGAACAGCACTATACGACTACACGAGTACGGGAAATCGATAATAGCAAGACCGGTGCAGGCATTAAAGTAAATACAAGTTCTTCTTTCAGATACTAAAAATATTATGAAATATTAATTTTTAAACATTATTAATAAGTGCTTTTAATATACGAATTGAAAATTAAGAATAATTTTTTATAAAAATATTATTAATATAGTCCTATATAATTTTATCATCGTTTTTAATAAATATTTTCTTATTTATTGATTCCTTATCTAACCTTAGACATATTACTCGTTTTCCTAATATCTTTCTTAATTAGTAAGCAGTACGTACCTCAATCAATACCTGTTGTACTTTCAAATTGTGATTGCTGTAAACATTCTTTCTTTTAGGAGAACCAATAAAAGGGTTCAGCAAAATATCTAAGTAAGCTTTCGCAGATGTCAAGAATTTCAGTAATTGTTACTTTAGTGTTTTTTTTTAATTATAAATACTATTTTAATATTAACAATATCTCTCTGGAAGATCAAATGACATGATATTATTGTTAATTGAAAAATATTAAATAAAATAGATTGTGATAATTTAAAACATAACTTTACAAATAAAAAATTCAAAAAATAAACTTTAAATAAAATTACGATAATTCTAACAAATTATTTCAGTGTGAATTTAACAAGTCATTTCAATTAACTTATATCTTATTTGATTATTTTATAAATTTCTTTGATTAACAAAAATTTAATAAATGAACTTATCTCATTAATACGTAACCTTTTTTTCTATTATTTGAAGTTGTGTTTGAACTTATAACTTATTATCATTTTTCCATCTTTACCTTCTATACTTTAATAAAATTCCATTATTACCACCTCATCTAATATTACACTATTTTTTAGTAAATTTTATCCTTTATATTATATTACTTATTTTAATTATTACATAATTTATTTTAATTTTTTGATATTTAATGTCCTTCTATATTTATTAATTAGTTTAACAAATAATTTTATCAAGCACTTCTAATTCAATAAACTAATTTGATAGCTTTCAACTTTCAATTATTTTTATTAAATAAAATCTTAATTAGTTTTAGGGTATATTTGTTAACAAGATTAGTTCACAAGTTAGTTGAAAACTTATAAAATAGTTAAAAGCTTATAAATTAGAAGTTATGAGCTAAAAAACTAAAGGCTTATTACTTGACTCAACTCGAGCAGGATTGCTTTCCTTAAAAGATACATGTGACTTTGTACCCCAAAAAAAGTTGTGAATGAAATAGATAGACCACCCTAAAAAAATTATCCCCTCAAACAAATCTATTTAGCTTGACTTGAATTAATTAAAATTTAGGTTTAATTACTCATTTAGTCCCTATACTTGCATCACCTTTACTTATTGGTTTTTGTACTTAGAAACTATTCGTTTTAGTCCTTATATATGCGCTTTTGATATAGTTTTGGTCCTTATTGTCAAGTGTGTATCAACTTCATAAAATAAAACTATTACAAAATGACAATTTGCAATGTAAGACCATTATAAATTTTCTAGCGATTTTTAAACCACTACAAATTAGTTTCATAAAATAAAAAACAAATAAAATTTGTGGCAGTTTAATGACCGCCAAAAAATTTATGGTGGTTTTACATTGCCAATTTTCATTTTATGACGGTTTAACTTTACGAAACTAAGACACACTTGACGACAGGAATCAAAACAATATCAAAAGTGTACGTGTAAAGATTAAAACGGATAATTTCTAAATATAAAAAGTAAAAGATAAAGATGATACAAATATAAGGACCAAATGAGTAATTAAACCTAAAATTTAACATAACTTTTCAATATCAAGAATTCAAAAGAACATAAGAAAACACATCTTAAATTTTCTTTTAAATTTGACTGTACATGAAGCCACCCTTAGATAGTGTGTGTCTGATTGTGCATCTGCAACGTACGTATTGTCAAGTTTTCACGTCCAATTCACAAATTAACGTAGAAGCTAATACACTTTATAGTGTCGGCTGATATTACTCGGTGATTTGAGCCAAAAAAGGGATTCAAGTCATTTAAATACGTGGTATTATTAACCACCAAAAAAATTCGTGGTATTAAAGTTAATTTTAGAATATATACATATAAAATATACTGTTAAAAAATTGGTGCCTGTTTCACACGCATCTGGAAAAGAAAAGAAAAAGTAGGACATAACAAATAAATGATTACGTTTTTTTTTTAGGAGAAAAATAATGATTATGTTGAAAAATAAGGCAAAGGAAACAAAAGACAAGGGAAGCGGATAAGATCGGCGGTGAGGTGATTGGGACCCGTTTGAATGGCAGTTGTTAGTTGAACTGTTGGCTAGTGTCGGCAATGAAGAACAATCCATCGCACGAGTTTAAGCATATTCTTTCTCAAGAGAAAAAATAATTATAAAAAGATAAATTTAATTTTGATATGTAGCTAATGTAAGAAATTTATATTATTAAAAAAAAGAAAAATCCATATTATGAACCAATTAAATAACTTATTAAACATGACTTTTAAAATAATTATTATAAAAAATAATAATTTTCAATTATATAATAATTCATAATTAATTAATAATATGAAAAATACTTATACTTTTAATTAAATTCAACTTGATTTTGCCAACACAAATATATCTGCTAGTTACATGTGAGGAAATACAAATGGTCTATGTACAATTAGATTTTTTTATTTTAAAAATATTTAAGATTAATAAAAAATAAAACCTTGTTTATAAATCAAATCTCAACAACCAAAAAACAAAACAATAATTGAAAATCAAAACTAAACAAAATGACAAAACAATAGTTAAAGAAAAAAGAATCAAATATCAACAAAAAGACATTAAAGAAAAAAGAACACATCAAATCTAGGTTGTAATTTGTCACACAAAACAACAGTTGTAAAAATTGTGACATCGGACAATTTTGTTTATGACCATTACACTTGTAATATTAAGAGGTTAGTTGAGAATTAGAAAAAAAATTAATTTTGGTTTCAGTAGGAAAAAAAACTGATTTTAATAGAACAACAATATAAATTATTGTGGTTATTATTTAATCATGTATTATAAAATTATCAAAATTAAGATCCCAATTTAATAACAACTATCTAAAATATTAACTACTTTTACCAAAACAATAATATATAGTAATATACTAGTCTAATAGATTTTCACTTTTTAAGAATTAAAATTAAAGCTATGGTAACTCTGAATCCAAAACTTCTTCAAAAGGTAGATGGAGGGATAAAAATATCGAAATATTACTAAAAATGAAACTTTTTTTTTTTTTTAAAAGATTGATATGAAGGAAGCTCGGTTCGGGTGGCATATCTAGCGTTTTACGCATTCGTGATATTTGCTGTGGTTGTGAAAGTTTAATTAATTGTTTGGCTCTTGGGTTTGGCAAGACTGGCTGTGGCCAAATTGAGGCACGTGGTGCCACCACGTTTATCAAATATCAATTGATCTCTTAAACACTTTGTTTGGTAGGAAAGAAAGAAATAAAAAAAGTAGAAGTGAATAGATAAAAAATAAAATAAATGTTGAAATTGTTTGGTTAAAAAGAAATAGAGTAAAAATAACTTTGTAAAGTTGTTTGGTTTGAGAAAAAAAAAAAAGATTGTTAATAAATATCACTCTACCGTAACAATGTGTATACTTGTATAATCAATTTTCTGCTTCAAAATTCGTGTGAATCCATGAAAACAGTGAAGCAAGTGATGGATATGCAGTACAGTATATTCATTAGTCTGCAAAAGCTATAAAAGCCGAAAACAAATTGGATCAATTGCCAGCAAAATCGATTCATACTTCTTACTTATAGTTTGTTTGGTTGCACGTCCAACAAGCAAAAATTCACGTCAAAGGAGAAGCAAAAGAGAGTAACTTCTGCGTTTTTTAAGGATTTGACGTGAATATTTCTTTATACGTGCGTTGTATAATTGTAACCAAACATGCACTTAATCGATTTTGGCATTTTGACACCACCACACCTCCGAAAAAGAGACACATGCAAAATCGATTTACATCAAAAATAAAATTGATTTTCTCATGAAAAATAAGGAAGAAGGAAACCCACGAAACTCAGCTTATGGGAAAAGCATGCAAAGTCAGTATTGGAAAATTAATTACCGTTGCTATTTTTTGTGCAAATCATCTCATTTTTGTATGGAAATGTTAACATGTGGAACCCACCTATTTTTTCAAAAATTTCATTGCATTTCCACTGCACCAAACAATATGCATTTTACTACTTTCTCTCTTCCTTTCTCTCTCCCTCCCTCTCTTCTATTTCTATCTTACCAAACAAAGTGCAAAGGAATTAGGAAAAGAGAAATCATACTTGTGCAACAAATTGTATAATTAAGAGAGAGAAAAAGAGAAAAAATAGAAAAGTTTAAAATGTGATAAATAATGTGATAAAAGAAATAGACAAAAAAAATAATTTTGTATAAATTATTGTAAGTGTATCACAACTATTAAGGAAATAGAGATTAAGTTAGTCGATTCTCCTGATCTGCATTGATGAATGTGGAAGAGCAGATTATTTAGGACCTAGGGGATTACGTGCACTGATAAATTATACTATTTTATAACAAAATATAATAAATTTATGGTTTGGATTTCGTGCAATTGCGAAAAATCCAAATTCATTTTGGATAGAAGGTGAAGCCACATTTCAACATGGTTTTTCACACATTTCATTTCTTTATTTTACTTTATTTTAAATTTATCTTTATTTAATTTTTTATTTTAAAAAAATTTGAAATTATTTAAATTAATTTTCTTCATATGTATAATATATAAGACTGAAAATTATAAAAAAATAAAATAAATACAAACAATTTTTTATTTTTATTTATATAAAATTAAAAAACATGTGTAGTAGTGATATAATTTAATTGATAAATATTTTAATAACTTGAAAAATAAAATAAAAATATTTAATTACAATACTACAAAAACTAAATTTGAGAAAAAAGATAATTTCATTTATATAAATATTGAATGCAATTGTATAAATAAAATAAAAAAATAACGACATAATTCATTTTCTTTCTTTTTGATTTAGAAAATAATCAAATGATTACGAATTTTAATTAGACTAGTAAAAATATTGAAAATTTAAATGAGCAAAGTCAAGCTTTCAAACATAAATGAATAAAAGATAATTTAACTAGCCAAAGTTATAAAAAAATTAAGAAAAAATGTGAATAAATAAATACATAACATTAATGTCATTAAAAACTTAAACCTAAATCATAACACTTTATATATATATATATATATATATAAAGTTGAATAATTAAAGTGTTATATTATCATTAGTTAGTACTAAAAAATAGATAGACTAGTAAAATAGTTATCAACTAACCTAAATTTTTATTTTTCTAAATTATAATCTATATAAAGAAAAAAAAAAAGTACAACAACAACAAAAAAATAGGTACACCAAAAACAGAAAGAAAGAAAAAATAACGGAAAAGGTGAATTACCTTCTCTCTTTTTCGTTGTCTTTTTTGGTCCATTGTGTTCAAAATTTCATTTATTCAGGTAAAAAAGGAAATTTTAATACTTTTTTTTTTTAAATTCCACTCAATATTTTTAGAACTGAAAAAACAATTTTTTAAATTTAGTTTTTATAATATATATATTATAGAAAATAGGCTTTGTACTGACAGTGTAAAACAGTTTTATACTGTCATCCAATTACAACCTATCATTTATTGTAAGTTGTTTGACTTTAATAATAATTATCCTAAAAATTACACTATGAGTGTGTTTGGGTAAAAAAAAAGTAGAAAAGAGGGAAATAGAGAAAAAAGAAGTAGGAGAGAAGAGAGAAAGAGTAGAGAATGAAGGTAAATTTTTAAGATGTTTGGATTAAAAGAAATGGAAAAGAGGTAGAAGAGAAAAAAAAGTGAGTGTGTATTATAAAGACATATTTATCCTTAATAATATATTTACATAGTTTAAAATTAAAAGGTAAATAAGTCATTTTAGTTTTTTAATAGGTCTCACCATTTTTTTTACACTTTTTCTTCCCAAATCTCATCACATGTGAGCAGTTTTTTTGTTTAAAGTGAGTCCCACATTTGTTTTCTCTCTTCTTCCACTTCTCTCCTTTTCCAAACAACCAAGAATTTTATTCTCTTACACTTCTCTTTCACATACTTCTTTCTCTCCAAAATCTCTAGAAACAAACGACGCCTAAAGCTGATTTTTAATTAGTTGATAACGTAAAAAAATTTATGCTGATAATACATAACAATTAAACTCTAAATGTCCAAAAATGTCAATACAGAAAATTTTATTCCCAATAGTGAAAAATCATTCCCCAAAATCAGTGATAAAAGTGTTTGAAGAAGCATTTTCCTGTTTTCTTTTAAAGGAAGCTTATGCTTTCGTTGCTACAACTTGTAATTTTCTGTTGAACTTTTGTGCTGTTTATGAGTATAAAAAACAACATAAACACCTTATCACTAATTTTTGGGGAATGATTTTTCACTATGGGGAATAAAATTTTCTGGAATGATAGTTTTGGACACTTATACCTACGTTAGATATGTTTATATAATTTAAAAGGAATTTAATTAAAATATATTGACAATGTTTTTTTTTTATATTGTTATGTATTTTTTTTATTCATTATATTGTTATGTATGGTAAGCATGTTGAAGATATAAAGGCTTCTCCAAACATATTGACAATATAAAGTTTTTTATTCAGGTATTTTAACTTGTACAATGTACAAAATAAATCTTTATTTTTAAATAATTAAAATTTATAAAAAATAAATATTTTAAATATATAAAAATTTTATTATAATTAAAATTTGAAATAAATAAATATTTTTGAACATATAAATTATTGTTTAGATTTACAATAGATAATTTATATTGTGACATAAGGTTATTTTTAATTATAAAAAAATTATTTTTAAAATTTTATTGAAACTTAATTTAGAAATAAAGATGAAAAAGATAGATTGAAAGAAATAAGTGATTAAGAAAATTAAATATACAGATAAAGATAAAAGAAAATTGGTTTGAGGTGGTTGAGAAATAAACTTTTTGGGCCAGTTGTCAAATTAATATAAATTTGAAATTAAAATTAATATGTATATTTGAAAGGGGAAAAAATTAAAAAATTAAATTAAATGCTCAATATATAAAATTAGGATAAGACATGTGGCTCAATGAGAAAGAAAATAATTTCTAAAATTCTCTCATTCAACAATAATTCATAAAAATGTTTACATTTAATAATAACTCTTAAAAATGTTTTCATTTAGAAATAACTCCCAAAATTGCTCTCATTTAAGGATGAAGATTTATATTTATAATATAAAAATAGATAACTAAATTCGTCTATGTAATACTTAAGTTTGAAATCAAATCATGCCATTGAGTGATGTATCTACTTTTTTCACCCACTATTTGTTTGGGTAGAAATGGTGTTGACAAGATATGGTATAATTGACAAATAACTATGTTTCTTAAGTATGTAGTTAAATGTTTGATCTCTAAATTTGTGTGTGTGAAAAAACGTTTGTTGAGAGATGTTAAACCCTTTAACGAATTTCTGTAACTCAAGGGATTAATATCACTCTCGATCAAAAGATACTTTGGACACAAAAAATAGAGTTAGTGAAAAAAGAAAGAAAGATATGATACGAATACTAAATTTCTATTATTTATTTGAAAAGAAAAAATGGGAAGGAGTTATTTTTGTGGGACCTATCAAAATGCTTTTCCCAAATTAGTACAAAATATTTTTCACTCATTCAAACAATTTTTTGCAAATAAATAATTTTTTTAAAAATAATGAAGTAAAAAGTTATAGTTTTTTAATTAATATAAAAAAAATTGTATATATTTTATTTATTTCCTTTCACTCTCTTTTTCACCTATTCAAACAAATAGAGAAAAGTTTTCTTTTTTTTTTCTTATTTCTATTCATTTAAATAATGTATTTTTCCACTCTATTTCTCTTTCTATCTTTTTTTTTTTCTTTATTTCACTCAATGCAGACAAATCATTAAAAAAAATATTCATATTGGAAGAAATATAAATTTAAATTCTATACAAACCTCTAGAAGATGTCATCGTTTTGGGAAAAATAATTGAACCAATGTGATGATGATAATGATAATTGATAACAACTTAACATAAGGGCAATGCACCGTGGCAACAACGACTAACGGGACTCGTCTGCCACTTTTATTCGTATCACATCTTGCCAAGATTTGTTTAGCAACGTCGAGAGAATCGGGAAAAAGAAAACGAAAAGAGTTATTTGTTAGATTGGATATCAAATTAATTAATTAGATTTTTTTTTCTAAATGTTATTGTCTCACTTGAATAAAATTAGTTTATTTTTATATTATAAATTAAAATATATAACTTAAAGAGTAAATACTCTTAATTTTTTTTACTCTCTTAATTATGCACTTTTAATATTCTTTATTTTTTAGAGATGCATTTCACATATTATTGTCGCAGTTAACTCAAATTTTTTTTCATCTTAAACTACTTTACTTTTATCTGCATATTTTCTTAACTGTCTAACTCTTCTAATTTATCCTTTCCGTCTTGAATTTCAACATTTTTTAGAAATTATCAATAGTTAAAAATAATCTTATATCATAATTTAAACCATTCATTCATTAAACATCTAAATATTATAATTTATATATATTCAAAAATATTTATCATTGAGCACGTGGATCAGCTAACATGGAGTTGTTATAACTTTACTAGTAATATCGAGTTCGAGTCTTGGTTATGCAGCTACGTTAATTATTTGGAAGGAAAGCTTTGTCCCTGTAGTAGTCTTACATGGCTCAAACAAAATTGTTTACAATGAAGGATACTCATGGTCTCTATCAAAAAAATATATTCAAAAACATTTATATAAATTTTATAAAAATAAACATTTTTCTTATACATTACACATGTTTAAATACTAATTAAACTTAATCTTTAGCGATATGATTTTTGAATTTATATTTTATTAAATAAATTTGATTTAAATTGAATTGATATTTTTATTATTTACCTTTTTTTTTAATAAAATTTGATAATTTTTATCTTTTTAATGAATACACTCTAATTAAAATTCTAAATTTAGGGACTTTTATCAATTATTTTATCACAAATTTATTTATTTTTTGTGAGATTTATTATTTTTTTCATATATTTTAATCAATTACATATTGATAATCCAATAATCCAAAGCGAACCAAAATGTTTTTTATTTGATTAGTTTAGTTTAAATTTTAATTTGACTAGTTTAGTTCAAAGCGAATTAAATTATTTTTTTAAATCTAGTTATCAAAACAAATTAATTAATTTTTTAAATCTGAGTAAAACCATATCAATTAATTTTAATTAATTCACATATTTTCTTGTTTTAATTCCTTATCACTTCAACTAAAATTTGATAAGATAAAAAAAAAAAACAATGAAAAACGAGAGAAGCTATGACATGTTAACCAAAAGAGGATATTTTTTTTTTAGCATTTGCGAAGTTATTTCAGGTAGCTTTTAGTTTTTTTTTTTACTAATTAAAAAGCTTGTTTGATCTTATTAATAATATTTGGTAAACAAGTTTTTTTTTAATAGCTTGTAGCGTTTTTGATACACTACTTTAAGTAGCATTTTTTAAAACATTAGTTTTCAGCTTTTTATACATATATATTTTTCCCTTTTTATCGTTAAAATATTTATTAAATTTCTTTATTTTCCTTTTTTACACAAGGTATGGTTTTATTATTATTTTTGTTTCTCTTCTTACACTATTTATTTTTACCATTACATTGTTTACATTATTTATTATATTACTTTGACATTATATTTCAAGATATTTTAACTATTACACTAATCAAGATAATGAAATATAACATCTACTTAAGTGTATGTTAATTTATTTTTTTAAACTTGGTTAGAAATATTTTAAGTTATAATATAAAATTAATAGTAGAATGCATAATATGAAAAAATATCATAATTGAAACTAAAAATTATAATTAAAATAATCTATAAATAAAAATTACAATAGTTTAAAATTAATTAAAAAAATTAGGATTACAATTATCTCAAAATATATTTTATTAAAAAAATAAAATTAATATTTATACGAAAATATCATATAAACATGTCTATTTATGTTATTTTACACTTATCAGTTATTTTAACAAATAATTTTATCAAACACTTATAATTTAATAAGTTAGTTTAATAGTTTTCAACTACTAGCTACCAGTTTTTAGCTATCACATGTCTAATTTTAATAATTAGCTGTTAATATTCAACCACGTGTCTCATTTACTTAAATAAAAATAAAAATTTATGTTAATTGTTTAATTATAAGTGAGACACGAATATCAATCACTATCAATGCATAAATGGGAGCAATTACGAGTCGACATGACCGAAACGCCAACCCCCAAAGTCAAACTCCACCACAGAGTATTAAGGTCCAAACACAAGTCCAATGCTTGGACTCCCAAACATTAAGCCCATACACAAAAGGGCATTCATTATGTTGGGCGGGTCAGGCCTATGAAGAAGCCCAGCCCATGACTCAGGCTCGTAGAAATATATGAATCCTGTTCTGATACTTTGAGGTTTAAGCCTAGGAGCCGTGTTCATCTGCTGCGAGCCGCATCAGTTCCCTGAACCGTGAATCCCTTTTGTTCAACATGGTACTTCATTATGATGTTTCCCTCTCTTCCTTCTTTTTCACCCTTATGGTATTCACATCTGGGGTATATGCTTTTGGTGTTTGAAACTTTTCAGTTTCTCGCTTGCATGATCATAAAAATGTGGGGTTTATTAGAATTTATAGCTTGTGATTTGAAATCAAGAATTTTGTAACTGACCCTTGTCTTGTTTAGGGTTACATATGGTGTAAAAGTTGTGCTTTTGTAATTTTGGTTTGTATTGTTTGAAACTGATGGTGTCTTGTTTTATAGTCCCTGGTGGCAAACGAGGATTTCCAGCACATACTTCGTGTTTTGAACACGAACGTGGATGGGAAGCAGAACATAATGTTCGCTCTTACCTCAATCAAAGGTATAGGGAGGCGATTTGCTAACATTGTCTGCAAGAAGGCTGATGTTGACATGAACAAAAGGTTTACTTTTCATTGCCATTGTTTTCTCGTTGTTAGTTATCTTAGTGTTGTGGTTCGGTTGGAATTTGCTTCTGCTAGCTGTGGATTTGGTTTTTCATGTTTTGTATTGAATTGGGTTTTGGTTACTTTGTTGGCAGAGCTGGTGAGCTGAGTGCTGCTGAGTTGGATAATCTCATGACTGTGGTTGCCAACCCCCGGCAATTCAAGATTCCGGACTGGTTTTTGAACAGGAAGAAGGACTACAAGGATGGGAAGTATTCTCAGGTGGTGTCAAATGCACTGGATATGAAGTTGAGGGACGACTTGGAGAGACTCAAGAAAATCAGGTGATTGACATTTGGATTGTGGATTTTTATGGAAAAAAAATTGTTTAATTATAACTGATCCCCTATTAATGTTGAGATTGTTTTGTGCTAATCAATCTGTTTATTCTTGCGATGGTTAGAGTGATATTGTGATTCATGTTAACAATTTTTTGCTCTCCTCGCAAACAGTTGATACCAACAAACTAATTCTTCCAAACATTTTGAATTTGAATGTACTGAATGTCTGCTCTTTCCCTCGGCATTTTCTGAATATGCACTTATATTGGAACTGTTTCCAAATTAAAACTGAGAAATGCATGTAAACAAAACTATATATTGGCACATTGCCTAGCTGTTCTAGCAGATCTTTTATTTAGTGAGTACATGCACCATATGGAACAGCTAGCATCTTTTTGTGTCATTCATAAAATACAAATATGTCATATAAATTGCAACAACAATAATAACAACAAAAGCCTTTTCCCACAAGGTGAGGTTGGCGACATGAATCACATGACATCATTTGGCTTGGTTAAGGACTAGATTTTTAGAGATATTATTTGGCATAAGATCCCTCTTAACAACTTCATCCAATCTCTGTTTTGGTCTCCCTCTCCCCCTTTTCACAGGACTAAACCATGTAATTTAATCTCCTTACTCACAGGTGCTTCTAGTACCATTCTTTCGGCTTTAACCGATTTCTTGTCATTTTTTCCTCAATCGGTGCTACACTAATATTTCCTCGTATACAATCATTTCGTATCCTCTCATTTCTTTTGTAGCTACACATCCATCTTAATATTCTCATTTTTGCTTCTCTCACCTTTTTCTCGTATTGTCTCACCTTGAGGTCTTTCTCCGTTTTTGCCATTTTGCTTGTATTCTGTGTGTGACATCCTCATTATTTTTCTTATAATTTTGTATTATTGACCCAAGATTTAAACTTACTTAGAAACATGTGACATGGCATCTTCTCTCATCTTTACTTCCAAGTCATATTCCTCTTGTCTTTTGCTAAAATTGCAATGCAGATACTCTGTTTTACTCCTACTTAAACGAAAATCTTTTGTTTTCAAATTCTGTCTCCAAAGCTCAAGTTTAAAGTTAACTGGTTTCTTTGATTCCTCAATCAAAATTAGATCACCCTCAAAAGGCATGTAATTAAGAATAATCTTTTGTATGTCCCTGGTAAGCACATCTAATACTAGATTAAACAAGTAAGGGATTTAAGGCTCAACCTTCGAATAAACTGCAAATGTATTAAATGATGTGTATGAGGATGAGTTTAAAATTTAAATACATGGTGTTCTCTCTTCTTCGTTGTTGACAAAATGTAGTTGCTTGAAGAGATACAAATTAAGCCTTATTGCTGAAAAGAATGTAAAATCAAAGGAAGGCTGATAACTGTTGATACATTGTAGTTTGCTAATATTGTGCTTTGAGTTTAGCCTGATGCTAGATATATACCATTTGAATTTGATTTGTATGCCTTCAATACTCATGTCTGTGTGTCAGGGGTGTGTGTTTGGAATCATGGGGGGAAATGAAAAAAAAAAGGAAAAGGATTGAAAAGAAAAGTAGAGAGAAGTGGAGAAATCATCATTCCCTTGTTTGGTTTCATCCAAACAAAAAGAAGGGAGGCTTCCTTTTATAAATTTGTTTTCATAAAAACGGATAGGAATATATGTAAATACATGTCAAATTACTTTATTACCTCTATCCAATGAAATTGATTTACTTAAAAGATTTATATAAGTTGTTAAAATATGGGATTCCCTCCTCACTTTTCTCCCCCGGGAAGGATTGCAAATAATGCAAATTTTAGGGTGTCCCATGAAAAACTAATCCATCCATTTACCTCTCCTTCCCTTCATGAATGTGATACTTAGCCAGGAAAGGCAACATCACAAGCTATTCAACACTATAGCCTTTTCTTCCCTTCGTGGATAAAAAGGAATCATCTATGGATCTTGATTTTATATTTTGTTGTCAAAAGGATTTTGACTAGTGAAACATAATATTGCATCCTGACTGAGATTTATACTTCCATCTGCAGGAACCATCGAGGTTTGAGACACTACTGGGGTCTTCGTGTACGTGGCCAGCATACCAAGACCACTGGTCGTAGGGGTAAAACTGTTGGTGTCTCTAAAAAGCGCTGAGCTGAGAGCTCTCACTTCCTTTTTTACTGTTTTTTGAAGAATGAGATATAGTATTGTTTGGGTGAAGCCAACAAAATTTTATTTTGAGAATGCATTTGGATTTTGTTGCATTTGAACGTGGATTGTGATTGGCTTGGTTGATCTTATTTTTTACTTACGAATCTTATGTCTTTTTGGGCCAATTTGTGGTGGAGGCATGTTTGATTTCCGCTAAATATGGCCGAATCTCGAGCAAGATTAATGTATGATTACTACCCAAGACTTATCTTAGAAGAAGCATAATGCTTAAGTGAGATATTTCTTATGTGAGCATATGTTTATTTATTTATTTTTATTATAAACAATAGGTATTTTTTACGAGACACAATTCTATTTGAGTTGGATAAGATTATTATAAGCAGCAAATTTCTCTTTTTGAAAAATGTAGTTGCATATCTATGATTCAAATTCAAGACCATTGGTTAAGTTTAAACAATTTCATACTAGTTGATCTATGTGAATAGTAGTATGCGAGCATATCTTTATAAGAACTAAGGGGGTGTTTGGTATGGAGGAAGTTTATTCATACCTGGAAGTCATGTTTCTTGGGAATTACAAATCCTGAGAATCATGATTCTTGGAATAATTAAAATTCATTTAGTTAGTGATACATATTTTTGGGAATATTTTTAAATGTTTTTTGAAAATGTTAGATTTGGTCTTTATATAATTAAAACTTTCTTCTCTAGTCAAGAAAGTTAGATTCTCAACTCTCTTTTGGGAATATTTTTGCGGTAAAGTGGGATAAAAATGATTTCTAGAAAACAATATTTTCTTGGAATATTTTTTCTAAAAGTAGATACCAAATATGGGAAACCAATATTTTCAATTTAAGATTTCTCGAAAACTAAACTTTTTCCTTACCAAATGCCCTCTAATATAAAATTTAAGATATATTAAAGTGATAATGAAAAAGGATGATAATGTCCTTATTGAAGTTATCTACTATAGAACTCTTTTAATCATTTCATAATAATTAAAGAATTTAGTTAATTCAATTAGTGAAATTAAATTTGTTAATAATTTGTATAATTTTTCATAACTACTCTTAACATTAGAGATTTTAAATATTAAAGAAAAAACATGTAAAATTAATTTCAATTATTAATTTGACTAGAGTTTGTCAAACCTAGTCCAAATTGAAAGTATTAAAGGTTGTCTTGAAGTTAGATGAAATTAATTTTAATATAATTAATTTTAAATTATTGAATATAATTAATATATGTACAAATTAATTTTAATTATAAATTTAATATTGAAATGTGTGTTATAATTAATTTTAATAGTTCATCAATTTTTATAATTAGTATTTTAGCTTGTGTAACATATAGAATAAATATCTATTTTTATATAATTAAAATTAATGGTAAATAAATATTTTTGAATATATAAATTGTATTATAATTAAAATTTGTAATAAATAAATAATTTTATATAATTTATATTTTAGATTTATGATAAATAATTTATATTATGATATAAGATTATTTTTAATTATTAATATTGATAAATTCTTTTAAAAATTTATTGATATTTAATTTAGAAATAAAAATGAAAGGATAGATTGAAAGATAAAAATGTATACGAATAAAGATAAAAAATAATAATAATGGTTTGAGATGGTTGAGAAAGAATTTTTTGAACTAATTAAATCAAATTAAATTTAAAATTAAAATTGAGAAATATATTTGAAAAGAATAATAAATTAAAAAATAAAACTAAATGTTCAATATATAAGATTAAAATAAAACATGTGGTTCAATGAGAATAAAATAACTTCTAAAAATACTTTTATTTAAAAATAATTTTTTAAAAATTTCTTATTCAAGAATAATTTTTGAAAACACTTTATTTAAGATGAATATTCATATTTATAATATACCGGTAGATTTGTAAAGTGATACATGTTACGTACTTTTACCTTGCAAGAGTTGTTGACTGTCCTTAGTTACCTACTCATACCTTGCACTAGTTGTTGAGGTTGACTGTTCTTTATGTTTGTACCTAAGTCAACAAACACATTGAGGAGCAGGCATCGATCCTGGAAGGTACATGTGATGTGTTGCACATGCGTCTAACCATGCACGGCACAAAACAATAATTAGTAACATCTAACAAGTGCTCATTGTCTGTACCAAAAAAATCAAACAAGTGCTCATTGTGACAAACTTGCACGGATTAAATTAGATAGAATTACAATCTGCTCGGAATCGCGTCAGCAGGCTATGTTAATGTTAGTGCGAAAGCAATCCAGTACTGTAGGTGCATGCTTTCCTGTCCGTGAATCCAAACACTCATTTAATTTTGATAAAATCAATTTTGAATTATTGAATATAATTAAAATGTGAATCTAAATTAATGTTAACTATAATTTTTTATTGAAACGTATCACAGTGGGAGAAATTACTGAGTGTTTTTCACATGGGCACCAATCATTTCCCATGCAATTCAGTTAGTGCTTAGCAAACAATAACCAAAGAGACAAAACTTTCATACAGTTCTATAAATACTGTTTGTTTTGTTTTTTAATTAAAATTGAAGTTTTACTTCTGTAATATGCATAAACCTTTAATGTAAATCTTTACTTCACAAATTATTGAAGTAAAACTTCAACTCTAATTAGAGAACACTACAAATAGTATTTATAGAACTGTATATAAGTTTTGTCTTATTCAAAATTAAGCTCCGTACACTTCACTGTTTCTAAACCTCAGAAAATGAAATGAAAATGAAATAAAAATAAAATATAAATCAAGTGGACAGAGTCTAAAGAGACAAGAATTAACTCATTCAAGGAACTCACAAACATCACTAGGTTTACTTGTGACTTTTTTAAAAAAAAAATGCCACTGCTAATTAAACAATAAATATTTTAGGGCTGAATCTTTGCATTTTGAGATACATTGAATCACTTAAAAAAATGTCTGAATTAAGTTGAAACAACAGGTGATGCTCCCGTCAATCATATCATGTATGTGATCGAACATTTAAATAGGCAAGCTTCTTCGTCTCTTCAATATAGCTGAAAAAGGTTCAAACAATACGGAATTTAGAGGACAGGGATTATTGGGGAGATATATAAGTCACTTAAAGATGTTCTGGAGAATCTTTAATACAATGGTACTTAATTAACAGGGTAACAATAAAGACTTACTAGGGTTACTGCTTAACCTTGAGACCGGCTTCTATGCGTTCTATGAGCTGATCTGCAGTCAATGCTCCCTCCTGGAAGTCATTAAGACCAAAAAACTTTCTTGCTTAGAAGGTGAAGATGGTTGTTAAGAAATAAGAATATGGAGATAGCAGTCAACATCCTCGTTTTGTTTTGTCAAATAAGCAAATATCTATGTAGCTTCACAACAAAAGCTTCATAATCATAGGTAAATAACAGTTTCAGCTGAAGAGAATCTGTCTATCATCTAAGACGATGCTAATGTATTTTAACAATATATCTATTCCTAATGAGCATGAAAATATTTAACATTAGTAACAAGTTACAAGAACGTCAAAGAAAAGGCTGCAAACAACCAAACACCACACCAGACCATTTCAAGCTATATATACATTCACTCAAATATGGTATGGGGGAAAGCATTTGAATTATCAAATGAGAGTCTTATGCTATTGACAGCAGACAGAAATCCCTATTTTAAACATCCTTGAATGGATGCACCAATCAGGTTTTTTATATTATAATTTATAATCAAAGCAACCTCATTTTCATTATGTTAAATTCCACAAGCCTAAGAGAATATAAAGGTGAATGTGCCAACATCAAAGTTTTAATCAAAATTAGGAACTAGATGATTCCTCTACATGCAAGTTCTCTACAAATTGTTGTTCAGAAGAGCTAAATTAAGGCAATTCCCAGAAAGAGGCCAAAATGATTCCTACTTCTTTCCTTAGTTAGCTTAGCAATCAAATGAAGTATTATGATGGTTGTATCCTTTACATCACAAATTCAAATTTCTAACAAAATTAAAGAAGACTAGAAGCACAGTTGGTTCTACGATTAGTATATCTCAGACCATAGCAACACTGCTAACACAAATATAGTTACAAATAAGAAAGCATCAAATTCAGTTTCATGATTCAAATTTAAATGCCATGTCATGCAATTATAGGCCAAATGTGATTGTTATCCATTGCACAAGCAGAAGATGAAGCTTCCATACATTATAAAGTGCTGAGACACCGTTAACCACCGGACGCAAGGAAAGCATAATTCAAATGAAGAAAAGTACGATCTAACTTACAAAGCGATCATAAGGTTCTCCATCCTTAAACATGATGAAAGTGGGCAACGCCTCAATTCTGTATTTGTCAGCAATGCTAGGATACTTCTCAGTATCAATCTTCACCACCTGTACCTTATCCTTAAGCCGAGTGCTTACTTCATTGAGAATGGGAACCATGAATTGACAAGGACCACACCTGTAAACCAGGTCTTGGGTCACTCATTAGATGTTATGATATAACTAGTTAATAAAACAGTTTTAACGTCAAATAACATCAGTTAACAAAAACCGGCCTAACACGCAACACGCAAATTTGGAGAAAAGAGAAAACACAGGGGGAGGAACTCACCAGGTTGCATAGAAGTCAACCAATACAGGCTTTTCAGAATTGGCAAGCAAATCGTCAAACGAGTTAAAGGTTTGTTTCTTCGCCGCTTGAACCTGCAGAAAACAATATACCAAAACGCTTGTAAGTTCTTAATTGGCTAAAAATGTTGAACAGGTTAGCAAAATTAAATAGTCAAATTATTCCTCGATGGAAATTATGTTTAAGGTCCTCGAGTCTGCACTTCTTCTTTCAAATTAGTCCTCACGTCACAAATTCGAGGATTAATTTGACTAAAGAAATCCACATTCAGCGACTAATTTCACGATTAAATACATATTTTTGGACGGCAAATGTAATTTCCGCTGTTGAAGGACTAATATAACGGACTGTGTTATTTTCACGAACTAATCTGACTATTCACACACACACACAAAATTTATCATCCTCAAATTAGTTTAATAATAATAATCACACGGCGTTCCTTGATTGAGTAAAGTAAACTATGAAGAAACTCGTGAATCTGTGTACAAAGGAAGCTCTAATTCAACTCAGTAACTGCTATGGAAGATGAAAGGAGAGTGTGGTTTTCGTTACCAGAGGACGGAATCGAGGCCGCGAGGAAGCGGGAACGCGTGGAGTACAAATCCGTAGAAGGCGCGTGCGCAACGGGAATTGCAGCGAGGATTGCTTCGCGGAAGAAGATGCGAATGCGAATGAGGGTCCCAACCGCGTGGAGCGTTCGGAGTTCAAAGTAGGAATCGCGGAGGACGCGGAAACGGAGACCGCCATGGTACGAAACGAGCGAGCGTGTTTCTACTGGAGAAGAGAAAATATAGATGAGGTCTGTTTGGATTACCGAAATATCTGTTTGGGATGAAGCGACAGAAAAAAGAATATATCTGAAGCAAACAAAACGAAAGAACAAACGGACTATCCAACCAGCTCCTTTGCTCTGACTCACCCCCAATCTCTTTTCTTTTTTGCTTTTATAATTTGTTAAATTGATTAAATAATAAAAAACATTTTCCGCGTGTCATTTTGAAAATTTGAAATAGTTTTAGGAGTGTAACTCTTTCGGGTTGAGTATGATTTAGCCGTGTTTAAGACCTAGCTCAATTAAAAAAAGTCAGGTTAGATTGAGTTGTGTTTGTATTTTTTTTTTTTAAAGTGACCCAACTCAACTCAACCCGACCTTAATTGTGTTGAGTTAGGTCGAGTTATTGAATTAAACAATTAAAATATTAATATAGTTTTTATAGTTGAAAAAATCAAAAAAGAAAAATGAAATACTTAATTAGTTTAACCTATTTAACGCATGCTAAATTTAAAATACAAGTCTAATCACATAAATTTAACACTAAAAAAAATATATGTGAATATTATAATATTTTATTTTTTATTAGTAAAATATTAGATTAGGTTAAAAATGCATCAACCTGTGACCTAACTCAATCTTAATTAGGTCACCAATGAACCTAACTCAACCTATTGAAATATAGTTGGGTTGAGTTGAGTTGGTCAAATTTAGCCGGTCAATCGCGACTTGCTTACACTCCTAACTAGCGTACTGAAAATTCTAACATAAATTCACGATAATATTCTCATGACTTGATGACTTGATATGTAATTTAAATTTTATTAAATACTATGTATGCATTAATTATTATTATTATTGTTTACTTTTATATTATAAATTAAAATACACAATTAGTGAGTTGAGACAGTCTTTAAATGTGCATTCTTATGATTCGTTTGGTTTGAGAGATTATGGAGGAATGGAAGAGGAGCAAATGGAAAAGTGCAAATTTTATTTTCCTTCCTTTTTTTGGTTTGCTAAAAAAAAAAAAAAGGCAACATGCATGGGACCACATAAAAAACAATCCATCCGCAATTGAAGAAAAAAGGAGAGGAGTAAATGATTTGAAGTGTATAATATAACTCCTCTCAGTTTTCAAAAAAAATTATTAACTCCTCTCACTCTCTTATAATAAAAATTTTCTTGAGATATATTAAGAGTTCTAATTATAATTCTCAACCGTATAACTATACATAGATAAAGCTATACCATTATGCATGGATCATCAAAATTAAAGGTTAAAAATAAAATAAGACCCTGTTTAGAAGAGCATATGAACATTTTATTTAAACTTATCTTCTATTATAAGTGCTTATTAAATTATTTGAAAAAACTTATTAAATATTTCACTGGAGGCACTAGGTAAAATTACTATAGATGCCAAAGCTTTTTTTTTGATAATTTAATTCAGTTACATACTATAGGCCTGTTTGGATACATATTAAAAAATTTTTTGAGAGCTTATCTTCTAGAATAAGCACTTTGTTATGTAAAAAGTGATGTTTGGATGTACATTTTTTTTAGCTTTTGAAAAGTAAAAGCTCCTAGTAAAGCTTATGGTAAAGCTAAAATTTTCAGCTTCTTAAATGATTATTATTTTGAATAAACACTTAAAAATGTATTATCCAAACACAATATTAGCTTATTTTAAAAGATCTTTTCATAAAAGAGCTTCTAAATAAGTTCTTTCATATAAATTCTTGTAGAAAAATTCATCCAAACAGACCCTATAACAATCTCTTACTGGTTAATCTACGTGTTCAGTGGTGTTGTTCAATATAACTCAACAGGTTATGCGGGAATTTTGGGAAAGCATCGATTCGAATCCTGTTAAGACCATGCTGTGCTCATAATTTTTTATTTTTCGTTTCTTTTAGAAAAGCACAACTCACACCTATCACGAGTTCGAATTCAGTCACACAAATCACGGGTTCGTTCGTTTATCCTATTGTCACAATTAAAAGTGTATTAATTGTTAATAATCATAAAATTTATTTTATTACATATGTTGATCGTAAATAGAGAAAAAATGTATATTGATATAATATAAGTAATTATTGTCATATTAATATTTATGCTTATAATTAAAAATGTTAATAATTACTTATATATTAAGCTTAATTACAATATAATATTTATTAAAAAAATTATAATTTATTCCATACACTACGTGCTACATAAATATTAGTTGTTAATGTGTGTGTATCATTGGTTCGAATCCTACAAAGACCATACTGTGCTCATAATTTATTATTTTTCGTTTCTTTTAGAAAAGCACAATGCATACCCATCACGAGTTCGAATTCAGTCACGCAAATCACGGGGTTCGTTTGTTTATCATATTGTCACAACTCACAATTAAAAGTGTATTAATTGTTAATAATCATAAAATATATTTTATTACATATATTGATCGTAAATAGAGAAGGAATGTATATTGATATAATATAAGTAATTATTGTTATATTAATATCTATGCTTATAATTAAAAATGTTAAATGTATGCTTATAAGTGTGTGTGTGTGTGTCTTAGTTTTTTTTTTTTATTTTTGTTTTCAATTCTTTAATTTTTTATTTAAATTAATTTCTAGTAATATTTTTTTAAAATATTTGTTAAATTATTAATTGTTGTTATTATGATTATATTTATAATTGTAAACTAATAATTATCATTCTATTAAATTTATATTTATAATTGTAAATTAATAATTATGATTACATTTTATTATTAATTATTATCTAATTGTTATTTTTTTTATTGTTTCAAATTCATCATGTCACGCATGAGATTTAGGTCCTATCGTCTTTACTAGAGGATGCACCTAGCACGTATAGGCACCTACCGCCGATTGCATTTGCATATTGGGCGAGAGAGGCTGCACATTTAGTAGCACAGCAGCAACAAGTACAGGCTAAGGTACCTAAGCCAAAGGTTGAGCTACCTGAGGTAGAGGTAGAGGTACCTCAGGCTGCTTCAGCGGATCACATTGTTGGACCCTATTTATAGAGGTCCTGCAGACTTGTCTCTGCTTAGGTCCTATAAGAACCATGTTGCTAGACACATATGGATCAGACAACCCTAGAAAGAACTCAGGCTAGTCACCCACGAGGGTAAGGTGTTATCAATGCCCACAACTGGATGTCGCGGCCTATGTGGAGAGGTTAAGGCTTGCCCTTCTTACTTGAGCACGATATGTTGTTACAAACAAGGAGATGATATGTGCCTTTTATTGAGCAGTGGCATAAGGACGCTTGCTTCTTTCACTTGCTAGTAGGGGAGATGATCATCACCTTAGATGATGTGTCATCTCTTTTGCACTTGCATGTTACAGGTAAGGTTTGCCATTACCCCCTATGTTACTCATGAGGAGGCCAGAAGGTTGCCAATGAGCGAGCTCAGCGTTACTTACTTGGACACATTCAGTGTGACTGACAAAGGAGCTCGTGTGACTCTCCAGTGGTTAAAGGAGATATGTGATACATGCGTTACAGTTGGGGAGTACGTATTTGCTGCTAGAGCTTTTTTGTTACATCTTATTGGCTGCAAAATATTTGCTTATAAAAGCTCGAGGCATATGCAGGTTTGCTACTTGGATCTCTTAGATTGAGTCTTACAGGTGAATACTCCTGGGGTTCCGCTGCATTGGCCTACCTCTATGACCAGCTTAGCGTTGCTAGCCTCTAATTTACAATGCAATTTGGAGGATACACGAGCCTGCTTATGGTACAATTTTGTATTTTCTTTGGATATTGTTTGTGTTTATTTTGTTTATGTAATTTAATTTATTAATTGTTTTACAGGCATGGATCTTCAAGCATTTCTCGAGTGTCACCCCTTGTGAGCTAGTCGCTGATTATTTTGAGTAGCTTTCCCGTTTCTATAGGTGGGAGGCCATAAAGGGTACAGGCCTTGCATTAAGGACTAGGGAGGCACTATATCAGCTATAGTTGGAAAACGTCATCTAGTTGCCATATGACGCACATAGAGTTGTTCGGCTGTTGTAGGCGATCTTCTTTTATTCAGCCTTCATTAGATGTGGTCTCCATCTGTGCACCCATTTTCCAGAAAGGGTATTTAGGTAGTTTGGCTATGTCTAAGGGATCCCCCCCCCCCCCCCCCCCCCGTTATTGGATATCTAACTTTGATCTCATGTGTTGAGCATTGGGAGGGATGACAGGTGCACTTGGTGGAGAAAAGTGTGCCTGTGCCATATAAGGCTCCATAGATTTGCATGGATGGCTACTTGGAGCGATTCCATCACGTTTCCTATCTATACCTCATTTTGTCGAAGGAGGGAGATCTTTTGCGAGGTCCTCTCCAAGTTCCTGTGTCGCAACCTAGGCATGGCTAGCGTGGAGTTAGCTAGACAAAGTCTTCGTCTAGCGACTTTCATTCATGCGAGGTAATTGTTCATATCTTTTTTATGTGTTTTTCCAATGACAATGAAACCTTCATTAATAATTGTTTGCATTCTTTTTTTGTAGGCACAATGGGAGACAGTTGCTCGAAACTTGGAGTACTTGTTACACTTAAGGGTGGTACCTAAGGGCACCAACAATGATGTCCTCCTGCAAGAGACATTGACCATTGCACAGGCAGACAGGACATCTAGGTGCACCTATTAAAGAAGGAGGCAGAGGAGGAGGACTACCTCCAACGGTTGATTTTTTATTTTGTATGTATAGATCCTATTGTATATATTTTTGAATTTTATATACGTTTTAGATTTTATATATGTTAGACTTATTGCATTGTTAGTATTACTATTACGTTGTTATAATGAAAAATAAACAAACACAACGTAAATAATATTATTCGATTAAATAAAAGCACTTCCACATAGATACGATACAAATAAAAATAATAATAAACAAAGTGCATCATCATGGTTCACCGAAACTAACAGTTATCTAGTCATTGGAACTAGTTGACGCCTTTGTTTGACGTAAGCATATGATGATCTTTTCGGCCGATCGTGGTTGACACATATGGGCTAGGATCTCTTCGGGAAATCTACCTAATATAATGTATAACTTAATCAACGCAAGTCTAGGAAATTGGACAAAGATAGAGAACATCTTTACCACACCCTTGTCGTGCTTAAGCTCTATAGACCCGTATTAAACACAACCATTCCTTAAAGATATAGGTTGTTGATAATGAATATTGAATAATTTTTTGGAACCTCTAATCTCATTGTAAATTTTTTTTTCCTCAGAGCAGTAATCATCATGTCTTCACTTATCTTAAGAAATTTTGGACCATGAGGATATTGAAATAAGACATCTTCAAATGTTGTTGTCATATAACCATCATAATACATAACAACAAGGAATGAATCCCTCTTCTTAGGAAAAGAAAAAAATATGAAATGAAGATGACTGAAAACTTTCACAGATAGAAAATCGTGAATGTGAAGGTAATGTGGTGCTTTAGAGCACATCTCTCTTATAAATTGCATAAGCTCAAACATGTGCCTTGTTCATGCGTCAGTAAATTATTAAAAGCTTTGTTATATGCATCAAAAAAAGAAACAGTCGAGATTGCACATAGTAAATCATTGGTCTAGATCGCATTGATTCAAATGTGTGCCTTGTTCACACGTAAGTCACTAATTAAAAGTGTTGTCCTGAAATGTAACGGTCGAGATTACACATAGGAAATCAAGGGTCTGGATCGCATCGATTCAAACACTTGTCCCGCTCACGTGTCAATAAATCATTAAAAGTTGTGCGTCAAAAAAATAATTGAATTTTAAAAATATAAACAACTAATTTCAAAATACACAACAAAAACATGTTTTTGTTTTGTATGAATCTAAAATACACAACGAAAACATCTTTTCATTGTATATGTATCCCAAATACACAATTTGTTGTACAATATATACAATAAAAATGTATTTCCATTGTGTTAGGGGGTGCACCCTCCATACACAACGGAAATACGTTTCCATTGTACAAAATACATAACGATAACGCATTTTTGTTGTGTATGGAAGACACACTCCCTAACAAAATGAAAACAAGTTTCCATTGTATATATTGTACAACGAAAACGTGTTTTCGTCAAATGTAATTATGAAAAAAAACAAAACAAAACAAAACTTGGAGTGAAAATAGCAAAAAATTTGGATGGGAATAGTAGTCCCCTTATTGGATGCATTTGGTTTGGTTAGATCTAATTGATTTTTTACCATCCACTTTTTCCTTTTGGAAAAATTCAAAAGGAATTTAATCACGCCAAATTTCATAGAAAGAAAAGCAAACAAATACAAAATTCATGAGTCAAATTTTCCCTTTGGTTACAAACATGCACCCTTACCTCTCCACGCCACCAATATATTCATTTTCTTCTCAAACAGTAACGAAGTATATGACTCAAAAGAAGTGAGGAGAAGGAAGGGATGAAGAAGAGAAGAGAGGTGAGAAAAAATAACCCTTTTTGTTTGGATTGTAACAAAAGAAAAGAAAAAATAAAACTATATTATTATTATTATTATTATTATCATTATTATAAACATCAAGTTTGCAGTTTTCTTACTTTCTCTCCCTTTTAAATTTCCCTAATTTTAGAGTCTATTAGGAGAGATTTTAACTTCCTCCAGTCTGATCTATTTAGTATATATATTAAAATCGTGTTTTGACTAGACACGTGTAATTCTTTCATTCATTCTAATTCCTGCTCAAACTTTGGGATTGTGTTGCATTCCATTGTCGTTTTGTTGCATTGCTCATTTTGTGATAGCAAAACCAATACGAGTGGCTGACTCACTTTTTCGCCTTTAATTTATTTTATTACACCTATAAATAAAAGCTAATTATTTATAGAATAATTTTAAATTTTTTATATAACAATTTTTTATTAATTTTATTATTTATTATCTAATAAATAATTTTATGCATAACATTTTTTACTAATTTTAAGTTTCTTTTACACGTCGTGGTTAATTTACGTATTCAATTTATTTAAATGTGAGTTTATTTAATAAAATTTTTGGTCATTTTTAATCCTTAAAATAGGGGTATTTGCGGATTGGATTGTATCAGTTTTGAAGAGAAAAATCATCCATTTCAATCACTTAGGCTTTCTTAATTTACCACCCAATCAATTTGATTTAAGATTTAAATTCGATCTAATCCGATCTAAAGTAGTTTGAATTGGATCGATTTTCGGTTTTAGTTCTATTTTTATTTTTCTTTGGATAAAGTATTAAATAAATAGTAAGATATATAATAAACATAATAAAAAATAATTTAAAATATCAAATATTTCCTCTATAAGTCATTATATAGCTAATATTAGTATAACGCTTTAAATATAGACTATTAAAAATAAATTTACACAACTTGATAATTTCATTTAAAATAAATTATACTAACACCCTTTGATATTTTTTTATATTACACATGATACCTCTCCTTTTTTATCCTTACACTAACTCCTTAATTATTTGAAAAACATTATATCGTGTATCCTGATAAGGGAGGTTGTTGTAAACATTAAAAAAATAAGGGAATTAAAAAAGCTCAGCGGGTGTCATTATAATTTACTCTTACATTTATATATCTTTATTCAAATAGTTACTAAAAAACTATCTTTAATTAAATATATTTTTCATAAATAAGTATAAGTTATATAATTAATATGAGTGATATCATAAATTTATAAATAAAAATGTACACGTATGTATAAGTTCGATTTGGATTAGATTGGTTTTCAAAATTAAATTTGAAATTCGATCCAATCCAATAAAAAAATTTGGTCTTGTGGTTTTTGATTTGTTTGGTTGTCAATTTTTTAGATCAAATTTTTCGGTTTTTATTGGATTGGATCGGTTACCTTAAAATACATGAATTAATTAATATTTACTTTATTCTTTAAAATCCATGAAGTAGTAAAAAGAAAAAAAAAATACATCAATTATACTCAAATAGTTATTTTAAAAAAATATGTGATTAATTTTTAACACATGATTTGAAGAAATAATATATTATTTCCTTTTCACAAGTACAAATTCAAAATCATATTATTAATATTTCATATTTTTTCTAATAAATTTATCACTTTTAAAGGCTTATTTATTTAAGAGAGTATGTGGAAATTTCTTTTAAGGTCCTTAGCATTATTACTTTTTGTTGACTATACAATAGCATTATTTTGTCAAAAAAAAACATTTGCAATTATATATAACTAGTATTTTACCCTGTGCATTACACAGAATAAATGTTTATTTTATATAATTAAAATTTATAATAAATAAATACTTCTAAATATATAAATTATTTTATAATTAAAATTTATAATAAGTAAATATTTTAGAACATATAAATTTTATGATACAATATTATTTTTAATTGTTGATGATTTATTTTAAAAAAATATTGAAATTCAAGTTAAAACTAAAGATATTGAAAATAATAGATTGAAAGAAATAAGAGGTTAAGAAAAATTCCTAAAAGTGTTATCGTTAAAGAATGACAGCTAAAAACGCTTTTGTTCAAGATAATTATTCTAATTTATATATACAAAAGAATATCATATGCATGTTAAGAGCGTATTTGAATTTTGAAGATAAAATATATATATATTCGAAATTGATTTATGATATTTAGTTATAGTTTGTTAAATCGTTTAATTGATGTTAGGAGCGTATTTGAATTTTAAAGATAATATATATATATATATATATATATTTGAAATTGGTTTTTGAGATTTAGTTACAATTTATTAAAAGTATAAGAGCATATATCAAAAGCATGTTAGGAGAGTGAAGTTCACCTCTTCATGAAGAGAGAGTATTCAAATGAAAGTGAATGTGAGCTAGAGTGAAGGCCTAAGGAAGCAGATAATTTTACACATTTATATATATATAGGGATTTATAAACAATTGCAAATATCTTAACTTAAAATTAGATTAGAACAAAGTACAAGTTACTTTCATTTGATAAAATGTTCAAAATATTGAACTTACTTCTAGTCACTTTGCATGCATAATTGACTCATTTGGACATGCTAGATTTCTTGAAATAACATATAGTTTTGAGTAAATTATATTGACATTTTCTGAGATTTTTTGAGATTGCTCAAACACCACCTGCTTTTTTAACATTTACAACAACCTCCCTTATAAGAATATAGAGTGTAATATTTTTTAAACAATTAAAGGGAGTTAATGTAATATATAAGAGTTGTCAATGTAATATTTTTCAAACAATTAAGAAAAGTTAGTATAAAGATAAAAAAAGGAAGGGTATCAGGTGAAATTCGAAAAAACCTTAGAGGATGTTAGTATAATTTACTCTATAGTTTTATTACAAATATGTCTATTAATTGAACCAGAAGTATTAGTTGATTCTATATATTTCATGTATTTTCTATTTCCATTATTCTTATCATAGCTTTCTAGTTATTATTACTTAGATAGCTTATGCATTTTTAAATGATGATACATTGAATCAAATTCACAGGTTCTTCGATAATTTTGAATTAGTCACATCAATTATCATTTTAATAAAAATAAGCTTATGACTATTTTGTCCACATAAGTTTTTATATGATTCAATATTATAATTATTACATTTGCAAACCAAAATAAACATTTGATTTCTATAAACATATGTATTTATATCAGTTTCTAAATATATAATAATCATGAACTATATAGATAAAAAATTATTATTATATTTAAATGTCACTTTAATACACAAATAAAAAACAATTAATGTGACCGTGCAAGTGCACGGGCAATATACTAGTTTCTTCCAAAATTTTGAACCAAACACGAAAAGATTTTAAAAATCTCTCATTTCCTCCACTTACTTCATATCAAAGTAAATAAAGACTCGTTTTGCACATCAGCAAGCACATGTAATGTTGCAATTTCTCATTTCCATCTATGGTAAGTTGTCAATTCTTTATAATGATACAATTCATTAACACAAGATAACTTACATGTCTAGTGGTACAAAACGATGACAATGATCAAGAACAGTCATAATACCGAACACTAAATCCTCACTTTTGGGGTATTTGAGGGTAGCCTCATTAGGTGATGTACATAATTGTAGACTCCAAAACTACCACTGAGAACACCAGAATATGTGTAAAATAACTTTGCAAGTTTAAAACCATGTGTGGCATTCTTAAAAGTTTGGGTCGCCAGAGGATCATCCATCACTTGTCAATATGAAAGCCAGAACAACAATGGTGAGTGCAAAGACAATGGTGGCACTACGAAACAACCGTACATATTTAATTGCAGTCTGATTCTTGCTCTCTTCACTGCTTAACTCAATCTCTTTGAGAAGCTCCCTCACTTTATCAATGTCCGAGTCTTTTGAAGCTTGGATTAGTCTGCTTTGAATCTTCTCAAGCTTAGTCAGCCTCCTATCACTAGATGTAGCTTTATGTGACCAGATAAAACCTGTCATCTTCCACAACAGGATCCCCACATAGATGGCTACAATGCAGTCTACAGTGTAATGATGGCGTTCTCGTATTTCTCTTTGGGCACTGTGCATCACAAGAAGCCACACAAGAGCAGAACTGAAACCTCCATACGCTTCCTGCAACCATTATTAATATAGAAAAGTCAAAAGGTAAGCTTCTACTTTAAAGTCAGATCAAATGCAAACAACCACAAGATGATAAGACAATGCAATCTTGGAATTAATTCAAATCTTACCGTCCAAGCCATGGCTGTGAGTACAGCAACAAGCATGTGGCCACTATATAGGAGGTCATTGCAGCCACCTCCAGCTTTCTTTAACAGACTGTACCATGAAGGTCCTTCAGAGGCAGTGGGTCGCAGAAAATCAATTAGAAAGCTCATCGAACCCCAATCTGGCTGGTAGTCACCAATTGGTTTTCCAATGTCAACTAAGAAAGAAGAGTATGTTAATTTGCAGGAACTTCTCATACAAGCAAAATATTCATCAAGGTGGACAGGTTCATATATACAAAGAGGAAGGTATTGATTGTAGACACAACATTATCCAGCACTGAAATTAAAAACTTAAAAATTATATTCATGGATGATACATGAAATAATAAAATCTAAAATTCATATAATAGCAAAGAATGTCAGCTTCAGTTCAGATTTCTTAATAAAATGGCACCAAAGAAACCCCAAGCGGTAGCAAATAATTCCAGGGTCCAAACCCTAATATTTTTCGGTTTCAATTCAAAGGATCTTTAATCAGCATGACAAGTCTTAAAATTTGTTAATATTATGGGCCATAACACAAGCACCTCTGGATTAAATCATTATATAGTATGAGAACATAACTTTATAAGCTAAAAGCAGTTACTAGAACCCAGCAAAATAATATTCTGCATACCATAAGCTTTATCAAGCTTTATCACCCGGCTGATAGCATCATGACCTGAAGCATAGGGAACATAATATTTCTGAGCCCAACGATGAGGATATCCCGGAACTCTGAACCGAGAACCAGCACACCAAGGACGAGCCGACGGCAGAATTGTAGATGCAAATGTAATGGCACGAAGAAGGCGGCCAACTGCCATGGTAAACATGTACCTAGCACCTAGTCCGAGGCCCGGAGCTTTTACGGAGTCAAATAGCACAGAAAACGCCAGCATCATAAACAACATCAAGAAATGGTGCAGTCCAATGATTCGAGCTCTTAGTATCTCAACAATTGGACTAGGAAGTTTCTCATTTAACGCCAGGAGCAACCATTGACCCGTATCTGGAAGAGGAGGTGTATCCCTGTCAGAACAAAATATGCCACAGTAATAGGAATTATATATCAGATAGTAGCAAGTAGTAATTATACACCAGTTAACACATGTGCATAAAACAAGATCAGTAGCAGTGGTAATTTCAATTTGAAAATCACAGTATTAAAAACCGGCTATTAGGTTTTTCAAGTAGTTCTCCGTTACTATAAATCTGATAATTCTTATTTTAACCAAACAGAGATTTCAGGAAGCATCCAAAGGCCATTGAATTTAAAAATTAACTAACTAAAGACCTGCATTCAAATCCTACATTTCAAACGAGATCTACTTCGTAAAATCTCGTCAAGATCGATACAGAATCACGAGATAAGAAACAATGTTGATCTACGCATCACAATGAACAGAAGAAGGAACGAGAAAGTGGTGTTGGTTGGGGAGACAGTTACCGGTGCCAGTCGAGGCCGAGGACGGCGGTGACGGAGCGAACGGAGAGGGCTTCGAAGAGTAAGGCGGCGAGCATGAAGAGCATGGAGGCGACGAACGGAACCGCCGAGCGGAACTCCGCGGACCAGTGCCGGTAGGAGGGGACGCGGACCACGGCGGCGAGGGCAAGGAGGGACCACAGCGCCGGTTGCAGACGCGAGTGCCACGCCGGGGACAGGTGGCGGAGGTAGTCGACGGCGATGTAGGACATGGCGGCTACGCCCAGGCCGGCGTTCTTCGCCGGTGGCGCCAGCCACCGCATGGACTGCAAGTGAGGAAGTCGGAGACTGAGTGGAAGTGAAGGTGGAATTGCGTGCGACGGTCATTCAGGGGAAGTTGATATTTAAAAATAGGTTTAATTATTTTTGGTCCAGCAAATTATTTTTTTGGTCCCTATAGTTACACAATATTTTTTTTAGTTTCTATAATTAGAAATAATCTGTTTTAATTCTTATATATGCACTTTCGATATTAGTTTAATCCCTATCATTTTAAATTGTCACAAATTGAATAAAAAATGTCAGAAAATGTCAAATTGTGACAGTTTTACACTATCAATTTTCATTTTGTGACTATTTTATTTCACGCAGTTAAAACATATTTGACGGCAGGAACCAAACCGATATCGGAAGTGCATTATAGGTATTAAAACGGATTACTTTTAACTATAAGGACTAAAAGAAAAAAATTTATATAACTATAGAGACTAAAAAAGTAATTACATCTTAAAAATATGAAAATTATTTAATATTTATTTTTAAAATAACTAAAATATATACTAGTAAGTAGTGTATTTACTCACCGTATAAAAGATATATTATCTAATTACAAATTTTCGTGTAAAGTAAGTTTGTTAATTTTTAGAATAATTGTCTTAAAAGTTATATGAATATTGATTTTTAATTGATTAATAGTGTAAAAAATACATAAAAATTAAATTCAATATTTATTATAATGAATTAAATATTTTTAAGAGAGAATAAATTATGCACTAACAATGTTAAATAGTTTTGCACTGTCATCTAATCACAAACTATCATGCATAATAAGTCTATTAACTTTTACAATAATTATCTTAAAATTCATACCAACGGTAATGTCTAATTGATTGATAATGTAAATTTTTTTACATAATGATTAAGATTTTTTTTCAATCATATTTTTAGAACATTCTTTAATAAGATTGAGTTTAAAATATATATTTTTTAAAATAGACTGGTTATTAATAATTCACAGTTTAAAAGTTAAATTTTAATTAAATTAAAATATATGTTTAGAATTTAATAAATTATAAAGGAAAAAAAATCTAATCAACACCTTATAATATGACAACGATTTTTCTAACGTATGCAATGCTGTACACAATAATAGCACTCTTTGGGTGATTTAACGAGCTATCCAAAATTAAATAATTACCCAAATTATTTAGATATCGAGGGATCATTTATACAAAGCGCAATGTGCAATAGGAAGAAGGAAGTAATTTCTAAGTAGAAATACAGTCTATCATTTCCTTTCACTGTAGTTGGAAACTAATTTAAGCATCAATGGGTGGATCTTTGCAGCCACCACCTCGCTGGAAATTAGGGTGATAAAAGTGGGCTAAATTAGTCATGTCAATCCACCTAATCCATAAAAAATAGTGAGGTAAATTAAGAATTCAACTCATCAAGTATAACCTACCAATTTGCAAGATTGAAAGAAGGACAGGACAATTGACCCGCCTAATCCACCCATCCAGCCCATCAATATTTAAAGCATTTCCAAATAAACTTATACTTTTATATAATTAAAACATATATATATATATATAAGTGTGTGTGTAAAAAAAAATGAATTGATAATTTTTTAATATTTTCCTTTTTTTCACTCTGTTTTTGGTAATTTTTTTATGGGTCAACCTGTTATTTCACAATCCACCAATCTACCAGTTTATTTTATGACAGGTCAACCCATTAACCCACGTCTAAACAGGATAGATAGTGTTTCCCAACCCACTTCTACGGGTGAATCTGTCTTGCCTCACGTAAGGAGAATTGAAAACAAGCCAGAATTGGTTGGGTTAGCCCACTTTACCACCCCACCGAAAACCAGGCTTAACAAAGACCTATCTAGAGGATTATTAACTAGTCAAAATACTTAAAGTTTAAGCAATGCTGTTAATTGAAAAAAAAAGTTTCAATGACAGATTTAGAATTTTCCAAATGAGATTGTAATAATAGTTACTACAAACGATAGCATAGCAAATTACCCTGCCATAGTGCACTTTATTGTTTTTGTCATTATCCTAACATTAGGATCAGTAACGTGAACTTCACATCTATACAACAGAAACTATCTCCCACCCTTTAAAAGCCCCAGATAAATTTAACAGGAGAAAAAAAAAGAAGGCAATCTACGCAAAATTCTTCTATGATATGATATTATTATCAACTATCAAATTCGAAAACATACAGAAGCAAATTATTTGGAGCAGCCGCTACATGAATGATGTTACCCAGCTCTTCATATCTCTTAATCAATCACTAATGACAGAACCTATACCTTTTTTTTGGGGGGGGGGGGGGGGGAGAGATCAAATATACATGAATATTAACTGTTAGTCAAGCCCTCACATTAGAGACTTGCCAGAATGAATGAAATACCAAAGCAAAACACTAAGTAACCATTCTGAAAAAATGAAAGGCTCCTACAAAATGTAATTCTACAATGAATCGAAGAAAATAAAGAAATTAATGCAGAAAACCTACACACCACCACAAGGTGCACAACAGCACTTTCCGAGTTGGTGAAAAAACCATTGCAAAGGATTCAAGTGATCCTCCTCCACTGGAGAGGGAATTGGCAGTGGTAGCTCATCAGGTAGATGGCGATGGAATGCATCAACTGCCGCGGCAACACCATCTTCATTCTCAATCAACTTAGCAATTTCCATTGCTCGAGATTTCACCTGAATATTTATAATTCACTAACTATCAATATTATTAGCAATATAAAGTATGCAGATTTTTTATTTTTTAATATCCTTGATCTTTGGAAGTATAAAAGGGGATGGTAAAAGGGGGATGAATAGAATTTAATTTCACCTCTGGCTGCAGCATGAATCTTATGGCATTTGATAAATTCTCAACATTGAGCTGAGATATTGGGATTGGTGCTGGTCCCAACTCTTTCTGATATATTCTATCTCCCCAAAAGAACTGATCTCCAAAGAATGGAACTATGGTTGTCGGACACTGCTAGTTATGGTATTCATATTGAAAAGAAATAAATAAATAAATAAATAAGCAATAAACTGATTTTTTATTTTATTTTTTTATAAGCACCAGAATTATGCCATTAAAATTTTGACATTCAAACGAATCCTTGGATTATGTAAAAGAAAAATATCTTAGAAGATACTATTGAACATTAATTACCCCAGCTTTTAATCCTGTAGCCGTGGTTCCAGCTCCACCATGATGCACCTGCAATTTTGTGCCAGAATATCTTCGAGTTATTTCATGCCTAGATCTGAGTGGATATTCCACACCAACCCTTTTGCCCCTCTCTCTTAGTTTTCTCTTGGAAGAACTTTTCACAGCTAAAGTTTGAATCGTGATATTAAGAATCAAAGTAAAAAAGGCTTAATCTAGCAATGAGTAAACCACTCTGAAAAACTCCAAAGCATTTTCTTTCTTTGCCAAATAAACCCACAAGAAAACATAAATCCAAACTCACCACAGCAGAACATTGAGGAAACAGCCAATCATGTGGGCATTCCTCCAGAAGGAAAACATTGTCAGAAACTTCTACCACTGCATAATGGAAAACAAAATGCAAATGAAACTAATGTTAATCACCTAAAATGCATAGAACAACATGTGTAATTTTCTCAAAGCATATCACAAGACATGTTGCAAGAAAAAATGTATAGAACATGTGTAATTTTCTCAAAGCATATCACAAGACATGTTGCGAGAAAAAAGTTTATCTATTCTTCAAAGTTAAGGTCATCAAAATGCAGAAAATTCAACAGAGTTCTCAATGAATCAAGTTATTAATGGCCAAAAACTTGATGATATTAAAGAAAATTTTGCAGGCATGTCTTAGATACACTAGCTGACATAACATATAGAAACATATTTAAGTGGGTAGAAGTTAAAGCATATGAAAATAAACTGAAATATTCAATCGATAGGTTACTTGCCAATTGGCAGTGTGATTTAGCCTCTAGATATTCATTTCTGCTCATCTTCCTTAAAAATTATTAAATCAAATAATATTTTAGGAGGAACATTCATATGGAGATCTTTACAGTTCATTCATCCTTTAGCTCCTGCAAAGCAAAATTATGTATGCCAACCAAGACATGAGTGAAAAATATACAACTCCTCTTTTCCATCAAACAAACTCATAAATTCTATTTTGGAATCTTGTTGTTCAGTTTTTCCTGGACTTTTATTTGGAATAAAATCAATCATTCTTCAACAATAATCTACCTAACACAAAAAACAGTGAATATTCTCTTCGAAAGTAAGCCACAAACAGAGTAAAGGAATAAAGGGAAGGGGAGGGGTGGAGTAGGGGAGTTATCATTTCATGCTTAATAAACACTTTTTGAATCAATTAATGGAGTTAGAACACGTGACTAGATCACTAGACAATTTCCACAAATTTCCATCAGGACAAATGAGAATTTTTTTTTAATATTTCATATTGTTGGAGATCCTACATCGACTAGTGATATGGCCAAATAAGTGTATATAAGTAGGGGCAACCCTCACCTTACAAGCCGGTTTTGTAAGGTTGGGGTAGGCCCAAACCCACATTCTAAGATGGTATCAGAGCCTATCCTAACGATTGTTGTTGGACCTATCGAGCCACCTGCAGATGTCCGGTCCTACAAATTTCACACTCGAGATACCCAGTCCTCGGTGTGAGGGAGGTGTGTTGGAGATCCCACATCGACTAGCGATATGGCCAAATAAGTGTATATAAGTAGCGGCAACCCTCACCTTACAAGCTGGTTTTGTAAGGTTGTTGAGTTAGGCCCAAACTCACATTCTAAGACATATTACTAAGTTTTTTATCCCGTTCTAAAGGGGGAATAAAGACCTCATCAGTTTGTAGAAACTAGAATCGCATGTGTTGTCATAAAAATCATCCCTCAAAAGATAACTTTTGAACTTCAAAGAATAAAAGAGCGTGGCATAGCAAAATGAGAAAACCAATTATACAACTCTAAGAATGTAAATTTCTCAGGCATATTCATGCATGCAAATGCATAAAAACTAACTAGAACTAAGAATAACAAAACACAACGCCAATAGGAGGGGGTTAGTGTGAGGGTAGTGTTGAGGAGTTTGGAGAATTTGCATGAGGTCGTAAGGTCAAAACTTGGTAATAAACAACACATATTTCACTCATTCATCAACACTAATACAAACAAAAAAGAGAACATGAAACCAAAAATTAATTATAACTTCCTCAACAGTATTTGAAAAAAGGAGTCAAATGGGTAAAACAAAATTGGAATAAAATACTTACAATTCCCTAGATTGCCCCAACCCCGGTCAATAATTCCTCGCTGTTCTGTATCTTTTAGTGCCTCTAATATAACATCTGTCGTTCTTTTAGGATCTTCAAGAGGCTGACAAAGTAAAACACATTAATTTAGAGGATTTCAAAAATTTATTTTCAAAAAATTGCTAATAGTGTCAATTCATACAATGTCAAGTTCATGAGCTTATGAGTATTGCTCAAACAGTTATTAATGAAAATATGTCACCGCACTAACTCTCTGATAACTATAAAGCCTTTATATATATCAATATGACATGTACAATCATAGATTACCATAATTTATAGATGGTCATGAAAATAATTTAAGGAAATTATCTTGACCAGAGTCACATCTGTGCATCAACTAGTCCAGAAAGGTCAGGATCATCATAAGTACGGTCCTATTTTCTATACACACCAAATAAATTAATTTCAATAAAAAAGAAACAAAATTAATCATATAAGCTCAAGGAAAAGTGTTCTTCAACAAGAGAAATGTGGATTTAGGGATTAACTACAATAATTGGAGAGTAAGATTTAGTTATTAGGGTCTTTGGATACCTTATTAGTAGTTTGGAGTGGAAGTTTTTATCCAATTATAGATTAGATTTTTTTGATTCGTAAGCTTAGGTTGTTTGTCTTGGTAGAATTATTTCCCTATAAGGCAGAGAGTATCATAGGAATTCCAGAATTCAGCCTCTATTGAATATAAATACTGAGAATTTTGTGTACCGTTTCCTGTTCTTCCTAATGTGTAATTGATAGCAGATTATATGATGAATAATCAAGGCATTACACAATCCAAACATGCAATGAACAAAAATAGATTGCACCATTCCCAGGCATCAAATGTGTCATGTCTTGGAAGGAAAACGTAACCTACAAATCTGCATGAAACATCATGTTTCATTTACTTGAAGTAAAGCTTTAGTACTCCAAGTATGTAACAAGTATTAAGACTATAAGTGGCAGTAGAATCCATAAATCCAAACAGAAAAGTTAAATATACAGAAAAAGAAGCTGATTATCAGAGATAAGTTAATAAAAATGATGTAGTTCAAATCAATTACCATACCATGCTACCAAACCCAAAATATAAAGGAGGTGATCCTTTTTGAATCCATTGGACAAAATCTTCCTGAGGTTGATACTTTGACGCAAGGCTCAAGAAACAGTAACCAACAACATCAACTAAAGGGCCCCAGTCTGCAAATTTGTAAAATGTCATTAGTTCTAGTACCAAATTTGGGACTCTGGGCAAAACATGTCTACCAAGCATGTAAGATGGCTATTATTTACTCTCAAGGATCATTTCTTCTAAAAGCTTAAGATGTTAAGTGGAGGCCCATCTAAGATTTTAAATCTCTAACATTTACAAATAGTAATATTATCAACACAAAAAAGATCACTTCACTTCATACATGATACATGTGAAGTCTCTTTAAAGCTTAAACTTAGATTAAATTTGATTGGAATTGGATTTGAACCAAAGCAATTACAAAAGAATCCCTTTATAAATTCATATATAATATAATAAAATCCATTCAATTATCAAATTTCAGCAGATAACTTTGTATATTCACAATCCAAGTCAACAGTCACTAAGCATTCAGTTCTAGACAGTAACAGCTATTGAACTTATTTGCTACTTCAATAACTTCAAACTGATTATTCATTTTAAAAGAAGTACAATGACGTTGATGAGGACATCAGATGATGTAACTAACGATTGAATCATTGTCCATACCACTTGGTTTTGGAACAACATGAGGACTCCATATATAGCCAGTCGGTAAATGAGATATTGATCCACGGTACATACTGAAGTATGCAATAGGAGCAAGATTCAATGTTGTTCTCCTGAAGTCATTGATAATATCTCGCATTCCCCACCATGTCAATAGATCCACAATTATATAGGACAGCTGGAGACAGCAAGGAAATATTGAATCAGATATGTTGGCAAGGTAGTCCAACAAATATTCATAAAATTATCAAAATTGGATTATAAAAATATTGTCAGTAAAGGACATACCCAATAACCGGCACTTTGAGGAACACGTGCCAAAGGATGGGGGAACTCATTGGTTGGCCTGTACATTGAAAAAAATATTTAAGTGACCTCAAAGATTTAAAGAAAGCACTAAGACGGGATTATTAAAAAAAAAAAAATGTTGCATTTATCTGAATATTTGAAAATTTCAGTTGTTGCTGTTTTTAATTAAACTATTTCTATACTATATGAACTATGAAAATCAATTCAAGAATTAGAAAATTATTTATATCTTGTTATGAAACTTTATCTTCCAAACATATAAAAGTGACACAACTTTTATGACAATTTAAACTCACGTCCATGGCATTGTGAAGAAGATATGGAGGGGCACCCCAAGGGCCTCAGCAACATGTACATGTCCTGCAAGCCGAAATCACAAGATATAATTCTATTTATTTTATTATAAAAATAAACAAATGCATGTCCAGGCAAATTTGCAGATAACGAAGTGATAAACATACAAAAATATTCTACTAAAATGAAAAGAATTTTTTTCTTAAATAGTACTGAATTCAATAACATTCTTATGAATTTGGTAAACAGATTCTAGAAAAAAAAAATTAAAAAAAATCCATTATTCTTTAGGCTTTGAATGTGAAAGCCCCTGAATTTCATACTTCAATGTTGGCAATGTTCCGTTTTTTCCTTTTCCAGTACATGGTTAACATTTTCTGTTTAATATAAATTTCAGTGCAATATGCACGTAATGAGTATTTGAAAAAAGAAAATAAAACTGAAATAGCTTAATTTTTCTTTATTTCTTCTTTAACAGTTAATGCTCCTGACCAAAGGAGATAAACCCAACCCCAAATTATGTTTATGACCATTGGAAATTAAATGCATGTACACATGCAAAATGCTGATGCACTTCACTTCAACCTGTCAATCCCAAGTAGCTAAGTCTGACTCAAACATCAAGGCCAACCATTTGAATAGGTCCAGTAATACTACATTTCTGTATCAAGACCATGACTATTGTTTTAACTGTCATCCAGGTAGCAGAACTAAGTTCTAATCTACAGGTACACAGAGTAGTCTCAAGACTAATGATAAAATCATCAAATGTCATAATTGCAAATCACAGGTTATACGATAATCAAGTTACAATAAAAGAACTATGGATAATTAAACCTTAAAACAAAAATCAATTATAAGAAATATTTGAAAAGAAGAAATACACAACACACTAATCTCTTAAGTCTTAACCTGATAGGAACCCACACCACACCAAGACCCCTAAACCGTTATTGGTTTATACCCAAAGGCCCAAGAAGAACTAGGGCCCGTAATGAATTATCGGGAGAGTGGCAGTGAGAGTGAGAGAAAGTTAGTTATAGAGAGAGAATAGTAGTGAATATAAATAGAAAGGGGAGTGGAGGTGAGAGGGGGAAGACATTGAATTACTAGTGTAATTGGGAGCTATAGGGTACCCTCTATGCTTGGGAGCTTTGCTCTTTCTGTTATTGTGTTTTCTTTCAATTCGAATATACAAATATACTTTCTGGATAGCAGTTGCTATCATAACCACTCACCATAAGCAGGAGGATTGGCAATAATAGCTTGAGCTCGGAAAGGAACACCAGTTTCCATATCAGGTGCTGTGCATGCTGGAAGAATGGAATCAATGATGGCCCTCAGCTGCTTTCTTTGGATAGATATTTCAGCCGGTCCAGAAGGGATTAAACCTTTATTCCTTGCCACATCTGTTATTTAAACAACTCATTAGTAAATCGGTATATGTGTATATAATGAATAGTAGGAACAACAGAATATGATTAAAACAATACATGATTGTTTCAGCATGTTTCAAAACAAAAATAGGGGAGATTGAGCCAAGAGGAGACCAGAGCCAAAGCTTGAAAGATCACATTCATTGTCTAAGTTAGCTTGATCTACACTACAGTGGAGGAATCAGGGCATGTTTTGCAAATGCTTAGCTATTGGATGATGATGAGAATGAAATGAGAATATTTTTGACAATTTTTAATTATCTTACAGCTTGCTATTTCATATGATTATGAGCACAAGAATTACTATCTATGAATTAACTGTATAAAAAGTGAGATTACTAAGGCTTCAATAATTTTGATCAGACTTATGACTTTTTGGGATTGAAGTTTTTATAAGGGAATACTTATGTTAGGTTTGAATTTTTATTATGTTCTATCAACTCTCCCCTCTTTACCCTACAATTCAATTGGTTATTTAAGATGCTCTGATTGTATTTGAAATCCTTGTTCCAAGAACTGATATTTTCTTTTCCTGGTAGTCATTATATCAATATATCATACATCCTTATCCGTTTCAGATCTGTTTTAGTTCATATGCAATTATAAATATGTTAAAGTATCTATTTTACATTGTTGAGCCTATTATTAACACTTGGAAATTTAGACAAGTTATGATATATTAACAACTTTAGGTATAAAAGCAAGATCTTCTACACTACTTGAAAAGTGAATTTGAGAAATTAATTTAAGAGTATTTGAGTACCATGCGATACCAGTGCAATCCATCATGTTTTCTAATCTAACTAACACCATTTTTAATAGGTGAACTAATATAAAGGAACCTCTTACATCCCTGCTATAGTCAAGTTAAGCACAAAGTACAAGTAGACTGAAATGTGAATTATTGGATATTAACTGAAAGCATTAAAAAGGAACCTCTTACATCCTGCCAATACACGAGGATCACCACCCAGAGGATAGAAATCTACACCAGCAGACTTTACAAATGTTTGGAAATTAGCATGAGTTGCCAGCCTAACATGATGACCATACTCCTGCAAGTAAATATTAGTTCATCTATGAAATCAAGAAAGTATGAATTCAACAAAACTGACTGCTGGGATGTACAATACATTAACAGTAGTTAAAAATCAAGATTTTGCATCCTTTCAAATAGATCAGTGGTGCAAATCATGTGACAGCAATCAGATAATTAGGACAAATCCTAGGGATTTTAAACATAAAATCAACTAATACTACAGGAGAACAGAATAATTCCTTTCCAAAAATTATAAATCGTACTAAGAACTTCAATGACAATCTATTATCACCAATACCAATATGACAAATTATCAAGATAATAATACATTACAAGCAGCATAAAGCTTTTTCAGAACAAAGCAAAAAAAAGGAAATCTATACATGATATGATTTCCAAGAAAAGTAATGCCAAATTCTCATTTAGGCCTCATATTAAAGTAAATCACAAGATATCAAATATTAGGGAGTTCTACACCATAAGATATGCAAGAAAACAACAACAAAAATAACAATGATTCAATGCAATTCTCATGTGCATCAAAATGAATTGAATGAAAATATCCAAACATGCCTGAAGTCTCTTTGCAATGGCCAGAAAAGTTTGTACGTCGCCTCTAGTTCCAACCACAAGTATGACGATTTGTAACCGTGGAACAAATTTTTTTGATTCTGAACTATGACTTTCACTCTCTGTTGACTCTGCAAAAGATTGGAGCTCAAACAATTCTGGAGCAACAGATGCACTCCTTTCTAGATCAACTTCAACAGTCCCATCATTTTGTATCTTCACTAGGTTAGTAATCAGTTGCTGAGCAGCAAAACAAGAAAGTGTTATGAACATGCAAATAATTTGGAAGCTTTGATGCATAAATCACAAATACAGACAACAATTTCAAGAACAAAGCTACAAAGCACATTTTTCAAATAACCAAACCACGTGTCAAGAACCAGAAGATATGTCCAACATGCAAAAGAACAAATAGCACTATTCCAGATTTGCATCTTTCAAACAAGATTGAACAGAACAGTCAAACAAATATTAATATCAGCTTGTTGGGTGAAACATACTCCAACTAGAATAAAAATACACAAACACAAGTTTGAAATTTAAGATCATCCACATACAGTAATACTTGCAATACCTTCACCTGCTCAGACAGCCTGTCCAATATTGTGTCCTGCCTACGGAACCCCCTCTTCTCTGTCATTGATCTAGAAAGCACAATCTCATCATCGGCTATAAGTGGGTTTCTCTCAGTTCCAACAGGGACTGTGATGCAATGTTCCAAACCTTCATGAACAGAATTGGACATACAAAACATATAAAAATTAATCTTTCAACAGAAGCAAGTTAGAAACAGTAGTCCATGAGACAAGACCAACAGCATTTGACCAAGGCAGGAGGTAAGCATACAATTACTTTTAAAAGGATATAAAGCTATTAAGGTTGAAACTAATTTCAATGGAATTCGGCTTTTAGATTTAAACTTGTGAATCTGTTAAGAGCCCAGAATAGAAAACAGCGAACAGATAAGACATTTTATTTCATGATCGAAAATGAACAGAACAAGGAGAAAGTTCTCTCCTCCAAGGCTCTCTCTTTTGCAAAGAGTTTCCCCTTTCTACAACAAAGCTAATGCTCAGTTTTCAATCGATACAAAACAGAATGCTACCACTCCTTTGTACCCCTCTCCTTCCACCCTCTCTAACTATCTAACTAACTATATACTGTAACTAACTACCGGTGCTTGGGAATCTCTAACAGAATCTAAAAGAGACAACGGAAATTACATATTTTATAAATATAAAATTGCCAATCTGACTAAGTGCGTGTTTGGATCCGCGGTTACAAGGCAGGACATGGATCATTTGAAGTAATTTTTAGTTGCTTTTGCATCAAAACTGACATAATTTGAAGAGGAACGTGGATCCAGAGTGTTAAACCAAACATGCACTACGGCCTTACACAGAAGGCAAGTAATTAAGACTCGAGAAACAATGACAATAGCAAAAAGGCTTTTGAAGAGCTTCAATGAAGCAACATTTCTTTTTCTCCAAATCTCGGCATTAATCTAGTAGACGTAGGACATATTTATTATCTACATATGAATCCACCTTTGAATCTCCTCCCCTCCCCAACTTTCAACCCATGATACTTTCTCTTCGTGTGTGCCCCTCTCAACATCACACACTCCACTTTCAAGTTAAACCCCAAAGCAAAATAAACACCACCCCACATGCTCAAAAGGGTACAAAAAAAAAAAAGAAAGACCAAAACAATAAAGCATTCATCTGATAACAATGACGTACTTAACACACTGAAGACACCTTCATTATTAAATGGCACAACAACACAACAAAAGCAATGCCTATTTAACAGAAAAAAACTACAGAACTACTGAGCACAAACCTCTTCCTGATGAAGAAGCAACTTCCAATGACTTATTCCAATCCTCAGCCTCCTCAGAAGAAGAAGCTCCATAAAACTTCTCACCCTGAGACTTAATGTCCATTTGCTTGAGATCTTTCTTCTGCTGACTATCAAATCCTCCTTCTAACACTTGTTTGGACAAATACTCAACCCCATCACTACCCATCCCCAGAATAAGTCATTCTCAATCCATTACTTGTTGCAAACGATACACAAACAAGGCCCCAATCATCTCACGAGCTCAGAAGGAGCATAACAGACGGTTCTCAGGAATCCGATTCTGAACAGTAGCAATAAAGCACAGGTACCCCATAAACAGGTGGTAAGTGGGTCTTCAACGACCAAAGCGAAAATTTAATAGTCCAAAGCTTTTGCAACTAAAAAGTAATTGGCACACAGACCCACCAGTCATCCAAGCACAAAGAACGTTTGGTAAACCTAAAGTTCAAACGCTTTCCTAACCTAACCAAGTTCGTGTAACAAGGTGTAGTTCACGTTGGTCACGAGAAGCACTTCAAAGTTCAAACCAAAAACCCAAAACTAAGAGCGGTGGTAGAAGGTGCCCAGAAATAAGCTATCAGCAGCTACAAACCATGGTAATGTAAATACGAATTCAAGCTCAAAATAATATTAAAATTATTTTAAGGCAAATTTTATTATTAGTTTTATGTATTTTGAGATTTTGATTTATTGTGTTTATAGATATGGTGAGAATTGTTTAACGCTGGATCAATTCATGCAATGCAAGCACAATAAAAGTCTGTATTAAAAGTGTTAAAATTACTACTTTAATACATTAAAATTTAAAACATTTAATTGAGAGATTTTAATTGTGTGTTTATCACACGAGTAAACAATTTATGCATGGTGAAGAATTATTGCAGAGTTATTTAATTACAATAATTTATTGACTTTTATAATAGTTAATATAAAAAAATTTATATCGACAATTTATAAAAATTAAATTCTTATTAAAAATATTTTTTAAATAATTTAAAATATTTAATAAAATATGTTTAATGTTTCATGCTATGTGCCATAATCATAAGATGGACAATTGGTATGCAAAAATTAATATTATCGCCTCACTTATTGTCCATTCACCATTCTAATACCTCTTCATGACTTCATCTAGTATGGAAATTAGACTCTGGCTAATGTGGGAAAGCTAGGCATATCTCCCACGGTGGGATATTTTTTGTCACCGTTAGATTATATGGGTGAAAATGGAAGGCCCAGATTTGATTTTCCGTTACCGGGTATGAGATGTTTGCTGTTCCCTTTTTTTTTTTAAAAAAAAAAATCCACTTGAGTATGGAAACAGGGTCAGCATACGAACTGTGCTAAACAATCATATCATCCTTGCCACGATCATATCGTGCTGAACATTTTTGCTTTGGTGCTGAAGAACTGTGGTCTTGTCGCCTTCGTAATGCTTTTTTTTTCCCCTTCCTAACATTACATTTAGGTAGTAATTAAGATGTGTAATGCATGTATGTGGGTTTTTAACCAAATTGATAATTTTAAAAAATCAAATTACCAAAATATTATAGGAAAAAAACATTTTACCTGAATGGGTTGTTTGTGAATAGCTGAGGTGTAGAAAACGTCAGTGACAGTGACACTAAGACATTGCAAATGAAGGAGTTGGTGGCAGTGGCGCCGCCCAATCATGAGTTAAAACATAAAAGGCGCTGGTCAAACCAACTCCACTTGTTTATTCTGATTTGACAACTATAGTCGTGAGAATCAAACAGTAAAAAGAGACATGAAATTTTGTCTTTTTTGAAACAATAATTTCTACATGCGACATAACTGTTTATTGCTTTTGTTGGTACTGGTCAAAGGCGCTGGTCAGACTAGTGCTTCCTGTTTTTTGTACAACGCACGAAAGGCACTCGTTGCACTAGTGTCACATGTTAATTTTGTTAGCGCATCTATAACAGGCGCCATTCGTAAAATACATACCCTACGATTGACATTGTACAGACAACAAGGTTTCCCTATTAAATGTATCCATGCATGCATGCATTGTAATATCAGATATGATATTTGATTCTTATTCCGATTTTAAGATGACATTTAATTGTTATTTAACTGGGTTGATGAGTTTAAATACATTGAAGGTGTATATAGAAGGATATGTATTTCGTTGTGTGCTTCTCCTTTGGTTTGATATTTTTGTTCTTTGCTCTCTTGCTTTTGCTATTCCATGTTTATGTGTTTTTAAGCTTGTGTGCTCTTAATCTTTTTCTTTCATCTGTCATTTGTTACATCTTGTTTTTGTTTTTAAAAATGACTTCTATTATTATTTTTATTTATTTGAATGGTAGAAAATTCAATGGTCCACAAGGCATGACTCTTGAAGGTAATAAAAGAACAATTCAAATTAAACGTGGTGTCACTTATGATGTGTTGACAAAAAAATTGAAGCTTTGAAGACATCAATCTATTTGTAGCTTGACTTGTAAATTTTTGACGTGCCAAAACCCGATCACATATTTAGGTGTTCTAATATGTGATGATGAAGATATTGAGTGTATGATTAATGCATTTGAACTATAATTTGTGATGACTATCCTTGAGATATATGTTGACGTTGAGACTAGTGGTTGATCCTCATTACCTATTGAGATAGATCATACTCAACCTCGCATATCTATTGTTTAAAGAGTTGGTACATCTCAGCAATAGTTCAACTATGTTGCTGAACGTGCAGAGTTGAATATTGACGTTGATCTTCATGTTACCATGCATTTAAGCGACGATGGAGATGAAAGTGATGATGATGAAAATGAAGGTCAAATTTCGGATCGGGGTTCTTCAGATAGAGATGTAGATGGCGGTTTTAATGCTAGTCTTGAGCCTAATAGCTTAGCCCCCAATTTTTTAGCTGCATCCCCAATTAGTTCATCATTATCGATTGATGAACAACAATCGCAATATGCGGGTAAGTTCGAATGTGATGTTTGGTATTTTTTGTCTGAATCTAGTACCATTTGTTTGATGCATTTTTTTTTAATTACGTTTAGGCCAAACACAAGTTCCGCTTTGGAATATATCACCCCACTACAAATATATCAATTGGGATCACCCTGACTAAGAGTTCCTTTTTCATGGGTCAAATGTGCCTATCAATTAGAGTGTGGACGACAAGCTTTACACTAGTTTATAGTTTGACACCAAACGTGATGTGCAGATGGCTGTGGAGCTTTATTCAATGAAGACGCATCAATCATATCGTGTTGTGGAATCCAAGTCGACAGTTCTGTCGATGACATGTCCAAATAGTGTAGAAGGGTGCCTATGAAAAATGAGGGTAATATTATCCAAGAAGATTGATAAATGAACCATTACTAAATGGGGTGGTCGACACTCATGTATGAACGTGATGCTATCTCAAGACCACCAGAAATTAGAGTATGAGTTCATCTGTTCATGCATAATAGGTACAAAATTGTTAACTCTATTTTGTACATGGTAATATTTGTTAAGTCCATATTACATTTTTCAAACTGTATGTGACTTTGTGGTTAGGTATGGTGAATGAAGACCCATCAATCTCTATCTCACTAATACAAGAATGAATAAATGGTCAATATAATTACAAAATCACATATAGAAAGGCTTGGAAGGCTAAGCAAAAAGCAATTGCAAAGGTCTTTGGTGACTAGGACGAATCTTATGATTTATTGCTAAGGTGATTAGACAGAATGGTCGAGTGTTGTACGTGATCAACATATAAACTGGACACAATTGATTTTGTCTTCAACAACAAAGTTAACCCTCAATTTTGCAACTTCCGTCGCGTATTCTGGACATTTAAGCTAGTATGTGATGCATTCAACTTTTGCAAACTGATTATACAAATATATGGTACATTTTTATCTGGCAAGTATCGAGGGACATTGCTCATCGCCACAGCACAAGATGGGAATGCGTGTGTACTGCCACTTGCGTTTGCTATAGGTGAGACATTACGTGATTGGTCATGGTTCTTGCAATGTAATTTACATCATCAAAATATACATCTATATACACATTATAAATTAAGCCAAAACAATATAACAACTTAATAAAATTTTTAAGAGACAAATTCCAAATCTTTTCAACTATTTATTACACAGTGTTGTATTACAATCATTTCCTTACCTCAGAAAAGAAAATTTGTTTCCTCCTCTTCTTCAACCTTTGCTTCCTCTTCTTCAAATTTTCTGCAACTTCCGTGAGAGCCTCTTTGTTTATGCTACGGTAAGCATAAATAGAGAACTCGTGAACAAAAAAAAAAAGGAACATGCCTTTGTTGCAGATAAGAGACAAGCATCGAAACTAAACAAAAACAGCACAAATGAGACGGCTCGTTGTGAAGTAGATGTGACGCTTGCAGAAAGGTAGGTGGCGCCACTGCCATAGACGCCACCAATCCCGACAAAGTGGGTGGTGCCATTACCATCGGCGCCATCCTTTGCAAAATTTAACACATGTTTGGTGCCCCTGCTACAAGTGCCTTCTTCTGTGCCATTCTCAAAACAACCCACTTCGGTAAAATGTTTTTTCTAGAATATTTTGATAATTTTTTTTAATTACCATTTTGGTAGAAAAGTCGCATGTATGTAGTTAATTTCCTCTTTTATTTTCCTCTTTAAATATTTGTTTGATAAAGAGGAGAAAAATAAATAGAAAAGAAATAGGTAAGAAATAAATTAAGAGGTAAAAAATAGATAAGAAATAATTTGAAATTTTAGGTTGTTTGGTAAGAAAGAAATAGATGAAAAATAGAAGAGAGATAGAGAGATGAATAAAAATAAGTGAAAAATACAGTGAAAATAAGTAATGGAACTCACAAAATTTTTAAAAAATTTCCACCTATTTCTACTCAACCAAACCACCTATATTTTTAAAAATTCAAAAATTTCTTCTCCTCTCCATTGTAACAAACAAAGCATAAATTTTTGTTACCGCTAACAAATTATAACATTCTTTAATTTGTAGTAAAAGAATAAGAATTTACAAAGTTAATAAAGTGTAAAAATAGGTACTGTAGTTTATCTAATTAATATTTGCGTTAGCTATATATTGTTAGTGTAAAAAGTTTTAGAGTAAATTACACTGGCCCTCCTGAGTTTTTTTGAGATTGTACAAACCCTCTTACTTTTTTAACGTTTACAACAACCATCCTTATAAAGATACATAGTGTAATATTTTTCAAACAATCAGGGGGAGGTAATGTAATTTATAAGGGGTGTTGGTGTAATGTTTTTTAAACAATTAAGGGAGTTAGTGTAGGGGTAAAAAAAAGAGGGATATTGAATGAAGTTCGATGAAACTTTAGGGGGTATCAGTGTAATTTACTCAAAGTTTTATACTGTCAACTAATCAGAAATCACTATTTGTATGATTTTTAAAGTAATTATTACAAAAGTCAATAAACTTATTATTTACAGTAGTTTGTAATTGAATAATAGTATAAAATTGATTTATATTGTCAATACTTAACCTATTTTCTCTTAATATTTTTGCTTGTGATTACAATCACTTCACTTAAAATTTATACAAAAAATTATCTTTATAGAAAACTTTAGATCTACACCAAAAAATTAAAAAAACTTTAGACAAACCGTAAATTTTCACCTCTTTCACATATTTTTAAACTTTTCAACATCACTTGTGTTTTAATTAAGGAAAAATGTTGATTTTAATTTATTTTAAAATTTTTACTTTTATTTTATATAGATCATTTATTTATCAACCTCTGTAATTTGATACTTGTTTCGCTATTCACGGAAATAATTAAAAGTACTGCAATTTCAATAAAATATTAATATAAAAGAATTTAAACTAATTTAAATTCTACTTTATTTTCAAATATAAATACAATAAATTAACGGTTTATATAATTTATCTGTAAATATTTTTATGGGTTAAATATGTTTTTAGACATTTAAAAATTGATTTGTTTTGGTTTTAATCATCCAAAAAATATTTTCCTTGAATAAAATTTTCAAAATATTAAAAATACCTTAATTAGATTTATGTGCTAAATTCTAGTAAACTTTTTTGTTAAATGATGATCATATAAGCTCTCAAGTAAAATATTTTATTACTTGAAGTACCTAGTGATAATTTTTAATAAAAAATCGAGTAATTATTTTTGTTTTAGGATTAAAAAAAATTTGTAATTTAGAATTAATCATGTAATAATTTTATTCCAAAAAACAAGTTATTAATCTAACCTGGAAATAACAGTTAACATGAACAACCATATTAATAAATTAATGATAACTGTGATATTGATATAGTCATTATTTAACAAAAAAGTTAAACAAAATTTAATACAAAAATCTAATTAAAATATTTTTAATATTTGAATAACTTTATTTAATTATTTTTTTAAAGACAAAAATTAAAATGGACGAATTTTTAAAAAACCAAAAATATATTTAACTCATATTTTTTTCACAGAATTTTCATCAACTAAATTTAAAGTGACTACCCCGCAACCAAGAGCAGCTACATGGGAGAAGTAAAATTACACCTCCCCAGTCACCATCGGCAGCCTCATACTCCTCTTCATCAGCAATTCCCCGACCTGTAATGTCAAGAGCACCATCAAACATGCCTCGCATGACCCTCAAAAGAGGCCAATCACTTCCACACATCACAGGAGATGGAGGCATGACGAGACAAGGTTCTTTTCCTGCAGTAGAAATCGGAGGGGTCAGGGAGGGGGGAAACTGACGTAAAATTACGCTGATCTGTTTCGCGTTCAATAGGGGAGAAGAATGGGGACAAACGGAGATCCAAAGGAGAGAGCGAAAATCGTCACGAGGAAGAAGAAACAGGGAGGTGACCTCGGGGAGGAGGGAAATGGGGAGGAGAACTGACGAAAACGTACGCTGACCCTGTTTTTATACCCAGGTGGACATTTTTTCTTTTAAAAAAAAAGAGACAGCAAACCTCTCGTGTTCGGTATCGCAAAATCAGATCTAAACCTTCCATTTTTACCCATATAATCTAACGGTGACAAAAACGTATCTCACTGTAGAAGATATGGATAGCGTTCCCACACTAACTATATATTTGTTTTGGTAGAAATAAAATGAAAAGAAATAAAAAGGAAAGAAATAAAATAGAAATGTTATGTTTTTACTGTTTATTTAAAAAAAGAAATAGAAAAGAGGAAGTTATGTTTATGAGACTTACAAAAAAATATTTTCTTTTACTTTAAGAATGAAATATGATAGAAATAATATCTCTCATTTTTTATTTTTTGTTTAATTTTTTTAAAAAATATCAAAAAATAATAAGTAATTTTATGTTAAGAAAAAAATATTATATTAAAAAATTACATTTTTTTAGTTGTTATAAAAATATTTTTTTATATAATTTATTTATTTTTTTCTACTCTTTTTTTCATTCATTCAAACAAGTGAAGAAAAATTCTTTTATTTTTTTTTTAATTTCTATTTATCCAAGCAACATATATTTTTCATTTCATTACTCTTCTATTTCACTTCTCATCCAAATAATGGATGAATGTTAGTTGCCTTGGACACATTTTTCTTCACCGTCTGAAACATACCACTAACAAAAGTGGGTTAAAAAACCCAATAGAATCGGGTGCAGTTCAACGAGAAGACAATTTCACCTTTTCTATTGTTGTAAGCAAAGGACGGAAACATCCACAGAGAATGATGGGTTTGATTTCATCTTGAAACATATTGAAAGTCACCATAATTTAGTTTTTCAAATTTATAAAATAATGTTAAATTATTTTTCGCATAAATCATAAACTACATAAACTAAATTAATGTTAATTTATAATGGTTAGAAAATTAAATCAATAATAAATATTACTGTATTGTTTAAATTTTTTTTATGTAAAATGACAGTAATAAGATTTGGATCTAAAATTTCATACAAACTATCTAAAACTCTAGGGTGGTATACTGTATTATTTAAGTTAATGCCACTTTATATTTTCTAAATGATTACTATGATAGAACATGGCCTACGTACAGCGAGAGGCAGCTTTGTTGGCTGAAATTGCAACGTCCAATGTTTAAGGCAGTCAAAGGAAATATAATACTGTCTCACGAATTTTATAATTTTTATTATGGGAATGTAACAAACTAATAATAATATTAATGAAGACGATTATTATATCTCATGCTGCATGACGAGATTCATGTGTCACTCTGAAAGTTCCATCTGAAGTAATCACAGCTTATGATGAATGCAAACATAGAAGTAATGTCCGCTACAACGTTATTTTAAAGAGCTTAATTATCGTAAATTGTTATTTTTCTTAGACTTCCAGTCCTTGAAAGTTAGTATTATAAAGCTTAACAAATTTAAGTCAAGTAAATTTATTCAAGGGAATAAAATTCTTTTAACGTCTATTTTGTTTATATATAAGATTCAGTTGAAAATTTTAAAAAATAAATTCTTTGTCATATCAATTTACATTGTTTATTATACTTGTTTGTCATATTAATTCTTTATATTATGATTTAACATTTCATTTTAGTTTTTAAAATAAAGATGATAAAAAACATCGTGCCACAATACTAATAAATATTAATTTAATTTTTTATATTGATTAACCTTTTATTTACTATATATTGTTAAATTTATTATTTGAATAATTAAGGAATTCTATTTATTTTTTGGTTCATGTATTATATTTCTTATTTAATTATTTGTATTTGATTTCTCAAGTATATATTTCTAGATTTTAAGACTAGCTCATCTGAAAAAATTACTAGCGTAAACAAACTACACAAGTTATGTAAATTAAACTAATAAACAAAAATATATTATGAATTTATATTAATTAATTACAAGAATTTTTAGTTAAGTAATAATATATTTGTTATTGACTGTAATTTACACATAAACTGTATAAGTAAGATTTACACACACACACACGCAAAAAGGCTATGTTTAACAAGCACTTTCTGCTAGTTTTTAGTTTTTTTACTAGTTGAAAAACTTGTTTAACCTTATTAATAGTGTTTGGTAAACAAGCTTTTTTTAGTAGCTTGTAACATTTTTTGAAATGCTACTTCAAGTAATGTTTTTTAAAATGCTAGCTTCTATTTTCTAACTTTTTATACTTTATTTTCTTTTTATCCTTAAAATATTTATTAAATTTTCTTATTACTTTTTTTTTCCATAAGGTAGGACTTTATTATTTTTTTATCTTCTTCTTACACTATTTATTTTAATTTATTATGTTATTTTAACATAATGCTTCAAAGTATTTTAACTATTACATTAATCAATATAATGAAAATATGTCATCCACTTAAGTATGTGTTAATTTATTTTATTTTAAACTTAGTTGGAAATATTTTAAAATATAATATAATATTAATAGTAAAATGCATAATATGAAAATATATAATAATTAAAACTAAAAACGTAATTAAAATAATTGATCTACAAATAAAAATTTATGAGAGTTTAAAATTAATTAAAAAACTAAAATTATAATTGACCCAAAATATATTTTATCAATAAAATAAAATTAAAATTTATATAAAAATATCATATAAACATGCCTATATTTGTCATTTTACATTTATCAACCACTTCAACAGATAATTTTATCAAATATTTATAATTCAATAAGCTATCTTAACAGCTTTTAGCTGCCAATCAGCTTTTCAGCTTTCAGCTAGCTTTTCAATTTTCAGCTGGCTTTTCAGTTATTTTTACCAAACATAACCTTAGACATCAAGCAATTTGAATTTAATTTTGAATTAGTATGTGAGATAATTGATTTCTTTAAGAGTTTAATGGCTATGCACTATCAATGTAAAGCAGTTTTACACTGTAATCAATTAGAAATCACCGTTGATATGACTTTTAAGGTAATTATTATAAAAATCAACAAACTTACCATACATGGTGGGTTGTGATTGGATGATAGTATAAGACTGCTTTACACTATCAGTGCATAACCTATTTTCTCTTCTTTAAATGCGTCATAGAGAGTAACAATCTTAATTTTAATTTTCTATCAATATGATTTTAGAAACAAAGACTTACCATCAATAAGCTTGCAAAACTAGTGACATCAAATTGGATTAAAGAGTCATTATTTTTCTACACAAAAATAAAACCATTTAATCACTAAACATTTTTTTAGTTCATTCACACATTTGCTAGTAGCTTACCGTGCATGATTGATTGTATGCATCATTAAGCCATATAGGTGTACTTGTATTTGACACTTCATGTTGCACTTGACTTTGTAAATCATATAAATCACTATTTTTTTCTTTGCTCTTTATCTTCATTGTTCTGAATGGTAAAAAAAAAGAGAGAGTTAAATTTATGCAATTGACTTAAGCTAATAATAAATTTCAATAAATTAATATCTAATACCATAGTAGGTTCTTGAATTTGAGAAGCATTTGAGCCATTTTTTTTTATTTCTTTTAGTAAGTTGGCTCTCTACCCATTAAGAAAATGATTTAATAATAAAATTCAGTAATTTAATAATACCATACATGCACTTCTTAAAGTCACTAAGAAAATGAGATTCACCCTTTATTAGATTGCCTAAGTGCTTAATGCCATTTTGCATCAAGTGCCATATACATAGGTCATGGTAAGTTCTAGGCACAACCTCAACTAGTGCTTTTGTTATCGCTTGGTCTTGATTAGTAAAAATTGTTTGAGGCATTTTTTGGGTTGTGGAGATTTTCGATTCCCTATTTCGATCCTCGCCCCTCAGTTTTCAATTTGGGTATTTTATGGGTAAAATGTAATTGGGCGTTGATGGCTACATTGCTTTGAGAAGGAAGGGTTGATAATGACAAAAATTGGTTGTGGTAAGCAAATTCAGAGGTATTTTGTGGTGGTCATAAATCGCCACAAGTTGCCAATCCATAATTCACCTTTTGTAGTGGTCAAAAATTGTCATAAAATGAATCAAACGGAGTTAATGACAAAGACATATTATGATGCATTTTTAAAAATGGAAGACCAAAAGTCAACATTTTTAAAAGGAGAAACTAAAAACAAACTTTAACATATTTAGAGGGACTAAAAAGATGTTTAACCCTTTATTTTTTTTCAAAAATCTTTTAGCATTAAAAGTTAACTTTAATTGAAATATATAAAACAGTTGATAGTTTATTTTAGAAAGACAATAGTAAATTTTAACCTACCTTTCCTGAACCCCCCCGCCCCCCCTATCATCAGTAGTACCATGAATAGTATTTTTTTTATTGATGTTAATATAACTAGATGTTGGATTCGTGCGTTGCACAAATATGTATTTTTTATCTTTATATTATTTAAAATTTACAAATTATAATACTAATTAAATTGAAATTATTTTTATTATTACAAAATTTATAAATATAATATTATATTTAAAAAATAATCTATTTATTTTTTAAAATATTTACTTGACATTAATTAATTTCATTCATAAAAAATTTACAATATTAAATACCTTTTTAAAGATAAAAAAATGATCATTTTTGTTTCTTTTAACATTTGAGACAATAAATCAATTTAACAAAAAAATTTAAAAAGTTTAAGTTAATGTCAAATAAATCCCTAGAAAACACAAAATAATAGTTCAATATATATATATATAAATTTTAATTTATGAGCATGTGTGTGTGTGTGAAATTTTTAAAAATGTTCACATTTTAAGTATTTTAATATTGTTTTTTTTATTTTTATGTTTTAAAATATCTAAATAATATGTTTGTTTATAATCTCGTTTATATTTTTTGATGTTTTACTGTTTTTTGTATTATTATATATTTGTTTTGTTTTAATTGATTGTTTTTATTATTTTATTAACGTTTAAAATTTTAATATTTGAATATATGGAGAGGTGGAATCACTTTAGCACGCTTGGTAGAGTTATAATGATTGATGAGATTGTGATTTTGTTATACATGTAAATTACGAAAAATGTTAGCTTAATTTCGTCAGCATTACTCCAGGGATTTGATGAGCTTAATATACTAGTTAATGTCGCATATAATAGATATAGCTTATTAAATTAGATGTCACTTCAAGAATTTTTAAGGAAATAAAGTTACACTTTTATCATCAGTTATATTGTCTTTATCCAATGATAACAAAAAATATTCTTTTAAAAAATTAAAATTGCATCCTTATCATACTATAACTTAGTGTTTGAGCTAATGGTAAATGCTTAACCTAACGAGAAACTTGTATCAACGAGAACAACTCAGGTTCTCTTCGTCTAAGGTGTCAATGGTTGCACTATAACAAAAACAATCATTTTACAGATTTTATTAAAAAAGCAATAAAACTTAGTATAGTTGGCAAATAGTTGAATTCTTTAAGCATATAGGAATTGATCCTTGTTGTGTGTATATAAAAAAAAAAAAAACTTAGTTATAAGAGATAAATTCATTTTAATAACCCTTTGAAATGGATTCATTTTTGATCGAGGAGACCCATACAAAATGAATTATTATAAAAATTAGTCAACTCATTGAAATTAATGAGAAAAAAATCCACCCCCAAACCAAAATTACCAATCTATGACCATTTTGCACAAAACCAATCTTAATCTGTACAAGGTTCGTATGTACACGTTTTCCTTCCTATTTCTAATTATCTACATGACATCATGTGGATCTTTTCATTTCCTTAATGACCAAGGTCCTTGTCCGGTTTATTGTTACAAGGCACAAGTACACATGTTCTTCAAGTTCTTCCACTTGTTTCCTGAACCCAACATCACTTTTCTTAAGCTCCTTCACTACCTGCAGAGAGAATTTGTCCTCTTTCCTGTCCAAACAGAATTGCACCATTGCCCTGTTATGCTCAATTTCATCATGAAGCCGAGCTACAAGTCTACTCATTGTGTCAAAGTCTCTATTCAATATATAAGTCCCCTTGGCTGCTATGTCAAGCTGGTCATAAACTTTACTAAGAGACCCTTTTCCTGAAACTCTAAGCTTCCTCTTAAGATGCTTAAATGGGAAAGTGAAAATCACTGGCCCCATGAATAGTGCTGTTAGAGTATGTGTTGCTATACCCATGGTTATGATTGCTACTAAGCCACAAGCTGCTGTGACACAAATCCCAGATGTCTTCTTCAAATACTTTATAAGCTTAATTTTCCTTCCCACCTTTTTTCTCATTGACTTTAGATGGTGCAATACTGATGAGTGCTTATCATTGATGAGCTTGATGTCTTGGTTTCTAAGGTTTGAAAATGGGTCATTTGAGTAGGTGAATGAGTTTTTAGCTCAAAGATGATTAGTTCAGAAGTTTCCAAAGAGTCACCATCCTTGATGTCTAGTGCTCTTTGAATAACCTGATAATTAGAGTGGACTTGGTTGATGCTTTTGAGAAGATGGCTGCAAATGTGTGAAGCCTCTGCACTAATGTCAAAGTAACTGAGCATAAGGTTTTTGAGTTCTGGTGTCCTTGAAAGGGTTGCTGAATCAACAATGGAAGATATAGTTTCTTGGCAAGGTTCAAGGAGGATTTCTGAAAATTTGCTATGGTTGTAATTAATGGAAGGCTGGTTTGCAAGTAATTGAACTTTATTGAAGAAATCAACATAGGATTTTGTCCTTAATGTCCTATGATACTCCTCGTGGAAGTTGATGCTTTGTGGGGCATCTCTACGTTCCTGCACATCTGTTAAGAAAATAAAATGTAAAAATGTGATATTAAGGAAAATAAAATGCCCTATGCCAATGGGCATGGTACAAATTAAAGAATAAGCCTTGTCAAAACCTATATGATGCAATATACAAAGACAACAAGTTTAGGAAATTAACTCGATCAGCATACACATGGTTTAGACTTTGAATTTGTTAGAATTAATGCTAAAATCAGAAAGCTCGTGAGGAGTGGTAGCCTAGACAGGAAGAAACTCGAAGCTTGGCAAACAAGGACTGATCGGTTTAATTTACATTCATGAATATAGGATTACGTGAAGGAAAAGGATAACTTGCAATTTGGACAAACAATAAATACCAAGCTTTTTCCATGTAACCTTTCAAGCAGATGTACCTGTTAATTAAAGGGGTTATTGATTACAAAAAGAGAAATATTTCGGTCTAGGAAAGGCTATCTATTTCCGTTTGGTGCTAGGAAATTTTCAGTCAGTCATATAAACAATTAATTAGGATTTTCTTTGGCAATTGGATATTTTGTATGTATTTTATAAGTTTTAAAGGGAACAAGCGTGTTGATTAAATAAGGAGAAATAAAATTAAATATATTTTAAATCAGAAAATTTATTTGGTATAAAACATTTTTGTGAGATAAATTTTTGAATGCACATTGCACACCCGTTTATTCTCATTTCCCCTACCATCTTTTTCTTCCTCCTCTTCTGCTCTCTTGTAACCTGGTTAACAATATTGGAGTTCATCTTGCAAGAGCTTATTATATCCTGAGAGATTTTTAAATTATTAAAATTCATATATATATGTGATGAAATAATCCTTAAAATGTTACTTGACACGTCTCATGTTACTAATTCTCTACCTATTTTCTTTTATTTTTTCCAACACTTACCTAAACATGATACAGGACGATTAATCTTTTCAAAAATTTGTTCATCTTAATTATTCGCAGTTATGACGAAATAAGCCACGGTTCATTATACTAATCATGTTGCTTTAGATTTGCATGGGTTTCAAAGAAGTAGAGAAGCCAAATGAAAAATTAAGGCTGAAGTCATAAAAACATACCTTGAGTACTGGTTTTCCAAGCTCTTAATTTTGCTAACATCTTGGTTTATTGATCCTAAGAAAAACTTGATGCTGCAAAAGCTAACAAGTGAACTAATATGAGCAAACTTGGCTCTCAATCACTAAATTAGAAGGAGAAAGGCCTAGTTATTATACAATCTCAATATCCTGAATTCCTGATTAATTGTAGACCTTATATAACAAAGAATGGTTGATTATCCATATAATGCTAATGATCAAATTCTTAGCAGCTAGGTGGTCTGTTGAAGCTGATACATATTTAATTTGCTTATAAAGCCTCTCTCGCTGTCGTTAATTTCAAGGATTCAAGTTTAAGCTTTCTCTCAGATATTAGAATCCTCTAATCTCATCCACAAAGACAGAGATAATGATTGCTTTGCCAAGTTGTCTGCAAGCTTTAAGGCTGAAATTGTTGGAGATATCCCTTTTCTCCTGAGAACTATATTGCATCTGGTAGGTTTTTGTCCTCGTTTTAATTACTTAATTTTGCAAGCTTACACCATTCTATCCTACAAATAAATCATGTAAGAAGTGGATTAAATTATCACTATACTCTTCCAAGTTCCTTTTATGTGAATCAGTTAGATGTGTTATAACATATATCTATACAAGCGTGTATTTTATACAAGAAGAAACATTTCTCATAGGATTAAATGCATCCTATTGAATATTTTTAATTATTTTAAATAATAAGTGTTAAATGACTTTTACATTTGTAATACAATAAATATTTTTAATAAAATTTTTCTATTTTTATTTTCTTAGTCAATGCTTTTAGCACTTCCTCATATAGCAATGCGTGTTAATGAATATAATGCGCTATATGTGAAGGAAAGCTTAATTAAAACATGGAACTTTATTTGCATATGAGCAATATTGTACAGGACGCATCATGCTACCTGTAAAAGTCTGTGTTTATGTTTCGGATTTGTTCTATCTACACATGTGAACATAAAACTATACGGTTTAATTTACCTGTTGATTGACATGGCCCATCTCCAGCCATTGGCTAATCTCTGCCTCAAATTCTTAATCACTGAATAGAAGACTTTTCCCAACCTCACAAACAATCTGTCTATTGTCTTATATATTATTATGCATGCGCATAGCTTCAAGAAGAAAAACCTTAAATATACTGTTCAGTAACACATCATTATCAACATTTGTCATCGTTAACCACCTATCATTTTCAATAATTAGTTTATTCCTTTTGAGTTAAAATATCCGTTTGTCTTGATTAATCGATCGATCCCATCCTCATTGTCATTATTGTAGGCATGGACCCTTAATCATGCATGTTCTGTTTGTTACGCCTTCACCAATTGAAAAAGACATGCGTACAAATAAAATGAGTCACGGTGTATAAGCATAAACCTAGCTAGTTTTGAGAAACCAACAGATCTTGCCAACGTACCCGAATAGGTATCAATTGTGAACATTCTCAAAGTGGAAAAGAAACAGAAAGAATGTTATATTGTTACGTTAATTAGTTGTCATTCTGAAATATAGCCTACGCTAACATCGCCAAATATTTGCTCTAGGGATTTATGTCAAGCGAGAAGCGACCGTTTCAAATGTTAATTAAGCTTCTTGCTTTTTCCTTTGAACGGGGGACTTGTAAACGTCTATTCATGGGATTTTATCGTTTTTTTCCCCCTTCTTTAAGAAATTTCAATAATAGAAAACTTTTCTTTTTGAACGTTTAACAATTGGGGGCAGTTACATGAAATTAATCCAATTGTCTTTACATCTCAAAATAAAACCTTTTTCAAGCATGTTTCAAGGAGTTTAATTTAAATACAGTTTGCTATGCATGTTTTGATTATGGACAAAACTTAGATACAATACCTATTTTTTAATACATGCTTTTATCATGCAGATTATCAAGGTAAATCTCTAATTTTAGTTGGAGAACAGCATCAACAATACCTAAGGTATTATATTTAAGTTTTGTCCTTCAATTATTAACTTTTACAATAAGTATTTTAAAAGTTATATTGACGAATTGTAAAAAAATTTATACCAATAGTGATATAATGTATGACAATTAAACTCATTTTTAATGCAAATACATTTTTTTTTGGTGAAATACAAGTTAGAAGTACACTAGAAACTTTTAGGAAAACTAATACAAGCTAAATCAACACGTAACACATTCTAAATAAAACCTGAAGCACTATCAAAGATATGACTCCTAGTCTGCTACTCCAATCTAGAGCTAGGCATATAGGTCAAGGCTAGCAGGCCATCTGTGTAGCCCGTGGCCCATGGGGGCTACTATCCTAAAAAATATGGTCCATTTAAGATTGCGGGCTTTTTAGCCTAGACCATTTAAATCGCGGATTAAACGGATTTACTTGCGGGCTTACGTGCCTACGGGCTTTTAGTATGAGACCTTTAAAAAAAAAAGACTTTAGTCTTCACTTCAAACTTTAGTAAGTGTTAGGGTTCCTTTGCTCCTTCTTCATTCTTGTTGACGCAACACACACTGCATGCATCTTACAACTAGATTCAGCAACTCCAAAACATCATAGCCACAGATGTCCACCCGATCATCGACTAGCAACCTTCGCCCTACCAAATTTGGGAACTGCAACCTTCGTGCAACCACCATTTGGGTGTGACTGGCAACCTACGTGCGTCCCACAAACTTCACACGTCCAGCCTCCTCCACCCGATCAACGTCCGTTCGTTGCCCGACCACCATGTGTATTTGTCATTTTTTTATTTTTTATTTTTTTGCATTTTTATAAAATTATTTTTGTATTTTAATTCGCTGGTTGCAGATTGGCCTGTTAGCCTGCAAGTTATGCAGGATAGATGTGGGCCTCAAAATTTAGTATCGTTTATCTTACTGCCCACGGACTTTTGTGAGCAAGACCAAAATGGGCTGGTTGACTTGTATGCTCAGCTTTACTCCAAACCATACTTAGTCAGAAGCTCTGCAACTTGATTTGCCTCTAGCAACACGCTTCCAACCAATATGCCCTTGATGATCATATACATTTTGTTATTTTTGCATGAAATTTATCATCTCACATTTTGGATTAATTAAATACATTTTTTTATTATAATGGTTTATTTTAGGGGAATCAAAATTGTAGTAGAAACTGAAATATCAAATTAAACATAGGTACAATTTTGTCTTTTTGTTGTGTTTTATATCGTCAAATTTCTTCAACGTTAAGAGAAAATGAGATAGAAGAAAGAAAAATTATTAAATAGTCTTGAACTACTATGTGTTTATAGTCTTAATCAATCTTTATATGATACATATACATATTTTTGTAATTTTAAAAAAATTAATAACCCTTAATTATGTGTTGTATGAAAATTAGTAGGACTATGATTATTCTGGACCACTTCATTTTTCTAGAAGAAGACGACAGAAAGAAAATATATGCAGTACACGCCTACGCTGGATCGGAATTGGACCCTCCACGTATAAAGCAACAACTTACCATCACCAATCAGTAAACGACATGATGCATAAAATTAAAAGCAGCCTTTTGGGGTGTCTTATGCAGAAGATACTCAACCCAATATTCCTTAAGAATATGCATGTGCGCGCAAAGTTCAATTTCTGATGAGGGGATTTTAGTTTTAGGTATATCTAATTCAATTCAATGAACTTGGAATGTTCATTCATTTCCCTGCATGTCAAGTGTTTTCTTCTACATATATATCAATAGGCATGGTACGTGCTCTCTTTCTCTCTAGCTCATAGTAGAAACGTCATAAATAACTTTTTGTCGATTGGAATGACAATCACATATAATACAATACAGGGTAAATTATTACAGTCCCATGTGTTTTCGTCAAGTTTTTCGTTTCGGCGTGGATCGTAGAAGGTAGATAATAAATGAACGATAATTTACAGTTGTCCCTTTTGTTTTTGTCCGCGGGTGTGGAGAGTATTACGCAACGTCGCAGGCTAATTTTAGCCCACATGAAATGGGGTTTCATGTGAGTTGAGCAAAAGAAACTTATTACGTGAAACATTTTTTTTAGTGGGGTCTCTCTTCTTAACAACTATTTTTTTATTTACAAAATTCAAATTCGACATATTGTTTAAAAGATCCGAATCTAGTCTCACTTGGATCAATGACATATTGTTTAGTACGTGAAACATTCTATATAGACAAATTGTATTAATACATGTTTTTTTATAAAAAAATTGAATAATAAACAGAAATAAGTAGACAAAAGAGAGCAGATACCAACAAGTGGTTGATTCAAGTAGTGATGCGTCCAGGTCTTTTATACAAGTGGTGAGAGAATGTTTTTTTTATATGTACAAGTGGTGAGGGATTCTAATTCTAATAATTTTTGCCTATGAAGAAAACCTGGTTAAAAAACGACAATTCATTTTTGAGTGCCTTCAATTTTTTTGAAAGAGATTAGTTTTGATGAATGATTGAGAATACTTCTTGTAATCATATGCGTATAAAAAAATACAAATAAGGAGAGAGAACTGTGAAAGCCAATTAAGTAATAGAGAAAAAAATAATTTAATTTTATAAAAAATGTTCTAGAAATTTGTTATATAAATAATATAACTCTTTAAAGTTTAACATATGCTATGAATGACTTACCCAATTTATTAAATTTAACCTTACATAAATTAGGATTGGAATAAGAGAAGCGTATTTAGAAATCAATTTTTATTAGATGTTTTATTGAAAATATGATTTACATAGGTAATAAAATCAAACTTTTCATCAATTGATATTTTATTATAAATATTATTGCAAATAATATTTTTAAGATAATGTATGTATTTTATTTGTTAAGATAATATGTGTTTTTTACTTTATATCTATTGTTTCTTAGTAATTTTTATATAAAAATACATATATTTACTTGAACAAATTTATTAAATATTTCATTATTCACTACATTTTTAATATAATTTCTATATTTCTCATTTTATACAACAATAAAAACCATAAATTTTTTAGTGATGTAATTCTTGACAATAAGTAAATATACGTAGTTTTATATAAAAAATTAGTAAAAAAACATTAGATATAAAGTAAAAGCGCACACATTATTTTAATTGAAGAAAAAAAATGTGTCACAAAATTAATTTTTAAATTAAATTTATATATTTATCAATTTGTTTTTTTGTCATATTAATGTACATTTCAATTTTTATATTTCAAAATATATTTTATAAATTAGTTATTTTAAAATGATAAAAATTTTAAAAAAATTAATGTATACTTTAATATGTATATATACATATTTAGATATTAAATTTGTAATAATTACATGTTATTTGATAACAACTTTTAATATATATAAATTCATAACAAAAGTCACAAGTTTAAAAAACATATATAACATTTATTAAATTCAATAAATAAATTATAATTAATAAGTATCATAATTAATATATTATACATAAGTAAAACTGACTGCCCAATAAATTTAAATACTACGTTTATTAAATATAATATGTAGTCAATTATCAAGTATAGAAATTAATAGATAAATTATTATATATATTTGTTAACATTAAATTAATATAGTTTGAACTTTTTATTTTAAAATATGTTTCATAAACTAAATGTTTTAAACAATAATAGAAAATATAATTTTTAACGTATACGTTTCGTTAATATCATAATTAATATATTATAAGTAAAATTAACTGTCCAATTAAATTATATATTATATTTGTTAAATATAATATCTGTCATATTATTAAGTATAAAAATGAAATATAAATTATTATATATTTATATATTATATTATTATATATTTCAATTGTCTATTTTAAAATATGGTTCATCAAATAATTCTTTTAAACATTAAAAAATAGTAAAAAAGATTTGATATATTAAAACATATATAACATTTATTAAATTTAATAATATGTTATATTTGCTAAATGTAAAATTTAATATAACATGAAATACTGTATTTATTAAATATAATATGTTGGCAGATTATTAAGTATATAAAACATAACAAAATTTTTAATGCATTAAAACGTACTGGCACGACAGTGTTACATTTATTAAATTTAATAAATAAAAAGTTTGATGAACATGTGTATTGTTAGTAGAAAAAATTTTACATTGTCAATTAATAAAAAATCATCCTTTACATGACTTTTAAGATAATTATTATAAAAGTTAACAAACTTATAATACATAACGATTTATAATTGGATGAAAATGAAAAAAAGCTTTACAACATCAATAAATGCATTTTTTTATTCATAAATATATTATATTTAATATATATCATAATTAATAAAATATTAGTAAAATTGATTGCCAAAAACATTAAATATTACATTTATTAAACATAATATTTTTCTTGGTTACTTATTAAATATAATATGTAGTCAAACTATTAAATATAAAAATTAAGTGATAAACTACTATATATATATATATATATATGTATTATCAATTTATTGATAATATATTAATATATTCCAATTTTTTATTTTAAAATAATTTTTTAAAATAATAATACAAATGATAAATTTTTTAACAGATATTATATATACATATATACATGTACATATACATATGTATATGTATATACATATATGTATGCATATATATGTATATATATATTGTAATAATTACTTTTTATTTCATAATCAATTTTAATTTTTGTATAGATATATATGAAAAATCATATGTTCAATAAACATATATTATATTTAAAAAATATATTTTATTTAATAAATACGTTTTTTAATAAATATAATAATTAATAATATCATTTAAGTTTATTTTATATTATATTGAATAAATACTATAATTAATATTATCAGTAAAATTGACAACCGAATAAAATTAAATATTATTTTAAAAAAATATAACATATAGTCAAATTAAATAACATGATTAAATATTTAAATATTGTATTTATTAAATATAATATTTTTTTGAATATTTCAATAAATAGTATATATTTAAAATGAATTAATTTTAATATTCATAAATTTTTGGCTAAATTAATTCGAAGGTCCCTATAGTTTTATAGAATTTTTAATTAAATCCCTACAATTAAAAACACTTTTAAAAAGTCCTTATAATTTAAAAAGTTTGTAATTAAATCCTTATACGCCAACAGTGCTATAACTCCATTAATTCATATTTAACTTAATTGCATTTTTAGTTTTCTAACTTTTCTCTTATTTATAATTAAGTCTAAGTGTAGGTGGTATGCAAAAATGGGAAACGAATTAATAAAAGTGTTGAAAGTGAAAATTGAACCCCACCTTTGAAGTCTACCCATAATACTAAAACCACGAGAGTAATGACTTTATTTGCTATACAAATAAAATTTATATTATATATAATTTAATTGGGAGATCATAATTGCACATACATATACCACTACTAAATTAAATAATACTAACATCATATAAACTAATAATATTAAAATTAATCTTAATAAATATAAATTCGTATATATTTATTGGATATTAATAATATCAAAATTAATATTAATAAATGTAAATTAATAATATATTATATATACTTGTCTACATGAATGGAGTTTGAATTTCTACCCTTAAAGTTTACTAATATATAAAAATTAGTATATATTAATAAACTTCTAAAAAAATTTAAATTTATTAGATATGATATAAATATATCAAAAGAAAGTTAATTAAAAATATATGGTATAAATATACTTTTTTTAGTAAAATATATATAAAAAATTATTTCATCAATAATAATATCTTATTTTAGTCATTAAAATATGTAAATAAAAAATAAAAAATTAAAACAACACAATTTTAGAAAAAAAAAATTATTTAAAATAGAATGATTAAGTTATAATTAAGATAGATAATATTAAAAAGTATAAGTTATTGTCTATTTTGTTTTATAATATTATACTATTTATTTACTAGCAGTAAATATATGTATAATTTTGGTCTTTAGTATATATTTTTAATTTATATTTATTATATTTATTAATATTAATGTTAATATTATTAATTTATATAATAGTAATATTATTTAATTTAATAATAGTAAATATATGTGTAATTTTAGTCTCTCGTGTAAGTTATATGTAATATAATTTTTATTTATATATTAAATAAAATCATTAGCTTAGTTATTTTAGTGTTGTTGGTGGACTTCAAGGTTAGAGGTTTGATTCCCACCTTAAACATCTTTATTTTCTATTTTTGCATTATTACATATCACTTACAGTGGAAATTGATTTTACGTAAGAGAAAAGTTGAGAGATTAAAAAGGTAATTAAGTTAAATATAAATTAACGGAGTTATAATACCGTTAACATGTAGAAATTTAATTACAAATTGTTTAGACTATAAGGATTTTTTTAAAAGTATTTTTAACTGTAGAGACTTAATTAAAAACTCTATAAAACTATAGGGACCTACAGATAATTTAACCTAAGTTTTTTAAACATGGTGTTTATTAAATATAATATATAATCAAATTATACAATATGGTTAAATATTATATTCATTAAACATAGTATATTTATTAAATTTTTTTAAATGTAACAATTAATTAGAGAAGTTGAATAGATATAAGTGTATGACAATAATTAATATAAATATGAAACGAAAATTAAGATGAAACTCCAAATGTACGTAATATGTATGTTTAAGTCTATTTTACTTATATATATAGGTATCATATGCGCCAGCTAGGTAGATTAAGGGACCGAAAATAAAAAGATTTTGAAAAAAAATTTACATCAGTAATAGAAAAATCATTTATTGTATATAAAAAATAATTTTTAACTCTTAACTTGTGCATTTAATGTATAGGATAGAAAAATCATTTAAGAATATAAAAAATAAAAAAATGCTAAACATGATAATTAATCATTGATTTTACAAAAACAAAACCTTAATTAACATTAATAAAATGCATAATATAAGAGATGTTAAAAATATTTTTCAACTGCTAAATAAAAATATTCATTAAAAATGTAGCGATGTTTTTCAAATAATATAAAGAAGTTACAAAGAAAAACCAAAATCACAGTCAAAACTTAATTATAAGGTAATTGTGTAACTCGTTTTAAAGTTAAGACTTGGAGGATTTGATTTTTCTTTTCCTCTTTCTTTTGATCTGTGTGTATTAAAGATATTCTTAATTAGACTTAAATATATTTTTAGTTCCTATAAAATGAACAAGTTTTGATTTTAGTCCTCATATATTTTTTTTTATTTTCATCCCTAAAAAAGTTGAAATTATTGTTTTTGTCCTTACTATTATGTGATACTTATTAATTGTTTGTGTTAAATGGAAGGTCAAGTGATCATTCCAAGTGATATCAACTAATATTGTTATACTGTGTCAGCATGTAATATTTTAAAAAAAATTTCTAAACCCCTAAAATAAATATCTTTTATTTACCTTAAAATGAATATTAGGAACCAAAAATAGTGATTTCATATTTTGGAGAAATGAAAATTAAAAAAAATATTTTATATAGACCAAAATCAAAATTTACTCATTTTATAGGGACTAAAAACAATGATTTCAAATTTTGGAGGGTTGAAACATAAAGAATTTTTTTTTACAAAAACCAAAATTAAAACTTACTCATTTTATAAGGACTAAAAATAAGTGCAATCTTTATTAACAAAGTCTTTTCTAAATTAATGTTTAGTTTGCGTGTGTGTGTGTATACTCAGAAAATTTCTTTATTTTAAAGGGAATGAAATGTGTAAAATACAAAAATAAAAAATATATGTTCACCTTTAGTTTAAAATATATTATGAGCTTATGAAATATTTTAATTTAAATATAAGATAAATATGTTCTTATTTTTTAAATTTAAAAGAAGATAAATCTCATAATACAAGTCTTAATAAAAGCTAGTAATGATATTTTAAACAACCTAACAATGACCACTAATTGAACTTAAGACCGTTTTATGGAATTATTCATTCCTACTATCACGATTAATACCCCTTTTCAGAAATGTAAGTGACATAAATTTTGCCCTTAAATAAAGTTACTTTAATCCGCTCCCCCACCCCCAATTATGAAAACATCATTTAATAAAATAATAAAAAGTACATTAATGTGTAAATCAAAAGTAATACAGCTTTTCAGTAACTTTTTTTTTTTTGCATCCTTCTTATTATTTGCTCATTTTTTTAAAATTCACTTTAGTTGTCTTATCATGTAGATCACTTTTTATCTACATGTTTGGAACATCAGTTGAAATTTGTAAAAAAGATTTTGTCTTGAAAAATAAGTTAAAATCTTGCATCTCAACGTTTGAAGCTTATGATTATTTTTTAACAACTTTTTTTTTTTAAATGTTATGCTCAAATTACTTCAAATTTTTCCATAACTTTTTTTTCCTTTCAGCTTTTTACCCAATAGCTTTATACCCATTTTGTAATTTTTTTATGTAAAAGCTGATTTTTTTGTTATATCTAAATGAAATTAATTATCTTAAAATCGTTTTTCAACAAACTTATCCAAACAAAAACTCATTCTGATTATAACCGATTATAACAATAATCGATTGTACACATAATCGATTATTGAGATAATTTAATTTTCATAACTGTCCCAAACACAAGAGTATCAAGAAAAATTATGATCAACATATTTTTTAGTATATTTATTATTATGAAGGGACGTTAATATACAACTTACAAATAAAGTGTGAAATTTAAATTATTTAATAAATCATACATGAATTTATTTAGTAATGTAAAAGTGTATTAAAAAAATACATTATTAAATAATTTAATTAATTAAAAATGAATAATATTTTTACTTTCAATATAATTTTTTATATAAGTGTTTTTTTTACTTTTATTTTCTTTGCCAATTTACTGGCTAACTAACATTTGTCAAAGATAAAAAATAAAATTTAATTTTTATACGCTATTACTATAAAAAATCTTACATTGTTAGTAAATAAAAATTATTACGAGTATACCTTTTAAAATAAATATAAAAAAAGTCATTAATGTTATGATTATGATAATCTATAATCGAATCACCGTGTTATCATAATATAACAATATGTTATTAGATCACAATCTATAATCAATTTTCACATGATATATCTTTGGGAAGGAACAAAAAGCCTTAAGTATCACTAAGCTTTAAGCTTCAGATTGAGAATTAATTTTATAGTCAGAGTCTCACTAAGAAGGTGAAGGTCGTAATCATGGTAATTAAAAAAAAGCTATAATATAAATATATAAATATTTATAAATAAATAAATAAAAAAAACAGCCGGCGACAAGGCATTGGGTTTGGGGTCTTCACTCTGCAGCATCCACTCTCCAACATCTTCACTCCCAAATCCCGAATCCCAAAACCCTAGGAGAGAGAGAGAGAGAGACAGAGACGTTGAATGATTGATTGATGGCGTCGTCGAAGCTGATGGCGTGTTCGAATTCGAGAAAATCGGGGACCTCGTCTTCCCCTTCTCCCAACCCCCAATTCACCACCACCAACTTCATGCCCATCCCCGACGCCGCCGCTCCCAAAACCGTGGACGACGTGTGGCGGGAGATCGTGGCCGGCGACCGCCGCGAGTGCAAGGAGGAGGCCCCCGACGACGAGATGATGACCCTCGAGGACTTCCTCGCGAAGGCCGACGCCGTCGACGAGCCCGACCCCGACGACGACGACGACGACGACATCAAGATGCCAATGCCCCTCACCGAGAGGCTCGGCAGCGGCGTCTTCGCCTTCGACCCCGTCCCCGCCACGCCGTTTCACGACGCCGCGGAAGGGCCCGTCGTAGGGTTCGGGAACGGCGTGGAGGTGGTCGAAGGGAGACGGGGGAAGAGGGCGCGTCCCGTTTTGGAGCAGTTGGATAAGGCCGCGCAACAGAGGCAGAGGAGGATGATCAAAAACAGGGAATCCGCTGCTCGGTCTAGGGAACGCAAGCAGGTATATATACACTAATCTCAACATCATTTCTGTGCTTTCTTGTGTCGGTATTTTACTGTTTCTGTGTTGGTTGTGACGTGAATTTCGCTATTTCAGGCTTACCAAGTGGAACTGGAGTCCCTGGCGGTGAGACTAGAGGAGGAAAATGACAAGCTCTTGAAGGAAAAGGTGCTTTCATGTGTTCTTAATTTTTGTCCCGACAATGCTTTCATAAGTCCTGCTACTCGGCAATTTCGTTTGTTGTTCTTTTTTGTAATCATCGCAGGAGACAATAAGTTTTGCTTTGTGTTGAACTTGAAAGTTGATACCCTTCCAGTGTTGATTTTTCATTGATTAGGTTTTTTGGCCTGGCCTTGTTCCCTGAAATAGTTTCATTACTCTGCTGTTGTGTGCGATCTATTAATATCTGGGATTGCATTGATGGGCTTTCCTTTCATAAACACGTTTGCAAGTCCTCTTTCTCTTGCTCTCGTCATAAATGGGTTTATATTATTATTCTCAATTTCTCATTCAATCACGCAGCCGTCCTTGCACTTGTGTAACCTGTCTTATTTATGGGCATCTGGTGGTAGTAAATATGTCTGAAACCATGGGTATTTCTTGTTGGGGTATGTCTGATCATTGAGATAAAATGTCTGAGTGGTTGTGCTCTCAATTTCTTTAATGCTTTTCAATTTTTGATCCAATTCTAATCCCTTTTTCCTCCCACTTTTACATTTTAGACGAGTGTTTTATTATGTTTTCGAGATAAGTTTAGAAAAATGTGGTATGTTTGATAATAGTAATAAAGAAAATTCAGTTAACCTTCAACCATTTTATTGTTGGCATTGCATACGATGCTCTTACCTTGAACTTTTAAATGCTTTATTTTTTATATGGTTTCACCTTTTAGAACTTGTGTTGGTACCATGTAGGAAATCAGATGATTCTTTTTGTCATATTATGTGAGTAATGATTGTGGTCTGCACTCTCCCAACCAAGAAAGCTTTGGGGTGGGAAAATATCTATTTCTGTCTCAGAATTCAGTCTCTAAATCTGTCATTCTATCTATATCTGAGGCATGGACTCCCTGTTTCTATTCTCCCAACACATGTTACCGTGCTTGTTTCCACTGCTAGCATGTTTAAATTTGAATGTTTCTTCAAGCATTTTGGGTTGCAAACAACCCACATTTGGACTGAATGTTCCCAAAACAGGGGGTGTAAGGGGTTTGAGTGTAGCCTGTAACACAGGTTCTACTATTGTCTGTCTCATTTCTTGTTACCCCTTCTGCCTTTCCACCTATAGAGTTTATTATGGATCTTTACCGCCTGATCTCTTACTGAACATATTCTTGTGCAGGATGAGAGGAAAAAGGAGAGGTACAAGCAGGTACTGATTTGTTCTAAAAATTTAGTTTGTGTTGGTCCTTTTGGTAAAAATATTTATGATGATAGTTTGCATATTGCTTTGAAGAAATTCTTTCCAGTTGATACTCTAGCTGAAGGTTACAGGTTACTTGCTAGTTGCTACTGACAGAATATGTTATCGGTAAATATTTCTTCTAGATTTTTTGCCTATCGCAACATGACTGGTAATTATTAATTAATCATGAATGCACACATGTTTTATTGATTCTTGAAGGTTGATTGTATATGATATGAGATATCAAGAGATAGGCAAGTTAACCCAGTGCTCATACTGAATGATTTAAGAGAGATGCAAAAAAACTAGTTTGCCAAGTCTGGTATTTGACCTAGTTGTTTTGTTTCATGAAGCTTGCAGCATTGGATTTTTAGCTACCAGCCTATCTCTATAAAAAATTGTGGATTTATAGAATAGATGTTAGCTATAGAAAGTAATTGGATTACGACTGACCTGGGTGTTCTTTGGGCAGCTAATGGAAAAAGTACTCCCTATTGCGCAGAAGCAAAGGCCACCATGTATTCTCCGTAGGGCTCGCTCCTTGCAATGGTAGATCAAATTTGCTAGTGGTGCAGGACAGGAACTGAATATTCACCACATCAATGGTGGGGCAAATAATAACATGAGCAAATTAATCATCATCTCTTAAATATAAGTTCTCAGCCTAACGGTTAGTCTCAAGGGCAACTGTGGTTAATGATATGAAGAGATAGAAGAAATTTGAACCTGAGTCGCCAAGGAAAATTCCTTATTACGTAAGAAACAGCATTTCTTATTTTTAGGAGGTAAAAGCAGAAGTATGGAGTTGGACCATGTAGTTTAGATACGAATTAGACATCCTGGTCTATCTCCCGTCCAGAATGCCAATGTGTACTACTATAGAGAAAAGGGGATTTGTAGACGAGTATATAATGTAGTCATGGCTTAGACAGATATTTATTTGGAGAAAAAGTATATAGAAATTGTTTATGCGATCTGTCAATGTGTTATAGTCTTGAAACTTCTGTGCATGTGAAGGATAATCACTAATGTGTGGAGATGCTTCGGTATTTCAGTCTTACGATCCTGGTATTGTTGAAAAATGTCTACAAGCGCTGTTCTTGATGCGGATAATTTATTGGTTTTATAGTATCATATTTTAAAATTTTAAGTTTTATCCACAGGCCTCTTCTAGAAAACCGAAGTTAATAGTGATTATATAAATTGAGGTGTTCTTGAGAAGTGAGGGGCAAGGGAGGAGAAAATATTAAATAGACAAAAGACAATAAATATGATGCTTCCTCTTTGTCGTTGTTATCCTTGTTGTTTCGTTATCTGTAAGTTGGACCACATGTTGAGATTAACAAATGAGAGCAAAGCTGCTATCTTAGGGAAAGACATCGAGCCTTATATTTGACTGTCCCTACTCCCGTAGGGTTGTACCATTCTACAGCAATAACACTAGGCACCAAGTGTCAATGTAAAAAATTGATCGTATGTTAAATGTTTAGTACTCTGGAGTTCGGAGCTTAAACAGTAAGGTATGATCGGGATAAGATAGATAGCAGGATAAAAACAAAATAAAATAAGAATAGGATAAATTATAATTTTATTTAATATTTAAATAATGATAGGATAAATATAAAATATGTTCAAATGATAAAATTATTATTTTGTTAAAATTACATATATTTTTTTAAAAAGTAATTTTTAACTTTACGAAAAAATATAATTTTAACTAAAGTATATAATATTATTTTTTTATTTATATAGTTACTTTTCTTAAAAATATATATAAAATTTTTAAAATTATAATTACTATTCAAATATTTTATTAAATAAATTAAATATTAATTATTTAATTTTTAATATTTTAATTAATAATATTTTTTAAATTTATATGTCAAAATTATTATAAATATAAATATAATAAAAAATTACATATAATAAATACAATATATAGTAATATATATTAATTTATATAATATTTTTATAATATTCAACATTCACCCTATATATTAAATAAGAACAATTATCTTGAATGAGAGTATTTTTAGTTGTTATTCTTCAATGAGAGCGTTTTTAGTTATCATTATTCAATGAGAGCATTTTTAGAAATTTTTTAACATCTTATTTCTTTTAATTTATCATTTTCAATATCTGTAGTTTTAAATTGAATTTTAATATTTTTTTAAAAGAAATTATAAACCATTAAAAATTAACATTGTATACAAGAATTGTTTATTATAAATTTAAAATATAATCTATATGTTTAAAAATATTTATTTATTACAAATTTTAATTATAATATAATTTATATATTCAAAAGTATTTATTTATTGTAAATTTTTAAATTATATAAAATAAATATTTATTATGTGCAAAGTACATGTTAAAGTACTAGTATTACATAATATATTGAGCGAGAAGAGAGAAAGGGAGTTTATCCTATTCTGTTACTTCCTAACCCAGCTCCCTTTTCAGCATAAGAAATATACTAGAATAACAGGATAAGTTAAGAGATACGATAGTGTTATCATATTTTGTTAACGCGACAAACAATGAATTACAACAATATATGATAACTATCCTATTCTATCATGTCATATCTTGGCCACTAAACAGGCCCCAAAAGGATAGACTATTAAATGAGGGACACCTATCAGTTAGTTAAAAGGAAAATGAATCATGTGGCTGAATGTTGTTGTTCAAAGAATATTATACATGGACATCTTAATATTACAAACACCTATTTGATATTTTTCATTTTTCTTTTTGTCATATCATATTACTTATTACATCTATCGCCAACCACTCTTCTATTTCTTTTTTACTATGTGTAAATGAGCATTGGAGTATCCATAAACATTCTTCTTCAAACTACCGATAATATTATTTTTGGCTTTTTTACCTCAAAGGGGTCATTTTTAAAATTTTTTTTTATTGAAATGGGTATTTTTTTAAAAAATTACCAAACTAGGATAAGTCGTGTTTACCAAAAACGACTTCTGAATTTTATGATTTTTAAAGAAGTTGTGTTTGTTAATTGAGAATTCAATATTAATTTTTTTTAATCTGAAACAGAAGTCGTACTTGCAAAATAAGACTTTACTTTTTATTTTTTTTAATTTTTTTTTCTGAAGTTGTACTTTGTATATACAACTTCATTTTTTATATTTTTTTTAGTTTTTTGGTTGAAGTCGTATTTCAAAATAAAGACTTCACTTTTTATAATTTTTTTTAATTATTACTAAAGTCGTATTTGGCCATAACTTCACTTTTAATTATTTCAGAATAACTTTTAATTTTTTAATTTCAGAATAAAACTTAAAACAAATTAAATCAAGTTGCATAATGACACGCACGACCTCTATTAATTTTTTTTCTTCTAATTCGATTACCTTTTTTTCCCCATAAATTCGTGAATTGCAAACGAACTCATTCCATAAATTCTATTACCTTCTAATTCTTTGAAAAATTAAAAAAACAAAATAAAAAAATAAGATTGAAGTCTTGGTTAGAAAACACGAGTTCAATAATAATTAAAAAAATTATAAAAAGTAAACTCTTTATTTTGAAATACAACTTCAACAACAAATAAATAATAAATAATGAAGTCATATCTAAGAAGTACAACTTCAAAAGAAGAAGAAGTGAAATCTTGTTTTAGAAGTATGACTTCTGTTCAAATTAAAAAAAAATTAAATATTAAAGTCTTGATTAACTAACACGATTTCTTTAAAAGTTATAAAATTCAAAAGTTGTGCTTACCAAACATGACTTACCCTAGTTTGGTAATTTAAAAAAAAAATATTTATTTCAAAAAAAATTACCCCTCCAGAATAAAATAGCCATTAGATTTGAAGCAAAACCTATTATACTATATTTGAAATTATACCAATGTTATCTTTAAGATTAGCAAGATACCGTAACAAGGAAATGCTTAGATTATTATCTAATTTTCTACTTTATGCCAGCTTCGTTAATAATTGCAGCTTAAATATTATTTTAACTCTATTTTTTGATTGAAATCTTATGGACTGAAGATCATTTATCAACAGAAAAAGAAATCCAAATCATGATGAATCAAATATTCTGACAAAAAAAGTAGGTCATATTTTAAGTCTTCTCACCAAAAAAAGTAAAAATAAAATCAACAATAAAGTGTTTGGTGTAAGATGAACGAAGACAGAGAGAATGAAAAGCGTACTATTATATTACTTTACGTGACCTATATATTCTTTGCATATATTTAATATCGTATATTGGCATTTCATTCTCCAACTAATTGTGCTGTGGCATGTAGGTTTTCCTTTGGTCGTTAGTTATTTGATTGAGATGATATCACGCGTACGGACAAAAACAAAATCTCAGTACCCTAACCCAAGAATTAATTTATATCTAACCAATAAAGAACCTAATTTATCTATAAAATAAAAATGCCTGGCAAGGTCATTCCCTTTTACTATCAACGTGGCTTTTTCCCCTCTTAGTAATCATATTAATTATTAAATGACATTGGTTACCTTACAAGCAGAGGAAAAAAATAAAATAAAATAGGATAGCTTGAAAAATTTATTCCCGCTTGCATCAAAGTGTGAGCAACCTTGCATTGTACAAAGGAGGGAGCAAAACTTGATTCAAAATAAAAGGGGTAAAGGAGAAAGGCAATTTTTATTTCTCAGCACCCAAGAAGAGAGAGTTTTTTTTTGAATTGAAAAAGGAAATCAGCATTCAGTATATTGACTGCAGGGTGATAATCACAGCACTAATCATTTTAGAATTATAATCCCCATCATCATACTTCAGAACCCCAAAAATTTCCTTGTGATTGTGTCCCTGCCCATTTTTTAAACTTCTTTTGTTACAATTTTGAGGCTAGATTTTTCAGCAACAAAATCACACCACCTTTTGCTGTGTAAAATAATAATATCAGCACACCATCCCCAACACCCATATCTGGCACCCATTCAAAGTTCAAACTCTTCCTTATCAAAAAGCCAAACACTCCTGACAATTTAACAGTTTCTCTCTCTCTCTCTTCCCCACACCAAACACAGTTTTCAAAACCCTTTTTCTTTTGCTATTCCATAATTACCCAGAGAGCCGGGCCAGACATAAATACAACACAAAACCTTCAAACCTTCCTCTAATTATCCACCCTTCTCTCTGCAATTTCCCTTAAAAAACAAACCACATTCATCACAATGCCCTTCCCCATTCTCTTTCTCTTTCTCCTACCTTCACTCTTCTGGCTTTCACATTCAGCCACAATTCTAGTAGACGGATCTTCAGAGTGGAAGAACCCCACTGTTTCCATCGGTGATTCCATCAGTAAGTACCGACACTAACACCCAGATTTGGAATCTTCATAGGCAATGTTTAACAATACGTAGCAAGCACTAGCATCTAACATTACTACTCTGCCTCTCCTCTGTCTCAGTTTTCAAGCACAAGCAACACTACAACCTCTACATTTTCAAGAACCAGAAAGCCTTCAACCTCTGCAATATCACTCAAGCCACTCTTCTCACCAACCCCTACACGGTAAGGCCCTTAAAGCCTCATTCTGTATCTGCAGTGTTAAATTTTCTAATTTTGTTAACCAAATTAATGTTGTCAGTGGCATCCATCTCGGCCTGGTTTCTTCTACTTTACCTTCCACAATGGCTCAGTGAAAGCATGCCAAGGTTCTCAAAAGCTAGCCATAAAGGTTACTTCTTCAGCAATGGCTCCAGAACTTTCTCCAATGGCAACACCAGCTCCTTCTTCTGGCGGAGAGGTGCCATCTTCGCCTTCGTTTCCATGGCCTTTTCGTCCTCACCAAGCAGCTTCTTCACCTGGCCCAGCACCACAAGCACAAGCGAGTTCACCGGTGACAGTTCCATTGGTGCCAGATAAAGGTGGTGGCATGCCCTTCATTAACAGCAACCCTGCAGTTCCTCTGCCTACTGGGGAAGTTGACTCTGCTACCATACGACCCTTACCCACCTCTGGCCATCAAGGACAGGTGCCCATACCCTACCTCTACCTCTCTCTCTCTCTCCAAAAGCATGCACTCATTTAATGTGTAGTTTCTGTTTGTTATGCACTTTTCCTAAAATTGCACAAACAAGAAATTGTAGACCTTATGTTATCACCAAGGTTTTAAATTACGGTGTTTGGGTCTAACACAAGGGTTAGTCTCTTACATCTGGTAAATCAAGGTTTGAATTCCTGTTGGGAGAGGTGTTCATATTTAGTATTTGACAATGTCTCAAATATGATTGCCTTCGGTCATGGTTGCAGTCGCGATTTTGTGGCGATCTTTAATATTGCAAGAAATTGTGAACAAGTGCACCAATGCTGCTGCAATGGCAGTTGCAATGTGATTGCAAAGATTAAAAAAATCTTGATGTTGTGACTGAAATTGTGGCCTTTTTTAAAAATCCTTGGTTATCTCTTAATTGGTGTTGGTGCACCTAAATGTGTGTACCTGTGTGTGTGTTTTGGTGGTAAGTGCCTTGATGTGATTTATTTGCTAGAAAGAAACATGCACATGAATTGATGTTAGTGCACCTAAATGTGGTTTATTAGCTACGAAGGTGCACATAAATCATAAATGTTATGTTGTCTTTTAAATTTTAATTGATGTTAGGGTACCTAAATGTTTGTATCTATGTGTGTACCTAGATGTGGTTTATTAGCTAGAAACAAGCACAAAAAATCATAAGTGTTATGTTGTCCTTTAATTGATGTAAGTGCTCCTAAATGTGTGTACCTGAATGTGATTTATTAGCCAGAAACGTGAATATAAATCATCAATGTGTTTATTTGACGGTTGACGCAAGTAGCGGGATTGATGCGTTACTGATTGGGAGTTGGATTCTATTGTGGTTGTGGGTGAGTGCAGGTGATGATTGGGTCGTTTGGATTTCATATTGCTGTGCACTCCATGGCTTTACTGCTGCTGTGAGGAGGAAGAGAAAGATAGAGTTGGAGCGCAATTTATGTAGAAAGAGAGAGAGAGAATGGGATGGGGTCTAACCCAATGAGGTAGCACCATGGACTGTGGATTGGGTCTAAAGTAGCTTTAAGAGTGATGATTATACCATGTATTAAGATGCTCTTACATTCTACTTTGGAATGGTTGGCACTTTTTGCTCTTTGGATTAAGAAAGCAATCGATTGCTGCATTTGCTTTTCTCTTTTACCCCTCTAATTCCCCGTTGCTTTTCATATTGATGGTACATTATGGGGTCCCTAACATGAGCAATGCATGAAACATCACAGCCGTATGGTGGGGGAGCTCTGAGGTCATGCCTGTGGCAGTTTCTAAAGCATCGCTGACAGATAAAAATTGCACCTATATAAATTAATATATTGGAACAGCTTGCTTGGTTCTTTATGCAAGTAGTTTCCAAAACTATGAAGTGTAAAATAAAATTGTGCAAAAACCTGGTGAAAGGTGTGGCGAGAAATTATTTTTGCGAAAAATATGTGAAATTTTTTCTATATTTTATTGTTTTAATGAGTTTTTCTTTTATAATAAAACAATTATAATTAAAAGTTATGTTTTGTTAATTAAACTAGATAACAACAATCTAAAGAGAATAATCAATTTCCATAATAAATTAAACATATATACTTCTGTTGTAATTTTTTTTTTTTGGGTGAACTAACTGTTGTAATTATTATATCATGCAGAGTGATTACTTATATATATGTAGTTAGGATTCGTTGACACCAGATGTCAAAGTTAGTCAAATTACACATTTAATAACTTTTTGTAGAGTACATATTTAATTAATCTAACCGTTAAATTATGTGATATTATTTCCATGATCATGTATATCAAATTTTACATCATTTGGACTTTTTTAGATATGTTATTTAATATTGAATATTTACATATATTTCAATATCATATTGTACGTTAAATTACAGTGATGTGATGAACTATTAAATAATTTTGGAATTGTATGGAATTTTGTATACTTAATTTAATTAATAAGAACATTAAATTCAACGGTTAGATTGATTAAATTTGCATTCTAAGAAAAGTTATTGAAGATGTAATTTAACTAACTTTGACACCTAGTGTCAACAAATCTGACCATGTGTGTGTGTGTATGTGTGTGTGTCTATATATATATATATAATTAGCATGTCACTATTAGCATTAAATTGTGCATTGATCACTTTTATTCATAATTTTATATTTATTTGCTTGTTTATTAATACTTCATCTAGTTTAGAATATCAATTATTTCAGATAATAGATTTTATTTTGTTTTATTGGTTATTTTAAAGGATTAAATAAATTGTTAATTCGTCTTTTACAAATATTAACTAATGTTCTAAGAAAATAAAAGTAAAAAGTATTTATTCAAAAACTTATTTATCATATTGAAGATATAAAAGTATATTTAATATTTATTTTTATGTAAGTAGAAAGTATCTCTTATATGAGTATTTGTAAATATACAAAAATTATTAAAAAAACTTTAAAATATTATTTTATTAATAATAATAATAAAAAAAGCTTATGTACTAACAGTATAAAGTAATTTTATATTGTAATATAATCACAAAACTTATCAATGTATGGTATGTTTGTTGATTTTTAAAATAATTATCTTAAAAATCATACTAATGGTGATTTTTTATTAGTTGAATGTGTAAAAGTTTTTACACTGACAGTACATTTTCATTAAACTTTAAAAATAAATATATTTAAATCTTTTAATTTTATTTTTTTAAAACATTTTGAATGATGAAATATTATTTTAATTATAATTTATAAACATTTTATTATATTTCATGTTGATTGGAAATATATATATATTAATTACATAATTAGGAAAATAAAAAATCTCTAATTGAATAACTAATGAGAGAAAAAATATAATATACATCGAAAACAAAAGATGCATAATTGCATTAGAAGGAAAATACATCTTCCTTTCAAATGATTTTTTTTTAAAAAAAGTACATCTTCCCGTATACTGCATGAGTATTTTTTTTTAATTTATATCAAATTAAAAAATATCATTATAATTAAATGATGATAAATTGCATATCTTAAAGTGGAATAAAATATAATAGGAGATATCCCTATTGTAAAGAAATTAAAGGTTTTATTTTATTATATACAACTAAATCGAAAAGGTAGGACTTTTTTGTATGTGTATAATGACGGTAACAAAGTTAGAACCTAAGACTAGTGTATATTATCCAAACTTTCCACCACTAAGCCGACTCTAGTGAGTTAAAGATGAGATTTTTAATAGTTACATTGGAATACATTAAATAAGGAGTTTAATGGTCATTCACCGACTAGTGTAAAATAGTTTTACACTGTCATTCAATCACAAACCACCATTTATTGTAAGTTTGTTAATTTTTATAATAAATACTTTAAAAGTTATATTGATGGTGATTTCTAATTGGATGATAGTGTAAAACTGTTTACATTGATAATGCATGACCATTAAGCTATTAAATAAATAGAACTTTTAAAATTGAAAAAGAAATATGAAAAAAAAAACTGAATGAATCAACTGTTAATTGATAGGTGTATAAAATTTCAAATATTTATGAACTTCAAATCCAATAATATGGAAAGTTGGTATTGACAATCAATTAATCAAAATTGATTCAAATTAAGTAATAGTATTTGAAAAAAATAAAAACTAATAAAACATAAGATAATTAAGTAATGAGAAAGTAGGTTATCTATTGATAATGTTGTGAATACCCAATTTTATCCGGATAATTAGAAAAATAATAAAATAAATATAGAAGAAAATATGAAATAATAATAATAGTAGTAATGATAATAAACAATAAAAGGTAACTAAATTTCTGATTGGTTCATTATTAATCTAGACCCATAAACGGGTTTTTTTTTCTTTCTTTTTTTTCTTTTCTCTCCTTGGGCCATGCAAACTGAATGGCCCATTCACTAAAAAGAGAAAACAAATAGTAAGGAAAAGCTAAGCTAAAACGTGCGGAGGAAGAAAGAATCAAAAATTAAGCTTGCGGAAGAAGTTTTGAGGATGGCTATATATAGTCTTTAGAGATTCATACCAAGGGATTTTTCTTTTTGGGGGATTTTTTTTGGAGAAAGCAGGAAAAAGAGCACCAACTGACGGAACTCTCTCTCGTTACCAATCACAGAGGTAACGGCCCATGAGCTCTCATCTTCTATGATTACATATTTATTTTGTCTTTGCATTGTGTAATGTAGCTTCATTCCTCTGTTCCATATCCATTCTGTTAGACATGGCTCTATCCTTTGTGGCTTGGTTTCTGTTTAGTTTCTTCATCACATTCTGTTTATGCATTGTGTAATACAGTGTGATTCTCATGTTATATGCCTATTCTGTTAAACATTCGCATTTCGAATAATAGTTCGTCATTAACACATCACGATTATTCTTCTAATCTTATCTCTCACCATATCATTCGCAAGCAGATTCCTAATTCTAAATCATGTAATATGATGATATGGAGCTGAGATTTTGGATTTCATTTGCACTAAATTTGCATTCTCACATAAACCTTGACTTATAAACAACAATAACAATAATTAAAATAGTACGAAGATGAATCTTGTCCACTCGCCGCTACTATGGCGCGAGGCCGTATTGGAGAGTTTGCGTTCCAAGAATGCAAATCACTCAATTTGTCTGCGTCTCTGACACGCAAACGTAACCTCCTTCATCATTGTGACGCTAATTGTGAGTGAATAACTACACTGCCGTAGTATCTCTGCGAGCCTCCACACGTCTTTATTGTGTGATTTTTAATCCCTCTTCCCCCACTATCTCTAACGCGGATTCGCGTTGTGATACGAATCCATGCTGGAGTCTTCGTGCAAGATACTCTGATCCGTTTCGCCATCACAAAGGAACTGGCAGTGTCAACCTCTTCACACTGTCAAGAAGCGCTGATCTCGGAAAATAAACAGTGGTTCTCAGCGTTGCGCACAGCGATGGTGCCAAACACACCCTGCATCGTGCAGTATCACATGTATTGGAAGAGATTGTCAGAGGAAACTCGTATGCTGCTGTCAGAGAGGCCGCTGCTGGCATTATGGGTCGAGCTCGTGGAGAAGGAGGAGTTTCTGAGTGAGCGTTTGGGAAGACATTATATTGGAACTTAATAATATTGGGCTGAAATTTTGGCCATGCAGAGACGAGACTGGGCTTGGTCTCAATGGTATTGTATTTTTGAAAGAAGCCTTTCTCTGTTCTCTGTCCGCATGCAATTGGATTTGATTCAGTATTTTTTTTTTGTTTTTTATTTTTTATTTTGTCCTTTTTTAAAAAAAAAAAGAGAAAAAGAGAACGAAAACCAAAAAATAGAATAAATAATAATTTAGAATTTCTAACTGTATGTTTTTGCCCTTAATTGATTTTCTCTCGGTAAGTTTTTAATTAATTTCTAATTGATTTCCAATTGATTTCTTTCGTCCGTTCCGCATAATCAATATATAATTGAAATTCGACCTTTTTTTTTTTAAATCAAAATTAAAATACCGTTTTCACAAATATATATATATATATATATATATATATATATATATATAATCGTGAAATTTAACTATGGCCACTTAGGATGCACTTCCTATTTGGACATTATTGAGGTTTCAAAATAATTAATGATAACCACTTTAGATGTACTTCTTATTTGGTTATCATTTTTATGTATAGGACAATGTTTTTTTTAAAAAAAAAACACATAATAAAGGTTTTAATAATAGTCACTTTGGATGCACTTCTTAGTTGATTATTATAAAAATCGTAAAAGGCATATTGATGACTACTTTAGATGCACTTCTAATTTGGTTATTGAGTACGCCTTTACCATACTAAAAATAAAATAAATATAATAATATAAAAAAAAATCAACGAAACAATTTTCTACCAAAAGAACTACGTGAGTCTGAGTTCCTCATTGCACCAGAGGATACGTAGGAGCAGGGACCCACCCCTGTCGATCTCAAAAACCTAAAAAGATTTTAATCCTTTTTTTAATGTTCAAAATAAAATGGCTAAGCAAGATATAAGACTTTCACACATTAGGATGAAAAGGTAACTATCTTTTGATGAACGTGTAGGGTGCTAACACCTTCCCTACACGTAAATAACTCCCGAACCTTTCTCTCGGTTCAAAACCATCATTCATAGGTTTTTCTATGGTTTATCCTTAATAAATCATAGTGGCGACTCTTCTGATCATTTTCTTTTTCGCCATCCGGTCGTGACCCCGATTGCGACAAATGTAAAACAGTTTTACATTATTATCCAATCACAAACCACTATATATAATAAGTTTGTTGACTTTTATAATAATTATCTTAGAAGTCATACTAATGATTATTTCTAATTGATTGATAATGTAAATTTTTTACATTGATAATACATAATTATTAACTCTTAAGTAATTAAAGTAAAAGAACTCATGTGACATGACATGTTAAGATATTAAGATTAATTGGTGGATTGAAAGTAATTAATAAAAATGTTTTTTAACAAGAAACTTTAAGACACTAGTCAATAAGACATTTATTTTTTTAATTTATACTTATCTCTTAATATTTTGAATAAATAAGATGAGAGAACACATTAATGAAATGATAATGTTTTAGGTATCTCAGTATGGAATAAATTAATTAAACATAACTATATTTTTTCTAATTCAGACCATCTAATAACTTTCTTAATCAATGTACAAGAAGGATACTCATATATTTTTAAACAAATATTGTGATAACTATTAAGGGAGGAAAGAGGAGATTTTAAGCTCGAATTCAAGGGTGTCATTAGTGCATGGCAATGAGAGCCAACTCCAAAAAAAAAAAAAAAAAACAATTTTGTTTACACAACTTGCATTGAAAATTGTGAAGTAATTAAAATTTGTATTTTTGTTAAAAAGTAGAATAATTTTAATTGCTCGTCTACTATTTTCTTGTTAAATATTAATTCTTCTATTAATTGAAGGATATTACCTATAAATAGTTAAATACATATCATTAAATACTCTAAATTTTTATTTATATTCATTTTTATATATTTTTTAAGCAAAAACTTTTTGCTATTTATTTGTTTAAAAACATTAAAGTGAAATGAATTAATATATTCTAAATTAAGCATTTATGCTGTTGTCTTTTTTTTTTAATCATGTTATAGGTACGAGCTATCCACCGATTTTATCGATAACTAATCTTTATCATGAAACCTCTCTAACTACCTTTAATAGGGTATCTCCTCTCAACTACGTTTTTTTAGCTACAAGACTCAAACCCGAGATCTTGCTTAAGGGAACTACGTTCAGTGCCACTTAGACCACGTAATGTTGGTTGTCTTTACTTTTCTTAGTGGGCTATTTTTTTTAATTCTTTAAATATTTTATATACTTACTATAAATGAGTAAAAAGTAATGGTAAATACTAAATAGAGTATTACAATAGTAAATAAACAATTTAATTAATAAGAGGAATAAAACATATAAGAGATAAAAAAAAATATAATAATAAGTTAAAATATCTTTAACACAAACAAAAATATTAATTATATTTCATAATTTGTATATTATAATTATATAAAAAAACTTGTACATTATAATCCTAAAAGATAAATCAAAAATAGAAATAGTAATTAAAAACGATATATTAAATATTTTTATATTTTCAAGATATTAAATATTTTATTTTAATATTTTTTATTTTTTAAATAGTACCTTTAAAGTATTAATTATTAATAATATTCATTAGTTGTAGGGGTATTCATGATCTATCCTTGTCCTACCAACTCGGCCCAACTCGAAAGAACTTTTGACAGACTCAGGTTGATGAAATTGGACCTGATGCATTTTGAGGACAAGTTTGAGGTTATACTTCGGGTAGTCCCAACCTAGTCTAATGTTATATATTTTTTAAAAAGTATTATTTTTAAATAATTATGTATTAATAATACAACTTCTTGACTTAATAAATAATGTTTTGTCTAATATGATGCTATATTTATATTGATATCATTTATCTTAAAATATATATTATAAAATATACCTTAATTGTAGTTGTATACTTCTTTAATTTTACGATTTATCTATATATAATGTTAAGATTAATATATTGTGTCAACAAGGTTGACCCGGTCTTGCCCCAAATATTGTCGGGTCTTGATCAGATCGGGTTCGAGTTCACAACATTCACCCTATTAAGATTTCGGGGAGAGTAAGGACACAGGTTAACCCGTCCCACAAACACCCCTAGTTATACTTCATATGGGCTTTGTGTCATTGAGCGTGGTGTACTTAGGTTGACCCATTATTGACTTAGTAGATCCCAAACTCAAGTATAGTCCATAGACCCCAAAATAAAAATGTTAGGTTTGTTTGGGCATGAGTGGAGTGATTGTAATGGAGGGTGAATGATTCTTATTGTGAAATTCTAATTAGTTGAATAAGATAGGCTTGCCCATATTGTCAATTGGACCTATCTGGGCTAATAACTGGGTGTTGTTTGACCTAAATTGTTTTACTTGGACCTAGCTGGGCTAATATTGAATTGGAATTTACTGGACCCAGCTGAGTATGATGTAAAGATAATTACGTGAGCAGTGTAATTTGTCAAAATCCACTTTGAACTTTTAAATAGTTTTAATAAAAAAATAACAAAATAAAACAATAAGTCATTATAATTCACCAAATTATAATAATAAAGCCTTATTTAGGCCCAATCATTAAAATAGTGACGAAAATAGAAACTATGAAAAATAGAGTTAACAATAAATACAAAAAAAAAGAGGATAAATTGACCTTGTGCTCAAATGAAGGACCTTACTATTCTCATCCCAATTTTCACTATTTTTAGCCCAACTTTTGTTTAATTTTTTTTTTCAAAAAATACCTCTTGATGGAGTTTTCGTTGTGTATCTAGAGAAGATTTTGTCAAGATACACAACGAAAATGCAATTTCATTGTGTATCTTGAGAAGATCTTGTCCAGATACATAACAAAATTACATTTCCGTTGTATATCTTGATAAAATTTTGTCTTGTATATTTCAATAAAATATTGTCGAGATACAAAACGGAAACCGATGCCATTGTGTATCTCTCAACAGGATCTTGTCCAGATACACAATAAAAACGTGTTTCTGTTGTGTATCTTGACAATATTTTATTGAGATATACAACAAAAATATGTTTTCGTTAATAAAGAGGGGATGAGGTGAGAAGAGGAGAGAGAATGAGGACAAAACCATCTTGTCACTCTTTTTGAAAAAATTGGAGGTGAAAATAGAAAAAATAGGGGTGGAAATAGTAGGCCCCTCAAGTGAAGTACCATCTATTTGTCATTAAACCAAATTCTAAGGAACTAACATGGTCCAATTGAGCAAAAGGGTAATAGAAGCCCAACATTGAATCTGAAAAAGGGATGATGGAAAATCCTAAAAAAAAAGAGGGAAAAAGAGGAAAGCCCGAATATTGCTCCTAGGGGTGTTTAGATCGAACAATTTCATGGAAAAAAGGATGCAAAAGAATAGGCGCTATATTGAGGAACCAAAGGGAGTTTTCGACAGAGAGCAGCGGTCTCATCGTAGATGGAGTGCTTGTTGATTCCTACTTGACAATTTCCCTTTTCGTTAAGTACTTGCAAAGGTTCAAGATTGACCCTGGACATGGGACTTTCAAAGTGTAAGTTTATTTTGAAACTATATACTAAAAAAACTAAAACTGAAATTGTAAAACTAAAAACATGTTTTAATTTTAAAAATTTTAAAAACTGAAAACCACTCCAATTAGACCCTAATATTGTATTTGTTTGGATAGAAAACGAAAGTTAAAAAAAGAAAGAAAGGAAGGAAAGTTGTCAAAAAATCATTCGTTCCGCCATTTAGTTCATCTAACAAAGGAGAGGAACACAACATTTATTTGGTGCGAAAAATTAGTTCTAAATATTTCAAAAGAGTTCAAAAGTAATGAATTATATATTGACCTATTTTAAAATATGTCAAAAGAGTTCAAATATAACGAATCATGGACATATTTTAAAATAAATCAACAATAAAATATTATGTTATTAATGAAATAAATAATTCATACATTATAAATCAAATAATAAATATTTCATTTAAAAAATAAATTGATACAAGTAAATAAAACTAAAAAATTAAAACAAAGATTCTTTTTTTTTTTTTTCATTTTTAAAATAAATAAAAAATAAAAATTAATATAAAATCCTGAATTTTTTGTCTCTTTTATTTCCATCTCTTCCTCATTTGCTGTCCTCCGGAAGCGGATCAAGAGCTATTTTAGTATTTTTGGCAACGAGCCGTGGGTAAGTCAAAAAGGATAACATTCCAAACAGCGTATGTACGAAGTTATAGCAACCTGTGACACACAGCTGAAGAGATCCACAAAATTCAGTTACGTACGGCAGCTGATTATTGTAGAGTGGAAGAGAAACGCAAAACCTAACATATACTACCTTCAAGATTAAATATGTTTTTGATCTTTCAAAAATTAACTTATTTTAATTTTAGTCTTTAAATTTTTTTCTTTAAATAAAGTCTGTTAAATATTAAAAATATCTTAATTAGATTTTTGTATTAAATTCTGTTTAACTTTTCTATTAAATAATGGCCACATTAATATCACAGTCACCATTAATTTATTGATGTGACCATCCATGTCAATTGTTATGTCCAAGTTAGATTAATAACATATTTTTTGAATAAAATTATTATATATTTAACCTTAAACTGCAGATTTTTTAACCTTAAAACAAAAGTAATTACACAATTTTTTATTAAAAATTATTACTGGACAGTTCAGGTAATAAAATACTTTACTTGAAAATTGATGTGACCACCATTTAACAGAAAAGTTAAACAGAGTTTAGTACATGAATCTAATTAAAATATTTTTAATATTTAAGGGACTTTATTCAAAGAATTATTTTTTTTTATAACTAAAACTAAAACAAGTCAAATTTTGGAGGACTAAAAACATGTTTAACCTTATCTTTAATTATTAGCATATAGTATCCACGAGAGTGCATTATGACAACAGTTAAAGTGACCATTTTTCTTGGTTATGAGACAAGTATAATGATAAAGTTGATTCAATAATCGAAAAAATAAACAATAGGTTACATAAAAGAAGACAAATTTCATGAAAAATAATTTAATATTAGGTGTACCAACAACTCGATCCGTTTCTATGGAGTCACAATCTATAAAAAAAATATTTGAAAAGCTTGATTCACTATTTATATCATAGCATTAACGACGAACTATTTTAATTGCTTCGCCTTCAAGTAATAATGCCCATTGCCCACGGTGACGCGGCTTGGGGGTTACTATGAATGAAATTTACTTCTTTTTCTCCGAAACTTCCATGTGGAAAGACCGGCTGGGTCTCCCACTGTCCGTGGAAAAAGAGAGAAAAGGCATATATACAAGGGAGAAAGATAAAATTATCTTTATCTTGATTTTAATTTTTATTATTTTTAAAAATTAGTAAATATTTATATTTTTATCTTATTAGTAACGTAGTACTCTGTTGTTTATTGTATTTAAATTCAGTAAAAAAGTACTTAAAGGAAAAAAATTAGTTTTTAAGATTACTTTTGTTAAAATTTAGTGAGTTTAGATGCACTTTTAACAAAAAGCTGCAATTCTATTAAAAAAAAAGGGCACATTTTACCTCCTTTTATTTGTGATTACGAAGAGACATAGTTTTTTTTATAATACGAAAAAAATTGTTCTTGTTGAAACATAAAACAATGGGGGTGATTGATTTTATTATTGTTTTCTTCAAAACTATTTTGCAAAATAACTCCTGAAATCTGTTTTGAAGAATAATAGAGAAAAATTGTTTGATAAGGTGATTTAAAAATAATTTTAAAAGAATAAGGAGGCTACATTTTTTTGTGTACAATGGTCATACTGAAGTTAGAACTTATGACCTCATGCATACAACCTCAACTCCCCACATTAGGCCGACCTAGTAGATTAGGAGGCTACATATTTGCCATCATAAATACAAACGTATAACTTTGAAAACATGTTTAAGTTTCTGATTTTCTTATTTTTAGAAACTATTTTTAAAATTAAAAGTAAAAACAAATCTTATTGATAAATCTACATTTTTACGTAGATTTATAAAGCAAGTTCACATGATTTTTGCATTAGCTCATAGGAAATTTGTGACAAAATAGACCATTAATAAAGGATTTTATGTGATGTGCATTTTTAAGCTTTCTATTTAAAATTGCATGAACTGTCTTCATTTTGTTGAATTTTGTAAAGGGCAATTAGATGAACAAAGAAGGAAAATGCAGTCTACAAGCACAGATGAATATTATACTTATCAAAGTGGACTTAAAAAAAGCAAGAACCCAAGTGAGGACTATAAAAGAAGCCTATAAGCACAAGAACAGGCCAAAAAGGAGACTTGAAGCAAAAAAAGGAGTGTATAAGGCCACATCTGCCCTGAAGGCTCTATAGGCCGCTCGGCGAGCCTTGCTCTGGGGGTATCCCACTCGGTGGCAAAATGGAGCAAATTCCTCCCGAAAAACCGCCCAGCGGGTTTTCAATCTCGCTGGGCAGGTCTGAGGTCTAAATTTTAATTTTATTTTTAATGGGCCTAGATTGTACAGGATGGACTGGATTAAGCCTCCTACTCCAAAATTTTGAAATTGTATTACAAATAACGAGCAAAGTACAATAAGGGATCATCTCTATCTTATCTCTACTCTTTGCCCAATTTTTTTTGGTCTTTGGCTTTTAGAGAAGGATTCTTAGAAGGCAATAGGATATTTAGAGTCAGAGACTAGGAAAAAATCTTTTCTTGTAAAAGATTTCTTCTTCTCTTTCCTTTGATGTATTTCTCTAAAATTATGATTTCTCTTCTTGTCATGAGTAGTTAAATTCTTTGTTAGGGTTGTGATGTACTTAGTGTCTGGAACCCTTTTTAATTGAATTTTTGTTTTTATTCAGTCAATTAGATTGCTCTACTGCTTTCATTTTCTTACTTGGAATTGATTGTCCTTTGTATACTTCAAATCGATTAATTAAATGGCAGCTGTACCGCAATTAATTGGTAGACGTGTAGGGTAATCAAATTAGGTTTTGTCGTATGATCAACCTTCATTCCTAATTTCTAATTGGATTAAATAATTAATTAATCCCCCCTTTATTCTTTATGCCTTTCTGGGGCTTTAATATCTCATATGATCAATTGGAAAATTAACTTAGAAAGAACTATTGTAATTTATGACCAGCAATTGACAATAAAATGCGTAGAGGAATATTGGTAATTGACGAATAGTAGGAGGTTCAATTAGAAATAAATGTGAAGGAACTTAAGAGCATGAAGAAAACCACAACCCAAAGCCTATTTTCCTCTGAATTTTTCTCTACTTGTCACTGCTTGTTTTGCAATTCCTATTACACGTTTATCATTATTGAATCAATCTACTACCTATTTAATTTCACCTAAACAATGTATAATCTTCGAAAACTGGTAATCGTCATTTAGTCTTTTAGGTTCGATATCAGGACTAACGTCCTTTTGTTACTATTGCAATAAGGGTACGTTTGTCCTTGAATGTATTTTTAGCGCATCACTTATCAAATAATTTTTTTATTTTTTTCAAAAACAAACAATTTCTCTTAAAAATATTAATAAAAAAAATAAAGTAAGAAGTTATACATACATACACACACACACACACACACACATATATATATATAAAATTTGAATAGTTAATTTTTCAGCCAGTATTTATATTTACTTACTTTCCTATCTAAAATGACTCATTGACTTTAGAAGACTCAAGTCAATCGCAATGGGCAGGAAAGTATGGTGCGCCCACACGCACCTTCCTAGCAGCATCGTGTGCTATCTTTTCGGGTTTGGATGTTATTATGTTGAAAGGTACGTAAAACCCATTTAGACAATTGTGATTTTAACAAACCTCCAAATTAATACAATGTGATTTAAGTCTACCATATTTTCTATATTAGTTAATTTAAATTTGTCCAATTGTGGTTTATTATCCAATATGATGCATGGCAAAATTTAACTCGGCAAGACATCAATCCGTTGCACTAAGTAAGTAAAACTTTTAGATTTATGACATCATCATCTTTTTTTTTGGTGCCAAACCAACCAACGTAGTGGTACGAAGAACTCGTTCAACCACAAGGGGAGAGGGCCAAAAGAGAAGCAAGACTTCACCAATGCGAAAATCACAAGTGGCACAGAGTGTAGCAGTAGCTCGTGTGGGACTGTGGATTCATTTAACTTGCTGGGTGAGGGCCATCAAATATTCACGGATGTACATATACAAAGTGGCACTATCAATCCAGAACAGAACGATCTTAGTTTTTTCGGAATTTTCAAGTTAATAATGAGACTTCTGCAAAGGAAGAAACAAGACTAGCCTTGGGTGGGGCAAAGCATTGAGGCCTTGATTAAGGGCAACGTGATATGCCCAGAAGCACGAGAAGGATGTTGAATTAACCTCTATTTGAACTCTAGAATATAAATATGGGAACCCACTCTTTCCTTTAAAAGTTTTGCATGGCAAAATAATGCTAAAATTGAAAAAGTTGGAATATTAATCTTGAAAATTTATGAGACTTTATAAATTTTTATGTATTATTATTTTCAAATAATTTTATTATATGAAAATTCTAAATGAAAAAATATGTTGTCTTTTCGTTTCCATCAACAATAATGTTTTGGAATCCTTTAATTAAAAAGCAAAAAATTCTAAAAAAAAGAATTGTTACTTTATTTGATGAGTGAATAATAGGTGTTACCGTGTTAGTCTCGAGCTGTGGTTGATGTGAATTGATGCTAAAAGTTAATTAAAATTTATGAAAAGGGAAATATTGTTAAATAAAGCGCGAAGAAATGATCCTAAAAGCAGTTTTGGAAACAATTTAGAGAATGTTTGGAAATCTATTTGAAATGCAGGAAACAGATGTTCATGCGTTCTAAAGTATCAAATTGAGAAGGAAAAGTTTGTGTCATTGAAGAAAATGTCTGCTCAATTTGGGATCAATTGGTTTCCAAACACGTACACCCTTAGTGGAAGAGAATTGAACAAGAAAAAAAATAACTTTCCAGGAACAAAAAGAATTTTATCAACAATTATTATAAAAGTATTTTTAACCTATACTTTTGAATCGATTTATGTTCTACTCTAATTTTCATAGTGATTGTGGTGGAAAGGAATGGTGCTGAGGTTTCATCAACATTGTTGAAGAGGAATGATGTCACCTATAGAGATTCTGATGTACAAGTCAACATCTAGGAGAGTAACACTTAGTTATGGAGAATATAATGTACCTAGAAAAGGGGTTAGTGGCTGTATTTATAGGTGTAGAGAGGTGACATGTTTGGTAGTTAAGTAACATCACTCTGTGGTGTATTGTCAAAAGAGCGGTTGGGGAGAACATAGGTTAGATGCTCTTTATACACAAGATCTATACTTTATGTCACAGATACTCACATGATTTTAGGGATCAAGCAGACAGTTGATTTTTGAGTAGATAAGTCTAAGCTTTGGCAGTGACTGCTTTCAGTTGGGTGTTTCAGTGGTTGGGGGCTTGATTGCGTTGTCAGGCTGCGAACCTTTGGGCTCATTGATCAAAGTATGACACTTTTAGAAACTTTTTACCAATATAGAGTTGTTTTGAAACATATTACCAAACTAGGGTGGTCAACGATGGAAAACACTAGTCAAACTAGCGTTTTCAATTCTTGTCAGCATTTTTAATATATTTTTTTTAATTTAATTGCGAAAAGTGCCAGGTTGGTTGTCACGCAGGATACGCAAGTGACAATAGCATTTTCAGAAAATGCTACTGTCACTTACGTATCCTGTGTGACAGCCAACTTGGCACAAAAGCAATGGTGGCGGTGGGCACGTGTACAAAACGCTATTACCATTAGCGTTTTCAATTTAATATTTTTTTAAAAGTATTTACATTTATATTTATTTAAAAAATTTGGAAAACGTATTATTGTTTTTTAAAAAAAGAATTTTCGCCTTTAAATTTTTTTAAAAAGTTTTTAAATTTATATTAATATTTTTTAAAAAATATTTGGAAAACGCTAGTAGTAATAGCGTTTTCCATATTATTTTTTTAAATTTTTAAAATTTATATTAATATTTTTTTAAAAAATATTTGGAAAACCCTAGTAGTAATAGTGTTTTCCATATTAATTTTTTTTTGCCTTTAATTTTCCTGTAAAAAGTTTTATATTTATATATTTTTTAAATTGGGAAAACGATAATATTAATATTTTTTTAAAATTTTTAAAATTTATATTAATATCTTTTAAAAAATATTTGGAAAACGCTAGTAGTAATAGTGTTTTCTATATTAATTTTTTTTTAAAAAAATTTCACCTTTAATTTTCCTTTAAATATTTTTATATTTATATTTATATTTATATTTTTATTTTTTTAAAAAATTGGGAAAACACTAATATTAATATTTTTTAAAAATTTATATTAATATTTTTTAAAAAATTTGGAAAACGCTATTAGTAATAGCTTTTTCCATATTTATATTTATATTCTCTTTTAATTTTCTTTTAAAAGTATTATATTTATATTTATATTTTTTAAAAAATTGGGAAAATGCTAATATTAATATTTTTAAAAAAGTTTTAAAATTTATACTAATATTTTTTAAAAATATTTGGGAAACGCTAGTAGTAATAGCGTTTTCCATATTAATTTTTTAAGAAAAAGTTTTTGCTTTTATTTTTTTTAAATTTTTTAAATTTATTTTAATATTTTTTTAAAAATGATTGGAAAACGCTAGTAATTTTAAAAAAAAAACCGAGAAGAACGCATTATTTTAAAAATAGAGAACTATAAATTTTAATTTATTATTTTAAAAAGTTATAAAACGCTATTTATATTAGCATTACCATTTTTATATTGATTTTTTTAAAAGAGGAATACACTTCATGTGTGGCATATAGAGAACGATGGGATGTGACGGAGAGTGGAAAACGCTACTAGCAATAGCGTTTTCCAGAGCTACTGAACTGATGGGACGAGTCATTGTTGCATTAATAGAAAGTTGAATTTTCAATAGCTTTTTCCAACCGGTTTCCTGTCCTACGACCTATTCTTCGGATGTGACAAGGCACTGTGAAGCAGCTTTATAGAAAACGCAGCTGCCAATAGCATTTTTTGGCACTGTTCGGATGGGACAACGTGTTGACCGTGGGTATAGCTTTCGGAAAACGCTAGTTGTAATGCAGTTTTCCGGATTAATTTTTTTTTACCCCTTATATATACACATTTTTTCTGGTCCCCACTCACTCACAGTTTCGTTTACGAAGAATGTTGCAAGTTCGTTTTCACTTTCTGGTGCATGCGGCTCCAAATTGTGGGCTTGAAGGAAGAACAACAACATAGTGTAAGTAAAAAAAGATTATAAAGTATTAGTTTTTTTTAATTACTCGTTATATTAATATATTAATATATACTTTTTTCATTTGGTCACACTCACGCTCTTTATATTGCAATTTTGTAACATTGTGGGCTTGAGTTCAAGTAATAACGTAGTGTAAGAATTATAATCTATTAGCTCTTTTTTTTTTTTACTGCTTATATATATATACACTTTTTCTTCTGGTCCTTACTCATGGTTTTTATGCTTTAGTTTTTCAACATTGTGAGGCTTGAGCTGAAATAATAATGTAGGATAAGGATTATAATCTATTGTTTTTTTGTACTCCTTATATGTACACACTTTTTGTCCGCACTCACAGTGTTTGTATTGCAGTTTTGCAGTTTTCTAATATTGTGGAGCTTGAGCTAAAGTAATTACGTTCTGTAAGGATCATAAATTGTTAGTCTTTTTATTTTAATCAATATTAATTTATTAAATTTAATAAATATTTAAGTTGTACAAACTTTATATTTATTTATACTGTAAAATGAATTTTTCTTATACAATTTTTTTAATTAATGTAAAAGAGAATATATATATATATATATATATATATATATATAAACAAGCAATTAAATAAAAAATTTAAAGTGTTAAATGTAAATAGTCCATGAGTACACCCTATAACATGACTAACATTTTTTTTGATAAATAATAGTTATTAATAATTGAATAGTGTAATGACATTAAATAAGGAGTAAAACAATCTTTTATATCTGTCGTTTATAATTAATAATATAGATAATAATGAAAAAGGGACAATTATTGATGCACTTATTGTTCTCCAAAAGTCTATAAATTATTCAATAATTATTATTTGAAATAAAATAAAATTATGAATGAATTAAAATTTATTATTAATATGTATTTAAAAATAATTAGTGTAAAAATAAACAAGCTTAACATACATTTTTATTAATTATATTTTTAAAATATGAAATATTTGTGTAGATTTTAGAAATAGAAGGAATTTTATTTTAGAAATGCAAAATAAAAAAATAAATTCTTATGATTTACTGTAATTTTCTTATATTTAAAAAATAATAATTGTAATCACATTTTAAATATTACGTAAGAATTATGTTATTATATTAAATATTTTTAATCATTTTAAACTATTAGTAATAGTTGAATGTAATTAATTATTAACTGTAAATATTCGTAATAGATCCAAAGTAGTGACAATAACATAATATTCTAATAGTCTTTTTATATTATTTTTTTCTTATATTATATTCTTTTATGATATTTTCATTTATCTGAAAATATTTATTATTATATGAAGTTAAAAATATTGTTTTTTTTCTAATACTATTCTCATTTATTGATATTTTACTAACATATTAAAATTAATTCATAACTACATTCCATTTTAAAAAAAAAAAATTGTCAACAATATTAGTAACAATAAATAATATCTGTATTCATGGAGTTTGATTTTTGTATAGATATTTGTATTATTGATTAATTACGTATATATTATGTTAAATATTATTTCTAGTTTGTTAAATAAAGCATTAATAATCTTAATGTACCTTTGTCTTGTATATTAGTTTTATGACATGTAACACATTGTGTGCATTTAATTTGTAAAATCTTTTTAAGTAGAATTACTATTGTTGTTAATTTTATTAAAAAAATTGTATTTATTTGGAATTTATTATTTTGTTATTTATTTTATTTGGTAATTATTATTTTAATTATTTATTTATTTCTCTATTTTTATATTTGCATACCAATATATTTGTGGTAATTCATGCAATGTCATTTGGCAATATTATTATAAATAGTGTCTTCATCATCTTTCGGTTCAAGCGGCATACATTTTGGGCCAGTAGAACCCGATTTGTTATGGATGTAGTGAAATACGAAAAAGCGCACAAGAAGGGGGGGTTTAATTGTGCCTTGTAAAACTTTTTCGAAAAAGTAGATCAATAAACAAACGTTTTCAGGTGTAGAGATAGGGAGAAGAAAAACACAGAAAGTTTTATACTGGTTCACTCAACCTGAGCTACGTCCAGTCCCTTCACCCAGAAGGTTTCTACTAACCAATCTTAGGTTACAAGTATTGTTCGTGGCCTCTTCAGGCTTTACAACGCAATCTCCCTAGATTGCTTAACCCAAGTATTCTTTTATACTAAGCCTCTCCAGGCTTTCACAATACACAAGTGTTTAAAGAGGAAGAGTCAATTCACGTAGTGAGGATTTGAAAGATTTAGCTCAGGATTACTTTGAGGATCTTTACAAAATTTTGTTATCGTCCACTGGACGCTCTTAATAGAGTATTACAAAAGACTTTACATTCTTGTTCTTTTTGACAGACTTCACCTTTTTCTATTCACCTTTTCGTTTCTCGTTGTTATGTTTCTGTTTTCGTTGGTGCACGTATATATGATTTTTAGGAAAAAGATCCGTTGTAGATAATTTAACTCTTTACGCAATGAGAAGCGTGCAGACCATCTTTTTAGAAATGTCAGGCGTGGCAGTTGTAGACTTGCACTACAAGGGAAGTTGCAGGACTGCGCTGACGGTTTGTTCTTCTGAACCTTCTTCATTTGTCTTGTCAGATTGATCAAGTTGACTTGCTTTATCTATTCTGCTGTGCTTTTGTATTGAATTGATGTTGATGCTTCAAATAGATTTGAACGTTAGTTCACTGAAGTAGTAATATGTAATTTACGAGGCAGACTTAGCATAAATGTAATTGACGTTCAGACTAAAAACTTAGCCGTTTGAATATATGATCTTGGAGACTTGGATGGTCGCCTCTAGTTTGTTCAACTGGATGGTCTTTAAACACGTCTAACTGGACGGTCTTTCACACATCTACTGGATGGTCTTTAACATGACACTGGACGGTCCTTGTTGGCGAGTCTTCTTCTTAGCTGTGACAGGGTTAGTCTATACGCGCAAATATGAACATTAATAAGCTTTGTTATCTTCAAAACATTGAGGTTTAGACGCTTCTACGTTTTTGGTTTTAACATGCAGAACATGCATGTGTCTCTATATATTTGGAATGGTGAGGCAGATCGTAAGCTGGTGGTTAAATGGGCATGTCCAACTCATAATGGTATTGAAGGAGTTTCGCAACAAATTGTCCCATACGTAGAAGAAGCATGCTTTGAATGGGTTGCCAAAATGAGCTTCATAAAAATCAATGCTGGATTGATTAGTGCTTTGGTTGAGAGATGGAGACCCGAGACTCATATGTTCCACATGCAATTTGGAGAGTTCACAATCACTCTTCAAGATGTTGCTATATTATTGGGTCTACCTGTGGATGGTGCAGCGCTTATGGGGTTGACAACATGTGATTGGGGTGCATTATATGAAGAATTGCTTGGTGTTAGGCCTACACAATTAAATGGAAGTGTCGTTAAATTGAGTTGGTTAACAAAATTTTTAACAACGCTTAAGACCATGAACATGATGAAGTGTAGTTGATACGGTACACTAGGGCGTGGATGTTGAGATTTATTGGTGGTGTCTTGCTTGTTGATAGGACTAGTAATAAAGTGTCCCTGAGGTATTTGCAATTTCTAAGAAATTTCAGAGTGATGAGGAGGTATGCATGGGGTGTTGCTATCCTTGGTTTTCTATATTGCCAGTTGTGCTATTACCAGCTACGACTGTAAGTCGATTGGGGGTATGTGCTTACTGCTACAGTTATGGCCATGGGAGAGATTCAAAACTATTGCTGCCGCTTCGACACCACCATTACAAGACAATTCACCAATTGGAATGCAGTAAGACATTCATTATAAAAGTTTGTAATCAATTTCACACATTGAATTAGATTGTTAATCATCAAGTCATTTGCAGTTGGCTGCGACGTGGGCATGGAAACGTAAGGCGTGATGATTTGTCTTATCATTGTACTAAGTTTTATCAAATGAAGTGGCAATATGTAAGTCTAATACAAATTTTGGCCTGAAAGTAATGTAAATGAATGTTATATAATGATATTTAACAATTTTATGTGTATAGATTGCATGGGAACCTTATCCACAAACGGTGGTACAAGACTTGCCATTGATATGCATCAAGGGGAGGGGTGTGTGGACATGTGTGGTGCCGTTAATATGTTTCAATGTTTGTGAATGGCATCAACCTGATAGGGTTATGCGGCAATTTGGCTTTCAACAGCCTATTCCACAACTTCCCCTTCAGCCACTTCAATTACATGGCCTGACATTACGAGGCAAAGAGCATGAAAATTGGACTCAGATATTATAGCTAGCTCTACAATTATGGGAAAATAGAGAAAACCTTCAATTTCAATCGACTACACCACAAGTTGGACTTCGTAGTTTGAACTTTGAGTATATAAGGTGGTATAAACTAAAGTCCAATCTCTTCGTAGACCAAAAAATGCAAGCCACGCAACTCTGGTGAGGAAATTTATTTTATTAAAGGGCCAATTGGCAATGTGTATTGTATGTTGTTCTTGATAACGATTTATTTATTATAGAGTGATGTGGGAGAAATGTTGTCTTTCATAGTGTTTGAAGAAGGCAGAAATACATTTACATTTAACGACATGAAAGAACACGTGGATAAAATCCCAACTATTGTTGAAGAGGATGAATGTTTGACTAAGTGTACGACTTTAGCTCCACCTCTTCTGCAGCAGGTTCACATACCTCCATTTGATATCCCTGCACATCATGTTGAGAATCGTGGGCTTGGGCGATGAAGGAGGAGGACTGTTGAATCGAAGACATATAATATTCCTCCAATGCCTCCACGCCAACTAGGGATGTATTACGAGTCCTCTCAGCAATCGTATTATCCTTCCCAACAGCAATGCACATATTGGTTCCCATCATAGAACCTATATGGTACAGCCACATGTTCACCCTTCCATGGTCATCTGTCACATTCGTCAAAGCCCCTACCAGATGGAGGCACATCTACACCATTCCATGGTCAACATGTGCATTTTTCACCGGACCTACATGATGCAGGCACATCTACAACATATGTAATGCACCAAATTTTTGGGAGTCCAAGTTTAACTCCACCACCATCAACACATATAGATGTACCATATACTACTGCACATCTTGCGACTCTAGATGCATCTTTGTATAATATTCTGAGTTCGCCTTATTTTAACCTAGACTACATGGAAGGGGTAGATCTCTGTGCTAACTTTTCTTCATAAACAAACAACGTGACATTGTTATCAGATGATGCACAGGGGCTTAGAAGAAATCCTAGTAGGGCAGCAAGAAATCAACCACGTAGTTGTGTTTTGACGCCCCAAGAGCGACGACATGTTGAAGATGAAAGTGATGACTGAGTTTCTGTTATTTTTTGGGTTCATGTAATATGTGATTATTTGATAACAATTATATCTTGTATTCACTTATTGTATTGTCATTATTATTGCTAATGTTATAATTAACTTTATGTTTAATATTATGACATGTAAAATAACATTTCGTTTTAGCAATCCATTTACTGACCCACTGAAAAAATTTATGCTTAAAGCAAACTTACACATCAAGAACATGTTCATTACATATTGTGAAACCAAATGTTCCAGACTACAAGTTAACCTCATCATTTTGTTGAGAAGATCCTGAATTTGATTGTAACGGACAGTTACGCCTGTTGTGACCTTCTCTCCTACACTTACCACATCTTTGTTTTGGGTGTGAATCGACCCAATCCATCTCATTTCTAATTCTTGTAGATTTAGGTCATCCTTTACCACACACGTTGATGGATTTGGAACAAGTATCCAATTCTTATCATTAGGTGGAATCACGTCCTCATTGCCAATTGGCCACCATTGCCTTGAATATGCATTCATGATGTACTCATTTGTGTACACTGGATCCACATACTGGTAGTAATTTATGCTGACGACACCACATGCGGTAATGACATGAGAACATGGATAATGAAATGCTGCGAACCAGTGGTCATTTAAGTTCACTATCCATGACTTACCACCTTATTGCGTTACTGGATTATATGCTTCCTCTACCTCAAACCTTGTAGAATTGAGGTCGTACCTACGAACTTGATGCGAACTTGCTTCCTCTTATTGTTTGCTCAACGCCTCTACTAACTTTTGACAATATATTTGACCACCTATCAACTCTGCCTTAGCTTGTGCACCTTGTTGAACAAAGTACTCAACACATCTGCCGTATGTTGATTTCATTAAGGCAGTAATCGATATGTTTCTGCAGTCGTTGAGTACTTTATTAATGCACTCTGATAGATTCGTGGTCATGTGACCAAATCTACAACCATGCACATCATATGCCATGCTCCATTTCTCTTTTGAAATTCCATCGATCCACAGAGCAACATTTGGATTGGATTCACAATTTTTTTCAAATTCCTGTCAAATATGTGCTTGCATGGAGTATAACCTGCATTGAACACGAACAACAGTTATGAAGGATATGACTAATTAAGAATAGCAAATATTACGTTAAATGCATTAAATGGATGTCATACCTAACTTGACCAACATTTGTTTTTGTTTCCCATTTTTGAAGCGATGATTAAAGTTGCTTGCAATATGTCTAATACAATACATGTGATACACTTGTGGAGGTTGCCAACCAATTGCTTCATTTTCCGCAACAGACTTGATGCTACGATGTCGATCAGAAATAATACATATTTCCTGTCTATCTGTCACATCCTCATGCAAATGCGACAAGAACCATGGCCAAGCAAGTAGTGTCTCACCTTCAACAATCGTAAATGCGTTAGGAAGAACAGTGTTGTTTCCATCTTGTGTGGTGGCTATTAACAGTGTAGCCCGATCCTTTTCATATAAATGTGTGCCATCAACTTGTATCACTGGTTTAAAATAACGAAAAGCATCACAACATGGCTTAAATGTCCAAAACAGACGATGAAATTGACAATTGACATGGTTACTAACAACAAAATCATCATGACATAGTTGGTAGTAACTGCCTGGCGCACAATCCTGCCTATATTTCAGCCATCTGGGAAGTATGGCATATGACTCTTCCTAGTCACCAAAAACATTAATTTTTGCCTTCTGCTTTGCCTTCCATGCCTTTCGATATGTTATTTTCAAGCCTGTCATAGCTGTAATTCTTTCTTGAATCAAACTTATCTTTACAAATGGTTCTTTTGACACCATTCCTAAACACAAATAACATTGATAAAAATTGTTAATGGACTTTCGTTTTATTATAAAAATTTAACGACCAAGTAGGTAAGAAGACATACCATGTATAAATGTCAAAATTAAATCATAATCTAACTTGTTATGGTCTTGTGACAATGACACATGTTCAAACATGTATGTCGTCCACCCCATTGAGTCACTTTCCAGGTATCAGATTTCTTTGACAAAATTGCCCGTATGTACCATAGGCAGCCTTCCTGTGTATTTGGGCATTTCACAACAAATAATTTTTTTTTCGAATTCAACAACATAATAACTTTGATGCATCTTCATTGCATACTGTTTAAGTGCATTTTGCACTGCATGTTTGCTTTCAAACTCCAAACCCACATATAATTCTTGTCCAACACTCCAAGAATCATGCACATCTATCCCTGCAATTTCTTCTTGATCAGGATAAGTCCAATTAATGTTAGTATAATGCGATAAATCATTCCAAAACAGACGCTAACTTCCACCTAAAATAAATTAAAAAAAATTAAGATTCATGATAACATGACAATAAATTGACAAAATTAATATTAATAAAGACAAAATACAAATGGAAATAAACGATGGACAATAGCATAACTTCAATTGTTAGAAAAACATACCTTCCTTGGACAGACATATCGAAAGTGGTTAGATCATGTGATTTGGTTCCTCATCTGTGTCAGATGTCGAACCATCAACTATATCATTCTCATATGATTCTTCGTCACTTTGATATGACAATGACACATAATAATCTTCATTGTCATCAGCTGAATTTACAGCTCCTGGCATAATTGATGGTGCCTCTGATTCATTGCAAGTCAAATCATCACGACCCAACAAACGAGAAGTAATTCTCAAATCTTCTAATAGGATCACAGAACTCCCGACAATTTCTACCTCAACGTACAATTCAACTATTGGCATGTCATTTTGATTATGAAATGCTTCTATGATGCACTTTACGTCTTTATCATCACCAATTTCTAGTCCAGTGTATTTATTACCATCACTTGTTGAAACTAAAAACCTATATGTTATACCAGATATGACTTGGTTTGATTGAAGCTTCAATTTACCGTGAATCTTTCTCTTCAAATCATTCAAATTTAAACCATGTTTAATGTACATTGCTTTCTTAGGCCCTTCAAAAATAACACCTTCAGGACCTTCGTACTTCCTACCATTTGCATAAATAAATGCTATAATTTGACTCATAATTCTTGATCCTTCTCAACGCACCTGCACAACAAATAAATATCAAATTAAATATATAAAAAAACTTTTGTAATAAATAATTAGTGAAATAAAACAAATTATAATTAAAATATTCTTATTTAATTTTATTTCTAATAAATATTATTTACTTCGTGACTATCAAAAATATAATCAATAATTAATAACAAAAGGCATAGAAAAAACTTAAATACTTTATTATATACACAAAATAATTACAAAGATATTATATATAAAAAATCACAAATACAAAGAAAAATCAATGAAAGAAATGATAATATAAAACATACAAATATTTATAAAAAAACATAAAAAAGGGACAACACTGTAATGAACTGATCTTCACACTACTGAAATGTATTGAGTGAAGTTGCTTTAGGCAAGTACAGAAGAGTATTGCACTTATTTATAGGCAAGTGAAAGTTAATTTAATGGTCACTTGTGGTAGCGTTTTATGCGTGCTCAATTCAAATCTGTGGAATTTTGTGTGTTTTAAAAAAATATAAAACATTGAAAACTCTAATAGTAATAGCGTTTTCAATAAAAAAAATAAATTAAAAATAAACACGCTAATAAGAATAACGTTTTCCAATAAATAAAAAATAAAAAGAATTGTAATAATATGACGTTTTAAATTTAAATATAAAAATTAAAAATGCAACTTTTTAATTAAAAAATAAAAATAAAAATGCTATTGATATTAGCATTTTCATAGCGTTTTCCAAAAATAAAAAAATGCTAATTAAAATTTTTTTTTTAAAATGATATTGATTTCCCAATTTTAAATAAACAAAATATAAAAAAAAATACGTTTTCTTAATTTAAAAAATAAAATAAAAACGCTAATACAAATAGCGTTTTACAATAAATAAAAAATAAAAAATGCTAATAATATAACGTTTTTAATTTTTAAAAAGAAAAATTTGAATGTGCTAGTGATTTTATAATTTTAAAAAAATAAAATATATTAAAAATAATATGTTTCCTTAATTTAAACAAAATAAAAAATAAAAATGCTATGATGAATAGCGTTTTACAATAAATAGAAAAATAATAAAATAATAATAATATGACGTTTTTAATTTTTAGAAATTAAAAATTAAAAATGCTACTAATTTTCTGATTTTAAATAAATAAAAATATAAAAAATAATATGTTTTCGTAATTTAAACAAGATAAGAAAATAAAAATACTAATACGAATAGCGTTTTCCAATAAATAATGAATAAAAAAATGCTAATAATATGACGTTTTTAATTTTTAAAATTTAAAATTTAAAAATGCTAGTTATTTCCTAATTATAAATAAATAAATATATAAAAATAATACGTTTTCTTAATTTTAAAAAAAATAAAAAATAAAAATGCTAATACGGATAGCGTTTTACATAAATAGAAAATAAAAAAATGATAATAGTATTACATTTTTAATTTCTAAAATTGAAGAAAGAAAAATGATACTGATTTTCCAATTTTAAATGAATAAAAAATATAAAAAATATAACCTTTTTTTAATTTAAATATATTAAAAGTAAAAACGCTAATAAAAATAGCATTTTTTGATTAATAAAAAATAAAAAATGGTAATAATATTAAGTTTTTGATTTTTAATTCTACAAAATAAAAATTTATACTGATTTTTCATTTTTAAATAAATAAAAAATATAAACATATTACGTTTTTATAATTTAAAAAAAATAAAAAATAAAAACGCTAATTCAAATAGTGTTTTTGAATAACTAAATAAATCCTAATAATATGACATTTTTAATTTTGAAAAATGATAGTGATGTTAATTTAAAAAATAAAAAATGATACTGATTTGTCAATTTTAAATAAATAAAAAATACAAAACATATGACGTTTTTATTATTTTATAGAAATAGAAAAGTTAAAATGCTAATAATATGACACTTTTAATTTTTAAAATTAAAAATTTAAAAATCCTAGTGATTTCCCAACTTTAAATAAATAAAATATATAAAAAAATACTTTTTCTTAATTTAAAAAATTAAAAAAATGAAAACGCTATTCGTAATAGCGTTTTAAGATAAATAGAAAATAAAAAATGCTAATAATATTTCGTTTTTAATTTTTAAATTCAAAAAATTAAAAATGATAGTGATTTGTCAATGTTGAATAAATAAAAAATATCAGTAATATGACGTTATTAGCATTTTCAGAATTTGAAATCAAATAAATAAAATATTAAAAACCTACATTTTTAATTTCTTTAAAAAAATTATAATAAAGCAATATTACTAGTGTTTAAACCGGTAAGTAAAATATTACTACTGTAATTTATAAAAATAAAAATCTACATTTTTTCGTTAAAAAAAATTAAATGAAAAACGCTACATGTAAACAAATATGAATTAAAATTTAATATAAAATCATAAACGCTAGCTTTATTAATAGTTAAAATAATTAATTAAAATTTAATATAAAAAGGTTTCCATTTAAAATAAATATATAAAATCAAAAAACTCTACTACAACTAGCGTTTTCAAAATTTAATTATGTAAATAAATTTTTAAAAACTACCTTTGTTTTTAAAAAATAAATAAATACAAAAACCGAAAACTACTTGCATTTTCCAAATTTCTAATAAAGTAAATAAAAAATTAAAATTTGTTTTCTCTGTTTTTAAATAGTGAAAATTTAAAATAGAAAACGCTAGTTCTGCTAACAGTTTCCGAATTTTAAAATAAATAAATAAAAGCTTAAAATTTGGGTTCTCTATTTTTTAAAAAAATTCAAATTGAAAAACGCTACTAATAATAGTATTTTTAATATTTTAATAATTAAAAATTCAAATTGGGTTCTCTAGTTTTTTTTAAATATTCAAATTGAAAACGCTACTAATAATAGCGTTTTCTATATTTTAATAATTAAAAATTATTAAATTGTAAAACGCTAGTAATAGTAGCGTTTTCTAAATTTTAATAATTAAAAATTTAAATACTTGCGTTTTTTTTTCTTTTTTTTTAACAAATATTTAATTGAAAACACTAGTGGTAAGAGCGTTTTGTACACGTGTCCACTGTCACCACCACTTTTGTGCCAGGTTGGCTACCACGTAGGATACGTTAGTGGTAGTAGCATTTTTTGAAAACGCTACTACCACCAGCGTATACTGCGTGGCAGCCAACCTGACACTTTTCATAATTAAATTAAAAAAATATATTAAAAATGCTGACGTGGAATGGAAAACGTTAGTTTGACTAGCGTTTTCCGTCGTTGATCATCTCATTTCGGTAATATGTTTTAAAACAACCCTATATTGGTAAAAAGTTTCTAAAAATGTCCTACTTTGGTTAATGAGCCCGAACCTTTGTTGGCAACAACTGAAATTCTCTTGGTTTGGCTGTCGTGGTCAATTGAGTGGCGATTTAAAACCACCTAAACTTACAAATTGTTTAATCTTAGCATTATTGAAACTGTCACAAAATGATAAGATAGTCCTAACAACTTTTAACTGCCATAAAAGTGTATTACTCCATAACATCATATCTCTAGCGAATAGAATAAAATACTAACAACGTAATCTTATTTATGCTAAAATTAGACAGTTAATCCTAATTAAACAAAATAATAATTTCCTAAAAACAATATAAAATCGTTATGAATAAGATAAAGAACCTACAAAGAAAATAGAACAAAATCTCTGAAAACAAAATAAAATTCTTAAAAGGATTAAGATATCTAAAAATTAGGTAATGTGATTATCTTTAAAATAACACAAGTGATGCTTAATCTAGTATATGCATGATTCTTTGTAGGGAAAACAAGTATCAATAAGATAAAACAGCTTGTATATAGTAATAGTACGTACAAGGAATTGTGTGATTTCGTCCAGAAATAGTAATAGTACCAGGAACTTGTGTTGCTTTGGTTCTTGAAACTTTTCGTTTATACATATCAATCTTTTGATAGATAAAATTGTTTATAAGTTGATAACTTTGCTTCTTGAAACTTTTCGTTTATACAAATCAATCTTTTATTAGATTGATAAAATTGTTTATAAGTTGATAACTTAGTAGGGTAAACCTTTTACCAAGTTGAAAAATTTAGGAATTAAAAGTAATACAAGTTACCATTTTTAGATACTGAATTATATATTAGTTCTTACTCTTTTATTGATTATGTAACTGCTAAAATAGAGCAAGAGGCATTACCTATGACGCTATGGGCATGTTGGTGTTAGAGTGCAAGTGTGAATATAAAGTCTCATATTTAATAGGAGTAGGCAAGTTAAGCAACATATAAGTGAGAAGAACTCGCAAACCTAATGCCTTAAGGTTTAGCGTTGGATGTGGTGTCAAGTTTACTGGTATGGTTGGCTCATGGCCCATTCATAGAGTTCTACCTAGTGTTTTAGCCCCTTTATTCCCAACAGTGGTATCAAAGTTGATGGTTCGTGTGGCTTGGTGTTTGATAGATGAGTATTGAAGTAGATGGTGGATCCATATGGGATTTTGGTGTCTGGTGTTGTGTCTTGGTAGCAAAATCCTTATGTGAAAAGTCTTCTTGGCAGTGGGAAAGTTAAGCGGTGTGTCCTAGAAGCTAACGATGGTATGAGTACAAGAAGTGTCACCATCCAATACTTGTAGAGCAAACATAGGGAATACGCCAAAGTTTGTGGAGTGAAAGCATTATTGAAGTGTCACCATCCAATACTCGCGGAGTAGAGATAAGGAACACACCAATGACGAGCATCTATGACGGGAGAATTGAAGAAGTTTGAAAATTTTAATTGAGGGAAGAATTGTCCTAACAATTCAAATTTTCAATTTCAAATATCTAGGATATTGTTTAGAATTAAAGGATTTGTTTCCTCTTTTAATATAAGAATGCAAGTTGTATAAGTAGAAGTTCTTAAGATGAAAAGAACTACCCAGTAAAGGGGTTCACCATCCTACAAGAGAGGATGGTCATGTAAAGGGAAGGTTTTTCAAGTTTATTCAAAAAACTTGTAATGGGATGTAGTGTTATTTGAGTGAGTGAATGAATGAATATTGAGATGTTCCTATGGATATAGACAAGAGGTGCTAAATCACGTTAAATAAATATGTGTTCTTTTGCTAATTCTATTTTGTGGCGTCATTTGTGTGCGTGAAGGTGTTTGTTTCTCCAATAGTAACACCGTCTAATAATTATGATTCTAGCATTGTTGAAGTTTGGAGTGCCATTACCGTTGTTGTTAAATGAGCCTGTCATCAGACCAACTCGGCTAGTTTCACACCTTATAAAGATATCAAACCCAAAAAAATTAGCAACAAAGGACATTGTTTTTAACAAAAAAAGTAACATCGTGTGATGTGTTCATTTTATACTATTATTTACATCTTAATCCATGTAGGTTTGCATGCATTTTAGCTTATTAGGAGTGGTTTTAGTACTTATTCCCTTAATTTCCTTTATTTAATCACTTAGAATGCTTGAAGTGTGTTTTTGTGTTTGTTTATGGATTTTAGGGAAAGTTTAGCATGAATTGATTTGGAGTTTAAGCATTTGGACTTGAAGTATTTGAAGCCAAGGAAAAGTAATGGAAGAACTGTTGAAGAAAAATGAAGAAAATTTTAAATCCCACAACTAGAGAGTGCCACGGCCTGCTCACAGTAAACGCCACGCCCCGTGGTAAATTTCAGGAAAATGCCACAAGAGCTATTGGAGAGCGCCATGGCCTGCCCGTGGCAAACGCCATGCCTCGTGGTAAATTTCAGGAAAAATGCCACAAGAGCTATCAGAGAGTGCCATGGCTTACCCGTGGCAAATGCCACACCCGTGGCGCACTACTGACGTTAATAGATATTTATTTTTCTGTTTCTTTTTAGTTTGGGCTTGGACCCTTTTGTACTTTGAGACTTATATAGACTTCTTAGGCTTAGGAAAAAGGGTCTGAACCTTGGTTCTTGACAGTTTAGAGTGAGAACTTTGGATTGGAATCTTCTTCTCTTTTCTTTTTCGGTTTGAATGCTTTACTTTCTTTTTCGTTTGTTTTCTATGGTTATGTGTGAATAGTCATCTTTGTTCTAGGATTGGGCGTAGCCCTATGAATGCTTAATGAATTGATTTCTTTTATCCTTGTGTAATTCTTATTTCTCTCTTGATTTCTTCTCTATCGATTTTCTTTATTGCGAAACGAATTGGCCACGTTTTACATAACCTTAGGGATTTGGGAAAGAACCGAGAGATGAACTTAAATACCAGAACTATAGGGAAGAAACCTAGGTCTAAACCACGAAAGTAGGTGAAACCTTTGGGGATTAATTGAATTAACAAAGAACTCATTGGGTCTAATTAAATACAACCACCACGAAAGTAAGGGGTTAATTTGATTAGACACCCCTTCGTATCTTGAAAGAGACAGAGGGTATCATAGGTTAATTCAGCTTCAAGAAGAACAAGTAGGAACACAAAATAAGAAAATTAATTTAGTTAGTGTCATAGGGTGAACCTCGATCCTAGAAGTTTTCTTTCATTGAATTAATATAAGTTTTATTTCCATGTTTAATTGAATTTCTAATTCTTTTGCTTTAAACCTAAATTCCCAAATTGAACTCTTTTTGTTTAATTTTTATTAAATTGCGATAATTACAAAGCTAAACACACAGTCCCTGTAGATTCGATATTTTATTACTTGAAGACAACCGTATACTTGCGGTAACATATCAAGTTTTAGAAGAAACCTCATCACCACTTAGAGTATTTTGTCAACATGGACAAATCACAAGGTCTTTTATTGGATGTAATGTGACCAGGGGAGAAACAGTAAGGTGGGAAATTGAAAAGGGGGATATGAAAAGGGCTATAAAGCAATCTTGGTACCCTGCTAGAGGATACATTAAGCACAATTAATAGCACAAGGGATACATAACCAAACTTGCTTTTTGTTTCCTTCCCAACTTCCTTTATACTTTTAACACTTTTCTCCACATTTTAATTTAACATCATCTTCTTCTTCTCTCTCTCTTTCTTTAATTCACCACATTCATCACTTGAAGCCTTATTTGTTTAACCACACTTTTTTCTTCCAATACATCAACTTTGAAGAAATTATATAGCACACTCCAATTTAATTCACCAGGTTGCCAAAATGTATCTGTCAAGGTACCAAAAAAAATTTCAAAATATTAGTAACAGGGCACCAAAGGAAATCATAATGTATGGCTTAAGTGGGCAACTAAGGGTCAATTTGCAATCTAATTCAGGGGTCTGAATGAAAATTCCTAAGTGCCTTGATCACACTCATGCATGAATATAGAAATTAAAGCTTTAACAAGGTTCCAAAGCAAGTTCTAGATGATGCAATAAAGAGATTTTACACTCAAGCAAAAGAATGGGGGCATGCAGTGAATTATTCCCCAATTAAGGCTTAAATCTCACGTTTGTAGTTCAATTCCATGCAAGCACTCAAACAAGGAAAATTCATGCTAATTCTCAACTTGCCTAAAGGAAATCATGCAATATTTTCTACTGTAATTCGAACAAGCTAAGAAATCAACCAATTGGATTCAAAGAGAAATATAATTAGACACACAGAGACATGAACAAGTTTCAAGGAAGTTTGATGCAACAATGTAAACATTAACCAAATGTAGTCCTAAATAGTATGTAATGCAATAACATCCTAACATGCATGTGTCCTAAGCATCAAAAAGAAAGATTAAATAAAATAAATACAATGCATGGCCCTAACAACCCCAAACTTTAAAACTTACATTGTCCTCAATGTAAAAGATCTAAAGTAAAGGGAGAATAAAACGAACTTGCCAAGAAGAGGGAGGAAATATGGCTTGAGCCGTTGCCTCATCGTTGAAAGGATGAAGGCCCTTAGGTGACATTTAAGGATGATGCCCATTGAGAAACTCCTTGCCTCTTGGTACTCAAAATAGAGTAAGATGAAGATGAGTGTAGAAGGATGAAGGTAATATGGTGGGATGATAGGGGTGAGTGGGTGGAAGAAAGATGAGGGTTTGAGTATGTGGGAAAACGATGAGAATGTGGCAAAGTGGATAATAATGATGTTCAAAGGTGAAAAGGAGGTAAAGGATGAAGGTTTTATATAAATAAAAGCATGGGTGAGGCTTTAATGGAGGTTTATGGTGGAGAAGATGAAGATGAAGTTAGGGGAATGAGTAAGTGTTAAGATTAAAGAAAGGAAGGAAGAGAAGAAAAGAAGGAAAAAAAGATTTTTTTTTTTGGTACGTGCCATGGGCGTGGCAAATGCCACAGCTCGCCTGTGGCAAAATCTGGTTCGCACACGAGGGAGGGGTCTAGAACGCGCCACGGTCCGCCTGTGGTATCCTCTGTACCCTTTTTTTTTGTGCCACAAGTGTGGCAGACTCTGCCATTAATTTTTTTTTCACGCTGTTGCGCGCTTTTCTTAATGTCTTGGAATGTGCCACGAGCTTGGTGAATACCACAGGTAGCCCGTGGCGCTCTATGTATTAGTGCCCCCAAAATTCACAACTTCTCCTATAGCTAGCCACGGGCGTGGCTTTTGTCACAGGCAGCCCGTGGCAGTCTTTGCCGTCATTTTGTTTTTTTTAAACTTGCAAAATGAGAAGCCACAAAACTAAAACTAAAACTAAAACATTGTTAAAGGTTAATAATCTAAAATTAATAAACACTATATTATAAGGAAACCAACAAAGAAAAATAAAAGAAACAAGGGAAGAAATTGTCAGGCTACCTCCCAAAAAGCGCTTGTTTAACGTCATGAGCTCAACGCCTATTTGGATTAGTCACTCATAGCTAGGTGAGGAAAGGATGGTGTCACCGCCTTCTCAATTGGTTTCCATGCCAAATCATTCCTTTTTCTTTTTGCCTCCCTTTCTTGAACTCCCAAGATTTCTCAATTTATGCCAATGAGGAGGAATGTAAAGTTACCTCTTTAGCGTGCATGTTTCCTTTGGACTTCCCTTTACCGGATGCTTAGCAAGTTGCTTGATAGCTATACATAGTTCTAATGGATCCTTAACAAGGCACTTAACTGCCTTTTGTTTCACCATTTGATCTAATGAGTCAATCTTGCACACAGAATTCTCAACAATGGGGAGATCATTAGCCTTAAACAAATTAAATTCAATGGTGTTCTCTCCTATAGTCAAGGAAAGCTTACCTTCTTTTACACTTATATTAACATCACCTGTAGCTAAGAAGGGTCTACCTAAGATAATAGGAATGTTGGCATTCTTTTCCATCTCCAATACTACAAAATCACATGGGATAAATAAATCCCCTACCTTAACAGGAACATCCTCTACAATTCCCATAGGGTGTTTGATAGATCGTGTTAAGACAAAGGACGATTTTATAACCCTCAAATGTTTTGATAATAACAAACAATTAAAAAGAGCTTTTCAAATTATCGTTTGGTTACTCAAATATCTTATGCTAGCTATCGTCTGATGTTTTTGCTTGTGTATCGTCTTTAATTGTGTTTCAAAGTTTTCAGTAGTTAACTTCTCTCAGACGATGTTCTAACGATCTGCACACTGGTCAACTATAAAAGCGTAAACAATATCAAAATAAATGAAGTCTACGCATCTAATCTCAAGGGAAAGTTTACTTTATGCATAAAAGAAGGAATATGCATACGAATGTCAGAACGAAAAGCATATATGTCCACTATTATAAGATAGAGTACGAGAATGATAAAGATAAGCAGACTGCGTTATCTTATCACTGTGATAAGTTGGTGAAAGGCATTAAATGCTCTAACGACTCTTTCCACCAGACGAAGGTTGTCTCCCGTAAACACTCACAACAGATACTTTTCTGGAAAAGCCTATAAATAAAAGAAGAAACCTCAATTTCAAAGTTAGTTAGTCAGTTTGCTGTTTCAAATCTCTATTTATCAAGCTCTGATATTATGACAATCATTAAACTCAGTTTGTAAAACTTTATTTTTTCTTCATTGTATATTCGTCTGCTGGATGTTAAACCCAGTGAGGTAACTCATATTCAACCTTTTTCTTTAAGAAATTGGTAGAAGTCTAAAGAGGCTTTGTTTTAAAGAATACTTGGGTTATTGTTTGGAGAGGCAAGTAAAGGACTACTTGGGTTGAGCCTGAAGAGGTTTGTTGAAAGAATACTTATAACTTGGATTAGTTAGTGGAACTTGGTTGTTGCTAAGAACTGGACGTAGTCTTTGGGGTGAGATGAACCAGTATAATTCTTGTGTGCATTCCTGATTCGTTTTCAGCATTCATCTTTCTTTCAAAATGATGTCAAAATTTCTTTTCTTTATTCCTTTAGATGATATGTCGTTGATATAGGTTTTGCGAAAATTTGATATAACACAATTCAATCCCCCTTCTTGGGTTATCTTTGTGTTCTACAGATCGGTCTGCCAATTGTAATGACATATTGGTGGGTTGTAGTTCCCCAATACCAAGCTTCTTATAAATAGATAAGGGCATCAAACTAACACTAGCCCCTAAATCAAACAAGACTCTTTCGAACCTAGTATTTCCAATCAGACATGGTATGGAAAAACTACCTGGATCTCTAAGCTTAGGAGGTAAAGTACTCTGGACAAGGGTCACTGTTTCATGCTCATTAATTTTCCTCCTATTGGCCAAAATGTCCTTGAAAAACTTTGCATAAGTAGGCATTTGTTGCGAAGCATCTACAAAGGGGATGTTGACATACAATTGTTTAACCATCTCTAAAAACTTTTCAAACTATTTGTCTAACTTAGCCCTGGCCAACCTTTGAGGGAATGGGATGAGTGGTTGGGAAGGCATCGGGGGAACCTTTTTAGACATTTTTTCTTTCTCTACAATACCCCCTTCTTTTTCTTTTTCAACTAAAAATGGGGTCTCTACCTTTAGTTCTATTTCCTATTCTCCTTGACCTTCTTTGTTAAACACAGGACCGTCTAACCATTTCCCACTCCTTAAGGTCATTGCACAATGCTCAATAGGATTTGTTTTAGGCTTGCTAGGAAACTTACATGGGGGACGACTCGAGGAAGGGAGGAATTGAGTAATATGAGAAATTTGGCCTTCCAACATTTTGTTGTGCAGCTACAAGTCATCCATCCTAGTCGTTAACTCCTTGATGGAGCTGCTCACTGTCTCATTAGTTTGCTTTTGGCTCGTGATAAAGTCCACCATTAAGTTCTCGAGCCGTGACAGTGATTGTTGTGTTTGGTCCAGTTGTTGCCACGAAACATGACTACCAGAGCCTTTATTGAAGTGTAAGGACTGTTGAAAATTTTGCACTGACTACCTCCTTGACCTGGATTATTCCGGTAGGAGAAGTTCGAATGAGCTCTCCACCCTAGATTATACGTATTTGAATAAGGGTAGAATTTCTCTCTTTTTGGCTTAGTCATGGAATTGTGTGTAGCAACCACATTTTCCATTTACTTCTCTAGACCATCAAGCATTCCTGCTTGACAGTCTATAGCTGTATGTCCCTGCACACCACAAATCTCACAAGAGAGGTTAGAAGCACCTACTACATTAACATTTCCCTTTTCCAGTTTATCGAATTTTTGCTTAAATCATCAAATTTAGCCATGAGAAGGTCAATGCTATTTACCTCATACTTACCTGGGGTGACTCTCCTTGAGTTATTTCCTTGTTCTCTTACCCAATGGCGTTGATTTTCTGCCATAGACTCAACGATACCAAGTGCCTTATTGAGATGCTTATCCATGCAAGCTCCTTCTGAAGCAGCGTGCAATGCCATCCTATTCAGGGTAGTTCAATCCACTATGAAAGAAGTGGACCGTGAGCTTTTGTTCAAAGCCATGATGAGGACATGCGAGTAATAATCCAGAGAATCTCTCCCATGGTTTAGAAAAAGACTCGCTTTTTCCCTGGCGAAAGTTAGCAATTTGCTTCCTCATCTCACCCGTCTTCGATGGTGGGTAGTATTTGTCGAGGAAGGCTTGCTCACATAGGTCCTAGGTAATGACAGCATGCCTGGAAAAAGTCCTCATCCATGCTCTCGCCTTGCCTGCTAGAGTAATGGGAAATAGACGTAGGCGGAGAGCGTCAACCGAGATACCTTGAAAATGTTGGTTCTCACATATCTCCAAGAACCCTTCAAGGTGCTCCGTGGGTCTTCTGAAGGTAACCCATTGAATTGGTTTTGCTTCAGCATGCTTAACAAAGCGGGTGGTATGACAAAATTTGCATTTGTCGTGACAGTTGGGCGGGCTATACCAACTAGCAACCCACGGATTCACGGAGTGGCAAAATCCTTCAAGGATCTAGCCACTTGTTCTTCTTCTGCTATTGCTTTGGTTCTTTCTGGGATAATAGTTGCTCTGTGTTTCTGTTTTTGTTGTCTTCACCTTCTATGAAAGGTTCTCTCTATCTCAAGGTCTACTTCAATGGGTTCCCCGAGACGGAGAGATCTTGGCATGCACAGAGAAAAACACCTACAAAAGAGAAAAGCTCGTGAAGTTTGAAAAGGAAAGAAATAAAAGAAAATAAAAACAAGAAATAAAGGGAGAAAAATTGTCTAATTTTATTAAAAGGAAAAAATCACTGAGCCAAGAGACACAGTCCTCGACAACGGCGCCAAAAATTTGATACGTTACCTGCAAGTGTACAGTTGTCATCAAGTAATAAAATATCGAATCCACAGGGACTGTGTGTTTGACTTTGTAATTATTGCAATTTAATAAAAATTAAACAAAAAGAGTTCAATTTGGGAATTTAGGTTTAAAGCAAAAGAATTAGAAATTCAATTAACCAAGCAAATAAAACTGAAATTAATTCAATGAAAGAAAACTTCTAGGATTGAGGTTCACCATATGATGCTTACTAAATTAATTTTCTTATTTCGTGCTCCTACTTATTCTTCTTGAGGGTGAATTAACTTAAGGTTTCCTCCGTTCTCTTTCAAGATACGAAAGGGTGTCTAATCAAATTAGCCCCCTACTTTTATGGTGGTTGCGGCAACCGTACATCGTCTAATAATTATGATTCTGGCATTGTTGAAGTTTGAAATGCCATTACCATTGTTGTTAAATGAGCCTGTCATCAGACTAACTCAACTAGTTTCACACCTTATAAAGATATCAAACCCAAAAAAATTAGCAACAAAGAACATTGTTTTTAACAAAAAAAAGTAACACTATGTTCCAACCTATACTCCTTCAATCTCTTTCTATTCTTTAAGAGAAAAGTAAAACTTGGGTGGGAATGGGAAGTTGCCTAATTATATATTAGGATGTGGATACTCTTTAGCAGCTGCTCTGTTAGGAGAATAAGTTGCACTGATCAGAGTTCTCTCATTGGTTCTTAAAGTTAATAACCTACTATTACAGCGTAGACTTTTCATATTGGTTATTTCAAGGATTCAATGTAGATTCCACTGATGTAGAAAGTGGAACTTTTTTACATCGAACTTACACCCAATGTAAAAAACACTTTTTACATTGGTTCAGACTTGAACTGATGTAGAAAGTTTCGGATTTCATTCCTAAAATCTGCCTCGTCCAACGACACAGCTTGGCTAGCTTTAATCCTCATCACCGTTTCTTTTCTAGGTAGCAAGAGTAACTTTATCTCAGGTATAACATTGCATCAAATCACTATGTTTCATTCCCAAAGTTAAGGAAGCATATCAATTTTCATCACGCCTCTTCTCAACAATTAGAATGACTACTTGCAAAAATCAAATCAACCACAAGATTAAATTCACATTCACTATATCAAATCAAACTTCAAAAAGCAAAACAAAAAGAAACGGTGGATGGATAAAAACTTCAACCCACATACAATTCCCAAAATCTAAGATTTGCAAATTTCCAATAACACACAAATCAAACTCACCTCCCCAAAATCAACACTTACATTTAAAGAAGGCCCTAAAAACTCTTCCTCTGTAATCTTCAACAAACACTTGTCTGCAACTAAACTAAACCCAAATTTCCATTTGCGCTCATCAAACCCATGAAGCTTTTTCTCTCAACAAAGTTCAAATGCATAAAAAAAAAAGAATAAATATGAACCCTAAAGAGGGATACGTACATTGGATGGTGGAATATGCGGTATGAAATAATGAGAACCTTGAGGAATCCGATGACAAAACCTAAACCCAACAAGTTGTTCCCTTGCATGTGCCCACATGACTTCGGCACTACCTGGTCTTCAAGAATGATTCATTTGAAACCAACAGCGATAAACCCTTGATGATTCTCTTAAGGTTTATGGCATTATCGTCGCCATCGCCATCCAAACTCGAGTTGTTCATGGCAACATCGCTGCTTAAGTTGAAGTATAAATCAACCCTAAAAAATCAAACATTGGGAAATTTTCTATTGGCAAAAAGACAGAACCACAACTGAGTCACTCATAAACCAGGACTAACATCAAGTTTCATTGTAAAAAACTAAGCAAGGCTAAATTTTTTAATCTCTCACATAAGAAAAGTAAAAAACCCAGAAGAATGTGAGATAGAAAATTATTGACTAACATAAGAAAACCTAGAAGGTTAGAAAGCATCAACTTTTTATTAGTTTTTTTTATTTAATTTTAACATATAACTTAAAGTAAGTTAAAGTACTTATAAATTTAATTGATCATTTGTTTGGGTGATATTCTCTTTTTTATTATTATTATTAAATAGAAATTAAATTTTAAATGAAAAAAATCAATAATTACAAAATATAACTACATATATTTTTAATTCATATCAACATTAAAATGATATTAATATATGTATGTGTATAAATCTACTTTATATTCACACGTGTTTACAAAATTAATAATGTATAAAAACATTTTTAAATACTTAAAATAGCACAAGACATTAATTTATATAGGTATTTAATCATTTGTTAAAATTTACATTTACTAATAGAAACTTTAGTAGAGTTAAAAATTTATAAAAAAACCAAATTTACAAAATATATAATTTTATAAAAGATTTGAAGCTTATTTATTTAAAACTTACGACATAGATTATTTATTAGAGAAATATTTAGGGGTCAATCAATTATTATTAGACGAAACAAAATAAGAGTAGCAAAATCATTGTTTAAACGTCATCTTATCTTTTTATTCATCATTAATTTTCTTATTATAATCTACAAGTTTAAATATTTATAAATTTCTTTTCTTTTCTTTAATTAATGTTATTCACTTCTTCTAGGATAGAAATATTTTTTTGCAAGAAAAACCAATAATTAAAAATGATATTTAAATGTTTTTATTGTTAATATCTATTATTAAAATTATAAATATATATGTATCTATGTATATGTGTGTGTGTGTGTGTGTGTGTGGATATATTTTTAAAAGATACATTATCTAAATTAAAATGATATAAGACATTTGTAAATATAAAATTATTTAAATATATCAATGTTTGTAACTATATGTGTGTGTGTGCGTGTGTAAATACTCACAAATCTGTTTTTTCCATGATTAATGTTTTCCTTTCTAAAGAAAAAACTAATAATTACAAAATGTAATTTAAAATATTTTTTATTATTAATATCTCTGATTAAAATTATGTATATATCTAAGCTATATAAACATGCAAATATATTTTGTAAAATAATATCTTTTAAAACACACGTTTATATAAATTAAAATGATATAAGCATGTGTTAATACACATATTAATATTTTTCATAATTAATATCTCTTATTTTATATCTTTTTTAAAATATTTATATGCATAACTACTGATATGTATTTGTATAAAATAATTATTATTAAAATTAAATTAAAATTATAATAATTTTAAAAAGTTATAAATTGTAATCTCAGCACCCGCACATGACATGGGATATGACACTAGTATTTTATTATATTAATAGGCAACCGATTGATTATGAGGGCTCTATCAATCGATATAAAAAATGAACAAGAACGATAGTAAACCTATAAGAATCGATTACAAAAAAAGAACGACAACCAATTATCAACCCATTATCGATTATCATATACAGTTACAAGGAAAAGGTTAAAGTGGACAAATAACAGTATAACATACTCTCTCTCGTCACATCTCACAATTTCTATGCTATTTCCACTCTTCTCATTGATGAAATTTTTTTTATGTGGGGACCCACACACTTTATATTTCTTTCCTTTCTATTTCATTTCTACCAAACAAACTCAATATCAAACACTTTCTCTATTTCCTCTCCTACTTCTCAATTTCCATGCTATTTCACGCCTACCAAACTAAGTGTAAAATGAATAGATGGGGTCGAAAGGTGCGAGCATGACACGTTATGCTAATAGGGTTTTTTTTCTTTGTAAAATATAAAAAAATAAAATTAAATAAGTGCCTTGAATTTGTTTTTAATCCCTATAAAATGAGTGAATTTTGACTTTAGTCTCTTTAAAATTGTTTCTTTGTTTTTATCTCTCTAAAATTTAAAATCACTATTTTGGTAGGGGTGTTCACAAGTACGGGTAATCCATGAATCCAAACCGGTCCAATCACTTCGATTCGTATTTTTTAAGTGTTTAGGGTGGAACCCAACCCAACTAGTTCAAACTCGTTCATATACGGATTGAGTAACAGGTTTGATTTTTGAACCCGTGAACTCAACCTGTTGATATGACATTTTATTAAATTTATATTATATATATATATATATATATATATATATATATATTAAATTAAAAAAATATATGTTCAATAATTTTGATTTTTAAAGATCATTGGCTCTATGATTATATTTATATTTTGTTTTATACCTTTGAAATGTATGTTATTCAACTTCAATTAATTTTTAAACAATATTTAGTTGCATAAGTTTGTGTTTTTCCTATCATACAACCTAGTCAGGTTTGTATTATTAGAATAAAAGAAAAAATAGAAAATATCAATAATTTTATAGTTTATGTTTTTTATAACATATAAAAAACAAAGCTAACACCAAATACGTTACATTTATAATGTGCTAAAATTGGTAAGAAAAAATTACAATTTTTAGAAAATTTAAAATAATTTTAAATGTGCAAACCCAATTAACCCAACTAAAACCAACTCGTTAGTTATTGAGTTGGTTCAGTTCGAGTTTAACAATAAAATTACATAAACCCCGACCCAACCTAATCCGTAGTATTTTAATCGGTTTGGATAACGAGTATAGCCAAATCCAACCCAAACTAACCCGTGGACATTGGTCCCTATAAAATAAGCATATTTTGGTTTTGGTCCTTGTAAAATACTTTTCTTTAATTTTTATCCCTTCAAAATTGAAATTACTATTTTTAGTCCCTAACCTTTATTTTAAGACAAACAAATAACATTTATTTAAGGTAGATAAGTAATGAGTGTCACATAATAGGGACCACAAACAATGGTTTTAGCTTTCTGAGAGATGAAAATCAAAGAAAAAAAATTAAAAGAACTAAAATCAAAATTTATTCATTTTATGGGGACTAAAAGTATATTTAAGTATTTTAAAATCTTATAATTACCTCTAAAATGTTATTTCATATTTGAATGGATAAAAATTAAAGAAAAATATTTTACAAAGACCAAAATCAAAATTTGCTCATTTTAGAAGGACCAAATATAGTGATTTCAAATTTTAGAGGAATGAAAGATAATGAAAAAATTAAAGAGACTAAAATCAAAACTTACTCATTTTATAAGGACTAAAATCATATTTAAACTATTTTAAAATTACAAATTAACTCTTCCTATTTTTAACTAGTAATTTATTTAAAAATAAGATTTTAAAATTACAAATTTAAAAATCCTGACCGTTTAAAATTCTGGACGTTTAAGATCCAGGCCGTTTATTTGCAATTTTATTTTATTTAAAAAAAAAATCAAATTAGCTACTAAAAAGATACTTACCTTCTATAACAAGTAAAATTATTGGTGTATTGGTGGACCCTTAATTCTCTCCACCATAGAAGCCGCCTCTACATTTTGAACGCGTTTTTTCCACACTCCAAGTCAATTCAAATTATATATACGCGGCTTCTATAAATATATCAAATAATTCACCGGTAGATTACTTTTCTAAATCGTTAAATATATGAATAAAAAAAATCAACATTTAAAATTGTTAATCAAATCAACAAATCTTAATTGGTGGTTTTTTTATTCATATATCTAACAGTTTAGAGAGTGGTCCATCGATAGACTATCTATTTGATGGTTCACCATAGAATTTGCCTTATATCCTAGCCAATATTTAGATCCAGCTCTACCCAAATTTTTCTGGTTTACCCCAACATTTCCCACTTATCGACTGTTGTCAAGCAGTTTTTGGATATCAAACGAACCTCCCTAGAAGGTAATTTTAATGTGGCTGATTTACCCTCTTTAGCAATTAGTTTCGCTACAGCACTTGCTGCTCTAGCTAATTGTCCATCCTTTTCAAGTGTGATTTCTATGTTATGTATGGTTGTGCCTACAGGCATATCAATTGAAGTAGATTCTTCTTTTTTATCAATCAAAAGCCCTTCCCAAACTGCACAAGCTTCTTACAAAGCATACAGCTTTCTGGATGTAGATGATATCTATATAGATAATCTTATATATATATATATATATATATATATATATATATATATATATTGCACAAATGAAGTACCGCATGAGTGGGTATATAGGAATCCAAATCTACCGAATCACTCATTTTATGATCTACATCCTAGGTCTTCCCGTTCCTTCATGTGGCTTACATTCTTCATGTAGCATTCAAACTGAATGACTCTATGAAATTACGTCGCTACTTCTACATGGTACGGGTAATGTAGGGGACATCTCTATTTTTCCCCGAAAAATCCTTAGAATTACCATAGGTTAGCTTTAAATTCACCTTTGACCATCAAATGAAATATATATATATATATATATATATATATATATATATATATATGTGTGTGTGTGTGTGTGTGTGTGTGTGTGTGTGTGTGTGTTTACTTATTTATTATTTGTTGTTGTTGATGATGGGAATTCAAATTATTTGTCCTATATGTTTGTCTCCTTCCTTTATTGTTTGATTCGTTTCAATAAAAAAATGACAGGTGATTAATTTTTGTTTAAAAAGTATCTTTTTTTTTTCTTATTTACTACTTTTTTTTTTTACTTAAATATCAATTTCTGCACCGCCCCCCTCCTCTTTATAAGTACCTACCTTCCATCGTTATTTTCACCCTTGCAAAGTTAGACTAATTTAAGACGGAAATGCCGCCCATCTACCTGAATCCATTTTTGTTGGCGTTCCTCTTTCTTGCTTTCCTATTGTGGTTGGTTAACAACCAAAGAAGGTATGGATAACCTATTTGATACCTTGATTCTATATTTAACTTAAAACAAACAAATCTCTTCTACTTGATTGTGTATGAGGCTTTAAGTTAAAAATTTTTTCTTCATTTAATTACCTTTTTGGCCCTATAGTTGCGCAAAATTTATCTTTTGGTCCCTATAGTTAAAAACAATTCGTTTTAGTCTATATACATGCACTTTTGATATTGTTTTGGTTCCTACCGTTAAGTGTGTCTGAACGCTGTGAAATAAAACCGTCACTAAATAAAAATTGGCAATGTAAAACCGCAAGAAATTGACATTTTCTTGCGTTTTTATTCAATTTGTGGCAGTTTAAAACGATAGGGACCTAACCAATATTGAAAGTGTATGTATAGGGACTAAAACAGATTATTTTTAACTATAGGGACCAAAAGGCAAAGTTTACACAACTATAGAAACCAAAAAGATAATTAATTTTTTTTTTTAGGATGGCTTTAAGTTTACTACAAAAATTAATTTTACGGTGGACCACCAAATAGATGGTCCATTGGTAAACCACCTCTCTAAACAATTAGATATATGAATAAAAAAAAAAATCAATGGTTGAGGTTGTTAATTGAATCAGTAAACCTCAATTGTTAGTTTTTTTTTATTCATATATTTAACGGTTTGGAGAGGTGATTCATAGTGGTCTACCGTAGAATTTGCTTACTTCAAATGTGGCAGATGAGTTAGAATTTAGATAATTAGAGAGGAAATGGTATGTCTATAGTCCTAATTAAGTAATTGGTGCTATAAGAACTGCTTTAAACGATTTTGTTTACAGCGTACCATCGCAAAGAACTATAAAATTAAGATTTAATTGCACTTTTTGTTCCCTAAAATTTTATAATTTAGCAAATTTTGTTCTTAGATATTTATCTTTTGTGAATTTTGCTCCTAAATTTACAAAATATCAAGAATTTTGTCCCCACGTAGAAAAATCGTCATAATTAAGACAATTTTGTGGCATTTTTTTTCCTTTAAACGGCCATAATTTTTACGTGAGGGTAAAATTCGTGATATTTTATAAATTTAGGGGTAAAATTTACAAAAAAAAAAACATTTTGAGATAAAATTTACAAGATTATGAAGCTATGAGGGTAAAAATACAATTAAGTGTGGAATTAATAAACTCTGCATAAGTCTGGAACTATGCCCATAATTAGAACCTGTATACCCACGCCACACATAACAGATTGGCACTTGTAGCATAAGGCTTGGTGGGATTATGCTTGAGACTGAAACCATGTATTAGGTAGGTAGAGACTAATTATTTCATGTTATCTTTTTTTTTTTTCTTATGTTATTGGTGTTAAGTATCTACTAATTTTATAAATAATTAATCTCTGCCGAAAAACTTGGTTGTGATTGGGTCACCTTTAGTGAAGTCTTTTCTCTCAACCACATTTATTTCATGTTATCTCAACTCATATACTTTAAACTCATTAACTAAAAAAAAAAAAACGCCGTATGGACTGAAAGCTGTTGCAATCAATTGGTAATATTATGTATTGAAAATTTGAATGCATGGTTTTATTTCTAGTGTAAATGAAACTGTTAAAGGTATGTTTGATCCAACTTGTTTTTCACTTAAAAACTATTTTTAAGTTAAAGTTAAAAATGAGAACTTAAAAATAAAAGTAGAAGTTGTTTATCAGTTTCTATTTTATTTTTCACTTAAATTCATCTTTTAAGATAAAAGTTGTTTGGAAATTTTTGGAAAACTTTGATTTTATTTTAAAAATAGATATCTCGTCCAAAAAAAGTACATTTATAAAAATAAAAAATATTAGTAAAATTAATTTAATTTACATAAATTTATTTTAATGATAATAAAAATAAATAAAAATATTAAAATCATATATTTAAAAATTATAATTTTTAAAAATGTCAAAAATTATTTTAATAATAATTTATTTTAGTGATGATTTGCAAATTATATACATACATACATACATACATATATATATATATATATATATATATATATATATATATATATATTAATCAAAGAAATTTAAATATTGATTACAAATGATAAAATATTTAACTTATTCTATATACTTGTTTAATAATATTGTTAAAGAAATAAAAAATAAGAATTTCATTATAACTAGGCATTAATAAAAAAGCAAAGTAATAAAGAAGGAAATTTGAAACCATGTTCATGAAGGTACAGGAAATCACGTAATAAAAAAATCTCTGAAAAATAAAAAAAATATAGGTATATGACAAAATATGAGTGTACAATAAAGGAATAAAAAAAGTAGTATAAAATATATGTATACAAGATTCGAAGTGAGGTCCAGCATAAGAAAACTCCGCACAAGTTCTTCTAAAGCTCCTCCAATTAGCTTTCTTAAAGTTCTTTATTTTCATGATTTCTTTTAAAAAAAATATGTTACTTATTTTTTAAGTGCTTTTATATAAAGAGTGATTAGCCCAATTTATACTTTTAAGGAGAAAGAGCTGGGTGAAACATTACCTAAGTATATGGCATGAAGCATTGTATGAGATTGCAATTGTGGTCTTGTGTGTTGATTAATTGTTAGATAGCATCAAGAAGGAGTGAATTGAATTATTTGTTGATGTGTTGACCTTATACCAAGAAGCCTATGAGTTGTAGTCAATATTAATGCATTTTTTTTGTACTAATTTACTTAATAAATACTACGTGATTACACGACCCTAAATTTGATTGTGTTGACACAAAGAACATTGTATTATTTGTTCATGACGTCGTGACCACCCTTGGGTGTCATATGGTGTATGTAATCATGGTAAATTGATACCATGATTGAAATTAAGTTTTAATTTGACCAAGCAAACATTTATATTTTTGAACTGCCACAAAATAGAGTAAGTTTGTTGTTTAAGTATGTGAAGATGTAGATAACAAAATAATAATAAATATATGTATAAGATTACATCACATTCTAAAATAGGAATAGAGGATATTTAGATTGGCATTCATGTTTTACGCATGCTAATAAATGGGACGGATCATCTCTTACACTCATATCTTCTACTTGGGGCACACTACTCCTTCTTTGCTTTAGGGTGTTTTTCTTTTTGCAAAGGCTCTTTATATATAGCAGTAATGAATGTTTTCTAAATAACTTCTTAGATAAATACCGGCCAATTAATTGTTTCTTACATTTTAAAGTTACTTACTAATGGTAATTACATTTCTGTTCAGTCAAAAAATTAAAAAAGTAATTACATTTCTATTATCAATCGATTTATTTAGCGATCGAACGACAAATTTAGATAATTTCAAGAAGAATAAAGATATTTAATTACAGCATGTCAAAATGGGATTCAAAACTTTTGTCTGCTAATTGTATGTTCCGTTCCTATCCCACTAATAAAAGAATGACATGTGATTTAAATTTCCATATCATTAAGGGTAATGTAGGAAAAGACAAAAGTACAAGAGGATATTTTAAATGGCATGTCAAATTTTTATTGGCAAGGTAGGAAAGAGAACACGATTAGGTGCCAGACAATTTCAATCCGTCAAAATGTGCTACATAAAAGCCAGAATAAAGTTGATTAGAATCTCAGAATTAAGCACAAATGTAACCACCATATTCCAGAAACAGCTATACGAAATGTCAGCCACACATGGCCTAGTATTTAACTAAGATAGTTACATTTCATCCACTGCTCATTTTGCTGCTAAATTTCTTATAGCAATTTTAGCTTTTGTTTTTGTTCTCTAAATACACTAGCCATCATAATTCAAAGGCACAAATTTGAACATCAAATAGAAAACAGAAAATATTAAAGACAACAAGTCATGGATAGAAGGAGTGAAAGCGTAAAGAAGAAAGAGATGAATTCACTTTTTTAAGACCAAGAACTTGAATCGAACAATTACATAAAAAAGATCCTAGTTTTTCTTGCAAGTTAGAAATTAAGACGTGAGAGAAACAATTTTAGAAAACCCAAATCAAATGTCACATGTACATATATACATTCAAGTTGTGAGAGTTGTGGTACTCATCTTATTTCAACTTCAAGCTTTCGAATACTTGAAAGAAGTCCAAACAATAAAGCACTGTCACTGACCCCACTTACCACCATCCTAGCCATTATTGTTGCTTGCACAACTACTATTCCTACCACCACTCTTATCACCACCATTACTACCACTATCATTGATTGTTGTCACTCATTACCACTAGAATCATCCACTACCACCCATGTAATCATCGACACCATTGTCATCCAGCTACATCATCACCACTATTGTCTGTCAATCATTGCTATCCTTGCCACTACCATCTCATCCGATTGTCACTATTGTCATCGTCACTACCATCAAATACTGTTTTCCGTCCTTACCACTACCGCCATGAGTCGTGGTTGCCACCACTCTTTTCCCACTGCGACCACCATCACCACCAACTACCTCCACCTCTTCTTTGCCCCGCCGTCATCAATCATCACCACTGTCAAGGAGACATAAAATCTTCATCCATTTCAATTGCATGGTGTACCACCGCCACCGGGGTGCTTGATGAAGTTAGGGAGCCACATGCCCAAGAGTGAATTATAGATCAACTGATGAGACCATGATAGCAGTAAATTTGTAAGACGACAGGAACTGTTCTCCGCTAGGAACTAATATTCAGATGCCTACAGATAAACAATATGAATTTATTATCTTTCTATTACTCTATAGTCTTTAGTCTCTCACTTAGATTAAAAGGCTCCAGAGTTAGGAAAGCTTTGGGTGAAAAGACATACCATTTAGTAATTTTAATTACCTCACTAATAAATCCGTCTCAACTCAACATTTACTAAATTTTTTATGCAGACCTGCCAGTAGGTATAAACCACGCATTCAACAATGGGAAAGGCAATCAAGTCATCTCCGGGGATTCAATCGAGGCTGACGGCGGGATTAACGCTGCGTACAATAACGAAGATGGCAATCAAGAATTGAAGGTCAAAAATATTCAAGTGGGTGCGGACCTCACCAACAGGTTTTCTTCGAAATATATACTTAAACTACTTTCTTATTTGGTATTGTATTCGAAGGGATCTTGCAATCTGGATTGGTTTGCGTAAACTTTTACAAACAATGTGAACTTACGTGTGTTTGATAAGGTATTGTCTTTGTTTTTGCATTTCAAAATGTCTGATAAATTTCCTGATGAGTGGCCCTCTTTTTTTTTTTTTATCTAAACTGATATGTGCAATGTTGAATCAATATTGTTGGTCACTAACACTTAATTAAAATTTTAGAACACCTAAATTGAAATTAGGGCTTGAAACTAGTAAATACACACTTTCCCTGTCTCCAACCATTCACCGTTTGATTCTTGCTTGACGCACTGCCCTGCCTTGTCCACTGAGGTTTTGCTATCATCTTGAGCTAATTATTTTTTCTATCTTAACTACGCACAAAAAAAAAAAAAAAACCAACAACCATTTTTCCTAATTTTGTTGAGTTAGTCATCTAACAAATTAATCCTTGCAAATTGTATTTTAAATAAATCCCAGTTCTAAATCCGATTTGCATATGACTAATTCAATGGTGAAGTCTTTTCAAGTTCTAGATTAGTTTGTTTTCTTTCCAGGAGTGCAATGGAGATGCTAGAAGATAAAATTAGAGAATTAATCTATGATTTGAATATTTCACTGAAAGAGAAATCATCCTCCAAACAAAATCTTACTACAACTCCTTATTTTATGTAAAAAATCAAGAATTTGATATATTAAGTGCTAAAGAATTTTCAAATCCTCGAAGAGTAGCTTTTTAAGTCTTCAACAAGCATAGAAAGAGTCCCATAGAATACACATGCTCTAATCCAAGATCTCCATCTCTCACACAAACCCAATCTATGTAACATAATATAATTATATAAGAAAGTCCAATTTACAGAGTCAAGCCTTTTCAAAACTAACCTTGCAAATAAAGCACTGCCTCAGTGTCTCCTACTTCTTTGAACTAAATTCACTAATTCATTGATCAAAAGCACACCATCTAGAACTGCTGGTTTGACAAGACTATTTAAAAGGAGGAAATTACAAACTTCATAACCTTTTTTAAACAATTGGCCAGAAGTTTAGTCTCTCACTCTTTCCTCTCTCTCTCTCTGAATACATGAAACCCATTTAGACATATGATTCAGTATTTGAAAGTAACAAAGATATCTTGCTAGTTTTTAGAATGGCTCCAAGACTTTACAATGCATGAAAAGTATAATGTGTGACTTTCACAAAACCTCCAAATTAATACACTGTCGTTTTAGTCTACCATATTTTCTATATTAGTTTATTTAAAATTGCTCGATTTTTGTTTATTATCAATGTGATGCATGATAAAATTTAACGCTGGAAGGCATCGCTATCTTTTCCGGTTTCAATTCCAATTCCAACTACATTTTGCTTTCATCATTAATTTTATCAATCCATTGCGCTAAGTTACGAAAACTTTCATGTAGCAGCAGCACGAGTAAGACAGCGGGGAAGGATGACATTGTCCAATCCAGAAGAACACAACTTTCGGAATTTTATCAATTATCTTATCATATACATTGAGTGTATTACAAAATTATTTAACGGAAGAAAAAACTGGACTGGCCATGGAGGTAAAAAGATTGAGGCCTTAATTAAGGGCAACGTGATATGCGCAGAAGCACGAGAATGATGTTGAAGTAATCTCTATTATTTGAACTCTAGAATATAATGGGAACTAAGTGTGAAACATTTTCTTTTCTTTTTTCTCTTTCTAATCATGTTGTCTGTATGTTTGGGATAAAAATCTTCAGATTTTCAGAAAGTTTAATCTTTATTGTTATTGTTTTTTTTGTTGACAGCAGTCTTTGTTGTTATTGTTGTTATTGGTAATATTGTTATTTTAGACAATTATGAAGTCCCTACATCATGTTTTAAGTGTAAGAGCCCTCTTTCCTCCATCTCTTCTTCTTATGATTTTCTCCAAGATATGGACGACGGGGGAGAATTAAAATGTTATGAGTTGTAAGTGATGAAATTGGCTAGAGTGAGGTTTCTATAAACCATGACATGTTATTGATATTTAGGATTAAATGAATGATGGGATGATTTTTAAATATGTTTGGCCATATAGAACTTAGTTGGCCTTCTGTGTTTGTTGAGTTATAATTTTTTTTTTTAATCACAAGAGTACGTGAAAATCTTGGTGGCTTGATGCTTGATATGGATAGAGAATTATTTTTTGAGATGCTGAAATTTCGTATAGTTGTGGGCATTTTCTTACTGTCCCAATAGAGTTTTGAGCTGAAAATTTGTGTGAAGTTTCATTTATATGTTTTAGCTTGCTTGTAAAAGTTTATTGTTTAATTTAATTTAGTTGATTTTTGGTGACTTTTGCAAGTGGTGTGTTCATATTTGACACTATTGGAAAAGTTTCATAAGAGTTGGTGTTTAATTCCATAAGAGTTTTTTGGCCTATACTACATTACTTTTATTAATATAAAGATATCTCAAATTATTATGATATATACTAAACATCGAGACTTTAATTTATTAGTAACTAGTTATGAAAGCACTAATAAAGAGTATGACTTTTATTGACAATTCTATACACAACCATTATAAATTTTTCAAAAAATTAAGAAAATCTTTTATTAACATTTCTAAAGGCCGACATATAATTTCAATTCAAGTAGAGGTTGAGTACAGAGATCATGCTTGTATAATGCACCACTATATACAAAAGGGAGCTTTCTTAACACATTTTTTCACTGATATACCTCAAATTATGATGACACATATTAAATGTAGAGGCTTTAATTTATTACTGATTAGTTATAAAAGCGCTAATAAAATGTATGACTTTTATTGACAATTCTATAAACAACCACTATAAAAGGCTTATATTTTTCAAAAAATTAAGAAAATCTTTAATTAACATTTCTAAAGGAAAACCTAATAAAATGGTTGTTCAAAAGATAGTGGAAGAGATGCTTTTACTTTAAAGAAAAAAAAAACACCCTTTACTATTACTTTCTAAATTCTTGATATTTGTTGCTTTGTCTCCCTCTCTCATCCACATAATATGCTTACAGTGGAATATATCATACAAATATACTCCTTCCATCCAATTTTGTTTGAGGTTTTAGCAAAAAAAAAATTGTCCTATTTTGATTGTCATTTTATAATATCAATGAAATATTAATTTTTTTTTCTTATTATACCCTTAACTATTTATTGTCGAGTGAGAAAACAAAAATAGAGGTACAGATAAAAAAGAATCTAATTAAAATGAAAGATAAAAGATATACTAAAAAATTACATAATAATTTTTATAAAATCTGAAATATTAACTATGTTTCTTAATTCTTGTGCCAAAATCTTAAACGTCAAACAAAATGGGAAGAAAGAAATAGGATTTACATGATTGAATTATTCAAAGTCGAGTCAAGTTTTGCCATTTTCTAGTGCACTACATTAAATCAGTCAAATGCATTTACATACTAACTACAGCTCATAGGCTTCAGCAAGTAATTCAATTCACTCCTACTTGATGTTATCGAACAAATAGTTAGCACGTACACAAGACATTAATTGCAATCTCATATAGTGCTTCATGCCATATACTTAACCAATTCATGTACATTCATAATTCTTTATTAATTATAATATCAACATTCTCTCTCTATATATAAACAGGTAAAACTATCTACTTCATCAAGCCTTCACTCTCTCCACTTTTCGTTACATTAACTTTTATTTGAACACTCTCCTTTTATTAAGAGATGGACTTCACTCTCTTTGCATGCATCTGGTATATCCTCTTATGCTTTTAATATCAACTTAATAGTTTAACATGTAAGTAAATATCAAAAACTAATTTCTACTTAATAGTTTAATATCAAATGACACCAAGGTGTCAAATTAAAGTTTGACACCAAATCTCACCCATTCAATCTAATTTAGTCTAATGGCTCTTATCTATTCACTAAAAAACTCACGCGACATCTCCCTCTCCCCATTATTTTAGTTTGCCTGTAAACACAGCCTCCTCGAAAATGCGAGTCACTACTCTGCACCGCCATGGATTTCCCCATACAAAATCAATGTCACGTTCCCAATTCTCCCTATTAAGGTTCATGCACTTTTTTCTAATTCTTCTTATCCAATGATTAGAATTCTAATATTGTAGATCTTTAATTTGATTACTTAGGTCAAAGATTTTTGTCATTCTCAATTAATAAATTGTAAATCCATGGCTATGTGGAGCAGCGACTTGTGTTTTTGGGGAGGTTGTGTTTTCGTGAAAACTAAAATAATGGGGAGGGGAGATGTCACATGAGTTTTTTAGTGAATAGATAAGAGCCATTAGATTAAATTGGATTGAATGGTGAGACTTGGTGTCAAATTTTAATTTGACCCTCCATCTAATCCTGTGAGAACACTTGCTTATGTGAGAACATGAAAACAACTAATAACAACCCTTAGATCAAGATTGAAAATAATAGACATTCGAGATTAAAACTATATTAAAAACACCTCTTATGAGACCACTAATGTTATTGCCACTGCTGTCACCACCTTACCACCATTGCCCCCATCCCACCACCACTACCCCTGTTGCCGCTGCCACCACCGCCACAGTTGCCACCACCACTACCATCATCGCTGTCACCAACCCACCACTATCTTTAAAACTCAAATACGCTCTTAATATGCATCTGATATAGTTTCTTATGCTTTTAATATCAATTGAAAGGTTTAACAAGCTGTCTAAATATCAAAAACCAATTTTGAATATATATTTTATCTTCAAAATTCAAATACAATCCTAACATGCATATAATATCCCTCCAAAAGCGTTTTTAGCTATCATTCTTCAACGAGAGCATTTTTAGAAATTTTCTTAACCTTTTATCTCTTTTAATCTATTATTTTCAATATCTTTAGTTTTAACTTGAATTTCAATATTTTTTTAAAAACATCAACAATTAAAAAAATAATAGTGTATCACAATATAAAGTATTTATCATAAATCTAAAATATAATTTATATGTTCTAAAATATTTATTTATTACTAATTTTAATTATAATATAATTTATATATTTAGAAGTACTTATTTATTATAAATTTTAGTTATATATAATAAATATTTATTTTGTGCAATGCACAGACTAAAATACTAGTTATATATATTAGGGAAAAATGTCTCCCTTCATTTTTCAAAAATAAAAATAAAATAAAAGAGAGAGAAGATGTAGTGTGTAGTTTAGAAAGTAATTAAAAAAATAAAGTAATGGACAATTTAGAGAGTAACTAAAGGATATAATAGTCCAATAAAAAGTGAAGAGCAAAAGAAAATATCCTTTTTATTATAGTTGTAAATTTCTTGTAAATCTTAATTAGTTTCCTATTATGCCCCCATTTACACCAACAACAAACCCATGCATTTAGAATTTCAATTCATGATTGATTGCAACAACTTTCATCTAAGAGGCACATTTTTTTATTCAAGTTAAACCGTAAAGTATTTTAGTTTAGGTAACATGGAATAATAAGAGTGTGTTTGGATATTAGTTCTGTTCAATTAAACTCACGTTCAACCCAATTCAACACTTACATTGTGTCTACCTTATGTATTAAAAAGTGTAAAACTTTAGTTCAAGATTAATCAAACATATTTTCAAACACATCCTATATCTATACGCTTATCTAATACATGGTTTTATTCTCAAACATAATTATGCTACAAAAGGTGCTCATTTGTTATAGATAGGTATACATGTTTTAACTCTAGTTGTAGATCCATTTTTAGACGAAGGCTTGGGAACGAGATTTTTAACCATTAGATATGATAGTTTTAAAATCAATGGCTTAGATTTTTTTTCTTTTCTTTTTTCTTTTTGTCTATTTTTTCCCTCCTCCCAATTTATCGTTGCACTTTTCTCTCTCCACCCAATTCTCCACATATTGTCCAACAGCATGTACCCTATCTCCTCAACAACCTCGACATCTTCGCCCTCCTTTAACACTGTCACTCTAGCGTCGACGAAAATAGCCATCATGGATCTCCACTTTCTCTCTCCTCTTATTCCTCTTCACTTTCTCTCCCCTTCACCCACTCATCTTCTCTCACCCATCTCCTTAACTAAGGTAACAAAAATATTAGTTAAATATTATGGATTTTTTTTGTAATTACAATAATCAATTACCAAGTGATCTTTTTCATTTTTAATTCATAAAAAACACATAATTATATTAATTAAAGTAAATGTAACTAGTACTGATTTTTATGATTTGAACAATCAATAACAAAATTATATATTCTGATTCAAATTCAAATTAATTAATAATGTGTGTATATGTGTGTGTGTAGTATATATATATATATATTAATTCAAATCAATAGCAAATTCAAATTAAAAAATCTTTCACGATTTTAGTTTCTTGAAACAAAAGTCATATGATCAACTCATCTATAAATACCTATGTACACATTATTGTTTTTCATTTTCATCTTTTCTTTCTAAAATAATCAACTGCTAACATTTTTTTGTTCCTTTTATTCAGTTTCAATAAAGGAATAAATACAAGTAAGAAATACAAATTTACCAATCTTTTTATTCCTTCTCTAAGGTAAAATTTTATCTTTTTCAATTATTTTAATATTTTTTTTACATATTTTATCTAATATTTAGTATTGAAAGTTTGTTTATTGACATTAATTTTATAATTGCTTGACTTTCAACTATTAAAATAACACAAAAGACTTAAAGGAAGGTTTTACACAAGAAAATATAAAGAGTTGTACTATATTATTAAAATTAGGTTTGGTCTTTATTTTATTTTTCTTTTATAATTTTTATTTATATATTTGTTTTTTACTAAGGATATTTCTTTCATTGCTTTTTTTTTCAAATATTTTATCTTTACATAATTTTTCATTTGATTTGTCTTTTTTAATAAGATAAATTTATATCTATTTTTATTGTTTTTAATATATTTTCTCTAATATATGACATTCACAGACTCAAGATAATACAACGTCAAATCAAATGCATTGCAGGAAGATAGATGGTGATGGATATTAATGAGATCAAATCTCACTTGGCCTCAAGGCTAGAAGTATAGTTATATTAAATTGTGTTAACCTTTTCTTTATTAGACCAAGTCAAATGTGGAATACCAAATCATTTTTCTTTTAATTTGAAGAGAGACTCATAGTAAGTTTTATAAGAAAGATGAAAAAGAAGAGATAAGAAAATTAAAAAAAAGAAAAAAAATATTGTAGGAATTTAAACTCACACACTTACAATTTAATGTGATTATAATGAGTATATATTTTGATTATTAAATCAATCAATTAAATCATTAAATTTGTATAGATTATGATTTTATATAATATGGTAATACATTTATCAAATATTATGATTTTTTTCTGTAATTGTGGTAATTAATTACCAAGTGATCAATTTTTTCATTTTTAATTCATAAAAAATACATAATTATATTAATTAAGGTAATTATAACCAATATGATTTATATGATTTGAACATTCAAATTAACAACAAAAATATATATTTTGATTCAAATTAATTAATAATGTGAATATATGTTCTAATTCAAATTTATAGTAGAGATAAATTAAAAAATCTTGCACGATTTAAGTTTCATGGAACAAAAACCTTGCATAATTCTAAATTTGCACACTTACAATGTACGTCTTATAACTTGATGTATTTAATTAACTCAAAGGAGAGGCTACCAATTCACTTTACAACATTCAATTAATTAAACTTTAAGTCAACAACATAAAATTATTTATATTTCATTAAAATTGATCACATCAATGGTATTGTTAAATGAAATAAATAGTTATCATTTTAAAATGGTGTATAAGGATTAAAAAATCAGTAATTCTCCTAAAATTAAAAAAAAATACGGACTAAATTATTCTTTTATGAATTGGAACTAGAAATTCTTAATATTTTATCTCTTAAAAAATAAAATAAACTACTTTTATGACTATCAAAACTAGGGATGGCAATGGGTAATGAATCTGATGGGCACTCGCAAAAATTATCTAGGATGAGTAGGAAAATTACTCGCTTAATGGGTGTGGGCTCAGGTACGAGTAATTACTCGCAAATTTTAATGGGTACGAGTGCGGTACCTTAGTACCTAACCCTACCCATACCCGCACATATAATAATAATAATAATAATAATAATAATAATAATAATAATAATAATAATAAATTAAGAGGTAGATTGCGTATGCCATATTTACTTCTTTTCCTAATTTTTCCTATTCATTGTATTGATGTCGCCTCCAGTCCACTGAATTCCTAACTCCATCCTTCTCACAAAAGAGTCCATATACTATAGTCGCTTTTGGGCTTATTTTCTCATGGGTACTACTCTTTTTAATTCTCTTTTACAAGTGCAAAATAATTCGTAGGTACAATCCTTTCATATTGCTTTGTCCATCTAAAATTTTATTTTTCATCTAAAAATAGTATATATATATATATATATGTTATCGTGTTTTAATCAATATATTTTATTTATTGATTTTTCATAGTTAATTAAAATGCTGGTAATCGATACGAGTATGGGCATTTAAGTACCCAATGGGAAAGGGCACGAGTATTGAAATTACTACCCACACGGGTATGGGTTCAGATATGAGGTTTTTTTAAAGTGCGGGTACTCTAGTACCATATTTGGACCCTACCTATTGTCATTCATAATCAAAACATAATATTTAAAAGAAAGTGTAGAAAGAAGGATAAAGTTAAATAAATCAATAAATATGTTTATGATATTTTAAAATAAAAATAGTTTAAACAACAATAATTTCAAAATAAAAGAAACAAATTATTAAGGATTCAAGAATAGGAAATATTGAATGAAAATAGCTTTTAAAGTTTCTAATATACTACATGCTATTTTTTTTATTAGATATGTTTCAATTTTTGATTTCTTAGTATGCCCTTCTAGACACTTATTAGTCTAATCTAATGATATAAATAAAGTATTATCGTCATTACCACTAACATTCCCTTCATATTTAGTGAGAAAAATGGTAATTTATAATAGTTAAATGACCTTAACTATTTTAAAGTATACGTATATTATTACTGTTACTATTATCAGTCATGTAATACATAATAAATAATTTATAAACATAATTAATTCAAATTTGTCACTTCTTTATAAATACTCACATACACCTATAATATTATCAAATCATTCTTTTAATTTTATTTTTTTATCAATCAAAAAGGTCTCTTGCTTTCTCTTCCTCTTTAAAATATTTTAAACATTTAAGTTATTGCACAAAATCAGCTTAATACAAATTAGTTTTAGAGGCCAAAGTTTATATATATATATATATATATATAATCTTTCTACTAAAATAAAAATATTTTTTAATTCATTAAAATGTACAATTAAAAATAATTATAATCATTGCTTACAAATTCAATTGATTAATCTTTTTATTGATTCAATTGTTGCCATGATTCCAATCATCAGTATCACTCTTCATCTATAGAAAATGTTAATTTGTGCTCTTATTTATTTAGGACTCGTTTGGTGGTTAGGATACTATAAGATAGCATAGGATATGAGAGCAGGATAAGCTATCATCTTATCTAATGTTTGGTGCATACCAGATAACAAATCAGATAATGATAGGAAAAAATATAAATTATGTTTAAATGAAAAAATTACTATTTCATAAAATTACATATAATTTTCTAAAAGTAACTTTTAATTTTATTTTTTATTTTTTTACAAAAAAATTACAATTTTAACTAAACTATACAATAATATTTTTTATTTACGTAGTTACTTTTCTTAAAATTATAAAAAAAAATTATACAAGATTTTTAAAATTATAATTATTATTCAAATAATTTTATTTAAAAATATTTGAATAGTAATTATTTAATTATTAATATTTTAACTAATAATATACTTTAAAATTACATTTCAAAATAATTATAATTCGAATAGTAATTATTTCTTCCTAGCCTAGCTCCTCCCTTAGGATAAGAAATACACTGGAGCAACAAGATAGGATAGCATTATCATATCCTACTGGTGCAACAAACAACAGATTACAACAGGATAGGATAGTTATCCTATCCTATCTTTACCACCAAACAAGCCCTTAACTCACTATATAAATTAGGGATCAATAAACTCATATACACTAATTTTAAAAAATAATAGCAATTAAATACAGAGAACTCACATAAAAAGGACAAAACTAACAAATTGAGAACCAAAATTGCTAGTCACCTTCACTACCACTTCACTGTAATCATATAGATATATATTAAGTAAAAACTCAACTAAGATTGATGCTAAGGCAACTTAGTCACACCCTTGATGTGAAATGGTCCTTTTCCAATGTTGATTCTTTGAGCCCTCTATCCTTGCATACAAAGTTGATTTTAAAATTTCTCTCCTTTAACTTTTACTTTTGAATATTAAAATAAAAATAGATCCTAACAATAAAATTTCCAAATCAATGATTAATTGAATTTTATTTGGACATATATTAATTAGAATGTATTTGTTGAGGTACGAATATCAACACAAATTAACATGTACCAAAAAAATTACCTTTGTTCTTTTATTTTAAATTTTTAATGATGTGTCATTTCATTGTTGGTTGTATCAATAACAAAACATTAAATATGAGTTTATCAAGTTTCACTTTTTATGCATATTTTTTTAGGGTAGAAACTACATGTATTTTCCACTAGAGGCAATCCTACTCGAGCGGGCAGAGCCACTGTGGGTGACAAAACTCTCCCTCTGAGTATTTAATGCAACTACATACCCAAGATTCGAACTCGAGACCACGGAACTTTTTATTCATATGATCAAGAATTAAATCCTAACTAACATGCTTAAAAGATTTAATTGTTTTCTATAAACAATATTGTTCATTCACAGTTTATCTTTTTTATTTATCTCTGTATTCATAATTATTTTATCTTTATATTCATAATTTATTTTTTATTTAATTTATAAGTTCAAATACTCACCAATAAATCTACAGATTATGTAGATTTAGAAAGCTAATTCACATGATTTTTGGCTTTAGTTCAAAGAAAATTTATGAGAAAATAACTCAATTATATGAAATGTGTAATATGAGTTATGATTTTTTTTTTTATTAAAAATGGTATGATTTTACTTGATTATTTGGGTTTATCAATGTAGGGAACTTGAGTGAAGAAAATGGACAAAGTCAGTATGCTTAGAGAGTCAATTTTCAACTTCTAAGTGCAAGGACAAAGCAAGTCAGCATTGGCACCCAACGTCGACACAATGAAAGAAATATGAAGAGTGGTGCCTAGCGGTGGCTGTAACACCACTACTTTTGCCGATTATAATGTTTTCTTAATTATTTTGTATTTCTTTTTGGAAAATCGGATGAGAATTTCAAAAATTTGATCACTACAGTTATGTTCGTATTAATGAATAGTATTGAGTTTAGATTTTTTTAATAATTTTTGGAAAACGGGGTTTGAAAATTTGTAAAATGATCGTTTCAGTCTCTAAAAAGTCAGATAATAGAATTAATAGACAAACTTGACAGAAGTGTATTAAAATTTATTTTTAAGTCATCAATATACTTAGAATAATTAATAATAATTTTAGAAAATTTATTGAGATAATTTTTGAAATAACAAAAATAGCCCCTAGTTAACTACAGGAACCAACTAGAGACTTTTGACCTCAAATTTTTTGAAACTTTTATACTAAGTATATTCCATTATAAAAATTTTATTTTGAATGAAAAATAGTGCAAAATATAACAACTCTATTTCAAAATTTTTTAACCGTTTTTCTAATATTTGACAATTTAATTCTAAAAAATCGAAAAGGAATTTCAAAATTCTTATTTTCACCATGGCACTCAAAATTTCAAAAGTTATCTAATCGTGATTTTTAATAATTTTTCCTAGTTGGAGCTTAGAGAAATTAGAAAATGATGATTTTGTCCTTATTTTTCAGCATGAAGGGTTGACATGAGAAAAATATTCAATTAATGATTTTCTAGGACATGTAATTTCAAAAGAAGGGATTTCAGTAGATCCTTCCAAGGTGAAAGCAGTGTTGAGTTGGGAACGACCTACCACAATAACAAAAATATGGAGTTTTCTAGGATTGACAAGTTACTATTGAAAATTCATTAAAGGATTCTTGAAGCTAGCTTTGCCTTTAACTAGATTAACCCGCAAAGGGCAACTTTTTGTTTGGACAAAGGATTGTGAAACCAATTTCCAAGAGGAATAGGTTAATCACTGGACTTGTGTTAATTATGCCTAATCCTATTAAAAAGTTTGAATTTTATTGTGATGTATCCAGACAAGGATTAAGTTGTTTGCTGATGCAAGAAGGAAAGTAGCAGCTTATGCTTCAAGGCAATTAAGACCACATGAGGTTAATTATCCAACTCATGATTTGGAATTAGTTGTAGTAATTTTTGCCTTGAAGATTTGGAGGCACTATCTTTATGGTGCCAGATTTGAAGTGTTTAGTGACCATAAAAGTCTGAAGTATTTGTTTGACCAAAAGGAATTGAATAGGATGCAACGTAGATGGATAAAATTTCTAAAGGATTATAACTTTGAATTGCATTACCACCTTGGTAAAGCAAATGTTGTAGCAAACGCTTTAAGTCGAAAATCCTTACATGCCTCAATAATGATGGTCAAGGAGATGGAAATGATAGGAAAGTTCAGAGATTTAGGTTTGGCTATGGAAGTAAAGCCAAAATGTATTTGTTTTGGGATGCTCTAAATATCCAGTGAGTTCTTGGAACAGATTCAGGAAGCTTATGGCACTGATCAACATCTCTAAGACAAGTTAAAAGCAAGAACTGAAGGAAAAGAATAGCAGTTTGATCAAGATTCAAATCGAGTAATCAAGTTCCAGGGAGGGATCTATGTGCCAGAAAATAGAGAATTAAGAAAGATGATTTTGGAAGAGGCTAGAAAAGCAAACTAAGTATTCCCCCAGGTTCTACCAAGATGTACCAAGATTTGAAGAAGTTGTTTTGGTGGCCTAGAATGAAGAATAGCTGTAGCAGAGTTTGTTACGTCTTGTTTAGTCTGTCAAAAGGTTAAGATAAAGCATCAAAAATCCTTAGGAGAATTACAACCCTTAGACATTCTCAAATGGAAGTGGGACAATATAGTCAATGGATTTTGTACCAAATTTTCCTAGAACAACCTTTGACTATGATGCTATATGGGTGATTGTGGATAGACTAACTAAGCCTGCTCATTTCTTACCCATCAACATTAGGTTTTCTTTAGAGAAGTTGTCCCAGTTGTATATTAGAGAAATCATTAGATTACATGGAGTGCCTTCTAGTATAATCTCTTATAGGGATCCTCGTTTCACTTCTAGGTTTTGGGAGAGTTTGCAACAAGCCCTAGGGATTAAGCTAAGACTAAGCTTAGCTTATCATCCTCAAACTGATGGATAGTCTGAAACGACTATCCAATCTTTAGAAGATTTGCTTAGAACATGTGTCTTAGAATGGAAAGGTAGCTGAGATCAGTTCTTACCATTGATTGAGTTTACCTATAACAATAGCTTTCATTCCAACATTAGAATGGCTCCCTACGAGGCTTTGTGTAGGAGAAAATGTAGGACCCTACTTTGTTAGTATGAGACTGGGAAATCTCTAATAGTCGGACCTAAAATATTACAAGAAACCATGGAGAAAGCTAAACTAATTTGGGAAAAGATGAAAGTATCGCAAGATAGGCAGAAAAGTTATTTTGATAAAAGGATAAAACTCCTTAAGTTTCAAGAAGGAGATCTGTATTTTTGAAAGTTATGCCTGTAACTAGGGTTGGCCGAGCCCTTAAGTCTCAAAAACTTTCCCCTAAATTTATTGGTCCTTACCAAATCCTTAGAAGGATTGGTCCTATTACATATTAAATGGCCTTACCACCCAATCTTTCTAATCTTTATAATGTCTTTCATGTTTTCCAACTCCATAAATATATCCATGACCCTTCACATATCATTCAGCTTGATGTAGTACAAATAAGAGTAAATCTTACTTATGACGTATCCCTGATTAGAATAGAGGATCGGAGGATAAAGCAGCTTTAAGGTAAAGAAATATCTCTAGTGAAGGTTGTGTGGAGTCAAACTAATGATGGAGATGCAACTTGGGAAGTCAAGAGCAAGATGTAAGAACAATATCTTCATCTTTTTACTAGTAAGTGAATTTCAAGGACGAAATTCCTAAAAGGATGAGAGTAATGTAACATCCTGACTTTTGCCTATTATAATGTTTTCTTAATTATTTCTGTATTTATTTTTAAAAAATTGGATGAGACTATCAAAAATTTGATCTTAATGGTTACTGTTCATATTAATAAATAGTACTGAGTTAAGATTTTTTTAATAATTTTAGGAGAATGGAGTTCAGAAATTTGTAAAATAATCATTACGTCCCTAAAAAATCAGATAATAAAATTAATAGACAAAAATAAATAGAAGTGTTTAAAATTTATTTTAAAGTCATCAATATACTTAGAATAATTAATAATAATTTATTGAGATAATTTTTGAAATGATAAAAATATCTCTGGTTGACTATAGAAACCAACCAGAGACTTTTTGACTCTTAAAATATTTTAAAAATTTTATACTAAGCATATCCATTATAAAAAAATTATTTTAAAAGAAAAATAGGTAAAAAATATAACAGCTTGTTTCAATTTTTTTAACCGTTTTTTTAATATTTAACGATTTAATTTCAAAAAATCAAGAAAGAATTTCAAATATTGATTTCCATCATTGCGCGCAGAATTTCAAAAGCTATCTAATTATGATTTTTAATAATTTTTTCGAGCCAAAGCCTAGAAAAATTAGAAAATGATGATTTTGTCCTTATTTCTCAATATTAAGGGTTGAAATTGAAAAAAATTCAATTGACATTAAAATGTCAATTTGAGTTGGAATCATGTTATATGTATTAAAATATAATTTTAGAAATTTTTTGAAATTCTTGTGTAAAATGATCAAAATGCCCTTAAGTGTTTGTAAGCCTAGTCAGTGTTGGTTTGACATCTAAAAATGGTGAAAATAGTAATTTCAATTTATTTATAGGTGAAATATTTAATTTTAGAATTTTCATAAAATTTTTGATAATTATTGAATTAAAATGGATTTATTATGAATTTTTTAGCTTAAAAATACAAAATAAATAGATAAATTTATAATAAATTAATAAAAATAAAAATTAATTATTAGAACTTATTTTTGATGAAAAATAATGTAATTGTCCAATTTCACATTAAATTGCATTATTTTGGTATTAAAAACTAATTTTTCAAGTTTAGGCAATTTTATGGGTACCGACTAATTTACTTATAGCTAAAAATTAACACATGGAAGCTTGAGACAACTGGTGGAGCACGTCCCAGCCCTAAAATAGGTGATTCACCACCTATCTTAAATATTTTCCCCTAAATCCGAATAAAAATAAATAAAAATCCTTATTTTTGACATAATGCATGATGTCATTCTTTGGCCACCTAAGCCCCTCCCATCTCCTATAAATACCCATGCATCTTGGATTTTTTTCACACATCTTCCACTCTCTAAAGCTATCCAAAAATCCACTTGGAGAGTTTCTCTCTCTAGAAAATTTTCTTATTTAGTTTTTATGTTAAAATTTTGCTAGTTTTCAACTATTAGAATTTCTCCTCCTAAAAGTTTTGCACCAACAATTCCATCCTCTTCATCAACCACCTTAAAGGTAATGGGAAGAGTGGGGTTGGTTCTAAATTATTGTCAGTTTGCATGTTGGTAAGAAGGGTTTTTCCTTAAACCTATTTAGGCAGAAGTTTAATTACTATTATCATTATATTATTATGTTTGATGCTAACTTTAATTTTTATTAAGTTGTTACTCTGCTTAAATTTAAATTACAAATTATAATTGCTAAGTTGTTACTCTACTCAAATTTTGAATACTAAATTATAATTGTTAAGTTGTTGCGCAAATTTAGATAATTAAATTATAATTATTAAGTTATTATTTTGCTAAAATTTTAAGTAATAATATTTTGATTATTAAGTCATTATTCTGCTAAAAATTTTGGTAATTAAATTGTGATTACCAAATTGTTATTCTGCTAAATTTTGGTAAGTACTTATACTGCCAAAATTTTGATATTATCATGTAATTTTTTGCAATATAAGACAAAATGTTAATTGTATTAGTGTTCAAATTAAATGAGACCAGGAAAACCTCTGTTTGAGCAGTGGGAATGTGATAGGTTAGTGAGTAATGTAAAGTAAGTGACATTTAGTGGAATGGTACCCTGCCAAAAAGCTATAGTTTGGTATGCTAAGGAATGAAAGGTAATGACCCACTTACGGAGGTTTTAGGGGTAGGCATCAAGTGGTGAAGGTCCTAATGGCCAAGGTAGGACCCTTAAGCCGAGATATTCGCCTGACCAAGCTCGATAACCTCAACAACTGCTTAGCATTTAGGATTGATTTAAGAGTATACCTCTATAAATGGATATCCTGACTATTATTTTCCTTAATGATAATGATGACTATATCATTTGATGATGCTAAGAGAGATATATGCACTCCCAGTCACTTTCCAGGTTCTGTTAAGAACTATTACTTACTAATGGAAAGTATGGATCCATACCAAGTTAAGAGTATTATAATATAACTTAAAATAAACTCTAGGGTTCCCTTCTAGCGTCAATTATGTTTTATCTGTATTTTATGGCAAAACTCTTACCATACATGTGAAAGTTATTTTAGAACAAATCACCCTACTCCATTATTTTTCTTCCATGTATGTCTAATCGCGATTATTGAAGAAAACAAAAACACAAACGCCTAGTGATGCTGAGAATGAGTCAGAGGACACCCTATGGATAAGGATTTGTAGACTTAGTTTTTAGCATTTTCTTTTTGTATAAGGGATAGGATAGATGAACACTACTCTGTATAAGATCTTTTTGATGTATATATTAGGTTAAGTAGTGTCTATCTTTTAAGGTATTTTTAGTCTTTCTATATTTTATGTCTATCAGGTATTATTAAACCATGATATACAGTTTTACGACATATATGTATATACAATTTTGTCTTTCATCTTTTACTACTAATTTCAAAGTCTATATAATTTTAGAACTTTTCTATTGCAAGAATCAGAAGAAAAAAAAATTTAGTCATAATAATTAAATAACTAAATTAATACGAACTATGATTAATAAGAATGGTTGTTACAGTGGTGCCCAGCGCCAACGCGCTGTTGCAAATCCGAGAAGTCAACACCCAGTGCGAGCATGTTTTCAGCTTTTATGAACTAATTTTTATTGTTGGGCCTGATGTAGTTTTGTGATTCGGAAAGCCCAAACTCATTATAAAAAGGTTAGAACTACACGTTTGGGAGGATTCTTCGACTCATCTAAGGATCAGGAGCATAGAAAAGCTAGAAGATTTATCTCCGACTTTGGATCTTGAAGAATTGGGATTTAATTGTCAAGATTTATGGCTTCCTTTCTATTTTCTTTGTGTGTTTAGTTTCTCTATGAGTTTCTAAACCCCTTTGGGAATAGATTAGGATGAACCATGATTGGAATCCTTTGTAATTTGTTTTTCCTTCTAAACCTTTTGATTATTAATGCAATTCAGTTGTTAATTTTATGCTTAATGTTTTTTCTATGCATGACACCCATTAGAAGTTGATTTGTAATTCAAACCTTGCAATTGGGAAATTGGGGTTTGAATTGTTCCATTTTAGCAATCATATAATCCTAGAACCTAGGGATAGGAAGAGAGGTTGTATGCCGTCGCGTTAATTTCTTCCTCTTAATGCTTGTGAATAAGTTTGCTCGCCTAAGGGATTAGGGTGTGAAATTAGGAACAAAGGGTTTACTGCTTAGGGAATTAAGGTTGAATTAATTTAGAGAAATTGAAGGTAAATTGCCTAATAGGAACAGGTTTAGAAGGAAAAGGAATTACATTGGGGAAAAATCTCTGGGGATTCTGAGACCTAATCACTTTTGCTCATTGATATTTTAAATATTTCTTAATCGCAATCTTATTTTCTTTAATTCCAAAACCACAAAAATTTCCAATCTTTCCTTAATTCTTAAACACCCAAGTAATTGTTTGGTTGAATTAAGATTAATCCACAATTTTTGTGGAGATGATACTTTACTTAACATTATATTACTTGTATGATTGGTACACTGCCGTGATCTTAACACTCACAATTTTTTTTTATAAATAATATTTGTCATTTCATTCTATTATGCTAGAGACATATTTTTAAAGAAAAAGTAAAAATTAAAAAATGTGTAATATAAAATATTTATTATTAATATTTTTATTAAACTTATGTTTATATTTAAGTTATATAAATACAAATATATTTACAAAGATCATATTTTTAAAATAAATAGTTATATAAATTAAAATGATATAAGACATATAAGAATATAAAATTATTTGAATATATATCAATATTCATAATAATTTAATATATATTTCAAATATTTATGTACATATATACTAGTATATGTTTACATACAATTTAAAAAAATTATTAAAAGTTATAATAATATAAAAAACATAAATTCTAAACTCCACCTGTGCAGGATGTAGGATTATTATACTAGTTATTTTAAAAACGCTACAATGCTGTCTTTTTCGTCCAAAACAATGTCATTTTTCGCTACATTTTTCACGTCATTTAGTATAGAATTAGGTGAAAAACGACGTCGTTTTAGATGAAAAGGACAACATTGCAGCGTTTTTGAAAATAATGGGACTCAACTGAACATTTTAATAAAAGAGGGACCTAATTAAATAAAATAAATAAATTAAGAAACCAACTTAGTAATTAAACCTGTTTTTAATAAACAAGATGAGCGAACACATTAATGAAATTATTTTGGTAAGCAACACATTAATGAAATGATAATATTTTAAGTATCTCAGTATGTAATAAAGTAATTAAACATAACTATATTTTTTTCTAATTCAGACCATTTAATAACTTTCTTAATCTATGTACAAGAAGGATACTTGTATATTTTTAAACAAATATTGTGATAACTATTAAGGGAGGAAAGAGGAAATTTTAAGCTCGAATCCAAGGGTGTTATAAGTGCATGGCAATGTTAGCCAACTCCAAAAAAAAATTCTGTTTGCACAAATTGCATTGAAAATTCTAAACTAATTACAAATTGTATTTTTGTTAAAAAAAAAAAAGTAGAATAATTTTAATTGCTCGTCTACTATTTTCTTATTAATCCTTCTCTTAAAAACAAATGTTCGAAGGATATTACCTATAAATAGTTTAATAGCATATAATTAAATACTCCAAATTTTTATTTATGTTTATTTTTATCTATTTTTTTAAGGTTAAATTAATTTGTAGGTTTCTAAACTATTTAGAAATTTTTAAGTAGATCCTCAAACTAAAAAAAATTACAATTGCATCCCTAAACTAAAAAAGTAGGTCTTGGCTTAGTTTCTGGCAGCTTAAAATTACTAAAAATGACAATTTATGGTGGTTTTAAAATTCCTAAAGACCCAATTACATAAATTTTACAAGATCAAGGACCTAATTAAAAATTCTTAAATAGTTTGGGGACCTATAGATCAATTTAACCTTTTTTTAAAGATAAACTTTTTGCTATTTATTTGTTTTTTTTTTTAAATCTAAGATGAAATGAATTAATATATTCTAAATTATGCATTTATGCAATTGTTTTTTTCTTACCATGTTATAGATGTAAAGTATTCATCGGCTTTGTTGATGGCTAATCTCCGTTAAGAAACCTAGTTGCCCACCTTTGATGGGGTCTCTCTTCTTGACCACATTTTTTCTATCTACAAGTCTCAAACCTATAACTTTATTTAAGAAATCCGAGTCCAATTCCACTCAAACTGGTGTAATGTTGGTTGTTTTTACCTTTTCAATATGCTATATTTTTTTAATTCTTAAATATTTTATACACTTGCTATAAATGAGTAAAAAATAATGGTAAATAAAGTATTAGAATAGTAAGTAAAAATTAATTAATAAGAGAAATAAAACATAAAAGAGATAAAGAAGATAATAATAAGTTAAAATATCTTTAACATAAAGAAAAATATTAATTATATTTCATAATTTGTATATTATAATTATATAAAAAATCTATACATTATAACCCTAAAAGATAAATTAAAAAATGGAAATAGTAATTAAAAACGCAATATTAAATATTTTAATATTTTCAAGATAATAACTATTTTATTTTAATATTTTTTGTTTTTTGAATAGTACCTTTAAAGCATTAGTTACTAATAATATTCATCAATTGTACTTCATATGGGTTTTGTGTCATTGGGCGTGATGTACTTAGGTTGACCCAATATTGGCTTGGTAGATCCCAAACTCAAGTATAGTGTGTTGATCCAAAAACAAAAATGTTGGGTTTGTTTGGGTATGAGTGGAGTGATCGTAATTAAGGGTGAACGATGGCCCTGCTATTCCCACCCCAAATTTTTCTATTTTCACGCTAACTTTTGTTAATTTTTTTTTCAAAAATACCCATTGACGAACACACGTTTTCATTGTGTATTTGATCTTCTTAAGATACATAACGAAAATGCGATTTTGTTGTGTATCTTGAGAAGATATTGTCGAGATACACAATGGAATCGCGTTTCCATTATGTATCTTGAGAAGATCTTGTCCACATATATGACGAAAATGCATTTTCATTGTGTATCTTGACAAAATCTTGTGGAGATGCACAACGAAAACACAATTTCGTTATGTATCTCGATAAGATCTTCTCAAGATACACAACAAAATTGAATTTTTATTGTGTACTTAACAAGATTTTGTTGAGATATACAAGCTAATATTTTATCAAGATATATAACGAAAATACGTTTCCGTTATGTATCTTAACAAGATTTTGTCAAGATACAAAACAAAAACGCGTTTTTGTTGTGTATCTGAACAAGATCTTGTCAACATACACAATGAAAAGCGTTTTCGTTGTGTATCTTGACAAGATCTTGTCCAAATAAACAACGAAAACTCATTTTCATTATGTATTCTGACAAGATTTTGTAAGGATATACAATGAAAATATGTTTTCGTTAATAAAGAGGGGGTAGGAAGAAGAGAAAGAATAAAAAAAGTGAGGATAAAATAGTCTTTTTACTCTTTTTGAAAAAGTTAGAGGTGAAAATAGGAAGAAAAAAAAAAGGGTAGGAATAGTAGGGCCTGTGAATGATTCTTATTGTGAAGTTTTGATCAGTTGAATAAGATAGGCTTGCCCTAATTATCAATTGAACCTATCTGGGCTAATGATTAAGTGTTCTTTGACCCGAATTGTCTGAGTTGGACCTAGCAAAGTAGCTAGGCTAATATTGAATTGGGTATGATGTAATTACATGAACAATGTAATTTGTCACAATCCACTTTGAACTTTTAAATTAGTTTTAATAAAAAAATAACCAAATAAATCAATAAAGTCATTATAATTCATCAAATAATAATAATAAAGACTTATTTAGGCCTGATCATTAAAATAGTGTTGAAAATAGAAACTATGAAAAACAGAGTTGATAATAAATACAAAAAAAAGAAGATAAATAGGCCTTATGCTCAAATGAATTAGAAACTCTTTATCGTTAAGCCCAATTCTAAAGAACTAACATGGTCCAATTGAGAAAAAGGCTAATAGATGTCGAATACTGAATCTGAAAAGGGATAGTGGAAAATCCTAAAAAAAGGAAAAAAAAGAAAAGAAAAAGGAAAGCCCCAATATTACTACCATGCGTCTTCAACGACCTCCTCTAAAAATCAAGCCACTACCATGTGAACCAATAAAAAACAGACACTCCTGTTGTGCTTTACTATACAGCAGTATTGTTCTTCTTAACCCAAACAGTTGCATTGTTAGAAACCATGATATAGGACCGAGATTAGCTTGCATAATAGTTGGGTCGAACAAAGCATTGTGGTCAGAACAGCTTTTGAGAAATGGGCCAAAACATCGAGTGTAGCCATTACAATAAAATCAACTTTGGGCTAGCTGGATAACTTTTTAGTAGGAAACAAAGAATAATTAGGTTTGTGCTTTGTGGGTTTGGACTACGTGAGCCTTGGACGAAAATTCTAAGGACATTCATTTTATAGACACCCCCATTTTTGCACCCTTCCACTTTTTTTTTTAGTTGCCAAAGTTATCATTTTTGAAAATTAATTTCCAAAATGTTTTTTGGAATGAGTAGATGTGTCAAATTTTAATTTGACTTAATTGCACTTTTTCCTCCAAAATTTTATAATTTTGTGAATTTTGTTACGCCAGATTTTTTTCGTGAATCCCATAATTTCAAAATATCGTGAATTTTGTCCCAAGTAAAAAAACCACCACAATTAAAGAAAAAATCACTACAAAATTATCTCAATTGTGGCGGTATAAAGGAAAAATAGCCACAAAATGTCTTAACCGTAGCCCCTTTTTTTATATTAGGGCAAAATTCACAAAAAAAAACTTTAGGGTGACAATTTGCAAAATTGTAAAATTTTAAGGGCAAAAAGTGTAATTAAGCTTTTTAATTTTCGGAATGTATTTAACATATTTTGGAAACTAATTTTTGAAAGTGGAAAATTTCTAACACTTTTGAAAACTAAAATCTAAGGGCCCATTTGGGATGGGTTTTAGTTATGAGTTTCAAAAATTTCAAAAACTACAACAATTTTTTGTTTTTAAAATTAGTTTTTGTTTTTTTTTCTAATGTTTGGTTTCAAAACAAACTTACTTTGAAATTTCTTATTCTATTAACTTTAAACAATGGCAACAGTGGTGGTGACAGCGATAATGACGGTGTTGATGCCGCACGCTGACAGTTGTGGCAATGCCAATGGTGGTGGTGTTGGTGCTAGTATCGGTGGTGGTAGTCTCAACGGTCGTGGTGACGGTGCTTGTGGTGGTGGCGGTGACGATGGCAGGAATGACTATTTTTAATGTAGTGATGTGTATTTTTTTAAAAACTAAAAACTAAATTCACAAATATTTTTTTCTTGGTTTTGAAAATAAAAGTAAAAGTGTTTGAAATTGAGTTAAAAACTATTTTAGCTTGTTTTGAAAATTACATTTGAAAACCAAAAACCAAAAACTTTCAACTACTCCAAATGACCCTAAAATTGTTAAAATTTTTACACTTCCAAAAATTAGGTTCCAGAACTTGAGGTTGTCAAGCGTGTAAGAGCCCATTAAAGCATGTTTTTTTCCATGTAAAAAGAGTTGTTCTCAAGTGAGACTTTGTAAATATGTTGAAAGCAATTAAATATGCAATCAGTTAGTTTTGTTTTCATTTAATTACGAAAGTAAGTATATGTACAACCAATTACTTTTACTTTATAAAAAGAACTTAATTACATATGCAATCAATTCCTTTTGCTTTTATTTTTTGTTCTGACATTATCTCACGGTGTCGCAAAAGTAGGTGGAGCTAGGGTTTTGACTTCAGAAATTAAGTTTTTGGAAGTGTTATAGAATTTAATGTTTGGAAAGGTGTTGAAAATTTTATTATTTATAGAAATTAATATCTAAAACGTATTAAATACATTTTATAAATTAATTGGTTTTGAAGGTTATTTTCTTTTAAAAGAAAAAGGGGCTTTTCCAACATTTTTTCTAAAAATAAATCTTGGCAGGGACTTTTTATTATTATTCTTTTCATCATCTTGTCATAACCATGGTTGCGACAAGGGGCATAGTTATTTACCAATCATACCATACCATGTTAGTTGATTCAATTTTAAATTATGTCAAAAGAGGTCAAATACAATGAATTATTGACCTATTTTAAAAATGAGAAAATAGGCTATGCACTAATAGTGTAAAGTAGTTTTACATTATCATCCAATCACAAACCATCATGTAAGATAAGTTTGTTGACTTTTACAACAATCACCTTAAAAGTCATACCAACAGTGATTTCTGATTGGTTAACAGTATAAAACTTTTATACAGATAGTGCATGTCCATGAACTCTTTTAAAATAAATCAATAAAAAATATTGTTATTAATGAAATAAATAATTCATACATTATAAATCAAATAATAAATATCTAATTTAAAAAATAAATTGATAAAAGTATATGAAAACTAAAAAATTAAAATAAAACTGTCTTTTTTTTCATTTCTTAAAATAAATAAAAACTAAAAATTAATACAAAATCCTAAATTTTATGTCATCTATTCATTTCATCCTTCTCGCCGTCCTTAAGGCGAACAATGACCATCCAATGAAGAAGGTTTCATTAGAGATATAAGGTGAGAAACATATCCCAAGGGAGAGAACTTCTAGCGTGAAGTACCTTGGTGTCTAGTGCATCGGTGAGGGTCTATTTAACTAAGAGTAACCACTTTATCAACTTGTTAAAATTTAAAAATAGCCCTAAGAGCATTTTTAGACATTTGCCGTCGTATTTTTACATAATGTGAAATGTCCCCCTGATAAGATAAAATATTTATTGGTAAAAAAATTATTTGATACCGATAACTTTTCGGGCAGCGTATGAGTGACGATATTGTTTCCGAATACACGAGGCAAACAAGTGATGGTGGAATGATATCAAATGTTGGAAAATATCCCGAAGTCGATGGTTGTGTTTGGATGAGAAATTTTAAAATTTTTAAAATTTAAAATGCTTGAAATTTGAATGACTTTAATTTAAATTTCTTCATTTATTAAATGCTCTGTTTGGATAAATTAATTCAATTTTTTAAACTATTGGGATATGACATTTTAATTTTCACCATATACAAAATTTAATTTTAAATATATATTTAAAAATATAAATATTGATAGTTTTTTACATCAATATTGATAAAGAAAAAAAAATAAAGAAGAAAAGAATAGAGAGATGGGAGAGAAGGGAGAGGGAGATAAGACAAATGAGAGAGGAGAGAAGAAAGAGAGTGAAGAGAGGGAGATGAGAGAGAGGACAGAAATAAAAGAGAGAAGTCATAGAGAAATAGAGAACAAAAAGAGATGAGAGAGAAAGAAGAAAGAGAGGAAGAGAAGAGAGGGGAAGAGAAAAGAAAGAAAGAGGAGAAAGAGAGGGAGAGAAAAGAGAGAAAATAGACATAGAGGTGAGAGAAAATGAATATGAAGAATTTTAAATTCTTACTTTTTTGGTGGAATTTGAAATTCTATAATTTTAGGTAATAAAAAAAACCTTTATAAATTACTAAAATTTCAATTTTTTACTAAATTCCCTTCCAAACAACATATTTCACTACAAAGTATTTTAAATTCCTTATAAAAAGAAATTACCCTCTTAAAATTCTTCATCCAAACACAAGGTAAAAGTTGAAGGTTTTGAACTATAAAAGAATTAGAGTACTTTGATCCGTTGCTTCAACCATTTAGCAAACTATTGGAAGTTAATCACACGAATAATAGGTGAAGCATTTACAGGTAAATATTGATATGGGTATGGGTTTAATGATTCGTTCCATTGGTGGGTCATTTACAGTTGAATTTTTTTGATTTGGTATGAGCTATGCTTCAATGGATACATTTTGGCTATGGGTTGGGGTTGAGGGTTTTGTTTTGATACATTTTTGTGAAATTTTATCATTTTTTTGTTGTGAGATAAGATTATCGTGAACTGATCCCTTGTTTGGCTATTTGTGTTTTTTTTTTTGTTTACTGATGTTGTCACTATCTTGCAATAGTGTTTTGCCTTTGCTATTAATGTGTGGCTCAATGTTTCACTGTTTGTGTCTTTTATTTTTGAAACTGTAGAATAAGTTTGTTGGACATTGAAGACATGGATGATGAATGGGAAGTAGGATGCTCCAACAATGTACCAAGAGGAAAGGAGTGAGGTATAAGTGCTGAAGAAGGATTAGTTGTTGAATTTTTATGTAACTTTATTGTTATTGAAAAAAGAAAGTTGCATTTTGTGGTGTTGGAAAATGTTATTTCCTTTTTGCTGTTGTGTTTATTTTGTGGGAAGATAAGGACATGTATGACCTTAGATGATGGGGATGAAAGCAATGAAGATGTTGAATCTGTTGATGAGGTAGTTTCATAAGAGCAATGTGTTGAAAGGGAGCAATCTATTGATGAAGATGAAGGTGTTGCCATAGATGGTATGGAGGACATTCTTAGTCTTGACATTAGCAACATGGGTGTTGAAGAATTGAGCAAGTGTCATTTTTCAAGCATACATGTTGCATACTTGTTTTATAATTGGGATGCAAGATTGAATTGTTTTTCTACTCGTAAAGGAAGGATATTAAGAAATGCCAAGGGAGAAGCTGTGCAACATTTCTGTGTCATTGGCAAGGTTTTTGTGAGGAGAAGGGGCTAACCGTGGATAAATGTAAGCGAAATCCAAAACCAGAAACATGATGTGGGTGTACGACAATATTTGGGTTTATGTTGACATGCACTCGCAATGATGGTATGTAATGTGTTTTGATGATTACCACAATCATGAAGTAGTTAAAGGAGAGTATTGTGGGATGTTATGTGGCCATAGGAGAATGATTGGAGGTGATATTATGCAAATGAATAATTTAAGGAAGGTAGGTATAGGTGCGCCTAAAATCTTTAATTCATTTGTTATGCAGTCTATGACACCCAAACTAATTAAACTAATTCTAAGATGATTTTAATTTTTATTCATTTTAAATTGAAAATGTAGAGTAGATTTATTTTTTTTTACAAATTAAACTTATTTAATTTCAATCTATTTCAAAGACTTTTTATCTTAACTTATAAATTATTTTACCATGTCAAAGATTATTTAATTGACAAGTATTAACAGAATAAATATATAACACGTGATCGTAATACATAAACATACTACGTCGTATATCATACATCATATCAAATATATATCACTATTATCAATATTATATAGTAATCTAGAGTACCAGAAATATAAACAGTTGCATATACACATACTAGAAAGAAAGTCCTAACTACCCCCTATAAAAAGGCCTACGTTAGAGCAATGAACTATCTACAACCACAAAATCACCCACCGATGCCAAATTATGAGTCATCCAGCATGTCAATAATCCATTAGCTAGAAGGGATCCTCGCCAAAATCAATATCAATCTCCTCTGAATCCTCCATCTTTTATATTATATCACAAGCGTACATACAAAAAAATAAAACAAAAGAAAAGAAACAAAGAAAAGGAGTGAAGATTTGTATAGCCTCAATCATTTTCACAACAGGTGCGTAGGATTAACCTATAATCTAAAACAGACAAATTGTTAGCAAACAAATGCAGGGAACCTAGGATTTGACCTAAATTATCATGAAACAATCCAGAGTCTCACAACACGTATGGATCTATACCTCCTTTGATGATTATCATCAATCATTAGGAATCTTGGGAAGTGATTGGGAGCTCGTATATCCCCTCATAGGGTACTAACATCCATGTCGCAATCATCATTATACTCGAGGTATGGGTTCCTAGTCCAAAGGGGTATACATTACACTAATCATGGTGATGCTGAGCAAGTGTCAGGATTATCTAGTCGATTTATGTGAATTGTTCCGGCACAAGGGGGCTACCCTGACCATTGGAACGTTCACAACTCGATACCTTTACCATCTAAACCTTTTCAATGGACCCTGCCTTCATCTCGCAGTGTACTAAATTGTAACTTCCCATACACAAACACGCACACTCTCACAACATGGTCCTCACATAAACAAACATCACCCATGAATTGGGTAGTAAGTAATGATATATATTATCTATAAATTCTGGCAGAGTTTCCTCATGCATTGACAATGTCAGTCATAGAGATAATATCTTATCTCTACTTCCTAATTATAATATCCACTAATAAAGTAGAAATAAGCACAACATTTAATTATTTGTAATTAAATTTCTTATATTTAATTTTTTTTAACATACTTTTACTTAATAATTGTTTTTGAATACTTTATTTAAAACATTTCCTTAGTTTAACTAATAAAACCGTATGTTATATATATTTATATAAAATACATTATTTCTAAAGATATAAAGTTTTAATATATATGAAAACCGAATCCATTAATATTTATATATTCCTATTTACTTAATTTTCTTCTTTTCAATTGTTTTAAATAATTATGTAATCTTCAATTATACAAACCGTTGTATATATGGAAAAATTTCCTTCTTTTAAACAAACCGTGTATATTTTTTTTGTAAACTCCCGTGAGATATATAGGAAAGTAGTATATCAAATTTTACAAGTCTGTTACAATTAATAATAGTATATATATAAGTTTTTATTACTGATTTATTTTAATAGGGCCGTAGCCCATTATTTTGCTAAAAGGCACGTAAAAACTTTTGCACCAAAAGATGTTAAAAATGTTATCTCATATTCTTATCATAAAATGTTTTTTAATATTAATAGTAATAATATAAATAAATAAATAAATTATAAGAAAACAATTTTGTCATCTTCCTTCTTCCAGCTTTTATGGGCCGAATGCCCTATACACAAAAACCATCATGTGTTTAAAATTTTTATCCATCCAAAACACTTCTTAATTCAAAAATTAATTATAACTAGGCAAAATACAGCATAATAAGCATGATTCAAGCATTAATACACAAGATCAACCATGAGAAATCATCCAACTATCAAGATATCTCATCAAGTAAAATTTTAGATCAACCAATAACAATAACATAAGACAATAATATAAACTCAAGCATCAAATAGAGAAAAGAATTAAAACTATTAGGGATTTAGGGGCAAATCCCTCCCACAAATCCATTGATCAATGAAAAAATAAGGCTATTTTCCCACTCCCCTCTTTTACCTAAATAGAAGGTTTGATGGAAAAAGAGGAGAAGGTTGGAGAAGACAACTTGATCCACAACATCAAGATAGACCACCTTTAGATTTTGTATAATTGCTAAGTGAGTGTTTAGTGTGTTTAAGTGAGATAAAAAAAATGAAAATTAGAGAAAGTGGAGAAGAACAACAGCTCGACAGTAAGGGAGAAAGATGGAAGATGAATGTGGTAAAAAAAATAAGTATTAGTTTTATATCTTGTGTTAAAATCTAATTTGGGTATTTAATTTTAATGAACAAGGCTTGATATTATCTATTTGAAACTTCTAGGCTGCCACCTCCTCAAAACTAGCGTGAATTGCAAGCAGCATTATTTTGTAATTTTTTTAATATATATTAGGTGGAAAAGAAATTAATTAATAGTTAATTGTATTAATTAGAGTTGGGCTTTATAAAATGGTTTTGGGCTTCCATAAGGCTGCAACGTCCAAGCCTAGTACAAAAACATATTTTTATAATAATTTTTTATAAAATTTTATTTATTATATAATTATTTATAATTATTTTATGTAAAAATGCTAAATAATTGCTTAATAAATCATTTTTATACCAAATAATTGTCATTTTTGGGAATTTGAAACTTTTACATTTAAATAATTTTTTATTTATATTTTATCATTTTAAGCATATTTCTAAATTAAAAATGAACTTTAAACCTTCCAATCTATTTTTAATATTTTATCTTATTATTATTATTTTTAGGGATGTAATGGTCATTTTACTGTTTTCAGGCTTTAGCCCAAAAAAATTATTGAAAATCTAAGTTGAGTAGTATTCAATACTACGAACGCAACTATGGGGATCAGATTTTTGAGATTTCTATCCGATTTTTCAAAATAAAATACAAAATAAATAGAAAATAATTCAAATAAATAAAAGTGGGGGTGTTACACAGTCAGGAGTTATTGAGAGAATGGGGGTTTCAAAAGAAGGACTTGTACAACCAAATTGGAAAACAAAGGCGAGAACAAGGTTTGAATGCTAATGGTGCTCTACATTATTTGCGGTGGTTGTCATTGAATGACTTGTTGATGTTTGTGCGTCACACAAAGGATGAGGAAGGAAGATTGCAACATCTATTTTGGTGTAATGGTACTAGCTAATTAGACTATGAGGTGTTTGGAGATGTTCTTGCGTTTGATGCGATGTATGGTAAAAACAAGTATCGATGTCCTATAGTTGTTTTTTCTGGTGTAAACAATCACAATCATACAATTGTGTTTGGTAGTGCAATTGTTGCAAATGAACCCAAGGAGATGTATGTGTGGCTGCTTGAGCAACTAATGGAGGTTATGTAAGGAAAGGCGCCAACTTCGGTTATAACTAATAGGAATGCCATTAAAAAGTTCTTACAAATGCTCACCATCGTCTTCGTGCATGGCATTTGATTTGCAATGCAACAAGTAATGTTGGAATTCCGGCACTCATAACACAGTTTAAGAAATGTATGTTGGGTGATTATGACATAGAAGATTTCAAACGCAAGTGGGATTACAATGGTTTCACAATTTGGGTTGGAGGACAATAATTGAGATGTATGAGAAAAGGGAAACGTGGACAACAACATATATTCGTGGTTGTTTTTTTGGTGGGTTTAGGACAACATTTCGGTGTGAGGCATTGCACGCGTTGTTGCTCAAGTTTGTGCGTTTATGTTACAACCTAACTGACTTTTGTCAACATTTTCAACGTTGTCTTAATTACATGTGCTTGAAGGAAATGGAAGCTGATTTTGAGTCAGTGTATGGAGAGCTAGTGTTACAAACTAGCTTTACTGGACTTGAGGGGTCAGCTGCGTAAGTGTTCACTAAGGAGGAGTTTTCCTTATATCACCTAGTTTTGTCTGGGGCATCTATATTTTGTGTAAATGACACTTTTGTGGTTCATATTTTGGCTGACCATTACCCATTTTGATGTCATGGTATACCCTGATATTGGAACATAAACCAACTTTAGTCCACTGTCTGCATTCTGCAAAAGGTCAACTTTTGGGTACATTGTTGGAACTTGTAAAGGGGGACAATCCTACGACTTCTGTAATTTGTCTCCGTTTAATAGTAGCATAACTTTGACGCATGTATGGATGTTAACCAATTCCTCAGTTATTGAACCGGTGCAATCCAATGTATCAGCATACATGTTGGACACAAATTAGATGACAAACAATTGAAGGTCCAATGGGTTTTTTTTTTTTTTTGGCCCAAATGTGACCATATGTACATGTTTTCATCGGACAGGATCAAATTATTTTCTTCATAGTTACAAAACGCAAACAATCATTGTACACCATCTCACCTTCAAAATGAGTCATACCAAATGTTCAAACGATTTATACTACTTACTAACTTAATTTGGTACTCTTTCGCTGGAAGCTCATCGTATGATAAGGGAGCAAAGGTTGACGGAATAACAAATGTCCTACTGCATACGCATCACTTTCAATACTAACAGGATTGGGATACAACATCACGAGCATTATCAGCAAAATGTTCGCTGTCTGATAAATATATTATACATCACTCTTGAACAATTAATTATAGACACGTTGTTGCCAATTTACAACCATTAACCATGTGATTAATTGGGATACTAATTGGGCTTCATTTGGACTATAAGGTATGCGTTTATTTCACATAGATACTAATTTCAATAGTTCTCACAAACCATTCACACAGATAACATAAAAACTTTATCGCAAACAACATCCACCAATTGCCTCCCACAGATGGAGCTAAAAAATGAGACGGGCTTAAATTGTTTTAAATCCTTGTAGAATAAGTGAATTTTGATTTTAGTCCTTATAAAAAAATTTCTTTGTTTTTCATCCTCAAAAAACTACAATCATTGTTTTTGATCCCTCCTATTATGTCACTCATTAACTGCTTATGTATTTAACGAAAGGTCAAGTGACCATCCAAATAACACTTACTAGTATTTGTAGTATCATGTCAACATTTGATACCTCTAAAAACTTTTCTAGATCCCTAAAATAAATGTTATTTATTTATTTTAAAATGAATGTTAGAGACCAAAAACTAATTATTTTAGATTTTAGAAAGATAAAAATCAAAGCAAAATATATTATAGAGACCAAAACCAAAATTCTCTCATTTTATAAGAACAAAAAATAGTAATTTCAAATTTTAGAAAAATAAAAAATAACAAAAAAAAATTACAGAAACCAAAACCAAAATTTGCTTATTTTATAAAGACGAAAAACATATTTAAACTAACGAGATATATCATATTTCCTTCTACAACATACACAACGAAATGGTCTGCCTGTATAGTTACCAAATATTGACTTATACGTACCTACTATTCCATAACCCGTTCAAAATGCCATCAGTGGCTTAATATATGCACCACACATACTTAAATTAAAGCAAACATTACAATATTAAAATGGAAACAATAGTACACAGTCAGCACAATAACACTGCTCCAATGGTTGCCAAATTAGCAAATGCCAAACTTTTGAACATCCATACCACATCGTGCAACAACCCCACATCATCCACCCACCCTTTTGCATACACGAACATCAACCACGCATCGCACCCTCAATCATCAAGCCTCTCCTTTGTGGTCGCCTTACTTGTCGTCACAGCATTACACATTCTACCCTACTTCACCACCGACACAACCCTATGCTCCTTCAGCTTCGTCACCATTATCTAGAAATGCATCACAAAATATGTTAAAAACTCATGAAAGGATAGCGTATATAAAACTCTTCCAAATACAGATAAAATAAAATAAAGTTAAATAAAAGTTAACCATTGTCTTGCATTAGACAAAGCAAATTGGAAAGAAAAAAAAAAAAAAACCATATACACAACAATATTCAAGTAAACCACACTCATAACACGCTTCCGAAAACGTGCCAGAACAATAGCACCATCAGTGGCACCATCCAAAACACCCAATCTCTCATCAATAAAACAAACATTGAACCATATCACACCATCCTCTCTTTCCTTCAACAACTCAATTAACCTTTCCTGTTATTTAGATTTAAATAAAAACAAAATAACATTTTGGCAATTCAAAAAATTTTTTTTTTCTCAAATTAACATAGCCTAATATTTTTAAGAATAAATTGTATAGACATACTCTTTTTTAATTTTAATGCCTTCAAATTTTGAAATTACTATTTTTGGCCCCTAACCTTCATTTTAAGATAGATAAATAACATTTATTTAAGGTAGATAAGTAACGAATGTCACATAATAGGGACCACAAACAATGGTTTTAGCTTTCTGAGAGATGAAAATCAAAGAAAAAATTAAACGAAATAAAATCAAAATTTGTTCATTTTATGAGAGCTAAAAATATATTTAAGTCTTTTAAAATGTTATAATTACCTCTAAAATGTTATTTCATATTTTGAATGGATAAAAATTAAAGAAAAATATTTTACAGATACTAAAACTAAAATTTGCTGATTTTAGAATGACCAAATATAGTAATTTCAAATTTTAGAGGGATGAAAGACAAAGAAAAAATTTAAAAATACTAAAATTAAAACTTACTTATTTTATAAAGACTAAAAACATATTTAAACTATTTTAAAATTACAAATTAATTCTTCATATTTTTAACTAGTAATTTATTTTAAAATAAGATTTTAAAATTACAAATTTAAAAAATCCTGACCGTTTAAAAAAATTTAAATTACAAAATTTAAAAATCTTGACCGTTTAAAATTCTGGACGTTTAAGATCCTGCCCGTTTATTTGCAATTTTATTTTAAAAAAATAAAATAAAATCAATATACTATAAGAAAGGAAGACCCTCTAATGGGGCACGTGTCAGTACTTTAGGGAAAATTTTCTCGCTCAATTTTTTTTCTTTATCCCTTTTCATTTTTTTTTTCGTTTTCTTCCTTCCTTCTTTGTCTTTTTCGCGTCCAGAATACCATATGCTATGAGTATTGTTTGTTACTACACAACCCGTACTTTCACCTCTTATCTATCTCTTTACAAAGCTTTTTTCTTTTGTTATTACTGTAAACTGATATTAATACTCCTCTATATTCTTTTTTATTTATAGCATTTTTATATGCATAAAAATTTATAATCAATATACTATAAGAAAGAAAGACCCTTTGGAGGGGCACGTGTTACTAGTTTTGGAAAAAATTTCCACTCAATTTTTTTTCTTTATCCCTTTTCATTTTTTTTCTTTTTTTGTTTTCTTCTTTCCTTCTTCGTCTTTTTTCACGTCTAGAATACCATATGGTCTCAGTACTGTCTATTACTACACAACCCATCTTTTCACCGCTTATCTATCTCTTTACAAAGCTTTTTTTTGTTATTACTGTAAACTGATATTAATACTACTCTACATTATTTTTTATTTATAGCACTTTTATATGCATAAAAATTTATAATCTATAATTTATAAACATATAATAATAAAACTAAACAATCATTGTCTAACAAATATTTAAATTTTAATTGAAATATTTAATATAAACATTTATAGGATTGCCATCAAAACATGTTATTGTTTATTTTAAGTGAACGATAAATTTATATAAATACATATTAAGTTTAGTTATAACTTTGTTAACTAACTTTATTTTCACTTTGAAATTATATAAATTCATTTTTAGTAATTTCATAAATAAAAGTTTTGCTAATTAATATTTAAAATATGAGATTGAATCTTTTATATGAAAAATCAATTTGAAATTAATTAGTTAATATATTTACTAGAAAATAATATTCTAACTCTATTTTTAATAACTTCATATATAAAAATTTTACCAGTTAATATCTATATGATAAGGTTGAAAACTTTACATAAATACATGATAAATATATTAAAATTTATTTTAAAATAAAATATAATTTATTGGAATTGGTTTTAAATTATTTATTGAATAACATCATAAATAAAATATTTTCTAAACTCTTCATGTATTACATAAATACACCTCAACAATAACAATTTTTGAATACCTGGCATTAAAAGTAAAGTTCATATAAAGTCACAATTCACTTTCATTACAATTAGAAACCATTAGGTAGATAGTATTGTAATAATAACTAGGATATAGTATTTTATTAAAAAATTTAGTATTTTAAGAATATTTTTAAAGTCAAACACATGTATTTTTTTACCATTTGAAAATTTTAATATCTTATTTTCATGGAAAAAATAATTTATATATAAATTAATAAAATTAATTAAACATAATTTATTTGAGAAATTGAATTTATAATGTTTTAAAATTATTTTATTCAATTAATGTCATCTTCTGATAGTGTTTAAGACTTTTACGATCCATAAAATTAAATTATTATTTGTTTTTAGGATCGCATATAGTTGTAATAGGCATATCCTGTTGACGTAACATTTTTAATAAGTTCTGAATTTAATTTCTACATATTGTTAGTGTAAACAATTTTACACTATCAATCAATTGGACATTATTATTTGTATAATTTTTAAGGTAATTTTTATAAAAGTCAATAAACTTATTATACATGAAGATTTATGAATAAATAACAATATAAAAGTCATTTACACTATTAGTGAATATTCTATTTACTTATAAGATTTTTTGTTTTTTAAATTACATAACTATTTAATTTACCAAATATATTTTGTTGGGCCAAATTAATTTAAATAAGTAAGTAAGGTCATTTTTCAAAATAATAATGGTTGATTTCTTGATATTGAAAAAAACTTTATTTAAATTGGTAATTGACTTATATTAGAATATGTTACTCTTAAATAGATAATATAATAACAATAATAAAGATATAATATTTTATTAAGAATACAATTTTAAAAAGAATTTTAAATTCAAACAAGTGTATTTTTTCTAGTTAAAAATTACATTTTTATTGGACAATGATTTAGATATAAATTAATGAAATTAGTTAAGCGTGTGTATTTTAAAATATGCATCTTAAAATAATTTAAATTCAAACATGTGTATTTTTCATTTAAAAATTAATATTTACATTTTATGGGGAAATGATTAATATATAAATTAATGAAATCAATTAAGTTTCATTTATTTAAGTAATTAAATTAATGATATTTAAAAATTATCCTATTTGAGATTCGCTATGACAATAAAAAAAGATTTTATCAAAATATATACATAATTTATTTTTTAACAATTCAATTTTTGCTTTAGTTTCTGACTTTATTCAGTCATCTTTAATTGTTGAGTAAAATGTCAAAATATGATGATTATCTATGTCAAAATATGTGCAATCATTAGATGAGAAAAATGTCAAAATATGATGATCATCCATGTCATTATAACATTTCGAATTTGTACTTTGTCTCAAAAATTGTTTTTCTTTTTGCTTTGCTCTTTTATGTCAATATCCAATATTTTATATTAGCACTATTTAGTTTTTTTATTGAAAAATGTTAGGAACATATTTTCTAACACACTGATCTCTTGAACACATTTTTTCTTATTTGTTAAAATTTATGGAAAATTACAAAAATTTGTAACTCTTGCATCTTATTTAATGAACCTCTATCCTCATTTTATAGATTTCAATAAATTATAACTAATGAGAGATAGTGTATTAGAAAGAGTTTATTAAAAAAAAATGTGTTAAATAATGTTACTATCACTTCTTTCTTATTATATTTTGAGTAATTATTTTAAGCTCAACAAGTATGTGATTTTAATAAATGTATAGTAATATAATAATATGTCTTTTAATTATATAAGTAAAAATTTTAAAATATGTTAAATCCTAATGTGACCCGTGCAATAGCGTACGGGTATTCTCCTAGTTAGCTACTAAAAGGACACCTACCTTCTATAAGTAAGTAAGTGTATTGGTGGACCCTTGATTCTCTCCACCGTATAAGCCACCTGTACATTCACGTGAATTCAAATTATATATGCGGAGCTATTACAGTGAAGAATTATATCAAATGACCCATCAGATTATCTTTTTAAATCATTAGAAATATAAAAAAAAAATTAACAGTTAAAATTGTTAATCAAATTCATAAATCTTAACTGTTAATTTTTTTTATTCATATATCTAACAGTTTAGAGAGATGATCCATCAACAGACTATTTATTTGAAAGTTTAATGGTCATACATGATCAGTGTAAAAAGTTTTACACTGTCATTGAATCAGAAATCACGATTAATATAACTTTTAAAATATTTATTATAAAATTAACAAACTTACAATAAGTGATAGTTTGTGATTAGATGACAGTGTACAACTAATTTACACTATTAGTATATGACCATTAAACTCTTTATTTGATAGTCAATTGTAGAGTTTGCCTTATATATATATATATATGATAAAAAGGTCATGCACTGACAGTGTAAAGTAGTTTTACACTGTTATCCAATCACAAACCACCATTTATTGTAAGTTTGTTGACTTTTATAATAAATAAAGTTAACACCAAATACAATACATTTATAATGTGTTAAAATTGGTAAGAAAAAATTACAATTTTTATAAAATTTAAAATAATTTTAAATGTGCAAACCCAATTGATCAAACTCAAACCAACCAATTAGTTACCATGTTGGTTCAATTCAAGTTTGACAGTAAAGTTATACAAACCCTAACCCAACCTAACCCGTGGCATTTTGATGAGTTTGGATAATGGGTATAGTCAAACATGACTAAGAATGGCAATGGGTAGGGTCTAGGTAGGGTACTATAGTACTCGTTCCTATATCTGTGTTTGAAAAAAATTCTCGTACCCACCCCAATACCTGCGCGAGTAACAACTTTAATCCTTATTTCCATATCCCCTAGGTACCTATATACCCTTACCCGCACCCACTACCTGCACTTTACTTAAGTGTAGAGCCATGGAAAAAAAATTTGAGACCTTAGGCGAAATTTATATTCAAAATTTAATTTAATATAATTTGACAAATCTCATTTTATTTTTGTATCAATTATAAAAGTATTGATCAAATTTTTATAATTAAGTTTTTTTAATATTTCACTTTCAATATATAAAGGAAAATTCATTTAATACATCCTTTAACATAATTAATAACAAATAAAATTTGAATAATTTTACTTTTAAAAAACCTACATTTAGTAATAAGAATAATTACAAGTATTTTAATAATATTTTGCAGCAATGCATATATTTGAAAAACAATATAATCTTTGGATATAATTTATTTTTATCGGAATATAAATTGTTTTTGAAATTTAATTTATATACAATTGTAGTGCAAAACTTGTTTACACAAACGTCTAATAAAATTTAATTATTTTATCATACTATCCCATTCACTAATATGATGTGACAGTATGGTGAATTTCTAGCTTTTATATATGTAAAAAAAAAAGTTTTACACTAACAATGCATATAAATTAAACTTTTATTTTTATTTACATCTCTTGCAATGTCTTTTTTTTTTTTTAATGAATCAAGATTTTTAATATTGTAATACTCACTATAACTTATTTTTTTAATATATTATATGAGATATTTTAATATATATATATATATATATATGTATGTATATATATATATATATATATGTATGTATGTATGTACGTATATATGTGTGCAGGTATGGGGCGGGTTGGATAGTATAGTACCCATACCCACACTCATCCTCATTAAATTTTGTAGGTAAATCCCTGCCTTTGCCTCCATCTCCATTGAACAGGTATTTACCCTACTCATTGTGGATTTTTTTGCCAGTACCTATAAGGTCTAGGTAGAATTGTCATTCCTAAACCCGACCCAAACCGATTCATGGACATTGGTCCCTATAAAATGAGCATATTTTGGTTTTGGTCCTTGTAATTTTTTTTTTTAATTTTAATCCCTTCAAATTTTGAAATTACTATTTTGGCCCCTAACCTTCATTTTCAGATAGATAAATAACATTTATTTAAGGTAGATAAGTAATGAGTGTCATATAATAGGGACCACAAACAATGTTTTTAGCTTTTTGAGAGATAAAAATCAAAGAAAAAATTAAAAGAAATAAAATCAAAATTTGTTCATTTTAGGGGGGCTAAAAGTATATTTAATTCTTTTAAAATCTTTTAATTACCTCTAAAATGTTATTTCATATTTTGAATGGATAAAAATTAAAGAAAAATATTTTATAGATACTAAAACCAAAATTTGCTCATTTTGGAAGGACCAAATATAGTGATTTCAAATTTTAGAGGAATAAAAGATAAAAGAAAAAATTTTAAAAGACTAAAATTAAAACTTACTTATTTTATAAGGACTAAAAACATATTTAAATTATTTTAAAATTACAAATTAATTCTTTTTTTATGTACAAATTAATTCTTCATATTTTTAACTAGTAAGTTATTTTAAAATAAGATTTTAAAATTACAAATTTAAAAAATCCTGACCGTTTAAAAAAAATTTAAAATTACAAAATTTTAAATTTTAAAAATCTTGACCGTTTAAATGTCTGGACGTTTAAGATCCTGGCCGTTTATTTGCAATTTTATTTTAAAAAAAAAATAAATTAGCTACTGAAGGGACGGATGGGGATTCTCTGCAGTAGAGAAGGAAACTAAAATCTTAACCCTCTATTTTATTTCTCAATTTTTATAAAATTAATAAAATAAAAGAATAAAAAAATTTAGTCAATCTTGACTGCGTGTGATTGAACGTCTGATGCCTGACTGTAGGCAAAAGGACACCTACTTTCTCTAAGGAAGTAAAATTATTGGTGTGTTGGTGGACCCTTGATTCTCTCCACCGTAGAAGCCACCTGTACATTCACGTGAATTCAGATTATATATGCGGAGCTATTACAGTGAAGAATTATATCAAATGACCCACCAGATTATCTTTTTAAATCATTAGAAATATAAAAAAAAATTAACAGTTAAAATTGTTAATCAAATTCATAAATCTTAACTGTTATTTATTTTTTTATTCATATATCTAACAGTTTAGAGAGATGATCCATCAACAGACTATTTATTTGAAAGTTTAATGGTCATACATGGTCAGTGTAAAAAGTTTTACATTGTCATTAAATCAGAAATCAAGATTAATGTAACTTTTAAAGTATTTATTATAAAAATTAACAAACTTACAATAAGTGATAGTTTGTGATTAGATGACAGTGTACAACTAATTTACACTATTAGTATATGACCATTAAACTCTTTATTTGATAGTCAACTATAGAGTTTGCCTTATATATATATATGATAAAAAGGTCATGCACTGACAGTGTAAAGTAGTTTTACACTGTTATCCAATCACAAACCATCATTTATTGTAAGTTTGTTGACTTTTATAATAAATAAAGTTAACACCAAATACAATACATTTATAATGTGTTAAAATTGGTAAGAAAAAATTACAATTTTTATAAAATTTAAAATAATTTTAAATGTGCAAACCCAATTGATCAAACTCAAACCAACTAGTTAGTTACCGTGTTGGTTCAATTCGAGTTTGACAGTAAAGTTATACAAACCCCAACCGAACCTAACCCGTGGCATTTTGATGAGTTTGGATAATGGGTATAGTCAAACCTGACTAAGAATGGCAATGGGTAGGGTCTAGGTAGGGTACTATAGTACTCGTCCCTATACCTGCGTTTGAAAAAAATTCTCATATCCGCCCCAATACCTGCGCGAGTAACAACTTTAATCCTCATTTCCAGATCCCTGGGTACCTATATACCCATACCCGCACTCGCTACCTGCACTTTACTTAAGCGTAGAGCCATGGAAAAAAAATTGAGACCTCAGGCGAAATTTATATTCAAAATTTAATTGAATATAATTTGACAAATCTCATTTTATTTTTGTATCAATTATAAAAGTATTGATCAAATTTTTAAAATTAAGTTTTTTAATATTTCACTTTCAATATATAAAGGAAAATTCATTTAATACATCCTTTAACATAGTTAATAACAAATAAAATTTGAATAATTTTACTTTTAAAAAACCTACATTTAGTAATAAGAATAATTACAAGTATTTTAATAATATTTTGCAGCAATGCATATATTTGAAAAACAATATAATCTTTGGATATAATTTATTTTTATCAGAATATAAATTGTTTTTGAAATTTAATTTATATACAATTGTAGTGCAAAACTTGTTTACACAAACGTCTAATAAAATTTAATTATTTCATCATACTATCCCATTCATTAATATGATGTGACAGTATGGTGAATTTCTAGCTTTTATATATGTAAAAAAAAAAGTTTTACACTAACAATGCATATAAATTAAACTTTTATTTTTATTTATATCTCTTGCAATGTCTTTTTTTTTTTTTAATGAATCAAGATTTTTAATATTGTAATACTCACTAGAACTTATTTTTTTAATATATTATATGAGATATTTTAATATATATATATATATATATATATATGTATGTATGTATGTATGTACGTATATATGTGTGCGGGTATGGGCGGGTTGGATAGTATAGTACCCATACCCACACTCATCCCCATTAAATTTTGTAGGTAAATCCCTGCCTTTGCCTCCATCTCCATTGAACAGGTATTTACCCTACCCATTGTGGATTTTTTTGCCAGTACCTATAGGGTCTAGGTAGAATTGTCATTCCTAAACCCGACCCAAACCGATTCATGGACATTGGTCCCTACAAAATGAGCATATTTTGGTTTTGGTCCTTGTAATTTTTTTTTTTAATTTTAATCCCTTCAAATTTTGAAATTACTATTTTTGGCCCCTAACCTTCATTTTCAGATAGATAAATAACATTTATTTAAGGTAGATAAGTAATGAGTGTCATATAATAGGGACCACAAACAATGTTTTTAGCTTTTTGAGAGATAAAAATCAAAGAAAAAATTAAAAGAAATAAAATCAAAATTTGTTCATTTTAGGGGGGCCAAAAGTATATTTAATTCTTTTAAAATCTTTTAATTACCTCTAAAATGTTATTTCATATTTTGAATGGATAAAAATTAAAGAAAAATATTTTACAGATACTAAAACCAAAATTTGCTCATTTTAGAAGGACCAAATATAGTGATTTCAAATTTTAGAGGAATGAAAGACAAAGAAAATATTTAAAAAGACTAAAATTAAAACTTACTTATTTTATAAGGACTAAAAACATATTTAAACTATTTTAAAATTACAAATTAATTCTTCATATTTTTAACTAGTAAGTTATTTTAAAATAAGATTTTAAAATTACAAATTTAAAAAATCCTGAAGGTTTAAAAAAAATTTAAAATTACAAAATTTTAAATTTTAAAAATTTTGACCGTTTAAATTTCTGGACGTTTAAGATCCAGGCCGTTTATTTGCAATTTTATTTTAAAAAATAAAATAAAATTAGCTACTAAAGGGACGGATGGAGATTCTCTGCAGTCAGAGAGAGAAGGAAACTAAAATCTTAACTCTCTATTTTATTTCTCAACTTTTATATGATTAATAAAATAAAAGAAGAAAAAATTTACTCAATCCTGACTGCGTCACTGAACCCATGATGTCTGACTATAGGCAAAAGGACACCTACCTTCTCTAAGGAAGTAAAATTATTGGTGTGTTGGTGGACCCTTGATTCTGTCCACCGTAGAAGCCACTTGTACATTTTGCAGCGTTCGGATCCTCTCCTTCACAAATCTGTCGGCAGCTCTCTCTCACAAGAATCCCAGCCATATATTGTATCCAACGGGCCACATGTGTTAAGCCATTAAAATAGGCAAATTCTACTGTAGTTCACAGGTGAACCACCAATTTAAACCATTAGATATATGAATAAAAAAAATTAACAGTTAAAATTTGTTGATTTGATTACAACCTTGATCATTGATTTTTTTATTTATATATCTAACGGTTTAAATTAATAGTCTATTGGTGAACCATTTGATGTGGTGGTTCACCGTAGAAGCACCAAATAATAATCAAAACTCAAAATATAACTTTCTTTTGCACCACGCATGTGTACGGGTGCAACCAAAGTATTGGCCCCTATACCTTTTCTATTTCGTTTTAGCGCTCGCCTCCTCTAAGCTTTCTTCAATTTACACTTTCTTTATTTAATCTCCACTTACCCAATATATTTTTATTTCATTATTATTGTTATTTCAACTGAGATTGTATTTCTTATTTTTTTTTATTTGTAGTTTGTTAATGCCGTATGAATTTATTCATTATTGTAGGAATGAAATTTCTTTTTTATTAGTTTGTTCTTCATGTATAAAATTAAATTATTTTTACTTACCAAAAATATATATTTTTATTTTATAATAAATAAATAAATTTATTTTATATTTTGATAAATGTAAAATTATTAATATGTGATGCAAGAAGATCGGAAGCCAAAGATGGATATAGTTTTTGATAGTTTTAAATATGTTTGGAAGTTTTGAGTTGATTATAGAGGAAGAGTTGAATTTGGAATGAGGAGACAATATACACTCTTGAAACATGTGTTTTTTTTTTGGCTTGAGACAATGAAGGACGTGATCTTGCTCGTGAAGGTAATGAAATTATTTGTGAGATTAGCAAATAGAGTCTTGAACTAGCTTCTGCTTGTGAAGTATGAAAGAAGATCAAATTTGAATTCCCAACGAAAGATACTTTGTAATTTAGTAATTATCATTTGTTCTATTAGTTGCAATTAAACTTGACTTATTCTTTTCCTAAAAAGATTGATCTAAATACAATACAAAAGTACTTACTATATATATATATATATATATATATATTCATGTTGAAATAGAAACATGGTAAGCAGAGGAGATTTTACAAAAAAAAAAGTTATTACAATTTCGAAGTAATTTTTTTTTCATTTTTCTATGTGAATTTCATATAATAGGGAGGTTACTCCATTTTTTTATTTTTTATATTAAATTTATATTTTAATATTTATTTTTACATTTCTATAGTTTTTTTTTTATAAGTTTTTAGTTTAGAATATATAACATTTATATTTAAATAATTTTTTATAAATTATTATAACAAAATAATAATCAAATTCATAATACTTAAAATAAAAAATGAAATATTAATATTTCATTAATATTATATTTTATCATTTTAATTTTATTCTTTTGTTTTCTTTATTATAAAAGGTTAGTTAAGTTTTTTAGCAAAAAGCAGTTATCGATAGAGTAAATGGATATTTCGCACTTATAACATAGTTATTCAAAAACTAAAAATAAAAAAATAAAAAATTCAAAATAGAAATAATGATGCAATAGAAATAAAATACATAGCTAAAGCGAAAACGAGAAAGAAAAGTTATAGTAGCTTCCGTACGCATGCGTGGCAGAATATTTTGGATTTTCATTATTTTAATAGCTTAATATGTGCGGGCCATTAGATGCACTATACGGCTAAGATTCTTGTAGGAGAGAGCGGTAGATAAATGTGTGCACGAGAGGATCCGAACGCACATTTTGCACGCGTTCTTTCCGTACTCCACGTGAATTCAAATTATATATGCGAAGCTTTTACAGTGAAGAATTATATCAAACCATACACTAGATTATCTTTTTAAATTATTAGATATATGAATAAAGAAAATTAACAGTTAAAATTATTAATCAAATTCATAAATCTTAACTGTTATTTTATTTATTTATATATCTAATAGTTTAGAGAGATGATCTATTGACAGACTATTTATTTGAGAGTTTAATAGTCATATATTGTTAGTGTAAGAAATTTTATACTGTCATTTAATCAGAAATCACCATTAATATAACTTTTAAAATATTTATTATAAAAGTTAACAAACTTACAATAAATAGTAATTTATGATTAGATGACAGTGTACAATTAATTTACACTGTCAGTATATGATAATTAAACTCTTTATTTGATAGTCAACTATGGAATTTGCCTTATATATATATATATATAAAAGAGGTCATGCATTGATAATATAAAGTAGTTTTATATTGTCATCTAATCACAAATTACCATTTATTATAAATTTGTTGATTTTTATAATAAATGCTTTAAAAATCATATCAATGATAATTTTTAATTAATTGACAATGTAAAATTTTTTACATTAACAATGCATGCCTATTAAACTATATATATATATATATATATTTGTTGATGATGTGAATTCAAATTATATGTCCTATATGTTTGTCTCCTTCCTTTTTCGTTTAATTCGTTTCAATAAGAAAATGACAGGTGATTATTTTTTGTTTAAAAAGTATCTTTTTTTTTCTTATTTACTACTTTTATTTTTACTTAAATATCAATTTCTGCACCCCCTCCTCTTTATAAGTACCTACCTTCCATCGTTATTTTCACCCTTGCAAAGTTAGACTAATTTAAGACGGAAATGCCGTCCATCGACCTCAATCCATTTTTGTTGGCGTTCCTCTTTCTTGCTTTCCTATTGTGGTTGGCTAACAACCAAAGAAGGTATGGACAACCCATTTTGATACCTTGATTCTATATTTAACTTAAAACAAATAAATCTCTTCTACTTGACTGTTTATGAGGCTTTAAGTTAAATTTTTTTTCGTTTAATTACCTTTTTGGTTCTTATAGTTGTGCAAATTTTACCTTTTGATCCCTATAGTTAAAAACAATTTGTTTTAGTCTCTATACATACACTTTTGATATCGTTTTGGTCCCTACTGTTAACTATGTCTTAACTCCATGAAATAAAACCGTTACAAAATGAAAATTGACGGTGTAAAACCACTAGAAATTGACATTTTTTGGCGTTTTTTATTCAATTTGTGACAGTTTAAAACGATAGGGACCTAACCAATATAAAAAATGCATGTATAGGGACTAAAATAAATTATTTTTAACTATAGGGACCAAAAGGTAAAGTTTACACCATTATAAAGACAAAAAAGGTCATTAATTAATTTTTTTTTAGGATGGCTTTAAGTTTACTTCAAAAGTTAATTTTATGGTGGACAACCAAATAGATGGTCCATTGGTAAACCACCTCTCTAAACAATTAGATATATGAATAAAAAAAATTAACAGGTTGAGGTTGTTAATTGAATCAGTAAACCTCAATTGTTAGTTTTTTTTTTATTCATATATTTAACGGTTTGGAGAGGTGATTCATAGTGGTCTACCGTAGAATTTGCTTACTTCAAATGTGGCAGATGAGTTAGAATTTAGCTAATTAGAGAGGAAATGGTATGTCTATAGTCCTAATTAGGTAATTGGTGCTATAAGAACTGCTTTAACGATTTTGTTTACAGCGTACCATCGCAAAGAACTATAAAATTAAGATTTAATTTCACTTTTTGTCCCCTAAAATTTTATAATTTAGCAAATTTTGTTCCTAGATATTTATCTTTTGTGAATTTTGCTCATAAATTTACAAAATATCAAGAATTTTGTCCCCACGTAGAAAAATCGTCATAATTAAGACAATTTTGTGACATTTTTCTCCCTTTAAACTGCCATAATTTTTTACGTGAGGGTAATATTTTATAAATTTAGGAGTAAAATTTGCAAAAATAAATAAATTTTGAGATAAAAATTTACAAGATTATGAAACTATGAGGGTAAAAATACAATTAAGTGTGGAATTAATAAACTCTGCATAAGTCTGGATCTATGCCCATAATTAGAACCTGTATACCCACGCCACACATAACAGATTGGCACTTGTAGCATAAGGCTTGGTGGGATTATGCTTGAGACTGAAACCATGTATTAGGTAGGTAGAGACTTATTATTTCATGTTATCTTTTTTTTTTTTCTCATGTTATTGGTGCGAAGTATCTACTGATTTTGTAAATAATTAATCTCTGTCGAAAAACTTGGTTGTGATTGGGTCACCTTTAGTGAAGTCTTTCTCTCAACCACATTTATTTCATGTTATCTCAACTCATATACTTTAAACTCATTAACTAAAAAGAAAAAAGAAAAAAACGCCGTATAGACTGAAAGTTGTTGCAATCAATTGGTAATATTATGTATTGAAAATTTGAATGCATGATTTTCTTTCTAGTGTAAATGAAACGGTTAAAGGTATGTTTGATCCAACTTGTTTTTCACTTAAAAGCTATTTTTAAGTTAAAGCTAAAAATGAGAACTTAAAAATAAAAGTGGAAGTTGTTTATCAGTTTCTATTTTTTTTTCACTTAAATTCATCTTTTAAGATAAAAGTTGTTTGGAAATTTTTTTGGAAAACTTTGATTTTGTTTTAAAAATAGATATTTCGTCCAAAAAAAGTACATTTATAAAAATAAAAAATATTAGTAAAATTAATTTAATTTGCATAAATTTATTTTAATGATAATAAAAATAAATAAAAATATTAAAATCATATATTTAAAACTTATAATTTTTAAAAATGTCAAAAATTATTTTAATAATAATTTATTTTAGTGATGATTTGCAAATTATACACACACACACACACGCACACACACACACACATATGTATATATATTAATCAAAGAAATTTAAATATTGATTACAAATGATAAAATATTTAACTTATTCTATATAATTGTTTAATAATATTGTTAAAGAAATAAAAAATAAGAATTTCATTATAACTAGGCATCAATAAAAAAGCAAAGTAATAAAGAAGGAAATTTCGAAACCATGTTCATGAAGGTATAGGAAATCATGTAATAAAAAAATAAAAAAATATAGGTATATGACAAAATATGAGTATACAATAAAGGAATAAAAAAGTAGTATAAAATATATGTATACAAGATTCGAAGTGAGGTCCAGCATAAGAAAGCTCCACACAAGTTCTTCTAAAGCTCCTCCAATTAGCTTTCTTAAAGTTCTTTATTTTCATGATTTCCTTTAAAAAATATTTTTACTTATTTTTTAAGAACTTTTATATAAAGAGTGTTTAGCCCAATTTATACTTTTAAGGAGAAGAGCCGGGTGAAACATTACCTAAGTATATGGCATGAAGCATTGTATGAGATTGCAATTGTTGTCTTGTGCATGGTTTGATTAATTGTTAGATAGCATCAAGAAGGAGTGAATTGCATTATTTGTTGATGTGTTGACCTTATACCAAGAAGCCTATGAGTTGTAGTCAATATTAATGCATTTTTTTGGGTACTAATTTACTTAATAAATACTACGTGATTACACGAGCCTAAATTTGATTGTGTTGACACAAAGAACATTGTATTATTTGTTCATGACGTCGTGACCACCCTTGGGTGTCATATGGTGTATGTAATCATGGTAAATTGATACCATGATTGAAATTAAGTTTTAATTTGACCAAGCAAACATTTATATTTTTGAACTGCCACAAAGCAGAATAAGTTTGTTGTTTAAGTATGTGAAGATGTAGATAACAAAATAATAATAAATATATGTATAAGATTACATCACATTCTAAAATAGGAATAGAGGATATTTAGATTGGCATTCATGTTTTACGCATGCTAATAAATGGGACGGATCATCTCTTGGACTCATATCTTCTACTTGGGGCACACTACTCCTTCTTTGCTTTAGGGTGTTTTTCTTTTTGCAAAGGCTTTTTATATATAGCAGTAATGAATGTTTTCTAAATAACTTCTTAGATAAATACCGGCCAATTAATTGTTTCTTTCATTTTTAAGTTACTTACTAATGGTAATTACATTTCTGTTCAGTCAAAAAATTAAAAAAGCAATAACATTTCTATTATCAATCAATTTATTTAGCGATCGAACGACAAATTTAGATAATTTTAAGAAGAATAAAGATATTTAATTACAGCATGTCAAAATGGGATTCAAAACTTTTGTCTCCTAATTATATGTTCCGTTCCTATCCCACTAGTAATAGAATGACATGTGATTTAAATATCCATATCATTAAGGGTAATGTAGGAAAAGACAAAAGTACAAGAGGATATTTTAAATGGCATGTCAAGGTTTTATTGGCAAGGTAGGAAAGAGAACACGATTAGGTGACAGACAATTTCAATCCGTCAAAATGTGCTACATAAAGGTCAGAATAAAGTTGATTAGATTTCAGAATTAAGCACAAATGTAACCACCATATTCCAGAAACAGCTATACGAAATGTCAGCCACACATGGCCTAGTATTTAACTAAGATAGTTACATTTCATCCACTGCTCATTTTGCTGCCAAATTTCTTATAGAAATTTTAGCTTTTGTTTTTGTTCTCTAAATACACTAGCCATCATAATTCAAAGGCACAAATTTGAACATCAAATAGAAAACAGAAAATATTAAAGACAACAAGTCATGGATAGAAGGAGTGAAAGCGTAAAAGAAGAAAGAGATGAATTCGCTTTTTTTAAGACCAAGAACTTGAGTCGAACAATTACATAAAAAAAATCTTAGTTTTTCTTGTAAGTTAGAAATTAAGACGTGAGAGAAACAATTTTAGAAAACCCAAATCAAATTTCACATGTATATATATATATTCAAGTTGTGAGAGTTGTGGTACTCATCTTATTTCAACTTCAAGCTTTCGATTACTTGAAAGAAGTCCCATCATTAAAGCACCACCACTGGCCCTACTTACCACCATCCTAGCTATTATTGTTGCTTGCACCACTACTATTCCTACCACCACTTCTATCACCCCACCACTATCACTATCACTGATTGTTGTCATTCACTGTCACTACGATCATCTACTACAACCCATGTAGTCATTGTCACCATTGTCGTCCTGTTACATCATCACCACCATTGTCTGTCAATCATTGCTATCCTTGCCACTACCACCTCATTCAATTGTCACTATTGTCATCGTCACCACCATCAAATACTGTTTTCTGTCCTTACCATACTGCCATGAATCGTGGTTGCCGCCACTCTTTTCCCACTGCAACCACCATCACCATTGACTACCTCCACCTCTTCTTTGCCCCACCGTCATCAATCATCCTCACTGTCAAGGAGACATAAAATCTTAATACATTTCAATTGCATGGTGTACCACCGCCACCGGGGTGCTTGATGAAGTTAGGGAGCCACATGCCCAAGAGTGAATTATAGATCAACTGATGAGACCATGATAGCAGTAAATTGATACGTTCACTCTACATCTATAAATACGTTGTACGTGAACTATCAAAGCAATGAATTCATTTTCTTTCTATTACTCTATAGTCTATAGGCTCTCAGTTAGATAAAAGGCTCGAAAGTTTGGAAAGGTTTGTGTGAGAACACATACCATTTAGTAATTTTAATTACCTCACTAATAAATCATTAAATCGGTCTCAACTCAACATTTACTAAATTTTTTATGCAGACCGGCCCAAGGTATACACGGCGCATTCAACAATGAAGGGGATGAACAAAGAGTCTCCAACGTGACAGTGCAGCCGTAACGGTGTGATTACTGACGCGGGGAATAACCAAAGGGGCAAACAAAGTCTTAAAGACATTAACGTTGGAGACACTAGGTACATCTCGAACAGGTTTTCTTAGAAATATATACTTAAACTATTTTCTTATTTGGTATTGAATTGGAAGGGATCTTGTATTCTGGATTGGTTTGTGTAGATTTTTACAAACAATGTGAAGTTACGTGTGTTTGATAGGGTATTGTCTTATTTTATGCATTTCAAAATGTCTGATAAATTTACTGAGTGGTCCTGTTTTTCTCCAAAATGATATGTTCAATGTTGAATCAATATTGTTGGTCACTAACACTTATTAAATTAAAATTTTAGAACACCTAAATTGAAATTAGGTCTTGAAACTAGTAAATATATGTGCTTTCCCTATCCCTAACCGTTCACCACTTGATTCTTGCTTGACACAATTCCCTGCCTTGTCCACTGAGATTCTGCTATCATCTTGATGTAATTGTTTTTCAATCTTTTCTCCACAATAAATAAATAAATAAACCAATTTTTCTAAATTTGTTGAGTTAGTCATCTAGCAAGTTAATCCTTGCAAACTGTATTTTAAATAAAAGTAGAAGTTGTTTATCAGTTTCTATTTTTTTTTTCACTTAAATTCATCTTTTAAGATAAAAGTTGTTTGGAAAACTTTGATTTTGTTTTAAAAATAGATATCTCGTCCAAAAAAAGTACCTTTATAAAAATAAAAAATATTAGTAAAATTAATTTAATTTGCATAAATTATTTTAATGATAATAAAAATATTAAAATCATATATTTAAAACTTATAATTTTTAAAAAGGTCAAAAATTATTTTAATAATAATTTATTTTAGTGATGATTTGCAAATTATATATATATATATATATATATATATATATATATATTAATTAATCAAAGAAATTTAAATATTGATTACAAATGATAAAATATTTAACTTATTCTATATAATTGTTTAATAATATTGTTAAAGAAATAAAAAATAAGAATTTCATTATAACTAGGCATTAGTAAAAAAGCAAAGTAATAAAGAAGGCAATTTTGAAACCATGTTCATGAAGGTATAGGAAATCATGTAATAAAAAAATCTCTGAAAAATCAAAAAAATATAGGTATATGAAAAAATATGAGTATACAATAAAGGAATAGAAAAAGTAGTATAAAATATATGTATACAAGATTCGAAGTGAGGTCCAGCATAAGAAAGCTCCGCACAAGTTCTTCTAAAGCTCCTCCAATTAGCTTTCTTAAAGTTCTTTATTTTCGTGATTTCTTTTAAAAAATATATTTTACTTATTTTTTAAGAACTTTTATATAAAGAGTGTTTAGCCCAATTTATACTTTTAAGGAGAAGATCTAGGTGAAACATTACCTAAGTATATGGCATGAAGCATTGTATGAGATTGCAATTGTTGTCCTGTGTGTTGGTTAATTGTTAGATAGCATCAAGAAGGAGTGAATTGAATTATTTGTTGATGTGCTGACCTTATACCAAGAAGCCTATGAGTTGTAGTCAATATTAATGCATTTTTTTGGGTACTAATTTACTTAATAAATACTACGTGATTACACGAGCCTAAATTTGATTGTGTTGACACAAAGAACATTGTATTATTTGTTCATGACCACCCTTGGGTGTCATATGGTGTATGTAATCATGGCAAATTGATACCATGATTGAAATTAAGTTTTAATTTGACCAAGCAAACATTTATATTTTTGAACTGCCACAAAGTAGAGTAAGTTTGTTGTTTAAGTATGTGAAGATGTAGATAACAAAATAATAATAAATATATGTATAAGATTACATCACATTCTAAAATAGGAATAGAGGATATTTAGATTGGCATTCATGTTTTACGCATGCTAATAAATGGGACGGATCATCTCTTGGACTCATATCTTCTACTTGGGGCACACTACTCCTTCTTTGCTTTAGGGTGTTTTTTCTTTTTGCAAAGGCTTTTTATATATAGCAGTAATGAATGTTTTCTAAATAACTTCTTAGATAAATACCGGCCAATTAATTGTTTCTTTCATTTTTAAGTTACTTACTAATGGTAATTACATTTCTGTTCAGTCAAAAAATTAAAAAAGTAATTACATTTCTATTATCAATCAATTTATTTAGCGATCGAACGACAAATTTAGATAATTTTAAGAAGAATAAAGATATTTAATTACAGCATGTCAAAATGGGATTCAAAACTTTTGTCTGCTAATTGTATGTTCCGTTCCTATCCCACCAATAAAAGAATGACATGTGATTTAAATATCCATATCATTAAGGGTAATGTAGGAAAAGACAAAAGTACAAGAGGATATTTCCATGTCAAATTTCCATATCCTAGATTAGTTTGTTTTCTTTCCAGGAGTGCAATGGAGATGCTAGAAGATAACATTAGAGAATTAATCTATGATTTGAATACTTCATTGAAAGTGAAATCATCCTCCAAACAAAATCTTGCTACAGCCCCTTATTTTATATAAAAAATCAAGGATTTGATATTTTAAGTGCTAAAGAATTTTCAAATCCTCGAAGAGTAGCTTTAAGTCTTCAACAAGCACAGAAAGAGTCCCATAGAATACACATGCTCTAATCCAAGATCTCCATCTCTCACAAAAACCCAATCTATGTAACATAATATAATTATTTAAGAAAGTCCAAGTTACAGAGTCAAGCCTTTTCAAAACTAACCTTGCAAATAAAGCACTGCCTCAGTGTCTCCTACTTCTTTGAACTAAATTCACTAATTCATTGATCAAAAGCACACCAACTAGAACTGCTGGTTTGAAAAGACTATTTAAAAGGAGGAAATTACAAACTTCATAACCTTTTTTAAACAATTGGCCAGAAGTTTAGTCTCTCACTCTTTCCTCTCTCTCTCTCTGAATACATGAAACCCATTTAGACATATGATTCAGTATTTGAAAGTAACAAAGATATCTTGCTAGTTGTTAGAATGGTTCTGAGACTTTACAATGCATGAAAAGTATAATGTGTGACTTTCACAAAACTTCCAAATTAATACACTGTCGTTTTAGTCTACCATATTTTCTATATTAGTTTATTTAAAATTGCTCGATTTTTGTTTATTATCAATGTGATGCATGATAAAATTTAACGCTGGAAGGCATCGCTATCTTTTCCGGTTTCAATTCCAATTCCAACTACATTTTGCTTTCATCATTAATTTTATCAATCCATTGCGCTAAGTTACGAAAACTTTCATGTAGCAGCAGCACGAGTAAGACAGCGGGGCAGGATGGCATTGTCAATCCAGAAGAACACAACTTTCGGAATTTTATCAATTATCTTATCATATACATTGAGCGTATTACAAAATTATTTAACGGAAGAAAAAACTGGACTGGCCATGGAGGTAAAAAAGATTGAGGCCTTAATTAAGGGCAACGTGATATGCGCAGAAGCACGAGAATGATGTTGAAGTAATCTCTATTATTTGAACTCTAGAATATAATGGGAACTAAGTGTGAAACATTTTCTTTTCTTTTTTCTCTTTCTAATCATGTTGTCTGTATGTTTGGGATAAAAATCTTCAGATTTTCAGAAAGTTTAATCTTTATTGTTATTGTTTTTTTTGTTGACAGCAGTCTTTGTTGTTATTGGTAATATTGTTATTTTAGACAATTATGAAGTCCCTACATCATGTTTTGAGTGTAAGAGCCCTCTTTCCTCCATCTCTTCTTCTTATGATTTTCTCCAAGGTAAGGACGACGGGGGAGAATTAAAATGTTATGAGTTGTAAGTGATGAAATAGGCTAGAGTGAGGTTTCTATAAACTATGACATGTTATTGATATTTAGGATTAAATGAATGATGGGATGATTTTTAAATATGTTTGGCCATATAGAACTTAGTTGGCCTTGTGTGTTTGTTGAGTTATAATTTTTTTTTTTAATCACAAGAGTACATGAAAATCTTGGTGGCTTGATGCTTGATATGGATAGAGAATTATTTTTTGAGATGCTGAAATTTCGTACAGTTGTGGGCATTTTCTTACTGTCCCAATAGAGTTTTGAGCTGAAAATTTGTGTGAAGTTTCATTTATATGTTTTAGCTTGCTTGTAAAAGTTTATTGTTTAATTTAATTTAGTTGATTTTTGGTGATTTTTGCAAGTGGTGTGTTCATATTTGACACTATTGGAAAAGTTTCATAAGAGTTGGTGTTTAATTCCATAACAGTTTTTGGCCTATACTACATTACTTTCATTAATATAAAGATATCTCAAATTATTATGATATATATTAAACATAGAGACTTTAATTTATTAGTAACTAGTTATGAACGCACTAATAAAGAATATGACTTTTATTGACAATTCTATAAACAACCATTATAAATTTTTCAAAAAATTAAGAAAATCTTTTATTAACATTTCTAAAGGCCGACATATAATTTCAATTCAAGTAGAGGTTGAGTACAGAGATCATGCTTGTATAATGCACCACTATATGCAAAAGGGAGCTTTCTTAACACATTTTTTCACTGATATACCTCAAATTATGATGATATATATTAAACATAGAGGCTTTAATTTATTACTGATTAGTTATGAAAGCGCTAATAAAATGTATGACTTTTATTGACAATTCTATAAACAACCACTATAAAAGGCTTATATTTTTCAAAAAATTAAGAAAATCTTTAATTAACATTTCTAAAGGAAAACCTAATAAAATGGTTGTTCAAAAGATAGTGGAAGAGATGCTTTTGCTTCTTCTTTTTTTTTTAAAAAAAAAAACACCCTTTACTATTACTTTCTAAATTCTTGATATTTGTTGCTTTGTCTCCCTCTCTCATCCACATAATATGCTTACAGTTGAATATATCATACAAATATACTCCCTCCATCCAATTTTGTTTGAGGTTTTAGCAAAAAAAAAAAATTGTCTTATTTTGATTGTCATTTTATAATATCAATGAAATATTAATTTTTTTTTTCTTATTATACCCTTAACTATTTATTGTTGAGTGAGAAAACAAAAATAGAAGTACAGATAAAAAAGAATCTAATTAAAATGAAAGATAAAAGATATACTAAAAAATTACATAATAATTTTTATAAAATCTAAAATATTAACTGTATTTCTTAATTCTTGTGCCAAAATCTTAAACGTCAAACAAAATGGGACGAAAGAAATAGGATTTACATGATTGAATTATTCAAAGTCGAGTCAAGTTTTACCATTTTCTAGTGCACTACATTAAATCAGTCAAATGCATTTACATACTAACTATAGCTCATAGACTTCAGCAAGTAATTCAATTCACTCCTACTTGATGTTATTGAACAAATTAGTTAGCAAGTACACAAGACATTAATTGCAATCTCATATAGTGCTTCGTGCCATATACTTAACCAATTCATGTACATTCATAATTCTTTATTAATTATAATATCAACATTCCTCTCTCTATATATAAACGGGTAAAACTATCTGCTTCTTCAAGCCTTCACTCTCTCCACTTTTCGTTACATTAACTTTCATTTGAACACTCTCCTTTTATTAAGAGATGGACTTCACTCTCCTAGCATGCATCTGGTATATCTTCTTATGCTTTTAATATCAACTAAATAGTTTAACATGTAACTGAATATCAAAAACTAATTTCTACTTAATAGTTTAATATCAAATGACACCAAGGTGTCAAATTAAAGTTTGACACCAAATCTCACCCATTCAATCTAATTTAATCTAATGGCTCATATCTATTCACTTAAAAACTCACACGACATCTCCCTCTCCCTATTATTTTAGTTTGTCGGTAAACACAACCTCCTCGAAAACGCGAGCCGCTACTCTGCACCACCATGGATTTCCCTATACAAAATCAATGTCATGCTCCCAATTCTCCCTATTAAGGTTCATGCACTTTTTTTTCTAATTCTTATTATCCAATGATTAGAATTCTAATATTGTAGATCTTTAATTTGATTACTTGGGTCAAAGATTTTTGTCATTCTTAGTTAATAAATTATAAATCCATGGCTATGCGGAGCAGCGACTTGTGTTTTTGGGGAGGTTGTGTTTTTGTGAAAACTAAAATAATGGGGAAGGGGAGATGTCACGCGAGTTTTTTAGTGAATAGATAAGAGCCATTAGATTAAATTAGATTGAACGGGTGAGATTTGGTGTCAAATTTTAATTTGACCCTCCATCTAATCCTGTGAGAACACTTGCTTGTGTGAGAACATGAGAACAACTAATAACAACCCTTAGATCAAGATTAAAAATAATAGACATTTAAGATTAAAACCATATTAAAAACACCTCTTATGAGACCACCAATGTTGTTGCCACCGCTATCACCACCCTTACCACCATCGCCCCTATCCCACCACCACTACCATTGTTGCTGCTGCCACCACTGCCATAGTTGCCACCACCACTATCGTCGCTGCTGTCACCATCCCACCACTATCTTTAAAATTCAAATACGCTTTTAATATGCATCTGATATAGTTTTTTATGCTTTTAATATCAACTGAACGGTTTAACAAGCTGTCTAGCTATCAAAATCCAATTTTGAATATATATTTTATCTTCAAAATTCAAATACAATCCTAACATGCATATAATATCCCTCTGAAAGGGTTTTCAGCTGTCATTCTTCAACGAGAGCATTTTAAGGAATTTTTCTTGACCTTTTATCTCTTTTAATCTATTATTTTCAATATCTTTAGTTTTAACTTGAATTTCAATATTTTAAAAAAAAATCAACAATTAAAAAAATAATAGTGTATCACAATATAAAGTATTTATCATAACTCTAAAATATAATTTATATGTTCTAAAATATTTATTTATTACTAATTTTAATTATAATATAATTTATATATTTAGAAGTACTTATTTATTATAAATTTTATTTATATAAAATAAATATTTATTCTGTGCAATGCACAGACTAAAATGCTAGTTATATATATTAGGGAAAAATGTCTCCCTTCATTTTTTAAAAAATAAAAATAAAATAAAAGAAAGAGAACATGTAGTGCGTAGTTTAGAAAGTAATTAAAACAATAAAGTAATGGACAATTTAGAGAGGAACTAAAGGATATAATAGTCCAATAAAAAGTGAAGAACAAAAGAAAATATCCTTTTTATTATAGTTATAAATTTCTTGTAAATCTTAATTAGTTTCCTATTATGCCCCTATTTACACCAAGAACAAACCCATGCATTCAGAATTTCAATTCATGATTGATTGCAAAAACTTTCCGTCTAAGAGGCACATTTTTTTATTTAAGTTAAACCATTAAAGTATTTTAGTTTAGGTAACATGGAATAATAAGAGTGTGTTTGGATATTAGTTCTGTTCAATTAAACTCACGTTCAACCCAATTCAACACTTACATTGTGTCTACCTTATGTATTAAAAAGTGTAAAACTTTAGTTCAAGATTAATCAAACAGATTTTCAAACACATCCTATATCTATACCCTTATCTAATACATGGTTTTATTCTCAAGCATAATTATGCTACAAAAGGTGCTCATTTGTTATAGATAGGTATACATGTTTTAACTCTAGCTGTAGATCCATTCTTAGACGAAGGCTTGGGAACGAGATTTTTAACCATTAGATATGATAGTTTTAAAATCAACAACTTAGATTTCTTTTCTTTTCTTTTTTCATTTTGTCTATTTTTTTCCTCCTCCCAATTTGTCCCTGCACTTTCTCTCTCCACCTAATTCTCCAACAGCATGTACCCTCTCTCCTCAACAACCTCGACATCTTCTCCCTCCTTTAACACTGTCACTCCAGCGTCGACGAAAATAGCCATCATGGATCTCCACTTTCTCTCACCTCTTATTCCTCTTCACTTTCCTCCCCTTCACCCATTCATCTTCTCTCACCCATCTCCTTGACTAAGGTAACAAAAATATTAATTAAATATTGTGGATTTTCTTTTGTAATTACAATAATCAATTACCAAGTGATCTTTTTCATTTTTAATTCATAAAAAACATATAATTATATTAATTAAATTAAATATAACTAGTATGATTTTTATGATTTGAACATTCAATAACAAAAATATATACTATGATTCAAATTCAAATTAATTAATAATATGTATATATATTTTAATTCAAATCTGTAGTAGATTCAAATTAAAAAATCTTTCATGATTTTAGTTTCTTGAAACAAAAAGTCATATGATCAACTCATCTAGAAATACCTATGTACACATTATTGTTTTTCATTTTCATCTTCTCTTTCTAAAATAATCAACTGCTAATATTTTTTTGTTCCTTTTATTCAGTTTCAATGAAGGAAGAAATACAAATTCACCAATCTTTTTATTACTTCTCTAAGGTAAATTTTTATCTTTTTCAATTATTTTAATTTTTTTTACATATTTTATCTCATATTTAGTATTGAAAGTTTGTTTATTGACATTAATTTTATAATTGCTTGACTTTCAACTATTAAAATAACACAAAAGACTTAAAGGAAGGTTTTACAGAAGAAAATATAGAGAGTTGTACTATATTATCAAAATCAGGTTCGATCTTTATTTTATTTTTCTTATATAATTTTTATTTATATATCTATTTTTTTACTAGGGATATTTCTTTCATTGCTTTTTTTTCAAATATTTTATCTTTACATCATTTTTCATTTGATTTGTCTTTTTTTATAAGATAAATTTATATATATTTTTAATATATTTTCTCAATATATGACATTCACAGACTCAAGACAATACAACATCAAATCAAATGCATCGCAGGAAGATAGATGGTGATGGATATTAATGAGATCAAATCTCACTTGGTCTCAAGACATGAAGTATATAGCTTCTATTATATTAAATTGTGTTAACCTTTTCTTTATTAGACCAAGTCAAATGTGGAATACCAAATCATTTTTCTTTTAATTTGAAGAGAGACTTATAGTAAGTTTTATAAGAAAGATGAAAAAGAAGAGATAAGAAAATTAAAAAAAAAAAGAAAAAAAATATATTGTTGGAATTTAAACTCACACACTTACAATTTAATGTGATTATAACGAGTATATATTTTGATTATTAAATCAATCAATCAATTAAATCATTAAATTTGTATAGATTATGATTTTATATAATATGGTCATACATTTATCAAATATCATGATTTTTTTTGTAATTATCGTAATTAATTGAGTGATCAATTTTTTCATTTTTAATTCGTAAAAAATACATAATTATATTAATTAAGGTAATTATAACCAATATGATTTATATGATTTGAACATTCAAATTAACAACAAAAATATATATTTTGATTCAAATTAATTAATAATGTGAATATATGTTCTAATTCAAATTTATAGTAGATTTAAATTAAAAAATCTTGCACGATTTAAGTTTCATAAAACAAAAACCTTGCGTAATTCTAAATTTACATACTTGCAATGTACGTCTTATAACTTGATGTATTTAATTAACTCAAAGGAGAGGCTACCAATTAACTTTACAACATTCAATTAATTAAACTTTAAGTCTACAACTTAAAATTATTTATATTTCATTAAAATTGATCACATCAATGATATTGTTAAATGAAATAAATAATTATCATTTTAAAATGGTGTGTAAGGATTAAAAAATCGGTAATTCTCCTAAAATTAAAAAATATTTTAAGACTAAATTATTCTTTTATGAATTGGAACTAGAAATTCTTAATATTTAACTCTTAAAAAATAAAATAAACTACTTTTATTACTATCAAAACTAGGGATGGCAATGGGTAATGAATTTGATGAGCACTCGCAAAAATTATCCAGGATGGGTAGGAAAATTACCCGCTTAATGGGTGGGTGGTCAAGTACGAGTAATTACTCGCAAATTTTAATGGGTACAAGGTGCGGGTACCTTAGTACTTAACCATACCCATACTCGCACATATAATAATAATAATAATAATAATAAAACAAAAAAAATAAAAAAAATTAAGAGGTAGATTACGTATTCCATATTTACTTCTTTTCCTAATTTTTCCAATTCATTGTATTGATGTCGCCTCCACTCCACTGAATTCCTAACTCCATCCTTCTCACAAAAGAGTTCATATACTATAGTTGCTCTTGGGCTTTTTTTCTCGTGGGTACTACTCTTTTTAATTCTCTTTTAACAGTGCAAAATAATTCGTAGGTACAATCCTTTCATATTGCTTTGTCCATCTAAAATTTTATTTTTCATCTAAAGATAGTATATATACATATATATGTGTGTGTGTGTTATCGTATTTTTAATCAATATATTTTATTTATTGATTTTTCATAGTTAATTAAAATGCCGATAATGGATACGAGTATAGGCATTTAAGTACCCAACGGGAGAGGGCACAAGTATTGAAATTACTACCCACACGGGTAAGGGTCCGGATATGAGGATTTTTTTAAAGTGCAGGTACTCTAGTACCATATTTAGACCCTACCTATTGTCATTCATAATCAAAACATAATATTTAAAAGAAAGTGTAGAAAGAAGGATAAAGTTAAATAAATCAATAAATATGTTTATGATATTTTAAAATAAAAATAGTTTAAACAACAATAATTTCAAAATAAAAGAAACAAATTATTAAGGATTCAAGAATAGGAAATATTGAATGAAAATAGTTTTTAAAGTTTCTAATATACTAAATGCTAAGTTTTCTATTAGATATGTTTCAATTTTTGATTTCTTAATATGCCCTTCTAGACACTCATTAGTCTAATCTAATGATATAAATAAAGTATTATCATCATTACCACTAAATTCCATTCATATTTAGTGAGAAAAATAGTAATTTATAATAGTTAAATGACCTTAATTATTTTAAAGTATATGTATATTATTATTGTTACTATTACCAGTCATGTAATACATAATAAATAATTTATAAACATAATTAATTCAAATTTATCACTTCTTTATAAACACTCACATACACCTATAATATTATCAAATCATTCTTTTAATTTGATATTTTTTTTATCAATCAAAAAGGTCTCTTGCTTTCTCTTCCTCTTTAAAATATTTTAAACATTTAAGTTATTGCACAAAATCATCTTAATACAAATTCATTTTAGAGGCCAAAGTTTATATATATATATATATATAATCTTCCTACTAAAATAAAAATATTTTTTTTAATTCATTAAAATGTACAATTAAAAATAATTATAATCATTACTTACAAATTCAATTGATTAATCTTTTTGTTGATTCAAGTGTTGTCATGATTCCAATCATCAATATCACTCTTCATCTATAGAAAATGTTAATTTGTGCTCTTATATATTTAGGGCTCGTTTGGTGGTTAGGATACAATAAGATAACATAGGATATGAGAACAAGATAAGCTATAATCTTATCTAATGTTTGGTACACATTAGATAACAAACCAAATAACGATATGATAAAATATAAATTATGTTTAAATGATAAAATTACTGTTTTATAAAATTACATATAATTTTCTAAAAGTAACTTTTAATTTCATTTTTTTTTTTTACAAAAAAATTATGATTTTAACTAAACTATACAATAATGTTTTTATTTATGTAGTTACTTTTCTTAAAATTATTAAAAAAATTATACAAGATTTTTAAAATTATAATTATTATTCAAATAATTTCATTTTAAAATATTTGAATAGTAATTATTTAATTTTTAATATTTTAATTAATAATATACTTTAAATTTACATTTCAAAATTATTATATATATATATATATATATATTTATTTATTTATTTATTTATTTATTTATATATAAAGAGAGAACTTATCCTATCCTATTACTTCCTAGCCCAACTTCTCCCTTAAGATAAGAAATACATTGGAGCAACAGGATAGGATAACATTATTATATCCTACTGGTACAACAAACAATGGATTACAATAGGATATAATAGTTATCCTATCCTATTCTATCCTATCTTAACCACCAAACAAGCCCTTAACTCACTATATAAATTAGGGATCAATCAACTCATATATACTAATTTTAAAAAATAATAGCAATTAAATACAAAGAACTCACATAAAAAGGACAAAACTAAGAAATTGAGAAAAAAATCACTCGTCACCTTCACTACCACTTCACTATAATCATATAGATATATATTAAGTAAAAACTCAACTAAGATTGATGCTAAGGCAACTTAGTCACACCCTTGATGTGAAATGGTCCTTTTCCAATGTTGATTCTTTGAGCCCTCTATCCTTGCTTGCAAAGTTGATTTTCAAATTTCTCTCTTTTAACTTTTACTTTTGAATATTAAAATAAAAATAGATCCTAAAAATAAAAAATGGTGTTTCCAAATCAATGATTAATTGAATTTTATTTGGACATATATTAACTAGAATGTATTTGTTCAGGTACGAGTATCAACACAAATTAACATGTACCAAAAAAATTACCTTTCTTTTTATTTAAATTTTTTAATGATGTGTCATTTCATTGTTGGTTGTATCCAATAACAAAACATTAAGTATGAGTTTATCAAGTTTCACTTTTTATGCATTTTTTTTTTTTTGTAGAGATTACATGTATTTTTCACTGGAGGCAATCCTACTCGAGCCGGGTGGAGCCACTATGGGTGGCAAAACTCTCCTTCCGAGTATTTAATGCAATTGTATATCCAAGATTCGAACTTGAGACCACAGAACTTTTTATACATATGATCAAGAATTAAATCCTAACTAACATGCTTAAAATATTTAATTGTTTTCTATAAAATCAACAATATTGTTCATTCACAATTAATCCTTTTTATTTATCTTTGTATTCATAATTATTTTATCTTTATATTCATAATTTATTTTTTTATTTAATTTATAAGTTCAAATACTCACTGATAAATCTACAGATTATGTAGGTTTAGAGAGCTAATTCACATGATTTTTGGCTTTAGTTTAGAGAAAACTTATGAGAAAATAACCCAATTATATGAAATACCATGTAATATGTGCTATTGAGATTTTTTATTAAAAATGGCATGATTTTACTTGGTTATTTGGGTTTATCAATGTATGGAACTCGAGCAAAGAAAATGACCAAAGTAAGGATGCTTAGAGAGTCAATTTTCAACTTGAGTGCAAGGAAAAAGCAAGTCAGCATTAGTGTCCAATGCCAACACGATGAAAGAAATCTAAAGAGTGGCACCTAGTGGTGGCTGTAACACCCCTACTTTTGCCTATTATAATGTTTTCTTGATTATTTTGTATTTATTTTTGGAAAACTAGATGAGAATCTCAAAAATTTGATCCCTACAATTATGTTTGTATTAATGAATAGTATTGAGTTTAAATTTTTTTAAATAATTTTTGGGAGACGAGATTTGGAAATTTGTAAAATGACTGTTTTGTCCCTAAAAAGTCAGATAATAAAATTGATAGACAAAAATAGATAGAAGTATTTAAAATTTATTTTTAAGTCATCAATATACTTAGAATAATTAATAATAATTTTAGAAAATTTTTGGGAATTTATTAAGATAATTTTTGAAACGACAAAAATATCCTTGGTTAACTGCAGGAACCAACCAAAGACTTTTTGACCTAAATTTTTTTGAAAATTTTATAATAAGTATATTCCATTATAAAATTTTTATTTTGAATGAAAAATAGTGCAAAATATAAGAACTTTATTTCAATTTTTTTCAATCCTTTTTCTAATATTTGACGATTTAATTTTGAAAAATCAAGAAAGAATTTCAAAATTCTGATTTTCACCATTGGGCTCAAACTTTCGAAAGCTATCTAATCATGATTTTTAATAATTTTTCCTAGCCAGAGCCTAGAGAAATTAGAAAATGATGATTTTATCCTTATTTTTCAACATTAAGGGTTGGCATGAGAAAAAGATTCAATTGATGATTTTCTAGGACGTGTAATTTCAAAAGAAGGGATTTCAGTAGATCCTGCCAAGGTGGAAGTAGTGTTGCATTGGGAATGACCTACCACAATAACAGAAATACAAAGTTTTCTAGGATTGGCAAGTTACTATAAAAAATTCATTGAAGGATTTTCGAAGCTAGCTTTGCCTTTAACTAGATTAACCCGCAAAGGGTAACTTTTTGTTTGGACAAAGGATTGTGTAACCAGTTTCCAAGAGGAATAGGATAACCATTGGACCTATGTCAATTCTGTCCGATCCTATCAGAAAGTTTGAAGTTTATTGTGATGTATCCGGACAAGGATTAGGTTGTGTACTGATGCAAGAAGGGAGAGTAGCAGCTTATGCTTCAAGGCAATTAAGACCTCATGAGGTTAATTATCCAACTCATGATTTGGAATTAATTGCATTAATTTTTGCCTTGAAGATTTGGAGGCATTATCTTTATGGTGCCTGATTTGAAGTGTTTAGTGACCATAAAATTCTGAAGTATTTGTTTGACCAAAAGGAATTGAATATGAGGCAACGTAGATGGATAAAATTTCTAAAGGATTATACTTCGAATTGTGTTACCACCCTGGTAAAGTAAACGTTGTAGCAGACGCTTTAAGTCGAAAATCCTTACATGCCTCAATAATGGTGGTCAAGGAAATGGAAATGATACAAAAGTTTAGAGATTTAGGTTTGGCTATGGAAGTAAAGCCAAAAAGTATTTGTTTTGGGATGCTCCAAATATCTACTGAGTTCTTGGAATAGATTCGGGAAGCTCAAGGCACTGAGTAACATCTCCAAGATAAGTTAAAAGCAAGAATTGAAGTAAAAGAATTGTAGTTTGATTAAGATTCAAATGGAGTAATCAGGTTCTAAGGAAGGATCTGTGTGCCAGAAAATAGAGAATTAAGAAAGATGATTTTGGAATAGGCTCACAAAAGCAAACTAAGTATTGCCCCAGGTTCTACTAAGATGTACCAAGATTTGAAGTTGTTTTGGTGGCCTGGAATGAAGAAAGCTATAGCAGAGTTTGTTACATCTTGTTTAGTTTGTCAAGAGGTTAAGATAGAGCATTAAAAAGCCTCTAAAGAATTACAACCCTTAGACATTCTCGAATGGAAGTAAGACAGTATAGTAATGGATTTTGTAACAAATTTTCCTAGAACAACCTTTGGCTATGATGCTATATGGGTGATTGTGGATAGACTAACTAAGTCTGCTTATTTCGTACCCATCAACATTAGGTTTTCTCTAGAGAAGTTGACCTAGTTGTATATCAGAGAAATTATTAGATTACATGGAGTGTCTTTTAGTATAATTTCTGACAGGAATTCTCGTTTCACTTCTAGGTTTTGGGAGACTTTGCAACAAGCCTTAGGGATTGAGTTAAGACTAAGCTCAACTTATCATCCTCAAACTGTTGGACAGTCTGAAAGGACTGTCCAATCTTTAGAAGATTTGCTTAGAACCTGTGTCTTAGAATAGAAAGGTAGTTAGGATCAATTCTTACCATTGATCGAGTTTACCTATAACAATAGCTTTCAGTCCACCATTGGAATGGCTCCCTACGAGGCTTTGTATGGGAGAAAATGTAGGACCCTACTTTGTTGGTATGAGATTGGGGAATCTCTGATAGTCGGACCTAAAATATTACAAGATACCATGGAGAAAGTTAAACTAATTTAAGAAAAGATGAAAGTATCGCAAGATAGGCAGAAACGTTATTTTGATAAAAGGAGAAAACTCCTAGAGTTTCAAGAAGGAGATCATGTATTTTTGAAAGTTATGCCTGTAACTGGGGTTGGCAAAGCCCTTAAGTCCTGAAAACTTTTCCCTAAATTTATTGGTCCTTACCAAATCCTTAGAAGGATTGGTCCTGTTGCATATCAAATAGCCTTACCACCTAATCTTTCTAATCTTCATAATGTCTTTCATGTTTTCCAACTCCATAAACATATCCATGACCCTTCACATATCATTCAGCCTGATGTAGTACAAATAAGAAAAAATCTTACTTATGACGTATCCCCAATCAAAATAGAGAATCAGAGGATAAAACGGCTTTAAGGTAAAGAAATACCTCTAGTGAAGGTTGTGTGGAGTCAAACTGGTGATAGAGATGCAACTTGAGAAGTAGAGAGCAAGATGTAAGAACAATATCCTTATCTCTTTACTAGTAAGTGAATTTTGGGGACGAAATTCCTAAAAGGATGGGAGTAATGTAACACCCTGACTTTTGCCTATTATAATGTTTTCTTAATTATTTTGTATTTATTTTTGAAAAACTAGATGAGAATCTCAAAAATTTGATCCCTATTGTTACATTCGTATTAATAAATAATACTAAGTTTAGATTTTTTTAATAATTTTAGGAAAACGAAGTTTAGAAATTTGTAACGTGATCGTTACGTCCCTAAAAACTAGATAATAAAATTAATAGACAAAAATAAATAAAAGTGTTTAAAATTTATTTTTAAGTCATCAATATACTTAGAATAAATAATAATAATTTATTGAGATAATTTTTGAAATGACAAAAATACCTTTGGTTGACTGGAGGAACCAACCAGAGACTTTTTAACCTCAAAATATTTTAAAAATTTTATCCTAAGTATATTCTGTTGTAAAAAATTTATTTTAAAAGAAAAATAGTGAAAAATATAACAACCCTATTTCAATTTTTTTCAACCATTGTTTTAATATTTGACGATTTAATTTTGAAAAATCAGGAAAGAATTTCAAAATTTTAATTTCCACCATTGTACGCATAATTTCAAAAACTATCTAATTGCGATTTTTAATAATTTTTCCAAGTCAGAGCCCATAGAAATTAAAAAATAACAATTTTGTCCCTATTTCTCAACATTAAGGGTTGACATTTGAAAAAGATTCAATTGATATTAAAATGTCAATTTGAGCTTGGAATCATGTCATATATATTAAAATATAGTTTTAGAAATTTTCTGAAAATTTTCTAAAATTTCTGTGTAAAATGATTAAAATATCCCTAAGCGTTTGTAAGCCTAGTCAGTGTTGGTTTGATTTCTAGAAATGGTGAAAATGATAATTTCAATTTATTTATAGGTGAAATATTTAATTTTAGCATTTTCATAAAAATTTTGATATTTATTGAATTAAAATGGATTTATTATAAATTTTTTAGCTTAAAAATACAAAATAAATGGATAAAATTTAAAATAAATTAATAAAAATTAAAATTAATTATTATAAACTTATTTTTGATGGAAGATAATGTAATTGTCTAGTTTCACATAAATTGAATTATTTTGATATTAAAAACTAATTTTTCAAGTTTAGGCGATTTTATAGGTACTGGCTAATTTACCTACAGCTAAAGATTGACACATGGAAGCTTGGGACAGCTGGTGGAGCACGTCCCAAGCCTAAAATAGGTGATTCACCACCTATTTTGAATATTTGTCCCTAAATCCAAATAAAAATAAATAAAAATCCTTATTTTTGACATAATGCATGATGTCATTCTTTGGCCACCTAAGCCCCTCCCATCTCCTATAAATACCTATGTATCTTGGACATTTTTCACACATCCTCCACCCTCTAAAGCTAGCCAAAAATTCACTTGGAGAGTTTCTCTCTCTAGAAATTTTCCTTATTTAGTTTTTATGTTAAAATTTGCTAGTTTTCAACTACTATAATTTCTCCTCCTAGAAGCTTTGCACCAACAATTCGACCCTCTTTATCAACCACCTTAGAGGTAATGGGAGGAGTGGGGTTGGTTCTAAATTATTATCACTTTGCATGTTGGTAGGAAGGGTTTTTCCTTAAACCTGTTTAGGCATAAGTTTAATTACTATTATCATTACATTATTATGTTTGATGCTAAACTTTAATTTTTATTAACTTGTTACTCTCCTTAAATTTAGATTACTAAATTATAATTGCTAAGTTGTTACTCTGTTCAAATTTTGATTACTAAATTATAATTGTTAAGTTGTTACGCTACCCAAATTTAGATAATTAAATTTTGATTATTAAGTCATTATTCTGCTAAAAATTTTGGTAATTAAATTGTGATTACCAAATTGTTATTCTGCTAAAATTTTGGTAAGTAGTTATACTGTCAAAATTTTGATATTATCATGTAATTTCTGCAATATAAGGCAAAAATGTTAATTGTATTGATGCTCAAATTAAATGAGACTAAGAAAACCTCTGTTTAAGAAGTGGGAATGTGATAGGTTAGTGAGTAATGTAAAGTAAGTGACATGTAATGCCATGACACCTTGCTATGAAAGCTATAGTTTAGTACACTGAGGAATGAAAGGCAGAGACCTACTTACGGAGGTCTTGGGGGTAGACATCGAGTGGTAAAGGTTCTAATGGCCAAGGTAGGGCCATCGAGTCGGGATATTCGCTTGACCAAACTCGATAATCTCGACAACTGCTCAGCATTCCAGGATTAGTTTAAAAGTATACCTCTTTAATTGGATATCCTGACTGTTATTTTCCTTAATGATAATGAGGACTGTACCATGTGATAATGCTGAGAGAGGTATATGTACTCCCAGCTTCCAGGCTCTATTAAGAACTATTACTCACTAATGGGAAGTATGGATCCATACCAAGTCAAGGCTCGCATAGTATAACTTAAAATAAACTCTAGGTTCCCCTTTATTGTCAACTATGTTTTATCTGTGTTTTATGGTAGAATTCCTACCATACATGTAAAAGTGATTTTAGAACAAATCACATGACTCCATTATTTTTCTTCCATGTATGTTTGATCGCGATTATTGAAGAAAACGAAAACGTAAACACCTAGTGATGTTGAGGACGAATTAGAGGACATTTTATGGATGAGGATCTGTAGACTTAGTTTTTAGTATTTTCTTTTTGTATGAGGGATAGGGTAGATGAACACTACTCTGTATAAGATCTTTTTAATGTATATATTGGGTTAGGTAGTATCTATCTTTCAATGTATTTTTAGTCTTTCTATATTTTATGTTTGTCATGTATTATCAAACCATAATGTATAGTTTTACGACATATATGTATATACAGTCTTTTTCTTTCATCTTTTGCTACTAATTTCAAATTCTATATAATTTTAGAACTTTTCTATTGCAAGAATAACAAAGAAAATTACTTGTAATAATTAAATAATTAAATTAATACAAACTATGATTAATAAGAATGGGTGTTACAGTGGTGCCCAACACCAGCACACTGTGCAAATTTGAGAAGTCGACACCTAGTGCCAACATGTTTTCAGCTTTTGTGAACTATTTTTTATTGTTGGGCTTAACATAGTTTTATGGTCCGGAAAGCCCAAACTCATTATAATAAGGTTAGAACTACACGTTTGGGAGGATTTTTCGACTCATCTAAGGATCAGGAGCAAGGAAGAGCTGGAAGATTTATCTCCGGCTTTGGATCTTGAAGAATTGGGATTTGATTGTCAAGATTCATGGCTTCCTTTCTATTTTCTTTGTGTGTTTAGTTTCTCTATGAGTTTCTAAACCCTTTTGGGATTAGATTAGGATGAACTGTGATTGGAATCCTTTGTAATTTGTTTTTCCTTCTAAACCTTTTGATTATTAATGCAATTTAGTTGTTAATTTTATGCTTAATGCTTTTTCTATGCATGACACCTATTAGAAATTGATTTGTAATTCAAACCTTGCAATTGAGAAATTGGGGTTTGAACTGTTCCATTTTAGCAACCATATAATTCTAGAACCTAGGGATAGGAAGATAGGTTGTATGCCTTCACATTAATTTCTTGCTCTTAATGCTTGTGAATAAGTTTGCTCACCTAAGGAATTAAGGTTGAATTAATTTAGAGAAATTGAAGGTATATTGCCTAATAGGAACATGTTTAGAAGGGAAAGGAATTACATTGGGGAAAAATCACTGGGGATTCTGAGACCTAACCACTTTTGCTCATTGATATTTCAAATATTTCTTAATCACAGTCTTATTTTCTTTAATTCCAAAAACCACAAAAATTCCCAATCTTTCTTTAATTCTTAAAGATGCAAGTAATTGTTTGGTTGAATTAAGATTAATCCACAATCTCTGTGGAGACGATACTTTACTTAACATTATATTACTTGTACGACCGATACACTTGTCGTGATCTTAACACTTAGTTTTTTTTTATAAATAATGTTTCTCATTTCATTCTATTATGCTAGAGACATATTTTTTAAAGAAAAAGTAAAAATTAAAAATGTGTAATATAAAATATTTATTATTAATATTTTTATTAAACTTATGTTTATATTTAAGTTATATATAAATACAAATACATTTACAAAGATAATATTTTTAAAATAAATAGCTATATAAATTAAAATGATATAAGACATATGAGAATATAAATTATTTGAATATATATCAATATTCATAATAATTTTAATATATTTTTCAAATATTTATGTACATATATACTAGTATATGTTTACATACAATTTAAAAAAATTATTAAAAGTTATAATAATATAAAAAACATAAATTGTAAACTCTACCCATACAGGATGTGGGTTATTATACTAGTTATTTTCAAAAACACTGTAATGTTGTCTTTTTTGTCAAAAATGATGTCGTTTTTTGCTACATTTTTCACATCATTTAGTATAGAATTAGATGAAAAACAACGTCATTTTAAATGAAAAGTACAACATTGCAACGTTTTTAAAAATAATGGGACCCAATTGAACATTTTTAATAAAAGAGGGACCTAATTACATAAAATAAATAAATTAAGAAACCAACTTAGTAATTAAACCTATTTTTAATAAACAAGATGAGCGAACACATTAATGAAATTATTTTGGTAAGCAACACATTAATGAAATGATAATATTTTAAGTATCTCAGTATGTAATAAATTAATTAAACATAACTTTATTTTTTTTCTAATTCAGATCATTTAATAACTTTCTTAATCTATGTACAAGAAGGATACTCGTATATTTTTAAACAAATATTGTGATAACTATTAAGGGAGGAAAGAGGAGATTTTAAGCTCGAATACAAGGGTGTCATAAGTGCATGGCAATGTGAGCCAACTCCAAAAAAAAATAAAAAAAATCCTGTTTGCACAAATTGCATTGAAAATTCTAAAGTAATTAAAAATTGTATTTTTGTAAAAAAAAAAAAAGCAGAATAATTTTAATTGCTCGTCTACTATTTTCTTATTAATCCTTCTCTTAAATAACAAATATCCGAAGGATATTACCTATAAATAGTTTAATACATATAATTAAATACTTCAAATTTTTATGTACGTTCATTTTTATCTATTTTTTAAGGTTAAATTAATTTGTAGGTTCCTAAACTGTTTAGAAATTTTTAATTAGATCCTCAAACTAAAAAAAATTATAATTGCATCCTTAAACTAAAAAAGTAGGTATTGGGTTAGTTTCTGGCGGCTTAAAATCATTAAAAATGACAATTTATGGTAGTTTTAAAATTCCTAAAGACCCAATTACATAAATTTTACAAGATCAAGGACCTAATTACAATTTTTTTTTGTTTAAAGACCTAATTAAAAATTCTTAAATAGTTTAGGGACCTATAGATCAATTTAACCTCTTTTTAAAGATAAAATTTTTGCTGTTTATTTGTTTTAAAAAAAAAACTAAGATGAAATGAATTAATATATTCTAAATTATGCATTTATGCTATTATTTTTTTCTTACCATGTTATAGATGTAAAGTATTTATCGGCTTTGTTAATGGCTAATCTCCGTTAAGAAACCTAGTTGCCCTCTTTAATGGAATCTCTCTTTCTAACCACATTTTTTCTATCTACAAGTGTCAAACCTATGACTTTGTTTAAGAAATCTAAGTCCAATTCCACTTAAACTGGTGTAATGTTGGTTGTTTTTACTTTTTTCAGTGTGCTGTTATTTTTTTAATTCTTAAATATTTTATACACTTGCTATAAATGAGTAAAAAATAATGGTAAACAAAGTATTAGAATAGTAAGTAAAAATTTAATTAATAAGAGAAATAAAACATAAAAGAGATAAAGAATATGATAATAAGTTAAAATGTCTTTAACACAAACAAAAATATTAATTATATTTCATAATTTGTATATTATAATTATATAAAAAATCTGTACATTATAACCCTAAAAGATAAATTAAAAAAATGGAAATAGTAATTAAAAACGCAATATTAAATATTTTTATATTTTCAAGATAATAACTATTTTATTTTAATGTTTTTTGTTTTTAAATAGAACCTTTAAAGTATTAGTTACTAATAATATTTGTCAATTGTACTTCATATGGGTTTTGTGTCATTGAGTGTGATGTACTTAGGTTGACCTAATATTGGCTTGGTAGATCCCAAACTCGAGTATAGTGAACTGATCCAAAAACAAAAATGTTGGGTTTGTTTTGGTATGAGTGGAGTGATCGTAATTGAGGGTGAATGATGGGCCCTGCTATTCCTACCCCAATTTTTGCTGTTTTCACGCTAACTTTTGTTATTTTTTTTTTTTCAAAAATACCCGTTGACGAACACACGTTTTCATTGTGTATCTTGTGTATCTGGACAAGATCTTGTTAAGATACACAATGAAAACACGATTTCATTGTGTATCTTGAGAAGATATTGTTGAGATACACAACGAAATCACGTTTCCATTGTGTATCTTGAGAAGATCTTGTCCACATACACGACGAAAATGCGTTTTCGTTGTGTATCTCGACAAAATCTCATTGAGATACACAATGAAAACACAATTTCGTTATGTATCTTGATAAAATATTCTCAAGATACATAACCAAATTACATTTTCGTTGTATACCTTAACAAGATTTTATTGAGATATATAAGACAATTTTATCAAGATAAATAATAGAAATACATTTTTGTTATGTATCTTAACAAGATTTTGTTGAGATATACTATAGAAACACGTTTTTGTTGTGTATCTAAACAAGATCTTGTCAAGATACACAACAAAAAGCATTTTCGTTGTGTATCTTGACAAGATCTTGTCCAGATACACAATGAAAACGTGTTTTCGTTGTATATCCCGACAAGATTTTGTTGGAATATACAACGAAAATGTATTTTTATTAATAAAGAGGGGGTGGGAAGAAGCGAGAGAATAAAAAAAGTGAAAACAAAATAGTCTTTTTACTCTTTTTTGAAAAAGTTAGAGGTGAAAATAGAAAAAAAAAAAAGGGTAGGAATAGTAGGGTCTGTGAATGATTCTTATTGTGAAGTTCTGATTAGTTGAATAAGACAGGCTTGCCCTAATTATCAATTGAACCTATTTGGGCTAATGACTGGGTGTTCTTTGACCCGAATTGACTGGGTATGATGTAATTACATGAATAATGTAATTTGTCACAATCCACTTTGAACTTTTAAATTAGTTTTAGTAAAAAAATAACCAAATAGAAGCCTAATTGTCGTTAAGCCTAATTCTAAAGAACTAACATGGTCCAATTGAGAAAAAGGCTAATAGAAGCCGAATACTGAATCTGAAAAGGGATGGTGAAAAATCCTAAAAAAAAGAAAGAAAAAGAAGAAGAAGAGGAAAGCCCCAATATTACGACCATGCATCTTCAACGACCTCCTCCAAAAATCGAGCCACCACCATGTGAACCCATACAACAGAGACACTCCTGTTGTGCTTTACTATACAGTAGCATTGTTCTTCTTAACCCAAACAGTTGCATTGTTAGAAACCATGTTATAGGACCGAGATTAGCTTGCATAATAGTTGGGTCGAACAAAGCATTGTGGTCAGAACAGCTTCTGAGAAATGGGCTAAAACATTGTGTGTAGCCTTTATTATAAAATCAACTTTGGGCTAGCTGGATAAATTTTCAGGAGGAAACAAAAAATAGTTGGGTTTGTGCTTTGTGGGTTTGGACTACGTGAGCCTTGAGCGAAAATTCTAAGGGCAATTCGTTTTACACACACCCCCATTTTGGTAACCCCTCCATTTTTTATATTTTTAGTTTTGCCAAAATTATCATTTTTGAAAATTAATTTCCAAAATGTTGTTTGGAATGAGTAGCTGTGTCAGATTTTAATTTGACTTAATTGCATTTTTTGCCTTCAAAGTTTTACAATTTTGTTAATTTTGTCACCCTAAAATTTTTTTCATGAATTTTGTCCCACAATTTACAAAATATCGTGAATTTTTCCCCAAGTAGAAAAATCACTATAATTAAAGAAAAAGAACCACAAAATTGTCTTAATTGTGTTGGTTTAAAGAAAAAAACCGCACACACAATTATTTTACAAAATTCGTGAAAAAAATTTTGGAAGGGCAAAATTCTCAAAACTATAAAATTTTAAGGGTAAAAAGTACAATTAAACCTTTTAATTTTCAGAATGTATTTAACATATTCCGAAAACTAATTTTTAAAAGTGTAAAAATTCTGACACTTTTGAAAACTAAAATCTAAAAGTGTTAAAATTTTTACACTTCCAAAAGTTAAGCTCCGGAACTTGAGGTTGCCAAGCGTGTAAAAGCCCATTAAAGCATGCTCTTTCCATGTAAAAAGTGTTGTTCTCAAGTGAGACTTTGTAAATGATGTTGAAAGCAATTAAATATGCAATCAATTACTTCTGTTTTCATTTAATTACGAAAGTAAGTATATATACAACCAATTACTTTTACTTTATAGAAAGAACTTAATTACATATGCAATCAATTCCTTTTGCTTTTATTTTTTGTTTTGACATTATCTCCCGGTCTTGGAAAAGTATGTAGAGCTTGGCTATTGACTTCGGAAATTAAGTTTTTGGAAGTGTTTTTAAGTTTTGGAAGAGAAAACAGGCCATGCACTATTTTACACTGTCATCCAATTATAAGCCACTATTTATTGTAAGTTTGTTGACTTTTATAATAAATACTTTAAAAGTCATATCAATGGTAATTTCTGATTGATTGATAGTGTAAAACTTTTTACATTGACAGTACATGACCATTAAACTCTTTTTGGAAAGGTGTTGAAATTTTATTATTTCTAGAAATTAATTTCTAAAATGTATTAAATACAATTTGGAAATTAATTGGTTTTGAAGGTTATCTTCTTTAAAAAGAAAAAGGGTGTTTTCCAACATTTTTCCTAAAAATAAATCTTGGTAGGGACTCTTTTTTTATTTTTCTTTTCATCCTCTTGTCATGACCCTGGTTACAACAAGGGGCATAGTTATTTACCAATCATATCATACCATGTTGGTTGAGTCAATTTTAAATTATATCAAAAGAGTTCAAATATTATGAATTATTGACCCATTTTAAAATATATCATTAAAAAATATTATGTTATTAATGAAATAAATAATTCATACATTATAAATCAAATAATAAATATCTAATTTTAAAAAGAAATTGATAAAATTAAATGAAAACTAAAAAATTAAAATAAAACTATCTTTTTTTTCATTTATTAAAATAAATAAAAACTAAAATTTAATACAAAATCCTAATTTTTATGTCATCTTTTCATTTCTTTCTTCTCCATTGTCCTCAAGGCAAACATTGACTATCCAATGAAGAAAGGTTTGATTAGAGATATAAGGTGATAAACATATCTAATGGAAAGTAGTTTCATTCTATCAAAATATATTCTAAACAATAATAATATAATAATAGTAATTGTATATCATTATTGTTTGTTTTGTCTTTATTTGGTTGTTTAGCTTGATATTCATTTAAAATTAGACTATAAGTCAAAACTTTTGTCTTCTTTGTATGCTAGATTTAGCATTCTCCTCAATCATTTCTTGCTTCTTGTGATGTTACTTTTTTGTATGTTACAGAAAAATCTTGCGTTATTTGATGCATACATAATGAATAGATCTCTAATTTGTCATTGAAATGCTTTTAATGGAAATTTTATTTATTTTCTTATCAATGTTAATATAAATATATCATTAATACAGTTCATATGATACTCATCAATAAATTATTTATGTCCCTGTGCATTGTACGGTACTAAAACTAGTTTTACAACATTCCAAATATCGTATGTACGAAGTTATAGTTATGTGTGATGTACAATTGCAGAGATCAACAATATTCAATTACCGCAGCTGATTAATGTAGAGTGGAAGAGGAAATAGATCTAGATGTTGGTGAACTGGAAAGAAATCGGGCAGTGAAGTATCTTTAATTATTAGCATATAGTATCCACCAGAATGCATTATGGCAACAGTTAAACTGATCATTTTTATTGGTTATGAGTAGAAGTATAATGATAAAGTTGATTCGATAATCGAAAAAAAAAATAATAGGTTCCTATAAAAGAAGACAAATTTCATGAAAAATAATATAATATTAAGGGTGTACCAACAACTTGACCTGTTTCTTTGGAGTCACAATCTATAAAAAAATAAAAATTGAAAAGCTTGATTCATTATTCATACCATAGCATTAACAATGGACTATTTTAATTGGTTCAAGTAATAATGCCCAGTGCACGCGTTGCACGGATTGTGGGTTCATATTCATTCTATGAATGAAAGTTACTTCTTTTTCCCCGAAACTTCCATTTGGAAAGACCAGCTGGGTCTCCGACTGTCCGTGGAAAAAGAGAGAAAAGGCATACATACAAGTGAGAAAGATATAATTATTTTTATCTTGATTTTAATTTTTTTATTAAAATTTTAAAAACTAGTAAATATATTATATATTTTTATTTTACTAGTAACGTAGTACTCGTTGTTTATTGTATTTAAATTCAGTAAAAAAGTACTTAAAGGAAAAAAAATATTTCTTAAGATTACTTTGGTTAAAATTTAGTGAGTTTAGATGCATTTTTAACAAAAAAACTGAAATTCTAAAAAAAAAAAAAGGCACATTTTACCTCCTTTTTTTGTGATTACGAGGAGACAGATTTTTTTTTTTATAACATGAAAAAGTTGTTCTTGTTGAAACATAAAACAATGAGTGTGTTTAATTTTATTATTGGTTTTTTCAAAACTATTTTGCAAAATAACTGCTGAAATCTGTTTTCAAGAATAATAGAGAAAAATTGTTTGATAAGGTGATTTAAAAATAATTTTAAAAGAAAAAGGAGGTTACATATTTGCCATCATAAATACAAAAGTATAACTTTGAAAACATGTTTAAGTTAGTATGATTTTCTTGTTTTTAGAAACTGTTTTTAAAACTAAAAGTAAAATAAATCTTATCAAATTTTTTTTTCCAAAACAAACAATTTCTCTTAAAAATATTAATCAAAAACTAAAGTAAGAAGTTATATATATATATATATATATATATATATATATATATATAGTAATTTTTCAATCAGTATTTATTATAAGAAATAACGCACCAAGAACGACACATATTTTGTATGAATTTAGAACACCGATAATGTTTATAAAATTTACTTACTTGTTGAAAACATAGTCAAGAATGGTAAGGATTGGTTGTGTGTTACACAAGCTCCCAAAACCCAAAAGCCAAGCCTTTCTTTGCCTGATCACACGCTCTAAATTCTAGGTTTTCAATGAGACAAACTTAGAGAGCAACTATATGTTTTTGTGGTGATGACAAAGGAGACTTAGCCACACTATTTATTAACTTTAGGCACCTCCCATTATGGGCCTAGTGGTTAGGCCCACACTGTTTCCCGCTAGATCAGTATTAGGTGTCCAAAGCCCATCAGCAATTAATCACATTATAAGTGTAATGCCGTGTTTTTCTTAATGCATAATTTAGTGGTTTAATAACTAAAAGTGAAAATTAATATGTGATTATGGTGTTTAAAACAAATAAATAGATTGTTGTTGTGTGGTGTTAGTTGTATGTGGTTAACTTGGAATTCCTATTTGAGTTTAGGGAATTGAGACAAATGTGGTTGAGCCAAATTAAGAGTGTTGTTGGTGTTGTTTGAGTTTTGAGGGAAAAACAGTAGAGTGGAGCCAGTCGTGAGTTTTGGAGAGTGAATAGACGGACCCTGAACTTTAGTGGGCACAAAGCCTTCGTGGGGATCAGGAAGAGTTTTAAAACCCCTTCCCCCTTTCATTCTCTCACTCCCGTATCTCTCATTCTCACGTCTTTCTCTCACTCTCTTATCCCATTCTCTCAATTTCTCTCTATCCCTTGCTGAGATTCTTGAAGTATGAGACCCAAACCTAGTAAGGAAGCACGTTTCTAGGCGTGGAAGGGCTGTTATTGCCTTGCTTTCATGGAGTTTGGCTCAAAGTTCTGTGTCTCTCGCGTTTTCCCTTCCCAAGCTCAGATTCGGAAGCTCCAAGAAGTAAGGAAGCTTACACTTGCTAGATTTGTGATGTATGAACTTGATTGTGTATCAATATCACCTTGGGTTGGTCCAAATTTGGATTGTATGTTGGTTGTGGTGAGATTTTGGATGAAAATGGGTTTTTAGAGAAAAATCTAAGATTTGATGAGAAGTCTATGAATTATGTGATGAAATGTTGAATTAATTGTATAATTTGTTGTGTATGAGCTTGATTGGGGTGGATTGATGATATTGGAACCCCATTGATTCGAAAAATTGAGTTGGGTGGTGAAAGTTTGAGTTTTCTGCAGAAAATTGGGGGTTTTTGTAGTCCTGTCGTAGATAATCAATTATGAGAGCTTCATAATCGATTATCTAGAGCTCCAAGTGCTGTTTCGTGATTTTGGCTCTGTGATAATTTATTATCTACTGTTCAAAAACTGTTTTCGCGATTTGGTTTCGGAAATAATTGATTATGTAGTTGGATAATCGATTATTTACTATTAAAAAAACGAAAAAAAATAAAATCTATTGCTACAGTACATAATCTGTTATTCCAGAGCTGAATGTATTATTTCAGATTTTAAAGTTTTCATCTCAAATTGTGAAATTTTATGAATTTCAAGATTTGCTAATCTTCCAAATGGTTTTCAAAGACGGTTTTGGTTTTGTAATTGTAGTTAATTGTTGGATTGGTTGTGAAGTGGAAGGTTGCTTAGATAAGACCTCCACTTAATGTGTATGATATTGTTTCTCACAAGGTAGGCTGCTTAGGTAGGGCCTTACCTGTTGATTATGATTGAGGCCGGTTTGGGGCCAGTATGGTGTTGATGGATGTTGAGTGGCCGTGTGAGGTAGTTGACGATGGACCTCTTTGCCACTAGTTGTATTGATATACATATATATGTTATATGTTTATTGGTTGTGGTATGGTGTTGATGGTGTGAGTGGTCATGGGAGGTATCTGACGATGGATTTCTTTGCCACTGGTTGTATTGATATACATATATATATGTTGTATGTTTATTGGTTGTGGTTGATGGTGTGTAGTACATGCATTCATGCATAGTTGGCAGCTGCGATAGCTAACGATGGACCTCATGCCATGATGTGGGTAGGCACGTAAGTTGGATGGTGACCAGAGTTGGAACTCAGATGGACCTCTAACCTAGTGCTGGATAAGACGTGGGGCAGCTGACGATGGGCCTTCAAGGATGAGTGGATGGGCGACTCTACAGGAGGCCAAGGCGATGCAAGCCTTGTGTCGTAGTAAGCCACCACCCACATACACTTATTCTGACAAACCACTAAGCTTATCCGCATATCAGAGTTTGGCAATCCCTGAATAATGCTTAGATAGGCCACAGTAGGGGGTGAAACCTAGCTGATCGCCTGATATGTTGTAAATCTCTCGAGAGTCGTGTCATCATGCATTAATATAGTTGTGACGGATTGGTGGTGATATGGAGTTCTGGATTGAGAATTCTTCGCCATGTAAATGAATGTTTTATATATGTATATCTGTATGTAAATGTTGAGAACTCTGGATATATGACGGTGTGCCATATACTCGTGATTGAATATTGTGAATTGTTGATGATTTTCATAATCATATGCTATGCCATTATTGTAGTAAGCTTACCCTTCCCCTATTTTGTATGTTGTTGGATTGTCTCGATGCTGTTGTTGTGTTGGTGTGCCTGTGATGATCACGTCTTATGGCGTGGGAGCAGATGGCGATGATTCCGTTGATCCGGCGTCTCAGAGCTGAGGATGGAGTCGAGAGCTAGAGATGTTTGGCTTGTAGAGCCAAGTTCTTGGCTGTTTTTGATGTATTTTCAGTTTTCTTTCTTTTGATGGGATTGTATAGATTGACCAGCTATAGAAGTGAGTTTTGTATCCTGCTTCCTCAATGTTGTATATTTTGATATCTTTGATATAGGCTGGTGTTATCCCATAATTGGGTATGCATGATGGTGATAAGAGAGACAGACGGATCTCTCAATTGATGTGTATGACTTATATATACAGATATGTTTGAATTGATTTTATTCACCTGATATGTGGATAAGGTGTATATTTAGTAGGGTTGTTTAGTTGCGATAGTTGGGTCGTTACAATAAGTGGGCTTAAGTATCATCAAATGGATCATAATGTTAGCCCAGTTTTTGGTAAAACAAAATGTATCAATTAATTGTAGCCCACAAGAATTTATGGGAAAATTCTAACATTCTCCCATTTGGGCAAAATCAATTGTGTAGTTTTTAACTTTGAAAAACAGTTTCGAAAACGACTCTCGAGCTAATAACATATTGTGGCCACATAACATATGATCCCAAGATACAACACCTAATTAAGACTCCATCCAACAAAAGTCATGTAATATCGAATCATGGTGGTAACTACATCCCTTATTGATGCAACACCTTCCATGGTTACAAATATCACTGACTCCGTCAACTAGTCATCAATGTGGAGTGTAGCAAAAAATGACGTGCTAGTGTGATTAGACAGCCATACCATCATTTTCTTCGTCAGTCCTCAATGTCTCTCAAATGCTTAAAAGCCAGAGAAATCGCATGGTTCATTATGAAACCATCATGCCTTAACTCCAAAATGGAGTTGACTACGGGCATAAAAGTCCTATTGACTCCGAGCTTCAATATTATGCCTTAGCTCCGACAAGGCGTCGACCACCGGCATAGTGGTCCCAATGACACTGAGCTTCAATATTTTCACTTTTGATATACACATAAAAAATAAAATATATCATAATGAAATTCAACTTATCATTAATTCATCAAATCAAATGTGAAACATCATCAATACATTATTTCCTAAATGCAAACAAATAGTTCAACAACATAAAAAGAAATAACATAAAACTAAAGCTCCCACTAACCAAACACATCAAAAGAACTTCCAATGCCCATGTTCTCAACATGTCTTTTGAAAACCAGGCCTGAGTCCCTTGGTTAAGGGATCAAATAACATGGAATTTGTGTCAATATGCTCTACCACTATAGAACCATCTTTCACAAGATCTCTGACAGTCAGGTACTTTAGCTCCAAGTGTTTAGATCCACTAGAAGTTTTATTAATCTTTGAATAGAACACTACAACACTATTATCACAGAAAATTCTTAGTGGTCTAGCAATGAAGTCCACAAAACGAAGTCTTGTCACAAGATTCCTCAGCCAAATAGCATGAGTAGTAGCAGCAAAACAAGCAATGAACTCTACCTGCATAGTAGAAGAGGCAACAAGAGTTTGTTTCTTACTTTTCCAGGATATCGCACCTCCAGCCATCATAAAAATGTATCTAAAAGTTGATTTCCTATCATCAGGGCACCCACTTAGATCTGAGTCTGTGTACCTTACGATCTCCAAGTTGTCGACTCTCCTATATATAAGCATATACTCTTTAGTCCTCTGTAAGTACCTCATCACCTTCTTAGTAGCTATCCAATGATCATTCCCAGACTTTTCCTAGTATCTACCCAGAACACCAACTATGAAGGCGATGTCAGGCCTAGTGCATACCTGAGCATACATGAGGCTACCCAAAGCATTCCCAAAAGTCTATAGGGGCATCAACTAGATTTGACTTAGGACAAACAAAAGCTAAGTTATTACCTCCTGGTTTCTGCTTGTTCTCTAGCCAAGCCTTGAATTTTCCACAATCAGCTTTCTTATGCGCCTTTTCCTTACTCTAGAAGCACCAAATACTCTTCTTAAAGATAGTTGGCTTAGGACCTCCTACATGGTGGTGCTGACCCTTACTTGGTTTCCTTGAACCTCGATATCTATGAGAAGCGTTAGATGCACTCTTTGTATTTTTTCAATTTCCCTTGCCAGAAGTGGGTTTGCCATGGATGGACAATAGGGCTATGTTACTCTTTTCTTTCTTAAGTTTCTCTTCTTCAACAACACACTTGGTAATAAGATCATTCACATTCCATTTCTGACCAAAGGTATTGTAGGCAGTTTTAATTTGTGTGAAATCAGCGGGTAGACAGTTTAGGGAATGTTCAACAGTAAACTTTTCATTAAGGTCAATTGGTGAGATTTCAGCTTGGCTTGGATGTGAACCATCTTCATAATAAATTCCCTTATGCCCCCAATGTTGTCATATATCATGTCCGCTAACTGTTTCATTAGACATTTGGACTCAGCGTTGTTAGATACTTGGTACCTCTCTCTTAGAGCAGTAAGGAACTCTTTAGCTGTCCTTTTCTCCAACAGGCCACTCAAAAGATGTTCAGAGACATTCCTCTTAATAGCAATCAGACTCAACCTATCAGATCTCTCCCATTTAGCCAAAAGCTCATTCTATTCAAGCGTGCTTTCCGCATTGATCATAGGCTTCTCCTCGTGTAAAGATAAATCAAGATAAGCAATTCCTAAAGAGAATTCCAAATCTTGCTTCCATTTGTTGTAGTTCGATCTGGTCAGGATCTCAATGGAAGCAAAACAGTTATTCATAGAAAAGTTCACTATTAAGACAAAATAGGGATGCATTAGAATATATCACCAGACAAGATATAGCTCAAAATGGAACAAGCTATCACAGTGAGGCCAGTATAATAGCACATTCCCCTTTGGGTAGAATGCACAAACCAACGTCACAACCTAGGTCAAAACCTCAGATGGGTTAATCAATGAGCACACACTAAATCCAGAAAATTGTCCCCTTTAGGCAGACAAATCCCTTAATCTAGTGCATTCTCCAATAACTCCATCCATTCTTAACTTTTAACCCAAACATACAATAACTCCCTTTGGGCAAGAAATTACACGTAAAGATCAAAAGCATTCCTCAAATTACAAAAATTTTCATGAAACAATATAAGTGGTCCCACTTTGGTGGTAACAACTTATAGTAACTCATAAAAATTCTTGCACAAAAATCAATTTTCTCTTGTCTAAAATCATGACTTAGTCCACAGGCAAATGCATCATTAAAAGAGCATTCTTACTGGTTATATATAAATTATCAATAATATTCCCAAGATGTTTTGTACTTAAACAGTCTCAAAAGGCTAAGGCATTCTAATTTAAATTCCATCTAAATAAATATTAACAATAAATTCACAGTAGCGGAAATTAAATAAATAATAACAATCTTAAAACATACTAGAAAGGATAATATTTCTAATATTAAAACATATTTATATATTTTATTTAGTGCATCAATGTCACAATGGTTGGGTTTTCCCATCTAAACCCTTGTACCGGGTTCGAGTCTCACAAGTCACATTTTTGCCTTCCTTTTAATTGCTATTAACATGACATATGTTTTCCAATTGGAGAAGCAACGTAACAGTACCATGAATTGTAAACCAGGGTGCAAACTATTAATCTAATGGTAGTAATTAAAGTAACAAATTGAAATAACAAACAATTAATCTAATAATAGCAGTAAATTCAAATAGAAAAAGATGCTTGAATTGCTAGTGACGCGCGTATTGAAATAGAAGCAGAATTCACCAGAACAATTAATCTAAGGGACATGATCTGTTGATATCATGTGTAAAAGTTAGTCAAATTATATCTTCAATAACTTTTTGTATAATACAAATTTAATCAATCCAACCGTTGAATTTAATGATATTATTAATTAGATTAAGTATACAAAATTTCATACAATTCTAAAATTATTTAATAGTTTATTAAATCACTTTATTTTAACGTATAATATGATATTAAAATATATGTAAATATTCAATATTAGATAACATATTTAAAAAAGTCCAAATAATGTGAAATTTGATATACATAATCATAAAAATAATATCATCAAATTCAACGGTTGGATTGGTTAGATTTGTATTATACAAAAAGTTATTAAAGGCGTAATTTGACTAACTCTTACACCTGGTGTCAACAGATCCTGCCCCTTAATCTAATAATAGCGCAATTCAATTTAAATATTCAAACTCTTTCTATTGAAATTAACATCACAGTAGGAATTTACAATTAACGTCATGTAACCTAATCCAAAAAAACCAGCGGAGGTGGCCTAATCCGAAAAAAAAAAAAAAAAAACTCAGTGAAACAATACATTTGAATGTTCTATAAAAAATTGTGATTTGGGATTTCAATTTTCGAAAACAATTATTCAAATATTTTACATAATAAGAAACGAAAATTATTCAAAAGTTGGATTCCAAAATTATTAAATAAAAGGATATATCAATATCAAGTCCTAAATTATATAAAGATGGCCATGACACCAAATGTAAGAAATAACGCACCAAGAACAACACATACTTTATATAAATTTAGAACATCGATAATGTTTATAAAATTTACTTACTTGTTGAAGACATAGTCAAGAATAGTAAGGATTGACTGTGTGTTACACAGCCTCCAGGAACCCAAAAGGCAAGCTTTTCTTTGCTTGATCACATGTTCCAAATTCTAGGTTTTCAATGGGACAAACCTAGAAGACAATTATATGTTTTTGTGGTGACGGCAAAGGGGATTTAGCAACGCTATTTATTAACCTTAGGCACCTCCTATTATAGGCCTGGTAGTTAGGCCCACACTGTTTTTCACATGGATCAGTATTAGATGTCCAAAACCCATCAGCAATTAATCACATTATAAGTCGGCTTAAGTATTATCAAATGGGTCATAATATTAGCCCGTTTTTGATAAAACAAAATGTCATAATTAATTGCAACCCACAAGAATTTATAAGAAAATTCTAACATTTATATCTTACTTATTTTCCTATCTAAAATGAATCATCGACTTTAGAGGACTCAAGTCACTCGCAATGGGCAGGAAAGTATGCTGCGTCCACACGCGATCTTCCTAGCAACTTCATTGTTTTTGTTTCTTTTTTAAACTTCATAAGCACTTCTAGCCTTTATTGTGATTTTGACAAACCTCCAAATTAATACAACGTGATTTTAGTCTACCATATTTTCAATATTAGTTAATTTAAATTTGTCCAACTGTGATTTATTATCCAATATGATGCATGGCAAAATTTAACTCGGCAAGACATCTATCCATTGCACTAAGTTTTTTTTTTTTTTGAAAAGCAAAAATTTCATTAGGATAAAAACTTAACTTGAGCACAAGTTATGCCCAATTTAAGCGACTAGTACATAATTACAGAATAGTATCAGACCTCCAAAATACAAGGCAAAAACCAGCCTTCCTAACAGTGCATGCAGGCCTGCATAAAGCCCCCTTCCTCAAGCACATAATAGGCACAAGCAAAACTACAAAAATACCAAGCTGGCATTCATATAATGAAATGACGCCATCCATACAAAAAAAAGCACTGCAGCACCATATCACGTGAAACATGCTTATAAACCACTACATCCGATTCCAACACCATTGCGCGTCGCCATAGCCCAATGTCCAAAATCCACCGGATCCCTCACGCCCATCCTTTAGAGTGTGTTTGGTAGAAAAGAAGAAAATAAAGAAAGAGGAAGTAAATAATTAAGAAAAGAAGAGAAGAGAAATAAAATAGAAGTTATAGTTATTTAGTTGAAGAGAAATAAAAAACAAATAAAGTGAAAGTTAACTTTTTGACTTTTTTGTAGTGTGAATTAAAAAATACAAAGATGTTTATACTGTGTTATTAAAAAATTGCATGCCATATAATCAAATATAATATGCCTATATTTGACTATATGACATTCCATAACTATATTCGATTATGACATCCATATAGTACATATATATTCTATTATGGCATCCATATATTTGATTGTATGTTTACATAATAATATTATAAGTTTAATGGTCATACACTGACAGTGTAAAATGGTTTTACATTGTCATCTAATTACAAATTATTATTTATTGTAAATTTATTGACTTTTGTAATAAATATTTTAAAAGTCATATTAATGGTAATTTGTAATTAAATGACAGTATAAAACTTTTTACATTAATAATGCATGACCATTAAACTATATTATTATTATTATTATTTGTGTGTGTACACACACACACACGCATATATATATATATATATATATATATATATATATATATATATATATATATATATATATATATATATATATATATATATATATATATATATATATATATATATATATATATATATATATATATATATATTATAATAATCAAATATGTGAACACATATTCAATTATGTGTTGCACATAATCGAATATCTGTTTCACATATTCGATTATTTGTTTATGTAAAAGACTGAAGAGAAAAATGAAAAAAGAGAGAGGAGTATAATGAGTCAGTAATCGATTTCTTCACAATTTTGAGTGGAAGTATGCAGATGTGGGTTCTACCAAAATTTTAAAAATTTCAACGCAACTTCACTTCAACCAAACGAACCGAAATCGTATCCTTCTCATTACTTCCATACTCATCAATGCATTTCTCCTCTATTTCACGCTACCAAACACAACGAAAAGGCTAGAGAGGTTGGAGAGTTTATAGGAAAACATATACCATTTAGTAATTTTAATTAGCTCAACAATAAATCGGTCTCAACTCAACATCTAATTTTTTTACGCTGACCCACTGCCAGTGGTATACACCGCTCATTCAACAATGGGCCGGAAGGCCGTCAACACTATAGCAGGGCGGCGATGGACACTAGCAATGAGTGTACCCACTCGTTCAATAACAACAGCACCCAAATTGTGCAAGACAGCAATTTTGGAGGGAATCCGCCTCCGCCTCAGCCTCAGGTCATCCGTCATCCTATTTACAGACCTATTACCCGGCTCATCAATTACTTCAACAGAAAGTGGAAACAACCTTGAAGGTGCAAAGGGATTTGTATTGATCAGCACTACTTTCTTATTTGGTATTGTAATCGAAGGGATCTTGCAATCTTGACTGCTTTGCCTAGACTTTTAAAAACAATGTGAACTCATGTGTGTTTGACATGGTATTGTCTCGTTTTTGGCATTTCAATAAATTTCCCGAGTGCCCCTGTTTTTATTAAAACTTATGTGCAATGTTGAATCAATATTATTGGTCACTAGCACTAGCAAATTAAAATTTTAGAAAACCTAATGAAATTAGGGCTTGAAACTAATAAATACATACTTTCCCTATCTTCATCTATTCAACATTGATTCTTGCTTGACACACTTCCCTCCCTGCCTTCTCCATTGAGATTCTGCTATCATCTGGAGGTGATTCTTTTTTGGCTTAAATACACTTTTTGGTCTTTTATCTTTTTACGAAAATTCATTTTGGTCATTTATCTTTTAAAAGTGTCAATTTGGTCTTTTATCTTTTTATAACGTTTCATTTTGTTCCTTCTGTTAGGTTAAAACTAACACGGTTAGTGTTTTATGTTTAAAATATTTAATTTTAAACATAGTAGCAGTTTTTAACCGCCACTATTCGCAAAACCTTTAAGAACCCTAAACTTTTACGAATTTAATTACTCACAATTGGAGCAACTTTTTAAAAAATTGATTGAGGGCTTTTTTGTGTCTCTTAGAGACAATCAAAAGTCCTCAAAATTTGCAACAAATCATTTCTTGTATCGAGAAAATTTTACGAGTGTTGGTTATGCATTTTTAAAATTTAATAAATAAAATTATTATAGTAGCGGTTAAAAACCGCCATTATGTTAAAATTAATTGTTTTAAAACTCATGTTCTTATTCTTTGTCGTCTTTCCCCTTTTTCTTCGACAAATCAATCTCAAAAATGAAAACATCCAAGATCAATTTAACAAATCCAACCCCAAAATCAATTCAAAAACAATTTTGCAAATAAAAAATGAGAACAAATCACATCGATTGCTACATAAATTACATCCTTCCACCACCATTAAGCCAACAACAAAACCTATTTGCAAATTTGTCTGGAGTCACCATTGCGAAGCTGCCACCATGCACGACCACCGTGAGGGGAATGACTTGCCAGTGAAGGATTTGTTAATGGAGGGAAGACAAAGAAAGGGAAGAGAGGAAGAGGGAAGATGAAGAGAGAGACAAGAAGAAGAGGGAAGACAAAGAGAGAGAAGGGAGGAAGAGGAAAGAAAAAGAAAAAAAGAACCAAAATGGAGCATTTTAAAAAAACAAATGACCAAATTGACGCTTTTAAAAGATAAAAGACTAAAACAAATTTTCTTAAAAAGATAAAAGGCCAAAAGTGTATTTAAGCCTTCTTTTTTCTATCTTGTCTACAAAAAGATAAAAATAAAAAATAAAATAAACCAATTTTTTCTAATTTTGTTGAGTTACATCTAACAAATTAAAACTTGTGAGTATTTTGTCAAGATGAAAGGCCTTGCCTTACATTTTTTTGTTTATTTATAAAAAAACAAGAAAACACAAAAATATTTGTAGATATTGTTAAATAAATCTAGCATGCCCTAATCTTTTAATCCCCATTCATAGTGCAATGGAGATGCTATAAAGATAAAATTGGAGAATCAATCTATGATTTGAAAGAGAAAGTCCTCTAAACAAAATCTTGCTACAACTCCTTATTTTACCAAGATTTATATTAAAGCCAAATTGAGAACAGTATGAGAAGTAGGAAATAGTCTGGGTTTACATTTATCTTGCTTCATGCATGCATCTCTCTTGATTCATTGTTAATAGTTTTAAATATACATTCTTCAAGTTTATTGTTCTAGAGGTTTCAAATAGTTTTCTGTCTTTTCATCTATGCCAGATGCTATTATAGTTTTGAGAATATAATAGGTTAATTGACCTACGTTTTTCAAGGAGAAGTCTCTTCTTTTAATCTTGAATACTTTGACATTTTCTGATATGCAGGCAGTAGTGTCTCTTTGGGCTGTAAGAAAAAGAAAAGAAATTACGTGAGGGAATTTTTCACATGACCATAATAAATTATTAATTTGAGTGAAAATCTAAGGTAGATGCTAATGTGTAAATGTGTGTAAAAAGTTCCATGTTGGATAGAAATAAGTATGTTAAACAATATATAAGTGACAAAGACCACAAACTTGATGCTTTAAGGTTTTGGGTTAGATGTAATGTTAAGTTTACTTATGTGGTTGGCTCGTGTGGCCTATTGATGGAGTTCTCTTCAGTGTTTTAAACCTCTCATTGACGATGTGGAGGTCAAGTGATGAGACAACTAAACATTAAAGAAATATGAAAATTATACAGTATTTAATTTAGAGAAAACAGGCTATGCACTAACAGTGTAAAGTAGTTTTACACTGTCATCTAATCACAAACCACCATTTATTGTAAGTTTGTTGACTTTTATAATAAATACTTTAAAAGTCATATCAATGGTAATTTTTGATTGGTTGACAGTATAAAACTTTTTACATTGACAATATATGACCATTAAACTCTTTAATTTATATATACTATCAGTGTGAAAATTTTTATAACCAATCAAAATTTATAATGATAGGTATAACTTTTAAAATAGTTATTATAAAAATTAACAAACTTACTATATATAACAATTCAGTATTAGATAATAGTATAAAAATCTGTTAAACTATCAGACCATAGACTATTCACTCAATTGTATATTGCATTATGTAAATTTTCATTTAACTCTGTGAAAATATGAATCAAACCACCACCTATTATATTTAATCTTGAATGATGATTTTCAATTAATGGTTGATGTTTTCTTGTAGGATATTATGGATATCTGTATTAAAGATTGGGATTACAAGTCTATGTAATGACTATTTTATTACTCTATCCTCTATTGACACGCATTTTATGAGAATCCTTTTGATGATTGTGCTTAGGGTATAATTTATATGCTTTTACTTAGCAAATATGCTAGAGTAATATTCAATTAAATACGTGTAGTATCTGCTATATATATTGTATTAGGTTTGTGGTGAGTAGAAAAGTAAAAAGAGAAAATGGTAGAAAATTTAAGAAAGTAAGAGATTGAGTTGGAGAGAAAGAAAAGTAAAATCTAATATTCAATTTTATATGCAGGACCTTCCACTTAAAAATAAAATGCTTACGTAGCATTTTAGTCCCTATAACATAGGCGTGTTTTCCTTTTCATCTTTTCTTTTTTCGTCCCTATTAAATTTTTGTTTCATTATGGTTCTTGTTGTCAAGTTTATCTATCAAATCTAACGAAAAAAAGCTATAAGGACCAAAATAGGAAAAAAAAAGAGGAGAAAATTATAGAAACCAAAAATTAAGATAATCGAAATAAAAATAAGTAAAATTAAGAGAATCAAAATGAAAACAATCTTATATTATAGCGATTAAACAACTATTTAAGCCAAATTTATAAAATTTACACCTTCAAACACTACAAATGAACTGATGGGGAACAAAAAAATTAAACCTATAAAGAATGCACTAGTGACCAACAACAAAAATTATAAAAATTAGACCTTAACCTTACAACTTCGTAGAAGTCATGCAATATTGACACAATCACCATCAAGTTATAAAGCAAATATAACAAATGGGAAGCAGCAAAAGTGAAACATAAAACGTCCCTTATAGGGATACATAATGTAATGTGTTAAGTAACACGGGGAGTCAGTGTAATGTATAAGAGGTATCATTGTAATATTTTTCAAACAACTAAAGGGGTTTGTGTAAGGATTAAAAAAGAAGAGATTTCAGGAAAAATTTAACGAAACCTCACAAGATTGTTTTCATTTTGCTCCTTTTAATTTTGGTTATTTTTGTTTTGGTCTTTTAATTTTTGGTCCCTATAATTTTTTATTTTTTCTATTTTGGTTCCTATAATTTTTTTCCTTAGATTTGACAAACAAACTTGACGACAAGAACCATAATAAAACAAAAATATTTAATAGGAACAAAAAAAAAAGAAAAAAGACAAAAAAAAACAAAACACCCTTATATTATTGGACTAAAAAGTTATTTAATCCAAAATAATATATGTGGCACAATTACTCCGTTTCTAGCAATGTTAAAGAGTGTAAGGGCAACTTTAGTCGTCAAAATTTAAGAAACCCACTTTGGGTTTCTTAAGTACACTTTAATGGGTCCCATTGTGCCACATCATTTTTAAGCAATTCTTTAGTAATTTATACATTTTTTGCTCCAATACATACACTTTTAAGATACTTTTAAGCAACTCACACTTTTATATTTTTTTATTTTCACTTTATTTTGTATCAAATTAAAATATCAATTCAATTATTTTAATTAATACACATTAAAATATTAAATAATAAAAAATAAAAAAATAATTTTTACCATAATAAATAAAAAAACGATCGTTATATTATTTTCAATTCATGTGCCCAACAATAAAAAAAACAACTCCAATAACAATATCCAATTCATCTCACAATTGTTTTAGAAAAAAGATTACTTATGTTTTTTAATTTTCTCCAGAACCTTCTCACATGTCTCTTCTCACAATTGCTTTCAAACAATTATTTCACACATCTCTTCCTCTTCCTTTCCAGAAACCTCTCAAAACCTCATTCTCCCCCTCTCAGCCACCACTGTCGCACATCCATCGCCGTCGCACAACCAACACCGCCACACATCCTCCACTGACACACCTCTAGCACAGCTGTGCCTCCACCAACAACGCACATCCACCATTGGCATGACTCCAACAACGCCATGCCTCAACCACCGCCTCGCCTCCACCACCACTGCGCATGCCCAGATTTGCACATGGTTGCCATTGCGCACCATCGGAGCAGATAACCATCATCGACGCCCATGGCCACCAGCACGTCAACACTGCCGCAAACGCCCACTACCTCGTACTCACCTCCTCAACCACCGTGTCACGACCTTGCGTCATAACCGACATTTTGGTTCTGATTTCTGCATTTTCTTTGGTTTAGATTCCCCAAATTGTAAAATTTGTTTGTCCAAACCCTATTTTCTTTGGTTCTAATATCTACATTTTCTTGTTCTTGGTTCTTGGTTTTGTGGTGGTTCTAAAATTTACGGTCGCTATTCTAGGTTCTTTGATTGTTGGTTCTGTGAAGTTTTTTGTTGAATCTAAAATGCAATACACTTTACCATTTTTTTTTCTCCTCCAAAATCAAGGTAGTTGTTGGAAAAAAAATTATTTTAATCGTAAGCAACTATTGCTTACAGAAGATACAGAGCTTAAACTTAAGCAACCAAATCCATCACGTAGATTTGCTCCAACGTTGGAAAAAAAATAAGAAATGGGGTGCTAACTTTAAGCAACCCATAAGCACCCTCCGTTAAAGTTGCTCCAAGGAAAGACGAGATATCAATAGTAAATGATAAGCACCAAAAGTTTAATACCACATTCAGTTTGAACATAGAACGACCTAACATGAGGAAAATGATGATAGTATATGTTAAGCAACATAATCAACTCTGAATCTAGTTTACAACACATTAAGCATGTGTAAATCTGCATGCACTGAGTTAAAAAAAATGAAAATGAAAACTAATAAGCTCTCAATAAAATTTATTCTAGTAAAGTGTGAGTAATACATATGTAAATAGGTAAAAAATAGGGTGGATGAAAATAGATAAGAAATAAATTACAAATAGAGGTGTTTGGTTTGAGAGAAATAGAAAAAAAATAAGGAAGAGAGAAATAAGAAAAGAATAAAATAATATTATTAAAATTGATTTTGTGTGTCAATAGTCAACTATTATGGCTTGATAGTCAACTATCAAGCACTGATAGTCAACTACCAATGTTGATAATCGATTTTTTATGTTTCTGGCATTTAAAAACCCCAGAAAAACTTAAAAGAATGCCACAAAATGATACTTTCTGACAGTTAAAAACTGTCAAAAAATAAAACCTGCCACAAACTGTATAACATGCATCTTCACTCTCGCATTTCAACGCAGAAATAAAATGACGTGGAACCCACAATCGTTTTTCACCTATTTCTCACCTTTCCCCCTACTAAACAACCTTCTATTTTTATTTCTCACTAATATCTCACACCTCTATCTTTTATTTCTCACCTATTTTATCTACATCAAACACAGTGTACGAGATTAAAAATAATAAGGATTATATTTTGGTATTATCTTAATATATATAAAGTAAGTTAGTCTAGAGTTTTTTTGGTTGCCCTAAAAGTATTTTGTTTTTTGTGCCTAAAATAGGGACAAAAATGACATTATGTACTGCTGCATTTATTAGGGTGTCAATTATGCAATGCGGTAGGTCTGTGGAAATTTATTTATTTTTGGAATAAAGGGTACTGCTACGCCCTTGACACATGGGAACAGGAACAAATGAGAGAAAAAAAAAAACCTGTTGCTTTATTTCTTCCATCAGACATTATCACTCTCACTTTCTTAATCTCAATTCACAAGTTACAGACCCCAAAAAATATTTTATAGTGTGAATTTGTATGTTGCTTTATAGTAATTTTCTTAAAAATATTAATTGTTAAAGGTTAATAAACAAATTTTCTATTAAAATAAGAAATTTAATGTATTAATAACATTAATTACATGTTTGAAACAATTTAGAGAAGAAATAATTATTATTTTAAATAATAAAATTCTTTCCAGAATATTTTGTAGGGGATGATCTTTTCATCATCTGATTTTTGCGGACCACAGCAGCTGTTTCAAGGATGATGATGTTGTTGTACAATATGACATCTTCTTGTGGGAACTAGATCTTAATGTTGTTGTAGAATATTTGAATGTGTGTTTTATTATTTCATAGACCAAATTAGTATATAAATATATACTTAATTAATTAAATTAATTTTTCAAAAATATTAATATGAATATTAATTTAATTGATGAAATATACTTAAAAATTTTAAACATAATTTTATTAGACTTAAATATATTTTTAGTCCTTGTAATATACTATTTTTTTTGAGTTTTGATCCTTATGAAATCATGTTTTTAAAAATAGTCCTTGTAAATTTTTATTTTTATTTTTGTCCTTGTTATTTTGTTTTAATCTTTATAATATATTTATTTTTTCATTTTTATCTTTATAATATATGAATAATTTGCTCTTAGTCTCTATCATTTTTTTTCAAAAAGACTAACTCAAAATGAATAAAATATTATGGGGACTAACACAAAAAAATAAATTACAAGGACTAAACTAAAATAACAAGAACCGAAATAAAAAAATAAATTTTACAAAGACCCTAAAAAATAACTTTATGAGGATCAAAACCGAAAAAGTGATATATTATAAAGACCAAAAACATATTTATACCATTTTATTATTTGAATGCTGGTGTTATAGAGATGCTGGAAACTAATCACTTAATTTGGAAGCAATACTATAATAATTAAGGAAAAGGACCTCTACTACTATACTCGAGAGCGTAGCAGATATTTGGAGGCTTTAAGGCCCAGCAGTCTGTATGCTTGATGAATCAACTCCTCATTTATATGCCATTGGGTAATTAGTTGCTTCTGGTGGCCCTTTGATTGAGTAATAAATGATTAAAAAAAGTCTAAATGCTTGGTGATGATCGTTTCATCATCTGATTTTTGTCGACCACAAAGTCTGTTTCAAGATCTCAAAAAGATAGTATTCTTGGATGATGATGTTGTTGTACAACATGACATATCTTCCTTGTGGGAACTAGATCTTAATGGCAAAGTCGTTGGTTCTGTATGTTGTAAGTGTATGTTGATGTTATGTGGTTAATGAAGCCTCTACATTCTGCTAAATGCATTTTGGTAAGCTTCCGTATGCATCAAGATTAAACTAGCAAGACAAGGTTTAAATTTTCGTTTTTCCTTGTGATTTGAAGTGTTCATATGATGTTGAATTATTTTAGACTAGCTGGTTAAGCAATATTTAATTGGTCTTAAGCACTGCATTTCATTCTGCGTACATGTCTATTATCACTTAGAACTGCTTTATGCATGCCTTTGAAGCCATAAAAGTAGAGATAATATATTCTGCACTTGTATACTATGTCGCTTGCCAACCAAAAAATGCATGGTGTTTTAAAATATAACAGACCATTTCTTTTTTGAAATTTTCCTTAAAAAATAAATATTTCGTTTATATAGTTCATAATTTGTTTGTCAGGCAATTTTAAATTTAACATTGATTAATTTAATTGATGAAATAAACTTAAAAATTCTGAACATAATTTTATTATTTAAAGACTAATATAATTAAAATTATACATTTTTAGTGATTAATTAATTATCTATTTTAAAATATAACAGACAAAAGTTTTTTTTTTAATTTTTCCTAAAAATTAAATGTTTCGATTATAAAATTAATAATTTATTTGTCAAGTGATTTTAAATTTAACATTGGATTTTAGATATTGAAACCTTTTACATTTCAATATAAGAAAATATCAAAATGGATATTGAAATTATTTACGTTTAAAAAATTAAATATTCTGTTGCGCAATTTTCATAACATTTGAGTTAATATTCTTTTGCTTTATTGCCCAAATAATCTGATGTCTATAAAATGCAATAATATGTAAAATACAAGTACAAAAGTTAACAAACGAAATGACAACAATACTTCATGCATGCACGGGTCCAAAAGCATACAATGGCCAGAAAGGATAATAGTCAGAGGACTCAGTGCCCATTCAAAGGGCTTAGCGCCCATCTACCAGAGACTCTGAGTTATTGATTAAATGGCATCCAACACACAGAATAGAGCGCTAAGCGTGCATTAATAAGAGTCTTCAATATTTTAAGTGACTCTTCAGAAGAATTAAGAGAGATTGGTCTTTTTTTGAAGACTTGGTGCGAAGTGAAGAGGAGCTAAGGGGTTGGAGTTCTTTTCCAAAGGCTTTCAAGATCAAGAACACAAGAAGTTGCAAATGGGGATTGTAAGATGATTATGAGTGGCTAGTTTCTTAGTTGTTGGGGTGTAGGTTAGCTAGATTGACATACATCTTAATGTAAATGTTATACTCTATTTCTATTTGAATTCCAAAGTTTTATGTTAGTATTTGATTTCTATGCTTAATGCTTTCTTTGAATTAATCAACCTTTGAATGATCTAAGAGTTTGATTGGTGATTGGGAAATACTAGTTAAATTCTAAACTGAAATCAAATAGCTAATGAGACATATTTTAGGAATGAGATTTGCTTCATTAGAGAAAAATAGAGTTATTGTTCTTAATGCAATTTTTGTAATTGAACTGCCTAAGGAATTAGGAGTTGACTGTGGAAATTAAGCTTATGGTTTGAGGGATTGAATTATAAGTAATTGTGTAGACTCTTCTTAACATTGAAACTTGAAATTTGAATAGATAATCTTTTTGAGCATGAGATGGATATTTAGGCTAACTGAACCCCCAACAGTTTTTATATTTGCAAGAACCCTTTTTAATTTTATTGTCTTCTAAAATTTTAAAAAGAGAAAAATTGTAAGTTTATGAATTTAGTTTTAAAGCTTAAATTTGCATGTTTAGAGGTAGATTGAAAATTCCATTTAACCGTCTAAATAGTGATAAAATTAGGAATTGCTAGGCACTGAGCTAAGTCTTTGAGGGAACTATACTCTTATTCACCCTTGCTATGTATGCGACTTGATATACTTGCCAAGGGGTAATCACTCCTGTTGCCCGAAAAAAAGGCAGTGATGAAGATTAAAGCTAACCAAAGCTATGTCGTTGGACGAGGCAAGTTTTGGAATGAAATTCAAAACTTTCTACATCGGTTCAAGACTGAACCAACGTAAAAAGTGTTTTTTACATTGGGTATAAGTTCGATGTAAAAAAGTCTTATTTTCTAAATTGGCGAGATCAACATCGGTTGTAGAATTAATGCAGAATCCCCAAAATAACCGATGTGAAAAGTCTACGTTGCAGAAGTGGGTTCTTAACTTTAAGAACTAGTGAGAGGATTTAGATCGATGCGGTTTAGTCTCCTCACGATGCAATTGCTAGAGAGTATCCACATTCTAATATATAATTAGGTAACTTCCCATTCCCACCCAAGTTTTACTCTCCTCTTTAAGAACAAAAAGAGATCGAGGGAGTATGGGTTGGACATGGTGTTACTTTTTCTGTTAAAATCATTGTCCTTTGTTGCTAATCTTTCGAGTTTGATATCTTTATAGAGTACCAAACTAGCCGAGTCAGTCTGCTGACAGGCTCATTCAACAACAACGGTAATTGCACTCTAAACTTTAGCAATGCCAGAATCATAATTATTGGACGGTGTTGTTGTTGAGAAAATAAACACCTTCACCTACACAAAGGATGTCGTAAAATAGAAATAGTGTAAGAACACACATTTATTTAACGTGGTTGACACCTTTTACCTACATCCACATGAACATCTCAATATTCATTCATTCACTCACTCAAATAACACTACATCTGATTACAAATTTTTTGCACAAACTTAAAAAAGCCTCCTTTCACATGACCACCCTCTCTCTTAGGGTGGTGACTCCCTCTACAGGCTAGATAGTTCTTTTCATCTTAAGAACCTCTACTTATACAACTTGTATCCTACTATTAAAAAAGGAAAGAAATCCCTTAAATAAAACTAATATCTTTAATTCTAAACAATATCCTAGAGATCTGAAATTGAAAATTTAAATTGGTGGGACAATTCCTCCCTCAATTAATTTTTTCAAACTTCTTCTTCAACTCTTTCGTCATGGATGTTGGTCACAATTAAAATTTTCAATCATGCTTCTGCTCTGCAAACTTTGGTGTGTTCCCCATCCCTTATCCCAAGAAGACTTTTCACACCAGGATTTTGCACTACCGTTAACTACTGAGACACAACACGTCGCTTGACTTCCATATTGTCAAGAAGACTTTCGACACAAGAATTCTACACAGATCCACCATATACTTTAATACTCGTCTGACAGGCACCAAGCTGCAATAACCATCAACTCTAATACCACTGTTGGGAATACGAGGGGACTAAAACACCAGGTAAAACTCCATGAATGGGCCATGAGCCAACCACACAAGTAAATTTGACACCACATCCAACCCAAAACCTTAATGCATTAGGTTTACGGGTTCTTCTCACTTATATGTTACTCAACTTGCCCACTTCTACCCAATGTGGGACTTTATATTCACACTTGCACTCCAACACCTACATGCCCACAGGCTATTTTATCTTATTGATACTTGTTTTCCCAACAAAGAATAATGCATATACTAGATTAGGATAACTTGTGTTATTTTAAAGATAATCATATTACCTAATTTTTAGACATCTTAATCCTTTTAAGAATTTTATTTTGTTTTCAAAGATTTTATTCTATTTTCTTTATAGGTTCTTTATCTTATTCATAAAGATTTTATATTGTTTTTAGGAATTACTGTTTTGTTTAATTAGGATTAACCGTCTAATTTTAGCATAAATAAGATTACATTGTTAGTATTTTGTTCTATTCGCTAGAGATAGGGGTGTTCATAGGTCGGTTTGGTTCGGATTTGGGGGGGGGGGGGGGGGGGGAGGGAGAGGGGGAGAATCCAAACCAATCATTTTTAATTGGTTTGGATTTGTCAAATTTTTTCTAACAATCCAAACCAAACCAACCCAATCAAGAACGGGTTGGTTTGGTTCGGTTCTATCGGGTCCAACCTAGAAAACAATGCAAAATTCTTTTTTTTTATTAAAAAAAATCATGGTTTTGTCCAAAAATTGACAGATAGTCCTATCATTAAATGAGATTAAACAACATATGTGACTGTAAATGGCATGCACCAAGTAAGTAGTAGTAAAAATTCCAAAAAAAAAAAGATACTCATGCCATAAAACTCTATCCACAGCTAATAAAAATTTACATACATTGTCCACACTCCATTGTGCAACATTAATCAAGTACATGTTAACCTAAAATAATCCAAACACTAGTCCATTGTCCATAGTCCAACATAAATCAAGTAGAACAAGTCCCACCAATGCAATGCATAAGACCAAATAATAGAACAAAAAAACACTCTAGCCAATGCATGCTTCAATCTTCTCTAGACCTTGAGTAATTGATTTTGTGGCCAACCTGTAATGCAATAAGACATTAAGTGAAACTAAATTTCACAAGTTCTTTAGAATTTAGACTAAAACTTAAATTCATAAGTTAAAGATAAAATCATAACCTTATACCTCAAGAAGTACTTGGTGTGTTGAGTTTAGTTTCAACACTAACACTAGCAGCTTCAGCTCCACCATCACTTTCCCCTTGAGCATACAACTCTATAAAATACAAATTTAAACACAAAGGTATAAGCATGCTAGCATAGAACATCCAATCAATAAACTTAAATACAACAATTAAAGTTTTATACCAAATTCAATCATTTGGATTTGATCTATCTCATCTCGTAGCTCAATATCCTTAGAGTAGTCCTTAACCGATTTTGAGTACAAATCAAAGATTCAACAGTAGTAGCACTCAAGGAACTCCGAAATGAGTCAAGGACTCAACCTCCTGTACTAAAGGCACTCTCAGATGATACAATAGACACTGGGATGGCTAATATAACTCTAGCCATGCGGGAAAGAACATAAAAGTTCACCGTCTTCCTTTCCACCACTTCAAAATATCAAATTCATCATTAGGATCTGAGTCTTTAATATCATATTCCAAATACCTTTCTAACTCATTTCTCTTCACTTCACCTTGTTTCTTCCTTATCTTTAACCTGAACTCATTTGCCCAATCTTCTTCATCATCACCATCATCATTAGAGGCATTAGATTGAGAAGCCAAATTTGATTCTGATGCTATGCTACTATAATCACTACCATTAGGACGATAGGGATATAATGTAGCATAATACTCAAACAACCTGTTGATGATGTTTTTTAACTTTCTCACCATCTCTTGGCTCCTCTCATGACCATACATCTGATTAAAGCAAAATTCAATATAACCAAGCTTATACCGTGGATCAAGAAACACAGCCACAAACAACAAACAATTTATCTCACCACCTCCCCAATATTTAGAAAACTTGATTTGCATATTTGTGTCATCCTTTGTAAGATCACATCATTACTTTGCCTCCATTTGTTCAATGATTTTTTAATGTCACACAACTGTTGAAAACCATGTTAGATGTCACATGCAATGAACTAGAAAAAACAAGGGTTGCATCATAAAACACCTTCAGTATCTTAACAAGCAAACGTGCTCGAGTGCAATCATCATATTAAGACACCCCTTTTCATTAGCAAGAGCTATCAAGTATTGAGAATCATCATACTCAAGTTGTAACATCCCGGGCGCTGACGAGGGCGGGGAGTGATCGCCGGTGCAAAAGAGATGAGGCACGGACAATGAGCGGCTCCTGGTAGGCTTCCAGCGGGAGGGGTACATGAATGAATCGAATACACACCCGAACGAGAGGGATCCAGAGGCTGTGCGGGTATGGGACTGTACAGTGAGGATAGCTTAAAGGAATTAATAAGTGCTACCTATACCAACAAGATGCATCTACTTTTCGGTAGCCCATCACTTAAGAACTCCATAGTTAAGCGTGCTTAACTTAGAGCGATTTAGGGATGGGTGACCTACTTGGAAGTTTCTCGGGAAGCGTGTGAGTGAGGACAAAGCACGCTGAAAAGTCTTGTGTTGGTTTGTGGGGACAGTCACAGATCCTACAAGCGGCCGGGCGTTACACAAGTTGTTTAAATGCTTTCTCAAACTTTTCAGCTACTTCTAGCATTAAATATGTGGAGTTCCACCTAGTGGATACATCAAGAGAAACAGAAGCTTCACTACTTATACTTGCCTCTTGTGCACACCTCTTAAAGGTAGCTAATCTAGATGGAGAAGATCTAACAAACTTACATGCAGCCCTTATTCTACTAATAGAGGGGTCAATTTCTTTCAATCCATCAGTTACAATCAAGTTCAAGATGTGAGCAGCACATCTCATATGCATGTAATCTCCAGCTAACAAAGTATTACCATTCTAATCACTCATGCTTCTTACTAAATATGAAATGGCTAAGTTGTTAGCACTAGCATTATCAACAGTCACACAACAAACTTTTGTGATTCCCCATTCCTTCAAGCATTTCTCTAGACTTTTCCCTATGGTTTCACCTTTGTGATCAGCAATCAAACCAAATTGCAATATTTTCTTGTTCAATTTCCATCCATCATCAATATAATGAGCAGTCACACACATGTAATTCATATTTTGAATTGATGTCCAAGTATCCGTAGTGAGTGAAACCATTTGATTATTAGCAAACAATATGGTTTTCAGATTCTCTTTCTCAACATTAAACACTTGCATGAAATCTCGAGCAACAGTGATACGTGAGGGAATTTTAAATCTAGGTTGAGCTTCAGCCATAAAGTCCTTAAACCCTTGGTTTTCAACAAATTTAAAAGGCAACTCATCTACAATAATCATTTTAGCAAGAGCCAATTGAGTTTGTTCTTAGTTAAATTCAACAAGTTTAAAGGTAACAGTATTATCACCCTCGCTCCCCTTTCCAAGTGCAAGTGTTTTTTGTTTCTTATCAACTTCCCTATACGGACTTTTCGGGCACCTAATTAGATGCTTTAGCATGTTACTAGTTCCATGACTAGAAGAATTGCATGCATATGAGTGTTGACAATAATTGTAATAAGCTTTTTCATCTTTCTTAGTAAAATATTGCCAAGCATCAGAAGGGGGTCTACTTGGTTTCCTTTTGATTTTCTCTCCCATATTTGACAGACCTTATTATCCTTGTTGTGGCTGACTGTCCTATCTTTGTGATGGTTGAGTTCCTTGAACTTGTTGTGTTGGAGCTTCTTGAACTCCTTGTGTCTCTTCTAGCTGTGTTGGAGGGGCAATTTGACCTTGTTGGTTAAGTCTATTAGAAGCTGTCTCACTTTCCATTTGGTTAACAACCTAAAAAAAAATTAAAAAACAATTAGCTGCTATTAGATTCACATTAATAGTAGATTCTTGCATCAAATTACACAAACAGATTCACACTTCATAGAAATTGGTATTTCACTCACAAAGACATAGATACAATTACACACACAGTTAAAAAAAAAAACCAATTACAACAATAAATTAAATTAGTTAAGCTGCAAAGCCTGCAATCAAATTTCCAGTTTCCACAGACAGCAAAAATAAATGAACAACAAATAATGAACAAATAAGGAAAACAATTCCAAAACGGAAGAACAGAGGAACTCACAGGGCACAGGTTGGCTCACGGAGTCACGGTATTCTGCTTGCTCCTTGGTCGGAGACAACACGCAAGCACTGTTCACAAACTGCAAGTCCCGGCGACACAAGGCGGCGAGACGACCACGACCTGACGGTGGCAGCGAGGTGGTGACCTCGACTTGGTGGTGGTGAGCACGAGACGTGGTCGAGACGAAGAGGAGAAGTTGGTTGCGTTGTAGACGGTGGCGGTGCGAGGCGTGAGCGAGAAGAACGAGCTCGACGGGGTCTGTTCAAACTTCGAACTAGAGGCACAACTTGGCCATTTGGGGGCTAGGGCAGTGCGAACAAGGCGTGGTTGAGTCAAAGAGAAGGAGCTAGCCGCATTGCAGACAGCGACGACGAGGGGCGCAAGCGCGACAGACGAGCCCGACGGGGTCTGTTCGAACTTCGAACCAGAGGCACGATTTGGCCACTTAGGGGCTAGGGTGGTCCATGCGAAAGAGAAAGGAAATGGGGTCGCTTAGGGTTCGTGGGGGAAGAGGAGGAGGGAATGACGCAGATGCTAGATTGAGTGCGAAATCGGGACTCCAGATTCAATTTTCCATTTTAGTGAAGGGTATTCAAGTAAAATAATAAGTTAGCTGAATAATCGGTTCGGTTCGGGTTTGAATTTCCAAACTCGATGCTCGAACCGATCTATATTGGGTCTGTTTGGTTCGGTTCGGTTTGGATTTGTCTGATTTAAAAAATCCGAACCAATTTAATTGGTTCGGTTCGGATTGTTGGGTTCGTCGGATTGATCCGAACTAATGAACACCCCTAGCTAGAGATATAATGTTATGGAGTAATACACTTTTATGGTAATTAAAAGTTGTTAGGACTATCTTATCATTTTGTGGCAGTTTCAGTAATGTTAAGATTAAACAATTTGTAAGTTTAGGTGGTTTTAAATCGCCACTCTATTGGCCACGACAACCAGACCAAGAGAACTAAGCAGTTGTTACCACCTCAGCTGGAACAAAGGTTCGCCGCCCAACGACTCGATGAAGCCCTTAAGACCACTGAAACACCCAATTGAAAGCAGTCGCCGCACAGAGCTACGCACTTATTTACTCAAAAATCAACTATTTACTTGATCCCTAAAATCATGAGAGTATATGTGACATAAGGTATAGATCTTGCGATATAAAGAGCATTTAATGTGTGCCTTCTCCCCAACCACTATTTTAACAATACACCACAGAGTGACATCACTTAACTACCAAACATGTCACCTCTCTACACCTATAAATACAACCACTAACCCCGTCTCTAGGTACATTCTATTCCCTATAACTAATTGTTACTCTACTAGATCTTGACTTGTACATCACAATCTCTATAGGTGACATCATTCCTTTTCAACAATGTTGACAAAACTTCAGCACCATTCCTCTCCACCCCAATCACTATGACAATTAGAGTAGAACATAAATCGATTCAAAAGTATAGGTTATAAATACTTGTATAATAATTGTTGAGAAAATTCTTTTTGTTCTTGGAAAGTTGTTTTTTTATTCTTGTTCAATTCTCTTCCACTAAGGTGTATGTGTTTGGAAACCAGTTGATCCCAACTTGAGCGGACTTTTTTTTCAATGACACAAAATTTTCCTTTTTAGTTTGATGCTTTGGAACGTGTGAATGTCCATTTGCAACATTTCCAATAGATTTCCAAACATACTCTAAATTGTTTCTAAAACTGCTTTTAGGATTGTTTCTCTGCGCGCTTTAGTCAATTATATTTCTCTTTTCATAAGTTTAATTAACTTTTAGCATCAATTCACATCAATCACAGCTCGAGACTAACACGGCAAACCTTATTCACTCACCAAGTAAAGTAACAATTCTTGTTTTAGAATTCTTTGCTTTTTAATTAAAGGGTTCCAAAACATTATTGTTGATGGAAACGAAACAACAACATATTTTTTCATGTAGAATTTTCTTATAATAAAATTATTTGAAAATAAGAATAGATAAAAATTAATAAAGTCTCATAAATTTTCAAGATTAATGTTCCAACTTTTTCAATTTTAGCATTATTTGGCCTGTAAAACTTTTAAAGGAGACAGTGGGTTCCCATACTTATATTGTAGAGTTCAAATAGAGAATACTTCAACATCCTTCTTGTGCTTCTGTGTTAGAGAGCTAAAACTATATTACTTAAACTAGAGAATATAGAAGAAGCTAAAAGGAAAAATAGTAAGATAATTCATTTCTTCATTGATTGATGATCAATACACAACGTAAACCTTATACTAAATAGGAGTCTACAAGAAACAATAACAATACAAGTGGCATCGTCCTAGCTTAAAGAAATTAAAATAAAAATTAAATAACATTACAAATAATATCCTAATATTCTAAGACCATTCTATAAAGTCTTTAAGCTATTTAATTTTCTTTCTATTCAGTCTCTCTAGATCCGTCCTTGCATTCTGGGCATATCACGTTACCCTTAATCAAGGCCTCGATCCTTTGCACGTCCAAGCTGGTCCTGTTTCTTCCTTTGCAGAAGTCTAATTATTAACTTCAAAATTCCGAAAAAACTAAGAACGTTTTGTTCTGGATTGATATTGCCACTTTGTATATCTGCATCCCTGAATATTTGATGGCCCTCACCCTCCTTGTTAAATGAGTCCACTGTCCCACCCGAGCTACTGCTACACCCTGTGCCACTCACGATTTTCGCCTTGGTGAAGTCTTGCTTGGCTTTTGGCCCTTTCCCCTTGTGGTTGAACGAGTTCTTCGTACCACTAAATTTGCTGGTTTGGCACGTAAAATAAAGATGATGTCATAAATCTAAAAGCTTTAGTTACTTGGTGCAATCATAAACCTAAAATAAAGTTGTATTTGGCGTGGTTTTCCTCACAAAGTCCTACAGTTGTCGTCTTGCTGATCTATGGAGAATGGGGGACGGTCTAGTCTTCTTGGGTTCGTACGGGGATGATTCGGTGGAAAAACTTGTTAATTGAGGTGGTTCAGTGCTGCTTTTTGTAAGGGATCAGGACGTAGATGTTAACCAATATTGCAAGCTGTTGGGGGGAATAACCAAATTTGGAGTGAGAGACTAAAGACAGTCTATCACCATTGGAATTGGGCCTGTCGATCCCTAACTTCGGTAAGCACCCGGATGGTACAGTATTAAGATTTTATGTCTCCTTGACATTGATGATGATTGACGTCGGTGGGGCAAAGAAGTGGTGGTGGTGAAAGGGTAGTGGCAGTGATGGGCGACAACAGTGTGTGGTGAGGTGGCAATGATAATGATGACAACAAGATGAGGTGGTGCTCGACCGTAGCAACAATTTACATTGATGGTGAGAATGATGGAGTAGGGTGAGGGGTGGTGATGGAGGAGGACGAGTACATGACTACATTATATATATATATATATATATATATATATATTGTCATAAATTTTAGCTTCCTATTATGGACTACGTTTAAACCAACAAGACAATGCATTCAAATTTTCAATACATGATATTGCCAATTGATTGCAACAACTTTCAGTCTATGTGGCGTATTTTTATTTTATTTTTTTAGTTTAAAGTATCTCAGTTTAGATAGCATGGGATAATAAGTCTCTACCTCTACCTAATACATGGTTACAAACTCAAGCATAATCCTACCAAGCCTTATGCTACAAGAGCCAATCAGTTATGCGTGGACCAGGTATACAGGTTCTAATTCTAGTTGTAGATCCAGGCTTATACAGAGTTAATTATAGTCTTTGCAATGCTAAGCTTCAAACAAAATCGTTAAAGTGGTTCTTATAGCACCAATTACCTAACTAGCACTATAGACATATTATTTCCTCTCCAATTATCTAAATTCTAATTCATATGCCACCTTTCAAGTAACTCAAAGCCTCAGAAGCAATCAAGTAAAGAGATTTGTTAGTTTCAACTTTTAATTAATATAGAATCAAAGTATCAAATTCCATACCCTTTTTCGATTAACAACCATATCAAAGCAGCGAAGAGGACAACCAGCAGAAGTGATTCTAATTCCATGTATGGCAAAGTAAAGGAGGATGGCGGCTTCGAAACTTAAATCATACTAGGGCGAGGGTGAGAAGTATATATAATGAAAGGTAGGGCTGAGGCACAAGGAAGAAGAAGGTAGGCGTGCTTAGAAGGACTGGAAAAAATAAGAGTTCTCTTTTTTATTTCCTTTTCTATTCCTAAATAGAAAAAATGATATTTCAGTAAAAATAAAAATAAAAAATAAAAAATAATGTGACTTTTAAAAAAGAAAAAAAATCAGTCACCTGTCATTCTTCTATTAAAATATAAAGGACGAAGACAAGAATTAAGGACATATAATTTCAATTCGAGTAGTGGTTGAGAAGAGAGAAAATGCTTGTATAATGTACCACTATATACAAAAAGGAGCTTTCTTTACACATATTTTAACTGTTATATCTCAAATTATTATGATAACATAGAGGCTTTAATTTATGAGTGATTAGTTATGAAAGCGCTAATAAAGTGTGTGACTTTTATTAACAATTCTATAAACAACCCTTACAAAAGGCTTATATTTTTTAAATAATTAAGAAAATCTTTTATTAACGTTTCTAAAGGAAAACCTAATAAAATGGTGCTTTAAAGATAGTGGGAGATGCTTTAAAAAAAATTAAAAATTTAATCTTACTTTCTGAATTCTTGATATTGCTTTGTCTCCCTCTCTCATCTGCACAATTTGCTTACAGCTGTATTCGTAAAGATATAGTATTCACATGTGATTGAATTAATCAGAGTCGCCCAAGTTTTACCATCCTACATACACCTATCTAATGCAAGGTTTTAGTCTCAAGCATAATTATGCTATAGAAGTACCCATCTGTTATAGGCAGGAACATGTTTTAAGTTGTAGATCCATTCTTATGCCGAGTTTATTAACTTAACAGTTCTCATCAGTGCTATGCTGTAAATAGAATGGTTAGCTAATAAAGCGTATGACTTTTATTGACAATTCCATAAACAATCATTATAAAAGGGTTATATTTTTCAAAAATTAAGAAAATCTTTTATTAACATATCTAAAGGCAGACCTAATAAAATGGTCCTTTAGATAGTGGATGAGACGCTTTTAAAAAAAAAAAACTTTAATCTTTTTTTTTTTCCAAATTCTTGATATTGCTTTGTCTCCCTCCCTCATCCACACAGTATGCTTACAGCTGGATATTGGCTTTAGTCTCGAGCATAATTATGTTGGATCATTAATTTAATATTCGCTTTATATGTGAATAATTATGTATTGTAAATTATCGCTTAAGTTTAAGCCCAATTAAAAGTGATCTGATAAGGTTTAGGTAATTTGGACTTTAATGTGTCTAATAGGATATAGGCTTTTAATGTGTAGAGAACGAAAGGTAATTTTATTTTTGTGATAGGCTAAAATAGAAAAAACCAAAAGATAACCTTGAGGTTGTCTACAAATAGGCCATGGTTTCCCAAGTCACACGCATCGTTCTCTCTTTTTTGACATCTCATCATCAAAAAAAGGTAGAGGAAAAATTAAGGGGTTCTCTTAAGGGAGTGTGTGTAGACTTGGAAGATCATACTGCACAGCTCTAAAGAGCAACTGGACATTATGAATTCAAGTATGCTTCTGCGTATTTTCCTAATGATCAACATGTTAGGTTTAGGGTTATAGGTGATGGTTTGCACCATACAAATTAATTTTGGTTTTAACAATTGGCATCAAAGCAATCATGTTTGATCATTAAGAAAACTAATTTCTTTCATGAAAATTTGGTCATACCTGTATCGCATTCCGGTTTATATGATTTATAATGGCATAATTTGAAATCATCCATTTGAATCTAGTTGATTTCCTCGTTTTGATCTATATGATTTAAAATCGAATTCGGTGGTTTCTTTTAAGTTACATGTGTGTCTACTCTTTTCTGCCATTATAATTATATATCGAAACACATAGGCTTTTGTGTATATGAATTTCCATATTGAAACGTGTATGGACAAGGAAATGCATATGGTTTTCTTTTATGGGTTTTATTTTGCATATGGTTTTATATATGCATTTTATCCTCTCTCTCTTTTTTTGGTTTCATATATACACATTTTCATGGAAAGCATATTATTTGGCTTAAAACATTCATGAATTCCATAATCGAAAATGAACGTGTATCATTATATATATTCTGGAAAAGGATAATTGAAATTGCTTGAAAGTTACCTTTTCCTTTTAGGTTTCATAATGTATACATGTACTTTTGATATATATAATTGTTATAAAGCATTGCATCCAAATATGTTTATAAAACAAAATCATATATTAAGTTTTGGCCACGATTGGAATATAGTTCTTTGACAGTGAGATTCAATATTTTGAATTCAATAAATTATTCTTTTGATGGATTACTGAAAATCGTGGGCATATGTGTATAAAATTAGGTTATTGATTTGCGCTATTTGTTCAGATTTGCACATATATATATGTTACTGGAAATCGATTTGCGTTATTGAATGTATATATGTACTTTTCTGAAAAATTGCAAGCTATTAAGTGTTTATTTTTGGGTATATTTTTCTTTTTTTGACCAATTATAAAATTGAATATTGGAAAGTTTTTGAATACATATTTTGGGATAAATTAATTGAAGCAACATGTCATCAAAGTAGCCTTTCTTGTGGAAATTAATTTATTTGAAATATAAAAGGTTGTATGCTTGTAATTTATGTGAATACTAATCGGCCCAAAGGAATGTGAGTATTTTACAAAATTGCTTGTGCACCTATGATAATGATGCATGATAATTATTTGGGTTTACATGTGAATAATGAATTAGCCCAAAGGAAGATTTATTGTTTAACATGTTCTTATTATTAGTGTTTGATTACTACACCAATGTATCACTGAAAAGTTAATATTATGTCCAAAGAGAAAATATTAATGGATTCCCAATATCTTGAGATGGGGTTTTCTTTATTTGAATTTAGTAATACTTCTATTTTGAGATAGATTTATGTGAGCATGTTTTGTTTGTTTATTGTTCTTTGTTCAGCTATGAATGATCGTACAAATATTATCGCCAACATTAACTCTATTCCCATACTTAATGGCTCAAACTTCAAGTCCTGGAAAGAAAATATCTTGATAGTTCTTGGAGTAATGGATCTTGACCTTACGTTAAGGGTTGACTCTCCCCCACCTTTTGCGGATTAGAATACCTCTGAAAATAAGAGGGAGATGGAAAGGTGGGAGAGGTCAAATCGCATGAATATGATGATCATAAAGAAGGCCATTCCAAAAGCATTTAAGGGATAATATTTGAAAAGATAACTACAACTAAGGGGTTTTTTATGGATATTGAAAAGAGGTTTGTCATGAATGAAAAGGCTGAAAAAGGTACGCTCTTGGCAAATCTAATTTCAATGAAGTATATGGGTAAGGGCAATATCAAGGAGTACATCTGGAGATGTCTCATATTGCTGTAAAGCTGAAAGCACTTAAGCTAGAACTCTCTAAGGACTTGCTAGTGTATGTGGTTCTGATATCTGTTCTGTCACAATTTGGCCAGTTTAAGGTGAGCTATAATTGTTAAAAAGAGACTTGGTCTCTAAATAAGCTCATCTCACATTGTGTTCAAGAAGAAGAATGGTTGGAGCAAGACAAGATAGAAAGTGTTCATTTTGCCTCTACTTCAAAGAATAAGGGCAAAAGACTAAAAAGAAAGAAGAATAAGGAAGCGGCAGATACAACGCCTAAAAAAAAAACAACAAAAGAAACCAAACAAATTAAAAGGCAATGGTTGTTTCTTTTGTGGAATTGAAGGGCATGTAAAGAAACATTGTAGTAATTATCACGCATGGTGTGCTAAGAAAGGTATAATTTAGTTTGTTTTGAGGTAAATTTAACTTCAGTGCCTAAACACACATGATGGATAGATTTTGATGCAACAACTCACATCAATGTGTCTATGCAAGTTGCCTGAATTGTCGAAAATCAAGTGATGGTGAAAGATACATCTATGTTGGTGATGGCAAGACAGTTGAAGTTGAAGCAATTGGAAAATTTAGATTATTGTTAAAGATAGGATTTTATTTGGATCTTGATGAAACATTTATTGTACCGTCTTTTAGACAAAATTTGATTTCTATTTCTGCTTTGGACAAATTTGGTTTTTCTTGATCATTTAGGAATAGAAAATTTAGTTTGTTTCATGATTCAAAATTGGTTGGTTCTGGTTCTTTGTCAAGTTATGATAATCTTTATTTGATTGACATAATTGCTTTATTTAATGAATCACTACAATTAAGTACACGAGGCATAAAGAAAAAATTAACCAATGAGAATTTAGTTGTGTTATGGCACAGAAGATTAGGTCACATCTCTAAACGAAGAATAGAAAGACTTGTGTCAAACAGAATTCTAGAACCCTTAGATTTAATAGATTTTGATATTTGTATCAATTGCATAAAGGGGAAACAAACCAATAAAAGGAGATTTAAGGCTAATAGGATTTTGAACGTTTTAAAACTTATATATACAGATATTTGTGGGCCATTCCCTATGGTTGCTTGGAATAGTCAACATACTTTATAACGTTCATAGACGATTTTTCTAGATATGGCTATATTTATCTTGTTAATGAAAAGGCAAAGTCGTTGGACGTGTTTAAAAATTATAAGGATGAAGTTGAGAATTAACTCAACAAAAGAATAAAAAGCGCTAGGTCTGACAGTGGTGGTGAGTATTATGGCAAATATGACGGTTCAGGTGAACAACGTCTAAGGCCATTTGCTAAATTCCTAGAGGAATGTGGTATCTTCCCACAATACACTATGCTGGGCTGTTACTGAAAATTGAAATAAGACGCTTAAAGACATGGTAAGGAGTATGATTAGTCATTCTACCTTACCAGCATCACTCTGGGGAGAAGCACTTAAAACTGCAGCATATATCCTTAACAAAGTTCCAACTAAAGCAACTACAAAAACCCTTTATGAACTTTGGAAAGGCAAAGAGCCTAGTTTAAAGCACTTACATGTTTGGGGTTGTCCAACTGAAGCAAGGCCTTATAGGCCAAATGAAAAGAAGTTGGACTCAAGGACTGTGAGTTGTTATTTTATTGGATAGTCTGAAAGACCTAGGGGGTACAAGTTTTATGATCCCACAAGTAAGTCGATTTTCGAATTAGGAAATGCCCAGTTCTTTGAGGATGTCGAGTTTGTACGGGGAGATATAGTAAAGGACTTTGTCTTTGAAAAGGAATATGTTGATATTCCCCGGGTGTTACTACCATTGTGTAGGATCCGCTTCCTGACTCTGTTCAAGACATAATAAATCAAGACAATGTCAAACTTCCCACACAATAAATTGTTACAGAAGAACAAACTCTTCCACCTCAAGAACCTGTGCCATTATGGAGATCCATAAGAGAAAAGAGAAGTACAATATCAGATGACTACATTGTATTTCTCCAAGAACATGAGGTTGACATAGAAGTGATGGAAGATGATCCGATCAACTTTCATCAAGCCATGGAAAGTTCTAACCCTTAAGAATGGATAGATGCCATGAATGAAGAGATTAAGTCCATGAGAGACAATGATGTTTGGGATCTTGTCCCATTACCAGAAGGTGCAAGACCTATTGGTTGCAAATGTATATTTAAGACGAAGAAGGATTCGAAAGGTGATGTGGAAAGGTACAAGGCTCGTCCTGTTGCAAAGGGATTTACACAGAAAGAAGGCATTAACTATAAAGAAACTTTCTCTCTAGTTTCTTCAAAAGACTCTTTTAAGACAATAATGGCATTGGTGGCGCATGTCGATCTTGACTTACATCAGATGGACGTAAAGATAGTTTTTCTCAATGGTAACATTGATGAGACAATCTATATGGTGCAACCAGAAAACTTTGTTTCGGAAGACTCAAAGAATATTGTTTGCAAACTTAAGAAATCCATCTATAGGCTCAAGCAAGTATCTCGACAATGATATTTCAAGTTTCATTAAGTGATCATCTCATTTGGTTTTGAGGTGAATTTGGTCGATGATTGTATATACCATAAGTTCTATGAGAGCAAATATTTTTTTTTGGTTTTATATGTTGATGACATTTTGCTTGCTAGCAACGATATAGACTTATTGCATGAAACCAAGAGATTTCTAGCTAAGAACTTTGAGATGAAAGATCTTGGTAATGCGTCTTTTTTTTTGGGCATACAGATACATCAAGATCGTTCTTGGGGTATGCTTGGATTATCACAAAAAAGTTATATTGAAAAGGTTCTCAAGAGATATGGCATGCAAGACTCTAAACTAAGTGATACCCTTGTGACTAAGGGAAACAAGTTTTGTCTCAATCAGTGCCTTGAAAATGGCTTTGAAGAAAAAAAGATGTAGAAGATTCCTTATGCATTAGCAGTGGGGAGTCTGATGTATGCTCAGGTTTGTATGCGTCCAAATATCGTATGCATTATAGGGATGTTGGGTAGATACTTAAGTAATCCAGGATTAGACCATTGGAAAGCAGCTAAACAAGTCATGCGGTACTTAAAGAGAACGAAGACTATGTGCTCACGTATCGGAGGTCAGGTCAGCTTAAGATCATTGGGTATATTGGTTTCAATTTTGTTGGATGTCAAGATATTATGAAATCTACGTTGGGCTATATATACCTACTAGCTAGAAGTGCTATTTCCTAGAAAAGTGCTAAACAATCTCTTATAGCCTCTTCCACTATGGCAATAGAGTTCATACATGTTATGAGGCATCCAATCATGGAATTTCGCTATGGAATTGTCACAGGGCTGCGCATAGTGGATGGTATTGAAAGATCGCTCAAGTTATTTTGTGACAATAAATCAGCAGTTCTATTTTTCAATAACAACAGGAGCTCGACAAAGTCAAAACACATAGACATCAAGTTCCTTGTTGTTAAAGAAAGAGTTTAGAGTGGACAGTTGTCCATAGAGCATATCGGAACAAACTCCATGGTTGCGGATCCGCTTACTAAAGGATTCTCACCCAAAATGTTTCATGAGCAAACTGCTCATATGGGTCTTATGTCATTCAATGATATTCAGTTTTAGTAGGAGTTTGTATTTTTAAATGCTTTTGTGATATAGACATAATTTTGGTTTATGTATGGTTTAAAAATATTTTTTACAGAAAAAAAAGTTTTGGTGTATTAACACTCTGATTTTTGTTGTGGTTTGATCTCACAAAGGTTTAAGGAGGACCAATTGGAATTAGGCATGTTAAGATCACATTACATGAAAGTTCCATGCTACACATCCATATCATGATCCATGTCATTCATTTGTATTAGCATATCTGACCATTGATGGGTTGAGTTACGAGAAATGTAATAAAGATTGCTTTGATCCTATGTTGGTATGATTGATGGATCGGATTGGTTATAGATACATTCGGTAATGGCAGTAACATTAAGCTCATATGGTTGATTTTTGTAATACATAATTATGAGGTTAAACATATAGTCCAAGTGGGAGATTGTTGGATCATTAATCCAACATTGACCTTATATGTGAATAATTATGTATTGTGGACTTTCGCTTAAGGTTAAGCCCAATTAAAAGTGATCTGATAAGGTTTGGGTAATTTTGGCTTTAATGTGTCTAATAGGATATGAGCCTTTAATGTGTGGAGACTAAAAGGTAATTCTTTTTGTGTGATGTGCTAAAATAGAAAAAACTAAGAGATAACTCTAGGGTTGTCTACAAATAGGTCATGGTCCCCAAGTCACACGCATCGTTCTCTCTTTTTTAACATCCCATCATTAGAAGGAAGTAAAGGAAAAATTAAGGAATTCTCTCAAGGAAGTGCATGTAGACTTGGAAGACTATACCACACAGCTCTAAAAAGCAACAGGACATCATGAATTTAGGTATGCTTTCGCATATTTTTCTAATGATCAACATAATAGGTTCAGGGTTATAGGTGATATTTTCACTATATGAATTAATTTTGGTTCTAACAAATTATGCTACAAAAAGTGCCCATCTATTATAGGCAGGAGCATGTTTTAAGTTGTAGATCCATTCTTATGTCAAGTTTATTAACTTAATAGTTCTCATCAGTGCTAAGCTATAAATAGAATGGTTAAAAAGGTTTTTACCACCAGTTACCTAATTAGCATTCTAAAGTCTAAACATATATACTATTTATAAATTCTAACTAATCTACCACTTTTCAAGTATTTTAAAGCCTTAGAATCATTCAAGTAAAAGATATTTGTTTTTTATCCAAAAAAAAAAAAAAGATATTTGTTAGTTTAAACTTTTAAATATAGAATCAAAGTATCAAAATGGGTTTGTCTCCACACCTTGAATTGTCCATGACAAGGAATTGCAAAAAAATTCGCGCCCATGGATATTTGTGAATAAAATTCGTCACCAATAAAAAATAAGTACTTTAAATGGGTACTCATGGATACTCTAAATGGATATATCCGTTATCCATTTATTAACAGGATGAGTACGAGTATTATAGTACCTGTACCCACAGATATTCACTATCCGTAATTATATATTTCCTTAAATACTCTTATATATTAATATAGATAAAATTACATAAATTTATTTAAAATTTTCAAAACAATTGTTCATTATGAAAAAAATCTTATACAATTATATTACAAGAGAAAAAAAATATAAATTTGTAAGCATTTAAACTATATTTTTTTTAGAAAAATTGTTAGAATAATTAAAATTTATATTCAAAATAATTATTTTAAACAATAACTATTCAATTTATAAATTTAAATTTATTAATTCAAAATAATATTTGTAATACTTTATAATTATCTATAAAACACAAAATAAATATTATTTTTTTATTTTTAATAAATATCTGTAAATACCCATAAATATTAAAAATATTTACAAATATCTATTTAACGAGCATATGCATAGATAATGAAACTGATACAAGTTCAAATTTTATCTAGCAAAACAGGTAATAGATAATTGTTACCCATGCTTCTCCTACCCGTTGACATCCCAATCCATTACCCACAGTAAAAGCAGCAAAAGTAATCCCATGACAAAGCAAAGGAGAATAGGCTACTTTGCAGGAAAAAGAAGAGCAAGAGGGTGAGTATAGTATGATGAGGTACGGGCCTACGTGGCGTGGGAGGAGAGGGGCGGAGGGCAGAAAATTTGATATTTCAACAAAAATAAAAAGTAATAAATAAGAAAAGAAATACATTTTTAAAAAATTAATCACATCCTTTTTCTATTGAAAGGAGACAAGACTTGACAGTCTGTATAAATCACGGGTGATTGTAAATCACATCAGCAAGTGATCATCAATTGCACATTTGAGAGCAGATTTTTTTTGAAATGTTGGTTTTCGATATAAAATGGTCAGTTTTATAAATTATTTATTAAAGTAAGATTATTTTGAGATTATTAAAATAAGATAATCAATGCTAGGCAAACTAATATTTTAATTTTATGTCAGCATTTTTATTATTTTTTAATTTAATTGTAAAAAAAACTAATTAGCAGTCACATGAGATATTCTAGAAAATACTATTGTTATTAAGATATTTCATGTGACAATCACTTGATGCACAATTGACAGTGTGGTGGATACGTATGCAAAACGTTAGTACTACTAACATTCTTGTTTATTTATTTATTCTTTAAAAAAACAAAAAATGTTAGTTTTTAATTTATTTAATTAATTAATTTATTTTTAAAATTAAAAACACTAGTATTGTTAACATTTTTAATATTTATTTATTTATTTATTTTAAAATAAAAAACGCTAATATCAATAGAGTTTTTAATATTTTATTTATTTATTTATATTTTTAAAATAGGAAATGCTATTATGATTAGCATTTTCACAATTTAAAAAAAAAATTCAAAACCTGTGTTTTTATTTTTTAAAAAACAAAGCAATATAAAAAAAAATAAAAACGCTACTAAAGCCGATATTTCTCAACATTGTATGCTCCCCTCATCCGTGATGGACGTAAGGAGAAGTTCTACTGGGCCCAACTAGGGAAGACCGCATTGGAGTTTGCATGGGAATTTTCTGCACTGATGGTGTTCCTGAGCAGGACATTGTCAAGCTTGTTGACACCTTCCCAAGATGGGTACATATTAATAGCCTTTTTTTATTATTATTATTTTGCTTTGTTGTTTAAAAAATAAAAACACAGGTTTTGAATTTTTAATAAATTGTGAAAACACTAATCATAATAGCGTTTTCTATTTTAAAAATGTAAATAAATAAATAAAACATTAAAAACGCTAATAACACTGGCGATTTTAATTTTAAAAATAAATAAACTAATTAAAAAATTAAAAACTATTTTTTTTGTTTTTTTTTTAAATAAATAAAAAGCAAAAATACTAGTAATACTAGTGTTTTGCACACATGTCCACCACACTACCAATTGTGCGCTCGGTGGCTGCCACGTAGGATATCCCATCTCACATGATAGCCACCTGATCCTTTCCTTAGTTAAATTAAAAAAAATAATAAAAATGCTAAAGTGAAATTGAAAACGCTAATTTGATTAGCATTTTTTAGTGTTGATTACCTCACTTTAGTAATATGTTTCAAAACAATTCTACTTTGGTAAATAATTTGTAAAACTAACTCGTTTTGGTCAATAAGCCCAATTACTACCTTCTAAATTAGGCAAATTCTCATTTTGGAACATTTGGTCTTCAAGAAATTTAGACTTTTTTGGTTTACAGCGAATGGAAAAAAAGAAAAAGAAGGAAGAAGAAAAGAAAATGATAAAAAAGTAAAATGATTTTTCAAATTATTTGATAAAAAAAATGAATGTGTAAAAAAATAAAAATTGTATTTGAAATGATATTAGTATCCTATAAAAAAGAAAACCATTTCTCTCCAATTTGGAAGGAAATATTTGTGGGGAGTTCCATCCAAAATTTTCTTTCTTCTCATGATTTTAATGAAACCAAACAAAAAAAGAAATAAAATTAAGAGGTTTTCTTTCTTCTCCTTTCCATTTCTTCCCTTTTCATCTCAATCAAACATACTGTTAATAGTCTGTTGATGGAAAAAAAATTCAAGAATTTTCTTGTAGAAAATGCATTAGAGACACAGAGGCAGGGGTACGGTGGCTGGATTTGATTCGATTTACTATATGCTGGTTCTGTTATGCACTTCTATTTGCTCGTCAAGCTGTTGTTGGGTTCAAGGGATTTTTATTTTTTTATTTTTTGTGACTAGGGGTTCAAGTTTTGTCGAGATGCATGTGATGGCTAGTCTTGCGTACAGCTTATGCAAAAACTAGTTTGTAACTTTTATCTTTTATTAATAAATTTTTAGTTTACCCTCCAAAAAGGAAGGAGAAAAGAATTAAGGACATATAATTTAATTTCAATTTAAATAGAGATTGAGTACAGAGAAAATGTTTGTATAATGTATCACTATATACCAAAAAGAACTATTTTAATACATATATATTAGCAGTTATATCTCAAATAATTATGATATATATTAAACACAGAGAGGATCATATTCTGTTTGCAAATGCCCGTTTAGAGGTGGAAGTGATTCAGACCCTGGAGTTGTTCTGTCAGAGTTCAGGGCAAAAAATCAATAAAGAGAAGACTAGAGATTTTTTTTTCTCTAACAATGTTTCTTTTAAAAATGTACGTATTTAAAACTTTTAATTTTAATTTTTTTTTGAAAACATTTTGAATGATGAAATATTATTTTAATTATAATTTATAATATTTTATTATATTTTATGTTGATTGGAAAAACATAAATATTAATTAAATAATTAAGAAAATACAAAATTTCCTTTAATTGAATAACCTTTTTTTTGATAGAGACACAAGTAAACGCAACTGCATACCCAAAACTTAAATTTGAGATCATTGATTTAGTTAGAACAATCCCTTACCAGTTAATTTACGTTCTTAGTGGTCTTTAATTGAATAACTAATGAGATATATATTGCAAAACAAAAAATGCATAATTGCATTAGAAGGAAAGTACATCTTCCCCGATACATCATTAAGTATTTTTTTTTAATTTATACCAAATTAAAAAATATCATTATAATTAAATGATGATAAAATCACATATCTTAAAGTGGAATAAAATATAATAGGAGATATCCCTGCTGTAAAAAAATTAAAGGTTTTATTTTACTATATACAACTAAATTAAAAGGGTGAGAATTTTTATATTGTTACATTGGAATACATGAAATAAATAGAACTTTTAAAATTGACAAAGAAATATGAAAAAAAATTGAATGAATCAACTGTTAATTGATAGACGTATAAAATTTCAAATTTATGAACTTCAAATCTACAAATATGTAAATTTGGTGTTGACAACCAAATAATCGAAATTGGTTCAAATTAAGTAATAGTATTTGAAAAAAAATAAAAAAAGTAACAAAACATAAGATAATTAACGTAAAAGAACTCACGTAACATGACATGTTAAGATAGATTAGTTTGATAAAAATTACAACTCTCAAGAATAAAAACTCAAATTTAATATATTTAGATTAATTGGTGGATTGAAAGTAATTAATAAAAATGTTTTTAAACGACAAACTTTTTTTTTTTTTTTGGTGTACTAAGGAGAAACTTTAAGACACTAGTTAATAAGACATTTTTTTTTTAATTTATACTTATCTCTTAATATTTTTATTAAATAAGATGAGAGAACACATTACTGAAATGATAATGTTTTAAGTATCTCAGTATGGAATAAATTAATTAAACATAACTATATTTTTTCTAATTCAGACCATCTAATAACTTTCTTAATCTATGTCCAAGAAGGATATTCTCGTATATTTTTAAACAAATATTGTGATAACTATTACCCTTTGTTTGGATTTATAGAAATTGAAAAGAGAGAAGTGGGTAAGAAAAAATAGTTTTTATATTGTTTGCTTAAAGAAAGAAGTAGAGAAGAGAGAAATTATTTGTGTGGGGTCCACTAAAAAAATTCTCTTCTTTGTTGAAGAGAAAAATGAGAGATAAAAAATTGTGGAATCCACTCAAAATTACAATTCTAACCTTATTATTTCTTTTTATCTCATAATATCTATCTATATTAAGGGTAAATGTGTCTTTATAAGAAAAATTCATTATCTTTCTCTTTACTTTTTTATCCAACCAAATAAGTAGAGAGAAAACTCAACTTTTCTTTCTCTTATATTTCTCTTATATTTATCTCATATTTCTTTCAATCCAAACACTTTAAACATCTATCCATTTTCTACTTATTCTCTCTTCTCTCTACTTCTCTCTTTATATTTCTTTCTTTACCCAAACAAAGCATTAAGGAAGGAAAGGGGAGATGTTAAGCTCGAATTCAAGGGTGTCATAAGTGCATGGCAATGTGAGCCAACTCCAAAAATAATATGTTGCACAAATTGCATTGAAAATTGTGAAGTAATTAAAATTTGCGTTTTTGTAAAAAAAAAAAAGTAGAATAATTTTAATTGCTCATCTAATACTCTTTTGTCACACTTTATTTGACGTATAAGGTTTCAAGAATTAAGAATTACATTTAATATTTTTTATTTCACAACAATTATAATATAATTTCCTAATATACTCCTTTTATTTCATGTTAATTAAATTCTCTTTCTTTTGATCATTAAACTAGTTGAGCTTGTTTGAAGAACACGATCATCGACTACTATGAGCTTGTAATCGATTAAAACAGAAAACAAATATCTTCTTAGGACTTCCTCTGTTTTTGTAATATACTAGCGTAATAATCCATGCTCCACACAGGTGTTCGGTTTATAACCAGCAATTTTTTTATATTATTAGTATTATTTTTAATTTCTTTTTCAATTATTTTTACTATTTATATAAGTATATGTTAGTAGATATATACATATATACATACACACACACACACACACACACACACACACATATATATATATATATGTATATATATATATATATATATATGTATATATTCAAATAATTATATATTTATGAATGTCTTATATCATTTTAATTTATATCAACAATTATTTTAAAAACTAATCTTTATAAATATATTTATATTTATATATAACTTAAAGAGTAAATTACATTAACACTTCCCGAGATTTTTTGAGATTGCACATAACACTATTTTTTTAACATTTACAATAATTTCCTTTATAGAGATACATGGTGTAATCAAAGGGGTTAATGTAATGTATAAAGGGTGTCAGTAAAATGTTTATCAAACAATTAGAGGGTTAGTGTAGGAGTAAAAAAAAAAGAAGGTATCGAGTAAAATTTGATGAAACCTCAAATGGTGTCAATGCAATCATCAAATTTTCTTTTAAAAAATATATTTTCATCATAAAAGAAAGAAATGACAAACATTAATTATAAAAAAAGAGATTGTGGGTATTTGAACTTATAGATTACAATAAAAAAAAATTAATGATGAATATGAAAATTACTATATATTATAAAATCAAAATCCATATATGATTTAATTGATTGATGTAATCATAATATACATTCGTTGTAATCACCTTAATTACTATAGTATGTATTTTTATTAATTAAAAAATAAAATAAAAATTTTGGTGACTTTTTGGTAGAAAAGAATAAATGTGGTGCTACTATGTGATATCTGTTTACATGACAAAACTTTTTTTATACAATTAAAATATTCTTTTATTAATTTTTAAAAAAGATAATAAAACAAAAAATAGAGAAAAATAATGAATATGAAAACTATATGTAATATAAGCTAACATAAATAAAAATTTTATAATGAAATAATATTATTACTATTACTATTATTATATTAAATTATATAATTTGAATTAAATGTAAAATTGATTCTAATATGATGAGTGATTTACCTATGATTTATTTTTTTCTTAATGATATAATTAATTACTTTTTTTGCATGAGCATTATAGTTTGATTGTCATATTCTAAATATGAATTGATTTAATTTTCAGTATAAATGAACTAATTCTGATTTAGTATTAATTTGGATATTATTTAAATTAATTTAAAGTTACATTTGATTAAAATTAATCAATGTTGATTTTTTTTACTTTTCACATTTTAATTGTTATTTTAAATTAGGAATTGATTTTTCTTTTTTACTTTATTTCTATGAAATTTATAATTTGAGTGTGATGTTTTAAGTATAAATTATGATGAATTTAATTTAATTTAATTTAAGTCAAAGTATTATTTATTATATTATTTTCTTTGTCGTGTTCTAATTTCGTGTTAGCATGACATGATTCATATTGATACATTTGTATTTGACTAATATTAATATTTATTAAAATTTTTTGAGTAAACCTTATTTTCAGAACAATAGAACTAGTATCGTTTTTTTATAAATTCTCTTTTAAGTCCTTTTGTATCATCCAATAGTTGAAGGAGAAGAAATTGTAGAATAATGTCAGTAAACAAAGTTTTAATACTAAACATTAGACAAAGTATATAAAAACAAATCAAAGAGAATTAAAAAGAATAAAAGCTTAAAGAAAGAATTGAAAAAATCAATAAATAATGTCATCCATTGTTTGAATTTGCATAAAAGAGAAGTTAACCTGTACAATTGAATCAAATTGAATTTGTATTTGGGAGAAACTTCAAAAGTTATCATGTGCATTGGAAGGCATGATGTACAGGAGAAGGTTGCTATAAGGGCTAAAATTGCATGGTTTGAATCTATTGTACTAATTATTTATAGAAATCATTACATTCTTTAAAAATAAAAGTACAATATTTTATTTGAAGACAAAATCACTATTAGTGTTATATTAAAGTAAATTATAAACATATAATGTTATCTTTATTTAAAAAATAATATAATTACACGATTATAAAGGTACAAAGTGAATAATTTTTTTAAAAGAAAAGTAAAATAATAAAAAATATAAATAAAATTCGGTTACGAACTATCAAAATTTCTTAATTTCCTTAATAAAACCATATATATTCATCATATAATTACCTTTATTATTTTAAATCAAAATATATATTTATTATAATTAGCTTAATTATTATAATTATGTATCTTGATAAATTAAAAAATAGAATAAAATGATTCAATTACATTTCGATAGAAAAAGAATGAATGCAGTGTTGCCACGTGATATCTGTCTACGTGGCAAAACCTTATTTTATAATATATAATAGATAATAGATTACAAGGTCCCTATCATCTATTACATTGTTCTAAAGGTGTGGAAACTTGTCAAAAACAATTTTGATCCATTATAGAATCTACATAATCTATAAGACAGTATAAAACATGAATAATTTCATCAATCAAGCATAACAAATTAATTTTTCAAATCTAAACATCTTTTAACATCAACTAGTCAGTTATCCGTGCAGTTGCACGGGGTTGTGTTGATCACTATGCATATTTTAAAATTATATATATATATATATATATATATATATATATATATATATAACTATTTGCTTAAAAATCATATATATATATAGAGTAAAAACTTAAGTCTTAATGAGAATAAGAGAGAAAGAAGAAAATACTACCATAACAAAAATGAACCAAATATATTATTAATTACATTTGAACAATATCTTTTTGAGTTTGAAGTCTACTTGTGTTTATGGCTCTGAAAGTAGAAGAAACAATATTCTTAAGTGAAGATATGCCTAAGTCTTGGAATTCATAAAACTTATGTGTATTGCTTTCTGTTGTAGATACTTGTATTTCTGGTGTATTTGCTAAAATCAAAATGTTTGGTATCTTAAAGATTGATATAACAACATGAAGATTTTTGTCAAGTCAACTGGTATTAATCATGTATCCATAGCATTATCATGCAATACATTTTAACTTTGCAATTACAAAAATTATACATTACCAATGCTTGTAAATTGATGCTTATAAAATAGAAATGAAGTTTAATAATTAAAACATTTTTCAAGTAGGTTGGTGAGATAAAACCAAAATCAGAATAATATAGGAGAAATCTACTTATATTCATAAATATCAGAATTATTTTTTAATTCTTTATAATTTTCTAATTTTATTATATCTATTGTGTATTATAGAATAATTGTTTAAAATAAGAGAAAATAGATCATGCATTGATAGTGTAAAACAGTTTTACATTATCACTTAATTATAAACTACTATATATGATAAGTTTGTTGACTGTTATAATAACTATCTTAAAAGTCATACCATGTATGATTGATAGTGTAAAAGTTTTTATACTAACTATGTACAGCCATTACACTCTTAAAATAGTATAAAATTTAGTAAATTTAATGTATTGAATCATATTTATTGAAAAATCTATTAAGTATCCATTATTTTATGGATTCATAAATAAGAGAGGATTGGTTGCAGCCACTATCAATATCAATAGTTAATGCATTGCTTTTATTACTTTCTTTGAAACTATCATCTATGTATATATTATTTAAGGCTTCTACTTAGACAAGTGTCAATTTCTCTAGCATTCCACTCTACTTCTGTTTGAACGGCAGAATAGACATTTTGATTATTGACACCGTAAACCATTTTTTATTCTTCTTTGATAGATATTTTTTTTTGGCTAAATTGTATTTTTAGTCTCCTTATAATTTTTAATTTACAATTTTGGTCTTCTTATTTTTAATTCAACAATTTTAGTCATCCAATATTTAAAAATTTACAATTTCGGTCTCCTTATTTTTAATTTTGCGATTTTAGTTCTTCAATTTTTAAAAATCTGTAATTTTGATTCCTCTAAAATCATGAATTTACACAATTTTTAAAATTTTAGTCTAAAATTAGAGGACAAAAATTGTAAATTTTTAAAAATTAGAAGACTAAAATTGTAAAATTAAGAATAAGGGGACCAAAATCTCATATTTTTAAAAATTAAAGGGCTAAATATGTGGAATTAAAAATAGAAGACCAAAATCGTAAATTGAAAATTATAGAAGAATTAAAGTGTAATTTAGTCTTTTTTTTTCATCTTTTTTGAGAGACCTTCTTTTCTCCTTCGTGTATTGATTGAGAGTTCAATTTAACATAAAAACTATATTTGAGGTTGTTTTATTGGCCATTCCCAGACTACAATCTGAAGCATAATTATTACAAATCATCATTTTCCACTTCTGTCTTTGTTTTACAATCAGTTTAATTTGTCAATGCTGAACTATGTATTAATACTTTTTGTGCAGACCAGAAAAACTTTAACAGCAGTATCTATTATACATTATTATTTACTTTGTCAGGTATCTTAAAATAAATTAATTGTATACGTGTTAGTTTATTAGTATACATAATTGTTGTTACTTTATTGTATATGCATTGTCAAATATTACAATATTGTATACTCAAAATTGTCTATGCATTGTCAAATATTACAGTATTATATACTTAAAGTTTGGAGTTGGGACATTTTTATGAGCTAGACCTGAGATTAAAGAATAGTCCAACTTAAATAATTTTTAGTTCTATATAGAGTACGCTTAGAGTAGGGGCATTTTAATTTTTTGTTTTTTCAAATATTTAAAAAACGTCTTCATTTGGGAATCTCATTTGAATATTCTATGTGACAAATAAATTAATTTATTTCAATACACTCCTAAAAAGTAAAATAGTTAAAATTATCATTTTCAAAACTAAATTATATATTAATACTAAATCTGTATGTACTGAATAAATTTTCTTATGTGTTAACAATATTATCCCCTATCTTAAATATATTTAATATATTTCACTAAATTGATTTTCATTATTTAATATAATAATCTTAAAATATTTAAAGGTTGATGCACATTGATAAGTTTTTTTATTTTTAAGAAAATGAGAGTATATAAAAAATTAGATAAACTATTTTTTTAATATTTGTAAATGTAGTTAAATCCACCCTATATATTAAATTACAACCTCTATCTCATACAAGAACGTTTTTAGTTATCATTATTCAGTGTGAGTGTTTTTAGAGATTTTTTTAACCTGTCATATCTTTTAATCTATCATTTTCAATATTTTTAGTTCTAAATTGAATTTCAATATTTTTAAAAATATAATCTATATGTTTAAAATATTTATTTATTCTGAATTTTAATTATAATATAATTTATATTATATATTCAAAAGTATTTATTTATTATAAATTTATGTTATATAAAATAAATATTTATTCTGTGCAATGCACAGGTTAAAATACTAGTTTAATTATAAATTTTGATAAAAAATTAATTATAAATTTTTAAATATTTTTTTAATTTTTATTATTCATAAATTTTATTTTTTATCAAAAATAATTATTATCATTACTTATGGATAACATGATATATATGTAAATTTATCATGTAATATCTTTTTTTTTTTTCTCTATAATTACTTATATCATATGTCTAAATATGTGACATTACCACTAAAGAATTGATAAAGGAGCATATTTAAATATTTAAATTTTAAATATTAAAAATTAAAAAATGTTCTTAAAACATTAAAATTAAAATAAATTTATATGGTAAATATCCAATTTAATTCTATAAAAATCACTAACCTATTAAATCCTGTACAAAATAAGTTATGAAATATTTTCAAAATTATCATTATGAAACACTTCATTTATTTTAATAAGTATTTCAAGTCAATTTGTGAGTACACATTATTTTTTCAAAAATAATTTATACATTAAATATAAAAAATTAAAATATTTATTTATTTATACTTTAAAAATTGTTCTTTGCTGTTGAAGACTATATAACAAGTTTCATTAATATTGATACCATTACATTTTTCTCTTTTTAAGTATCAAACAAACAAATTATTTGTATCATTTTTTTTAATATACGAGCTCATGTGTAATAAAGTTATTAAAGCTAAATTTAAGTAAATAATTTAATTAAGAATTATTTTAAAAAATATTACATCATTATATATTATAAATTTAATCATAAAATTTATTTAAAAATAAATTTATTTTTGTTTAAAAACTTATTTTAATAATATCAATGCAATGATGGAGTTTATTTATAAGAGATTAATTACAAGCCTTCCAATTCACGTAAAAAAAATAGTGTTAACTAGGATTCTCATATTCTACACTTAATCATATTTTTAGAAAAAAAAAATACTCACAGTTAACAAAGAGAATTCTAATCATTAGACACGTTAACAACACGTGAAATATTGGATTCAATTGTTTTAGGTGATTATTGAAGTTTTTAAAAGAAAGAAGATGTTACAAAATTATTCGAGTCCTACTTTAGTGCTGAGTTTGATAAAAAAAATATATCCAGTCAGAAAATGGATATATAATTATGATTATTGTAAGTCTTTTTTTCTGAATTTAAATATTATCTTTTATACAATGAATTTAAATTTAATTTAAATTTTTATACCTACAATTCCTTTTTATATTTATGTTTCAATTAATCCACTAGAATTGGCTTAGTAGTGAAGGAGTTTAGGTAGTATATATGAAATCATAGATTCTAATCTCAGTGTGAGTATTGTACACCAAAAAATATTTATGTTTCAATTGTTTTAAATATTACATAAAAGCATATTAATATATAAGTTGTTATAATAAGCTCTTCAAAAGTGTATAGTAATATAAGCTCATCAAAATTTAAAAATGCATATATCTTATTTTTTTCTTCCGATAATCTAACTTTAAAGATTTTTTCCCAAAAAAAAAAAAACACTTTACGTCACTAAGTAGTTTTTTTTTTAATAAACATGCCACTAAATAGATCCCAACGCAAATGGAGAATGTTACAAATTTTTTTACGTGGAAAGAAACACTATTGCAATAGAAGCTTTTAACATCAGTTATTTAAGGCAATATACATTGGTTTAGATTTTGCCGATGTAAAAAGTAGGGCTTCTTTACATCAGTTCTAATAAAATTGATGTAAACCACATCGGTTCAGCCTTTAACTGACATAGAAAGTCGATTTCTATGTGTAGAATAAAAACACATCCAGGCAGGCAATGTATGATATAATCACATGCGAGTGGACTAAATTCAAAATACAGCAAATCATAATTATATAAGGTGGCTCACACACATAACAATGGCACTACATATCAAAACCATAAATAAGAGTGATAGAGGGATGATATAGAATATCAAATAACAGATAAGAAACGATGATAATTAAACCAGCTAAAGCAATATTCTAAATTTTAACAAAGTCCAAATATTTTTTAGTTGGCTATAGTGCTTCTCATGGGGGGTGGAAGAGAATGGAAATTTAGCACAAAGATGTCGCACATGAGGATAGTCTTGGCATGTAATCTGCAAACCAAAATTAAAATGAGCCTACATATTGAAAATGTTATGGCTACGCCTTCTACTATGAGCAAAGAAAAAATGAAAGTAGTAGATTTGAGTAAACACGCCCTTGCATGTAAACCAAAGAAAATTTTAGGCAGATAATCAAATAATAACATATAAGATATCAAGTAATAAGTTGCACATGAAACAACCCCTTAAACACTCAATTAAAGAGTATATCTTAGTTTCAACTTAGAGTACCCTAAATTGTACTGCTTAAAATTTTTGGAACTTTGCTAAAAGATTACCTGTAGATAAATCACCAGTAACCATCAAGTAGAGACATTGGGTATTATGATGGACAATCGTCTAAAACTATGCTTTGCGTGTATTTTGGACAGAGCTAGCAACGTTTAACAACTGTACCTTAGGGTCTCAAATTGGATCAACAATTATAATTCCAATCCTTGAATATGAATTCATTTATAGTGTTTTCTTATATGTAATAGCCAAGATGCATAGCCCATGATTGAAGTCTTCCACCATCTCAAACTTCCTAATATCTTTGTTCATCTTAACTTTCCTAGTGAGACAAGTTTATGCCCTGCAACAATTTGACATGAGGCTAACCTTGGCAATGATGTACCTAAGGACCTTACCTAACTTACGCGAAATGGCATTACCAATTAAGAGACACCCCGCCGCCCGCGCCCCCCCCCTCGTTACCCATAAAACCACATGACATGATTTTTAGAGATGCAACATTCAATCTCCGATTCAAGATGTTTGAATCCATAAACAAACTTATCAGAATCCTAGATCACTCCATGAACCCAGACAAACCACGCTAACAACGTTAAACACGTGAGATGCAACATTCAATCTCCGATTCAAGATGTTTGAATCCATAAACAAACTTATCAGAATCCTAGATCACTCCATGAACCCAGACAAACCACGCTAACAACGTTAAACACGTAAAGCAAATATGCTTTATACATAAAAGAAAAAAAATCTAAATAAATTTTTTTGAAAATAATATTATTTCCATTGTCTTGGCAACCAAAAGTATGAGAAAAGTAAATTAAAATTCCCACACAATATGGTACAAAATTTAAAATTCAAAGAACTATGTCATCAAATTTTGACGGAATATGAAAATCAATTTCAAAGCACTTCCAAAATGATAATGCCGAATGAAGCACCGTGAAGTACAAATAATCCAACACAACCAAGGGATAGAAAAATAAACAATGCCTACACATCAAATGAAAAAGATTAAATACTGTTTCTTTTTTGACAGAAAATATTCCCATAAAAAAAATCTATTGAAGCTGAACATGTCAAAGAAATAGTTTCAGCTTTACTATACTTGTCCATGTTTTGTAGAACAAAATTCACATATCGAACCTTCAACCAAAACATAGTTAATTACAATTAAACCAATTCGTATGACCAAACACCAAACACAAATATGGCATATATCTATGCGTCCAACACAGACCAAGAACAAAATTTACCCAAAGCAAACACTCTTTTCTTGCTTTCTCTTTCCCAAAAACAACCAACTCAAAGGTTCAACCTTTAGAGTACAATTCCCATAACCATTACACAAATAAAGCAATCAAAGACATAAATACCTGACCCTGCTCCCCAATTTTTATCCTTTCACAAATCTGCTGCACAAATTCAAATAAAACTGTATATGATCACAAATGTCCCAAATCTAATAAAAAAACAATCACTATTGTACTAAAAATAACAATAAAGAATGCCAACATCTAGATTGAAAATAATTCGTGGTTTTTCTAATATATAGTTACATGTTTTGGTTGGTACATATAGTGCATATGATCATATACTACACCATTGACTTGGTTTTCCTTTGCCAAAGGAATTTCGAAAAACTAAAATGATGGGGGGGAGGGGGGGCGCGCGCGCAGGGGGGACAAATCACCAATGCATTTGATTATCCAACCAACCTTGTGCATCCTTTCAGCAAGTTCAAACAATTATAAGAGTACAAAATAGAGAAAAAAAACACACATATATATACCTTCTCATAACATTGGAAAGCAACAATTCATAGGAATCTTCATGTCCATTTTGCTTCAGGTATGAAAGGTTACGCGACTCATTGGCTGGTCCTATTCTAACTTGGATTTCGTGAATTATGCTAGTTATAGGACTTAACGTTAATAACTTACGTAGTACCAAAAATCACAACATGATATAAAAAAGCATTGACAAATAATTGTAAATAAAGTGCAACAGATGTTTACCACAATAATGTCACCAAGGAGTCATTTTCAGTTTTATATAAACAATAAAATAAAAAAGTCAAAAAGTATAATAATCTAAAATTTGTTTATACACAATGTAATTGCATTTAGACTATTCATTTCTTGGCTTTGTATTTCCGCCACAAATGCGAGCATAACAACCATGAAATGTCAAAAGGTACTTACCTAGCTTTTCAAACTTCTGAATTTTCCAATAAGTGAAATAATCCTTTGGGAGGTTCCTTCTAGATGTACATGCATTGCCAGTTTCAAATTGTCTAACATCACGCACAAAAATGAGATAGGAAGAGTATGAGGAAAGAGTTAAACATTTTATAATCTATACACTTAATCACTTAATATTCCAAAGCTTTTGCATGCAGTGATGTTTATGCACAATATGTTCCTCACTTCCTCTTCAACAATCATGTTACCCCTTCTGCTCATATCTTTGTTTGGAGTTGAATCGCTCGGTTCCTCAGTAGCTCCTGTTTACAACGCTAATTACTGTCTAAACAATGCATCATACCAATCCAATGGAACATTCCAAACCGATCTTAACGTCCTCCTCGCATCTCTCGTCTCCAATGTTTGCCGATCAGACGGCTCCTATTACTCCACCATAGGCATGGGGACCACATGTGTTGCCAACGGCCAATTCCTCTGCCAAAGTGACATCTCCACCACCACATGTCAGGACTGCATCACCACTGCAGCCACAGAGATAACGCAACAACAATCCCTGTACATCATAACTGAAGCCAACCCCATTAACCCCACATTCACTAAACAAAGAAATCAAAGTCATTACCCTAGCTTACCCACGCAAAAGCCTAGAAACCAATACTAAACCCAATCCTAAGACTTCAGAGCCGAAAACAAATCACAATACTACACTACCAAATTGCCACTCAGACCGCCCAAATTAATCCCAAACTGCATCAACCACTACATTCTTGTGATCCAAAAAAATAAAATAAAAACAAAACACCATCAACAACCAAGAACCTAATTAGGCAAAAGATAATAAATAAATGAAAAAAAAAAAAGCAAAGAGAAATGAAACACAGTAGGAAACTAACATCTACAACTGCCAAAATCCCAACCAACTCCACACCTAAAGAGTAAATCCTGCAACCAAAGAAAAAAAAATAAGAAATGAAAAAAGAGAAGGAAAACTGAAAAAAAAAAAGAAGAAAGAAGGAAGTTTCCAGTCAATGTCGTAGACAGCCAGCCGCCACTATGTGGGGCAGGGATTCCCCTCTCCCGGTTTTTCCCTTTATCATATTGTTCCTCTTTCTTCTCCCTATGCTTCCTTTCTTACATGTCCATGTATCCCACATAGGGCAACCACGCCCCATCCTTCTCGCCCTTTCTCCTGCACGCAGTCGCGACTACCCTTTGGACCAAAGTCCAAATGCAAATTGCTTTAGCGATTAGGGAGAAAAACAAAAAAGAAGAAAGAGAGGATAGTATATATAAAAAAAAGATTGAATAAATTGTGTCAACTTTTACATCAGAAAAGCTGAAACACTATCCCATTTCAAAATTTGAATAGCCTTCGTATCCTGCATGTTCATGTTTCTCTGCTTAACTGCAATGTAACTGGAAAAAATAAAAATCGTATAATACTGGGCTGAGTTTTACAATCCAACGAAAGAAGGCCTAATATCAGAATAGAGGGTGAAAGCGATATTACACTATTGATTGATAGTAAATTGTGCGTGCAAGCTTATCCTTAATTGTGAAGTTATATATATGGGCTTTGTGTAATTGAGCGCGATGTACTTAGGTTGACCCAATATCGACTTAGTAGATCCTAGACTCAAGCATAGTAATCAGGCCCAAAAACAAAAATGTTGGGCTTGTTTGGGTATGAGTGGAGTGATTGTAATTAAAGGTGAATGTTTCTTATTGTAAAGTTTTGATTAGTTGAATAAAGGCGTAGGCTAGGGTGGAGAACCTCATCATGTCTCCCACTATGAAAAGAAGTTTGAAACCGTTAGATTTATTTCATTTTAAGTCAATGGTTAAGATTTTTTTCTTTTTACTTTCTTTCTTTCTTTTCCTGTTTTACCCTTAACCCTCCTTCAAGCAGTAAACCTTCCTAAGGGAATACACCACTGCGGACCACCGTGCGCCACCACTGGAGGCGATTTTTCGGCAACAACATTTTTTTATTTTTTATTTTCCCTTCTTTCCTCATTTCCTTTTTTCTCTCCCTCTGGCAACTCATGAATTCAAACCTCAAACCACGGTTAACAACACCACCACCAAGAATCAGACATTACAAATCTACAGAGTTATTCTCTTCCCCCTTTTTTTTCTTCTCCCGTTCTCATCATTTTCCAGCCATCTCCAACAATCACTATCATCTTGCGTCCTCCATCGTTGCTACTATGCGTGCCACCGCAAAGCATCCATACACTACCAAGCCACCGTCAAGAGCATCTGAAAGCGTATCACTGTTCATCGTCGAGAAGCATCACACTTTCTCTCGCACTCTTATACGTACGCAGCTACATCACGACCTGCAAAACCACAGACATCGGTGCAGAAAACCCTCTCATCTCCACTTCTTCCTTTTGTGTTTGCGTTTTGCCGCAATCCGCTGATGTTGTCGCCGCGTCTGCAAGAGTGGTAGCGAAACTTAGATCTTTCTTCTTCTTCGTACTTAGATCTGCAGATCTTTCTCATATGTACTATTGATGGCTTTGTTGATGCGAGGAGCAATAGGGGGAGTCAGATTTGCAGAAGGAGGATGGCAAAGGAGAGAGAGAAAAAGGGGATGGAAAGAGGAGCCATGCCAATGTGACAAAGAATGAGGCTAAATCGGAGAAATTGAGGGGAAAAAGAGAGGGAAAATAAAGAAAAAAGTAGAAAAACTATTGGCCATTGATTTAAAAAAGAAGAGATCTAACAATTTAAAAAAGTTTCATATGATGGGAGGCTTGATGAGCTTGCCCACCCTAGCCTGCACCATTGAATAAGATAGGCTCATCAAATTGTCAATTAGACCTATTTGAATTAATGATTGGGCGTTGTTTGACCTGAATTGTCTGAGTTGGACCTAGCTATTGAATTGGAATTTATTGGACCCAGATAAGTATGATGTGAAGATAATTACGTGAATAGTGTAATTTGTCATAATCCACTTTGAACTTTCAAATTAGTTTTAATAAAAAAATAACAAAATAAAACAATAAAGTCATTATAATTCACCAAATTATAATAAAAAAGCCTTATTTAGGCCCAATCATTAAAATAGTGATGAAAATAAAAAAGATGAAAACTAGAGTTAATAATAAATACAAAAAAAAAAAGATAAATTGGCCTTGTACTCAAATGAATTAGCATCTATTCGTCTCTAAGCCCAATTCTAAAGAACTAACATCGTCCAATTGAGAAAAAGGCTAATGGAAGCCGAATATTGAATCTCAAAAGGGATGATGAAAAATCCTAAAAGAAAGATAAGAAGAGGAAAGCCCCGATACTGCTACCATGTGTCTTCAACGACCTCCTTTGAGCCACCCCCATGTGAACCCATAAAACACAGACACTCTTGTCCTGCTTTACTACATAGTACCGCAGTTCTTCTTCACCCAAACACCCAAACAGTTGCCATCGTCAGAAACCATGATACAGGACCAAAATTAGCTTGCATAATAGTTGGGCCGAACAAAGCATTGTGGTCAGAACAGCTTCTGAGAAATGGGCCAAAATATTGTCTGTAGCCTTTACAATAAAATCAACTTTGGGCTAGCTGGATAACTTTTCAAGGGGAACAAAGAATAGTTGGGTTTGGGCTTTGTGGGTTTGGAAACCAAAATCCAAAAGTGTCAAATTTTTACACTTCCAAAAACTAAGTTCCATAACCCGAGGTTGCCGAGCCTGTAAAAGCCCATTAAAGCCTCCTCTTTCCATGTTAAAAGAGTTGTTCTAAAGTGAGGCTTTGTAAATGACGTTGAAAGCAATTATATATGCAACCAATTACTTTTGTTTTTATTTAATTACAAAAGCAAGTACATATAGAACCAATTACTTTTTTTTTTGATAAAATATACAACCAATTACTTTTACTTTATAAAAAGAACTTAATTACATATGCAATCAATTCCTCTTGCTTTTACTTTTTGTTCAGACATTATCTCATAGTCTTGCAAAAGTATGTGGAACTTGGCTTTGACTTCGGAAATTAAGTTTTGGAAGTGTTATAGAATTTAATTTTTGGAAAGGTGTTGAAATTTTATTATTTCTAGAAATTAATTTCTAAAATGTATTAAATACATTTTAGAAATTAATTGATTTTGAAGTTAATTTTAAAAAAATAAAATAGGGGTTTTCTAACATTTTTCGTGAAATAAACCTTGCTAGTGACTCTTTTTTTTTATTCTTTTCATCATCCTGTTATGACTCTAGTTACAACAAGGAGCATAGTTATTTACCAATCATACCACACCATGTTGGTCGATTCAATTTTAAAATATGTCAAAGGAGTTCAAATATAATAAATTCTTGACCTATTTTAAGATAAAATCAATAATAAGATGTTATGTTATTAATGAAATAAATAATTCATACATTATAAATCAAATAATAAATATCTAATTAAAAATACATTGATAAAAGTAAATGAAAAATAAAAAATTAAAACAAAACTATCTCTTTTTTCATTTTTTAAAATAAATAAAAACTAAAAATTAATACAAAATCCTAATTTTTATGTCATCTTTTCATTTCTTTTTTCCTCCGTCGTCCTTAAGGCGAACATTGACTTCAATGAAGAAGGGTTTGATTAGAGACACAAGGTGATAAACATATCCAATGGGGAGCAGTTTCATTCTATTAAAATATATTCTAAACAATAATGATATAATAATTGTATATCATTATTGTTTGTTTTGTCTTTATTTGGTTGCCTAGCTTGATATTCATTTGAAATTTGACTCTAAGTCAAAACTTTTGTGTTCTTTGTATGCTAGATTTATCATTCTCCTCAATCAGTTCGTGCTTTTTGTGATATTACTTTTTTGTATGTTATAGAAAAATCTTGCATTATTTGATACATACACAAAGAAGAGGTCTCTAATTTGTCATCAAAATGCTTTTAACAAGAATTTCATTTATTTTCTTATTAATGCTAATAGCGAATTAGAGATATATCATTAATACAATTTGTACGTACCAAAAATCTGAGGTACTCTTCATCTGAGTATGATAAATGTTAAAACTCCTATTTCTCTTCTTTGATCTGCACTTCCTTCACGTTCTTCTAATCTTCTCCTAGAGATGAAGTGGTACTTGCAATGGCACACCAACTTTCAAGTCAGATAAATTACTCTAGTTAGTGTATTGATTAAGAACTGAGTACATACCTGATATCGACCCCTTTTGTATAAGCTAATTTGGCATAATTGCTCTAATAACAGTCCATTCCCACTTACTCTCTGCGACCTTCCATTCTCATGTTTTCCAACTTCTATCTAGTTAGAACGAGCTTCTCTTTGCAAACTGGTCTGATCTACTTGTCAAGTAATCACAGAGGTCGACTAACCAAGGTATAACTCGGCCAACATATGAAGTGGGGTTGTCGAACTATTAACTCGGCTAGTACATGATTCATATAATACTCATCAATAAATTATTTATGTCCCTGTGCGTTTCACTAGTACTAAAACTAGTTTTACAACATTCCACACATCATATGTACGAAGTTATAGTTACGTGTGATGTACAGTTGAAGAGATCCACAATATTCAATTACGGCAGCTGATTAATGCAGAGTGGAAGAGAAAATATATCTAGAGATTGGTGAAGAATTGGAAAGAAATTGGGCAGCGAAGTATCTTTAAATTTTAGCATATAGTATCCACTAGAATGCATTATGACAACAGCTGAACTGACCATTTTTCTTGGCTATGAGACGAAGTATAATGATAAAGTTGATTCAATAATCGAAAAAAAACAAACAATATGATACTATAAAAGAAGAGAAATTTCATAAAAAACAATTTAATATTAAGGGTGTGCGTACCAACAACTTGATCTGTTTCTTTGGAGTCACAATGTATAAAAAAATAAAATAAAAATTGAAAAGCTTGATTCATTATTCATATCATAGCATTAACAACGGACTATTTTAATTGCTTCAAGTAATAATGCCCATTGCACACGGTGACACGACTTGTGGGTTCATAGTATGAAAGTTCCTCCAAACTTCCTTGTGGGAAGACTGGCTGGATCACCGACTGTCCGTGGAAAAAGAGAGAAAAGGCATATACAAGTGAGAAAGACATAATTATCTTTATATTGATTTTATTTTATTTTATTTTTAAAAAAATTAATAAATATATTATATATTTTTATTTTATCAGTAACGTAGTATTCTGTTGTTTATAGTATTTAAATTCAGTAAGAAAGTACTTAAAGGAAAACAAATATTTTCTAAGATTACTTTTGTTAAAATTTAGTGAGTTTAGATGCATTTTTAACAAAAAAGCTGAAATTCTAAAAAACAAAAAAAGAAGCACATTTTACCTCCTTTTTTTTTGTGATTATGAAGAGACAGAGATTTTTTTTATAACATGAGAAAGTTGTTCTTGTTGAAACATAAAACAATGGGTGTGTTTGATTTTATTATTTTCTTTGTCAAAACTATTTTGCAAAATAACTACTGAAATCTGTTTTCAAGAATAATAGAGAAAAAATGTTTGATAAGGTGATTTAAAAATAATTTTAAAAGAATAAGGAGGCTACATATTTGCCATCATAAATACAAAAGTTATTCTGATTTTCTTGTTTTTAGAAACTATTTTTAAAACTAAAAGTAAAAACAAATCTTATCAAATAATTTATTATTATTTTTTAAAAAAAACAAACAATTTCTCTTATATATATACATATGTTACAATTTGAATAGTTCATTTTGTCAATCAGTATTTATATCTTACTTATTTTCCTTGCTAAAATGAATCATTGACTTTAGAGGACTCAAGTCACTCGCAATGGGCAGGAAAGTATGCTGCGTCCACACGCGATCTTCCGAGCAACATCGTGTGCTATGTATATAAAAGCATGTCTACTTGAACTGTCGATGTTAAAAGGGGTTAACTTCATTGTTTTTGTTTCTTTTTTCAAGTTCATCTCTAGCTTTTACTGTCAATTTCTCTTCCGTGCGTTGAAACGCTCGCCTTCAAGCCCCAGCATTAACACAGCATGACAGAGGAGTCATATGTATTGATGACAATATTGACGCAGCTCATTTTCGGGTTTGGATGTTATTATGTCGGAAGGTACGCAAAACCCATTTAGACAATTGTGATTTTGACAAACCTCCAAATTAATACACTGTGATTTTAGTCTATCATATTTTCTATATTAGTTAATTTAAATTTGTCCAATTGTGATTTATTATCCAATATGATGCATGGCAAAATTTAACTGGGCAAGACATCAATCCATTGCACTAAGTAACTAAAACTTTTAGATTTATGACATCATCTTTATTTTAGGTGCCAAACCAGCCAATGTAGTGGTACGAAGAACTCGTTCAACCACAAGGGGAAAGGGCCAAAAGTCAAGCAAGACTTCACCAATGCGAAAATAACTAGTGGCACAGAGTGTAGCAGTAGCTCGGGTGGGACAGTGGAATCATTTAACTTGCTGGGTGAGGGCCAACAAATATTCAGGGATGCACATATACAAAGTGGCACTATCAATCCAGAACAAAACGATCTTAGTTTTTTCGGAATTTTTAAGTTAATAATGAGAATTCTGCAAAGGAAGAAACAGGACTAGCCTTGGAGGTGCAAAGGATCGAGGCCTTGATTAAAGGTAACGTGATATGCCCAAAATGGTAGGATGGGTTTAAGGAGGCCCAATAGAAAGAAAATGAAATGGTTAAAGTACTTTATAAGATAGTCTTAGAATATTAGGATATTATTTATAATGTTATTTAGTTTTTATTTTAATTTCCCTAAACTAGGATGATGTCACTTGTATGGTTATTATTCCTTGTAGACTCCTATTTAGTATAGAGTTTACGCTGTGTATTGATCATCAATCAATGAAGAAATGAATTATCTTAGTATTTTTCCTTTTAGCTTCTTCTATATTTTCTAATTTGGTTATAGTTTTAGCTGTCTAACACAGAAGTACGAGAAGGATGTTGAAGTAATCTCTGAACTCTAGAATACAAGTATGGGAACCCACTGTCCCCTTTAAAAGTTTTACATGACAAAACAATGCTAAAATTGTAAAAGTTGGAACATTAATCTTGAAAATTTATGAGACTTTTTTAATTTTATCTATTCTTATTTTCAAATAATTTTATTATATGAAAATTCTACATGAAAAAATATGTTGTCTTTTCGTTTCCATCAACAATAATGTTTCGGAATCCTTTAATTAAAAAGCAAAGAATTCTAAAAAAAGAATTGTTACTTCACTTGGTGAGTGAATAATAGGTGTTACCGTGTTAGTCTCAAGCTGTGGATTGATGTGAATTGACGCTAAAAGTTAATTAAAACTTATGAAAAGGGAAATATTGTTAAATAAAGCGCACGAAGAAATGATCCAGAAAGTGGTTTTGGAAATGATTTAGAGTTTGTTTGAAAATTTGTTTGAAATGTTGCAAGCGGACATTCATGCGTTCCAAAGCATCAAATTGAAAAGGAAACATTTGTGTCATTGAAGAAAATGTCCATTCAAGTTGGGATCAATTGGTTTCCAAACACATACACCCTTAGTGGAAGAGAATTGAACAAGAAAAAAAAAATCAACTTTTTAGGAACAAAAAAAAAATTCTCTACAATTATTATAAACGTAATTTTAACCTATACTTTTGAATCAATTTATGTTCTACTCTTATTGTCCTAGTGATTGGGGTGGAGAGGAATGGTGTTAAGGTTTCGTCAAGATTGTTGGAAAGGAATGATGTTAACTATAGAGATTCTCATGTACAAGTCAACATCCAGTAGAGTAACAATTAGTTATGGGAAATAGAACGTACCTGGAGACGGGGTTAGTGGATGTATTTATAAGCAAAGAGAGGTGACATGTTTGGTAGTTAAGTGACATCACTCTGTGGTATATTGTTAAGAGAGTGGTTGGGGAGAAGACACACGTTAGATGCTCTTTATATGCAAGATCTATACCTTATGTCATATATAGTCACATGATTTTAGGGATTAAGTAGACAGTTGATTTTCGAGTAGATAAGTGCCAAGCTCTAGGACAGTGACTACTTTCGGTTGGGTGTTTCAGTGGTCGAGGGCCTGATCACGTAGTCGGACCGCAAACCTTTGTTCTAGCTAAGGTGGCAACGACTACTTAGTTCTCTTGGTTTGGTTGTCATAGCCAATTGAGTGACGATTTAAAACCATCGAAACTTACCAATTGTTTAATCTTAACATTACTGAAACTGCCACAAAATGATAAGATAGTCCTAACAACTTTTAACTACCATAAAAGTTTATTAATCCATAACATCATATCTCTTGTGAATAAAACAAAATACAAACAACGTAATCTTATTTATGCTAAAACTTGACAGTTAATCCTAATTAAACAAAACAATAATTTCATAAAAACAATATAAAATCTTTATGAATAAGATAAAGAACCTATAAAGAAAATAGTATAAAATCTTTGAAAACAAAATAAAATTCTTAAAAGGATTAAGATATCTAAAAATTAGGTATTGTGATTATCTTTAAAACAACACAAGTTATCCTAATCTAGTATATGCATGCTTCTTTGTTGGGAAAACAAGTATCAATAAGATAAAACAGCCTGCCTATAGTAATAGTACATACTAGGAATTATGTGATTCTGTCCAAAAATTGTAATAGTACCAGGAACTTGTATTGCTTTAGTTCTTGAAACTTTTTGTTTATACATATCAATCTTTTGATAGATAAAATTGTTTATAAGTTGATAACTTAGTAGGGTAAACTTTTTACCAAGTTGAAAAATTCGGGAACTAAAAGTAATACAAGTTACCATTTTCAAATGCTGAATTATATATTAGTTCTTACTCTTTTACTGATTATCTAATTGAAAGAGCAAGAAACGCACAAGAAGAGGGGGGTTGAATTGTGCAATTAAAAAAACGTTTTGCAATTTAAAACCAAGTTCGTAAGCTTTTAACCAAAAGATAGGGAAAAACAAGAACACAAGGAATTTATACTGGTTCACTCAACCTTGAGCTATGTCTAGTCCCTTCACCTAGAAGTTATATACTAACCAACCTTAGGTTACAAGTATTTGTGACGGCCTTTTTAGGCTTTATAATGCAATCACCCTAGATTGCTTTAACAACCCAAGTATTCTTTTTCACTAAGCCTCTCCAGGCTTTCACAACAAATACAGTTGAATACAGAGAAGGACGACTCACAAAGTGAGGATGTAAAAGATTAAGCTCACTACATAATTGTTTCTGAGAGTTTTCACTATCATCTAGTGAACACAAGGAAACAATGTGCTCTTTACAAAAGAATTTCAAATATCGTCTATTCTTTTGACTTTATCCGTTCTTGTTGTTCTCTTTATTTCACTCTTCTTTCTTGGCAAATATATAGTCTTCAGCGAAAAAGAGTCGTTGAAGATGACTTAGCTTCAGTCTTCAAGAGAGAGACGCACGAATCGAGCTTTCAGACAGGTCAAAAAAGGCAACTTCTGAACTTGCACCAAAATGGAAGGTGCAGGATTGTGTTGACAATCTGCTTTTCTGAACAATCTTCATTTGATTTGACAGCTTGAAAAGTTAACTTCCTTTTTCTAAATAGCTACGCTTTTGCACTAGAAAGTTTCTGTCTACCATTTAATGCTTGAAATATTTTGAACGTTAGATCTTAAAATGGTAAGGCATTAGTCTCGAAAATAATATATATAAAACGTATAGATTGGACGAATACTTAAAAAAAACTTAGTCGTTTAAGAGCTTTCGATTGGACGCGTCTAGTATGAGTGTTTAATGCTTAAGACACATAGTCCACAAATGAGACTTTACTCTTGGACGGTCATCATGTATAAGCTTTGGACGCTCGATGAGATTGGCGTGTTGGACGCCATGAGTTTGGACGCTGTAAAACTTGTTAATTCACACAGAGACTTAAACTTTAATAAGTTTGTTATCTTCAAAACTTTGAGGGATTAGACGCTTCAACGTCTTTGGTTCAATAGTAACTTCTAAAATAAAGTAAGAGGCATTACTGATGACGTTGTGGGCATGTCAATGTTGAAGTGCAAGTGTGAATATAAAGTCTCACATTGGGTAGAAGTGGGTAAGTTGAGCAAAACATAAATGAGAAGACTTCGCAAAGCTAATGCCTCAAGATTTTGGGTTAGATGTGATGTTAAGTTTACTTATGTAGTTGGTTACTAGGCCATTCATGGAGTTCTACCTAGTGTTTTAGCTCCCTCGTATTCCAAACAGTGGTATCAAAGTTGATGGTTCGTGCAACCTGCCGATCCCTATGTGGAAAGTCTTCTTGGCTATGGAAAAGTCAAGTGATGTGTCCTGACAGCTAATGAAGGTACAAGTACAAGAAGTGTCACCATCTAATACTCGTAGAGTAGAGATGGGAAACACACCAAAGTTTGTAGAGCAGAAGCACGATTAAAGATAATTATGATGAGCATCCATGATAAGAGAGTTGAAAAGGAAGTTTGAAAATTTTAATTAAGGGAGGAATTGTCCCACCAATTCAAATCTTCAATTTCAAATCTTTAGGATATTGTTTAGAATTAAAGATATTAGTTTTATTTAAGGAATTTGTTTCTTCTTTTAATATTAGGATGCAAGTTGTATAAGTAGAGGTTTTTAAGATGAAAAGAACTACCTAACCTATAAAGGGGGGTCACCACCCTAAGAGAGAAGGTGGTCATGTGAAGGGAGAGTTTTTCAAGTTTGTCCAAAACACTTGTAATAGGATGTAGTGTTATTTGCAGTGAGTGAATTAATGAATATTGAGATGTTCCTATGGATGTAGACAAGAGGTGCTAAATCACGTTAAATAAATGTGTGTTCTTCCACTATTTCTATTTTGTGGCGTCCTTTGTCTGTGTAAAGGTGTTTGTTTTCCCAATAGAAACACCATCCAATAATTATGATTTTGGCATTATTGAAGTTTTGAGTGCTATTACAGGTGTTATTGAATGAGCTATCATCAGACCAACTAGGTTAGTTTGACACTTTATAGAGATATCAAACCTGAAAAATTAGCTACAAAGGATAGTGTTTTTAATAGAAAAAGTAACACCATGTTCCAACCCATACTCCCTCAATCTCTTTTTGTTTTTAAAGAGGGGAGTAAAGCTTAGGTGGGAATGGGAAGTTACCTAATTATATATTGGGATATGTATACTCTCCAATAGCTGCACCGTGAGGAGAATGCGCCACATCGATCTGAATCCTCTCACTAGTCCTTAAAGTTAAGAACCAACTACTACAACGTAGACTTTTCACATCTGTTATTTCGGGGATTCTACATTTGATGTAGACCTTGTTGATGCAAAAAGTGAGACTTTTTTACATCAGACTTAGACCCGATGTAAAAACACTTTTTACATTGGTTTAGTCTTGAACCAATGTAGAAAGTTTCATATTTCATTCCCAAAACTTGCCTCATCCAACAACACAACTTGGTGAGCTTTAATCTTTATCACTGCCTTTTTTCTGGGCAGCAAGAGCAACTTTATCTCAGGTACAACATTGCACATAAATCACTATGTTTCATTCCTAAAGTCAAGGAAGCATATTAGCTTCCATCACTAGCACTTCTCAAAAATTAGAATGACGACTTGCAAAAATCAAATCAACCACAAGCCTAAATTCGCATTCATTATAATCAAATTAAACTTCAAAATTAAAGCAAAACAAAAAGAAACAGTGGATGGACTAAAACTTCCCTAGTACGATTAGCACAACCCACATGCAATTCTCGAAACCTAAGATTCACAAATTTCCAATCACACACAAATCAAACTCACCTCCACAAAATCAACACTCACATTCAAAGGAGGCCCAAAAACTCTTCCTCTGTAATCTTCAACAAACCCCTATCTGCAACCAAACCAAACCCATATTTCACATCCACACTCATCAAATCCATGAATCTTTTTCTCTAACAAAGCTCAAATGCATAAAAAAAGAAGAAGAATTAATATGAACCCTAGAAAAGGGATGCTTACATTGGATGGTCTAATATGCAACATGAAATAGAATGAGAACCCCAAAGAATCCGATGACAAAACCTAAACCCACTAAGTTGCTCCCTTGCGTGTGCCCACATGCTTTCAGTGCTACCTGGTCTTCAAGAATGATTCATGTGAAACTGGTAGTGATAAAACCCTTGACGGTTCTCTTGAGGTTCATGGCATTGTCATCACCACCGCCATTCAAACTTGAGTTGTTCGAATTTTTGAACTTGAAATCTCTTGAGAAATCTCCAAATCTCCACCATATCGAGTGCTATGGATTTCAAGAGGTGAGAGTATGCATCCTTGGAGTCGAGAGCGATTGATGAGTATTCAAAATTGAAAGAGCCTTTTTGACAAATATTTTACATCGATCGGATGAGAATATGACTGATGTAAAAACTACTTTCTACATTGGTTAAAAGTAAAATCGATGTAGAAAATAGTTTTTATATCGGTTATACTGATGTAAAATGTTTCCACTTAATTACAAAAATGTCACTCTGTTTCTTTTTTAAATCTATTGTTAAACAACCGATGTAGAAAAATGTTGTAAAATTTCTATTTTGCACTAACCGATCCTTTTCATTTTCACCATTAGAGGAGAATGAGTTGGGTTCCAGTTGTATTTTGTAGTAAAATAGGGTTATTGAACATTAGAAAAATAATTATAATCCATACTATCATTATTATTCCCGTAAACATCAGATACAGTGATCCCGCCAAAACTTTTTAAATATTTCTTTTTTTTGTAACTACTAGTTTTTGGACTCGTGCATGCATGGAGTATTTTAGTTTTCATTTCGTTTGTTAATTTTTTGTATTTATATTTTACATATTATCGCATTTTATAGACATCAAATGATTTGGGCAATAAAGCAAAAGAGTATATATTAACTCAAATGTTATGGAAATTGCACAACAGAATATTTAATTTTTTAAACATAAATAATTTCAATATCTATTTTGATAATTTCTTATATTGAATGTAAAAGGTTTCAATACCTAACATCCAATGTTAAATTTAAAATCGCTTGACAAATAAATTATTAATTATATAATTGAAATATTTAATTTTTAGGAAAAATTAAAAAGAAAAAATTTTGTCTATTATATTTTAAAATAGATAATTAAATTAATCGCCAAAAATGTATAATTTTAAGTATATTAGTCTTTAAATAATAAAATTATGTTCAAAATTTTTAAGTTTATTTCATCAATTAAATTAATCAATGTTAAATTTAAAATTGCTTGAAAAACAAATTATGAATTATATAAACGAAATATTTAATATTTAAGGAAATTTCAAAAAAGAAATGGTCTGTTATATTTTGAAATGCCATGCATTTTTTTTTGACAAGCGACATAGTATACAAGTGCAGACTATATTATCTCTACTTTTATGGCTTCAAAGGCATGCATAAAGCAGTTCTAAGTGATAATAGACATGTATGCAGAATGAAATGCAGTGCTTAAGACCAATTAAATATTGCTTAACCAGCTAGTATAAAATAATTCAACGTCATATGAACACTTCAAATCACAAGGAAAAATGAAAATTTAAACCTTGTCTTGCTAGTTTAATCTTGATGCATATGGAAGCTTACCAAAATGCATTTAGCAGAATGTAGAGGCTTCATTAACCACATAACATCAACATACACTTACAACATACAGAACCAATGACTTCGCCATTAAGATCCAGTTCCCACAAAGAAGATATGTCATGTTGTACAACAACATCATCATCCAAGAATATTATCTTTTTGAGATCTTGAAACAGCTGTTGTGGTCCACAAAGATCAGAAGATGAAACGATCATCACCCATAATATATTCTGGAAATAATTTTATTATTTAAAATAATAATTATTTCTTCTCTAAATTGTTTAAAACATGTAATTAATGTTATTAATGCATTAAATTTCTTATTTTAATAGAAATAATATTTATTAACCTTTAACAATTAATATTTTTAAGAAAATCATTATAAAGCAACATACAAATTCACACTATAAAATATATTTGGAGTCTGTAACTTGTGAATTGAGATTAAGAAAGTGAGAGTGATAATGTCTGATGGGAGTGATAAAACAACAGGTTATTTTTTTTCTCTCATTTGTTCCTGTTCTCATGTGTCAAGGGCGTAACAGTACCCTTTATTCCACCAAAAATTAAATTTCCACAGACCTACCACGTTGCATAATTGACATCCTAATAAATGCAGAAGTACACAATGTCATTTTTGTCACTATTTTAGGCAAAAAAAAAAACTTTTAGGACAACCAAAAAAACTTAGCACTTCTTCACTCTTTACAATAAGAATCTCACATTTTAATAACTAGTGTGGAGTTGTTTCAGCTTAATCATTGGTCTTGATCGAGTTCAAGTTCTGTATATACAATTGCGTTAAATACTCAAAAAGAAAATTTTGCCGCTCATAATAGTCTTATTTGACTCGAGTGGATGTAGTTTATACCAAAAAACAAAATCTTCAATTTTAATATTACCATGACATAGTCGGCGGAGAACATAAATATGTTTCTTTTAATAGAATGATTGAATCTATTGCTTTCCATAATAAGATATGTGATTCTATAATATTATTTTTGTTGTTGATAAATTTACATATGTATTACTCACAATTTACTAGAATAAATATAGTAAGAGCTTATTAGTTTTCATTTTCATTTTTTTAACTCAATGCATGCAGATTTACACATGCTTACAATGTTGTAAGCTTGATTCAGAGTTGATTATGTTGCTTAACATACACTATCATCATTTTCCTCATGTTTTGTCATTCTATATTCAAACCGAATGTGGTATTAAACTTTTGGTGCTTATTTACTATTGATATCTCATCTTTCCTTATACTCTTTAACATTGCTATAAACGGAGTAATTGTGCCACATACATTATTTTGGCTTAACTAACTTTCTATAATATAGGGTTATTTTGTCTTTTGTCTTTTTTTTTTTAATTTTTTATCCCTATTAATTTTTTTTGTTTCATTATGGTTCCTATCATCAAGTTTGTCCATCAAATTTAAGGAAAAAAAATTATAAGGACCAAAATAGAAAAAGTAGAAAATTATAGAGACCAAAATTTAATAGGACTAAAACGAAAATAACCAAAATTAAGAGGATCAAAACAAAAACAATCCTCTAAGGTTTAATCAAATTTCTCTCGATATCTCTCCTATTTTTATCTCTAACTAACTCCTTAATTGTTTGAAAAATATTACACTAACACCTATTATATATTACACTGACACTCCGTGTTACCCAACAAACACATTACATCATGTATCTCTATAAAGACGTTTTATTTTGTTTTTACTACTCTCCATTTGTTATATGCTTTATAACTAGAAGGTGATTGCGTCAATATTGCATGACTTCAACGAAGTTGTATGGTTAAGGTCTAATTTTTATAATTTTTTATGTTGGTCACTAGTATATTCGTTATATGTTTAATTTTTTTTGTTTTCCATTAGTTCATTTGTAGTGTTTGAAGGTGTCACTTTTATAAATTTGACTTAAATAGTTGTTTAATCGCTATAATGTAATATTGTTTTCAGTTTGATTCACTTAATTTTAGTTATTTTTATTTTGATCATCTTAATTTTTGGTTTCTATAATTTTTTGTTTTTTCTATTTCAGTCCCTATAATTTTTTTTGTTAGATTTGATGGATAAATTTGACAGCAAAAATCATAATGAAACAAAAATTTAATAGGGACGAAAAAAAAAGGATGAAAAGCAAAACACCCCTATATATTATATGGACTAAAAAGCTATTTAAGCATTTTATTTTTAAATGGAAGGTCCTGCATATAAAAATGCATATTAGATTTTACTTTTCTTTATCTCCAACTCAATCTCTTACTTTCTTAAATCTTCTACCATTTTCTCTTTTTACTTTTCTACTCACCATAAACCTAATACAATATATATAACAAATACTACACTATTTAATTGAATATTCCTCTAGCACATCTAAGTAAAAACATATTATACCCTAAGCACAATCATCAAAAGGATTCTCATAAAATGCGTGTCAATAGAGGATAGAGTAATAAGATAGTCATTACATGGACTTCTAAAAATCTGATGAATCTCAATCTTTGATACAGATATCCATAATATCCTACAAGAAAACATCAACCGTTAATTGAAAAATGTCATTCAATGTTAAATATAATAGGTCGTTGTTTGCTTTATATTTTCGTAGAGTCAAATGAAAATTTAGATAATGCAATATATAATTGAGTAAATAGTCTATGTTTTGATAGTTTAAAAGATTTTTATACTATTATCTAATAATAAATTGTTATATATAGTAAGTTTGGTAACTTTTATAATAATTATTTTAAAAGTTATACCTATTATCATAAATTTTGATTGGTCGTAAATTTGTTTACATTGATAGTGTATAGAAATTAAATACTATATAATTTTCATATTTCTTTAATGTTTAGAAAGACTTTCAATACAAGGGATCTCAATAGATAGATCCACCACCAATTTCACTACGTGTCCAGTCACCTGGTCACACCATTGGTTCTAATTCCACTTGTTGGAAAATACAAGGGGGGTTAAAACACCGAGGAAAACTCCATCAATGGGCCACACGGGTCAACCATATAAATGAACTTGACATTACATCTAACCCAAATTGTTAAGAGATCATGTTTGTGAGTGTTGGTTACTTATATGTTGCTTAACATACTCATCTCTATCCAATATGAGACTTTTTACGCACACTTGCACATCAACACCTACCTCACTACTGCCTGCTTTTTAGAAGATGTCAAAATATTCAAGATTAAAAGAAGAGACTTCTCCTTGAAAAAAGTAGGTCAATTAACATATTATATTTTCAAAACTATAATAGCATATGGCATAGATGAAAAGACAGAAAAGTATTTGAAACCTAGAACAATAAACTTGAAGAAATGTATTTAAAACTATTAACAATGAATCACAAGAGATGCACGCATAAAGCATGATAAATGTAAACCCAGTCTATTTCCTCCTTCTTATAGATATAGATAGATAGATAGATATAAAATAAGTTGTAGCAAGATTTAGTTCAAAGGATGATTTCTCTTTCAATTCATAGATTGATTCTCTAATTTTATTTTTTTCTTTATAGCATCTCCATTGCACTCTAAATGGGGATTAAAACAAAAAAAAAAAGGATTAAAAGATTAGGGCATGCTAGATTTATTTAATAATATTCATTATTTACAAATATTTTTGTGTTTTTTTTATTTTTATAAATAAGCAAAAAAATAGTAAGGGAAGGTATTTCCATCTCATAAAATACTCACAAGAAATTGTTAGATGACTAAGTCAACAAAATTAGAAAAAATTGGTTTATTTTATTTTTATTTTTATTTTTATTTGTAGAAAAGATAGAAAAAAAAAAAAGATTACCTCCAGACGATAGCAGAACCTCAATGGAGAAAGCAGGGAGGGAAGTGTGTCAAGCAAGAATCAAGTGGTGAATAGCTGGAGATAGGGAAAGTGTGCATTAATTAGTTTCAAGCTCTAATTTCAATTAGGTTTTCTAAAATCTTAATTTACTGGTGCTAGTGACCAATAATATTGATTAAACATTGCACATATCAGTTTTGATAAAAATAGGTCAGGAAATATATTGAAATGTGTTAAGAATATGAATCAATATCTATTTATTAGAGTTTATCAGAATTTATTAGAGTTTATGGTAGAATTTCTATTGTCATGGCTGTTATAAGTTATTTTGTTATTATGAGAGTTTATAGGCTGTTACAAATTTATGGATAGCTTAATTTGTCATTATTTTCTAGTTATGCTTTTCTTGTATTTAAAGACTGTATGTATGAATCAGAAAGCATGAGTTTCAACCTCCATTTTTTATTGTCTTCTCTAGTTTTTCTTTATTAATTCCAACAAGTGGTATCTGAGCTCAATTGTTCTTGAGGGACCTAGTAAGGAGAGAGTTCCACCAAACACCAAACACCCAAACACTTACACTAAGAGTTCAAAATGTAGTTTGATAACTCAGCCATAACATTGCCAATTTTTTAAGGAGAGAATTATCACTTATGGGCAATCAAAATGGAGGCTTATCTTGATGCTAGTGATCTTTAGGAGGCTGTTGAGGAGGATTATGAAATTGATCCATTACCAGAAAATCCAACGGTTGCACAAATCAGGAGTCATAAAGAAAAAAAGCAGCGAAAGTCGAAGGCAAAGTCCTATCTATTTTCTACTGTATCTCAAGCAATCTTTACCAGAATTGTGACTCTAAAGTCAGCAAAGGCCATTTGGGATTTTCTCAAGCAGGAGTATGAAGGAAATGAGAAATTCAAAGGGATGCAAGTGCTGAATTTGATTAGGGAGTTTGAGATGCAACGAATGAAGGAATCCGAAATAATTAAGGAGTATTCTGACAGACTTCTAAGTATCGTTAACAAGGTGAGGTTGCTTGGGACCAAGTTTCCTGATACAAGGATAGGTCAAAAAATCCTTGTGACTGTTCTTAAGAGGTTTGAATCCACTATTTCCTTTTTGGAAAATTCCAAAGATCTGTCAAAAATTACTTTGGTAGAACTAGTGTATGCTTTGCAAGCCCAAGAGCAAAGGAGACTTATGAGGGAAGAAGGCATGATTGAAGTGCTTTACAGGCCAAACTAAAGATCAATTAGGGTTAAAAAGGAAAGAAGAAAAAGACCTATTGGAACAATTTTGAAAAAGGAGAAGTTCCAATAAAGGGACAAAAGCTGGAAATGAGAAGACAAATCATCCTCCATGCCAACATTGTGGAAAAAGCAATCATCCACATTTCAGATGCTGGAAGAGGCCTGATATATGTTGCAACAAATGCAACCAGCTTGGTCATATTGCAAAAATTTGCAAGAACAAAAGGCAGCCTCAAACTGAAGCTCAAGTGGTTGACCAACAACAAGGGGAGGAGGAGGAGTAGTTATTTGCAGCAACCTGTTTTGCCACCAACAACAATGGTGAAAGTTGGTTGATTGACAGCAGATGTACCCATCACATGACCTATGATGAAGAGTTGTTTAAGGAGCTAGACAGAACAATTGTTTCAAAAGTCAAAATAGGCAATGGAGAGTGCATAGTTGTTAAAGGAAAAGGCACAATTGCAATTGAAAGTTGCTCAGGTGCTAAAATCATTACTGATGTGCTTTATGTACCAAACATTAATCAAAATTTGTTGAGTGTTGGCCAGTTTCTTGAAAAGGGATACAAAGTACTGTTTGAAGACAAAATGTGTCTAATTCAATATGCAAAGGGTCAATATCTAGTTTAAGATCAAAATGAAGGGAAAAAGCTTCTCTTTGGATCTTTTGGAAGAGGTGCAGGCTGCTATTTCAAACCCAATTAATGTCACTGAGCTTTGGCACAAGAGATTGGGTCATTTCAACCATGCTTCACTTGCTACACATAAAAAAACAAAATATTGTGGAAGGCTTGCCATCATTAGAAGACCATGTAAGTAGCTATAATGCATGCCAATATGGAAAATAGTCCAAGCTACCATTTTCACAATCAAGGTGGAGAGCATCACAAAAGTTGCAGTTGATTCACACAGACCTTGAAGGACCGCAACCTGAATTATCTTTAAAGGGAAGTCGATATTACATTGCCTTTATTGATTATTTCACTAGAATGTGCTAGATTTATTTCTTGAGATTCAAATCTGAAGTTGTAAGAGTTTTTTGGAGGTTTAAGGCTTGGATTGAAAATCAATCTGGTTGTAAAATTCAGGTTTTAAGGTCTAACAATGGGAAAGAATATGTCTTAGATCAATTTAATTCTTTTTGTGAAGAGGCTGAGATTGAGCACCAACTCACTACTCCTTACACTCCACAACAAAATGGAGTGAGGGAAAGGAAGAATAGAAAAATAATGGAAATGGCTAGATGTATGATGCATGAGAAAGGACTTCCAAAGAAATTCTGGGCTGAAGCTGCTAATACAGCTGTGTTTCTGTTAAACAGGCTTCCTACAAAGACAGTGGAAGGGAAAACTCCTTTTGAAGCATGGTATGGCTATAAACCTTTTGTTCAAAACTTCAAAGTTTTTGGATGTATTTGTTTTACTTATGTGCCAAAGGTGAAAAGAGATAAGTTAGATAAAAAGGCAAAGGCTGGAATCTTTATTGGCTATAGCATAACTTCAAAGGCTTATAGGGTCTTTCAACCACAAACTGGTAAGATTCTAATAAGCAGAGATATCCATTTTGCTGAAGATAAACAATGGAGTTAGGAGAAAGATGAATGGAAGCAAATTTCTGATTTTTCTTTTATGAAAAATGAAAATGTTGATGATCCTCCTATTAAAGGAACTAGATTGCTTTCTGATATTTATGAAAGATGTAATGTTGCTGTGTTAGAACCTGAAAATTTTACAGAAGCAGAGAAGGATCCAAAGTGGATAGCTGCAATGCAGGAGAAGCTTAACATGATTGTAAAGAATCAAACTTGGGAATTGGTTTCTAGACCCCAACACAAAAATGTTATTGGTATTAAATGGGTGTTTAGAACCAAACTCAATGCAGATGGTGCCGTTAATAAACACAAGGCCAGACTTGTAGTGAAGGGATATGCTCAAGTATTTGGAGTTGATTTTTATGAAACATTTGCTCTGGTGGCTCGGCTTGATACAATCAGATTGGTCCTTGCTTTAGCAGCACAAAAAGGTTGGAAGGTGTTTCAGCTAGATGTGAAATCTGCTTTTCTCAATGGTTATTTGCAGGAGGAGATATATGTTGAGCAACCTGAGGGTTTTGCAATTAAAGGGCAAGAAAACAAGGTTTATTTGCTGAAAAAAGCCTTGTATGGTTTGAAGTAGGCTCCAAGGGCCTGGTACAGCAAGATTGATGAGTACTTACTGAGTATTGGCTTTAGAAAAAGTACCTAGTGAGTCAACTCTTTATGTGAAATGCTTGAATTCTAAGATTTTAATTGTCTCTCTATATGTGGATGATCTTTTGGTAACAGGAAGCAATATTGTGTTTGTTGAGGAGTTCAAGCAAGATATGATGAAGGTGTTTGAAATGACAGATTGTGGAGAAATGGCTTTCTTTCTTTGAATGGAAGTCAAACAAAATAAAAAAGGAACTTTTATTAGCCAAAAGAAATATGCGAAGGAGATTTTGAAGAAGTTTCAAATGGAGAATTGTAAACTTGTGAGTACTCTGATGTTTTACAAGATGAAGCTATGCAAGGAAGATGGTGTAGAAAAGGTTAATGAGACTGATTTCAGGAATCTTGTTGGTTGTCTCATGTATCTTATAGCAACAAGACCTGATATTTTGCATGCTGTAAGTATTCTCTCAAGGTTCTTACATTGTGCAAGTGAAGTGCATCTTCAAGCTGCTAAACATGTGCTTAGATATATCAAAGGAACTCTTGATTGTGGTGTCTAGTTTATTTTTAATCAAGACTTTAATTTCCATGGGTTCTCTGACAATGATTGGGGAGGATCATTGGATGATATGAAAAGCACTTCAGGTTATTGTTTTTCATTTGGTTCAAGAGTATTTTCTTGGACTTCAAAGAAGCAAGATATTGTGGCACAGTCAACTACTGAAGCAGAGTTCATTGCTGCTACTGCAGCTGTTAATCAAGCTTTGTGGGTGAGAAAAATTCTTGTTGATATACAAATGGCTCAAACAGATTCAACCAAGGTGTTTGTAGATAATCAAGCAGCGATTGCAATCTCAAATAATTCGGTCTTTCATGGAAAGACTAAGCACTTCAATATTAAACTCTATTTTCTTAAAGAAGTTCAAAAGGAAGGGGAAGTTCTGTTACAATATTGTAAGACAGAAGACCAATTGACAGACATTTTCACAAAGCCACTTTTGAAAGGAAGGTTTGAGAACTTGAGAGGCAAACTTGGAATTAATAGCTACTGATGCAAGAAGGAGTGTTGAGAATATGAATCAATATCTATTTATTAGAGTTTATTAGAATTTATTAGAGTTTATGGTAGAATTTCTACTGTCATGGCTATTATAAGTTATTTTGTTATTATGAGAGTTTATGGGCTGTTACAAATTTATAGATAGCTTAATTTGTTATTATTTTCTGGTTATACATTTCTTGTATTTAAAAACTGTATGTATGAATCAGAAAGCATGAGTTTCAGCCTCCATTTTTTATTGTCTTCTCTAGGTTTTCTTTATTAATTCCAACAAAATGCAAAAAATGAGACAATACCATGTCAAACACACGTAAGTTCACATTGTTCGTAAAAATATAGGCAAACCAATCAAGATTACAAGATCCCTTCGATTACAATACCAAATAAGAAAGTAGTACTGATCAATACAAGTCCTTTTGCACCTTCAAGGTTGCACCGGAGGAGGCAGATTCTCTCCACTCTCCAGACCCAATATAGGAGTCTTGCACAATTTGGGGGCGGTATGCACCGTTAGTGAACGAGTGAATAAACTCATTGCTAATGATCCTCACCCTGATAAAGTCTTGAATGGCTCCCTCCCCATTTTGGAATGAGCATTGTATTCTTGTGGCGGCGCGTCTGCATAAAAAATTTAATAAATGTTGAGCTGAGACCAATTTATTTGTAAGGTAATTAACATTACTAAATGGTATATGTTTTCATATAAACCTCTCCAAACTCTCGAGCCTTTAATCGAAGTCAGAGACTAAAGTAAGTCTTTCACTGTTGGGATTGGGCCTGTCGGTCCCTAACTTCGGTAAGCACCCGGGTGGTACAGTATACAATTGAATTGAGTTAAGATTTTATGTCTCCTTGACATTGATGATGATTGACGTCGGTGGGGCAAAGAAGTGGTGGCGGCGAAAGGGTAGTGGCAGTGATAGGCGACAACTGTGTTTGGTGGTGGTGTGGTGGTGCTCAACCGTAGCAACAATTGATAATGGCGGTGGGAATGATGATAGTAGGGTGAGGGGTGGTGATGGAGGGGGGGACAACAATAGTGGTCTTGGTGGGAGTGATGGTAATAGGGTGAGGGGTGGTGTTGTTGGAGGACGAGTACATGACTACATTATATATATATATATATATATTGTCATAAATTTTAGCTTCCTATTATGGACTACGTTTAAACCAACAACAAAACCATGCATTCAATTTTTCAATACATGATATTGCCAATTGATTGCAACAACTTTCAGTCTATGAGGCGTATTTTTTTATTTTTTTTTTGGTTCAGTTTAGATAGCATGGAATAATTAATAAGTCTCTCCCCTACCTAATACATGGTTACAGTCTCAAGCATAATCCCACCAAGCCTTATCCTACAAGTGCCAATTATAATCTATTACGTGTGGGTCGGGTATACAGGTTCTAATTCTAGTTGTAGATCCAGACTTACGCAGAATTCATTAATTATATAGTCTTTGCAATGCTAAGCTTTAAACAAAATCGTTAAACTGGTTCTTATTGCACCAATTTCCTAACTAGCACTATAGACGGACCGTTTCCTCTCCAATTATCTAAATTCTAACTCATTTGTCATCTTTCAAATAACTTAAAGCCTCAGCACCAATCATGTAAAAGAGATTTGTTAGTTTCAACTTTTAAATATAGAATCAAAGTATCAAATTAATTCCATACGTTTTTTTCAACCATATCAAAGCAGCGATGAGGACACCCAGTAGAAATGATTCTAATTCCATTGCTTCGAAACTTAAATTATACTTGGGTGAGGATAAGAAGTATATATAATGAAAGGTAGGGCTGAGGCACAAGGAAAAAGAAGGTAGAAGTACTTAGATGGAGTGGAAAAATTATGGGTTCTTTTTTTTATTTCCTTTTCTATTTCCTGAGTAGAAAAATTATATTTCTCTAAAAGTGAAAGTAATAAATAAAAAATAATGTTACTTTTTCTTTTAAAAAAAAATTAAAAATCAATCACCCGTCATTCTTCTATTGAAACATAAAGGAAGAAGACAAGAATTAAGGGCAGATATATAATTTCAATTCAAGTAGAGGTTGAGTAGAGAGAAAATGCTTGTATAATGTACCACACTACCACTGTATACAAAAAGGAGCTTTCTTTACACATGTTTTAACTGCTATATCTCAAATTATTATGATAACATAGAGGCTTTAATTTATTAGTGATTAGTTACGAAAGCGCTAATAGAGTGTATGACTTTTATTGACAATTCTATAAACAACCATTATAAATTTCCAAACAATTAAGAAATTTTTTTATCAATGTTTCTAAAGGAAAACCTAATAAAATGGTTTTTTAAGGCTTTGTTTGTTAGAGAAGAAGGAAATAGAAGGAATGGAAGTAGATAGATGAAAAAGAAGAGAATAGAATTAGAGAAGAAATAGAGTGGAAATTAAGGTTGTTTAAAGAGAAACAGTAGAGAAATATAACGAAAATAAATTTGTGAGATTGTTTAGTTTGAAAAAAAAAAATTAAATTATTAATAAGATATCATTTTATCCTTAGAACGTGAATACATATTTATGAAATTTGTTTTTTAACATATAATCGGTTATGGTCATGAGTGTATCCATCCTGACAAGCGCGACAATGCCTGCATAATCGATTTACTTGTTCCTACATAATTGATTTGGCATGACGCCACTAGACCTTCAAACAATATGCAAAATGATTAACTTAAATACCAAAATTGATATTGCCATGAAAAAGATAATAGGTTTGAACACAAAAAAACAAGGTGAGGGTTAGTTTTGGAAATGTTGAGGAGTTTCACACAAATCCTCATTTTTTAGTGGAAATTTTTACATGTAAATCCAACATGTTTTTTTGAAAAAAAATTTGCATTTCTAGCCTACCAAACAACTCTACAATTGTAATTTTTACTTTTTTCCTTTCTCTCCTTGTTTCTCTCTTTTATTTCTATCTTACAAAACAAGCCGTAAGACTTTGTTTGATAAGAAAGAAATAAAAGAAGAGAAGAGAGGAGAGGAAAAAAAAAAGTGAAAGAAAAAGAATGATGATTATTTAATAAGGGAGAAGTGAAATGAAATATTCAACAACCAAAAAAAACTGAAGCCCACCCTTAAAAACTTCCCCTCTAAGAAGCAGAGATTTGTGGAAATTGTGAAGCGTAAAAGCATTTTCCAAAAGCAATCCAAGACCTCACTTGCTTTCCTTGTGGTTCATGCCCTAGCAACATCATGCTACTGTGTCTCAATTGAACTCCTTCCTGAGCAATGGTCGGTAATTTCACATGTGAAGAAATATCATCGCATTCTATATCTTATGTGGTTACCGTCATTCCAAATTTCAAACTGGTTCCTGTGTGAACGATTTTGCGCCACCACGTATTCCACCTAATTAAAGATTCTTGTCTATTGTGTTGTTCAATCAACATTATTATTTGCACATGAATTTTCGCATCTGTTTTACGCCTCTAAATCGAATAAGTTGATCATGAAAATCAATTAGGTAGATAGTATATTGCAAAAATTATTAGGAAGTGAATTACCTGCACTCATAATTTTGAACCACAAAATCAATTATACATTTCAGTATAATCGATTATATTGCCATACAATCAAACTAAAACAAAAACAAGTGTTATATTTGTAGGAGTAAGATGGTATTTTTTATTAATAATCTAATTTTTTTTCTTTTTTCTTTTTTTAAATCAAATAATTTTACAAATTTAATTTTACTTTATTTCTCTTTCATTTTTCTTTAATCAAACAATCTTAACTTTTATTCTATTTTTTATCCATTTTTCTTCTCTTCTTTTCCCATCTATTTACTTTCAGCCTCTCTATTTTCTTCTTCTCTATTATACAAAGCGTAAAAGATGGTGGAAGAGATGCTTTTTACAAAAAAAAAAAGCTTTAATCTTACTTTCTAAATTTTTGATATTTGTTGTTGTTGTCTCCCTCCCTCATCCACAGAATATGCTTACAGCTGGATATGTCGTACAGATATAGTATTTACATTATTGAATTATTCAGGTCGGGTCAAGTTTTGCCATCCTATCTCTAACCCTATCTAATACATGGTTTAGTCTCAAGCATAACTATGCTACAAAAAGGGCAATTCCTTTGGTGCGGGTTCATTTCAGCTGGTTTCAATGCCCCCTTGACGTGGACCAATGACTTTGGGATAGTTAGAATAAGTTTTTATCTTGGTCAGAACATTACTCTCGTAGCCACGACACTAAACAAGGATGAGGCAGTCATTTTGCTTTTTGGGTCTTACTCATTGGGATAACTTTTTCTTTCGTCAGAGTTTAACTTTCTCATTTTTTTAGTAAACTTCATCTCTCTCAATTCATCTCTCAGTACAGTGTGTGGTTACTGTGGATGAAACTGCGTGGTTTGAGAAGCAACAAAGCTTGTGTCTTGGACAACCATTTTGTTTGAAGTCAACTTTCTCTTTTTTTCAGTAAACTTTATCTCTCTCAGTGCAGTGTCTTAAGGTTGCGTAGTTTTAAGATATGTTTAAGTGAATAGAGTATTTTAAAGTTGTGCCTTATGCAGGCTAGGACACGTTTGTTGGCGTATGCATTTTGTGCCACATGTGGACAAAGTAATGAAATTTGTTGGAATGTATCAAAGCATGGTTTGGTACGAGCACATAATTTTGAATTGGATTTATCTTTTAGTATAACTGGATATAACATTTATCAGAAAATATAATGGTAAAACTTTTATGATATAATTTTTATATAATTAACTGAATTTACATTATTTTGGTTGTTAGAATGTAATTTGTATTGCTTTTAATCACATGAAAAAATTATTTTGGTAAATATGTAAATATTGTTTTAGTTTTGAACCATATATATATATACATATATAGGGAACATATCTATTGAGAGGGTCTTTTTTATGTGAGAGTGAGAGGAACAAAATTGGACCATTAGATCTTACCATGAATGGTCAAGAATAAAATACACAAGTTATGTGAGATTTTTAAAAAGTCACATGACTTTTTTAAGTAGTCACATGACATTAAATCCTGACCATCCATGTATGGTTATATAGTCCATATTTACTTCTCTTACTCTTATATAAAAATGGCTCTCTCACTAGATATACCCCCTATATATATATATATATATATATATATATATATATATATATATATATATATATATATAACACATTCCTATCTTTATTCTTTACAAGTTTTTCATCTCATCCAATGCACAGGTATCTACGGGTATAAGTAACATCAAATGCGTACTTTAATTGAAAAGTTGATTATGGCTTAATTTTTATATTTTTAAATGCTTTTATTAAATCTATAAATTGAAAATTTGTACAAAAAAGTTATTTATGTTTATTGACGTATTAGTTTCACATTTTATTGTTAAATTATTTAATTATTATATAATATTTACCCTTAAAGTGATCATTTTATTAGATAAAGAGCTATATAAAACTTATATCATATACCATATAACGTAAGAATACAATAAAACAATAAATTTAAATATTTCAAATAGACATGTTTAATTGATCTCATTATTTTGAGTTTAATAGTTTTAGATCAAATATTGACTAAATATTTATTTTTAATTTTTATTTTAAATAAAGAGAGATGAATATTTTGAAGAATAAACATAACTATTTAATGAAATTTAATTTCCAATAAATTAAATTAAAGATTATATCACATGCAAATCATGACACAATAATTAAAATATATTTGCTAGTTTATTTTTTTACTTACAAAAGGTTACTTACCAACTAATTTATTTAAAACCAATTGATTTTTAATAAAATACATTCATTTCTTTAAAATATCAAATATTGCCGTCAGGCAATTACCCTTTACTCACCCACTTTATAAGAAGTGATTATTGTGTAATTTCCTCGGTTGAAATTCAACCCACATGAACATAAAAAGTACATTAAATATTTCATAAAATTAATATAGAAGTTAATATTAAAATGAGTACAATGTCATCTTAAATTTTTGAAGTTAACATTATTAATTAACTTAATATTTGACATTACGAGTAGAATAAATTTCGTCCCCAATTTAGTTCCTAATATTACTGTTCATTAATTAATTTAATTCTTAACATTAATGTGCGTAAAAAACTTAATTGACTAATTACTAGTAAAAGTAAATGATTAAATATATTTCTATATAACCTTAAAAGCTAAACTAGTTGGTTTTGTTATTGGTTTTTTGCTTTTTGTTCTCCTATATAACCAAAAAAGACTGAACATGTTGCTTAATTATGTCAATTATAGGACTAAATTAAAAAAAGCGACAAGCATTATGTACTAGCCCAATCACCATAAGACATCTTACATAACACACTACCATTTAAATGTGTCATGATATATCTCATTCACTCTCATCTCTTGTCTCCACTCACTTAACCCCTACCCTACGTATTCAATAATGCAAGGATAAAAGCAGTGCATGAAGTATGAACCACCCTAAACGTACCCTTTAATACGTTTGTCGAAATTGGGCACGCCAATGTATAACCTGATGAATTGAAAATACCTACCCTCTATAAAGTAAGACACGATTTCAACCACTTGGTTACTGTTGTTTTTACTTCTCTCTTAGAAACTCAAGTCCAAAAAGTCTTCACTCTGTATTTCTGTCATAGAGGAATGGACAAATAATTTATGGAATTGATTGTCATTATTTTACTATAGTTCATGTAATTGTTTGCTTTTTACATACGTACAACACCATGGCCTATAGGACCCTATTGAAAATGTGCCTAAACTTAGAATGTTGATGCTTCTCTTTATTAAATATTGGGGTATTGTTAATCATGCCTAAGAACAATGAATGTATTTATTTATTGTTAGGCTCTAGCGCTATTTATACGATTCTTTGAAAAACAGTTTCTATCTCCTTTTCTTTTCTTGACTCTAATAAATGAAAATACCAAACCCCATTCACATCATTACTAAACGTCTAAACACCTCTTTACTTGCATTTCCTTTATTTCTCATCTTCTCCTAAAACAACATCAATCAAAATATCTTCAGGACTAACTTTTAAGTTAAATATTTGAGTTTTTTGTCTGTCAATACCATCTTATTTTCCATCAGCTGGCATGGACTAAATTCGTATAACATATGATGCTAAATAAATACAAAATGTAGGATAGTGCATAATAAAAGTTCCCATTGAAGTGCAAGCAAGCACAGTCCAATGACTATGTTAACAAAACACATACATTGTTCATGAAATAAAAAGCACCCCATACTAAAGTGCCAGGCACGCTGCAAGGACTAACATCCAACAAAGTTTTCTGAATGGAAAGCTAAAATTTAAAACAATAAAAAAGCCTAGAAGATAGTTTGCAAAATGAAACAACTTCATTACATGATAGTAATTCAAAACCAATAAACACATAAACATTGGCTATCAAGTACTTAATTCGACTAACAACTAGGCATTTGCGCTTGTCGTCCAAATTCTTCCAATTTGTAGCTGCTAGCTTGATAATCTCATCCTTCTTAGTGTTGTGTGAGCTAAGAACTAAATCTAAAGCAATCTTCATTCTAGTTTCATTGGTTACCTATGGAATAAGCACTTGAAAATCATTTAATATGACAACTTAATTTATGACAAATCTTTTAAATGACCTTAAGTTTCAATAAAGATACTTACATGAACATTATAATCACTAGACCAACTGCTATCCATCATCCACTTGGCAACCCAAACACCACAATCATTACTAGTTTTCAGAAAATCATATGAAACATTAGTAATTTGGTTCATCAATTTATAAAAAGCAAGGGCAAGTAATTAATATTAACATTAATTTAATAAATAAGTAAATAAATAAATTGCATTTGTAAATTACGAGTCTGAAAGTTGTTCTCGTAATCCCTCTAGCACCATCAACAAGAAGCTAGAGATTTCATGTTTTGTTGTAAAATAATATTGATAAAAGGACTCATCAAATAGCATTTCCTCTATATACAAAGCCTGTAACATTTAATTCCACATTTACAATGTGTTGAAAGTAAGAAGTATTAGGCAACATTTATTAGAATAAAGCATCAATTACCAATTTCCTAACATATCTTTTTCTTAAAGCATTTCTTTGTGGGTCTGGTTTGCAATCCAACAAAACAAGTTTTTTCTCCCTCAAATCAACAACAAGAAGAAACCAATGCATATTCATGTCGTTAATGGGTACAAAGATTTGTAATATGATTGTAAAGAAGCATTAATACAAAAGAAAATAAATAAATACAACAAAAATTAATTGTCACTAAAAGCATGATGTTGATTTTTAGAGTTTGTCATGTAACCTTGCTCAAACAATCAATTTTTCCCATGTGTTCACGCTGATAAAACTGCATAACCATTTGTGGAGGAGTAGTCCAACTCAATGCATATTACTACAAATTGAATTCATTTGATTAATGAAATTTTTTAAATGCAAGACACAGTTCATAAATGACAAAAATTTATTTATCCCTTTACCGCAACAGTTGTTAGGAGGTACCAAGAGCTAGCATTCATACAAATTGAACGTTCTTCAACAGTCAGCATGCTTGCCACTAGGTTGATGACCTATTCGAAGATCATTATAAGAATGAAATATAAATGTTTAAGACTAACATACCTACTTGTTTTTCGACATGTGCCTTGCAAAAGGATATGGTTATAATTTCATATTCAAACATGGGCCAATTCATACAAAAGTTAATAAACTATAAATTTAACAAATTTTTATTTATCTTTCACATAAAATCTATCTATCACATTTAATTGATATAGTTAGATTATTAATGAATTTGCAAACAATGTGTTGATTGGTTTTTTTACCTCTTGGTCTACTAAACCCTTCGGCATTAGTGTCTTCAAAGTTTGTCTATCTCCAACTGTTTTCATAGTGGTTGTTACAATGACTTCTTTGCTGTGGAATTAAAGTGAATTTAATATTAGCCTAGTTATGTGTTTTCCTATCTAAATTTCTTAATTATGAATTACTGCATCAAAAAGACGTTCACTGTATTACCAGTTAAATTCGTCATGCTTATTTGTACCAAAGATATAAGCAGCTATCTGAGACTGAACATCGTCAATGACCATGGTTGGGGGAGGCCTGAACAGCATTGGTAACCACTACAAATGTATAAGTAGATTAGTTTGTGAATGACATAAATATAAATAGGCAAATGGATATTTATTTTGTGGTTAATGGTAAGAGGCATTTACATAATTGCGTATGGTATTACCTTTGGAATTTCCACTGATGTTTTCATTCCATCAAAATGGACATTGTGAAAAGGCTCAATCTCAGAAAAAAGGCGACAGTTCTTTCCAGCAATAGTTTGTGAAAATAGTCTTTTCTTCAAACTACCATCCTTCAGTGTAGATGTTTTTTCCTCCACTCGCACCTTAGTCATTTCAGATGCGGATGACGCATTAGTAGTTGTCTTTAGTTTGGCCAAAACATCTTCAACTTCTTTTGGTTCTAATATGTTACCATTACATGGAGTTTGGGTCTGAGTATGCACTAAAGGGACTGTAGTGCATGCATTGGCAGGGCTCATGAGTGGACTCTGACTTGCTACAATGTTGGTAAGGTTGTTCAAGCCTTTGATCATAATCTCTACCGAAGATGCCAAACGTGAAACCTTTTCTTCTAATCGATCCTGGCTTAGTGTATATATATAATCCGATTGGTCGACAAATGTACATAAAAAATTGTTATAAAGAAGTACTAATTAAAAATACAAGAATTGAAGTAAATGGTTATTGTGTAGTAAAGTCCTGAACTTGTTTCTGTTTCTGGGTCGGATAAGATATAGGTGACTTATATGAGTCATTCTCGTGAAAATCTGGACCGGGAATGCTTTCAATGTAGCTGCCAACATTGTGAGTTAGGCATATATTAAAAATAAATTTTAAGAATAAAATTGTTAAACATCCAACTTTATAATTAAAATGACCAATTTCAAATTCAAAAACCAGTTTCATTCATAAAATAAAAATAAAAAAATTCGTAGTCAGAGTTGAAGCTTCGCAAAAACATATAATGTTTAGGATATACCATGGTTTAGACAAACAATGATAAAATTAAAAAAAGAAGAGGACTGAAAACGAATGACATAATACAAATTCTGCATGGGTTAATAAATGGTTGTGATCCATGAGACAGAAAAAAAAAAAATTGAAGTTAGCATACCTAGACGAAATCTCGATCACTTGCTTCACCTTTGCCCACTTTTGATTCTGCGTGCATATTGTTGGCGTGGTTTTATTCGGTGTTTTTTTAGTTGCTTTTCATCTTTTTTTTGCTGTTAGAAACCATGTCTTCAAGCTGGCTCTTTTACGACCTGAGCATCTCGAGAAGAGTCCGTAAGTTGGAGAAATAAACAACTTAAATACCATGCCTAAATCGTGATAACGTTGCCACTCAGAGATGGGGGATGGAGGTCAGTTCGACGGATGCGGGTGGTGAGAGAAAGTAGGTGTTTTTCCGATTTGTTAATGTGCTGTAATGTTAGGCCTACACATTTGAAAGTGGGTTGAGGTGAAACGGATGTGATGATACAGACGAAGGGACTGAAAAGTTGTACTCAAAGCCGGCTTCTTTTTCTGCTTTTTGTAATCTCGTAATGCATAATATTCAAACTTGGCGAAGTGGAGCAAATTTTTAGTGGTAGATGTTAGGTATAAATATCCTTTTTTTTAATAGAGTAGGTACTCAGAATTCAGAAGTTGATACAAATTGTAGATCACAAACAGAGGGTAAACATGCTATTTTTATTATCCTACTTATCGATGAGAAAAGGTCATTGTCTTCTTTTACCTTTTTTTAAATCTAACTTCAACACAGTAAACTTAAGTTTAAAATATTTGTTGACACTTTGGTGCCTATCTTGTTCAAAACAAATCAATGAAATTTTTTTGGTGTACTCAGATTCAAGACGTGCTCGTGATTAAAAGCGTAAGTTTATTTACCTTTTTTTAGAGTATTAATAATAAGACAAAAATTCAAATTTATTATCCCTTCAAAATCAACATGCAGTCAAATGACATTGACTTTTATTCGAAGAATTAAGATTGGATTGGAGAAATAAAAAAAAAAAAACCTTATATTTAAATTTATCTAGATTAGAAAAGTATTTTTCTGTTATTAATACTTAAATAGTATTATCGTAAATATTTGTAAATAACATAAACAATTTTAATAACAACAATAAAAATATTGATTAATAATTGTAAAATAATAAAATCATGTATTCATATATTAATATTTATCATCTTCATAAAAAACACAACATAAATATAGATTGCAGTAATAATAAATATAAAGAATATAAATAAAAAGATAATAGTTAAATAATACTGTAATTTACAAAAAATTAAATTAACAAAGTAATAATATAATAATCACAAGTCTGTAAGGGGTGCAAAAATAATATTATAAAAAAGAAAGATAAAAATAATGAAAAAATTAACATAATAAAGTTGTAATTATAAAACTAAAAATTATAACCTAAAAATGATAATATATTTACTTAAATACAAATTTAAGGTAATTACATGTATTTATTATATATATAATTTAATTTTTATTGACTGTAATTATTAAATGTTGTTAAAAATTTCAACTTTTATTTAGTAAAACATATAATTATATTAATTTGGAAATTACAGTTCACACACCCACATATTGTGATTTGAAATAATTAATATAATTATGATCAATATATATTTTAATTATGGTAATAAAAATTATTTTAAATACAGCTAACTAGATTTTTTTTAAATTGTTTAATTAATGTAATTATTAATTATATATAATTAAACTAATTACCTGAAATAATAATATATATTTAAATTACATAATTAAAGTAATTAGAATAATTATGAATTATATACAATTAAGATAAATATTTTAATTATATATATCATTTTTCTCAACGTGAATTATTTTTGGTTTAAATATGTTTTAAATCCTTACAAATATGGTTCTGTTTTATTTTAGTTCTTAAAAAAAAATTGTTAGTTTTAGATCCTTAACACTTTCTTATTGTTCTTTTTTAGTTCTTACCATTAACTATAGTTAATTTAGTGCTGACATGTAACAAAATAAAAAATATTAATTAAGATAATTAAGGTAATGAAGAATATTTAAATTAAGATAATGAAATTATTTTTATATTGTAATTCAATTAAGTAATGTATTTATTATTTTATATAGATAAGGTAATTACATATAATTTAATTTTACAATTTATTTTTAATTTTTAATATATTATAAACAGTGATTTTTATTTCTTTTAATATTATTTTTACTTTTCAATTCTCTAATTTATTTTTAACGTTGTAATTTTTTTTAAAAAAATTATAATTTACTTAGACACTTATATATTTACTTTTAATATATTACTTTGATGTTATTTTTATATTTCAATTTATTAATTTTGACTGATTGTATTATAATTTATTTTTTTAATATATTACAAGTGGTGATTTTGTCTTTAAAGATAAATTAATATATTAAAAATAAATTGTAAGTGTCTCAATAAATTATATATTTTTTAAAAAGTACAATTTTAAAAGTAAATTAGTGAATTGAAAGGTAAGAAAAATATTAAAAACAATAAAAATTATTGTTCATAATATATTAAAAATTAAAAATAACTTATAAAAGTAAATTATATGTAATTAACTTATTTATATAAAATAATAAATACATTACTTAATTGAATTGCACGCCTAAAAATAATTTAATTATCTTAATTTAATATATTTTTCATTACCTTAATTATCTAAATTAATATTTTATTTTGTTAGTCAAGTCAGTACTAAATTAACTAGAGTTAATGATAAGGGCTAAAAAAGAACAATAAAAAAATGTTAAGGATCTAAAACTAACAAAAAAATTTGCAAGGATTAAAATCAATCAAAGTCATATTTACAGGGACTTAAAACATATTTAAGCCATTATTTTTTATGGATAAAATTACATAATTATATTAATTAAAGAAATAACAGTCAATACATATTCTTAATTGAATTAATTAAAGTTTTATGATTAGGATATATAAGTTTTAATTAAGGTATTAAAGATTATTTTAAGTTAGGATATGTGAGTGTGTCAATTATATATATATATATATATATATATATATACAAGTTGGTGTATGATAGCAAATCCCACAAGTATTAGCTAACACACACCTACTTATTTTTTTAGTTAGAGTATGATAGCAAGATACACCGTTGGTGTATTTTATGATAATCTGTAGTTATAACTTACTAACATACTCTAACTAAAAATCAAGTGAATGTACATTAGCAAATCCTATACATATCACATGGGTTAGATATTATGTTTCAAAATGGTAATGAAAAATATAAAGTTCAAGTTAAGTACATTGCATTTTTTCTCAAACCAAAAGGTCATATTCTTTCTTTTTTGACCAAAGTGTCTTTTTTATGACCTATATATATATATATATATATATATATATATATATATATATATATATATATATATATATATATATATATATATATATATATATATATATGTTCTGAAATGAATTAATTAAGATAATTTTTCACCCATAATCAATTGTGCGTTGCAATTATTTATGTTTAAATCAAGAAAGAGTATCAAATTTTCAATGTTTGATGATGATCAAAGAGTATGTACCTCAACCAAAAAAATTATGTATCAAGAAATATTTGATAACGTTTAACATGATCAAAAACATGAACATGAGTTTTATTCCAATTTTCCTTAATTTTTTTTCTCAATTGGAGTGTTATGTTTATTTGTTTAATATCTTGGATTTTTTTCACCTTTTTTTTGCAGTTGTCACTTATCTTTCATACAAAAACTCACTGATCATAATTACAGACAAAAGTGTTCAATTAATTTTATTCAATTGTCAAATCTTTCATAATGAAACACCATTTTTTTTTCCAATGAAAGCTTAATTTCAAACAAAGATTCAAAAAAAATTACAAAACCCTTTGTCATCTCTTTGATTTTATTTTCACCACATCCATCTTTTTATTTGGACTATAAGTACAGCGATTAGGGATGAGAAAAAAAAAATACTTTTGGGTAAAATATGCTATAGATTGAAGATGGATACATTAATGGAGAACCTGTTGGTAAAATAAATGAATTTTTCTTGATCTATTGATTAACGAGACAAGGGCAAGTAGTAAAGTACCTAAACATGCGGATACCCACAATTTGAAATTACTTAAATAACTTTAATTATATATAAATTAGGTTGCTCTAATTTATTTTTAGTATAAATATATTTTTCAAAATTATTTATTTCAATATAAATATATGTTCTGGAGGTCACTCGGACCGACTTAATCTCTTAAGCCGACGATGCTTCCCCAAGCACCACCGCCTTGGGGGCAACTGTTCTAGAGGTTACCTGGACCTATGGCTCTAAGTCGACCCCACGCCACCTATTCCAATTTTAACATCGCTCAGGTATCCCATCTCATGTTTCCCTACTATCTCGGATTAACTCTACTTCAACCTTGGTTCGACAACGAACACACCTGGTGGTACGAAACGCGTGTAGTTGGGCATCAAAACGCATACTGTCACGTGGCACCCAGCTCTAATAGAATTTTCCTCCAAAACGCCTTATATAAAGGACTCCACACCCATTAGGTACGTATGCTCTCTCATACTCACATTAAGACCAATACTGACTTAAGCATCAGAGTCTTTGCAGGTGTCACCACCAAAGATGCCAGCAACCACCGTGGGAGCTCACCGGAGACGCATTCTTGTGTTCACTACATAACAATATATGTTTTGTAATCATTTATTTTAATATAAATATATGTTATAAAATTATTTGTTTTTAATTTTTATTTTTTTATTTTATATTTTCATAAATATCCATAGATACTTATGAATACCTATGGATATTTATAAAATTAATTGTTATCCGCTCAACAGATATTCATGCAGGTACAAGGCAAACATGAAGTATACTTTCATTCAATAAGGGTAGTGACAAGAGGTTACTAGTCATACCCACCCTGTCGCATTGCCATCCCTAATAGTCATTAAGTCCACACAATATCAAATCATATTTATAAAAATTATATTCATATTTTATACAATATTCACATTTAAGAATTATCATCTAAACTATCTATTTACGTATACATATATACAAAAAATACAAAATATCACTACAATATTAACATTAAAATAAGCATCATCGTACTTAATTTCACTAAGAATATTAAAACCTATGGTCCTTCTTTTTTTATAATAAGTATTCAAATAAATACATTTAGAAATTTAAATATTAATAACCATTATATTTACCTTTCAAATATTTAATATTGTATGTAAATCAAATAATAATCGAACACTAATTTTCCATGCATTGCACAAGTCCACATACTAATATTATAAATTAGAAAAGAAGGTTTTATAATATGAAAAAATGCCACATGGCAACACCATTAAATTTTTTACTTTATTTATATTTAATAAAAATACATAATTGCAATAATTAAGGTTATTGCAATTATGTATTTTTGTGAAATTTAATATATTTTTTAATAATTTCTAAATTTTATATAAGTATAATTATTATATGTGTGTGTGTGTGTGTGTGTGTGTGTAAAGAATTTATAAAAATAATTATAAATATTCATATATATTTAAATAATTTTATATTCTTTTATGTCTTATATCCTTTTAATTTATATAAATATCTTCTAAAACATATTATCTTTATAAGTATATTTGCATTTGTTTATTATTTAAATATGTAAATAATTTTAATAAGAAATAGTAATAATAAAAAGTATTTTTTATTATATTTTGTGATTTCAAAGCACAATGCATACATCACAATTATTGTTTAACCTCGACATCTAGGAATCTGCCCGGACTGTACGACTCCCTCAAACTCTATACTAGTACCATCTACTTCTTATCAGTGGTCCCAACTTACATCTCGCAGTGTACCAAACTGTAACTTTCCGTTGTACATGTACACATGCTCTCAACGCATGGTCCTCAATTCAATAGAGTTATCAATATGAAAACACATGCCATAGCTACATTGTCCATATTCATTAGCTCAACCCTTAGCATCAATGCATGATAGACACTAAGTTATAGTACTAATTTGTGATTCATTCGACAGATTAACAGTTAATGAATTTATAGACGAACACTTATCTCTGCATCAAACAATATTATAATATTCAAATTAATTATTTAACTACAGTAATGTATAAAATATTTATTAGTTAATAAATCTATATATTTAAATTTTACAATTTTTTTGCTAAACATACTAACTTAAACAATTTAGGGCATATTTTTTTATAACAATAGATTAATACTGAACAAAAAAAATATTTTTTTCTTAAAAAAGAAAGAAATATATAAGTATATTTTGACCAATTCTTTTCTTACGAAGTTATAATAGCTGAATACGTATATTTATTTTTGAAACTAATTTCATTCCTATATTTAAGAAAACCGAAACTTATATTTACATATTCTTATTTTTATAACTTCATTTGATACATTGTTTTTATTTACAATTCTTTTTTTATTTCAAACAGATTGTTAGACCCTTTTCATTTTTTCTCAATAAAAATAAATGTGTACACTATAACAATCAGATGCTTAAAATCAATTCTATAATGTTACTAGCATAAGTTATGGCCAATAATTTATTTTTATCAAATTTAGATTGTAAACTTTTAAATATTTTTATGTAGATAATTTATTCCTTATTTAATTTTATTACGACAGAATACTATCTCTGTCTACTTATTAACTTATTTTTTTTTACTTAAACCAATTTCATTTTAACTGTACTATTTGACTTGAATGGATTATACTTTATTGTAATTAATTAAGTCTTTTATTTTAATAGTGTACTTCTATTAGTGTTTAGTATTTTGTTTAATCAGAAAATTATATTAACTTAATTATGATTCATAGTAGACTCTTTTACTGTTAACTTAAAGTGAATAAATACCTTTTTACTTATTTTTAACTTAACAATAACTTTGTCTGTCCATGTAGTTATTAATTTTAATTTTTTTATTAAATTTATTTAATATCTTAAATTACAATATTATTTAATTATATTTTAGTAACACCTTTCCATTCCATATTTGTCGCAATCCATTGCTTATGATTTTCTTTGAACTCATTGTAAAATTAGAAACATAAGAAATAGGATTCATACACTTGAAGAGGAAATACAGTGGAAATAATTAGCTGTCTAGAAGATTAAAAAAAACAAAAAAAAGAAAAAGAATGCAACAAACACTAAATAATTATTACATAAAATATGGATATTGTTCAATAGTACACACCATAGGAAAAAATCACGAAAAAGAAGAAGAAGGATATACATCAGGTATAAAATAATAACGTACAGATAACATTAAACTACCATCTTACATAACAACTATTAATAATATTACTAGAGACATATCCGATGAAAGAAAATAACTCATTCTTCTTTTGAGTGTTTATTTTACTTCATGACAGCACTCGGGGAATGACAAAGCGCATCCATGCATTCTATCTGGAATTTTGGCTCAAAGAAAGATTGTATTGTTGCCATTCCTCACATGCAACGCTTCCATAGAAAGTATACCACCACGGATGTGTACTGTATTCATTCATTTTTTCTCCCATAATTTCATTCATAATATCGACATTTGGATCTTCATCGTTGATGGGCTGTGGTTCACAAGATGGCCCTACTTGATCGTCGCCAAATGTTGCGTATAACTCAATGCATGTTAGTTGTGGATATTGACCAAAAATAGAAAACATTTTTGCTAAATCTCCTTCATCATGAAGATTACATGCTCTGTAATGCATGCAACGAGATACAATGAAAATAGGACATCAAAAATAGAGTTCTGTTACCATTTTCCCATGAACTGTGGTGATTTTATTGAGGATGGTTTCTTTCAGCTGAGCTAATGTGATGTCCTTATGCACAGATAAACACTTGGTTTCTTCACTAATGAATTTGCACCCTTCTTCAACTGTGTTTATCATCTGCCCATTATACTATAGAAACACAAAAACCTGAGATGAGGTCATCTTTGTGCAGATATTCTGAGTTCATAAATCTTATAAAATTTCAACGGTTTTTTTAAGCAAAGTTTTGTATGTATGTGATTTGCGGACACTGTATTTATAGTCAGACTCATTTCATTATAATATTAAAAACTAAAAATAAAATATAATTTTATAAGTTCTTAACATATCAATACTTAAAATAGTTCAACTTAAATATGTCATAATACTTAAGTCTAAGTTTTAATAATACACATCAATATTATTAATAAAAACAAGTTATATTTAGAATTAAAAAAATGACAATATTTTAGGTTGATTTTTATTTTTTAAAAGAAAAAACATTAAAATAATATTTTATTAGACATTTTATTGAACCGCTATGAACCGGTTTTTTACCAGTTTTTGACCGTTTTCACCGGTTTACGGTTTTGACCGGTTCACAGACCGATTTTTTGCATGACCGGTTCTCTAATTTAATTGGACCGGACATAGGACCGGTTCACTGGTTTTCCGGTTGAACCGACCGGTCCGGTCCGGTTCTGATAACATAGCAAAGTGACTGCAATTGCACTTGGAAGAAGAAATAAGCATCCACGTTTTTTGGATTAAAAATGTTCACCATTTGGTGGCATGACCAACTGAAGTCATAGCATGTGCCACAATTACAATTAACAATGATTATTGAACGAAAAAATGAACGATTAGGATGAAATGAATTTGAACTTTGTCAGTGTTCACTACTGATGCAAACTTTGACAAAATGGTTCATGTGTGTCGTTTGTTGCCTTTATTAAATCAACATCTATTGATCAATGCTAGTGAACTCAATCTGACAGGAAACCCTTATCGAGGCACTGCAATGGTCAGATTACTAAAAGTTAATGTGTAATCTGTCCTATTAAAGCAGTTTGATATGACATGAATAGGCTTACTTTTTCACACAATCATACAAAGCAAATTCCATCAAATAATGGCATTATTATCAAATTTTTTTCTTATATTATCATCATGTATCTTTTAACACTTTCGTACGTAAAAGTTTCATCTGGAAAAAAAATTAATTAAAAAAAATATGAAAAAGACATAAAAGAAGATTGACGGACACAATGCTTATAACAATACTCAATGATCCTTAGCAAATACCATGAACAATTATTGTAAGGAAAAAGATTTATAAATTTATTTGCAATTACATTATAGTGAAAACGGTATTTGATGTACCTATGTTAGAAATAAACAATGCTATTTTATGTTTAGTTTAACTATTCTTAATTAAATCTTTAAATTAATTTATTTTAATTGAATTTTTTATTTTTTATTTTGTAAATTGGGTCCGTTCACTTAAATAAGTATAAATATATTTCATTAACTTAAACAAAATATTCTATAATAAGAATGCAATACCAAAAAATATAAAGATGTAATTATAAATTCACTACAGTTCCACAAAATGTAGGAATAATTCAACCTTTATAATTATAGAGTATTTTTTTTTAACAAACACAAAGTATTTTCTTTGTTAATAATTCTAGGCGCTAGTTTAAAGAGTGAAAAATTCCCTCCAACAACTCAAGGAGTTGTACGATTCGACATGACAATTGAATATGTAAATGATGTTACACCTCAAGATGTGCTCTCTGTCAAGTCACATCATCACTTTCTAATTTATTTATATTTCAAAAGTAAGCAAATTAATCTTTTATTTTATTCAGTAATTTCTTTGTTAACATAAAATGGTCAGTTAGAAATCTCTTTCTACTTTGTACCGTTGGATGAATTTCGAATTGTATTTTATTTTACTTTAAATTTTGACGATTTCAATATATAGACATGAAACCTTCGAGTATAGAGAAAGGCCACTTGAGTAGGAATAGGCATCTAGCTCTTTTTATTGTATATGCATGTTTCAATTTTTAAATTATAATAAGGTAATAACTAAAAAAATAATTGTTAATAGTACGAAAATTTATATCAGGTACAGCGCACATTAATCTCCTTGAATACATCATAGGTATAAATTAATTGGAAATCATTTTATATTTAATTGTTGAAATAAATATTATAATTTTAGTAATTCTTAATTATTTAATAGTTCGTCATTATATGAAAGTATAAAAACTACTGAAATATTGTAATCGGATTTTCATAAATATATAAGTTCACAAGAACCTCTATCTCTTTGTATCACTGTCATCTTCTATTGGAAATATAAATTGAATTGAACATAGTGGTTTTATTATATGTAATCTGAATATGCCATACTACCATGAGAAGGCTGTTAATGTATCCCTCATTTTAAATTTATTTTATTTCAAATATGTAACGCTTCACAGATCCCACCTTAGCTGTAAGTCTTATTCTCCTTGTCATCCTTGGCTCTCACCCTTCATTTGGTTGAGTAGATTTTGGGGAGAGAGAAATATATGTGAAAGAAATGTAATATAGGGCATTTAAATACAAGTTATTTCATGGTTTTATTTTTAAATACAATTTTAAAAGTTTATTTTTTTTATTAAAATAATATAGGGCATTTGAATGAATTTGACATACAAATTATTTAACACGTATGAACCAAAATAATAAAATTTAAAACATATTGTCCAATGTCAATCATGATTTTACAAAAGGATAAACTTTTAACTTTAAATTTTTTATTTATTTTTTGGTATTTTGATTGATAACTTTTGAAGACAATTGAATTTAAAATAGTTTAATCAACTTTGTTCATGGATATTTCTAGTATTATGAATTTAGTTTTTGTTTGTAAATTTTTTAAAAAAACGTAATGTAAAATATTTAAAGATGTACAACACAATTTAAAAGATAAATATAACACGCTTTAAAGTTATGAGAAATTAAAAATTAATTACACGTGGGATTATGTTTCATATGAAGGTCTTCTTCTTTCACGTTGCGGTCTTCGTTCCTGTTATACTTGATTTGTTTGCCCTCCTCTTGTCCTAGCACTACGTCAACATTGTTGTTCTTGATTTGTTCGCCCACCTCGTGATATAGGACCAGCACATCTGGCCATTTGTTGTTGGATGGGGGAAACAAGTTCCTGATGAATCTCATGAGGACTATGACCATCATCATCATCATTGTTGTCATTATCATCAGCACTACCATCATTGTTATTGTTATCATTATCTTCATCGTCATCATCATATGCAATGTCACGCATTTGATTAGGCATTATCGGATGATAACATTCAGCTGATGGTGGGTTGTTGTATGTAGATAGTGGTGTGGAGAAAGTGGTTGCAAACATTTGTGAACTTCCTTCAAAGAGATTGGATGAGGAAAGAACTTGATGAAACGAATATTGAGGCACATATGGTGAAAACCCCAGTGATTGAAAGCTTTGTTGATCTTGTTGGGGCAGATATCCCAAAAAGCTCGCTAGTTGATAACTAGATTGTGCATGTGACTGTTGATGTTGGGGCATATATCCAGAAAATCCCATCGGCTGATAACTAGGTTCTACCTGTGATTGGTGATGTTGATGTGTAGGATAATGCTTAAAAAATAATAATTATCCTATTAGAATTAGAAATGAGTACTAATAAAATTAATTTTGTTATAAATAATAAAGTATGCTTACTACCTCAATATAGAGTGACCCCTCACACGATATATTGTCTAGTGTGAGGAATAAACCATTGCATGTATTGTGAATTTCCACAGTAATATACCATCATGTTCTTGACCTTCAACAACATGATTGTTTTTATTATTCCACATGTTAATCCACTGACGATGATAATGGGGCCAATAAATATCTATTCTTCCTCTTTTATCAATTCTATGGACTTCATCCAGGTTTGGTGGGTCATTTGGAATATTTTGAAGTAGTCCGAATTGTCTTAAGACCCTATCTACTGGATGTCATTCCACAATTGCAAAACATATGAGAGGAACTATTGTGCGAGCAACATCAGATACCTCAATATTAATTAATCGCCTTATCTTAGGTTTTTGATAAGGTGTCCATACAAACTGCAAGGATAATGATGTTATTATTATTTAATAATTATTCATTACTAATTGCAAAAAAGATAAATTAATAAAATTATTAACAAGAATAATAATAATAAACCTCGTTCACTCGTAGTCGATCAAACATGGTACGTATAAGGTTAATTGCATAGGTGGGAATGTTGATTGTGTCCATCAAGCGAGACCATCTAATAACATGGAATAAGAAAATGCTTTTATTGTTAATATAATAAACATAATTAAGCATTTTCAAAACTAAAATAACCATACTGTCGCGCAAGAGGAAATCTAAGTCCTACTTTAACCTCCTCGTCTTTTAACCTGATTATACAGTTAGGCATACATGCAATACAGTCCCACGCCCATGACTAGAGAAGTAACAAACACTTGCCAATATCAGTTTGAGAGGGTTTAATCGCTCGATCTAGGGCTCAAAACAAGGAAGCCTAAGACAGCTGCACCCCAGCTATAATTTCTTACAGCTGCAAAATTGTTTAACAATAGTAGATACATAAGATGAACTCTTGCACTTGATGTATCTAACATTAAAAATCCTCCAATAAGCATCATTATATGAGCTCTAGCATGTTGCAAAATGACAATATTATTAGCATCATCGAGAAGTTGTCTGAATCAGGTTAGCTAGCCATGATAATGATATCATGTTTCCTTTGACCTTATTTTCTGGTGGAGTGTCCCCTAATAAGATCTGACAAGCAGAAACCAAATTACCAACACTGTTACCAATGACAGCAATTCGGGTTAAGGGGGAGCCCAAGTTGTAATGCGACATCTTGTAACGTTATTGTAGCCTCTCCATGTGGAAAATGAAATGTGTGTTTCAGTTCTCCATTGTTCCATTAAAGTTGTTATCAAATGATGATTTATCTCGATCTTTCTGATTGTTACGACATTACCAAAACTGGCTAGATCAATTAACTGCCGAACACGAGCATCTAATTCATCTAGATGTTTAAAAGCCCATATAGAATAACGCCTTGGTCATATCATTCTCTCTTCTCCCTCCCAGACTTTAGTAGAAACATGTGAGGCTTGTTGCCGCAGCAACAAATCATCAATTGGTCCAAGTTGAAAATAGGCCATTTTTTGTGATGAAGTTTTAAGAAGTATGCTTCGTGAGATAGATAAGAGAAAGTAAAGTAATAAATTTGTTATGAGGTATTTGGCGTAGAAGCGAATGATACATTATATAGTTGTAGTATTTACATTTTAATATATATGTTGGGATAAATTTTCACGTGATGTGTTTGAAATAATAGAAGCATGCTACTGAACAGTAAGGTTGCATGCATTACAAATAGTAAAAGTATGCCTGATTCCTTTATGAGTAGACACAGTATAGACTTGCAATAAAATGTTATAATACATTGAATAGTTACTAGTTCGAGGATGAACAGGATATTTACACTGATGCACATTACTTCCTTCTTTCAGTGAGACATTGAATGTATAATAAAGCAATGTCTTCTTTCAATTCTCGTGAAGATTTTGCACCAATAATGTTTAAATTGTTCAACAATTAGTAAATCAATGAAAAGGATGTATTAATGTGTATAAGACAAATTACACTATTTTGGTTACTGTTACTTATTCGATGCATATGAGTGACACAAAAGACAAAATTTTTGCACAATTGAGGTGCCTTCACGTGAATTATGAGTGCTTTGTATGATATGTATTAAGCCAAATGTGTAGCCATTGTACCTACCTGTTTAAGTGTGACACCAAGCACAATTGAGAATATATTCACATGGCTTGCCACGGATACACTTGCATGAGAATTATAATTGAATTGTTTCCGTTTTAAATTTTGCTTTCTTTTTAATTTTGTTTATTGTTATTTTTTAATTTTTTTAATTGAAGTCGTGGATTTTTTTAATTTCGTTTATTGTTATTTTTTAAAAAAATTAAAGCAAAGTCATGACATACTTTTTTTTATTTATTAGATTTTTTTTATGGATTCGTGAGATTACTTTATTATTCATTCAAAAGGGAATTTGGTGTTATTAGAAGTCATGCTAGCAAAGCACGACATAGGTCTTGTTAAAGTTGTGTTTGTGGCACACGACATTTCTTTTCTTTTTTTTCTTTCACGAAATCGTGTTTTCATTTCACGACATTTGCTTTTATTCTTTTAAATTATTTTCCTAAAGTCATGTTTTCGTTTCCTAATTCTATTTTTTTTTTAAAGTTGTGTTTTCGTTTCATAACATTTGCTTTTGTTTTTAAAAAAAAAATTAAAGTCGTGTTTTCGTTTCACAACATTGGTTTTACTTGTAATTTTTTTTTAACCATGTTATTAAACTAAAGTCATGTTTGACATATGCAACCTCAGAATAATTCTCACTCTATAAGTAGCAATGTTTCATATACAGTTTTTGGCTTTTTATCTCGGAGGGCTAATTTGTTCAAAAAATTACCCAAATGGGTATTTTTCAAAAATGTGTTTCGATTCCATGAAGAAGTCAGTGTTTGTAGAATGTTTTTAAAAAAAAAACATGGAATCATTGTCTGCCTTTCCTTGCAAATAACTTAAGGCAGTCAACACATCCCCATTTTGGATTTTAGAATGCTTACACCGCTTAATATGATTGAAGAGATCTTTCTTATTAAAGCCTAGACCAATGTGTCCCTCATTTTGGTCCAACATGAAACCAATTATCTAACATGTTCTAACACCTTATGCATGCAAGCAATTGACCTAAGCTTTGTCTGCATTTGACAATCCACGATATGAACGAATTAGCAAAACAAAATTAGAATCACACAATTCATGATTATGACTCTCCTCAAATGACACCACTTTCCATTTACCTATAACTTCATCAACTCGTACTCTAAGCTTTGTTTTGCAATTGGTACGTGTCAAAGGTCCGTGATCCTTCTTCGTATCATCCTTCATCAAGTGTTTCTTGTCCCTCAAACCAGCTTTATTACATAAGTACTGACGCATTATAATACTACCATTCAAATCACGTGCTATCTCATCTTTTCTAATTGCGAAACCATGACATTTTCCATAGGCAAAGTAAAATTTGTAAACATCATATTCACATGAAAACTCCATGCTACGAATGTCATCCCCTGTCAAATCAATCAAGCTTTTGTAATCAAACCCACTAATATTGACATCTACATCTTCGTCCTCATTATCGACATCATCATCACAGTTCACTTTCACTTCTACCACATCTGTCTATATCACTATAGCTAACATCACAATCGTCATCAATATTAATAAATAATTCCTCATCAAACTTGTCCATCTGCATTACAACCAGACGACACATTTCATTAATACAAGTAGAAATGGTAACAAGGTTGTTTCAAATTAGCTAATGTATAAAATTCATATGATGGACTCATCAAATTCCATGACACATAAATTTACAGAACTGCCGTCATTTGCAAAATGCACCCCCACATTTAGACTCACATTAATCATTGCAATCTCACATGTTGGTTTCGTTGTAATCTCACATTAATCAACATATAACACCAACACCAATCAAACATTGCAACCTCACATTAAAATACAATTACAGCAATTCTCATTAAGTATAAATTGGTCTATAATGTATTCACCTAAACTAATCAAAAAGATGATTGAATGTAATCAGTTTAACTAATTGAAAACAAATATAAAAACAATAAATTCATCAAAATTACCAACCAATAATGCAAACAAGCAGCAATTGAAAAACCATTTTTTCTACTACTACTATCCATTTAAAATGACATGAATTCATTCATTCCTTATCTCATGTATTGTAATCTTTATTATAAAACAAGACAACAACATTCAAAATTATATGACCGTTGACACTTATCGAACAAAATAATTAAAAAAAGACACATTAAATTCATTAAAATCAACACTAATCTATGATTCTACTTAATAGGACATAAGAATAAATAAAAGATAAAATTCATGAAACCACAATTACTCACTTACTGCTTTCCAACAGCAATGACCATCAACTTTGACAAAAAATGAAACTAAATCACAGCAATAAAACCACGTCCATATGAGTTAGAAGCCCACATCCATAGGGGAAAACGAAGTCCATCCAACTCCACAATGTAACTATTTGTTACTCCGTTCACAGCCTCTTAAGCCATTGTTTGTTGCTTCTCAAACCACGCAGTTTCGTCCATAATAACCACACACTGTACTGAGAGATGAACTGAGAAAGATGAAGTTTACTAAAAAAATGAGAAAGTTAACTCTGACGAAAGAAAAAGTTATCCCTATAAGTAAGACCAAAAAAGCAAAATGATTGCCTCACCCTTGTTTAGTGTCGTGGCTGCAAGAGTAACGATCTGACCAAGATAAAAACTTACTCCAGCTATCCCAAAGTCATTGGTCCACGTCAAGGTGGCATTGCAACCAGCTGAAATGAACCCACATTGAAGGAATTGCCTACAAAAAGTGTCCATCTATTATAGGCGGAAACATGTTTTAGTTCTAGTTGTAGATCCATTCTTATGCCGAGTTTATTAACTTAACAGTTCTCATCAGTGCTAAGCTATAAATAGAATGGTTAAAGACGTTCTTAGCACTAGTTACCTAATTAGCATTCTAAAATCTAAACATATATTCATTTCCTCTTTAGTTATATAAATTCTGACTAATCTGCCACCTTTAAAGTATTTTAAAGCCTCAGAATCATTCAAGTAAAAGATATTTGTTAATTCCACACCATATTTTCAAATGTGAAGAAATATCTCCACACCACATGTGAAGAAATATCATCGCATTCTATATCTTATATGGTTACCGTCATTCAAAATTTCAAATTGGTTCATGCCTGACAACTCAAAGTCCAGCTGAGATGACAACCAACAACAACTTCACCACATTCCCTTGATCCTGCCAACAAAGACAATACCACTCTAGCCAACACCAACTGACGAAAGTAGCCACCGGTATAAGCGTCATTACTGTTGCCGAAACTTCCCCAACCTCGCAAGCCTTCAGCGGTCACTAAAACGAGCACAAACGTGTGCACCTTCAGTCAACGATGGTGCATAGTAGCACCTTCTCCGATGCGCACCACGTTTACAAATCATGAACTACCATTGTGGTCCCTATTCTTGTTCTGGTGCAACTGAATTTTCAACCTCATGTTCTTGTTCTCGTTCCAACTTAGTTGAATTTTTCAATAATTTTTCAACCTCATGTTCTTGTTCTTCTTCTTGTACTTGTTTCGATGTGCACCATAGTGGTTTTTGCTCTTCCTCCTGTTCTTGTTCCGATGCACACCACAGTGGTTCCTGTTCTTGTTTCCGGGAAAGCTGAATTTTTCAATAATTTTTATTACTTTATTCTTCCGGTTAACACCTGCTATAGTAGCTAATTTTGGTACCTCACCCATGTACCATTAACTTTGGTACTTCACCTTAGCCTCGTCCTTTTTTTTTTTTTTTTGAGGATGGAAGTTACTTCAAAAGTTAATTTTTTGGTAAACCACCAAATAAGTGGTCCATTGATGAATTAATTCTTTAAACTATTAGATATATGAATAAAAAAAATTAAGAAGATTGTTATTTGAATCAGGAAATCTCAACTGTTAGTTTTTATTTATTTATATATTTAACTGATTTTAAGAGGCGGTAGTCCACCATTGAATTTGCTTACTTTAAATGCGGCAGATGAGTTAGAATTTAGATAATTGGAGGTATCTATAGTCCTAATTAGATAATTAGTGCTATAACAACCTCTTTAGCGATTTTGTTTACAGCTTACTATTGCAAAGAACTATAAAATTAAATTTTAATTGCACTTTTGTTTTCCACACTTTTATAATTTTACAAATTTTGTTCTAAGATAATTTTTTTTTTAATTTTGCTCTCAAATTTACAAAATATCACAAATTGTGCTATCACTTAGATTAAAAGGCTCCAAAGTTTGGAAAGCTTTGTGTGAAAAGACATACCATTTAGTAATTTTAATTACCTCACTAATAAATCGGCCTCAACTCAACATTTACTAATTTTTTTATGCAGACCCGCCAGCGATATAAACAACGCATTCAACAATAGGATAGGCAACCAAGCCATCTTCGGGGATTCAATCATGTCTAGCAGGATGATCGATTCGTACAATAACGAATTTGGCAAACAAGAAGTGAATGTCGAAAAAACTGAAGAGCATGGGGACCCCGCCAGCAGGTTTTCTTCGAAATATATACTTAAACTACTTTCTTATTTGGTATTGTATTCGAAGGGATCTTGCAGTCTGAATTGGTTTGCGTAGACCTTTACAAACACTGTGAACTTATTTGCATTTCAAAATGTCTGATAAATTTCCTGGGGAGTGGCCGTGTTTTTTTTTTTTTATCAAAACTGATATGTGCAATGTTGAATCAATATTGTTGGTCACTAACACTTGATAAATTAAAATTTTAGAACACCTAAATTGAAATTAGGGCTTGAAACTAGTAAATACACGCTTTCCCTATCTCCAACCATTCACCATTTGATTCTTGCTTGACTCACTTCCTTGCCTTGTCTTGAGGTTTTGCTATCATCTTGAGGTAATTTTTTTTTCCTACTTAACTACACAAAAAAATAAACCATTTTTTTTCTAATTTTGTTGAGTTAGTCATCTAACAAATTAATCCTTGCAAATTGTATTTTAAATAAATCCCGGAAGTCCGATTTGTATATATGACTAATTCAATGGCGAAGTCATTTCAAGTCCTAGATTAGTTAGTTTTCTTTCCAGGAGTGCAATGGAGATGCTAGAAGATAAAATGAGAGAATTAATCTATGATTTGAATACTTCATTGAAAGAGAAATCATCCTCCAAACAAAATCTTACTACCACTCTTTATTTTATATAAAAAAAAACAATAATTTGATATTTTCAGTGCTAAGGAATTTTCAAATCCTCGAAGTGCAGTTTTAAGTCTTCAACAATTACAGAAAGAGTCCCATAGAATACACATGCTCTAATCCAAAATCTCCATCTCTCACAAAAACCCAATCTATGTAACATAATATAATTGTATAAGAAAGTCCAACTAACAGAGTCAGGCCTTTTCAAAATTAACCTTTGCAAATATAGCACTGTCTCAGTGTCTCCTACTTCTCTAAATTCACTAATTCATTGATCAAAAGCACACCATCTAGAATCCGCTGGTTTGAGACGACTATTTAGAAGGAGGAAATTACAAACTTCATAATTGGCCAGAATTTTAGTCTCTCACTCTCCCTGTCTGTATACATGAAACCCATTTAGACATATGATTTAGTATTTGAAAGTAACAAAGATATCTTGCTTGTTGTTAGAATGGCTCTGAGACTTTACAATGCATGAAAAGTATAATGTGTGATTTTCACAAAGCCTCCAAATTAATACAATGTCGTTTTAGTCTACCATATTTTCTATATTAGTTTATTTAAAATTGCTCGATTTTTATTTATTATCCAATATGATGCATGATAAAATTTAACGCTGGAAGGCATCGCTATCTTTTTCCGGTTTCAATTCTAATTCCAACTACATTTTGCTTTCATCATTAATTTTATCAATCCATTGCGCTAGGTTACTAAAACTTTCAGAGTATGACATCATCTTTATTTTAGGTGCCAAACCAGCCAATGTAGCAGTAGCTCGAGTGAGACAGTGGGCTCATTGAACTTGTGGGGTCGCATTGTCAATCCAGAACGACACAACTTTTGGAATTTTATTAATTCTCTTATCATATGCATTCAGTTTATTGCAAACTTATTTAACGGAAACGGGACTGGCCATGGAGGTAAACAAGCTTGAGGCCTTAATTAAGGGCAATGTGATGTGCACATAGGCACGAGAATGATGTTGAAGTATTCGAACTCTAGAATATAATGGGAACTCAGTGTGAAATTTTTTTTTCCTCTTTCTAGTCATTTTGTCTATATGTTTGGGATAACAATATCATTTTGTTGTTATTGTTAATATTGTTATTTTAGACAATTATGAAGTCCCTAAATCATGTTTTGAGTGTAAGACCCCTCTTTCCTCCATCTCTTCTTCTCATGATTTTCTTAAGGTAAGGAGGACGGGGAGAATTAAAATGTTATGAGTTTTAAGTGGTGAAATAGGCTGGAGTGAGGTTTCTATAAACTATGACATGTTATTGATATTTTGGATTAAATGAATGATGGGATGATTTTTAAATATGTTTGGCTATATAGAACTTAGTTGGCCTTGTGTGTTTGTTGAGTTATATTATTTTTTTTCTTTTTATCACGAGAGTATGTGAAAATCTTGGTGGCTTGATGCTTGATATGGGTAGAGAATTATTTTCTTGAGATGCTGAAATTTCGTACAGTTGTGGAAATTTTCTCACTGTCCCAATAGAGTTTTGCACTGAAAATTAATGTGAAGTTTCATTTATATGTTTGTAGTTTGCTTGTATAAGTTTATTGTTTAATTTAATTTAGTTGATTTTTGGTGATTTTTGCCAGTAGTGTGTTTCATATTTGACACTATTGGAAAAGTTTCATAAAAGTTGGTGTCTAATTTCATAACCTTGTGTTTGGATGAAGAATTTTAAGAGGGTAATTCATTTTTATAGGAAATTTAAAATATTTTGTGATGAAATTTGTTGTTTGAATAGAGAATTTAGTAAGAAATTGAAATTTTAGTAACTTATGAAGGTATTTTGATTACCTAAAATTGTATAATTTCAAATTTCACTAAAAAAATAAGAATTTGAAATTTTTTATACTCACTTTCTCTCACCTCTATGTTTATTTTCTCTCTCTTCTATCCTCTTTTTTTCTTCTCTCTCTCTCCCTTCTCTTTTTTCTCTCTCTCCTCTCCCCCTCTCATCTTTTTTGTTATCTATTTCTCTACAGCCTCTCTCTTTTATCTCTCGCCTCTCTCTCATCTCCCTCTCTTCATTCTCTTTCTTCTCTCCTCTCCCCCTTCTCTCTCCTCTCTGTCTCATCTCACTCTCCTCTCTCTCCCATCTCTCTTCTTTCCCTCTTTCTTCTTTATCCTTTCTTTATCAATATTGATGTAAAAAGTATGAATATTTATTTTTGAATTATTAAATATTATTTAATACTAAAATTATTTGTGAATTATTTTATATTTAAAAATTGACTAATGTTTATTTTTGGAAAAGTTTAATATTAAAATATTATATTTAAAATTAAATTTTGTATATGGCAAAAATTAAAATGTCATATCCAAACTTAGAATTTCAAATTTTAAAAATTTGAATTGATTTATCCAAACAGAACATTTAATAAATGAAAGAAATTTAAATTAAAAGCAATTCAAATTTCAAGCATTTCAAATTCTTTAAAATTTTAAAGTTCCTCATCCAAACACAACCTTAGAGTTTTTGGCCTATACTACACTGCTTTTATTAGTATTAAAGATATCTCAAATTATTATGATATATACTAAACATAGAGGCTTTTATTTATTAGTAATTAGTTATGAAAGCACTAGTAAAGAGTATGACTTTTATTGACAATTCTATAAACAACCATTATAAATTTTTCAAAAAATTAAGAAAATCTTTTATTAACATTTCTAAAGGATATATAATTTCAATTCAAGTAGAGGTTGAGTATAAAGATCATGCTTGTATAATGTACCACCATATACAAAAGGGACCTTTCTTACCACATTTTTTCACTGATATACCTCAAATCATGATGATATATATTAAACGTAAAGGCTTTAATTTATTACTGATTAGTTATGAAAGCGCTAATAAAATGTATGACTTTTATTGACAATTCTATAAACAACCACTATAAAAGGCTTATATTTTTCAAAAAATTAAGAAAATATTTAATTAACATTTCTAAAGGAAAACCTAATAAAATGGTGATTTAAAAGATAATGGAAGAGATGCCTTTGCTTTTTTATTTTTGAAAAACAAAACCCTTTACTATTACTTTCTAAATTCTTGATAATTGTTGCTTTGTCTCCCTCTCTCATCCACAATATGCTTACAGTTGTATATATCGTACAAATATATTTCCTTCATCCAACTTTGTTTGACGTTTTAACAAAAAAAATTGTCCTATTTTGATTGTCATTTTATAATATCAATTAAACATTATTTTTCTTATTATACCCTTAACTATTTATTGTGGAGTGAGAAAATAAAAAAGAAGTACAGATAAAAGAGAATCTAATTAAAATGAAAGATAAAGAATATATTAGAAAATTACATAATAATTTTTATAAAATCTAAAATATTAATTGTATTTCTTAATTCTTGAGCCAAAATCTTAAATGTCAAACAAAATGAGACAGAACCAACACTGGTTGACACAAGTGGTAGAGGCTTGTGTTTCTTAACTATGTTGTCCAGCATTCGATCCTGGCCTTAGGTATGAAATAGACTATGTTGGGAGAGGAATATCCACCTTGTATGTGCTCACAGTCCATGGCGGAGATTAGTCACTGTTTTCAACGGTGGATAGTTTGTACCAATACCATGGTAACCAAAAAAAAAAAATGAGACAGAAGAAATAGGATTTACATGATTGAGTCATTCAAAGTCGAGTCAAGTTTTGCCATTTTCTAGTGCACTACATTAAATTAGTCAGATGCATTTACATTCTGACTACAACTCTTGACGTAAAGTTAGCAAATCAGCAAGTAACTCAATTCACTCCTACCTGAAGTTATTAAGCAAATTAGTTAACACGTACATAAGACATTAAGGGTTCGTTTAGTGGCCAAGATAGGATAGAATAAGTATCATATCCTATTGTAATCCATCATTTGTTGTGTCAACAGGATATGATTACACTATCCTATCTCTTATCCTATCTTGTTGCTCTAGTGTATTTCTTATTCTCGAGAAGAGTTGGGTAGGGAAGTAACAGGATAGGATAAGCACTTTTTTCTCTCTCTCTCTTTATATATTATGTAATATGTTACATATTATAACAAATATTGTATATAATTTATATAGTAATAATATATTTGTATATATATAATAGGTTTTATATAATAGCATATATATATATAGAAGGAAAATAATTATGATATACATATACATAGATAGTTATATTATATAAATATTATATATAATTATAATAAATAGATTATAAATGATTTGTGAAATATAGAGAAAGATTTATATATATATATGATGAGATATATTATAATGATATATATTAGATATATATAGATATATATATATATTAATATAGTAATGTATGATGTATATTAATATATAATACAAAATATATATAACATAGAGTAAATATAAATTAATAGTATAACTATATATTAGATTGATTATATTATATTATATATATATGATAGATATGTATGTATATATTATATATATGTGTTGTATGTATGTGTATATATATAGTTTTTATAATATTTTGTATATAAATTTAAATTATATTATTAATTAAAATATTAAAAATTAAATAATTAATATTTAAATATTTTAAAAAATATTTGAATAATAATTATAATTTTAAAAAATTATATTTTTTTATAATTTTAAGAAAAGTAACTACATAAATAAAAAATATTGTATACTTTAGTTAAAATTATCTTTTTTCATAAAATTAAAAGTTACTTTCTAGAAAATTATATGTAATTTTAACAAAATAATAATTTTGTCATTTAAACATGTTTTCTATTTTATCCTATCATTAACTAGTTTGTTATCTAGTATGCACCAAACATTAGATAAGATTATAGCTTATCTTGCTCTTATCCTATCCTATTCTTATCTTGCTGTCATATCCTATCCTGACTACCAAACAAGTCATAATTGCAATCTCATATAGTGCTTCATGCCATATACTTAACCGATTCATGTATGTGAATACCCAATTTTATTTGGGTTTAGTAAAAGAGAAAACAAGAAAAAAGGCAATATTGAAAATAAAAATCAAATTAAAAAAAAAAGTCAATTAAAAATGTGTGTTAGAAAGTTGTAAATTAATAAAGATAAAAATGAAAAAAAAAAGGGAGTCTATCTTCTCTTTAGGTTCCACTCTAAGTATCACACATTAAAAATAAAAATGACCTCTCATTAATTCATGCATCATTCTTCTTTTTTTTTTTTTCCCCTCATAACACTTTCATTTCATTGTCCCACGTTTTCATTTCTCTCATTTTCAAATCCACTCACATGTCACGTTGCACACACTTAACTCACTAATGGCATTTGCATTCTAACACACATAAAAAGAAAGCATTGATCCCATCATGCATTTGCATCCCCACACATATGGCATCACAACAATCTAAAAAACCACACATCAGACCGTGCACATAATTCATTCTCATCATCAAGCATCCAATCTCACGTGCTCACCCTCAATTGGCACTCAGTTTGTCAAATACACTTACACATTCATCACTTGCACATGCACATCATCATTCCAAAATATACATGAAAATGAGAGAAAACAGAATAACAAATTAGGGGATTGGATAAGGCACTCTGAAGCTTCCAGAATGAAACGATTACACAATTTGTTCTTCCTCATTACACTCTGTTATTTGGCAATAATCATGTAGAATTCTTACTTTAATGCTTGTTTTGCATAAGTGTGAAGTTGTTGTGATGCTTTTGTTCTGCATTTGTTGCTGAAATTATGAATCTATATCTGCTTATTCTGGCTGTACTCTCTCTGTTCTAGTCATCATGCTTTCTAATGATTGAATTTGGTTGGAACGTGAAATGAGCAATCTATGCTTTGCCTCTGTCACTCTTCTTTAATCTACATTGCTTGCAATTACACATCCAGCACACAGATTTTAGTTTTCTTTCAAAAATCACAAATACTGCACAAATATAATGCAGTTACACACACTCACAGCATTCATCCTATCCTAGTATTTACTAATAGCACAGTAACACACACACACACACACATTGAGTTGTTTTCCTTTTTCTCTGTATCACACACGCACATGCACTACACTCTTAGCCTCACATTCATACACAAATCACAATTTCATTCACATCACCTCTCAGAAATGGAAACACACACTGTTTTCATTCCCACGTATCACACTCGGACATAGCACATATCAACACAATAATCACATATCACAGCACCAAAAAAAACAAAACAAAACAATAATAAAAATAAAAAGATGAAACAGCGTCATCCGCACGCTTTTGCCACGCCACCGTCGCGCTTCCAAGACGGCCTCGCCACGCCGGTATCGCGTATCCGTGACACCCACACCACGCCACGATTGAGTTTCCGCGATGGCCTGCGAACCGCTGTCAAGTGCCATTGCTGGCCACCACTTAGCCAGCCACTGCAATTCTCCAGCCATTGCGTCGTCTTCTGGTCGCGAGATGGTTCCGCCATTCCTTGCTCCGGCATGGTGTCGCCGCTTTAGTTTCCCCCATCGTCATCCGTGCGTTAGCAAACTGGTGTTGGCTGCCAACGGTGGCGACTTCTCATTCTCCAGTGAAGGCGCAGGACGCTGCGTGTAGGCGCATCTGGACGTAGAAGGGTCGCGACCTCCCCTTCTCCCTTTGGCCTTTACCCTTCTGTTTTTATTTTATTTATTTATGTTCTTTTTTTGAAATTTGTTGGTTGGCTGAAGGGTTGGCCCAAGTTGGTCTTACCTAAATGTTTGGATTGTACTGGGCATGTTTTGGTCCAATTCGTTTCAGGTTTTGTTGTTCTTATTACCAACCTAAATGTTTTGATTGTGCTGGGCATGTTTTGGTCCAATTCGTTTTCAGGTTTTGTTGTTCTTATTACCAACGTGAGGTTAATGGAGAGCATTTTAATAATATCAATAATAATAATAATTATTATTAGTATATATTTTTCAAAACTTAAACTAATAAAACAAAAAAAATACTAATAAAATTTAAATATGACCACTTTAAAAATACTTCTTATTTGGTCATCTGGTAAATTTGACACTTCTAAGTTGTACAACTTGGTAATGTCGAATTGAACAAATAAAAAAAAACAAAACTTAAAAATATCAACCCACAAAATTTTTTTTTACAAAGAACTATATGAGTCTAATTCCTCATTGCATTTGAGGATATGTAAGAGTAAGGAACCACCCTTCTCGATTTCAAAAATAATAAAATTAATTTCTTTTCAAAAATAAAATATTTCTTCTTAATTAAAATTCTTTTGATAAATAAAGATAATAAAATTTGTAAATAAATAAAACATTTTTTAGGGGTAAAATAATATTTTTTAAGCTATCTAATTTTACACATTTAATTAGGGGTATCCATCTTTAGGACAGATGTCGTAAGGTGTTAGCACCTTCCCTATGCATAACCAACTCCCAAATCCATTTCTTGGTTCGAGACTGTTTTCTTTAGGATTTTTTCATATGTTTTCCCTTAATAAACTATGGTAGCAACTCCTTTGTCTATTATTATTTTTCGTCACTCCATCGTGACCCTAGTTGCAACAATGTACATTCATAATTCTTTATTAATTATAATATCAACATCCCTCTCTATATATAAACGTGTAAAACTATCTGTTTCTTCAGGCCTTTTTTCTCACATTCATTTTGATTTGAATACTCTCCTTTTATAAAGAGGTAGACTTCACTCTCTTAGCAAACATCTGGTATATCCTGTTATTCTTTTAATATCAACTTAATAATTTAACAAGCTGTAACTAAATGTCAAAAATCAATTTATATATATATATATATATATATGTCAGGATCAAATGACACTAGCCCGTTCAATCTAATTTAATCTAATGGCTCTTATATATTCACTAAAAAAACTCACGTGACATCTCCTCCTCCCCATTATTTTAGTTTTCTTATAAACACAACTTCCCGAAAATGTGAGTTTGTACATTAAATCAAGAAAAGTATCAAATTTTCAATATTTGATGATGATCAAAGAGTTTGTACATCAACCAAAAACATTATGTATCGAGAAACATTTGATGACGTTTAACATGATAAAAAATATTAACATGAGTTTTATTCTAATTTTTCTTTTTTTTTTTCAATTGGAGTGTTGTGTTTATTTTTTTAATATCTTGGATTTTTTTTCATTTTTTTTTTGCAATTATCACTTATCTTTCATACAAAAACTCAATGGTCATAATTATAGTCAAAAGTGTTCAATTAATTTCATTCAATGTCAAATCTTTCATATTGAAATGCTCTAATTTTTTTTCTTTTTCAATGGAAGCTTAATTTCGAACAAAGATACCAAAAAAAACTATAAAACCCTTTGTGATCTCTTAGATTTTATTTTTTCCGCATACATCTTTTTATTTGGGCTATAAGTATAGCGATTAGGGATGACAAAAAAAAAATTGTACTTGTGGGTAAAATATACCATAGATTGACAATGGATATCCTAATGGGGTACCTGCTGGTAAAATAAATGAATTTTTTTCTATCTACTTATTACTGAGACAAAGGTAGGTAGTAAAGTACCTAAACTTGTTGGTAACCGCAATTTGGAATTACTTAAATAACTTTAATTATATATAAATTAAGTTGCTTTAATTTATTTTTAGTATAAATATATGTTTTAAAATTGTTTGTTTTTAATTTCATTTAATTTTTCTTTTTTTAATTTTATATTTTCATAAATATCCATGGATACCTATGAATACCTATGGATATTTATAAAATTCATTGATACTCACTCAACAGATATTTCTGTAGATACGAGACAACCATGAAGTGTACTTTCATTTAAGAAGGGTAGTGATGGGAGGTTACTACTCGTGCCCACCCTGCAGCATTGTCATCCCTAATAACGATTCAGTCCACGAATATCATATCATATTTATAAAAATCATATTAATATTTTATACAATATTCACATTTAATAATTATCATCTAAACTATATATATATATATATATATATATATATATATATATTAAAAATACAAAATATCACTACAATATTGACATTAAAATAAACATCAAAATACTTAATTTCACTAATAATATTAAAACTTATGGTCCTTCTTTTTTATACTAAGTATTAAAATAAATACATTCAAAAATTTACATATTAACAAACGTAAAACATTATATTTATCTTACAAATAATTAATATTACATATTAATTAAAATAATAATTGAATGTTAATTTTTCGTGCATTACACTGGTCCACATACTAATAATTCTACACTGTAAAGTCCGTATATATAATTTGAATACATGTGTAGTACGGAAAGAACGCGTGCAAAATGTACAGGTGGCTTTTACGGAGGAGAGAATCAAGGGTCCACCAATAATTTTACTTGCCTATAGAAGGTAGGTGTCCTTTTAGTAGCTAATTTGATTTATTTTTTTTAAAAATAAAATTGCAGATAAACGGCCAGGATCCTAAACGTCCAGAATTTTAAACGGTCAAGATTTTTAAAATTTAAAATTCTGTAATTTTAAAATTTTATTTTAAAATAAATTACTAGTTAAAAATAGGAAGAATTAATTTATAATTTTAAAATAGTTTAAATATATTTTAAGTCTTTATAAAATAAGTAAGTTTTGATTTTAGTTTTTTTAAATTTTTTCTTTGTCTTTCATCCCTCTAAAATATATGTAGTGTTGTTAATAAACAGGCCACCTTGTCAAAAGAAAAGCTTTCTTGCCTAGAATTAAACATAAGACAACAAAGAGTGCATGACTTCCCTTTGTATTTATTAAAAAGTAGTTTCCTGTGAAATTAAGTTTTGCAATTACCATAAATAAGTTACAGGGACAAACCATATCAAATGTTGGGATTTATCTTCCATGACACGTTTTTAGCCATGGTCAATTATATGTTGCTTTGTCAAGAAGTGTTCCACATGTGTATTTGTACTGCTATGCTTATATGTCAGCTTTTCTATTGTACTAACATATTTTTATTGTACTATTATAGGTAATTGTAACAATTTATCTTATTGTGCATTGCATGTGGTTATACTCTAATAGCATAAAAGCATTTGATAATTTTATACACAGACATAAAAAATGTTAGCAATATTTTGCTAATCATAAGTGTAAACATAAAAGTCAAATAAAAGATATTAAGGGGCCTGAAAAAATATTTTATTTTTATTTTTAATCATAAAATATCATCTTAATTTTATTTTGTTTCTATTTTGAAAGGTTTTTAGAAATTAATGAAAATGATATTTTATTATTTTATCTTTTTTAATACAAAGTTTAAAACATTAAAATTAAATAAAAACAAAATAACATTTTGGCAATTGAAAAAAGTTTTTTTTTCTCTCAAATTAGCATAGCCTAATATTTTTAGAAATAAATTGTATAGACATACTCTTTTTTTTTTAATTTTAATCCCTTCAAAATTTGAAATTACTATTTTTGGCCCCTAACCTTCATTTTAAGATAGATAAATAACATCTATTTAAGGTAGATAAGTAATGAATGTCACATAATAGGGACCACAAACAATGGTTTTAGCTTTTTGAGAGATGAAAATCAAAGAAAAAATTAAACGAAATAAAATCAAAATTTGTTCATTTTATGAGGGCTAAAAGTACATTTAAGTCTTTTAAAATGTTATAATTACCTCTAGAATGTTATTTCATATTTTGAATGGATAAAAATTAAAGAAAATATTTTACAAAGACTAAAACTAAAATTTGCTCATTTTAGAAGGACCAAATATAGTAATTTCAAATTTAAGAGGGATGAAAGACAAAGAAAAAATTTAAAAATACTAAATTAAAACTTACTTATTTTATAAAGACTAAAAACATATTTAAACTATTTTAAAATTACAAATTAATTCTTCATATTTTTAACTAGTAATTTATTTTAAAATAAGATTTTAAAATTACAAATTTAAAAAATCCTGACCGTTTAAAAAAATTTTAAAATTATAAAATTTTAAATTTTAAAAATCTTGACCATTTAAAATTCTGGACGTTTAAGATCTTGGCTGTTTATTTGCAATTTGATTTTTTTTTAAAAAAAAATAAAATCAATCATCAATATACTAGAAGAAAGGAAGACCCTCGATGGGGCACGTGTCAATATTTTAGGAAAAATTTTCTCGCTCAATTTTTTCTTTGTCCTTTTTCATTTTTTTTGGTTTTCTTCCTTCCTTCTCCGTCTTTTTCACGTCCGGAATACCGTATGCTATGAGTATTGTTTGTTACTACACAACCCGTACTTTCACCTCTTATCTATCTCTTTATAAAGCTTTTTTCTTTTGTTATTACTGTGAACTGATATTAATACTACTCTATATTCTTTTTTATTTATAGCATTTTTATATGCATAAAAATATATAATCAACATACTATAAGAAAGAAAGACCCTTTGGAGGGGCACGTGTCAGTACTTTTGGAAAAAATTTCCACTCAATTTTTTTTCTTTATCCCTTTTCATTTTTTTTTCTTTTTTGGTTTTCTTCTTTCCTTCTTCGTTTTTTTTCGCATCTAGAATACCATATGGTCTGAGTACTGTCTGTTACTACACAACCCATCTTTTTACCACTTATCTATCTCTTTACAAAGCCTTTTTTTGTTATTACTGTAAACTGATATTAATACTACTCTACATTATTTTTTATTTATAGCACTTTTATATGCATAAAAATTTATAATCTATAATTTATAAACATATACTAATAAAACTAAACAATCATTGTCTAACAGATATTTAAATTTTAATCGAAATATTTAAAATAAACATTTATAGGATTGCCATCAAAACATGTTATTATTTATTTTAAGTGAACGATAAATACATATTAAGTTTAGTTATAATTTTGTTAACTAACTTTATTTTCACTTTGAAATTGTATAAATTCATTTTTAGTAATTCATAAATAAAAGTTTTTCTAACTAATATTTAAAATATGAGATTGAATCTTTTATATGAAAAATCAATTTGAAATTAATTAGTTAATATATTTACTAGAAAATAATATTCTAACTCTATTTTTAATAACTTCATATATTAAAATTTTATCAGTTAATATCTATATGATAAGGTTGAAAACTTTACATAAATACATCATAAATATATTAAAATTTATTTTAAAATAAAATATAATTTTATTGGAAATTGGTTTTAAATTATTTATTGAATAACATCATAAATAAAATATTTTCTAGACTCTTCATGTATTACATAAATACACCTCAACAATAACAATTTTTGAATACCTAGCATTAAAAGTAAAGTTCATATAAAGTCACAATTCACTTTCATTACAATTAGAAACCATTAGGTAGATAGTATCGTAATAATAACTAGGATATAGTATTTTATTAAAAATTTTAATATTTTAAGAATATTTTTAAAGTCAAACACATATTTTTTACCATTTGAAAATTTTAATATTTTATTTTCATGAAAAAATAATTTATATATAAATTACTAAAATTAATTAAACATAATTTATTTGAGAAATTGAATTTATAATGTTTTAAAATTATTTTATTCAATTAATGTCATCTTCTAATAGTGTTTAAGACTTTTACGATCCATAAAATTAAATTATTATTTGTTTTTAGGATTGCATACAGATTTTTTTCTAAGTATATTCATATTTTATTTTTGAAAAAATAATTTATAGCTGTAATAGGCATATCTTGTTGATGTAACATTTTTAATAAGTTTTGAATTTAATTTCTATATATTGTTAGTGTAAATAATTTTACACTATCAATCAATTAGAAATTATTATTAGTATGACTTTTAAGGTAATTTTTATAAAAGTCAATAAACTTATTATACATGAAGATTTATGATTAAATAACAATATAAAAGTCATTTACACTATCAATGCATATTCTATTTACTTATAAGATTTTTTATTTTTTAAATTACATAAGTAATTAATTTACCAAATATATTTTGTTGGGCCAAATTAATTTACATAAGTAAGTAAGGTCATTTTTCAAAATAATAATGGTTGATTTCTTGATATTGAAAATAAACTTTATTTAAATTGGTAATTTATTTATATTAGAATATGTTACTCTTAAGTAGATAATATAATAACAATAATAAAGATATAATATTTTATTAAGAATACAATTTTAAAAATAATTTTAAATTCAAGCAAGTGTATTTTTTCTATTTAAAAATTACATTTTTATTGGACAATGATTTAGATATAAATTAATGAAATTAGTTAAGCGTGTGTATTTTAAAATATGCATCTTAAAGTAATTTTAAATTCAAACATGTGTATTTTTCATTTAAAAAATTAATATTTACATTTTATGGGGAAATGATTAATATATAAATTAATAAAATCAGTTAAATTTCATTTGTTTAAGCAATTAAATTAATAATATTTAAAAATTATCCTATTTGAGATTCTCTATGACAATAAAAAAAAAGATTTTATCAAAATATATACATAATTTATTTTTTAACAATTAAATTTTTGCTTTAGTTTCTGACTTTATTCAGTCATCTTTAATTGCTGAGTAGAATGTCAAAATATGATGATTATCTATGTCAAAATATGTGCAATCAAAATTGTTTTAGATGAGAAAAATGTCAAAATATGATGACCATCCATGTCATTATAACATTTTGAATTTGTATTTTATCTCAAAATTGTTTTTGTTTTTGCTTCGCTCTTTTAGGTCAATATCCAATATTTTATATTAACAATATTTAGTTTTCTTATTGAAAAATGTTAGAAACATATTTTCTAACACACTAATCTTTTGAACACACTTTCTCTTATTTATTAAAATTTATGGGAAATTACAAAAAAATTGTGACTCTTGCATCTTATTTAATAAAACCCTATCCTCATTTTGTAGATTTCAATAAGTTATAACTAATGAGAGATAGTGTATTAGAAAGAATTTATTAAAATAAAGTGTGTTAAATAATGTTACTATCACTTCTTTCTTATTATATTTTGAGCAATTATTTTAAGCTCAACAAATATGTGATTTTAATAAATGTATAGTAATATAATAATATGTCTTTTAATTATATAAGTAAAAATTTTAAAATATGTTAAATCCTTATGTGACCCGTGCAATAGCACGGGTATTATCCTGGTTAGCTACTAAAAGGACACCTACCTTCTAAAAGCAAGTAAAATTACTGGTGTATTGGTGAACCCTTGATTCTCTCCACCATAGAAGCTACCTTTACATTCACGTGAATTCAAATTATATATACGGAGATTTTACAGGGAAGAATTATATCAAATGACCCACCAGATTATCTTTTTAAATCATTAAATATATAAATAAAAAAATTAACAGTTAAAATTGTTAATTAAATCCATAAATCTTAACTGTTATTTTTTTTATTCATATATTTAACAATTTAGAGAGATGATCCATCGATAGACTGTTTGTTTGAAAGTTTAATGGTCATGCATGGTTAGTGTAAAAAATTTTATACTGTCATTGAATTGGAAATCACCATTAATATAACTTTTAAAGTATTTATTATTAAAGTCAACAAACTTACAATAAGTGATAGTTTGTGATTAGATGACAGTGTACAACTAATTTATACTATCGGTACATACCATTAAACTCTTTATTTGATAGTCAACTGTAGAATTTGCCTTACACACACACACACACACACACACACACACACACACACACACACATATATATATATATATATATATATATGATAAAAAGGTCATGTACTGACAGTATAAAGTAGTTTTACACTATTATCCAATCATAAACTACTTATTTATTGTAAGTTTGTTGACTTTTATAATAAATAAAGTTAACACCAAATACAATACATTTACAATGTGTTAAAATTGGTAACAAAAAATTACAATTTTAATAAAATTTAAAATAATTTTAAATGTGCAAACCCAATTGATCAAACTCAAACCAACCGGTTAGTTACCGAGTTGGTTCAATTTGAGTTTGACAGTAAAGTTATACAAACCTCAACCTAACCTAACCCGTATCATTTATCAGTTGGATAATGGGTATAGCCAAACCAATTACCCGACCCAAACCGACTCATGGACATTGGTCCCTATAAAATGAGCATATTTTGGTTTTGGTCCTTGTAAAATACTTCTTTTTTTAATTTAATTCCTTCAAAGTTTGAAATTACTATTTTTGGTCCCTAACCTTCATTTTAAGATAGATAAATAACATTTATTTAAGGTAGATAAGTAATGAGTGTCACATAATAGGGACCACAAACAATGGTTTTAACTTTTTGAGAGATAAAAATCAAAGAAAAAAATTTAAAGAAATAAAATCAAAATTTGTTCATTTTACGGAGGCTAAAAGTATATTTAATTCTTTTAAAATCTTATAATTACCACTAAAATGTTATTTCATATTTTGAATGGATAAAAATTAAAGAAAAATATTTTACAGATACTAAAACCAAAATTTGCTCATTTTGGAAGGACCAAATATAGTGATTTCAAATTTTAGAGGAATAAAAGATAAAGAAAAATTTTTAAAGACTAAAATTAAAACTTACTTATTTTATAAGGACTAAAAACATATTTAAATTATTTTAAAATTACAAATTAATTCTTTTTTTATGTACAAATTAATTCTTCATATTTTTAACTAGTAAGTTATTTTAAAATAAGATTTTAAAATTACAAATTTAAAAAATCCTGACCGTTTAAAAAAAATTTAAAATTACAAAATGTTAAATTTTAAAAATCTTGACCGTTTAAATGTCTGGACGTTTAAGATCCTGGCCGTTTATTTGCAATTTTATTTTAAAAAATAAAATAAAATTAGCTACTGAAGGGACGGATGGGGATTCTCTGCAGTAGAGAAGGAAACTAAAATCTTAACCCTCTATTTTATTTCTCAATTTTTATAAAATTAATAAAATAGAAGAATAAAAAAATTTAGTCAATCTTGACTGCGTGTGATTGAACGCATGATGCCTGACTATAGGCAAAAGGACACCTACTTTCTCAAAGGAAGTAAAATTATTGGTGTATTGGTGGACCCTTGATTCTGTCCACCGTAGAAGCCACTTGTACATTTTAAACGTGTTCTTTCCGCACTCCACGTGAATTCAAATTATATACACGGAGTTTTTACAGTGAAGAATTATATCCAATCATCCACCCGATTATCTTTTTAAATTATTAGATACATGAATAAAAAAAATTAACATGTTAAAATTGTTAATCAAATCCATAAATCTTAACTGTTATTTTTTTTATTTATATATTTAACAGTTTAGAGAGATGATTTATTGACAGACTATTTATTTGAGAGTTTAATAGTTATATACTGTTAGTATAAGAAATTCTATATTATCATTTAATCAAAAATTACTATTAATATGATTTTTAAAATATTTATTATAAAAATCAACAAATTTATAATAAATGATAATTTGTAATTAGATTACAGTATTTACACTGTCAGTATATGACCATTAAACTATTTATTTGATAGTCAACTGTAGAATTTACCTTATATATATATATATATATATTTGTTGATGATGTGAATTCCAACTATATGTCCTATATGTTTGTCTCCTTCCTTTATCGTTTGATTCGTTTCAATAAAAAAATGACAGGTGATTAGTTTTTGTTTAAAAAGTAACTTTTTTCCCCTTATTTACTACTTTTGTTTTTACTGAAATATCAATTTCTGTAGCTCCTCCGCTTTATAAGGACCTACGTTCGATCATTATTTCCACACAAAGTTAGACTAATTTAAGACGGAAATGCTGTCCATTGACCTCAATCCACTTTTGTTAGCGTTTTTGTTGTTGTTGGCGTTCCTCTTTATTGCTTTGGTAGTGTGGTTTGCTAACAACCAAAGAAGGTATTGATAACCCATTTTGATACCTTGATTCTATATTTAAAACTTAAAACGAACAAATCTCTTCTACTTGATTGTTTATGAGGCTTTCAGTTATTTTATTTTTGTTTAATTACTTTTTTAGTTCTTATAGTTGTGTAAACTTTACCTTTTGATATTTATAATTAAAAACAATTTGTTTTAGTCTTTACATATATTTTTGATATCGATTTGGTCTATATTGTTAAATGTGTCTTAATTTCGTAAAATAAAATTGTCACAAAATAAAAATTAGTAGTGTAAAATCGTCACAAATTGACTTTTTTATTTATTTTGTGACAATTTAAAACAATAAAGATTAAATCAGTATCGAAAGTGTATGTATAAGAACTAAAACAATTATTTTTAACTATAAAGACTAAAAGATAAAGTTTACACAATTAAAAAGCTAATTAAACCTTATTTTTTTAGGATGGCTTTAAGTTTACTTCAAAAGTTAATTTTACAATGAACAACCAAATAGATGGTTTATTGATTTATTAATGAACCACCTCTCTAAACGATTAGATATATGAATTAAAAAAAAAACAATAATTGAGATTGTTAATTGAATTATCACCACCACCATCAAACACTGTTTCCCGTCCCTACTACTACCACCATCAATCGTGATTGTCACCACTCTTTCCCCACTACAACCACCATTGCCACCGATTGCCTCCACCTCTTCTTTGCCCAACTGTCATCAATCATCGTCACTGTCAAGGAGACATAAAATCTTAATACATTTCAATTGCATGCTGTACCACCGCCCACCGGGGTGCTTCATGAAGTTAGGGATGATGAGACCATGATAGCAGTAAATTTGTAAGACGGCAGGAACTGTCCTCCACTAGGAACTAATATTCAGATGCCTACAAACAAACAATATGAATTCACTATCTTTCTGTTACTCTATAGTCGTTAGTCTCTCACTTAGATTAAAAGGCTCCAGAGTTTAGAAAGCTTTGTGTGAAAAGACATACCATTTAGTAATTTTAATTACCTTGCTAATAAATCCGTCTCAACTCAACATTTACTAAAATTTTTATGCTGACCTGCCAGAGGTATAATCGGCGCATTCAACAATAGGACAGGCAATCAAATGATCGCCGGGGATTCAATCACGGCTGACGACCGGATTCAGGATGCGTACAATAACGACGGTAGAGAGCAATTCTTGATTATCGGTAGAACTGGAGAGCGTGGGGACCCCAGCAACAGGTTTTCTTCGAAATATATACTTAAACTACTTTCTTATTTGGTATTGTATTCGAAGGGATCTTACAATCTGAATTGGTTTGCGTAGACTTTTACAAACAATGTGAACTTACGTGTGTTTGATAAGGTACTGTCTTATTTTTTGCATTTCAAAATGTCTGATAAATTTCCTGATGAGTGGCCCTGTTTTTTTTTTTTATCAAAACTGATATGTGCAATGTTGAATCAATATTGTTGGTCACCAACACTTGGTAAATTAAAATTTTAGAATACCTAAATTGAAATTAGGGCTTGAGACTAGTAAATACACACTTTCCCTGTCTCCAATCATTCACCATTTGATTCTTGCTTGACGCACTGCCCTGCCTTGTCCATTGAGGTTTTGCTGTCATCTTGAGCTAATTGTTTTTTCTATCTTAACTACACAAAAAAAATAAACCATTTTTTCTAATTTTGTTGAGTTAGTCATCTAACAAATTAATCCTTGCAAATTGTATTTTAAATAATCCCGATTCTAAATCCGATTTGCATATATGACTAATCCAATGGTGAAGTCTTTTCAAGTCCCAGATTAGTTTGTTTTCTTTCCAGGAGTGCAATGGAGATGCTAGAAGATAAAATTAGAGAATTAATCTATGATTTGAATATTTCATTGAAAGAGAAATCATCCTCCAAACAAAATCTTACTACAACTCCTTATTTTATGTAAAAAATCAAGAATTTGATATTTTAAGTGCTTAAGAATTTTCAAATCCTCGAAGAGTAGCTTTAAGTCTTCAACAAGCACAGAAAGAGTCCCATGGAATACACATGCTCTAATCCAAGATCTCCATCTCTCACAAATACCCAATCTATGTAACATAATATAATTATATAAGAAAGTCTAATTTACAGAGTCAAGCCTTTTCAAAACTAACCTTGCAAATAAAGCACTGCCTCAATGTCTCCTACTTCTTTGAACTAAATTCACTAATTCATTGATCAAAAGCACACCATCTAGAATCTGCTGGTTTGACAACACTATTTAGAAGGAGGAAATTACAAACTTCATTACCTTTTTTAAACAATTGGCCAGAAGTTTAGTCTCTCACTCTTTCCCCTCTCTCTCTCTGAATACATGAAACCATTTAGACATATGATTTAGTATTTGAAAGTAACAGATATCTTGCTAGTTGCTAGAATGGCTCTGAGACTTTACAATGCATGAAAAGTATAATGTGTGATTTTCACAAAACCTCCAAATTAATACAATGTCGTTTTAGTCTACCATATTTTCTATACTAGTTTATTTAAAATTGCTCAATTTTTAGTTATTATCAGTGTGATGCATGATAAAATTTAACGCTGGAAGGCATCGCTATCTTTTCCGGTTTGAATTCCAATTCCAACTATATTTTGCTTTCATCATTAATTTTATCAATCCATTGCGCTAAGTTACTAAAACTTTCAGATTATGACATCATCTTTATTTTACGTGCCAAACCATAGCAGTAACACGAGTGGGACAGCGGGGAGGGGTCGCATGGATAATCCACAACAACGCAACTTTTGGAATTTTATCATTTCGTTTATGGCAAATTTACTTAAAGGAGGAAAAAACTGGACTGGCCATGGAGATAAAAAAGATTGAGGCCTTAATTAAGGGCAACGTGATATGCGCAGGAGCACGAGAATGATGTTGAAGTAATCTCTATTATTTGAACTCTAGAATAAAATGGGAACTAAGTGTGAAACATTTTCTTTTCTTTTTCTCTTTCTAGTCATTTTGTCTGTATGTTTGGGATAAAAATCTTCAGATTTTCAGAAAATTTAACCTTTGTTGTTATTGTTATTGTTAATATTGTTATTTTAGACAATTATGAAGCCCCTAAATCATGTTTTGAGTGCACGAGCCCTCTTTCCTCCATCTCTTCTTCTTATGATTTTCTCCAATGTAAGGACAACGGGGAAGAACTAAAATGTTATGAGTTTTAAGTGGTGAAATAGGCTAGAGTGAGGTTTCTATAAACTATGACATGTTATTGATATTTTGGATTAAATGAATGATGGGATGATTTCTAAATATGTTTGGCCATATAGAACTTAGCTGGCCTTGTGTGTTTGTTGAGTTATATATATATATATATATATATATATATATTTATATTTTAATTTTTAATCACAGAGTATGTGAAAATTTGGTGGCTTGATGCTTGATATGGATAAAGAATTATTTTCTTAAGATGCTGAAATTTCGTACAGTTGTGGACATTTCTCACAGTCCCAATAGAGCTTTGAGCTGAAAATTTGTGTGAAGTTTCATTTATATGTTTGTAGCTTGCTTGTAAAAGCTTATTGTTTAATTTAATTTAGTTGATTTTTGGTGTTTTTTGCAATTGGTGTGTTCATATTTGACACTATCGGAAAAGTTTCGCAAAGAGTTGGTGTTTAATTCCAGTAAGAGTTTTTGGCCTATACTACATTACTTTTATTAATATAAAGATATCGCAAATTATTATGATATCTACTAAACATAGAGACTTTAATTTATTAGTAATTAGTTATGAAAGCACTAATAAAGACTATGACTTTTATTGACAATTCTATAAACAACCATTAAAAAATTTTCAAAAAATTAAGAAAATCTTTTATTAACATTTCTAAAGGGCATATAATTTCAATTCAAGTAACGGTTGAGTATAGAGATCATGCTTGTATAATGCACTACTATATACAATAGGGAGCTTTCTTAACACATTTTTTCACTAATATACCTCAAATTATAATGATATATATTAAACGTAGAGCTTTAATTTATTACTAATTAGTTATGAAAGCGCTAATAAAATGTATGGTTTTTTATTGACAATTCTATAAACACCACTATAAAAGGATTATATTTTTCAAAAATTAAGAAAATCTTTAATTAACATTTCTAAAGGAAAACCTAATAAAATGGTCTTTAAAGATAGCGGAAGAGATGCTTTTGCTTTTTTTTTTTTTTTAAATAACACCCTTTACTATTACTTTCTAAATTCTTGATATTTGTTGCTTTGTCTCCCTCTCTCCACATAATATGCTTACAGTTGTATATATCATGCAAATATACTCTCTCCATCCATTTTTGTTTGAGGTTTTAGCAAATTTTTTTTTTCCATTTTGATTGGTCATTTTATAATATCAATGAAATATTAATTTTTTTGTTATACCCTTAACTATTTATTGTGGAGTGAGAAAACAAAAAAGAGTACAGATAAAAAAGAATCTAGTTAAAATGAAAGATAAAAGATATATTAAAAAATTACTAATAATTTTTGTAAAATCTGAAATATTAACAGCATTTCTTAATTCTTGTGCCAAAATCTTAATCGTCAAACAAATGAGACAAAAGAAATAGGAACATGATTAAATTATTCAAAGTCGAGTCAAGTTTTGCCATTTTTTAGTGCACTACATTAAATCAGTCAAACATTTACATACCGACTACAACTGATCGGCTTCAGCAGAAATTCAATTCACTCCTATTTGATGCTATCGAACAAATTAGTTGCACGTACACAAGACATTAATTGCAATCTCATATATGCTTCATGCCATATACTTAACCGATTCATGTACATTCATAATTCTTTATTAATTATAATACCAACATTCCTCTCTATATATAACCGTGTAAAACTATTTGATTTTGCAGGCCTTATTATCCCCACTTTTCCTCACATTTACTTTTATTTGAACACTTTCCTTTATAAAGAGGTGGACTTCACTCTCTTAGCATGCATCTGGTATATCTTCTTGTTTTTAATATCAACTTCATAGTTTAACAAGCTGGTAATTATATATATATATATTATATAGGGAACGTTTCAAATGAGAAACTTTTACAATGAGAAAATAAGAACTTTCAATGATAACTCTTGGATCATAATTAAAACAAAATTTGTGGCTGAGATTAAAACACAATTAATCACATCTTATGAGACCATTATCGTCACTGCCACAATCGCCCGCCACCACCGGTGGTGGTGACAACGGCGGTGGCGGCGACAGTTGTGGCAGTGGTGGTGGAGGTAGTGACAACAGCAGTGGTGGTGGCAACTGTGGGGGCGATGATGACATTGGTGGTGTGGTGGTGCGGTAACATAACAGTGAAATGGTGGCGGCGACGGTGGAGG